>CM067216.1:46941117-48355839 GCA_034190945.1 Octodonta nipae
AATTAAAATCACGTGTAACGCAATGAACAATCTAACACGATAGAACGAAAACAACATACTATTCCAAAAAGTACAATTTTTACTGTTGAAGTCGAAAATAATCTGACCAAATGTCAAATAAATTCAAACACAATTTAGCAAAATAAACCAAACAAACAAACGATCTCTTGTAAGGTTTTAAGCGACAAAAAAAAAGATGTGTTTTATTTCAACGGAATGAGGGAATATCCCGAACTTGCTTTCTCTCTAACAAATAAAGAAGGAAAATTCAATGCGTTTTCAACAATAATTGAAAGAAAAAATCAATGGTTTGATCATTAAACTTTGCACCGAAATTAACTCAAATGTATCCGGCTCGAAGATGGACCAAATTATGGAATGTCTTCGATGCACATACATATAATATCCAAAAAAAAATGTATGAATAGATGTTGCGGTTTTAGTTCAATGCTGGTTCAATGCAAGTATATGATTGACGAAGGACTTTAGCGGAACAATCAATAAACACGTGCCGTCACGTAAATTAATTCACCAAATAAAGTTAGTCACTGACCTTTTACGTCGAAGCTCTGCGTTGTTTTCTTGGTTCTTCTTTCTTCAGAGGCTAGCGCGTAACAGCAGGAACAGTTTTTACAGCTTCGTCAGGACAACACGTTACACAAAAAAATAGTGACGTAATGTTCATTGATTGAGCAAACAAAATGCGGGTTTAACAACAAATGATGCGCTTTTGTAAACACAAAAGAAACTAAATGAAAGCGGTTTAGCGTCGTTACGATCGAAGCTAATAACTCGCGAAATCGTAACACTATAACAACAAAAAGCGTCGTCTCTTCAGACGGAATAAAAAAATGTCCGAACAGTTCGGAGCACAACACGACCTCAAGCGTCCTAATAGCTAGGAACCGAAACACGAATGTCAATACTGTCTATATTTTACAAGCAAATAATTTGGTCAAGTGCGAGTTGGACTCGCATTGTAAGGGTTCCGTACCACCTTCAAGATTCGCTGTATTTAGTTTCTAATTTGGCCCCAAAATTAACATTAGAGTTTATTTTACTAATAAACTTTCAGGAAAGCCTTTTATAATCTATTGTCTGAATTTTGAGGCTCTATAGATTGGAAGATAAAGGGCACAATAGGTCAAGTTTTAAATTATAAATTATTAAATCTGTTATTCAAATTATTAAAAATACAAATAAAATATATTTTTCAAAATTTAAATAGTATAGTTCTAAAATGGGAATTAAGTCGATGTTTAATATCTTTGCTAAACAAATGATTTAAAAATATGAATATTTGTAATTCACATAATGGTCTTTTATTTGATATATTACATGATTCGTTTGAAATTGAATTTTTATTTTCCATTTAATTGTATAATTTGTCCCTAAAATTACCATGGAGGTTTTCTAATAATTTTTCTTATAAATTTCAAGTGAGCCCCAGTACCCTAATTATTTTCAAAATTTAGGTAGTATGGTTTCGGAAATAAAGCGAGAAATGAGATTTTTTTATATTTATGTTAATATCTTGTAAACAATTAATTTTAAAAATATATATTTGTATTTCTCATAACGAGCCCCTTATTTGATATATTGCATGACACGTTAAAAAAAATTTATTTTCCGTTTATTCTATAAATTGCCCCCCATTATTAATATTAAAGATTTCTTCGTATTTTTCCTGTAAATAAAAAAAAATTAGGTCTTATAGTTTGGGGAATAAAGGGGGAATGGTATTTTTTAATATTTTTTTAATATATTTAAATATTTATAAAAAAAAATAAAAAAATATATTTGTATTAGTCATATGAGCCCTGTGATTTGATATATTACATGATACGTTAGAACAAGTTTAATTTTTTATTTTCCATTTAATTCTATAATTTGCCCCCAAAATGAATATTAGGGGTTTCTCCTTATTTTCCAGTAAAGTTCAGGTGAGGCGCTATACCTATTTTTTTTCAAATTTTACAGCTTATGGTTTCGGAGATAAGGGGGAATGGGTAATTTTTTATATTTTTGTTAATAACTTTTAATTAATTTATTATAAAAATATGAAAAAAACATATTTGTTTTCGTCATAATGAGCTCTTTTATTTGATATATAACATGATGGGTTAGAAATAATTTTAATTTTATTTTCATTTAATTCTATAATTTGCCCCCAAAATAAAATTAGGGGTTTCTCCTTAATTTTCCAGTAAAGTTCAGGTGAGGGGTATAACTCAAATTTTTTTCAAAATTTTCCAGCTTATGGTTTCGGAGATAAGGGGGGGGGAATGGGTAAATTTTTTATATTTTTGTTAATATCTTTAAATTATTTATTTTAAAAAATATGAAAAAAATGTTTATTTTCTCGTAATGAGCCCTTTCATCTGATATATAACATGATGGGTTAGAAACAATTTTAATTTTATATTTTCCATTTAATTCTGTAATTTGCCCCCAAAATGAAAACTAGATGTTTCTCCTTATTTTCCAGTAAACTTCAGGTCAGAACCTATGAAAGTATTTTTTTTCAAAACTTTACGTTTTATAGTTTCGGAGATAAGTGGGGGGAATGGGTAAATTTTGGTATATTTTCTTTAATATCTTTTTAATAATTTTATTTAAATATGAAAAAAAATATTTGTGTCCTCAGAATGAGACCTTTCATTTGATATATACATGATGGTTTGAATTTTTTTATTTTTAAATTTTTATTTAATTCTATAATTTGCCCCCCAAAATTAATATTAATGGTTTCTCCTTATTTTTCCTGTAAAGTTCGGGCAACGTTCTATATTTCTATTTTTTTCAAAATTTTAGGTTTCAGTAGTTTCGGAGATCAGGGGGGGGAACGGTCGATTTTTTAGTTTTTCCCCCAGAAGTACCCTTAAATCAAAATTTTTCTTTTGCGATATGTGCTCCTGATCAAGTCACCAAACTATACCTTCATACCAAATTCAACCTCTTCCGTCCAGTTGTTAGGAGAAAATTGCTGTGATGTGACAGAGGCAGAAATCCTGAGTGATATTATAAGGGTATCCGTATACTGTATATACGGAACCCTAAAAACAGTTACAATTAGCATTAGCGCGACGGAATGTTTTAGAAAAGGTGCAGAAGTTTAAAAATCAATGAAGTAATTCAATCAAATTGAAAAACAATACACTAAACAAATTGCGGGAAACGCACAACCTATATGCTTGAGATGTACATAGAAAATTTTCAAATTCGCAATTAAAACTTCCAGTGCCTAAAATTACCGCACTATTACGTTTGAATTAAAATATTTATGAGGAAATGTCCGTTATGTCATTTCGATGAAATTTTAATAAAAATTTGGAATTTCGGCGATTTTCTGCAAAACTACAATTGCACGTCGCAGAAAAGTATATAAGATCACTTAAGGATCTTCCTTAATAGATTAAACGTTAAAAAACTATACACATCCATAAGGAGATATCGAAAAATCGACTAAAATATTAGGGATATTGGTCGATTCCATGCACGCATGTGTTCATTCACAAATTTTATCACTTTACCAATAGAATTCTTTCCAAAATTTGAAGTTTCACCAATCCGGATATATACTCTATTAAACAAGACCATATTCATTCAAAACGGTGCACCACAAAAGAAGAAATCAGGTAACATACATACAAAAAAAGCGAAAAAAAAACGCGACGAATTGATAACCTTGGAAGTCGGTTAAAAGTTCAATTGAGTCGGAATAAAAAAAATAAGTAACAGACTAGCCGACAACATATTTATCAGTGATACCTGTTGCGAAAACAAAGAGATCTAAAATGAAAATTAGACTCAAGGCAAAATGACAAATTAGCAAAGGGAAAGTAGTGAAAGATAGAAAGCCAAAATGACAGTGACAGGAATAGAGAATGACAGAAACCACCAGCACGGGTAGAAACTGGTTTCTGTGGAATTTACAAATGGAATAGACAAGAAAATGCACTAGAAGAACCTATTATACAGTTATAAAGATTAAAAAATAAATAGAAAACAGTGGACGGAAGTATTAAGATGGTCAGGCAAAGTTATTAGTAAATTAGAACAAAGATGTGAGAATTAATTGCAAACTGTAAAGATATGACATAATAAGAAATACTAATCTAAGAAAAATTGTATTACACATAAAATAGTCAGATTTTCAACTAAATAATCGGTTCCCTACTTTTTAAGATGTTTAATTAGAAATTGAATGTGGTTGGCCGTTTCTTTTAGATTGAATTATTTAGATTTATGCATAAACTAGAAATGTATATGCTTTAGAATTTAATATAGTTGTATCAAAATCGAAGATATAGGGGAGGTTTTGTTCAGGATGGGTCACAATATAGAGCCCACATAAGTGATTTTCTGTCACTGTGTCCTGGTAATGATCACAAAAAATTGTGGCGCCACGTGTATCTAAACATGTTTTTTTTATTTTAGGCGTTTTTTCAAATTCAAACAAATTGTATAACATCCTCGAGGCGGTTGGTTCGGAAACCGGTGATCGCGTATGGCGAATGCCTTTGTGGAAACACTACACCAAACAAATATCAGAAAACCAAGCATACGATTTAAACAACATCAGCAACAAAAAAGGTGCAGGTAGTTGTACCGCAGCTGCTTTCCTAAGGCAGTTTGTTCCGGAGAAAACCGATTGGCTCCATTTGGACATGGCTGGAGTTATGGGCGTCCAAGATGACACTCCTTACTTGCACAAAGGTATGACTGGAAGACCCACGCGAACTCTGATCGAATTCATTGAAGCGCAGGCTAGGGAATGCTAGAAAATAAGTGAATTTATAATTATGTCATTGTTAAAGCATTTTTTATATGATAAAATACAAAAACTCGTTTTTGATTATACTAATATTCCTTTATTTAAATGTTTCTCATATCACAATTTGAAATTCGGTAACGTTACAAACAACAAAAAAAGTCTTAGCCTTTGCTAATTTTAACTAAATTCTCACTACATGGTAACTAATAAAAAAGTAAGTATAGATTTACTAACATGCCTCAAATATTGATCACAGAAAATTCAAACCATACTATTGCTATAAATTTGATTGACTTGTCAATTTTTTTTTTGGAATGTAAACCAAATAATTTATAAGAGTTCAACAACTGAGAGATGGTGCCAGATAAATGCGACGATTACTTTTGTTGGAATACACATTTTCAGTTTCTTAAGTACCAACTTCAAAAACCACGAATACCAAGAAACAGTTAGAAAAATTGCAAAAACTTACACTACTACATATATTTTTAACAGCATGACCAACGTTTAATTTTGCGCAATTTCAGTACCCACAATATCTCATTCATGAACAAAAATGCAAGTGAGGATTTAGACGTCATCATGAAGGTGCCAATATTCCTAAAATATTTAAAAAAGTGGACCTGTACCGTACTAGGTTTTTGGATCCTTGTACTTGTGTTGTTATAAATTTACTATACTTACCTACTTGAATTACTTCTGTATGATATAAAGTTATTCATTGTGGTTTATTATTGTTGACCCCGTAGTCGTGCAGGAATCGAGAATTCTATACAAAAGATCACAAATGAAATTACATAATTTGCAAATATGAGTAACAGGCAACAAGGAAATTGATAAACTACAAGAGAAAGAGAAAACTTGCATGGAAGTTGAATTGTTAAATTACCGAAAGGAATATAAAGTATAATTAGAGTGACACCCATAAAAAGAGGTAAATAAAATTTTAGAAACCCCCGTTATAATACCAGCTCAAAAAGAAATTTAGTCACAATCATTTTCAAAACAGCTACGGTTTAAAAACATTCGTATGTATACCTAATGCAATGAGCAAAGGATAAAAAAAAATTTAATTAAAATTTTGATTGAACCATTTTTACATAAAAGACTGATTACAATATTTGCTTGGTATTCGGATAGTAACATATTTAAAGCAATACTCATACGGATATTAAGTTTGTACTGAAACCTAACTAGATTTTTAATTAGTACTGGTACATTTTTCTATAATGTGGAGCTGGCACACTCTCACAAAATCAAACAAACAACCTTTTTTGTTTCAATTTTCATTGCACATGTATTCGTATTCATTGTTGAACTCACAGAAATTATTTTTAAGTAATTTTATCTTATAAATTATTATCTTATTATTACTGCTACTAAAAATGCAAATCCTTGCTGTCTCAAAAATCTTTAACAGTGCAGTATACAAAAACAATTCGTCAGTGCATGAGCAAAAACCTTTTCTTATTCTTTTCGGCTAAAATCATTCCTAACTCAACTACAGAATTTGCTCCTACAATGAGGAAGTAGATTTACGAAATTCCACGCTACCCTCCTACAATCATTTAAAACCCCTGAAACAGTATCTTTAAAAACACTTCAACAACAGTCAACATCAATTGGCAAATTATTCGAGCAATGCCGTATACGCTATCAAGGTTCACAAGTATATATTTCGGACACTTTTTAATTTTAATCCAAATATATAAATATATGCGTTTCAGAATATTTACCAATTATTTGAAAATGGTGATTTTAATGCATTGAAACGCTAACATAAACGATTTTTTTAATGAATATGCAAATGTGAGGACTATTGTGTTTTGATATTAATAATTTATATGGTTGTGCAAGATGTATTTACAAATACAAAATTTATTCTTTTTATGAACTATGATGATAATTACTAAATCAATAGCAAATAAGCTAGATCAATGCCAATAGATTTCGAGCCAATTTTGGAGTAATGATCATGTACAGATTATGAAGGAACATAAAAAATGCCTAGGATATGTTAACCTACATGTTTAACTTTTATCATGTTTATCAACATGTGACCGCGTTCTACCCAATTCTCTATACTTTAGCAGAATGTCGAATCAATTATAGATAAGACACCGTTGTGGCGGAAATTTTTTAAAGCAGTTGTGGAAAACACGTTTAGAAAGAAAACTACAAGAATGGGTGGTCAAACAGTGTGTACTCGCTTCCATACTTATGGGGTAGAGACTCTGATATAAGAAAACAATAGTAGCTAAGAGGACGGAACAGACTGAGCCTTCTCTTGAGAGATTCGATACTAACTGAGAGAATAACAACATTAGAACAGAACACTACGCCAAGAATTCTTTAGGGCAATATATTGATAATGTAAATGGTTTTGCAATATTACTAAATTAAAAAACGAAGAAGAAGTGAGAATTTACCCAGACTAAGTGCCGTGATCATTATTTATCTCATATCAACAAAAAAATAATAGCTAAACTCGGAATGAAAAACGAAACGTCAGGGCGTTTCAGGATAACAAGTTTGTGAAGTCTTGAATGGGTAGAATCAGAAAAATAGTCCCTGATGTAGGGCTGAATACGAGAGTTCACAAAATTGTTTTAACAAGGTATTTTCAATTAAAAAGTGTCCGCTCCCAACAAGGAGGTTTTCATTGATTCAGTGCACACAATTATCTTTAATCATTCTCAATACCAATTCGCTTTAGGCCTAACGAGTACTTTGAATAGTCAAAAAAGTAATATATATGTGCTTGCAATAATACAAATCGTGCTAAAAGCTTGCAAAAGTGTAGAACTTAAACATATACAAATAAAATAATCCCTGTATTTCCATATTTCAGTTTTGTTTCATCGAAGATCAAGTTTTTTTACGACGATACACCTCACAAGATAATTGGGTGCTTACAAAACAGCTTGCCAACATATTGTAAATTCGAGTAAATTAGAAGTGATAGAGGTATGACATAGGTCAAAATGTGTTTCGCTATAACGTCTTTAATGGGAAAATAAACACAGGTATCTTAACATTACATACGGAAAGGTCTTGTTTAAATATTTAATCACAAAGAAAAATCACACAAATAGACACCTGACACGGTGTTGGTTGGTTGTTAAAACTAATGTTGGCACTAAAAGTTGATTTTTAAGGAGATTCTGTAGACTTTACAATGTTCTCATTTCTATATGATCAAGTTGAAGATATTTTCCAATAGAAAACCGATTGTACTAAAACATCATCTTGATATTTCAAAATTTAATTTCATAGTCTTGTAAATGTTTAGATATAAAAATCTACCAAGATATTGATTTGTGTCATACCTCTAATAACCCTAAACTAAATAGTAAGATTATAAAACTAAGATAAAAGAAAAAATATATCACTTAATTTACAACAATTAGCTAATTTAATTTGCTCCGAAACATCAAAAAAATAAGTAACGCAATTGAAAACAACATGTGTATACAATGTAAATAAAACTTTTTGACTTATATTTTACATTACATTCGAAAAGATTAATGATTTCTCTAAACTATAAATACGGTGAGTTACACTAAAACGAGTGAGGTTAATTTTTTTGTGAGTGTTATTCAATGGTTATAATTTTGTATATTTGTAAGTTCTTACAATGATTCTTTATAAGATTATTGTTGTTTATGAAAAAACAAAAAAACAATAAGGTGTAATCTACTGATGTTTAACTTTCAGGTAAATCTTTTCTATAATACAAATGAAATAGTAATTTAATTTGTGCTGTTAATAATTATTGGTATTTATTGATTTTGGTTCTTTGAGATTTATTTTAATACATTTTGACAATTAAACAAATTTGGTAATAATTAGTGATGTGCCGGATCATTAAAATTGTATATCCGAGGATACGGATCTGAATACGGATATTTAGTCCCAAGATCCGCGAATACGAATCTTAACTTCTTTAGTGTACGCGACGGTAAATATTGCACATAACCTTTGGAAAGAGACAATCTGTTATGGACAAAAGTTATTGACTTCTATAAGAGTTTACTCTCATAACCAAAGACATTAAAGTATGATAGTTATAGACAGTTATTAACAGTTTTTCATTTATACCGAATCACCTATATATAACATTGTATCTATGAATTAAAAATTAATCTGGTAAAAGATCCGCCAAAAACTAACGGATACGAATTTTCTTCTCCCTCGGATATCCGCAGATACGAATACGGATATCCGGCACATCACTAGTAATAATAATAATATACAAATTGCACTATTTAAGTTAATGAAGTGAACTTATATCATATTTGTAGAAATTTTTTAGGTAGTTATTCGGAATATTATCGTTTATTAACATATTAAAAAATTGAATGAACTTTTTCAATATAATTGAAACAGGTCACTATTTAAAAAAAATACGATAATTTATTTATAGGATTAATTGAACTACTTAAAACTCTCAATAAATTTTGTTTAAATTATTACTTTAGAGGTTTTTGTTTCCTAATTTATTATTTTATCTTAAAATTTTAACTGTTTTTATTTATTTTATATTAAATATTCACTAAGTACATTATTTTGTTCAATTTCATTTGTAACAACTTAGATATGGCGCATTAAGTGTTGAAAATATCGATTAATAACTTTATAACACAGCTTCAGGTTGGAATAGATTTTTGTTATAAAAGTGATAATCCAAAATTGTATGCCTAACCGAATATAATAGTTTTAGTTTTACAGACTGAAATTACGCCATTATACAAGAATTTTGCAGAGACTTGCACTCTTGCATCATGGATCTTCCATGGATCAGAAAACTGTGACTAAGCATATTTATTATTTTCAAAAGGATAGTTCTGGCATTTAACAGTTTAAAGATTTTTGGGAATAACTATATTTGAGAGTAAAGTCTGTATATTTCAAATGTACCAAACATTTCAAAATATAAGTCAAACCCTGTTAATCTATGGAAATTGTTAACAAAATATATCTGTAAAGCATTTGTTCCTTACACAATTTTGATGAAAGTAGCAACACGTCGTCTCTACAACCATAGCTCGTGACAATTGAGCAATTTAAGCAGCCCGCTGCCTTTATTTTGTCGCGTACGTATATATCTTATTATGAAATTCAATAATTTATAAAAGATGTACATTCCACAAATAATTACCCTAAAAAATTAATAAAATAAACAGTAAAATATAATTTAACACAAAACAATCGTTAATATCTAATGCTGAACTACCAGACGCCTCCAAATAATACTGATACCTCAGACAAGACCATACCAAGTCCAGCCAGAACAATTAAAAACGTAGGCTAGACCTTAATAATAAGACTGCATTCAAATCAATTACATCAATAACAAAACAAAAAAACAATTAACAAAATTGCATTGTTAAAATACCTGCGAATGTAATAAAATTTATATTAGAGAAACCTCTAGGATCTCAATGTATGAATAAAACGTTCATAAAAAAACGAATTGTCCAAAATATGTGAACATGCTTGGAAAATAGGCCTTAAAATACAGTTTCAAAATTGAACTACATTACACAAAGATGAACACACCAGAAACGAAAATCTGACTTAAAAGAGTATACATTTAAAGTTGAGCAACCCTATATTCCGATAATTCTTCAAGTTGCTCCTAGGTTTTTCACTCATGATTTAAATGAAATCAGTGAAATATCACATTTCTTTGAGCACGTTTCGTGCTATAAAAAATTGTTCTTTACTATTGTATATGATCTTACATAAACATGGTGTGTTAGTTATATATCTTTTTAATTACACCATTCTAGATTTGTCAAAATATTTCAATTTAAAACTTTCATTAAAAGACAATTGCCATTGATAACAGGGTTGACCTAAACATTGAAACATACAAAATTATTTTCAATTGTGATAGTTATACCTAATCCACTAAAGGTAAGCACATTTATATTTGTGTTCCAATCCCCTAAGAAATCATTCGTGACTAGAATCGCTTGAAACTGATTTTTTTTTAATTTTAAATATGAACTAGTTGGCGGTATGTTTCAACTTACATTGTACCCGTTCCACGCAATTCTACTGATCGGCCCTTAGACATCCAGACCCATAATATGCATTTATTCAAGAAAACTTCTATTTTTTTCTTGTATTTTACGTATTACCCGACAAATTAATAGCATAATTTTAAGCGGTTTATACCATATCACCATTAGAAACAAAATTTTGACGGTCCCTTTAGTGTTCACATTAAGAGATTAACTGGTCTCTTGAATAGATTTCTATCTACATATATGAAGAATACGGACGAGAGAGTTTTAGGATTGGACCCGTCTTCGAATTTCAGATAAACTCTTTAAATGCCTAAAATCACATCATTGGCCACTCGCCGGCTATCGGTAGCAGTCTTTTAAATGAAATGAAAATCAGGTGATTCGCAACATTTTAGACTGGTGTGTGTTTTGGATGTTAAAGAGACTCAATTCTATTGCAAACTACTTCTAGACTCCAGTTGGGGTTGCATTTGTCAGTAGAAGCAATTTTATTTATTATATATCAAGGGGGTTAGGGTAAATTTAAATCCAAGTTTATGGAGTTACAAGCCTTGTCACACGGCCGCCATCTTGGAAAAAGGGATCTAAATGGTTTTTATGGTTTATCTGCCAAACTATAGGTCCCAAAGAAAGTTTAACATTTTTTGTTGCAAATAAAATTATCTACAAATTTTGTCAAGTAATTTCAGTCGTAGAACGATAAATAAAAAAGAAATAAGCGAAAATGATTGAATATTTGTTGATATAACTTTTTTTCTAATCATTTTACAAAAAAATTACATCAGATCATATTATTTTTTCTGAGTTCTTTGGGAAAAATACCACATAAACTTAAAAGTCTGTGTATTTCAAAAGTCCAAACGTTTCAAGGTCTAACATTTCAATGAACTAGTTAAACTGTTTGAACAATTAGATCTCAAATGAAGGTTGTTTTGCTTCCGTTTCTTCAATGAAAATAAATAGTTCTGTGGTAAGCTTATACGAAAGTGAGCCATAGAACTTAAAGTACTGCACACCTCAGATTACAAGTTTTCCATTTATTTGAACACCATTTTCCCTCAAAATTCCAGTCAAAATTAGTTTTTACATGAATGATAAATTTCATCAGTAGATTGCACGATATTGTTAAGCAAAATCATAATGGTACTAAAAACTAATCCATATCCCCGTTATGGGAATCGTGTAGATCGTATTCACACGAAATGCCGGGGGCACACCAACAAATGCCACCGGCACGGGAGGGGGACTAAGGGGCTACATAATCTGAAAGACACGGCTGTACTGAGCCCCGCGGCCACGTCCTCTTCCTCTGCCCCTACCGCGGCCACGCCCCCTCCCGCGCCCGCGTCACCTGCGACCGTCCGTGATACCTGCGAAATCAGATGGCATTAAAAGTATGGCTGTAAATGAATAGGCCCCATATATCAAGACATTGTAATATATCTTAATAAATTAGTTCTGCAAAGTTACATAAGTTAGAGTTTCAGTTTGAGAAACAGTAAGGTGTCTTCAGAGAATTGTCCAAGAAAATGTAGAAGAATAGAGACGTTGTTACGTTCCGATTCATATTCTTTGACAGACATATCGGGTGTTTCAAAGTCGGTTATATTTGCTTTGAAATAACAATGTATCTAAATAAGCCTCTGGTATAGACCATGTAAGAAAGGTTTAAACCTTAAATTAACTCTTGTTAATGTAATAGCCCAGTCCAAAAACCATAGACAACCCCCCCCCCATTCTATTTGGGTAAATTTGGTACAAGATGGCTCCTGCTCTGAAGTGTGAGATTGCCCCACCAGAAGCTCTTACCTGGATCCGCCCTATACCCCAATGGACTGGTACAGACTGGAATCTAGAAAGTTCTAGTATTTTAAAATAATAAACTATCAGTTACACATGGAAAGAAATGCCTCTTCATGAAAGACAATAAATGTCTCCAGAAACAGAAGACTTTTAACAGACAATCCAGGATCAAGGGGTCCCAACTCCTACCTCAGGTAATTAGTAAAAGATCCCCATATAAACAATGACAGATTCAGATATAGTTGCAAAACAACAGTATCAATCCAGCACAGTCCAGGAGGTTCTCTGGCATATGCTGCAACTGAATCTAATGAATAAGATGATGCTGTGGCAAAAATACTGGACCACAAATTTGCACTAACATTTAAACTAAAACATTCAGTAAGAATATCGTTACTCACAACAGACCAGATATAGTTTTAGTTAAGTTTCTAGAAAACAGCTTAAATAAAGAGACAATGGGACATGAACAACACATGTAGTACTAAAAATTCTATTAAACAATTTAAAATACTTCAATCTGGACAAACATCTTTTCAAACTGATGCATAATTGATGAGGCAGACACTCAGAAAGTTGATGGGAACCCACTCACAACAGCAACCATGGACTAACCTTGCAAAGGCTCTCACAGAACTAAATCTTTTTTAAATCTAGTATATATGAGGTTTAGTGATTTTCCCCCTGTGCCATACATTGTATGGCCAAGCCGGGATAATAAAATAAATGTATATTTTTTGAAACCATGAAGACTTACCTATATTACTGGTTGTCTTTTCTAAATATGCCAAAGGTCCTTGAAGAACAGCGCCCGGAGTTTGTTGGCCAAACGGTACTCGAACCGGCCATACCTGTTGCTGCATAAACAGCGCTTGTTGAGGTGACAACATACCTGGTGATACACCACCACCACTAAGACCTGCTGTTACCTGGAAAATAAGCAAGTTACTATGATTAAACTTGCATTAGTGCAGTATGATATCCTCGGAAAATATTTGTAGTATTTGTACCTTCAAATATTTCAAGCAAGACCATCTTTTTCACCATTTTTGGTTATTGAAAATATAGGGCACTTTACCAAGGGTTTATTGAGTTTCAGCTTGTGAAAAAGGCTTTTAGAAAGTCATTGTCATGTTGAATCATACCTCAGAGTACTACAACTTTTTACTGCCTTGTTTTGCACTCCTCACAGCTTGAATGGCAGTCATTTGTGTTCATCTTTAAACTTTAAAGGCTATTTATTAACTTTTATTTTAAAATTTGCATATTTTCTGCTCAAAACTACTGAGCCTTAGAGTTTAAAAATCTTTCACAAATATAGGTTTAGTAACAAATTTCCTTTGTAGTTTTCTCTTGAAAACAAACTTTCAATTAGTCCACTTCATTTCAGACATTATATAGAGCAATAAACTGGAGATGTTTAGGAATTATTTTGATGGGCTTCTTATAATGGCTACACCACTGCTGAATGTATAAAATCTTCACAAACCAAATTATCAACTTCTTTTCCCAACACCTAGGCCTTGAAGGCCTCTTACTTATAAATTTACATGTTTTTTCTGAAACTACTGAAATTTGATGATTTCTACATAAAAATTACAAATCTCTATCAAGTATAATTTCTAAAATGATACAGAACAATGAACTTGGGATGTTATTGAATTATATACTTCTCATAATGACCAGATTATTGTTTAATGTAAAAATTAGCACAACTTGAATAGTCAAGTCTTCAACTAGATTTTGTGAACAGGTATGTTTAAATAATTTTCAAAAATGGGCATATATTTCAAGGTAGTATAGGTTTACTTATTCTGCCATTATTTTTCTAGATATGCCATAGTTGGTTGGCACATAAATTAGTGCTCTGATTTGTGCATTGTTTGAAAAGTTTTTATCTATTTACCCTATTACTTTTTATGTAATTGATTATTTTATTATTTTTTGTTCTATAAGCTCAGAATAATTTGATTATTCTGTGCCATAAGTAGAGAAGTTATATTTTTTGTTGAATGTTTGGCAATTAAAATTAAAAATAATTTTATATTTGAAAAGATATTTCTAATGAATGCAAGAAAGGATTATTTTACTTTGGAATTTCTAAAAAAATCCATTGCATTGAGTTGAAGAAGGATATGATGCCCAAAAATCATAATACCTTTACAACAGTATAATAATAACATTCAATTTTTTCCCAATAAAGGCACTATAGTTTCCCAAAAGGTGTGACTAAGGCTCTTATAGCTAGTTCAGATAGTACTTGCATTGCATTAGAATAATATCAAACAATTATAATGTGTTGTATGTATACAATAAAATTTCCCATCTATATATTTAAAAAATTACATTAAAGAGATCATACCAATGGCCACTAATATATGAAACTCAGGTTGACATTTTTAGTAGCATAATACATAATAATTTCTTACCACACCATACAAAAAAAATTGAAAGATTGAACAAAAAAGTTGTGTAAAATATAATAAGTTTACAAGAGAACAAAACACAAATGTATATTTGTGAATACCAACCCTCCAGTTTTAGACTGTAGCAAAAGTGTTAAAATAAAACCCATGGAATTTTTGAAAGTTTTATTGTATTATGCACACCTCATACATAAAAGAGAAAAATTCAAAAATGATATATAATTGTTTAATCTGGAACAATATCTTGATATATTTTTAACTTAATTCAATGAAAGAAAAAATCTAGTAAAGGCACATTTGAGCAAGTAGACAATGTATACATTTAGTAGTACAATTTATCAAAGCCATATTGTACATATCACAATCATTTGATCGTTTGTTGAAATTAAAAAAAAACAAATAATCACATTGCCACTTTCTAATAAACCCCTGAGAGTTAGTATACAAAAATATACATAAATGGGAGCAGCAACTATTATAATTCACAGTATGCACAATAAAAAAATAATTTCAACATTCTGACCCAAATATAGATGTTACCTCTTTTTTAATAATAAGCATTTTTGTGATGAAGTCTCAACTTAAGAAATAATGGAGATCATTGCCACATAAATATTAGCCTTAGAATGAAAGTGTAAATGTTATATACAAGATACTTTTTCAATCTAAACTGTCTATGTAATGGATACCTTAAAAAAATTATCCAAACTAAAAAACTACAAAACATTAGATCAACGACGATCTACCTGTTGCTGCATCATTTGTTGTTGTTGCTGTTGCATCATTTGCTGTTGCATTTGCTGCATTTGTTGTTGCTGTAGTTGCATGGGTTGTTGCTGCAACTGTTGTTGCATTGTAGCAGGCATACTTGGCATAATCTGATTTGGGGTTTGATTACCTGGTGTTGCTGACAGTGGAGATGGCGGTACAGAGCTACTACCTGGTGTTGAACTACACTGAGCTGCTGGGCTCTTGAATAACTCTGTAAATCAGCCAGCAAATTTTGCCAAACAGCTATTTTTTCATAATGTCTCTTTAACAGTTCCTCTTTTCTAGCTAATTCTAACCTCAGTTCACTTATGTCCTCTTTAACATTCATTCTGGCCTTCAAAGCTGATAACAAAAATCTTTTTGCAGGAAAAAAGCCTCCATTTGCCTAGCTAAGTCTATGAACCTTAACAATGTTTGTTCTACTTCTACTACAATTTCATCATTTATCTGACGTAGGAACAGCTTCTTCTTTTGTAAGAACATTTAAGCAATGCTGAAAATGTAATCATTACTTTGAAGTTCTGCAAGAAAATATTGGCATCTCACCTGAAATGCTTTTCGAATTCGTCTACCAAATTGCCGCTACTATTCGTTGGAGTTGCCATAGCAGATACTGGGGTGAAGCTTCTTTCATTGGAGTCATTTCTTATATATGTTCTAAACAGATTTTAACTAGGAACAAAAAATCTAAGAAGGTTTAACAATTTAAAGGCGTAAACTATGTAATCACTCCATATTTACACTTGACAGTAAATCAATACCCAAACTTAACCTAAAATAGGAAGATCAAATATTTGACAGCTGACATAAATAAGAAGAAGTAGAATGGCGAGTGCATCAAATATTCAGCTTCAGTATTGTCAGATCAACAGAATAATCCTTGAAGTAGGGCGTTTTCTGGTCCAGACGTTCCCTGTTTTCCAATTAGCGCACAATTGAGCACAGTGCTAGCACTGAGTGTTCCAATACAGCACTAGCTCGCACCACCTCGCACAAATGAGCACAAGAATAGCTGTGCCTTGGGGATGTTTTATGTAGGTTTACAAGTAAACATAAAACTTTATCATAAAACATGAAGTATGTTCCAAATAACGCCCGAAAATTACGGTACAGGGCGACACAAAAAACACTTTGAGCTCTAGTAATTGGAAAACAACCATTATTGAATTATTCGTAAATAATTTACGTACACATAAGCGTCAATTGATAACTTTATGAGTAATACACTTTTAACCTTATGGTGATCAGTGTACTCTACCGGTTGGTTTTAAAACAACCATGTTCCAATTAACGTCCTAAAATTGCCGCACTATGCGGCACAAAATCACTTTGTGCTGTGTTAATTGGAAAACAGGGACCGTTTGTTGAGCCCGCTCTCGAGTTTTTGTGGCGCTTTGTCTGTTAACAGTTAAAGAGTTTTTCTGGTTTGGTTTCATCTGTTTAATGTGATATTAATCCCTGTTTTCCAATTAGCGCACAATTGAGAACAGTGCGGCACAGTGATAGCACTGACACTTTTGGTTTTTTTTATTTTTTTAGTTCTTTTGTTTTTTCTTGATGAAGGTGTAGAGTGAAAGGAGGACAAAACTTTTATTGGGAATAAAACTGAAAAACTGTCCAGCGGACGGTTCAAATAAGAGGTCCACAAAATGACCAGAATGGCGAAGTGTGACAACAGGGTATGTTATGAAGTTAATTGTAAACGGATTGAAGTATACAAATCCACACTTAGAAGTGAAGCGGCTGAAAAAGTTGAGAATGATGTAAAATATTAGTAAAAATCGTAAATAGAACGTAGAAAATCTGTTATGTGAACTTCTCTTTGTAAATGGTTGTCTCCGTTTTTTGTAATCTCTGCAAGTGATGAGTTTATAGTGTGTTAATTGTGATATAAATTAATAAGCGTGTGCCCAGTTTTGACTTTTTATAAACGGAGTGATTTTATAATTGTTATTTCTTATAAAACTTTTTGAAACAGTTAAACATTGGGAAAAATTTGTATATTGTAATATTTTATACTTATTAACAAATAGATGTTGGTGAATTAGATGTAAATAAAAATTATTTATTTTACATTCTTGTGTTCATATTACATATTTATTTTAAAATGTTGGTGTTTCTAGTTCCTTGTTCACCTTCTCTGGATAAAAGGTAATTAACAATTCTTTTCATCACTGAATAAACTGCTATAATTAAGTTATCTCTTCTGTTATCATTATGGAAACAATTTTCACTTGCATTTTATGCTAGAATAGTTTCTTTTTCAATGATTCTAACATTCCACACACTGGTTTTCCATATATTTTTCTTGTCCATTAACTACAATTAAATCACTACTTTTGGCATCTTTCTGCCGTAGGTCTATTTTAAATATTTCCAAAGGTATGCCTGGTGAATGGCCCTGGAAAAATATCTTCAGAAGTTTGTTGAAGTTCTCGATGGACAATGCCATAATCAGTTTAGTAATTATATAATAATGGGTTCTTCAGAGTTTAATTTGTGTAGGATATTTATCTTGACTCCTAAAAAAATGTACAAATAAAATTTTGCTTGCAAGTCATTTTTATCTATGTACAATGTATTTCATTGACTGAATACATTTATTAATATTAAATACAAATTTTACCAATCATTTTAAATCTGGTTGTTTAACTATGATGTTTAAATTTGCAATTTTTGGATTTAATGTCAGTTTTTGGTTTTAATGTTAGCTCTCAGGCATGTAACAAAACCATCTTTTCTTATTTACCCACACATTTTTGGTTGGTTTATTTCGCAGATCATATGGAGAGAATATTTTGTGGGAATATAACTAACTGAAAATATTTTCAATTCAATCATTGTCAATAATACTACATTTATAAAAGTAAATAACAACTTTACAGCATTTATTTTAGAAATCTCTTTCTTTATTAAAAAAAACATATTATAATCGGTGTTGTAATTTGTAAAATGTATAGGTTAGAATTTCAATTGTCTTTTAAATGTTATTCTACGAACAAATTACCCGTCGGCCCAGTGGCGCCCCCAAATTGATATCACTTTTTGATACACAGAGGTGTCCTCCTTTTACTCAACACTCCATACACTGAGTGTTCCAATGCATCACTAGCTCGCACAAATGAGCACAAGAAATAACTGTGCCTTTGGAATGTTTTATGTAAGTTTACCAAGTAAACATAAAACTTTATCATAAAACATGAAGTAAGTTTCCAAATAACGCCCGAAAATTACCGTACAGGGCGACACAAAAACACTTTGAGTTCTAATAATTGGAAAACAGCCATTACTGATTTATTCTGTAAATAATTTACGTACACATAAACGTCAATTGATAACCTATGAGTAATACAATTTTAACCTTATGGTGATCAGTGTACTCTACCGGTTGGTTTTAAAACAACCATGTTCCAATTAACGTCCTAAAATTTGTCGCACTGTGCGGCACAAAATCACTTGTGCTCTGCTAACTGGAAAACAGCCTGCAACAACTGAATTAGAAAAGTATACAAATTAGCAGCCACTTTGTGACGTGTGCTTTCGGAAAAATTTACATCTATCGAGCAATCCTTTATAAATTATCCTTGGTTAATCGCAGCAATCATCTCAGTTTAAAATGAGGGACAACCAAAGAGGTTAATACTCAGCTCTTTGGGGACAACCATATCAACTAGGAAATTTTGGGGTTATCAATTTGACAACAACGCAAATGTTTGACAAATCAAAGACGTTTCCAAAGTTGTGACGTGTAGAGAGGTGAATTTTATAAATAGTTACTTTTCAAAATGAAATTATCACAAATTTTGGTCGCTCCATATTTGCTTCTAATAGCAAATGTCGCACACGGTTTGTATTTTCACATCGGCGAAACAGAGAGGAAGTGTTTCATTGAAGAAATCCCGGATGAAACGAATGTTATAGGTTGGAAAACTTTCCCATTTTTTTTCTATTTCCAGAATACTAAAATTTTTCCTATTTTCAGTAAACTATAAAGTAGAGCTATACGATCCCCGAACTGGTGGATTTATGCCATCAGCTTCAGGTATAGGTATGCATGTTGAGGTTAGAGACCCTGATGACAAAACCATATTGTCCAGAGTATACAGTGCAGAAGGCAAGATATCATTTACTTCTCATACACCAGGCGAACATGTAGTTTGTATGTATTCAAACAGTACAGCTTGGTTTAGTGGTTCCCAGCTGAGGGTTCACATGGATATTCAAGTTGGTGAACAAGCTGTCAATTATGGTGAAGTTGTACAGAAGGAAAAATTGTCATCTCTGCAGTTGAGGGTCAGACAGCTTCTGGATCAAGTTGAACAAATCACCAAGGAACAGAATTATCAAAGAGTTAGTAGATTTATCATTGAAGCTGACAATTTTTACATTTTTCTTTTCATTTACAGTACAGGGAAGAGCGTTTCAGGCAAACGAGTGAAAGCACAAACAATAGAGTATTCTGGTGGTCAATAACGCAAACAGCTGTTCTTTTGGTAATGGGTGCATGGCAAATGAAACATCTTAAGGGTTTCTTTGAAGCAAAGAAATTAGTGTAATTTATTTCAAGATTTTTATTTTTGTTGTAAAATATGTTTTGTAATATATTTTTTTCTTATAAGTCTTATGTATTTAAATAATATAAACTCACATATATTTATATAATTAACATCTTCTCATATATTTATCTAAATAATTGGCAAAAACAAATTTTATAGGTTTGGGATAAGGTTTGAGCTCTGAAAAATCATTCTTTAAAATATCATGTAAGGTATCACAAGTACAATAAAATATATGACCATTCTTTTGCAATTCTTCTGCTAGCTCAGTCTGATGATTATCCATCAAATCTTCATTTATTACCACTATTAATGGTTTTTCCTTGTGCAAGACTTCAAGGCAAGTTCCAGCACCTCCATGGCTAATCACTAAATCACAATTTGAAATTTGGCTCTCAAAATCTTCAAAATACTGATCATATTTTAACTTTATTTTATCAACTTCTAAAATCGTAGAACCTTTGTCTTTATATAATTTTGTGGGTATATTAATTTCAGAATCAAGATGAACTGTTGAAAAGTCTTTTCCAGTTTGAATTTGTACGAACTCACATTGCAAAGCTACAAGTGTTTTCAAAATTTGCTTAGTTGTAATTGTATCAATAAGTTTTGGAAATTTAGTAGTGCCAACAGTTACAAAAATTCTCTTTGGTATCATTTTCTAAAATCATTAAAATTATAAAGTACAATGTAAATATTTTTTTTACTTCATTTGTCAATGAGCTGTCAAATATTTTTTTTAACTTCAGTAAATCTTTGAAGAAGAATACGAAATAATACTGTCAAAATTGACGTCACTTCCGCGCATGTTCTTTCTTCACGAGGACGGTGTCGGCCATTTCAGGGCTGAGTGTCCTCATCGTGTATATTGAATAAATAAATTAACAAAAATGGTGAGTGGAAATTAAAAAAATAGCATCTTAGAATGCTTTATTATGGTTTCAAGAATTAATAGGTGGTATTTTGAATGAATGTTGAGTAATTCAAGTGGAGATGAATTTGGATTAAACTAGTGTTGCAGTGTTTACCTTATTGTTGTGTTTATGTGATAAAATAGTAATAAATAATATGTTGAGAAAATGTTTCTAGTTATTGTGAAAAAAAAAAGAGATATATGTGAAGTTTAATATAAACCATTACTTTTTAGGGTTTCGTTAAAGTTGTTAAGAACAAACAATACTTCAAGAGGTATCAAGTGAAATTTAAGAGGCGCCGTCAAGGGAAAACCGATTACTATGCTAGAAAACGTTTAATTGTTCAAGACAAGAACAAATACAATACCCCAAAATACCGTTTGATAGTGCGGTTTTCGAACCGTAACATAACCTGTCAAATCGCTTACTCACGTATCGAAGGGGACAAAATTGTATGTGCAGCCTACTCCCATGAGCTACCTAGGTATGGAATTAAAATCGGTTTAACTAATTATGCTGCTGCCTATGCAACTGGTTTGCTCCTGGCTCGTCGTTTGTTGAAGAAGTTGGGACTTGATAGTTTGTATGAAGGTACAACTGAAATCACTGGTGATGAGTACAATGTTGAAGGTGTTGAAAATGGACCAGGTGCTTTCAGGTAAGTTTCAAATTTGTACTAATGTGAAATTTGAAGTTCACATGTCAAAGATGTAGTTTAAGGTCTTCTGTGAAAAGTTGAGGGTAGTGTAAATGCTGTATTAAGACTGTTTATTTATGAACACTTTTATTTAACAGTAGTTTTGATCCAAGCCTATTTTTGGTCACTTAAAAATTTTTGTGAGGTTAATTAATTCACATGTGGGTGTTCAAGACATTGTTTTTTTTTGTTATGTTCAAAAGATGCTTTCTGAAGGATGTTTGTGGCATATTTTTCAATAGAGAAGCACTTTTTGGGAAATAACGCCACAAGTCATGAAAATTGCTGTATAATTTCGAACATTTCAGGGTCTAGGTCATACCCTGTTGTCAATGTCTAAGGAACTATGAAAAAAGATAATTCTAAAATTAAAATGTTTGACAATATATAATATTTGACTTCTGACATGACTGACATATTTGGAAATATACAGCAATATTTGTGACTTTCATTTGTATCCTTCTGAAATGTTAAGCCTTAACTACTGACCACCCTTCTCACAGATGGCAGTTTGAATCGACCACACTTGTTTTTCAATCCACAGCATTTGTCAAACCTATCCATTCTAATTAACTTACCTAAAGGACTTATTAAATACCCTCACCAGGGAATAGTAATTCATATACAATTTATGTATATCAACTGCTACAGAAGAAGAGCGCTGAGTCCTGAAAAGTCTTAGTTTTGGTGATGATAACATAGATTAATGCCAATCTGATTGATATTTAAGAGAATTAATATAATGATGTTACACATACATAAGGCAATTTTGAGGCTTATATGCTATACTGTTTAACTATTTATTTTTAAACTATTAAGGAATTTTAAGTTTAATGAAAAAGTCAAAAACCTCTTTGTTGTAAAACTTTCTTACCTTTTATCACAAAAACAGTATTGAAATACCCATGTACCCAATAGGGATTATCATGGAAGTTACTATTAATAAATAAAAAATAATTTAATATTCATATGTAATGCCAAGGGGTGGTTGTGGTAATTTTGATTCACCGAATTGGCAACTTTGGCCCTGCCTAAATTCGTCTGGCAGTGAAATTCATATTGACCTCAAAGGTGTGTAATCTTTAAAACATACAAACAGTTTTTTTGCTAGAAATTTATGTAGGCCGATTACTTCTAAATCAGGTAGTGTTAGCAATCCTAATTACGAGAAGCAATTGATTAAGAGATAGTTTATTTCCCAAATAGGTGCTATAGTAATGTAACTCACAATACAACTTTTTTATATGATACACTACTTTTTGGTCCCAGGTTTAGTATCTAATATTTCAATATCTAGTTCAGGCATGGTACATGTCCTAGTGCTAATGTGAATGCATATTGATAATTTTTTTTATATAAAAACGGGGTTGATGAAGTAACCAGTTTAAGAAAGCAGTCTCACACACAGGTAGAGACTGGTCAAGGTTTATATATATTTAAAAAATATATTTAGTAATGAATTATTGCATTGTTTAATACTTGCAATTTTGTGATTTTATATGAGTACATAAAGGATTTTTGTGACTAGTTATTTTCAATTTGTTTCTTTGTTAGCAGTTTTACATATTTGTGTGATAAAGCATTAAAGCACTGCATGTAAAGCAGACACTTTTAAGTACACTGCTTGAACAGAGTTTGCATTGCTACTATTGCTTGAACACACACAATAAGAGCATGAGGTTGAATTCACTGCCAAGTTGGCAGATGAGAGTTAGTAAACATGGAGTATTATATTCTAGAACAATGTGGCCTATTATTATCAAAATAGTGAAACTTTGATTGTCACTATTTGTAAAGTACAACCAATATTCAGTTAAGAGAATGTTCCTGATCTGTCTACTGTTTAGTGTTAAAACACATGACGTCGCAGCATATTTTTACTAAAGATTTAGATTGCACACCTACAAAATTCAGTTTACTCTAAAACTTGCCAACAGACCATGCAAAGTGAAGAGAATTCACCAACTGGTGGACCCTTGAGCAAACAAAAATTTATGCTGATTTTGTCAGCAGAATCATTTTAAGTGATTAGGCACATTTTCACTGCTTTGTTAATCAGGATTTGGGGCATAGAAAATCCACAACTGTTTCATCATAAAGCAATCATTCAAAATATGTTTGATGTACATAGTAGTCTAGAGGGATTATTGGACCATAATTCTTTGTAGATGAGGAAGATAATGTATTAATGGTAATCATTATTGTGCTTTGATAGCATAGTTGTTTGTACCTCAATTGGAACATGCAGGTCTTGATAACATGTGGTTTCAGCAGGATGGTGCCACATGTCATAATTCTTATGAAATATTATCTGTTTTGCATTAGTTTGCTTTTAGTCGCGGCATTTCTTTGTCCCCTCCCCTCCCCCCCCAATGTCCCAACATCTGGCCCATGTGTTAGCTAATCTCAAAAAATGATCCATTAAAAGAAATTTTGCCCTGATGTGTAATAGTGCAACTGAAGCCTGTTTTGAAGCAAAATCGTTTTATAAAAAAAGTATCCAAAGTTTACTTGTTAGTCATTGTATTTAATGTGTTACTTTGATTATGTACCTATATTCGGATTGTTTCACACAAATGAAAAATATAATAAGATATTGCATAAGTGATGAATTTCGACACATGCGCGTCATCTGACTTGATAACGGTTTGCTTGTGGACTGTTTCTACGTCGCGTTCTGCGACGAAGATGTCAAGAAACATGCAATGAGTTTTCATACATCTGATTATAAAGTGTCTCTGATAAAATTTGGAATACACATTTAACATATTCCGTTAACTTGTAAAGGTTTTGACATAATTATTTTTTACCAGATGTTACCTTGATGTTGGTCTGCAACGTACCAGCACTGGTGCGAGAGTTTTTGCCGCCATGAAAGGCGCAGTCGATGGTGGTCTCAACATTCCTCATTCCACGAAACGGTTCCCCGGTTACGATAGCGAAAGCAAATCCTTCAATGCCGAAGTTCATCGTAATCACATCTTCGGGCAACACGTTGCCGATTACATGAAGTCTTTGGAAGAAGATGATCCAGAGGCTTTCAAGAAACAGTTTAGTCAGTACATCAAGTTGGGAATTAATGCTGACCAGGTGAGACCTTCTTTTGCAATTATTAAGTTTTTTAGTAATAGCTGAAATTCATAAACTTTTCATCAGCAGTTTCCATAAAGTGTATTTTTCCTCCAAAAATAAGTATAATTGTCCCCAAAAATATCTTGAATGTTATTTGCAATCACTTTTGTATTATAATGTAATAAATATGGTTTAAATCAAAAAATCTCTAAAGAAACTGTGTAAGTAACCTTTATTTAGCATAAACAAATAAATGCTTTAAGTTAAGGCAAATTAAGGTATTTTAGTTATCTGGTATTAACTACTTAAGCAGTTCTCATTTATTTTGAAAAGCTTTTGATCAAAATCCAATAGAATTGTAAATCCAAATTTCCCCATTGGCCCAATAAAATATTACTGTGGGACATTCAAAAGAAATACCTCCAGTTCCACACAGCAGTTACCACCAAAATTTCCTAGCACTCTTTAGGTTGCATTCACAGGTGTGCTGGTTCAAATTTAAATTTTTTTAACATATTTGTTACCAAATTAATGCTTACGAAGTAAATACTGACTCTGAAGAGAATATTTTGCTGTTGCTTTATTGCAACTTGCAACATGGAACTAGACTTCTACTGTAACTCTGGGTTTCCTTACATCTCTAGTTTCTAAATAAGCTTGATCAGTTGATATCCATAATTTCAGATGTCTACTCTTACAGCACCAATTTAAGCTGCTCAATTTGGCATTAAATTACTAATTTTTTAATAAATTGTGTAATGATTATTTTTATGTTTTTTTGGGCAATGACACCACAATCGAAACAAAACGACTTATATTAATGGAAAACCAAATGTTTCAAAGTCTTAGTCTTAAGTTGGTGGACAATGTAACTCGTTCCTCGAAGTTTCCTTGGACTTCTTCCATCATCTTGAAGTGTTTGATCTCACTTCAACCACTTCAAGATGATGGAAGTCCAAGAAAACTTCGAGTTTCAAAGTCTATTCTGACTTCATTGTCAATGGCTTTATATTTTATGTATATATATATACGTCGTTTTATTTCGATTGTGGTGTTATTGCCCAAAAAAACAAAAATAATCAAGAATATGCCACAAACAATGTTTAGAAGACAATTGTGTAATGATGTTCAAGAATATTTGATCTGTTTAAATGTTTTTGCATGCAACAAAAAAGTGTCTAATTTAGATTTTTGCAGGAAAAAGCTGTTTATTAAACTTTTGTTTTTATTTCATTTCACATTGTCCTCATTAATTAATTAAATTTTTATTATGAACTAATAAATTAACACAATCCACAAAAGATTACACCCGCACGCAAAAAAAACAAAAGTGGTTTGTGCTTTTGACCAGACCCATCTTGGTGTATGCAATTGTGAGATCCATTTGACCTGTACACATCCATAATTTTAGTAAATTGCAAAAAAAACATTAAAATAGCCAAAAAAATTGCAGTTAACTAACTAGGGTTTATTTTAGATGTATTTTGATATGCTGAATTCGAATCCAAATTTTGTTTTTAAAAAATCATGAAAAAGTGTAATTGTGTATACAGTTTTTTTATGAATCTCAGTGCGCTGAATTCAAATCTGAAGTCGGTTTGGCTTGTACACTCATTAACTTGTTGTAGATTGTTGAAAAACCCTAACAAAAGTAAAAAGTCATAAAAAATAGTCATTAGGTAGTGGATAACATCAATAATTTTGAGGGTTAGAGTGCTAAACAAACTTCAAATTCAGATTCACCACATCAAAATACATATGAAATATGTTTGCTCAATTTAGTTCAAGAAAAAAAAATTGTTTGCAATTTTATTATGATTTTGTGCCATTTTTAGTGTTTTTGCAACTTAAATTTGGAGGTGCATGGGTCAAACGGACCTCGGAACTGAATTCAGCTCATCAAAATAAATAAGCCTAGATGGATCTGTCTGGTCAAATGCACAACTTCTTTTTTTTTTTGTCTGTGTGCTGGTGTGTTATCATTACTCAGTACATCCAAAATTGAATAAATTCTTTACATACTTTTTATTATTTTCTACTAATTCCAAAAAATAAGAAACTTTTATGGGTAAATTTTCAAATTTTTCTTTGAAACGATTTTTTCTCCCAAAATGTAACTTGAAATAATTCAATTCAGTTTCAAACTCCCCTTATCTTCAATTGTTTGTTCTATGCATTACTTTATAAACTGATAGCATTTGTTAAGAGTGTAAAGAACTGTCAATTTTTGTGAGATCGTTTATGAACACTAAAAGTTGTTTTTTTTATTTTGTTATAAAATCAAGAGTAATCAAAATCAAGGATGTAATCCAGTGAAATGAATTTTGTTTTTGCATTCCATGTTAACTTTCAATGTTTTTAAAATGGAATGAAGCCTCATAAACATTCCAAACCTCAAAGTTTTGTCTTGAAAATATGAATACTTTGTCGGACTTTAATAAAATGTTGTATGAATATTCTCAATGGCATAAGTTTTTTTTGTATAGTCATACAGTTCTGAACTACATGTGAGGTTTCAAGCATCTACCTCATCAGGAGATTAGTTTAAAGTCCACTGCAAAATTTTATACTGTACAACAAACTGACATATATAAAAGTGACTGAATAAAAATATTATTAAATTTTTAACAATATGTTTTTTGTTGGTGGCGTCATTGAATAATATTTGATTATTAGAAAATGACAAACATATTGTTAGTAAATCCTTAAAACAGATATATAACTTCGTCCAATTTAAATTACGCAGCTTTCCAAATGAAAACTGTCGTGTCGCAATTGGACTACATTAAGTCATTTTGTTCACATGTTTAAGGCAATTCGATGCCGGTAACAGGTTTTCTAAATGATACACATTACATACACTTTTATTTAAACACAGTATACTCAGTAAATTTGTAATATTGAATGTTTTTGAATCGACTAACTTTACGGTAATCCTCTTGAAAATTCCCTTTTTAACTGATACTTGATACCCATACTTCCTCACATTTTCATCGCTATGTCGAATTGCTGCTGGAACTTTCAAAGATTTTTTATAATATTCATCAATCACATAATTTATGAAATTATAATTACTGGTGGTCGAAATTCGACCCTATTTCATGAAATTGTAAAAAGTATATTTTTATAAGAAACAGAGTTGTGAAATCGGAGAAGTAGATGTAATGACCAAAATTGTTCACTCATTGACTAATCTATTCCAATAAAAAAATAATAATCAAATATCGGTATTCAAAATATTTTTGACAAATTAATGACCCCCCAAATTTTTGGCTGGGACCGCTCCTGGCAAAATATTCGATATAATAATTGGAAGCTTGTTCATTGCAACCAAAAAGTTTTCACCATTTGCGGTTTCAATCAAGTTCAGGAATATTAAAGAAAAGACAGGACCAACAACCCTAGGAGAACTTAAATATTTAATATATTCTCTATAGTCCGCTGTCTGGCAATTTTTTACACAACACCTTTTGGAAGGTTTTGATAATATATTAATCAAATAATTAAATTCGCATTAAAAACAGAATATTTAATATGAAAGTTACTGCAACGCGTCCAAAAAATCAATACTGATCTACTACATTGACTATTTTACCACTAAAAGTAACAACGCTTGCCACTTCCAGAAGTACATGCTGTAAGAATATAACAGCAACTAACGATCTCTCCCTCCATATATAATTATTCAATGTTTTGAGTTTTGACTTTCTGGCGGCGGCGGCACTGTCAGTTGTTTGGTGTTGACAGTATGGAAGTAAATAATGAATTTTTATTATATTTTATTTAATGAATGAACCAATATTATAAATTAATATTAGCATTCTGCACTGAAGGTCATCAGTAGCTACTAAACAAAACGGTTGAGAGACAGAGGAGAAAATGTTACCTAATCGTTTTTTCTTTGCCTATTTATATATAGATTATATTGTTAATTAGTAATTTGTTCTGTTCGATATTTTTTCGACCGTCTACAAAGTCTTATATCCTGTAGAATTTTCCTATTTAGGTTTTTCTACAAATGTTATGGTCTTCTAGAATATTATTATGATTAAAACAATATCATTTGTAGCATGTGATATATTTTTTTTCCAGATGGAAACTATTTACAAGAACGCCCACGCAGCCATCCGCTCCAATCCCGAGGCAGAGAAGAAGGCAGAGAAGGCACCTCCTGCCAAGACAAAGAGGTGGAACAGAAGGAAGCTCACCGTGGCCGAGCGCAAGGACCGTGTCGCGCAAAAGAAGAAATCATTCTTGGCCAAATTCGACGAAGAGGAAGCTTAAGATGTTTTTGTACTATAAGTTATGTTGTGTAATAAACTTACACGGTGATGTTGATGTTTTTTTATTTAACGAGGACTAATTTTCATTGCAGAGTAAATAGTCGTTTACTTCTTATTTTATTAATAAATTGCGGTAGCTAACTAAAAATGGCGGAGTTTGTAGGAAAACTGGTAAAGTGCGGCCGCATTACCAGTGTTCTTAACGTTCACTTTCTAAAACTAATATTATATATTTAATGTTTTTAATTTAGTAATTATTCTTTGCATTAATTAATTTCTGTTGGGCAGTATGACGCAAGTTGGAAGTCTGGTTCATGATGTGTTCTCTGTTAGTATCATTCTTAAGCAATAAGAAAGGCTGCAGACCTCGGAACACCTCCATATTTGCTTGACTTTAGTGGATGTTGTCGTTTTCCAAATTAAAAATGCATAGCCCATGTTGTAAAGAATACTTTTCTAATTTGGTTTAATGATTTACTCAAGACTTGAGACATTCATTCATAAAAAACTTTATTTAAAAATTATAAATATTTTTTCAAATTATATCGCAACAGATGTTTAAATTTAATAGATTTGAATAAAGTTTGGTGAATGTTTTGCCAGTATTTGAAAGAGGTGGAATTATTGGTTTATGAGATGTTATCGAGCATGTTTTGATATTTTCTAAAATTAGAGTAGGCACTGGACTGCGAAAGGGCATAAATGAGGTTCAAGTTCGACATCTAAGACTCAAGATAGGGGTGTTCATGATCCAAAAATATGGATATTTTTTTCGATACGATATATCGCAATGCGATAACCTAAAATGCATATCATATGTCGAGTATATATCGGGTAAAATATATCTATATCATTTGATCCGATAATATCGGATTGATTCGATATATCGACAGCACATATTGATATTTTATGACATATCAAGCATCCCTAACTTACGGCTTTTAGAGACCGATTTTCGACAACTCGAAATTGGTCGAGGAGTGTTTAGGACTGCAGCATTATCTTCTGCCACCTCTCACCGCTGAGCAACTACAGTGGTGCAGAGCACGACACCATTGGAATGTGGAATGGCATCATGTCGTCTTCTCCGATGAATCTTGATTCTGCTTGGGTGGACATGATGGCCGATGAAGGGTTAGACGACGTCAACTACAGTTTGGGTGCTATTGCACATGGAAGCAGGTCCTCTTTAGTGTTTAGTGGAGCCGTATTTACTCTCTAATCGGTTCATGGATCAAGATAATGCTCGGCCTCAATATTTTTATTAAATTGTATCATATTTGAAACAAAGTAAAAAATATGAAAAGCAAACAGAATGTTTATTTGACGAGGTGAGGTTACATGAATTTCTAAACTTACTCTCTGGACTAGAAAACGCTCCAATATAAATGGACTATCGATTTTGGAGTTAATAGGTTTTTTCGTAGAGACTACTTGTCAATATTCCAATTTAGAAAAATTCTCGGCGAGTGTCTAGAAGCTGTTAACTCGAGATCGCTGATGTGCAGAAAATCTGCCCTCCTTTCAGAGTCTCCAGAAGTAACTAATAATTGGGACTGTTGCGATATCTACTACTGATAGTATAGCAGTATTGATACTTGATGGGTATTTATGTTTCGATACTTGCTTGTGGTATCGTTATTTTGACGGCATTCAACTCCTTTATATTCATTAAAAAAGATGGTGTTTCTAAATGTCTGCTGCGCTACCCATATTTTTGTATCATAATGTCAACGGTTTACCAAGTTTTATTAATTTACATAAGTCTGCAATATTTGCAGGCAATACGAAAACTTTTGGGATGTAAAGACGTAAACTAAAAAAAAACATTACAAAAGCTAGGAAAAGTCAAAAAGTTTAACTTTCAATTAACAAAACAATGAAAATTGACATTTAATATTTTTAGGGAAATGCGCTACTAGAGACATAAAACGAGGAATAAGTGCAACGCTGTTATTCCGTAATTAGAACCCGACGTACTAGTAAACGTTTTGAAGCAATTGCTACTGATCTGAAGCCTCCAAATACTATTAGCACAGTGCAAATAATGATACAGGGACTTCTCTCTGTATGATCTGTGGCAAAGACTACCAAATTACTTGACACCTATTTCGGCAGAACCATTTCATTCAATATTAATATACTGAAAGCATTTGTGAGTTACCTGTCCAGTCCACTTTTTCTACTTCATCATTTACAAAATATGAACTATAGAAAGTTAAGAAACTTTAATTAATAAGGCAACAGGTGTTGTTATGACATTCAGTTACAAAAATGAATTTTTATCTTTACCTACTTTACATTTGTTTCATACTGTGTAAATAATATGTTGCTAAAAGAGGCTATTTTTGACTTTATAAGAAAGTGGGGTAAAATTTGGATAGACCTCTTCTGATTAACTATCTACTATATAATATTTAAGAACTCTCCAAAGTTTTTCATAGTTTTTAATATATTTGGAAGAATCTTGAAAAATAAATAGATGTTACCTAAGCAGATTTAGTATTAGCTACGTTTAAATATATAATAACATTTGTATCTATTACAATTAATATCTGAAGTTTCGTATAAACTGGATAGAATTGAATCTTCCTTTCTGAAAATCCTTTGAAAATTAATAATGTACATATTTGAATTTTGACTATAATTCTTAATACATTTTCCTATTATTTAGGTGCTATGTAACCAACTACCTATACTAAGCGTAATCAATCTTGCAATGTTGGTTTTCTATTGTCGGCAAGCATGTCTAGTTTCTTGTGTTTGATCTGTGGTCTAGTTCACAGATCATAAAATAGAGAAGTCTAGTTCACGTGGCTGTCATTAACCTAACTTTTAGGTTTCAGGTTTGTAAATAGAGCAAAAATGATAGATCTTCCAGGATTCGCCGATCCAAAAGCCTCTGTGAAAATAAGCGAAGATGTGGACGACAATTTTAAGAAAAGGGGTTCGAAGAAAAACGGTGGGTTTCAGTCCATGAATCTACCTTTCAACGTTTTGAAGGGTATCACCAAAAGGGGGTACAAGCAACCAACTCCAATTCAGAGAAAGGTGTATTTCGGAATTTAAAATAGTATTAAAATTCTACTACTAGACTTTTTTTAGACTATACCAATCATAATGGAAGGAAAGGATGTAGTTGCTATGGCTCGAACAGGTAGTGGTAAAACAGCTGCTTTCCTAATACCAATGTTTGATAAGCTTAAAACTCGGAGCGCAAAAGCTGGTGCTAGAGCACTAATCTTGTCTCCAACCAGAGAATTGGCACTACAGGTAAGATATGATTAGAAAATATGAGCATCAGGAGTATACGATTTTTAATTTCAGACATTGAAATTTATTAGAGATTTAGGACATTTCACTGACCTTAAATCTGCTGTTATTCTTGGAGGAGATTCAATGGACGACCAGTTTTCAGCACTTCATGGTAACCCAGATATTATAGTTGCTACCCCTGGTCGATTTTTACATGTTTGTATCGAAATGGACTTAAAATTAAATAGTATAGAGTATGTGGTGTTTGATGAAGCTGACAGACTATTTGAAATGGGTCTAGGGGAACAACTTGGGATGATTATTGAGAGATTACCAGAAAATAGGCAGACTGTTCTGTTTTCTGCTACACTTCCCAAGGTTTTAGTAGAATTTGCCAAAGCAGGATTAAATGATCCTACATTGATAAGGTGATTAAACAAACAACTGTATTGTATATTACATTTACCTCAGGTGTAAACAAATAATATCTAAAATTGGATTGTGGAAGCTGTTACTTTGTAATAGTCATTCATAATGTTCAAATGAAACTAATTTCTTTGTTTTCTATCACTGGATTTATTCTCACCGTGTGACTAGTTTGGATGCTCAAGTGTCATTTTCAAATGTATACTCATCTATAAAAGAATTGAAAAACTAAGCAACTAAACCATTTTAAACATTAATAAAAACTTAACTAACTAAAGATATAAACTGAACAAAGCAAAAGCACATTCAGAAAATAAAAGTTGCTTAGTTTTTTAATTCTTTCATTGATTAGTATACATTTGATAATGAAGCATGAGCATCAAAACTACTCGCATAGTGTTAATAAATCCAATCATAGAAAAAAAAGAGTTTCATTAAATAATGTTTAAATAGATAATTTATTTGTAACTACTAACTTGAATATATAACATTAAACAAATAGTAATTACAATATTTTTGAGGCACTAAGTTTGTTTGTAGTTGCCAGTTACCAATAATTTAAACAGCCTACACTGTTAGAAATAATGACAAATGGTCTCTGCAAATAAACCTTTTGATTTTGAGTGCTATTATTTTAAATAAATTTTGAATGGGTTTTCTGAAAAGATTCTTACTGTGCATGTGGTTTTTATTGTTTTTAAAATGTACCAATTCCTTCAGATATGTATTGATTTTCAAATACTTTTGGATTTGTTTTTCCTAACAGATAGTCGTTACTACTCAACAATCTTGTGAAATACTTATACTTATTTTTTTAGGTTGGATGTAGAATCAAAATTGCCTGACCAACTTCAGTGTTGGTATTTTACTGTTAGACCAGAGGAGAAATTGGCAGCACTTCTTGTGCTACTCAAATTTCATATAGATAAAAAACAAAAGACCATTGTTTTTGCAGCTACCAAGCACCATGTTGAATACTTACATTTGGTAAGACCATTGATAAATATTTATTTCTGTAATGCAAATCTTTTTTGTAGGTTTTTGATCATACTGGCATCAGCAATACATATATTTATTCAAACTTAGATCCGTCAGCTAGAAAAATCAATGCGGCGAAATTTAGCATGGGAAAAGTGTCAGTACTTATAGTGACAGATGTTGCAGCTCGTGGTATAGATATTCCACAGCTAGATAATGTCATCAATTATAATTTTCCAGCTAAACCGAAACTGTTTGTTCACCGAGTCGGTAAGAGTTTTTGATTTAGTTTTAATTTTCAATCATGATCTTTGCTAAAAAGAATTATTCAGATTACCATTTAATCTTCTCTTTCCAGGTAGGTGTGCCAGAGCTGGTCGTTCGGGTGTTGCTTACTCACTGGTGTCTCCTGATGAACAAGCATTTCTGCTCGATCTTCATTTATTTTTGGGTAGACCTCTTTCTATTGCTACATTAGATGATAAAGATGGCGCAGTCGGTAGGATACCTCGAAATCTTCTTGAAGAACAACACGGTTACTTGGTCTCTTTGCATGAAAACCACGTTGATTTAGTATGTTTGCAATAATCTATTACACTACGTTTTCAAATATCACATAATTAATATTTATTTACAGCAAGGTACAAGGAAAGTTTCAGAAAACGGTTACTTACAGTACCTGAGATCAAGACCAAATGCATCTGCTGATAGCAACAGAAGAATCAAGGAGCTACCGTTTTCCACATGTTGGACACACAAGATTTTTCAAAATGTTGAGTCTAATTTGGAAAATGATAAAGAAATGTTTTTAAATCAGATAAAAAACTATCGTCCGCACGGTGTAAGGCACAATAATTTAGTGTGAAATTATTATTTTATTTAAATACATCTTTATTGTAGACAATTTTCGAGATCTGTGGCAAAAACAAATCACAAGAGTATCAGGTAATGAAAGAAAAAAGAGCTTTCCACAAAGAGAAAATCACTGAGCACTATCGTGTTCAGGAAAAGAAACGAGAAGATATACTAATCACAAGTGATAGTAGTGGCCGAGTTGCTCTACCAGATAGTAACGCCGATGATGTACAAGAAACCTTTAAAGAGGTTGTTTTGCCGAAAAAACGAAAAATGGACGTTTTGTACAACAAGAACAAGAAGCAGAAAATTAAAGATAGCAATTATATTCCGTATGCCCCCTCAGATCAACATACAGAGCAAGGGTAAGAAGAACTTTAGCGTCAAGTGAATATCGATTTTAAATTGTTTTGTCTTACAGTCTAGCCGTCAATAATTTCCAAAAGGATGCTTTGAATGTTCAACTTGACTTCGTTGGCGATAGTGAGGATGTTTTAAAACGCTCTCAACACATGAAAAAGTGGGATAGGAAGAAGAAAAAGATGGTTGGAGTGCCGGTAAGAACTTTAATTATCTTTAATCCCAGCAAAGGTAAGGGAGCAATTGTTTTCAAAAACAATCAAAATGTAATGTGGATTTTTTTGTTATGAAGGAACTTTTTGTTTGTATATCATTAAGCTTGTCAAGGGTAAGAGTAGTAAAAATGGCTAAGATAAACCAACCTTTTGATCTCTGCTTTTTATGTACTCAAGCAAATATTGTAGTTTTCTATTTTGACGAGGTCTGTCATCTGGTTGTACAGGTATATTACTTTTCAGTAAAATCGCACTAAGAAAAGAGAAATTATTATTGATAAATGATTTGTAATAACAAAATGCATTTTTCCAAAAAAATTACTTGCAGTTGCTACTTGTCTCATTAACATGTATATGTTGTTACTGATTTCTTCATGTGGTTACTGATTTCTTCTGGATATTGAGCCTTCCACTTGCTAGTAAAGGGAAACCAAATCTTTCTGACGTTAAAATCAATATATTCTGCAAAGTTTTACCATTATTCCATAGTATAGCTTTCCATACATAGTCATCTCTCTTTTCCTACCAAGTGTATCTGTTGGAAAATTGATTGAAAAAAATGATCAAAAGAAACCTCAACATATATACAGGGTGTCAACGATTTGAGTGCACAGATTTTGAGGATCAATACTTTGGCTTAAAAGAAATCAAAAATCTTTATAACATTTTCAAATATCCTATAGTTTTGCCAAAGAAAAGTTACAAGTTAGGTATCGTTTATTACAGTGAATAATGGACTATTTCCGGCTTCAAAATGCTTGTAAAGCTAAAAGAAAATTATTATTTAAGCTCTAAATATTCTGTTATAATTTGCCGTACGTTTCTCCGAACAGACGTGAAACGTGGCATATTAACACGCCTAGCCTAGTACATATTCACTTTAACTACAGCTGACCGCTGCCACGATTTTTTTTTGCTGTATCGGTTTTTGTGCGAAAATTTATATCTAAGTGAAAGTGATTTACATGGTATTCAATGTAGATAGCGTGATTTGATTCTCAAAAAAAAAAAAATTGGAAAGACAAATAAAATCGGTTGTGGATTGTCAGTTCGAGTGCGAAGGTATTAGTTTGTGACAAAGAATGGCAGGTTAAAGAATTAGGGAAAGACGAGAAATGTTATTAATTTTGAACGCCGGATTGGCAATAATTTACTTAACATGTATTTGGAATTTTCTCGCTTATTAAGGCCTATTGAGCATAGTGTTATAAAAGTTTTTTGTTTTATTTGGAATAAATGCTTTAGAAAAATAAAACAAATAGATTACTTATGTTGGTGCCACTATATAGAGACGTCATCCTAGTTCATAACTGAAGGAATGTTGATAACATTGAACTGTTTATTCTCCATAAAACAACAAAATATCTTTGTGGGACTTCTCAGGGGCATTTTCAACTTTATCCAAATAATTCCACTCAGTAGTTTGCATTCAGATCTTGCTTTATTACTACCAGATAATGAACAAACTAAAACAAGTTAGGTCTCAAAATCTTATGTTTTTAAATGTTTTACTTTGTTTATAAAAAGTTATAGTTTGAGCAAGTTTTTTTATCTAGAATATGTTAAAATTATTGAAATCTATGTCAACTTAGACAGGGGCGGATCGGCTAAGACCTAGGCAACCAAACACAAAGTGTCCGACATGACTGAAAAATAGGCCTGAAATTACAGTGTTTCCTAGGGTCCCCTTTATCCTTAGTCCGCCACTGCAACTTACAATCATTCTGATTTCAGAAACAGTTAGCAAGTAACCTTTGCATGTAGTTATGTCTTTGAAAAAAGCTTGCTTACTTACGGCCCGTTTACATTATTAAATATTTAAATTATTGTCTTAGGATGCTAGAAAAGGCAAAATAAAAACTGAATCTGGAGTGTGGATTCCGGCAACATTCAAAAGCAATAGGTATGCTCAGTGGAAGGGAAAGTCTAAAATTGGTGGAGTTGAAGATGAGAATGGAGAAGAAGCTGAAGCGTCAAAAGGTAAAAACGTGTCAGATGCTTTAGTACTTAGTTGGGCGTAGTAGGACGTTATTAGTTTCTTTTGGTTATTAAATCGGATGAGTGCATTATATTGGGGGAGGGGCTTGTGGAGCCTTTGATGTGGATGAATACAAAGTTTTGACAAGCGTACATCACCGGGGAAAAAATATGTATAATTTTATATTCTATTAAGTACTTTCCAAATGAATGTTGAGGATTATTCTGTCCGTTCACTGGAGTTTCCAGAGGCAGGTATTTATTTGAAATTTTCAATGGAATGGATTTATTAATTTATTGATTACATTTGCATTTTGAAAATGAATAAAAAACATGTAATATTCTCATTTATTTTCCAGATATATTTAATAAGAATAAGCCTCATACACATTGGGCAAGACACAATGAAAAAATGAAAGTGAAGAAAAGGAAATCTGAAATGAAATCGTCAGACCAAATCGTTAAGGCAAGGATGATCGCCGAAAAGAAGAAACGTAAACCGAAGAAAGGCAAGAGAAAAGGAAAGTCAAGAAAATAAAATATTGTACTAATTAATTGTTGAAGATTAAATTTAAATATAAGTTAATATTTTTATGTTTTCATTAAAATTTGTTGCACTAACGTAATACCTTCTTACATGGTCGGATCCAGGGGGGTGGGCGATCGCCCCCCACCGAGAGCCTCAAAGTTAGTAAATTTAATATTAAAATGAGGTAATCCTAACTCCAAGAGCCTAGAAGAAGGTGACTTCTATGGGTTTAAACTTCAGAACGGCTATGTTTAATGTAATAACCCAAGAAATCTAGGTTTAAAATTTTATTTAGGGAAATTTAGTACAGGAAGTATGAAATTGCCCCCCGGAAGAACGGGTCTGGCTCCGCCCCTGCCGGGCTTGTTACATCATGCAGACACAAAAGTGAAGAAGGAAGATATCAGATTGAATAAAATTTCAGTTCGCAGGACAATTTATTTCACAAACTAAAATTAAAAGTATAGCATAAATATACTCAACCTAACCTAACTCCAAGAGCCTAGAAGAAGGTGACTTCTATGGGTTTAAACTTCAGAACGGCTATGTTTAATGTAATAACCCAAGAAATCTAGGTTTAAAATTTTATTTAGGGAAATTTAGTACAGGAAGTATGAAATTGCCCCCAGGAAGAACGGGTCTGGTTCCGCCCCTGCCGGGCTTGTTACATCATGCAGACACAAAAGTGAAGAAGGAAGATATCAGATTGAATAAAATTTCAGTTCGCAGGACAATTTATTTCACAAACTAAAATTAAAAGTATAGCATAAATATACTCAAGACAAAGAAATCGCAACACAGAAGGAGATGTTTAAATCTAATATTGTTTTGGTAAAACATACTCTGTAGTAAGGAGTAAAGGACTGAAATTTGGTGAATGTTTTTTTCATGTAAATTGTTTATGTATTCATATTGTAAGTCGTTTTACGCATTTTCTTGTTTTCCAAAAGACAAACTGTTAGGATCCAAAATTGATGATTAGTAATTGTCTTCTAAATGTTATTTGTGGCATGTTCTTGATTATTTTTTTTTATTGAAAGAAAATACCAAAGTCGATTCTCTCATCGTTGTCAATGGCTTTAAAATATGTAATGAAAATGTAAATTGCAAATTGAAAATTTGATTTATGACATTTAAGTTGTCAACTTAAATGTCAAACTTTGAAATGTTTGGTATTTTCTTTCAATATACAGCGTTTTTAAATTCAATTGTGGTGTTATTTCCAAGAAAACTTAAAAATAATGATTAGTAATGTTAAAATGCCTAGAGTACTTGTAGGCCGCATGTATAGCCAGCTAAGTGAAATTGAAATAGGTCGAATTGGTGGTTTACGGGGAGGCGGGTTTTTCGTTTTGAGAAATCGCTAACAATAATACCCAAAATCGGAGAAGAGTAGCCACCGGCCGTCCAAGGGGCAGAAATGAAGTTCGAGATCGCCGCCTAAGACTTAGGTAGTGCGTTTAGAGACCGATTTTCGATAACTTGAAATTTGGCTGATGGGTGGTTAGTGGAACAAGGTTTGGGATATGATGGGGTAGAAGGCTCGGAAATACTGGCAGGTTGGGTTAGTATTCCTCAAGAAATAGACCTCCTTATTGAATTAATGCCAAGACGTGTTAAGGAGTGTATAGATAACCGTGGTATAATAAAAAAATAAACTCCTTGGTATTTTTTATTCAAATTTTGATTATTTACTTTTTACTAGCACCTATGTTTTACGAATGAATATTAAATTTAAACATCTTCTGGATGTTGCGATGTTATTATCAAAATTACGGTCTTCATACAAAAAAATAAGAGGTTTTATGTATAATTCTACAATAAACTTCGCAGGCGCAATTTTATGTTTTCACAGATGAAGCTAATCCAGAAAGGAGTTTCCAGGTGGACGTTCTCACACTAAATTTAATGGGGGGGGTCTTCTCTACAATTTAGAATAGTTTTTAGATCCTTGCATGTTTCATTCAACATGCCGATCTGAGGATTAAAGCCCAAAAGCTACTTTCTTCCGTGCACTTGGATTTAAGATTTCCGCCATTGAGTTGTAAATTCAATGACCCATCCGGGCATTTTTGAAAATTGTCTTGCTACACTTTATCTTGATTATATAGTTCAAATACTTATTTTGACACTTAACTATATTGACTGTTTTTTAAGCAGTGGTCTTTGTTAAACGTTTGAAATGTTTTGGTGACAAACGTTTCTTATGTTGAAACAAATTCAAAATCATTTGCTTACTACTGAGAAAAAATTGCGTGGCAGCAGTCAAGATACAGGAGTATTTAGCAAGATATCGTTGCGTGTCAGTTATATTACAGCTTAAAAGTGTCAAGTCAATTTTAAGTGACAGCAAAAATAGAATCTTTGTGTATGTATGTTTATCAATTATTCTAAAAAATAAAATAAGAAATATTTGAAAGGGGTACCACATTATTTTTCCATAACATGATTTATAGCTTTCAAGGAAATCTGATAAAACAATTCAATAAATCTCCACTACCTCACAGTTTCCTTGAATGATCATTCTCCTGGAGACGATAGCAGATTCAAAGGTATTGAAACGCTGTGAGATCAACCACTTCAAGACGATGGAATTCCAAGGAAACTCCGAGAAACGAGTTACATTGTCTACCAGCTTCAGACTAAAATCTCCACTAATTTCTCTGAAACAGTTTAATCAACTTGAATATTTTAAATTATATAAAGGCAAATCCAAAGATGATAACTACAGTTATCTATCACGTTTTTCAGATATTTGAAAAAAAAGCAAAAAACCGTAATCGCCAAAAAAGTGTCGCCAACAATTCCATTCATATTTAAAAATCAATCTAATATATTAAAGCAAACACTGTCATCAGTAAAGTATCCAAAATTAACCAACCAACCTGCCACTTTCTGTGTAGCAGTTTAAAAAAACATGAGACATAAAGATATAAAATTTATATTTTTGTCTTGATCCTTCCTTCTTAAAATACCCATACAATGTGAAAGAAGTCACAATACCCCATTTCCTTTGGTCTGCCACTACGATACTACGTCATGATGTTTTTCTTAAATACTGATAAATATTTCTCTTAGATGTCAAAATGTTAGTTCTCGATAATATGCTATGTAACATGTTTACAAAGTTACATATGAAACAAAAAAAATACTTTGAAATATTTATTTAACAACCACATCTGCACAGAATATGCCGCCGTCAGTCAACTATAAAAATAAATGCTCAAAAATTGAACATACACAAATAAATTAAATAAATAGCACAGCTTATTAAGTATCTAACACAAAACAAGTCTTGTCAATCTTATATAATACTTTGCAAAATTCAAATATTAAGCTATTATTTCTTTGGTAATTAATTTGCATTGTAGTTTTTATCAAAGCATCATTGAGAGTTATTGTTTTTCATTCTCAACTTCATCATATCCTGCCATGAGGCACTGTCAACAACAACTGATCCCTTCATACAGTTGACCTTCACGATATTCTCTTCTTGGAACTCGGGAACCAAATTAACTACTCCTTCACTATTTCTAACTATCATTTTAAGGCTTTCAGGCACTTCCCAGTCTAAAGTCTTTATTTTGAACCCTGTCTGATTCTGGCATGTCTCTGCTAATTTCAAATTTAAAGATCCATTCATTATATTTATTTCTGATGTATCGGTAATCCTGGCAAGTTGAATATTTGCGGAACCATTGTCCACGACGGTTTTCAATTGTCCATCAAAACCAGCTAAAACAGAAAAGAAATCATTATTGAATTTTTAATGAAAATAATTTGTAAGCTTACTCAAGTTTAAAGTGCCATCCTCTAAGAATACTTTGCATGCTTTATGTGTATTGTGCAAGTCAATATTCCCTTTGCTGGTATTGAAATAACTCTCATGTGCATATGAGGATTCTACTGTGATGTTACCCTGCTTCGTTTGTAATCTGAGATTAATACTCTGCAATCTTACAGCATTTATGTTCTGGAAATCATTGAATAATGTAAATAAAGAGTTGATTGACTTCTTTGTTTAAAAAATGTATAATCAAAATACCACAAAAACTACTTAGGGTGTGAAACTTAAAAAAACCCTTGGACTAGGGATGGGCGTTGAATAAACGAACAGTTTTTTTAAACTGTTTATTTCGCATCAACGGATCGACTAGTGTATAGTCTACCGATATATTAGTCGACTCGTAAACGATATTTGTGCACCGTCGCGTATCAACAACCGTCGACTGTAAGGTCTTATCGTTTATCAATGGGCCAGTTAACGCAAAGAATGAACTAACCAAACCGACTAACTACGCGGAATTTGTTGAACGCTTGCTAACGAAAGACGGTCTTCACATGAAGAAGGGACGTAGAGTTTAAACGCTATACATTGAGAATAAATATGTATTTCTATTCCTATACTTTGTATTGTATTGTTCTAAAATCGGAATATATAATCAAAAGAGAACAAGATCATCGACTACTATAGTAAGTTTCTACTAAAATTGATTCATAAATTAAATGTCAATATGGATACTTAAAAATGTAAATATGCATAGCTTGTAAATACGTTTTCGATTAGCACGAGTTATGTGGTACATTAACCCCTATTCTGCATCTTTCAACTAGAAGTAGCCGGACGCAAGATATCCTATTTCACTTAATAATAATTTTACTCAAATGCATTTATTTTACAGTTGAATAACTTTTACATTGTTTGTAGTTTAGTCTGATTGCATTATTCTTATTGTACACTTCGCTTAAATAAAATTTAATCTTTTTTAAAAAGTTATTTTTCAAAACGACACATTTAACTGGCGCTGCGAACAGGATTATTTCGAAGGAATATCAAAGTGATAAATCCATTCGATTTCAATCGATTAATTCGAAACGAACAATCGTAATCGAAAATAGACAGTGTCGTGCGTGAAATAATTTACTTGGGACTTTTTTTCAACAAAAAAGGATTACTTCCACAACTTTACAAGTGAAGGATGAAATTGTATTGGTAAGTCGCTCTCCTTTACATTTCCATATTTTTATGTCAGACTCCTCGAATTCTCCATTGTCTCCGATCCCGGAAAACTGTGAAATCGAGTTAGATTTAAGTAAATTGATTTCGAATCTTTCTATAGAAGAAAGTAAAAGTAATTTAGATTTAAGAGAAAATACTTCCATAGCGGAAAATAACTGTTTAGTAAATAGTAGTAATTTAAATTCATCAAGAATCATGCCCTTGCCACAAATTTCAGAACAAGTTGGTGTAAACAGACCAACATTTGAAATGAAAGATTTAGAATTAGTTCCTGTTTTTGACGGAAATACACGTGATTTAGCTAGATATATAGATATTGCTGATAGGTTAATTAATATGTTTTGGAACCCAATTGATTTAAATGGCATTTCTAATTTAAGACTAGTTGAAGGTATTTATTCAAAATTATCCGGACAAGCACGTGATGTTTTTAATTCTAGTGTATCTAAAGATTGGGGATCTATATGCTTAAGAGAAATTTTCGTGATCGTAGAAATGAAGCTGGATTGATGTTTGATCTTAGCCTTTTAAGACAGAATCAACATGAATCTTCACTTCAATTTTATGATAGAGTTAATAATACCTTAAGTGCTCTTCATAATTATGTGGATATACACATTACTGATCAAAATATAAAAAATAGTAAGAAAATATTTTTCAATGACTATGCTTTGACAATTTTATTAGCTGGCCTCCGTGAACCGCAAGGATCAGTTATAAGATCTATGAAACCAACTTCACTTAGTGATGCACAGCAATTCATGATTTCTGATAATCACATTAGATATCTTCAAAAATCTCAGCCCTCTTTTTCGAAACCTACTTCAACTAATGATTCAAATAAGCAAATTAAACAACAAAATTTCAACCAAAACCATTTTGCATCTTCTCAAACATTTAATCGATTTCAACCAAATATTCAACCTTCTTTTCAAATGCAACCTCGATTTATGCAACCTAATCAATTTGCTCCTCGGCAAAATCAATTCCCCAGAGGTCCAGTCAACATTCAGCCTATAAATACACCACCTCGACGTTTACCTACTGGTAGACAAGTTTTTGGACCACCAAGAAATGTTTGGAAACCCCAAAAACAAGCCCAAAATCTTCCACCTCCAACACCAATGAGCGGTATATCTCATGACACAATTCGGCCAAACACTTCTCACTTCCGCCCTATACAATATTCTTACCCTGATTTCGTTTTCGAAGAACTAAACAATATTGCGGAAAACTCAACATCTTCAGAAAATTATCCTGATCCTGAATCTGAAATTGACCAACAACAGAGCCACGATCTAGATTATTCGGAACAATCAAACTTTTATGACGAGTGTCATCCCTACGAAAATTTTGATTACTCAAATTTTCAAGAGGTTCAACCAGAAACCGAAACTACATAGAAATTCATAATATTTTCAATAAAAAGGATTTACCTTATATTTCTATAGGAACTCCAAAGTTAAAATTATTAATAGATACTGGTGCAACTAAATCATTTTTAGACCCAGATATTGCAGAAAAATATTTTTCAAATTCAATTTTAGAAGAACCGTTTACTGTTTCCTCCGTTTTTCAAACAACCACAAGAAATCACTGTATAGAAATTCCTGCTTTCAAAGAATTCAATTCTTCAGAAAAAATTAAACTCTACCTATTCAAATTCCATAGTTATTTCAATGGTTTAATTGGTTATGACCTTATGAAAAAATTAGGAATTCGACTCGATTTTCCTAATTCAAAATTAATTACAAATTCAACAGTTATCCCAATAGAACATTATGAAGTAAAGAAAAAACTTTTATTTTTCACTGAAATAGAGCCGCATACCGCAATTAAAATAAAAATTCCTGTCACCACCGAGAATGGTCCAACTATTATTCCGCCATTAAAATTTCAGGATAGTTTATTTATTCCAAGTTGTTATTCAATGGCAGAACGTAATTATGCCTTGGCAGAAATTCATAATTTAAGCGATACGTTAAAAACCATTTCCTTAGAAAATTTTATCAAAACCGAAAACGTGAACGAAAATGACTTTGAAATTTTTCATATTGTTACTTCTGACGAATACGACCAACAAAAACCTGACATATCCCAACTTTTACGAACAGACCATATGAACACAGAAGAGAAAAAACACGTTCTTAACTTATGTTACAAATATTATGACATATTCTTTAAAGAAAATGACCAACTTACTTTTACTAACAAAATCAAACACAAAATTCTAACTAAAGACGAAATTCCGGTATACACAAAATCATATAGATACCCTTTCGTTCATAAACCTGAAGTAGAACGACAAATAACTTCCATGCTCGAACAAGGAATAATTCGTCCCAGTGAATCCCCATGGTCTAGCCCAATCTGGATCGTACCGAAAAAACCTGATGCATCTGGAATTCGAAAATGGAGAATCGTTGTCGATTACCGTAAGGTGAACGAAAAAACGATCGACGACCGTTACCCAATTCCCAACATCGCTGACATTCTAGATAAATTGGGAAGATCTCAATACTTTTCAACACTTGATCTTGCGAGTGGCTTCCATCAAATTGAGATGTGCCCCGATGATATTCAAAAAACAGCGTTCAATGTTGAAAATGGGCATTATGAATATGTGCGTATGCCTTTCGGCCTTAAAAATGCCCCCGCCACTTTTCAGAGAGTGATGGAAAATGTTTTGAAAGGATTGTTAAATCAGATTTGTTTAGTTTTTGTGGATGATATAATCATATTCAGTAGTTCATTACAAGAACACATGGTGAATCTCAAGCTGGTTTTCGAACGATTAAGAGAAGCCAATTTCAAAATTCAGCTTGATAAGTGTGAGTTTCTCAGGAAGGAAGTAGCTTTTTTGGGACATATAGTGACCCCAGAAGGCATTAAACCGAATCCTGAAAAAGTTAAAGCCATCATGAAATACCCCATACCCAAAACAACAAAAGAAATTAAATCATTTTTAGGTCTTTTAGGGTACTACCGGAAATTCATAAAAGACTTTGCAAAACTTACTCGACCATTCACACAGTGTTTAAAGAAAAATGCTAAAATTGTTCATGATAAAACATTCCTAGAAGTATTCGAAGTTTGTAAAACCCTTTTGACTAACGAACCCATACTAGCTTACCCTGACTTCGAGAAACCCTTTAACTTAACGACCGACGCAAGCAACTTTGCAATCGGTGCAATTTTATCGCAAGGACCGATTGGTAATGATCGACCGATCGCCTACGCGTCAAGAGCTTTGAACAGCGCGGAACAAAATTACTCCACCATAGAAAAAGAGTTGTTAGCTATTGTTTGGGGAACCAAGACCTTCAGACCGTATTGCTTCGGCCGCAAGTTCCACGTAATTTCTGATCACAAACCGCTCCAGTGGTTAATGTCCTTGAAAGAACCAAACGTTTGGTTTTAAAATATACACAAGTTTGAACTCTGATGTGGTATTATTCCCAAGAAAATCTAAAATAAACTAGAAGATGCCACAAATAACATTCAGAAAACAATTATACAACAGCTTATCCTCATAATGGAAATGGCCCTGTAGAAAGATTTCATTCCGCCCTTCTGGAACATCTTAGAGCCCTTTCACTTGAAAATGACTTATCCCTTGTAGATAACATGAATCGAGCAATCATAGGGTATAACCACTCCATTCATTCAGTCACTAAATTTCGACCAATAGATATTATTCACTGTGAAACTGACAGACAAGACCCTTTCGATCTAGACCTTAACGAATATTTTGTGAATAATTACATAGAAACTCACAGAACAAAAATGAAAGAACTCTATAAAATCAATGCCGACAAATCACACCAGATCAAAGAAAAAGTTATTGGTAAAGCTAACGAAACTCGAACGGACCCCGTACAATACCGCGAAAATCAAACCGCTTACATGCAAAACGAAAACCCTAGAGATAAACTAAAACCCCGTTTCAACCCGGAACAAATATTGCGAAATAATGACAAAACTGTAACAACGACAAGCGGAACTTATCACAAACAAAGTTTCAAGAAACCTCGAATAATATCAGACACTCCCTTGTTACAGGATACCCCTGAGTCTCCTGGTAGGACTATACCACTGCCAAGAGGTAACAGTGCAGAATCTTAATAAAAATCCAGGAATCCTCCCCTTCAAGCTAGGATCAGCCAGAGTAAAAGCAGGTTCACATATATTTATTCATTTCATTGAACTTTCCCCAATAGAGAAGCAAATCAGTAGCGTTTCTAACCAATATAAAATAATCAAAACCACCATCCAAAATGACCTAAGTGAAACCTATAATTATGTTCTTCAAAATTTTCACTCCCACTTAGATTTTGAATTAAAAACTGTCCAATCGAAATTTTTAAGCATCCATCCAAGATCAAATCGTTTCAAAAGAGGTCTAATTAATGGTTTAGGTTCTGTTATGAAAGGACTTACAGGTTTAATGGACAACGAAGATTCTGAAAGACTTGAAAAAGCAATTTCAGAGTTAAAGCTAAGTCAAAACAATTTGATCAAGCAATCGAATAAACATTTATCACTTACAAATAATCTCATCAAGAACGTTAACGAAACGATAAATCAAATTTCTCTTAACCAAGAAATTATCGATGATAAAATAAAAATAATAAGGACAGAACTTAACAAAACAATTTTTGAATTTACTAATTACATGGAAATTAAAGATGCTCTCGATCAAATTAAAATCAATTTAGATACATTGCTTTACTTTCTTTCAGAAATAGAAAATTGCATTTCTTTTGCTCGGTTAGGAACATTGCACACAAGCATCATCTCGCTTGATGATATTGATTTTATTGTCCAAAAAATGTTAACAACCCATTCAGATAATCAGTTACTTTATAGTAAGAAAATCCAGTATTTAAAATATTACGATGTTGTTAAGACTTCAGTAGTAATAACTAATGATAAAATAATTTTCACATTAGAATTTCCTTTAGTGTTTTCTGACTCGTTTACACATTTTCGATTATTTCCAATACCAACTGCCAATAACACAATAATAATTCCTCAAAATTCCTTCCTTACCATGGGCGACGCATCTTACCAATATGAAGACAACCCCTGCCAATTTTTGGATCCTGATTATCTTTGCAATGAAGGCAAGTTAATCTACCAGTCAGCCGAACCAGACTGCATCTTCTCACTTCTAAAAATTGACATCATCCCTCCAAATTGTCGACAAGTGAAAGCAGAAATAAAACGTTCGATTATAGAAGAAATCAATGAGCAGTTCTATATTGGAATTTTCCCAACCAGAGAACGCATCCAGGCAAAATGTGGTACCAGTGAGATATTTTCTCTCCAGGGTAGTTATCTCTTCAAACTACCTCCCAGCTGCCAAATAAGCACAGCATCATATTCATATGGCAATACCAAGGGCGAACTTCCCGGTCAACCATTTTTACTCCCAGAAGTTCAAGTATCCAATGTCACCCTCAACCTAACAAAAAGTGTGACAGTCTTAGACATACCTCTAGACAAAATACATCAGTTAGCACTCGACAACATCGACCCCCTTGAAAAACACAGTTCAACTAATTTTGGAAGTCCACATTGGGTTTGGCCCTCCTACACTATATTTATTATCATTGGTATAGTGGTATTCATTAAATGTTACCGAAAACAAAGAGCTTCAGCTACCTCATCAACGCCTGGGACCAGACAGCAAATAGACGACGCCCAAGTGAAGCCTCCCTCGGCCAGTCTCTAAGGGATGGAGGAGTTATGTGGTGCATTAACCCCTATTCTGCATCTTTCAACTAGAAGTAGCCGGACGCAAGATATCCTATTTCACTTAATAATAATTTTACTCAAATGCATTTATTTTACAGTTGAATAACTTTTACATTGTTTGTAGTTTAGTCTGATTCCATTATTCTTATTGTACACTTCGCTTAAATAAAATTTAATTTTTTTTTAAAAAGTTATTTTTCAAAACGACACATTTAACTCACGTGTCAACAGTAATATCTTAACTGTATAGTTAAATATAAACAAATATAGGAGTGAACTGGTTAAATATGTGATGTGTACAAGTTCATTCGTGGACGTTGTTTCGTCGACGGTCGAATCTATTTAGTTTCATAGATGTAATTTTTAACCCATATAAAATTCTCTTCTATAAAAATTTAATTCTGATTTTACAATTTTGAACTCATAATTCCCATTAATCATGTGAAAAGAAATCAAGGAATTACCATGAATTTTGTATTGAACATCCCAAAAAAATTAAATGTCTGGATTGGTATTTTAGTGAAGACATAATTGGACTGTTTTTCTTAATGGGATAAACCCTCTTGTATTATTGCGTAACTTTGGGAAACTAACATTCTACAAGTAAGTTATTATGGAGACATTAGCATCTTTTGAAACAGTCAGCATATGTCTTGATATTTGTCCTGAGCAGAACCAACGAGAGCGAAGGGGGGAGGGGCGAGCGCCCCCTCCATAAGCTTCAGGGTCACAAAATTCAACGCTAAATCGAGAAAAATTTTAACTAGAAAAACTTGAAATATAGTATTTCCGTACACAGAAACTGAAGATAATCTATTTTTAGTGTAATAGGCCAGAAAACACCATAGTTTTGCTTTTTCCGGATTTGGAACGTGTCATTTTTTCGAATTAATTTATTTATATATCTGAAACTAGCAAAGTTTTCCGACGTTTTGCCCACACTTATAAGGGTTTTTTTCAAGGATGAGTAAACAAAACAAATGTTACTGACCTTGCGGCGACTCCATTTGTTTTGTCTTTTTCTCACAAACACACTTCACTTTTTTCAAGTTGTCACAATGACGCACAAATTGTAAATGAACTAATACTTTGGATCTAGCCAACAAAGAAATAATAATTGGCCCCCTGAAATTCCATGTAAAAGAAGGGTAGGAGGCACTTAATGGGATTACTTTGGCTTGTTTTATGGTATTTTTGAATAGCTTCCTCGAATTTTTATTAGTAGGTAATGTTAGTGATTTATTTTGTTGTTGCGATTTCCAAAACCTTTGTCTTGGTAGAATTTCAGAGTGCCAATTATTATTTCTTTGTTGGTTAGGTCCAAAGTATTAGTTTATTTACAATTTTTGCGTCATTGAGACAAGTTTAAAATGTGAGGTTTCAAAGTGTGTTTGTGTGAAACGAATAGAGCGCCACAAGGTAAGTAACAATTGTTTTGTTTTCTCAGCCTTGAAAAAGTCCCTTATAAGTGTGGGCGAAACGTCGGAAAACTTTGTAATTCCAAAAAAAGACGCGGTCCAAATCCGGAAACAGCAGAATCAGCTATGACTCTGGTCATGAAAACCTACTTTCTCATCAGAAAACACCATGTATCCAATGCCATAGAGTTCTCCACCCCTACTTGGGATAATTTTGTATATAAATATAATTATTTTAACAACAAAAATAAACTATTTTTTATCATTTGTATATCAATCAGGAGTTACATTTTTTTACCCTTAAAATTTTCCAAAGCTCATAGGAGGTGCATGCAGTGCTTGCCTTGACTGTATGGAAAGGGTTAAATGTAAATATATATCTAGACATGTTGTAAAATGCTGTCAACCCAGTACTGAAGAAAATTATGGAAAAAACTCAATGTTACCATGAACCAAGGGATTGAAGGGCTAGGATTGGTTCAACTATTGTAAATCTATGAGTTACATCATTGAAGAGTGACCTGAACCTTTAACCCAAGCTTTTCAAAATACATACAGTAGATGTAGTTAGAAAAATACAGGGTGTAAATTGTAGGAGTGCACAGATTTTGACTAATCACAGCTCAGGTGAAAATAAATCAAAAACATTTTTTAAAACGACCTATAGTTTTCTCGAAGTTTCCTTGGACTTCCATCGTCTTGAAGTGGTTGATCTCACAACGTCTCAATAGCTGTGTATCTGCTATTCCTCATCAGGTGAATGATAGGAAATTCAGAGTATCGGTCGTATTTATATTATACCTTTAACCGGTCATGCGTCGCCGGTCATGGTCATTGGGTCTTATCTGGTCCAATCAGCGTCGTCGGAGGTTGGTTGCCGGTGATGCGTAGCGGCAGAGGCCAAAGAAGAGCTCTCCAAATATTTTTAATTTGGACGCTGGGCTCGCTAATTATATTTTCGTTCGAGATTATATATGCCGTCTCTATGAATTTTCTTTTGTACCAGTGCTCCTCCTTGTGAATTGCTCTAGCCTGGTCCCAGTTGATATTATGGTGTTCGGTCCATGCGTGATTAGCTAACCCACACTTCGTTACCTCTGCCCTTTGAGTAGCTGTGCGGTGTTCCTTAATCCTGGTGTCCAGCGGTCGCTTTGTCTCTCCAATGTAAATATTACCACATTCACACGGTATGCTGTATATACAGTTATTTGGTATTGCAGGTGTGTCGGGCCTCGTTCTTGTTATCATGCTCCTCAAGGTGTCGTTGCTTTTGAAGATAATTCTTATTCCATAGCTGTGTGCAATTCTTCTAAGTTTCTCCGACAGGCCTTTAGTATACGGTAATAGTAGAGTTGCTACCGTGGTGTCCTCTTCCTGCCTAGTTGGTCTGTCCAGCTCGTCAAACGCCTTGGTAATGATGGTTTCCGGATATCCATTCGCCAAAAGGTCTTCTCTAAGTTTCACTTGTTCTTCTTTGAGGGCTTCTGGTGTGCTGCAGATATTTTTGGCTCTATGGATTAGTGTTTTGATGATGCCAGTTTTCGTTGCTGATGGGTGGTTGGAATTGTAGTGAAGGTATAATCCTGTATGCGCAGCCTTCCTGTAGACTGTTGTTTGGATTCCGGTCCTAGTCCTTTGACACTTTACATCAAGGAATGGTAGGCCCCACTCTCTTCCATCTCCATGGTGAATCTAATGGATGGTTGGGATTGGTTCAGGTGCTCCAGGAATGCCTGTAGTTCTGTCTCTCCATGTTGCCAAATAATAAAGGTGTCATCGACATATCTCAACCATAGCTTAGGCTGCTTCTCGAAACTCCTCAGTGCATGTTCTTCGAACCATTCCATGTAGATGTTGGCGATGGTTGGTGATAACGGGGAACCCATAGGCAATCCATCTTCTTGCATGAAGAACCGGTCCTTCTCCTGAAAGTAGCAGTTCTTGAGGCAACATTCAAGCAAGTCCATGATAGAGTCTATTGGCAGCTCCGTCCTCTACATCAGGGTTTCGTCTTCAGTAAGTTTCTTTCTCACTATGTTGAGAGATTCGTCTAGTGGTACGTTCGTGAAAAGGTTTTCAACGTCGAAACTTACTAAGCGATGTTCTGGCCCAAGTTCCATGGATCCGATGATTTCGACAAAGTGCTTTGAGTCCTTGACGTGCGATGATGTTTTGCCCTCCAAAGGTTGGATGATTGGTAGAAGGAATTTCGATAGTGCTGCTGTTGGTGAGTTGCGCGAACTTGTAATCGGTCTGAGAGGTACTCCAGCCTTGTGTATCTTCTTATTCCATAGCACACAGCTATGGAATAAGAATTATCTTCAAAAGCAACGACACCTTGAGGAGCATGATAACAAGAACCAGGCCCGACACTCCAGCAATACCAAATAACTGTATATACAGCATACCGTGTGAATGTGGCAATATTTACATTGGAGAGACAAAGCGACCGCTGGACACCAGGATTAAGGAACACCGCACAGCTACTCAAAGGGCAGAGGTAATGAAGTCTGGGTTAGCTAATCACGCATGCACCGAACACCATAATATCAACTGGGACCAGGCTAGAGCAATTCACAAGGAGGAGAACTGGTACAAAAGAAAATTCATAGAGACGGCATATATAATCTCGAACGAAAATATAATTAGCGAGCCCAGCGTCCAAATTAAAAATATTTGGAGAGCTCTTCTTCGGCCTCTGCCGCTACGCATCACCGGCAACCAACCTCCAGGTACGACGACGCTGATTGGACTAGATAAGACCCAATGACCATGACCGGCGACGCATGATCGGTTAAAGGTATAATATAAATACGACCGATACTCTGAATTTTGCTATCATTCACCTGATGACGAGAGCAGATACACAGCTATTGAAACGTTGTGAGATCAACCACTTCAAGATGATGGAAGTCCAAGGAAACTTCGAGGAACGAGTTACATTGTCTACCCACTTCAGACTAAGACCTATAGGTAAAAAAAATATTGCATGAATTTCACACCCAGTTTTACAGTCACAAACAGACAATTTTACATTGAAAACGCTTCAGGAACATCAAATGTTGCTACTAAATACATCAGATAGCTTTACTAATCACTTTAAAATTTAACTGAATGAGTGCTAAGGCAACATCACAATAACTCATAATGTTCACTGTTCATTCCAATGAACACAACGTGGCTATTGGTAATTTTTGAACTGTTTGGTTCGTTTACATTCTAAAGACTAGTCTGTAAGTGTAATTTTTTTGAAACGTTTTAGCGAAAAATAGAATTAAGGATTAAATCTTGAAGTTTGTTCTAATTTTTGTTATTGAAAAAAAAACTTTGGAGGTTATTCATTAGGTAAACTAGGGGTGTCCATCGAGAAAAAACATCGATGTTTTCATTTGATGTAAAACACGGAACCCTGCATCGATGTTTTTCGATACATCGCTAAAAAACATCGATGTTTTTTCAACATCGAATACTTTGTGTAATAGTTTGATATTCGCCATTTCCAATTACTTAAATGCGTTAAGTTCCGCTTTTGTGAGGTGAACATAGAGTCAGGGTATCAGAAGTCTAGTGCTAATAGCTGGAATAATGTATTTAGTTTTTTAAGTATTGGTTAGAAGTTCAATTACATGAGCGCCATATAGTATATAGCTTCAAAAGTGAACTAAAAAATACAAATAGAATTATTTTACTAAAACAACAATTACAAAAAACATTACCTACTATTAAAGTTTAATTTACTGGTTAATTTTCATTAAATTATGTCAATTTTCATACGACTTTCGTCATCTTTGGAATAGTAGAGACTTCGAATGGTAACAAGAATCGGGGCTCAATAGAGTACTAAAAACATAGGTATTCTTCTTAGCCATTTTTGGTTCGTCTATCACTTTTGCCTTGTACATATTTACAATGAATGCATTTTGGCTCCCCTTTAAGTATGAATTAATAATTTGAAACCTGAAAAATATTAAGTAAGCTTCTAAAGAGGGTTGGATTTGAGTTGATGAGAAGGCAGGAAGGCGTGTGTTAGGCCACTGATTTTTAACACATTTGACACGAGCAGAACTGTTTCTCGGCCCTAAAATGTTATTTCTCTTTAAAACTAAATTTAAAACCTAAAAATTTAAGGTTTTTTCTTTAAAGTATTATTTTCCTAATTTAATTCCCAGGTATAGAATTTTGGAATATTACTTACAGAAAATAATGTACAATTTAATAAGCAAAACAAACGAGACAAAACATATAGTTGTTGAATTTTTGGGAGATGATAACAAAGTATTTCTCACAAACGGGATTAGGTAGGCACTTTGATAGCCAATTTCCTTCATGCTCCATATGTTGAACCCATTTCATAATTTTAAGGTTATCAGTGGGATATAGATATATTTTTCAATCCGTTTGATTTTTTACACATAATATTAGTGTTTTTTTTTCAATTCCTCTGTAGAAAAACATACCCATGTAAAATTCATTATCAAAAAACTAATTTATTCAAAAATGTTAGTTTTAATACAATTTATGAAAACCTTAACATACATTCCCTGCCTATTTTCATTGATGAAACTAGGCAAAATAAATTGTGAACATAGAGAAGCAGTGGTAACTGGACCCAAAACAGTGTTTTACACTCGCTCGCCACTAGAATCAATAAAACCACCAGAAAACCACTAAAAAAACCGCCCTCTGTACAGAAAAAAGCAGTAAGTATATAAGTAATTAGTTTCCCTTATTATTACCGAAAACTAACAAATGATTATTAAACGGACGAGGGATATAAATCAGTAGTGAACTTGCGTCTTGGAACTTTTTATTCTAAAATAAAAATATCAAAAAACAATGATATAATTACGATAGGGAGAATGGGAGTTGCCCAATCACAATAATAATTTGGCTACACAGCGGTCAATAAAATGTGTAGTAAAATTAAATATTTTAATACAATTTTTTATGAATAATTCCCAAATTATAAGCTTAAAGGAAGCTTGTACCTAACTAAATAAATTTTATAACAGAGTTTAGAAATATAATAAAACTATTTAATAAATCTTTTCTAATACTCATTACAAAACATGCAAATATTGTGTTTAGTAAAGCCTAAAAGCATTATTAAATAGCCTATCCAATAAATGTAAATACTCCTGAAATTAAGTGTGAAGTAAAAATATATATGTTTTCGAAGCGTGTACCTAAGTTCCTTAGTGGTTAAGTGTGATCGCTCACCTTTTAAGTACATAAAAATGAATTATAGTAAACCACTAGAAAAATCCACTACCCGCTAAAAGCAATATTTCGCCACTAAAAGGAGGGTCGAAACCACCAGTTTTAGTGGAAATTCCACTGCAACACTGACCCAAAATGGCTGAAGAGAATAATCATACTTTTAGTACCATAAGTCCAATAGCTGCTCACAGATGTCACTCAGTGGTAATTAAAATTATTTAAAAATTATTAATTTGATCTTGATTAAATGAACTAATATTATAATATATTTTTAATGTTCTATTTCATTATTAGTCAAACAGTTAGTTTTTTTCATTGATTCGATGTTTTTCATAAAAAACATCGATGCATCGAATGGAAAATATCTGTCAAAACATCGAATCAATCCGATGTATCATATGGTAAACATCGAATGGATTTGATGCATCGATGTTTTGTGAATATCCCTAAGGTAAACACGTCAGTGATTAAAATGGATCATTTTGCATTACATTGTGCAGTGTTCTTTCTAAATAATGTGTAAACATACTTTATCCTTCTCTGCTTTTACTATTATCAGAAACATTTATTCCAAAAATTAATAGATAATATGAAATCTATTTCAGAAATATGTCACAAATGTAATTTAATGAAACAAATCACATTGCCGATAAAACAATTCTAATTAGTAAATCAAAACTATAATTATTTTTCCTTGGTCGATGTTGTTTCTTTAGATAGTTATTTATGTACTGTCATGACATGATGTTACCAGATTGACAATAATTTATATAAAATGGATTTTGGATTTTCTTAGTTTTTTGTTTAATTTGGTGTATATTATCTCTGCCTAAAATATATGCACTCAATCTATTTACTCCCTGTATAAGATTTGTTTAAAATCAATAATACACAAATAAATTGACAAACAATGCAATAGTTAAATAATTGAAATGGGAGAACCAGTAATTACATTATAAAATTGTCTCACAGGGTACATTCACAGATATGAGTTTGTTTTTGCTCACCCCTTTATCCAGAACTGCTGCATCAACATCTGAGGCTTGTAAAAATTCTTCGATATTAATATTTCCCCTGTGAGCAATTAACTTTACAATATCACCTTGATATTTATCAATGTTAATATTACCATTTTTAGACTCGAGATAAAGTTTGTCTCCATGAAAATACCCAATTTTAATATTTTTCTCAGAATTAACATACAAGTCTGAAATTATTTGACAATTGGAGACATAATAAGCTGAAATAATTTATTCTTTTTGGCACTTACTAGCTTTCACAGGGGCTTTAATTGTGAGTAAAATATTTTTATAGATATCAGACATCTGGCTGTCATCTTGAATTAGGATTTGGTTACCATTCACGTCATATTTGAGAGTATTTTCAACGGTTTCATCAATTTTTAAGATCAATTTATCACAGTTATGGTATTTGTGAATATTCAGTGGTTTTACATATATATTGTATGGAATCTGTATATGTAGATCGCAAAATGTTGGAATTTCTAGTTCTTTTTCAATAATAGTTGCATAACATCTGCAAAAGTTGGAAGTTATAGGTTTCAATTTTGGAGTTGTCCTTACTAAATTTAACAAAATCCTAGAAAAATAAGGCAAACGTTAACTGAAATGTATATAATTTATATGACTCACATTTTTGCAATTCGTTGAACAAATATTTACGTGTGAATGTAATAATATTAATATGTATAAAGACAAAAATATTGAATATTAACATTGCCGATTATCCAAACTTAAATTTCACGCTTTCAAAGATTTCTTAAAACAAAAAATTAGATTTTATGTTCTATGGTATATATACAAAAAGGGCTAGTTTAGAAGATGATAAAAAATTCTTCTTCCTCTTTACTGTTCGTTTTTTGTTCATAATTAGCGGCACGCGACGGTTGGTTTGGAAAATATATTGACCCGAAAAAAGTCTTTTTTATATTAATAATCAAATTTGTAAGTATTTAGACGTAATAATAAGATCTTTTTTATAATGGATAAAAAATATCAATTTATAGCAATTTAAGCGTTTTGGAAACTATTCGAGGTAAAGCCTCAAATATGACTAAAAGAATCACTTAACATCAATCTCAGTTAAATCACTTATTGTAGTAGACATGTTGGGAAAAAACACATATAATTAAAATTAACCCTTCTAAAAATTAGAATTTCAGTATTGTTAACAAGGAAAATGTGGACTTGTGAATACTGCATACAAACATTAAACATTCCAGTAATATTTTCTACATTATGAGAAGATTAATTCAAGATACTGTTGATCTAGACCAATAATCTACCCCCCGCCCAATTCTGAAACCCAAATTTGGCAAACCCTCTAAACCAAAAGTTGGAGACCCATCTGCCTGTATTAACAATTTTTTACCGATTAAAGGTTAAAATTGAAAACAACAACATTCAGTACTAATTTTATTTACAAAAAATCACTAAATATTGGCACTTAACAATACAATTTGCCCTTATTTCATACTATAAGGATGTGGGTTACCTTAAATTCTTACATCACAATGCCTAAGATTTGTTTAAGTTATCTACCTACTGTCAAATTCATGTGATTATTAAATAAACAAACATTAAAATTATTAAAATACATAATTATCATAAAAACAACTGTTTGTATTAGTCATTTTATATTCAACATCTAATAAAAGTTATAACATCAACAAATTTTCAAACGGTTATGCTTCGCACCTTACAAAAAAACGCTAATGCAAACAGTCTTAAAATGACACATAATTGGCCAAAGAAACGTTTATTTGTTTAATTAACAAAATCCTATAAGTGAAGAACTATATTAAAAAGATTCGGTATGTCTAATCACGGCGTAATCTAACAATAGCATAGGGTTATACACTGATTGTGAGTAATTATAGAGAAACACACCACAATTATATGAACATAATTCTGGATTAATATTTTGACACTTAACACTGCTTTAACGCTTCAAGATACGACCATAGTCTATCATAACATGGATATGGCGCAACAACCATTTTTTTAAAAATCATAATATATGTCTAAGTTTTTTAATTTTTAATTTTAATCAAATAAACAGATAAATATATTTTGTTATTAGTGAAAAATACATGACTTTGTGGTAAAAGGGCACTGAATATGTAAATTTACCTAGATTCACTGTCAAAATTAAATTCAACGAAGTAGCTGTGGGAATCCCCGGAACAGGTAAGGTTATATAAAGAAGTAAAGATGGTGATAGGTGATAGTAAGGTAAAGTACCGAAAAAACAGAAGGCCACACATTTTTTTCTAATTTGCAGTTATATACTCTATTATTGTACTTAAGTAGACATTTTTGCTGTTATAATAGCCGTGAATACTATTTTAAAGTATCTTAAATACCTTAGATCTTTGTGAAACAAAATTTTCTGACGATTTTGTGGTTCAAACAGTTGTATACAATGCCAATGGTTTCATTTCTGATTTAAATCCTGATCAATTTAGTGGTCCCCGAGAGGATATGGTGGGTAACAAGTAGAAGAAGCTATCAACCAGAATGAAGAAGGTAACATTATAAAAATTAAATTATCATTTTTAGTTCTGAGACACAGTGAAAGTTTAGCATAATGTGTACCAGCAAGTTAAAAGCGAATTACTGAAACAACAAAACGTCTCTCAATACTTCAGAGAATATCTCAGTTTATAATTAAGTTTCCTTAACGGACTTTCAGAAAAAAGGAATCAGTTCTAGCACAATTTGAACCCTTTTGGTATTTGAATTTGTTAAAAGTTCACTTGTTCACTTATTATAACTTGAGAATCTAAATTCTAAATGTCAAAATCATAAAAACATTAAGAAAGGTCCAGAACAATCATATAATTTTTCAAATTATTTCAGAGTGTATAAACCCCAAGACATATTGACTATTATTAGTTTACACTACAATTTCAGAATATAATAATGATTGTTAACAAAACGTTTCTTCAAACTCAGTTCGTTTCGCTTTTTAAAAAGGTTATAAGGCAGTTAAAACGTCGGGGTGCTGTTTAGGTTTGTCGTTCGACGGTGAACGGGTAATCGTAGTCCTTTAAAATTTGTTGCATGGTCCTCGCTTTTATGCGCGGGAACTGAAACTGAAAGAATATTTGAAGTACAATATAATATTCTTTTTAATAAGATACATATCAGATATTTAATAAATGACATGTTGATATCAGATATTTAATAAATGACATGTTGTTAACATGTTACCCATGACAAAAGTTGAAGGCAGTTTTTTTACACTGAAGGTTTTTTTATATTTTCCACATTGCTTATGTGTAGGCTATTCAACAGTTTGCTTGTTTGGAAAATTAAAATATAATTTTTTTGTGCTAGGAGCTATTAGAAAATTCAACATGATTGTTGAGAAGGTTTTGGATTATTTTGCCTGTTCATTAGGGTTTTCTTTCCTAATATCTTTCTTGCAGCAGATAAGTATTGGGAAATTGTAAATGGAGAACAAAGTGTAGGAAGACAAAATTGCCTCGTCCGTACAGAAAATCTTCCTCGCAGTTATTCTGAGAGAAAGAGATGTCTACAATATGATCAACCAGTATTTTTTTTCCTTTAAATTTTTCAAATACTTATATCTATTACAGGAAAAGTCTGAGAAGTGAAAACCTTAACAAACAGGCAAACTAGTTATCTATATATAAATAGGCAAAGACAATACAGTTAGGTACCATTTTCTCCTCTGTCACTCAACCGATTTGTTTTATTTTTGTTTTGTTTAGTAGCTACAGATGACCTTCAGTGCAGAATGCTAAAATTAATTTATAATATTGGTTCAATAATTAAATAATAAAAAAATCATTATTTACATGCATACTGTCAATGCCAAACAGTGCCGCCAGATTGCTTCTAGAGAAAATCATAAGGTAGGTTGACACCAATGTGAAAAACAAACTAAATTAAATATATAAACTAAAAGTTTTGGCCCTTCGCTTAAGTTAGCCTACATAGTCATGCTATTGAAATAGAACTAACGAGAAATTATAATACATAATAATCCCCGTTTATTGGGCGCTCGCAAGTTTGCAGTTTGCAACTTTCATTGCATTGTAAAATCAGCATTATGTTGCACCTCATCAATTTATTTCTGATATCTTCTTTATTTTAACCTTATACTTTTAATTGAGAGTCCTTTTATTTTTGTCAGGTAACTTTCATGTAAGTTTAACTAAGATTGCAGAAAATTGTGAAATTATGCACAAATTCAGGATAAATAAGTAGATCTGACAACACTGAATGCTTAGCCATCTGCCTGAAATTTGATTTAAATTTTGACATTTCATTACTTTTGTAGCAATTAGGTTGAAAGTTTTCAATTCAGAAGACAAGATTTCAAAGTATTTTCAAGGTTTCAATTTCAATTCACAGAAGAAAATTCTCAAAAAATATGTGTATTTAACTACTCTTAATTAACAGTATGTGATTCCTATTTATTTATATTTTCTACATAAAACAGAAATCGTCATGGGTTCGGTACTACGTTGGTAAGTAAATTTTTTATATTGAAAATCATACTGAAAATTAATGTTTTCTGACAATGTGGGTATCTTATTGTAAATTAATTTTACATTACATGGTCCCATTGCTGCAAAGTTCTGATGTTAAAAACATCTTAAAGATTTGTTTGAATATATTAGGTTAAGTTATTATTTAGAGTAAAAACATATATTTTTTTACAAACATATTACCTTTGAAATCGTACACTGCGGGCTTTAAAATTTACATCCTAAATATTAAAAAAATTTAAAATCCAAAACGCTCTACACGACAACAGAAACCACTGCGTAATTATATGTGCGAAGTTGGTTTTCTAAAGATAAACAGGGCACTGGCTGGGTAAGGCTGTTTCAGACCACGTGATGACCATATTTTACTATCTTTGGAGTTTCCTATAGTTCAATAGGAAAATATTTAATGTTATAAATTATAGATCAGTATTGATTTTTCGGACAAGTAGTACTAACTTTCGTAGAAAATAACTGGTGCGTTCCCGCAATTTGTTTAGTGTATTGTTTTCAATTTGATTGAATTACTTCATTGATTTTTAAACTTCTGCACCTTTTCTAAAACATTCCGTCGCGCTAATGCTAATTGTAAGTGTTTTTTGCGTAAAATATAGACAGTATTGACATTCGTGTTTCGGATCCCGAGCTATTAGGACGCTTGGGGGGTTCGTGTTGTGCTCCGAACTATTCGGACATTTTTTGATTCCGTCTGAAGAGACGCCGCTTTTTGTTGTTATAGTGTTACGAGTCCGCGAGTTCTTTAGCTCCGTTCGTAACTACCGCTAAACCGCTTTCATTTTGTTTCTTTTGTGTTTACAAAAGCGCATCATTTGTTGTTAAACCCGCATTTTTTGTATGCTCAATCAATGAACATTACGTCGCTATTTTTTGTGTAACGTGTTGTCCAGACGAAGCTCTAAGAAACTGTTCCTGCTGTTACGGGGCTAGCCTCCGAAGAAAGAAGAACCAAGAAAACACCAGAGCTTCGACTTAAAGGTTAGTGATAACTTTTCTTTGGTGGTTCGTTTATGTGACAGCACGTGTTTATTGATTGTTCCGCTAAAGGTCCTTCGTCAATTATATTCTTGCATTGAACCAGCATTGAACTAAAACCGCAACATCTAATTCATACATTTTTTTGGATATTCTCTATGGAATGTGCCATCGAAGACATTCCATAGTTTGGTCCAGCTTCGAGCCGGATGGAATTTGAGTTAATTTCGTGCATAGTTTAACGATCAAAAAAACCATTGATTTTTCGTTGCAATTATTGTTGAAAACCGCATTGAATTTTCGTTTCTTTATTTGTTAGAAGAGAAAGCAAGTTCGGGATATTCACATTTTTTTGCCGCCTTAAAAACTTACAAGAGCTCGTTTTGTTTGTTTTGGTTATTTGCTAAATTGTTTTGAATTTATTTGACATTTGGTCAGATATTTTACTACTTCAACAGTAAAAAATTGTACATTTTTGGAATAGTATTTTGTTATCGTTCTATCATGTTAGATTTGTTCAGTGGCGATAGAGTGATTTTAATTTATTGTTAAGATGTCAAAAACCGCTGAAAATTTACGTAAATTTAAAAATCATCGACAATCGGAGTTTAAAAGATTAGAACATATTTATTTTGCTGCCGAGAAAGCCTTAAGAGGTGACGACGTTGAATTGTTTTTTAGCATGATTGATATGATTGATTCAATCCATTCCGAATTTTTTAACCATCACAATTCCATTGTTGGATTAATTTCAGATGCAACCGATGATTTTGACTTTGAGGATGACATTCGCAATTAATTTGAAAAATTGTTTTATTCAATTAGGTCTATTTTTGCTAAACTGAAATCTGTTCAGAATTCTACGCCACAAAATATAGCTCGGGGACAGGAAAGTGTTGCTTTGCCGCGAATTGATTTGCCTTCATTTAGTGGAGACATATTGGAATTTGGTACTTTTATTGATTTGTTTGATTCATTAATTCACAATAATGAAAAACTCAGTACTATGCAGAAGTTCAAATATTTGCACTTAGCTTTAAAAGGGCCCGCTTTTGAGGTTATTAGGAATTTTAAACTAACACAAAACAATTACGTGAGTGCTTATGAAACACTTTTGAAAAAATTCAAGCGAACTCGTTTAATCGCGGAGTCTTATTGGTCAGCTTTAGAACAATTCCCCCAACTAACTTCAGATAGCCCTTCAGAGGTTCGGAAGTTATTGGATGACTTCAGTGATAATTTGGAAGCACTGAAGAATTTGGGTTTACCATAAATCAGTGGGATTTTTGTATCGTTCAGATGATGTTGAAACGAGTTCCAAAGAATTTAGCCGCTAAATTTGAACTTTACCATGGTACTGTGACCGCTCAAAATGACTTTCCGATCCGCTCGGAAGTTGTTGATTTTTTGTCAAAGCATTGCGATGCCTTTGAACATGTTGAATTATCCCGCAAGGCAAAGCGAAGTGTTGACAAAAAGTGACCATTGAATTCAAAGCAACATTCTTCCCGTTTCACTACATCTTTGTTTGTCACTAAGAATAGAAATTGTTTAGTTTGTAAATCCGATCATGCGATTTACAAATGAATTCTTGAACAAATCAGTATCCGCGCGGTTTAAGTTTGTTAAAGACTTTGTTTTAATTGCTTAGGCGATTCTCATCGGTTGAATCGCTGTAAATCTTTATCCACTTGCCGCAACTGCAAACAACGCCATCACACATTGCTTCATTTTGTAAATCGTGGTGATTCAGGCATTCGGTCTGAATCTAGTGCTCCCCCCGCAAACCTGGCTTCCACGTCTGGTGGATCCAGTACCATTAATACTGTTGAAAGTCCCGAAACTTCTCTACCGCAGACTTCTTCTCATAGTTCACTTTTGTCATACAATTCAAATGTGTTGTTATCTACCGCTTTAGTTGAGGTATTATATAAGCACGGTTCTTATCAAACTTTGCGATGTCTGCTAGATTCTGGTAGCATGGCATCATTCATTGCGAGCAAGGCTGTGAAACGCCTTGGCTTCCGACCTACGCCCGCCTCGATTCAAGTCAACGGGCTAGGTTCTATGCAGAGTCCCTCTGCTGAGGGCTCTCTTACCCTTTCTCTTCGCTCTATAGTAAAGCGTGAGTGCAATTTTGTTGTTGATACTATTGTTTTACCCCGCATTTGCAATGATATGCCTGTTGCGCCCATTAACATGGCTAATATGGCATATCTAACCAATTTGAAACTTGCTGATCCTGGTTTCAATAGCCCAGGCGCTATTGACCTTTTGTTAGGTGCCGATGTATTTTCTCAAATTTTGTTGGATGGACGTCTTCTGGGAAAGGAAGGTGTTCCTGATGCTATTAACACTGTGTTTGGTTACATCCTTATGGGTTAAGTGTCTTCGAGTTCTGTTAACTCTCACTCTCAGTCAGTCATAAACCCAACTTCGCTTTTTTGTAAAATTGAAGATGTAGTATCATTAGATGATTCACTCCAAAGGTTCTGGACAATTGAAGATGTTCCTACCGCACTGGTTCAGTCCCCTGATGATCTTATCTGCGAAAAAATATTTTCCGAGGGATGCAGGAGATTGGATTCAGGTAGATTCGTTGTGCCCCTTCCTTTTCGAAATACACTTCCTGCTTTTGATGGAATGTATAATCCCGCCGTACAACGTTTCTACTCTTTAGAAAGACGTCTTCTACAGCAACCAGATCCCTACAAACAATATTGTGATTTTCTCAGAGTATTTGGAGCTTGATCATATGGAGTTGGTTCCTGATCCATCTACTGCTTCTGATTGTTGCTACATACCGCATCATTGTGTTTTGAAACCTGATAGTAGAACCACCAAACTTCGTGTAGTGTTTAATGCATCCGCTAAGATACCTCATCGGTTATCTTTGAATGATTGTTTGTTTATCGGTCCCAAATTGCAGCAAGACATTATCGCTATTTTGTTGACCTTACAGAATTTAGTTTTGCGTCACCTGCTTGCTATAGAAAACTTTTCTAGTTGTGAAGTTCACGCATTTGGTGATGCTTCTGAGAAAGGTTATGCCGCTGTTGTTTATTTTGTGTTCGAAACCGCATCTGGATTTCGTCAAAGTTTTTTTGTGTTGTCTAAATCGAAAGTTGCCCCTTTGAAAACTTTGTCACCTCCCAGATTGGAACTGTGTGCTTCAGTTCTTACCGCTAAGTTGGCTCATTATGTTTATGAGCAATTCAATAGTCGTTTGTTATTCAAGGTGATTCGTTGCTGGTCAGATTCCACGGTAGTCCTTTCATGGCTTAGTTCTTCCCCGCACCGTTGGAAGACATTTGTCAGTAATCGAGTTGCTTACATTCAGGAAAAATTTCCTTCTTCGCATTGGTTTTACATTCAATCTTGTGATAACCCCGCTGACTTGGGTTCCCGCGGCACTTTGCCATCAGAGTTATTAGGCAATACACTTTGGTGGAAAGGCCCACAATTGTTGATTACCGCTTGTTTGCCACATGCTTGCTCAGACTCAAGCATGTCACCGCTAGTTATGACTGAAGCCCGTATAGTGGCGCTTCAAGTCACCGCTTCATCAAATTTATTTGGTACTTTGTTAGAAGAACATTCTTCTATTAATCGCATTACCCGCATTATAGCTCATATTTGTCACTTTGTTGATAACGCCCGCAATCCAGACCGTAGGGGCTCTGGATCATTTTTGGCTGCTGAGTTATATCAGGCTCAGTTTCGCATTGTTCGCTATGTTCAAGATCAATATTTTTCTAAAGAGATTTCCCTTCTTCGAGAACGAAAACTATTGCCCAAATCGTTTCGTAAACTTTCGCCGTTTCTTGATGAACAGGGAACTCTTAGAGTTGGTAGTAGATTGGCTAATGCTCCATTGCCGTTTGACACTAAATTCCCCGCACTGCTACTAAGTAAAAATCGTTTGACTAATCTAATTGTCGAAGATTGTCATGTCACCAATCTTCACGCAGGAATCCAAACCGTTCAATTTCTTTTGCAGCAACGATTTTGGATTGTATCCGCAAAGAAAGTAATTCGTAGTGTCATTTCTAAATGTGTTTCTTGTTGGAAGCTTAATCCTTCTGCTTACCAACCCTTCATGGGAAATTTGCCCATTTCCCGCGTTTCACAATTGAAACCCTTTTCTCATGTTGGAGTAGATTTTGCTGGTCCCTTCACTATAACCTTGGCTAAAACTAGAGGGTCGAAAACTTTAAAGGCTTATCTGTGCCTGTTTAAGTGCTTTGCAACGAAAGCTGTTCATCTAGAACTCGTATCAGATTTGTCTGCTGATGCATTCTTGGCAGCTTTACGACGATTCATTGCACGTCGTGGTCGATGTAGCCATATATATTGTGATTGTGGTACTAATTTTGTGTGTGCTCACAAGCAGATCTTGAAAGCTTTTAGAGCTACTGCTGCACGAGAAACCATTTCTTGGCATTTCAATCCTCCTTCGGCTTCTCACTTTGGAGGACTATGGGAGAGCGGAATTAAATCCGTTAAAGCTCACTTAAGACGTGTCGTTGAAGATCAAATCCTAACCTACGAAGAACTTTCTACTGTATTTGCACAGGTCGAAGCAGTTTTAAACTCGCGACCTATAACTCCTTGTAGCAACGATCCATCGGATCTTACCGCCTTGAGTCCTGGTATGGTTCTTACCATGGAACCTTTAACAGCACCTCCTGAATCTGATTTCTTATCTGTCCCATCTAATCGTCTCAACAGATGGCAGTTACTGAGTCGTTTGCATCAGGCATTCTGGAAACGTTGGTCGCAAGAATATTTACATACTCTTCATCAACGGAGTAAATGGACTGATCCCTCGGAGGTTGTTAAGCCAGGTACTCTTGTTATTTTGAAGCAAGACACTCACCTCCTTTGAATTGTTGTACGGGTTGCTACAGTTAGAACTGCAAGTGGTACTTTGAAGCGACCTCTTGTAAAGCTTTGTCCACTGCCAGTGGACCCTTAGTTTTGAAATAAGTAATTCAAGGCTGGCGGAATGGTGCGTTCCCGCAATTTGTTTAGTGTATTGTTTTTGAATTTGATTGAATTACTTCATTGATTTTTAAACTTCTGCACCTTTTCTAAAACATTCCGTCGCGCTAATGCTAATTGTAAGTGTTTTTTGCGTAAAATATAGACAGTATTGACATTCGTGTTTCGGATCCCGAGCTATTAGGACGCTTGGGGGGTTCGTGTTGTGCTCCGAACTATTCGGACATTTTTTGATTCCGTCTGAAGAGACGCCGCTTTTTGTTGTTATAGTGTTACGAGTCCGCGAGTTCTTTAGCTCCGTTCGTAACTACCGCTAAACCGCTTTCATTTTGTTTCTTTTGTGTTTACAAAAGCGCATCATTTGTTGTTAAACCCGCATTTTTTGTATGCTCAATCAATGAACATTACGTCGCTATTTTTTGTGTAACGTGTTGTCCAGACGAAGCTCTAAGAAACTGTTCCTGCTGTTACGGGGCTAGCCTCCGAAGAAAGAAGAACCAAGAAAACACCAGAGCTTCGACTTAAAGGTTAGTGATAACTTTTATTTGGTGGTTCGTTTATGTGACGGCACGTGTTTATTGATTGTTCCGCTAAAGGTCCTTCGTCAATTATATACTTGCATTGAACCAGCATTGAACTAAAACCGCAACATCTAATTCATACATTTTTTTGGATATTCTCTATGGAATGTGCCATCGAAGACATTCCAATAATATTTGTAATTTTTTGTTGTGAATATAATTCTGTCATTAATATAATATAATTTTCACAATTTTTCATTGAGTTGTTTGTCATTTCTATTTTTAAAATCGGAAATGGAAACTTTTAGGTTAAAAAAAAAATCCGCCGATAATTAGATCGAACATGTTACATAGACATATTTATGTAAAAATAATCCTACAATTATATACATAAATAAAAAAATATTTCGTGAATTATTTCTATAAATGTAATCCAAATGAAATAATAGGGATAGCAAAGGCCTGGCCTACTTTTCTAATTTCGCCTCAACTCTATATCTTATACAGATAAAATAACGTCAACTCATAATTTTAATGAATTAGGGTCGAATGTCGACCACTGGGCGACCGCTAGTAATAATTATAATTCACAGTACAACATTTTTTAGTTGTTTACTAACAAGCTTGAATATCTTGAGCAGCTCCATTTTGACAAGACTTTTCATGTGAGGAAATTTTCAGAAAAGGTGGTCGAGATCATCAAACATGTCGATTTGGTAAGAGTAATTTTTTAGCTGAATGTTGACATAATATGATAATAAAAAAAGAAAGAATCTTTATCCTACAAAACCCATTGTCCTACACCCCAAATATGTTGAAATAAATATTAATTACTAACCACCTAATTGTTCTTTTATCCCTGAACAATTGAACTTAAAATGAAATGAAATACAAGAATTTGACTGATTAGTCCTAAACTATAAAAAGGTGAAGTAGCAAAAGTTTTTGAAGACCTACCAAGTTTCTATAAAAGTTAGAACATGTTTTGGCCTGATCTGAGAAATATTACAAAATTAATATGCACAATTTCTTTAACTGATACAGATCTTTCAGGTAGTAAATACTGTAATGTTTTTACTTTCACACTTGGTTTCAGTTCAGTTCTCCATCATTACATTCCTCAATTCTATCAGAGTCTTCCAAAGATCGCTGTATGTTGGCTTGTCCTGCGAGAATGTTTTCGTTACCAAATAAAAGATGTCTCTGGTACCCACTGGTTGTTTATCTTCGGGATGAAGGACCTTCCATACCGCTGGATCTTGCTCCCGCAGCTTCTGGAACTGGCCGTACTTTTTGGCAAACACCTTGGCTATTCCTCTGGACATCCGGAGATCTCGAGCAACACAATGAGCCAGGGCATATTCTATGGGCACCTCAAACAGGTCTCGGGGTTCCTCTGTGGTCACGTCGTGCTGCACTTTCTGCCCATTAGAGTACAGTGCCATAAACTGTTCGAAGGTCATCTCGTCATCGGGTGGTTGGATGCTGCGGACTTGGGCTTGGTCATCTTCGCTGTCATGACTTCCGGCATAAAGGGCTAACCTGTTGAAATGTACGACCTTTGGTTTTCCCCGAGGCAGCTTCTTTATTCTGTACACAACATCGTTGATTTTCTTCATAATTTGGTACGGCCCCTCCCAAGATCTCTGTAGCTTGGGCGAATATCCACGACGACGTTGCGGGTTATACAACCAAACAAGATCATCAACTTGGAATCCTCCGCCCTCGGCTTTGATGTCGTAGGCTTCCTTCATTCGGGCACTGGCATTCTCGATGTTTAACCGGACTCGTTCATGGATGTCGTTCATCTTTTGACGTAGCTGGCTGACATAGTCTTCACCTGCGGTTTCTTCTCCTGGGGGACATCCAAACTTCAAATCGCATGGCAGTCTTAATTCTCGTCCCATGATAATACTGGCCGGGGTCTGACCCGTGGACTCGTGCACAGATGAACGATATGCCATTAGAAACAAGTGCAGATACTGGTCCCAGTCTCTTTGGTGGTCAGAGACTACCTTTGAAAAATGGCGGTTAATGGTTCTATTCATCCGTTCTACCATTCCATCGGATTGCGGGTGTAATGCTGTCGTCCGTGTTTTATTGATCTTCAAGAGCTTGCAGACGTCTTGGAAAAGAATAGACTCGACATTACTACCTTGGTCTGAGTGCAACTCCAAGGGAACACCAAAACGACTGATCAATTCCTTGACAAGGACATCAGCAACGGTCAAGGCCTCTTGATTCGGCAAGGCATACGCTTCGGCCCATTTACTAAAATAGTCCATAACCACCACAATGTATTTATTTCCACAGTTGGATTCAGGAAATGGACCGGCAACATCAATGGCTATTCTTTCGAATGGACTGCCCACGTTATATTGCTTCATATGAGCTTTTGGTCGCTTCTGAGGCCCATTACTTGCTGCACAAACCGTACATTTCCGGCACCACTCCTTAACATCTACTTGGCAGTTTACCCAATAGAAGCGTTCTCTCAACTTCCCCAGGGTTTTCGTTACTCCCAGATGTCCTCCAGTTGTACCGTCATGTAGTTCTCGCAAAACCTCTGGTCTCCTATTTTTAGGGACTACAATCTGCTTTCTGTCCTTGCCTTCCTCTGGGATTTCCAGGACGCGCTTCAGAAGTCCATTCTCCAGGATGAGAGAGTTCCACTGAGCCCAGTACGACTTTATGGTTGGTGAGTATCGGGAAATCTCTTGCCACGTAGGTTTGCGCTCTTCTTCCTTCCATCGTATAACCTCTTTCAAATCTGGATCTAATTTCTGGTCTTTTTGGATCTCCGCAGATTGCCAATGGTCATCGATGGCGGTAGTTCTACCGAAAACAGCCCCTTTTTCTTCTGCTCGCTGACAATGTTTGCAATCATCAGGGCATGGTCTCCTCGATAGGACATCAGCATTCTTGTGGCTTGTTCCAGCTCGATGTTCAGTCTCGAAGTCGAATTCTTGCATTCGCTCAATCCACCTGGCCACTTGTCCTTCGGGGTTTTTAAACTGCAAAAGCCACTTCAGTGCTGCATGATCAGTCCTTAGGAGAAATCTTTTACCATAGAGGTACTTGTAGAAATGTTCTACCCCCTTTACCACAGCCAAGAGTTCCCTGCGTGTAACGCAGTAATTCCGTTCAGGCTTGCTCAAGGTCTTGCTAAAATAGCCGATGACTTTCTCCTGACCGTCTTGGATCTGCGAAAGCACCGCACCAATTCCGACATTGCTTGCGTCGGTATCCAAAACGAAGTTCCCATCTGGCAAAGGATAACTTAAGACGGGGGCACTCGTCAATGCTCTTTTCAGTGCCTCGAATGATCGTTGGCATTCCTCGTCCCACTGGTACTGCACCTTCCCCTCTGTGAGTCTAGTAAGTGGCTTGGCGATGTTGGCAAATCCGGCTACGTACCGACGGTAGTATGTGCATAACCCCAGGAAACTTCTTAACTGGTGGATATCTTTAGGTATCGGCCATTCCTGGACGGCTTTGATTTTCTGTTTGTCCACAGCTACTCACTGTGCGGAAACTACATGTCCAAGATATTGCACCTCTTCTTGGATCAGCTGACACTTCTTTGGGCTTAACTTTAGTCCGGAACTTCGAAGTCGCCGAAATACCTCACGTGGTCTTCAAAAGATTTTCCAACCACGATAATGTCGTCAAGATACACCAGGCACGTTTTCCATGAAAGCCCTTTTAACACTGTTTCCATCAATCTTTCAAACGTCGCTGGAGCATTACACAACCCAAACGGCATCTCCGTGAATTGCTAAAGTCCTGAGCCGATGGTAAAAGCAGTCTTTTCTCGGTCTTCTTTAGCAAGTTCCACCTGCCAATAACCGCTTTTCAAGTCCAGGGTGGAAAACATCTTCGATCCAGCCAACGTATCTAGGGTATCGTCTATTCTTGGAAGGGGATAGCTGTCTTTCTTTGTAGCGTGGTTTAATTGCCGATAGTCCACGCAAAATCGGGTCGAACCATCTTTCTTTTTAACCAAGACAACTGGAGAAGCCCAAGGGCTATTGGATGGTTCAATAACACCTTCTTCCTCCATCTCGCGGACTATCCTGTCGGCTTCTTCTCTTTTAGCTAGGGAGAGTCTTCTCGCCGACTGTCGAATAGGTTGAGCGTCCCCAGTATTAATTTTATGTTTCATCAGATCAGTTCGTCCTCTTTTGCCATTCCCTACATCGAAGATATCCTGGTAGTTTCTAACGATGTCCCTCAATTTTGCTCTCTGGTTTGGTTTCAAATTCTTAGATGAATCGGAGATGAGTCTTTCCAGTTCCTCAGATAGTTTATCTGATGGCATTTCTGCATGCTGTGTGCTTCTGACTACAGACGAAACTGTTGAGCAATGGCCCAAAGTTGTTCCTTTCTTTAGCACAACCGAGTAATGATTCAGGTTCATTACTCTTACTGGAACAATCTCCCTGGCACGAAATAGAGTCTTCCCCAGTGCGACTCCTCTGCCCACATTTCCGTCGTTAAGTTCGGGATCAAACATCATTACTGTTCCAGCTTTAGCTTTCCCATCTAAGCAAGCATCTATAATGATTTCAGCTCTTTCCGGAACATTGACATCCTCTGCTAAGATGGTTCGCAGCATTATGTCATCCTTTCCATGAAGCACCACTTCTTCGTCATTCACTCGCAGAATTCCATCTTTGAAGTTTAACTGGAATCCCTTGGAGCTCATGACATCCATTCCAATGATTACTTCGTCTTCGATGTCTGCCACTAATGCTCGATGTAGGAAGGTTGTGTTTCCCAAGATCATTTCAACCTCTATTTCACCATGGACTTTCGCTACTTCTCCTGTCGCTGTTCGCAGTTGCCATTTTGTTGGTTTTATCATTGTCTCTAAAACAATGTTGGGCCTTATTACTGTTTTCGTCGCACCAGTATCCAGCAGCATTGCAAATTGCCTCCTATTAATAAGGCCATCTACGAAGACACTGTTAACGTGGTTGCGTAGCGAAGCGACATATGCGTTGATGGTTGACACTTGTTTGCTACAGGTCGACGATGGTCCATTTACATAGGCCTTCTTTAGTTTCCCCGGCGAGGAAGTCTGGGCTCCGTTGCTCTCCTTGCAACGACTCTGGACATGTCCTACCTTACGACACTTCCGACATCTCACTAGTCTTTTTCCGGTTAGGACTTCTTCTATTATCTTTCTTACAGAGGCTTCATCGTTTCCACCATCTTCGGATTCTCCGTCAACGATTCGGACTCTGGCTTGACCTCTGCAGGTATTTTTCGCAACCTCGAATTCTAGAGCTCGAGCCAGTGCATCCACTAATTGAGTCGGTCGAGCTAGGGTTTAATGCTTGTCTGGCTTCGTGGTCCCGAAGTCCATCCAAAAATGCTTGCACTGCTAACCTTTCAATTACATTTTCCGGTGTGGCTGGATAGGCAAGGCGAACCAGACGGGCAATATCGGCTTCAAACTCTTGTAGCGATTCATTAGATTTCTGATGACGATTTTTTAGTTGGGAGTGGTACACGTGCTCCAAATGGGTCTGTCCATACCTCAGCTCTAAGTGCTTAACCAGTTGTTCGTAGTTTTCTTGCTCCGAGGTATTCAATGTTTGCAAAATATCTGTAGCATCCCCTCTTAGGGCGAGGGTTAATGCTATTGCTTTTTCCTCTGCTGACCATCCGTTTAGCTTAGCTGCAGCCTCGAATTGGCGACAATAATTAGTCCATGATGATTTTCCATCAAATTGGGGAGGTTTCATTTTCTGCCTTGTCCCCTCGAGGCCAATTTTTGAATCCACTACCTCTGTACTGCTTCTGCTTTCGGTTTTTGATTGTGTTTCTCCTCTTTGCATTGTGACTACCTGTTCTTTTATTTTGCTGATCTCACCCTCCATTAACTGTTTTAGGTCTTCTATCCGCGTTTTATTTTCGACAATTGTCTGCTTTAGCTCCTCCATTTTAGCCTTATTCTCGGATATTTTCTCTTCCAGCATTGCTGAATTTTTCTGTACCATGCTTTTCAAATTTTTTTCTAGGGATTTAGAATTTTCCAGTAATTTGTCTTCCAGGGTTTTAGAATTTTCTGCTAATTTATCTTCTAACGCCCCTTTCAAGTTTACAGAATTTTCCATGAATTTATCTTCTAATGTTTGAGAATTTTCTAGCAATTTCTCTTCCAGAGTTTTAGAATTTACCAGCAATTTATCTTCTATGGTTTTAGAGTTTTCTTGTAACATTTGTAGCTTATCTTCTAAGGATTTAGTATTTTCTTGCAATGCTTCTTTCATTTGTTTTAATAGCATGCTCATGTCCCCAGTACCAGAAATTTCAAACAAATAAGTATCGGGATCGTTACCTTCATTTATTAGAGCATCTCGTAGCCGTTGTACTAATTCACTAATTTCTAAATCCCTTTCCTCAAGTTCTTTTTTTAAGTCCGTCACTTTCAATTGGTCCAAACTCACGTTTTTAAACATTGTTAGTCTATTTATTTTCCACTTCTAAAAGTTACACAAATTCACTTCACACCCGACACCACTGTAATGTTTTTACTTTCACACTTGGGTTCAGTTCAGTTCTTGGATTTATTTAAAAACACAGTCTAACTCACTCTAATTTATTTCCACTACTTTTACACAAATTTATATTCACAGAAACTACTATTTACATTTTATCTTAACTGTACAAACGACCGACGAATACTCAATCCTCCTATCGCTAGCTCTTATTTATACATTTATCTTGGAATTGTCTGGTACGTCCACGAACCATCGGGAAATTCCATCACGTTCTGGAAGCTTTAAAGGAATTCCCAGTAACGGCAGCGGTCCGCCGGTTGAGAGACACATTTCGGGTTCCCTGAATTTATCGGAATAATGTCCCTTCCATGAACTGGTTGATGGCCGATTGCACCAGCGGTCGGATGAATTCTCGTAACAATACTTTTAAAAAAAGTTAGATTTGTAAAAATTCCACAAATTTATAGTTAATCTTCGTATCATCCAAAATAGCTAGAACTTCTTAAGTATTTATGAGCATTCTTTCCAAATATATTTCAGTCTGTCAATAGGGTCTAAAATCATTTGTTATATCAGATAATTAGGCTATAAATAGCATAGCTTACCTAATTGTTAAAAAAAGATATTGGTAATTGTTTCTACGATTATAATAAGAAATGATGTAGGTAAAACCCACATAAAAAGATATTTCTTAGTAAGCTATTGCTTCTTACAACTTTAAATGATCACGTGACTTTGAAAATCGCTTGTGCATTCTTGTTTATTAGTGGGCCGTGGATTGAAATAAACACGACATAACAATACACCAAAAACATCAAATTTCTGTCAAATTTTATTCCAACTTTCACAAGTTGATGTCCAGTGATGTAAACATAGATTTAATACCTACAGAGTACGTGAGGTGGGTGCCTGTAAAGATAATCGTAACGCTGGATGAGAGAGAAAGGAAATCAGTGGACATATATGTCTACAGCTCCAAGCAATAGCTAGACATCACTTGACTAATGCAAACAAGCAGCAATCAGAAACATGTTTGGACAGGGTTAGATACATCAACTTGGTATTCTGTTTCTCATCGTGGTTTAAGTTTTTTTCGGGGCCCGGCGTAATCTATATTTAAGTCATATCTCTAGGAGTTTGACATGACGTGTTTCATCCATAGAGGTAATACCCTAAGATAGAGTGCGTGAGGATGGGCGCCCGTACAGTTGGAGTAGTAACGCTGGATGAGAGAGAAAGGAAATGGAGTGGACATGTCTGCCTCTGTCTAGTGCTGCAAGCGTCATCAGACTGACGCAAACAAGCACCAATCAGAAACGAGCTTAGACAGAATTAGATACGTCCACTTCGTTTTCTGCTTCTTTCACCGTGCGTTACGTTTTTCTCTGAGCCTGACGTACTCTATATTTAAGTAATAACTCTATGACCGCAGCAGACAAAGAACGGTGGGTCATCAAAAGTAGAGTAAAAATATTGTTGAAGTATTGTAAACTGTGAATGTGCATTAAAAAGAAAGATATATTTTTCAAATCTCCGAAATATATAGCAATATGTATAAGGGTGTCCAAAATACCCCCTTATGTATATATGTAATTACCTATTGTCTCTATGGATGTAAAATTTCTTCAGATTTAAGTGATAAACCGTATACATTCTATTTATATTATGACATTTCTGAGATTTTTTAAATTTTATTACAAAACATTAAAAACATTTTCCAATAGTACTATTTAGAAAATAAATGAGACCTAGTAATTTCAATTAAGCAAATTAATTTTATCTTTATAAAGTTGAACAATAAAAACTTTATATAATAATTATAACAATGAGTCAATATCTATTTAGAGAGCAAACAAATTAAACCAAACTACTATGAATTGTACTATAAACAATACTCCATGATGCTTTTTAATTATAGATTGTTTTAAAAGATAACAAATAGATAAAATATATACATTGTGAATGCATTCAATGTAGAATGAGTATAAAATAAGTATCAATCGATAGTACCATGATTGCAATTTGATATAAAAGCACTTATCAAGTGAAAATTCGATATTGATTTTGAGGGATTGAATTTAGTTTATTAATTGCTGATATATCTATTTACTGACACTTGCAAAGATAATTCTTATAAGTCCTTTAGGCTTTTAAGTAAGAATCGACATCACAATCCGTCATTTTATCTAGTTAATCATAATAAACAAAAACTACGTATATTTTATTTATTTGAAATTGAACAAACTAATTTTATTACATTATGCATTTAATTAAATTCAATATCTGATCATGAAGATTACTGCAGTGAAAAATTTGAAGAAATTATAATTACTCATTGATTCGCCCGATACTTGACAGAAATTTATTATAATAATTAACTAACAGTAATTTCAACCAAAATATCCACAATTTTGAAGTTTTTTTTAATGGTTTATTCCACTCAAGAGATCAGGTATTTATATTCTGCCAGTGATTTAATTGTTGACAATTAGCAGGTAAAAGAATATTTTTGAGGAATTACTAAAATGAGGATTTACTAGAGGTATAAGGATAGTTGTGGTTCTTGATACTAATTCTAGTTTAAAGAAATGATTATTCAAATCTCTTTGGATATTTGACAGTTAGCCAGAATTATAAAAAAATAATTCATTTCTTGCCTTTATTTTCCAATGTAATAATTTGAAATTTCCATTAAAAGTGTGATTTATTCAAAAATATAGGCAATAATTGTAAGCTCATTTTGATTTTGAAACGAACTACGGTGTTTGTATATCCGTTTTTACACGTCCTACAGCTTTGACCAATATAGAATTCTGGATATGAGCACAATTTGGGTACTACCGATTTATATTTATGATCAATTTGGATACTTTTTGAGAGAAAATGATACAAATGTGTATTTAATTTTAAACTTTAAGTGCTATTTACAACAGATATTTATGCAATTATTAAATATCATGTAATATTGTGTATTTATTTGTTCCACTCTTTCACTTTAATGAGATTTTAAGGGAAAATAAACGCGTAAACGAAGTTCAAAGAAACATTTATTTTGGATGTTCATGTGGGTTTTCACACCTCACAATGGTTTCTGAAAAAACACAGATAAGTAAAGTAATTGAAAATCAAAGTGTAGTATCTAAGAGTAGTTTGTGGAAACTACCCGGAACACTAGTTGCCTTCTTATAGAAAAACTCTCTCGCAGGATTAACTGTGAGAAAGTAGGTCTACGGATTTGTCAATTAGGTTTCCTCTATAAAATGTTGGGGGATGTATTTTGTGTGATATTTATCTAATGTGAAGTTTGGATTCCTTATCAGAAATCGTGGTTGAATAATGTAGTTTGAAATAATTTACACAATATTATAGCTTGATTTTTTGGGAATGTCCGTTGGTTGATCAGTGAAAACCCAAATGAACATTCAAAGTAACTCTTTGCCTCCTCAATCATTTAAAAACTACTTCAAAGAAACAATTGAGTACAGAGTGGTAAAATTATAAATAAAATTACAGTGTTCTAAACACTTTCTCCAATAACCTTAAAACTAGAAATTTCGATAGAAACTAGTATCAGTTATTTGAATATTGATTCATTTTTAAAAAGTGGATCATTGCATCAATATTGGATTAATGATTCACTGCTAGATAAATATCAGGCTATCGTTTTTTATGAATCCTCGGAATTATCAAAAGTAACGATTTATCTATTTTTATAGATTAATTTTAATAAAGCCTAGTTTTTGTATTTATTTATATGAGTAAGTAATGCAAACACTTAAGTTTTCAAAAGCGATTTACAGGAAATTAATAAAAACTATGCAAGTTTAGTTACTGAATATTAAAATAATGGGATTTATATTTATATAGTGTGATCCAAAAGTACGGCAAAATATCTCGAAAGGAATATGTTTTAGAAAAAATGTTAAAAACAAAAGTGTTAGGATTTATTCCAGGCCATCAGTCACTTTTACTTTAACCTTCCCTTCAGTGTCATTTGAAGGTCAAGTTCATTTTTGCAAATAAGGAGCCCAGTTTTTTTTATAGCGGATTTAAATAGAGTGGAAACTTTGGCACATGGAATGGTCTTGACCATGACCTTGAAGGTCATTTCTAGGTCAAATTCCTTTTTCTCACTTAGAAAGAAGAAAATCTTCATGTCCAAGTATAATCTTACCATGACCTCGGACATAATCTTGAAGATCATTTCAAGGTTAAATTCATATTTTAACTGAATATTATTCAAATGCATTCATGGAGAGAAGAAAATCTTTACGTTCGAATATCAGTATTGACTGTGACCTACAACGTCGTTTTAAGGTCAGACACATATTCTTGCATATTCATTAGCTGATTAGGGTAACGTGTTGTCTTCATCCGGCCGATTAAGGCAAGAATTGGTGATCACCCAGGCAATTAAGGCAAGGTGCTGAGTATATATGAACTTGTAATAAACTTCAAGGTCATCGTCAAGATCATATTCTGACATAAAGATTGTCTTCTTCAAGCAAGATCAAGATTAGATTCGAACGTAAAATTTCACGCTCTTTTCAAATCCGTTATAAAAGATTCGAGTTCCCATTTGACAATAAAAACTTGTTTTTCAAAGTCAAAATCCGACAACCCGGGAAATATCCTTAAAATGCATTCCTTTCCAGATATTTTGCAGAACTGGGACCTTTGGAACACCCTGTACATTTTCACTCACCTGAGCAGCAGAACTAGAAGTCAGGAATTTTGGATTAATGATGAACGGTACACCGTCTAAGCAGTTATGGAAAGAGCCTAGGGTGTGCGTCGAATTTTGATGGACTATCGGAGCTGGAGGCTTGGGAGCCGGTCTTAATGGTCCGACGTTCGGCATTGCAGGTCCAGTGGGTCTAAGTATTTCGTAGTCGTGATCGCTATCGCCAAGAGAAGGATAAACGTTTCCGGGTGACATGGAATTAGGCTTCGGTGGTCTTTCCGGTGGGACTGAAGCACCGTTATCTTGAACATTTCCCATTTTGTAGCAGATTGTTACGCCGTTTAGTTCACTGGAAAAAAAATTTTTGGTGATAGATGGATTGTATAAAATATGGTCTGCCAAACTATACTCTGTTTAGTTACCTGGATCTTTCACATCCAGGGAGGTATAACTTTTGAGTGAATGTACATTTTGTACTTGGTATGAAACCTTAAAGGGAAGTAGGTACTTCTAGAATGCTTTCATTGGTATAACTAGTTAATGAATATGGACCATTTTAATTAATTTATTGTACAATACATAACAATCTCAAATGTAGTACATCTTATGGTCCATAACTGACATGGTTTTGTTAAAAGAAATGATGATTCTATTGAAATCAAACATTTAATATATGTGTTAAGGTTTTATTCTAAAAATTGATCAAGTGCAAGCTCAGATTCTAGTGCTACAGGTTCTGTTCACTCTTCATGGTTCCTTATAATTGAGGTAAGGCCTTTAGATATGTTCAAGACTAATGCTTTCAATGAATTGCCATGAAATAACTTTAAACATTACATGTACTTAATGGTAAACAAGTTCAACACCCATACAATTATGAAGGGGCTCTATTTCAGTGTTTTTTTTCCAAATATTAGGCTGAGTAGTATCAAAAATGGGGTGGGAGAAATACTTCATTTTCATATATTTTGTTTAATATACTATTTCTTAAAATAAGCCCTTCCATTTCAAGTTACATTTAATTTTTTTAAATATTCTCAGTTACACCCAAAATTAAACTATGAATTTTCAATCAGGGTTTCCTATGAATTATGTGTGAGGCCTCATATTCCTTATTTTTCAAGTTTCTTGGCTCCATCCTTTCAGGCAATTAGTGGGGAGGATGCTTGATTACTGCATATTTTATTTAATATGTAGTTTTATTTTATAATGAATTTTGTAAAAAATGCTGCAAGCTTCATCATTGTTTTGTCCCAATTATCAAATTTTAAAATTTCAATTGCACATAACTAACCTTTGTTTAATTTTTTAATGTAATACCTTCCTGAATGTAAAATCAGTTTTGCACCCTAACACCAAACCTTTATTTAAACACTCAACGCCGTTTCAACAATTCTAAATTGTCATCATCAAGGAATAAACTAAAAGTAATTCCTAATATAACCAACCTTATTCAATTATTTTGGGGGAAACCCGAATAACGAAATATAAATAAAAATTCCCATCACCGACACATTTTATAACATATGCTGAGATTGACAAATTATATCAATATATGGTTTTCACAGGATTGTTGATAATTTATTCTTCTTTCTGATTCCGTTGTCCAAACTATATGCTTGCATTTAATGTTTTTGAAACAAATTGGATAGCGCCCTCTAGCGATTCGGCTATTCATTAGAATTTTTATAATATATAGTCGATAGATTAGTGGAGAAAAGCCAATTCCAAAAAGCTCAAGTTTGTAAAAATCGGTTAGACCAAACCAGAATGACAAGAGTTTGTTTTCAACAAGTTTCCCACTCACCCCTACTGTTTACTTGACAAAATAGATTCAAATACTTCGAATAAAAGTATGCGGAATGTTTCGAAAATTACGATTTTCTAGTTTTTGGAATACTTAATTAGGTAAATTGTGTAGAAAATGAGTCATATGCACTTTTGGCGTTCAGTTACGCCCTCTAGCAGTCATCGTAAAGCACTCTAAATAATTTCCATGTTTTTCTTGTGGCCAGTTTAGTCTAGAAATTTTGCTGTATTATGAGCCATTTCTGAGATATAGATTGCCCACCATGTATATTGCTGTTGTAGATTTATCTTTGACCTGAATTTAATACCATCGAAATCAAACACGAGAATGGTTTAAGTTAGAAAATAGTACAGCTCTTATTTACTTATTCTTGCACATAAATTTATCACATGGAAAAAAGAAAGTCATTATGAGTGAATTTGGTAGTTTTAAGACCATTTAAGAACACTACAGACTAATTATGCCTGTTATAAATTTGTTCTTTTCCAAAGAGGCTTCCCTCACAATGCTGTTAAATTTGTAATAGCATCAGTGAAGCTAATGACATAATAATAAAAAATATTCTGATAATAATGAAAAACACCAAAAGAGAACTGTTATAGTAATATAATTATAGTTTTAGGGTGTCCTGAACCACCCATTCACCCCTTCCAAATGATCATAAATAAATAAGTTAAGTTGGTACACCTCATCAATTGGGTTTTGACCAGAAGTAGGTTATCTGGACTGGAAGCTTAGATCATTTACCAACTAGATATAGCCAGTCAAGCATAAAATCGTGGCAATGCTAGAAAGAGAGGGCAATAGAGACAGTAAGAGGCTATTTCACTTAGTGGGTGGAAGCAGTCAATGAACAACATGCTGAACCTATTTCATTGGAAGCAGCTCCCAACCGAGTGAAATAGCCTCTTGCCCTCTCTATTGCCCTCTCTCTCTCTCCTTAGTCTTACCACGCCATTTATGCACTGCAGGCTATCTCTAGAAAGTAAATGCTCTAAGACTGGAAGTAGGTTATTTTGACCAGAAGTCTTTTTTATAACAGAATCGAGTATATTTTAAATATAAATAATTTTTTTGAAAAACTTTTTTGAAAAAATTTAGAAAAATGAAATTTTTGTTCTGAAAATGGCCTTCAAAAGTACCTACAAACCAGAAGTAGACTTTTTAGCAGCACATTTGTGATTGACTGATTGAAGCTGAACTTCAGAAATAGACAAAAAAATGATTAATGAAATATTAGATTTCAATGAAAAACTAACGGATATGTTAGTTGTAAATAAGGAATGATAAGGCTCAGTAAAAAAAAACACATAGCAGTTATACATTCAATCAATGAAAATTTTTAGGAAAAACATTTGAGTGACAACTGAATCAATACTCACCCTGCATATGAAAAACCAACAGGTGCCTTTTTCAATCTAGCACAAACTATAATATCAGTTATAGCAGTTTTAATGTCCTTCTTGTTCACCAACCTATAGCAAATCTGTTTTTTCTTCCAAGCCTTTTGCTCACTGTCAGCAGTTCGGTTTAACAAACTATAACCCTTTGGGGGATTCGCTTTATCCCCTAGCACCAATAGTTCTTGAACAACAAAGTTAGGTAATCCTTCAGTTTTTGAAAGGCAAAGGTATCTGGCAGAACTACTTTTAAATATTGAGCTTTCCCTCAAATCCGCATCTGAATCTTGGTCATATGTTTTGCTGATAGCAAAAAAACCTCTTGGGCATTTGTCCAAATTCTCCACTATCTGAAAATTCAGAAGTTAAGTCAAAATCAATACACTCCTATGTAGAATAATTTACCTGTATCGCTGTTATTGGTCGATCATCTGGTAAAGAATTCAAAATTTTATGCTGAACTGAGTTTTTCAGCATGGTAATCAGTCTTTTGTTTCTCTGGAAAAAATGTCAGAAAATAAAACTCACTTGTCAATGAAGAATTCTAATAATACCCAATAATACCTGACATAGCGATGCGATTTTAATATTTATATGCAATTTACTATTAATAAATGATTAGTCACTAAACACGCTGGGAAAAGTCTGACGTTTTGGTATCTTTGATGACAATAGTCTAATTACATACCTTCACGAAGTCTGATGACCTTCGCTTCCTGGTTCTTTACGAACTACATCAAAATCCAAAATTAAATAACTAGGAATATACGTCAAATTCGAATTAACAATCTAAAGATATGAAAATGCGATATGATGTTGATAGATAAAATCACTTACAAATTATCACATTCATTCAGAAGATAAGAGAACTAACGCATAACAAACTGTAGAATAAAAATGTTTGTCATTTGAACTTCACCAATCGCAGACCGTCATAGCAATTAGGCATTATTCAAGAAGAAACGCTACTCAACCTCAATGACCTTAATCGAATCGACGCGTAAATTAGTTAAGGCGTTCTCATTTGTGTGATGTTACAGCAATGTATGAAGATTTTATTTATAGCTCTGTATAAAGATCACGAGCTTTTTAACTGTTTTCTTTTCTTTATATGTCTCTCAACACCCAATTATATTCTGCATTTGGAACGAAAGTAAAGAAGAAGAACACAGTTTCAAAGTCTGATACAATGTTGCCAAGTGGTCATAAATCACACCACAATCACAGTTTTTTCGTTGTTTTAAATTTTTAAAAAAAGTTCTGTAGTAAAATTCTATATACCAAAACAATTAATATATTTTGGCTAATTCTTCAACTCACTAATTATCAAAAATTAGTGCTGAAAGGCTAGCTAGATAAAACATTGCCAGATTCTTTTCGAGAACGATATACGCTCTTGATATTTGGAAGATTAAATTAGATCGCAATATTTGTGAGTGTGCAAATGGGTCTTGATATGATAAAATATTGAATGGATCAAGAAAATTAAATCATGCGATAGTATATTAAATTTAGGTATTTGTTCCGACCTGAGGGACCTAGCTTCGTCCATTACGTCGGAATAAATACCTAAATTTAATATACTATCGCATGATTTAATTTTCTTGATCCATTTTCGAGGTTGTGACTAGGTAGGCTGACAAAGTCCTACAAATATTTTTTCAGGATAGGTACAGTATATTGCAACTGAAACAACTTTATACAATTTAAAAAATCTCGTCCAAAATTTACCTATACTTTATGAAAATGCTTATTATGTTGGCATTTTGACAACATTGTGACGGACCATGTGCACTTTTGACCACACTTTTGACGGCCGACAGATGTAAATAAACCAAGTTGATACACATTTAAAAAATATCTTGATTAAATGGACAATGCTCAAACAAGTTCAGATTGTCCAGTTTCTAAGTAAAATAATGTTACTTTTTTAAACATCTACTGTACAAAATCTGTTTTTTTAGATTAGGTCAATGTGAAGTGTGTGCTGCTCAAGAAGCAAGGTATACTTGCCCCCAATGTGAAGTAAAAACATGTTCCTTAAAGTGCAATAAAATCCACAAAGCGGAATTAGAATGCAATGGACAAAGGAATTTTACCAAATTCATTCCTGTTAATAAATTTTCCAATTTAGACTTGCTGAGTGATTATAGACTATTAGAAAATATATCTAGGTTAGTACATTTATGTTTAATTGACTAAGTAATTACTTAATTGTACATTTAGTTAAACTGGAAACTATCTAATTTAATAATTATTTTTTATTTTATAGGTCATTGGAAACTTCTAAAAAGAAGTTTGGTAGACAATCATGGTACTCAGAAGTAAGTTGTATAATTATGGTATTATTTTGTAAACCTTTTTTAAAATTCTAGTACCTGATAAAACTTAAAAATGCCGCGAAATCTAGAAAAATTAATTTGAAATTCTTGCCATACAAATTTGAAAGACGAAGGACCAACACAAGTAGGTTTCACTTTAAAGAGAAAACCATACACTGGCATATAGAATGGGTGTTTGTAAATGCTGATAGTACAAAGCTATTTGATGAAAGAATTTCTGAAAATGAGAAAATCAGTGCTGTTCTTGCAAAATACTTTGAAATGCTACAGGATAATCCATTGTATGAAAAGTTACAGTTCTATCAGGCAGCAGGAATACCAGGTGTACGAGTATTTTTGAAAGCAGAACAAAGAAGGGGAAATAAATATTATGAGGTCAATGTTAATAATACCATTAAAGAAACATTGTGTAATAAACTCATAATTGAATACCCCACATTTTATGTTGTATTAAGGGATCATGCGGATTGTTATGATGTTATAGATTCAGGTAATATTCTTTTTTAGCTCTGTATATAGGTCTATACTCTATACTAATTCTTGTCCTTATAGAATAATTAAATTTTTAATATTCTCATACATTTTGGGATTTGATTTTGTGTATCTGTTAAATTTACTATCTATATTCCACTCACAGAGGTGTACTAAGGAAATACCTATATACTGGTCTGGTAAAATTTGATTAGATAACTTAAAAACTAAGGTTCAAAATATAAATAATATGGAAAGTATAAGATTGAACAAGAGAACACAAAAACATTTATCTATAAAGAAATGAAACTGCTTAGCATGCAAAAACATTATTTGTTAGTTTTATCTTGTTTTGGTTTTTCGTAATCATTATTTAATGCAACCTGAAATCATTGAAAACACTGATAGCAGTCAATAGACTAATATTTAGTATTTTTCTGAATTAGAAATTGAGTATATTTCATCATAGTTCATCACTTCAATAGGTATAAACTGTAATACTTAATACATCTTTAGTTCACTGTTAATTTTTTTAAGTAACAAAATTGCCTAGTTGCAGTCAATAAAACAGGACTTATAGTTTATGCATAAATTGACAGAAAAGCTTTTCTAATACAAATTGATTATCCATATTTGTTGGATGTAAAAATATTGACTTGTTCATAAGTTTGCAATTTCTATTACATTTGTAATATTTTGAATATCATTCACAAGATATTTGCTGTCGAGCTTTTACCTTCTTTTTTCTGTAATTAGTTTAAATCCTATATTTTTGTAGGTATTACAATTCCTTTTGATTTGCTTTTTATCATACATTCTTTTTGTAAACTTACCTTGTACTTTATTTTCTTGTTAACTTCAGGTGTGTATTCTTGACTTACAGGAAAAGATTTTTTATATTTGCATTTTTTTAGAATGCGTCACTTACAGAAAGTAAAAATTTGAGTCGGAAATCTTTGTTTTTTTCAAAAGTATGGACTTTCTATTGTTGTGAGTATTCATTCCTAATAATCTGTTAATATAAACTCACAGCTATCCTTCTGATAACAAAATTGTAGTATGTTTTTTTTGGGTGGTAAGAAGTGCCAAATTTGGAGAACTTTTAGATTGAGTATGTTCTTTACTCTTTATAAGATTAATTTCAGAAGATGGTGGTGGAACAACTATTTTTTGTTGCAAGAGCAAACTATTTTCTTTGTTAAACTTTTCTAATAGGAGGCTTTTATTTTAGATGATGAAGAAGTAGAGGAAACTCGAAATGAGAAATCTGGAAATCAAGTTATAGCAGACATAATTAAAAAGGCAGAATCAGAAAACGACAACATGAAGAATTTGTTGTTTGTTGCTGAAGATGAATTGTCATCTGACTGATTATTAATTTTATCTGGAAGCAGTTAGTTTGTGACCATCAGTTTAATTTAGTGTATGAACTCTTAAAACAATAAATCAGACCAGGCATTTGAAGATGCAGAAATAAGGTTTTTTGTGAAATGCTCATTTAAAACTCCTCTTTATAATTATATATTACATTTTTTTACAAGTAATACATTTTCTATTAGACCTTACAAAGACAACAAATTCACAATAAAAATCTAAATATTTAAATGAATTTCTATTAAGTTATCACAGAGCTATTTTTTATTTTGTAAAATAGCTGTGACATAGGAATTTAGTCACATTTTTGTCATTAATTATTTACATTTGCGTAGAAAAAACTGCTAATTCTAAAGTGTAATGTTACACTTCCATTGGTAAATATTAAATAATACCAATTACAACACCACTGAACTTAATTTGCAATTGAATATAAAAAATATAAATTTTACATAACCAAATATAAATAATTATGTATTTACATAACTGTTGTATTATTTTGGTGTAGCAAATTTATTCCTGAAGTGGATAATTTTATTTTTTAAAGTATCCAGAAATACAGAACCACAACCAAAAGGACCACACCTCCAACAGCTGCTTTCACATACATAGACTTTCTATTTAAATATGTTGCATCTTTCTTGTACTTCTCAGTCAACATTGAGAGATTTTGGGTTTTTGTATTCAACTCTATAAATAAAAACTATTGTTATACCAAATCACACATTATAAACCGTGTATCAATAAAAACATCAGGATTTAAATAGTTTTTATAACTATTGAATACACTATGAACAAATCTTAGTTTAGAAAAGTAAGAAAATGGAAAAACTGCTATTAATAACTTTTTTAATTTGCTGTGTGACTTTTTAATGAACAAAAATTATATACAGTGGTTAAAGAGTGGAAGCTGTAGCTGGCAGCCAAGATGCGGCAGCCAAGATGCAGCAGCCAGTTTAGAACATTTGCAACTGCAAATTAAATAATAGTAAGACATTAATGCAACTGTATATTATTACTGGTTGAAGTACATATGTATATACAGGAAGTATATTAAAAAAAACCCTAAAGTACAGAACCAGGGGCTTATCCAGCTTTGGGTTTAGGGAGGTACAAATTAGAAAAAAAATTGTCCTAGAGGGGGCATATCTGGAAAAAAATTGGGTTGGGTTTCGGCTCTTAGGGCCAGGGTGAAAACCGTACTTATATTCAAGATAAAATTATGAAATCTATGCAAAAAGTTGGACTTCTCGCCAAAATTTCTGTTAGAACTTCCGAGGAGATTAAAGTACCTCTTATTGCAAGGCAGCATATGTGGTTAGGAAAATTATGAAAATTGAGTGTCAGACGTAGTAAAATACGTAGAGTTCGATAGCAACTGTTAAAAAAAAATAATCTTGATTTTTGAGGGAGTTACCCACCCGACCCCCTTCTAACATGGGGGTAGGTCAACCAAATTAAGGGTGATGTTAGTTTAGGTGGTGCATATTGCACTGCCCAAATTTCACAATTTTATCTTGAATATAAGTATGTTTTTCGCCCTGGCCCCAAGAGCCGAAACCCAACCAAAAATTGTCCTAGAGAGAGGGTCAATTCAGAAAATTTTTTGGTCTGAGGGGGAGGGAGGCTAGTCAGCAAATTTATGGGAAGGTTTAATGTCTCAAGGCAGGTTTTTCAGGTCCAGGGGGGCAGCTGCCCTCCCCTCAGTATGCCCATGTACAGAACAATTCTCAAGTTTGACTCTAGTAGTAATTTCCAAAAGTTGGTTGCCTACATGCCAAAAAATAAGATTTTTAGATAGTCATGTATACTTTAAAACCTGATATTCTAACTGAGATCCCAGTTATTTAATTACTACCTGATAGTACTGTTCCTCTTTGTAATACATCATCAATATTCTGTACCATAATTCTTTGGACATCATGTAGCTGATTATTTATTGTGTTGAGATTTCTTCTAGATCTGGAATCTGTGAAAGACTTCTTTGCCTTTTGGATATATGTATCGAATTCAATGAATGTGTAAGGCCTTGTCACACTATTTACCCTTTTTCCATACTGAGAATGGAATTCTTGTGCAATATCTTCTAAGTATGAATAAGCTAAACGCCTTGAATAGTTTTTCTCACAAAGTACTAAGTAACAAACATCATATTCAATTAAATAACTGAAAAATAATAATTATTGTTTTTTTCGTTTCAATTGCTTAAATGAACTTACTGAAATAAGTAAGGCCCAGTTTCTATAGTACACCTGGGAGGTGACTGTGGTCCCAATTTTCTAAATAAAAGCTTTGCCTGGTTCTGATAATCCAATATGTTTCTGCCAGTCTAAATCATTTTAAATTAGTCATAAAAATTGTGTAAGCTATTTGTTTTACCTGTTCATCTTCCTGCATAGTTGCTGCAAGTGGTAGGCCATCTACCACACGCGCAATCATAGTCATCAACACCATGTTTGTTCTCAAAATTTATTTTTCTCTAGTTCAATTTAAAAAATATTAAATTGTCACTTTCTCCAAAAGGGGTTATATACACGTCATTCCACTTTAATAACACATCATCCGTCAAATTTTGTTAATCTTCTTCTTCATTGAAAAAATGTTTTTGCATGGTCTGATGTTTTACTGCTGTATGCTGTTGCTCTTGTCAAATGTAAAAAGTATAACAAAATAAAAATAGTACTTTTATTTGATGTTGATCAAAAATTCGTTATTTGTTTAGTATTTGCGCGTAATAATTCTAAAATGTCTGATGATGGAATTAGTGAACCATATTCCAGATTTAATAAATTTGAAAACTCATCTAGAAATTTGGAAACGTTTTCCCACTCTATTAAAACAAATAAATTGGGTTTAAAGAGAACCAAAAGCAATACATCTTTGAATATTAACACTGCTAAAAGATCCTGTACCATACACCCTGAGGATACATTAAGTAACAGTTGGTCAGCAAGTGCTTCCTCTGCAAATAATGTCTTATCTGAGAGTTCACCCAATTCTAAAAATGCTTCCAATAATCGACTTAAGAGGCTTCGAGGTAAGATAGAATCCACTAAAAGTAATAATGATTCAATGGAAAAATCGAAAAAGCATAAAATCAGAATACAAGCAAACAGTGATAAAAATACAACAGTATCAGTAACAAATAAAGCAAATGAAGAATGCGAAAGAAAAAATTACACATCTCCAGTAAATATTTACAAAAACCTTGAAAAGTGGGCCACACCCATCAACAAGTCCTCCAGTAGAGGTTTAGCAAATGAAAGATTGCAGAGATTGAAAAAGTTTGTAAATAATTCACATAAAGATAATATCAATGCCTTAAATAGTCCAGATTCTGCTGATATTTCTTATACTTTTCCACATAGAAAAGAAGATAGCAGTTGTACAAATACCCCAAAAGTTTTAAATTATTCCAATAAAAATAATGCAAATGAATCTGTAGAAAGTTCTCATGTCTCACCACTGTTGAGAGGCCTTAAAAGAAGTGCAGCTAATGACATATTTCCAGAATGTAGTACCCCAAAAAAATTGTTTATAGAACCAAAAAGTACTGCTGATTTCAACACAATTGTGTCAAGATCTATGAGACTTGTACAAAGTGTTTTAAATAATGCTAGTAGTACAGCTCAAATTGCTTTAAAATGGAAAGACACTTATTCAAAACACAATTTCTCAAATACAAATGTAAATGAAAGATTAAAAAATGTTGAAATTTCAACCCAAAACCATGGAACAACAGATTGTAATAGTGATGCTGCCCCAAAAAAATCTCCCAATGCAGGTCCTTCCACATCTCTTATTGAAACAGATAGTGAATTTCAACAAAAAATGAAGATGACTGCACATTGGATTACTAGTCACCATGTGTCAGATAATACCCATTACAATCCGTTTTCTGATGTAGTAGCTAAGTTACAACAATCACCTGTTCAAGTTGTCTCTCAGCCCACTCAGTCATGTGAAACCCCTGATCAACTTGAAGAAATGGAGTGGACCAATGTGAGTAACATTCATACTCTGGAAACAAAAGTGAATTTACACTGAGAAAATGCTGGTTTGCTACTTGCATTCAAAAAGTGTCATTTCACACAAACCATTAAAATAAAAAATCTCTATTCAAAGTGATTTTTTATTTTTTCTTACTGTAATGCAATTTTGAAAATTTTAAATAATGTTTGTGTAATATGTTTTCTGATGTAGTAACAAATACAGTTTTATTTTCTCCAGACGACCCATTGGTGTTGAATTATGTTAAAATCTTATAAACACAAAGTTTTGTACCCTAACAACAAACCTTTATGTACTAAACACAACCCCTGAAATTTAGATATTTTTAAGGGACTTCAAAAAAGAAGGTTCTCAATTGGCTGAATTTTTTTGTGTGTATCTTACACAATATCTTCCGTGATTCTGAATACAGTTTAATGATTATATTTTTAGTGAGTAGGCTACTCCTCATTTAAATTTAAAAAACAATAATCAGATATGTGTTAAAATTTAAAAGATAAAATGTCTATTCTGTCATATTTAGGGATTGCAACATCTTTCCATATATCAAATTACATTGACATACAAACAGTTAATTATGTCAATTAAAGTGAACTCATCTTCATGTAAATCTTTGCTAAGATATAAGGTATTATTGAACAACAGTACTTTGCAATGATAAATTAACCAAAAGGAATAAGGCATTATAATTTTAGTTTAGTGTGTTCAATTTTAAATTTGGATAAGTGGTGAACATTATTTTTCATAAACTAAATATCAACTTAAAAAAAACTTACATCACCTTAACTTAGAAACCATTTCATGAAGAAAAACATACTCAAATAAGAAATTTAGAAATTATGTTTTTTTGATCATCAAAAAGGATATGTTTTCAATATAACCCCAGATAATATAAAACTAAAAGAACTGTATGTTGGCTGATATATAGCCAATATTCTGTTTTCTATGTTTATTTCAATAAAATACTTTGAATATGATGAACAATATCATTTTGAAGATTTTTAATGTTTGTGTAGAAAAACAATTCATAAGTATTAGTATTGTCACCATTGGTAGGGCATATCTATCCAACTTTATGGGTGGTACAAAAGTGTAACCCAAAATGTGGTCTTATTTTACTTACTCGAACATATTTGTTAGTACTCTGTACATATTGTTACTGACAATTTGTCTGTTGGACTAGATATATCAATCCACTCAAATTACAATACATGTATTTATATATTAAAATTAAATTGGACATTACGAAATTTAGCATCAACAATGGGAACAACCATTGTCTAGTTTATGGGCAGTTCCAGAGAAGGAGATCTCATGGAGTTAAGATTCCCTTGTTTAAGTTTTAGACTCACTAACTTTAAGGCTTTCAGGGTGGGGCCACATCATTGATCTGCTCCTGGTCAAGTTCTAGTAATTCGCCAAAATACCAGTCTTCAATTAGATACTTATTCATGACCAATAATCTATAGATCCCAGTATATTCCTTTGATTGTCCATTTGGAAAAGTATTTCATATCTTAATTTTCATTTTTAGGCTGAGCCAGATGAAGAACAGGCCAAGGCCATAGAGGATGATAACAAAGATGATGCCAATAATGATACTAACAATGATGTAAATGATCAGACTAATACACATGCATCATCTAAACCTGATGAGGAGGGCACATCAAGTGCAGTACAAAAAGATCCTGACAAATGTGAAGATTTATGCATAGTAGTGGATACAAATATTTTCATCAAGAATTTATCTAAACTTAAGGATATTCTGGGCATGAAAATACCAAGTAGGTTATTCTTTTTAATGAAAATAAATACATATACAGTTTCTTTGTTCATTTAAGTATTTTTTCCCAATTTATTTTAGGCCCAGCTAAACCTATTTTGTACATACCTTGGATGGTAATTACAGAACTTGACTTCATTAAAGATTCTTCTTGTTCTAATAAACAATTAAAAAGGGATGTCATGAATTCAATAGTTTTCATTAACAAATCACTTGAAGAGAAAAATGAAAGAGTTGTAGGTAAGAAACATGTAATCTATACATGAATTTTTGTCTTAAGTGTCTAGACTCATTAGTGGTTTTACGTAAATACAAACCATTGGACAGGTATGGGTTCACTATGCAATGATGTGTATAATCTCTATTGTATTATGCAAGATGACATACACTTCTATAGGGAGATAAATATGTTTTGGTTAAAAAAGTTATCAGAATATGGGATAGTAGTTTCACTTACATTGGTTCATACAGTTTAGTGTTGTGCAACACAAAGCAGAAATTTTGTAGTAATAAATTCAAAATTTGGTTGGATATAGAACCAATGAAATGTAGTGTACTCTCTACAAGAACAACCCCACTGAATATTTTGTTAAAACAATGGAACACACTTGGTGAGACAGATGAATTGAGATACCAGGAATGCAGAAAACTGAAGAGATGCACTGGAAAGTGCATGGAAGAACAAGAATTGGAAGGCAGAAAAATCTAATGACAGAATAGAATTGTTCTTATTATAGTTAACAATTTTAATTGGACTGTCAAATGCTAGTATTGTATTCTAATAATTAACAATAATAAAAAATACATAATGACATATGAACTATAGAAGGAAATAATTTAAAGAATTTTATTACATATTAATATTATTTAAGATATCTCCTGATATCATTTTTCAACATGATCCTTGCTGAGGGTTCAAAAATAATTAAGTTCAGACAATCTATCCAATTGGGCAGCTACAATCAACTAAAATACAATGCGATTGTTACTTCTGTAGAATGTAACCAATTTACATTTAGCAACGTTGAGGAAAGTTCAGTTACAGACCAATTAAGTTATTTAGAAATGCCATTTGGTAATTTAGCAGAATTGAATTCTGAAGAAACAACAAAAACTATTTTAAAATTATTACCATACAGTCAAGGGTGTACCCAGCTTTTGGTTTAGGGAGGAGCAAATCAGAAAAAAATTGTCCTATACAGGGGCAAATCAGGAAAATAATTGTCCTAGAAAGAGGTGCAAATCAGAAGAGAAATTTGGCCTGGGGGGCAACTGAGCAAATTTATTTGTAGGCTCGCGGCTGATTTATCAGGTCTAACGGGGGGGGGCTGCTTATTAAAATCCGGATATACAGGGTGTAAATAATTTAAGTGCATATAATTTAGGTGGAGATAGTTTACACCAAATAAAACAAAAAACTCATATATATATATATATATATATATATATATATATATATATATATATATAACACTATGGTCTATAGGCCTTAATAAGCGAGAAAATTCCAAATACATATTAAGTAAATTATTGTCAATGCGGCAACGTCGCAACACCTGTGTTTTTTTTTGTATTGAATAGTTATATTGTTTCGAGTGCCGTTAGATTTATTTAGGTAAATCAAAGTTTATGAAATATTTTCAAAAATGTAGGCATAAACAACTTTGTATTGAAATGAATATTTATATTTGACGAATTATTTTATGCATCAAGTTGAAGTAGGGAGGATACAAAGTTGTTTACATAAGATATAGAAGTAATTCAATTCAAAGTATATTAAACAAAAGATTTCTTACATGTCATTCTTTTATCTGTTAAATTGTTATTACGCATTACATTAATATTATTTATGTTAGACAAATAAATACCCATGTACATACTTAAGGGATATGTCATCATAACCCGCGCAGCATGAAATATCTGAAGAAATATTTCACTGAAATATTTCTGCAATATTGTCCACAAAACATCTACTGAAATATTTCATGAAATCTTAGAGAAACATTTTGTTAAATATTACACCAATATTTCATGAAATGTTTCAGGAGAATTTTAATTGTGAATATAGTAATATTTTGGAAAAATTTTCAAAAGATACTTTAGATGTCAAATATTTTAGCAGTATTTTAAAATACTTGACTTTAATATTTCTGAAATATTCGTATGCTCACGAAAAACAAATCTTTTGAAATATTTCAAAAGGTTTTTGTAGCGAAAATACGAAGATTTCTGAAATATTTTATGATACTTCAAAACAAACATGAAATATTATACAAATATTTTTAAATAGTTCACTAAAATACATTTAAACTATTTTTATATATACAACAAAAGATCTTTTGAAATATATCATGAAATATGACACAAAGATTTCATAAAATACTACAGGAATATTTCATGAATTATTTCAAATGGGGTTTTGTCGCGGACATAGCAATATTGCTGAAATATTTCAAGAAATATTTTGAAATGTTTCAAATCAAACCAGAAATATTGCATAATTATTTTATAAATATTTCATGCTGTGTGGGGATAGAGCTCAGGAGAACAAACCGATTCTGCATAGTAAATATTCAAAATTCAACATTCTTGCTATTACATCAGCTTTCCCCACAAATTAATAACATCAGTCAGGTCTTTCTCTAATTGTATAATCTGCCATTATTTGTCTGGCACTCGAACTGACAATCCACAACCGAATTTATTTGTTATTTAATTTATTTTTTAAAATGAAGATCAAATCACGAAGTCTACATAAAAATATCACGCAAATCACTTTCACAAATTTCCTCACAAGAACCGATACAGCAAAAAAAACAATCGTGGCGGCGGTGAGCTGTATTTTAAGTAAACATGTACTAAGCTAAGCATGTTTATGTGCTACGTTGCCACATCTGTTCGAAGAAACGTCCTGCAAGTTATAACAGAATATTTAGAGTTTAAATAATAATTTTCTTTATTAATACAGTTATTAAAGGTGTATAAGCTATTGAGTATTTACATATTTAGCTTTACAAGCATTTTGAAGCCAGAAATAGTCTATTATTCACTGTAATAAAGGCTACCTAACATCTATTTTTTTTGAAAATGTTATAAAGCTTTTTGACTTGTTTTGACTCAAAGTATTGATCCTCAAAATGTTTGACTGTAACCGTTTACACCCTATATAATTTCTGGCATTCACTATAATGTACCCATGCAAATCAAATACGTAACAATATGTAATATATTTCGATTATAAATTAATGTATCGATTTGTAGCTCAAACAGTATTTGAAGTGCAAAACCAGCAACAACTCGGAACCAGTGCTGACGACAAGATAATGTCGTGCTGTTTACAAGTTAAGGAAAAATACGAATCTGTGGTAAGTATGTGTGTATTAATATAACAAAATTATAAACCTCTATACTGAACTGGTTATAAAAAATTATAGCAGTTTTTTGCCTTTAAGTATGTTTTTTCCAACTGCAAATAACTGTGGGATCCTAGAAACAACAGATTGCTTGGATTCATTTTTACCTTCTCTTGAAGCATTTCTCTTTCAAATGCATATTTACAAAAATAGTATTTGTTCTCAGATCTTGTTAGCAGGCTCCCTTCACATATTTTGATTTTGGCTATGTCTTTGTTAGGAAGTTGATTACTGCTTTTAGCAATATGATGTAGAACACATTCTTGAAGTCTATGAAGGCCAAGGAAAGTGATATTGAAGCTGCTTTAGATTCTGACATCCTTTCATGGTTGAGTCTAATGTATGTTGTAAATTGTTTTGTATGATCTTGGTGAATACTTTGTAAACTACCATCAGGAGACTTATTGGTCTGTAGTTGTGGGCATTTTCTTTACTAACTTTCTAGTGGATTAATATTCAGCAGGAGTTTATCCATTGTTTTGGTATGTATCTTGTTCTTAGGCAGTGCATACATATTTTGGCCAGGCATTACCTTTTTTCTGTTTTTGTATCAATTTATTTTAATGGTTCATCCGTTTTTTCGTTATTTTCTGTTGTATTGCCATGTTTTTGACCACTAACCCAAGCTCTTCTGTGAGTACTTCTTGTGTTTCTTCAGTCTTCCTGTATATTTCCACTTTCCTGGAGTCTTTATAAATCTTATTTCTTTACTTTCTGTTTTTAGGATGTTTTCATTTGTTAATGTAATCAGTAGTCTCTTACAAATTATTAATGCTTTCATATAAACTCTTTAGATTTTCAGTTGTCAGCTTTATCAATTTTCTTGTCTTAGTCTCGTTGGGTTCCTCTTATTTCGCTCCGCACAAGTCAGTATTGTATTTATTAGTAGCTGGTATAGTTTTTTTTTCTAGCATGTCTTATATTGTTTGGAAATTTCAGTTTCAAATTGAGGAAAATTGTTGCTTTTATAAGCAGATGATAGCTTTCTGCCTGGAATTGATTTAGTGTACTTACATTCTTGATACTATCTTTTTGCGATTTTTCAATCCATTGAACGCAGAACAATATATTGTTTCTAGTCCAGAACAGTCATCAGGTGCGCTTCCCTCAACTGATTGAAATCTCGAATAATTATTTATGTATTACATACAAAAGAATTTATATTTTTACGCGAAATAAATTTCGACATTTCAGGAAAAGCTACCTCACAGAGTTTCCAAAACGGGAGTCGTACTGTGTGTATCGCCGTCCATAGTATTCAGAATAGATTTTTTTCTTTATGTATCAGTATTACCTCAATTTTCAGTTTGCTGGTTCAATACATATATTGATAACATTTTGCTGTTGATATTATCCACCCCATCAGTGTTTAGTTTTGGGTTCCTTAGAATCCTTTCTATTTCATCTTTCCTAGCAGGTGTAAGAAAAATAGTATTTTTATTGGTTGCAGTTATTTTCATTTCATTAATAAAAATTTGGGTCATTTTATTGTAAAACAACTTCTCCATTTCTACAGTATGAATTTGATATAATTTGTGATTTTAGTTTTCATTTAGATGTCCTACACATTTTTTTCCTAATTTATCATTTATAAATATCTATAATTTTTTTATTGTTATATCTATTTGGCAAAATAAAGTTTTCAAATAAGTTATCAATTATTAAAATGTGATAGTACCGTAATTTCGTATTTTTGATTATATTAAATTTATTTTGTATTGATGAATAAAAGACAGATAACCTTAATTAAAAAAATGTATTTCTAGATACTACTTTCGAACGATCTGAATCTGAAAAACAAAGCCATAATCAGCGGGATCGAAACCTGCTCGTCCAACGAGATCATGATGAAGATAATGAGTAAACTCAGCAAGAACATCAAGTACCAAAGGATCTACAACAAAATGAGCATGATGTGTACTTCAGTAATATGCGAGTGCGCCAAAGAAACCTATGGCGACGTGTACAAGAAGATGGATATGTTGGCGAGCCCGCCTTGGTCTTTGGCCGAATGCTTGAAACGATTCAAGAAGTATTGGAACGCCATATTCAAAGATAAACTATTGAAGCATTTTATGAAGACTTTAGACGAAATGTTGGTGTGGTTGAAAAACCATAAATGTAAGTACCAACAACTATCATATTATTAGTGGATATGTTTTAATTCAGTACTTTTTCAATAATAACTATAGGTGATCTGCGATACATTTTTCCAACTCCCATTGTAATGTCTATTAGTCACATACATCTATTTACTTTGGTTTTCCTTGTCCAAAGCACTAGAACACGGGCAGACCGACCCGTTAAAGAGTCTCTGATAAATTCTATTAATTTCTCAGGCACAAGTTTATATAATAACCGAATGTAAGGAAGGAACTTGATCAAAACCCTTCTACAGTCTAGATAAACCACATTAACAGTTTCAGAATTGTCAACCGCTTTGATCCGCACGTAAACACAGTGTAGCATGTTAGTTATTATTGAACTCTTTGGAAAAAAGTCGTGTTGTTTATCACCTATAACCCCATTGGTCACAAAATTATCATTTAACGCCCGAACGATTTTTTTTTCTAAACATTTGTAAGGCAGGCAAGTAAAACTAAATTGACGATAGGTACTGGCTAATAACTTGCCCACTTTTTTTATAAGCAGCCAGAATTTTTCAGTCAGAAAGACCACAAGACTCTTTAAAGGAGTGGATCAACAAATTAGTTAAAGAGTAAGCAAAGATTCTTCAAATCTCCAAAGAAACACGGGTTTAATATTTTCTGGTCCTCTGCTGCAATCCAAATGAATTTCTCTTATGTACATGTAGAACTTTTTTTTAAGTAATTTCCATGGTGTCAATTGTTGATTCGTTAACAGGAAGCAAGAAGGGATTGGTTTGGTTGGTTTGAGGTTCTGCGGCAAATAAGTCACTTCTTAAGAAAGGCTAATCAGTTTAACTATTAATCGTCACTCTAGAAAGTCTGCTAGTTAGGTTATATTATTTTCAAAAGTACATTTTCTTTCTGGTCTGTTCTGTTTCTGAACTGAAATTGAATATATAACATCTTCATACCAGATGACGATTAATCACGTGGTGATTGATTTGAAAACAGGGATTAATTTACACTCTTCAATAAACAATCCTTAAAATAAGTAGATATACTGGTTTTATTTCACTTATAACGAATCGCCAGTAAGACAACTCCGAGGAAGGACTGCCCCTGTTCCTTCCTAGCGATGCCCTTGCTGGTACAACTGGTCACGGACTACTGAGACAGCAAACTACTACTTCACCTATTGTTGATGTCCGTCTATTTATATTTATCTTTGCCGGATGCATTATTTTTAATTGTTCAACGAAATTCTCACAGTTGTGCATATTACTAGAAGTATTTGATAGAGAAACGGGCGCATATATGTCTGTACCATGAGGACTTATTTTGTCCTACAGACCCACAGTTTAGAAGTATTAACCCAGTGAACACCAAACGTACATGTTACGTAACACAAGTCACAAGTTACGTAACGAAAAAAAAAACTATAAGTAATGTAACGGTGACAGACTGTGTAAGTAACTAAATTACGTTACACTATTACTTATTTATTATGTAATAGTTACAACTTCTGATGAACGTTGATATAAAAAATATGTAAATTTTACGTAATTATGTTACGTCACAGTTTTACGTAAATAAGTGTGAAATAATTACGGATATGTGACTTAATTGCGAGTCGTATAACGCGTTTTTTTCTGTTCTGTAAACTGTTCATTAGATATACAGAAAGGAGTTCACTGGGAATTTGCCGAAGGTCTGTTGTCAGTAATAAATTCTTCAATTTTATGTCTCCTAAATATTTTGCACCCTAAAAACTTTGTTCATAAAACTTCCGCATAAATTTGGTGGGTACAACCTCCAGATAGAAATATTAAATTTTAAACATAAAAATGTATTTTTATTATTCAAAATAGAAGCCTTATAGAAACTTTTATCTTTACAGATATTAAAGACGATTCTGAGGAATACACAAAATTCATGAAGATGTGTATCACGTTGTGTATATACTTACGAGATATTGAAGAATGCAGTGCCACAGTGGAGAAAACGTTAAATGAAATAACAAAACAGGGATGATTTTCTGATGTGTACATGTTGTTTATATTGAAATAAATTTTGTAAAGTTTTCGCAGTAACTGGCATTATCTTCCTTTACCTTTTGTTACGAGATTAGGGTAAGTGTAGGAGTTTACATCGCAACACAATCATGCTAGAGATATAAGACTTTTTAATAATTAGATACGTTTTTAATGAACTGTCAATAAAAAAATTGGTAAACAATAAATGATTATCAATTGAATGCAATTCGAATTCTATGTCAAATCGTCGTCAGCAGAATCATCGTTTTCTTCACCGTCGGCATCGTTGGGTATTTCCGGTCGGATGTTGTTCAACAAATCTCTCATTGCGTCAACTAGCGAAGCTACGCTTCTTCTCAGGTCACCGCCATCGTTGGTATCTTCTTCGTACAAGGCTCTGGCACCGTCATCTTCTCTTCCTCTGTAACAAAAACGGAGTTTGTTGCAATTCATATTAGTTCTGACGAGGTAATTTAACGTATACAACTTGGAAGAAGAATCTTTTACACAGTTTTGACAGATTAGCTACTTATTCATAATCAAAGAAAAAACAGAATTTAACTTAGTTTTTATATCACTTTTTATTTTCCCTGATGATCCAGTTCGCTCTTGTTTGATAATGGCATAGCCTCTTGCCGAAACTAGTCACAGCAAAGTGAAAATAAAGAGTGATATAAAAACTAAATTAAAGTCTGTTTTTTATTTCATTATAAATACGATCGAATATCACAAAGTAACGGTTTCCACAATCAGCTTGTTGTTAGCTACTTGTCAAGTTTTATTAAGATCTAAGTCATACATATTAAGTCTCAGCCCTTTAATAAACAAATGACCCTGGCGCACCAAAAGATTTTCAAAGTCACGTGACCATAGAATACAAGAATCTATTACCTTCTAAAAACTCTAAAATAGAAACAGTTTCTTGGGAATTTTTGTTTGTAGAACATTTTCAATTTTCACACTCAAACTTTCACTACTTTCACTAAAGTCTTGTCAAATGCACACCGAAGCTTCAGTTTCGGGAAGGCTATCACTGATTTTTTAAATAACAAAAAAATCCAGTCCAGTCTACCATGGAGAGAATGATTCTATTCGGGCGATCAGAATTAAAGGGGGCAGTGTTATAACACTCATTTTACGCTGCGAGAAGTTAGTCATTCTAAATTCTAAAAAATTGCGCTGATAATAATAAAAACCGACCGAATATACTGATATTGATATTTTTGTAAGTAAACCTTTCAAAAATATCAATTTCCAATTCGTTAAGTAATCGTAGCGATCTATCAATCACAGAATGTTGACCATAATTAGTCGCATGAAAGGGAGTAAAGAATAAGTTAAGTTTACGTACGGTGCGTTCAAAGAGACTAGCGAGAGCAGCTGAGGACAGTCTATTAGCTCATGTATGATCTTGTAAATAAGACAAAGGTTATACATCAGACGCCTCTTTACCAGTGTATCCAAACCCATTCTTTTAATCATATCCGATAATTGTTAAGATCCATTTAAGGCTTAGTAACAGCCATCCGAAGAAACTTATTTTGAACTCTCAATAGAGTTAATATGATTTGTGACATCGAGGAGACCATACCACAGAGGAAAACTCTAAGCTTGACCTAACCAGAGAAGTATAAAGTAACTTCTAGATATCTTCTTTATAACTTTCACATATTGTAGTACTAAATTATTGGGTGAGTATTGAATTTGGAATTTCTTGGGACCTTTATAAAAGCTTATAACACAGCATTTACTAATATTCAAAGTTAAATTATTCACATTTGCCCATCCCCAGATTGCAATATGAACCTTGAGGGACACCAGATAACACTTTAATTGGATTTTTTAATAAACCCAATTCTGTCAGGATATATCGAAGCCAGTGTTGTTTTATTTTATCGTATTTAGGCAAAGAAAAAGTAGTTAATAATTGTTTTACAACTTTTTCCGATTTATAAATTGTATTACATCCTGAGACATTGTACTGATAAGCCATATTTTAACAAAATATACAACTTTTCATAATTTAAAAGTACCATTTTAAAACTTAAATGTAAAAACGAAACGTAAGCTAAACTTTTTAGGTTATATACAAGATAGCTATCCGTCAATCTTAGACCAAAAACAAATTAGTGTAGGGAGCATAGCATTATTTTAATACCATTTTTGCAAAAACATTCCACAGGTGTTTGAATGATTCTTGAAGAAGGTACGCCGCGTAACACAAAAAGTTTTGTTAACAAATTTTTACCTCTTAGTTAATTATACTAGGTGTTTAAAATAGCAAAAATCCCTAATTTTGGCAGTTTTTGTGACTTCTCAGCAACAGAGTAAAAATTTAAAGAATCAAAGGTAAGTGTGTTGTATGAGCATTTTTAGAACCTACTAAATCAGATGTTGATCGATAGGATTGGTTAATTAATAAATGAGTTATTCGCGAAAAACTCTTATCTAAAAAAGTTTAGAACGATAAGTTGGCAAAAAGTTTCATTTATCTATCTAACATAACTCTTCAAAATTTTAACTTCATGGCTTTGAAAGTTTTCTAACAAATGTAATTTTTTATCAAAAGCTCTTTATTTTTGGTGATGTTTACAACTCTCCCATTCTGCATCAAATTATTTTTTGATAAATCTGAATGGAACATGTTAATTATTAAATCTTTCGGTACAACTCATCATATATTAATATTCTTTTGGGTTTGTTCTATTGTCTGTAAATTTAATTTGAATATCTGCGTTTTGGTACTCGCCAACGCATACACATTAGTAGAGAGGGATCCTAATTTCCCCTCACAGTAGAATAAAAAAATAGCATGTCATCGAATTGACATGACGTTTAAAATGCTTTTTCCAAAAAAAATTATGTTATCGACGAGGGTAAATCAAATATAAACGGTAATTTTGCAATTCTGCTTAGAATGCAGTTTAGAGCTAGATTATGTTGTTTGGAGTAGATGTTTTGTTTATGGACACTGGGGAATCAGCCGGGTACGCGCATATGCTTGGCTTTGTCCTTAATACCTATTGTATAACGGGTGGTCCATACAGAATACAGCCATGACTAAGCAAGAGTTACATTCGTCTGTTATGCAACAGATTATCATAAAGTTTTAAACCAGTAAAAGCGTTAAAGCCTCAGAAATTCTAACTCATTTGAAGGCACAGTTTGGGTAGGTATAGTACACTCTCAGAATCGTGTGTGTATGTGGGTGAGAAAATTTAAGGGTGTACGATAATGATAACCATGATCGACGCAAAAGGTCAAGTCTTACAGCTGACAATGCCAATAGAGTTGGACAGCTTATTAAACGTGAGCACCGATTAACCGTGGAGGAATTTCCTCAGAATTGGGTGTCAGCTATGGAAGTGTTCAATCAATTATCATTGATCAACTTGGTTTCAGAAAAATTTGTGCTCGATGGGTTCCGAGGTTTTTGACTGTAAACTAAAGATCGTTGAAAATAAAATTCAAAACTCGCCTCTAATCTGGAAAAGTCCTTGCCCGACTTTTGTTTGACTATAAGGAAATATACTGATTAATTTTCTACGTCCCAACATACAGTGAATGTGGATTACTACTGCCAGTTGTTACGGTTGGCAAAAGTCGCGTATTTGAAACAAAAAACAAGAAATACTGTAAGAAATGGGCTGAGAAGCCACGCACACTCCGTATAGCCCTGACTTGCCTCTGAAAGAATCTCCGGGAGGAAAACGATTTGGAATATATGAAGAAGTTGAGGAGCACATGCACAGTTGGCTTGCAACTCGCCCTCAAACATTCTATGAACAGAGAATACTGAAACTCCCAACTCTCGGTGGAAAAAGTGTGTAGATCACGCAGGAGGGTATATTGAAAAATGCTAAATCAATCATTTCTGAATAATGTTATTCAATAATGAATGAAAAAAATTCCGTTGATATATGATTTAACCTCGTAATTGTTTTGCTGACTTTAAATCTCAGAGTTTTGAATTAAAGTCCATTGCAGTATCACAATTAATTTATTCAACAATTTTAAAAGGAAAAAACTTTAGAAAGAAAATAATGAATCAGAAAATAGAAAATCAAAGTCAACAATATAGTTATAGCAAATCATTAATCTTAATGTATAGTTATGAACTATGAAGTTAACTAATGAATGAATACAAAAAATTTATAATGAAAATTCCTTAAAACACCATCTATAAACAAATTATGATATGCCACCGTTTCTCGTCCCTGGGCTATCAGCAAACAGTTTGACAGTTGGCATGGCAGTTGTATTAGGGAAAGAATGAATGTCAGTTCGAATGCAGTAGTAAAATGAGGGGAAGGTGCTTCTCCCACCAGTACATTTTATTTAATTCCGAATACCAAAATGCAGGCTTTCAAACTGAATTTACATACAATAAAATAAAACTAAAAGAAAATTAATTTATGAGGGATGGTACTCAAAGAACTAATAACTGATATGTCTGAGCTGTAAATTTGAGATTCTTACCAGTTATTTACCTTGTAGAAATGAAGAATTCTGACGAGTTTCAAATTTTCAACGCATCTTATACAATAACTATGTACGATTGAAAATTGCTTATGTTTTACAGTTTTTTTCAAATAACTAAATAACTAATTATCCAATCGGCTATATGAACCTATCATTTAGTTGCTATTGAAATTACATATAAAACAAACTTAGTTTCGACCCTAGAACTTTTCATTCAGTTGCTCAAAAGGTACAAAAACTGCTAAAATTGCGATTTTAGCAGTTTTAGCAGTATAATTAATCAAGGGATAAAAATTTGTTAATAACAGTTTTTATGAGTTATGCTATATACATTCTTCAAAAAAAGTCAATCAAATATCTGGAATTTTTTTGCAATTGAAAATACTAACTTCCCTACAGTAATATATCAATTTCCATTCCAGAATGTGGACACGTTTGTAATGCACTTAATGACATAGGTCTTACCCAGTAATACTATCTAGTCTTTCTTCCTAAGAATAGTTAAACCTCAAAGGAGAATACCCTAACTGCTTTTGACAGTAAGTTTTTATTCTACGCATTTCATAGTGTTAACGTTATACATAGAACGAGTATTGTTTGGAGTGTCTGATTGCCTTAAAACTTCCAGCTGGAAGTATTCATTTGTTGTAAAAACAGTAGTTTTTAAATTAAATACTTACGGTTCAACAACTACTTGTGGAATATGATTCGCATTGAAACTGGGCAAAATTGATCTTATAAACATTCCTAAAGGATTAGAACTATTTATCGGCATCGTGGGTCGCTTGGGTCGCGTATAAGTGTTTATGGAATCCTTTGGGGGTAGAGGATCGAAACTAAGAACTGGTCCAACGCTATCCTACAAATCAATTTACAATATTAGCAATTAGTTTTAATAAAAACCATAAAAGTTACTCACGTCAGTCATAGGAGATACTCCTTTAATATCCGAAAGTAAAATATGCCTAGAAATATTAACTGGTAGAGGTCCTTGGTACCTGGTCTTTTTCGACTCATAATCTTCCATGATAGCTTCTTTTTTGTCGACTTTATCCAACACCTCGTGTACGTTTTTTTCTAGCCAGGGTAAGAGATCACTGTCTTTCCATATGTGATAATTTCTATTGACGTACAAAAGTACAAGCTGTTTCAACGCTGTTGGTTGTCTGAAATTACAAACACCTGTAGTGTGAGTTCATTAAAATAGACTTAGCAGTTAAAGTTGGCATGAAAGCAAACAACTTTGTTGTATGCTTTATCTTTACTAACAGAGACTTTATGCGTCAATGTCTTCGCGAAGATGAAAAAAATGCTTCTTTTCTGCGGTTTGAATGCACATTTACAAATTTAAAAAATAGGGACCGACTTTTTTTTAATTAAATCTATTTTATTTATAGATAACGACTAAGACTACGGAAAACTTACGAGATCAAAGATCCGGCTAGAATGTGGAAAAAGTAATTAGGTATATTAAAAGAAATAAAATACGCTTAGTTTGGCTTTCCTAACTGGCGCCTTCTGGAAAAGCAAAAAAAGCCAAAAACATGGACATAAATTATCTGATAGTTGTATAATATATTTATCTCCGCAGATTTAGAAATATGTACCCGATAAATAAATAAGCTTGCTTCGCTTTGTCGGCTATTTTATGAAAAAACTACATGTTACAAGTCATAGAAATATCCATGACCACCTCGGGATCATCTTTAATAGAATGCAATTAAAAAAAACTATACACATCGGTAAGGGGGTTTGGAGAAATCGACGCCTTACATAAAACCCCGGAGGCATGTGTTCAATTGGAAATTTTACCAATCCGACTGTACTCTATTAAACAAAAAACTAATTATACAAATGGGTACATAATCAGAGAAGAAATCAGGTAACATACATAGAAAAAAAAAAGCGAAGTAATTACCTCCTCCTGTTTTGAAATCGGTTGAGAAGTAAAATTGTAGCACCTTTTTCTTATAAACAATTAGAATATACAGGCTGTAAACAGTTTGAGTGCAAAGATTTTGAGGATCAATACTTCAGGTCAAAACAAAGCAAAAAGCTTAACATAACATAACATTTTCAGAAATAAACTATAGTTTTGCCAAAAAGTTAGAAGTTACGTAGTCTTTATTACAGTGAATAATAGAGTACTTCCGGCTTCCAATGCTTGTAAAGCTAAATATCTAAATACTCACTAGCTTATACACCTTTAATAACTGTATTAACAAAGAAAATTAATATTTAAACTCTAAATATTCTGTTATAATTTGCCATATGTTTCTCCGAAGAGATGTGGCAACGTAGCATATAACTTACTCAGTACTACAGCTGACCGCTGCCACGATTGTTTTTTTGCTACATCGGTTCTTGTAAGAAAATTAACACGTAAGTGAAAGTAATTTTTGCGTGATATCCGATGTAGCGTTCAAGATTTGATTTTCATTTTAAAAATTAAATTGGAAAAATAAATAAAATCGGTTGTGAATTGTGAGTTCGAGTGTATTACTTTGTGACAAATGGTGACATGTTATTAATTTGTGGGTAAAGCTGATGTAATAGCAATAATGTTGAATTTTGAACACAACATAAGTAATATTAATTTTATGATTTTTCGAATAATTTAACACGCTATGTTTTGTTTAATATATTATATATATATATATATATATATATATATATATATATATATATATATATATATATATATATCGAAATATTTCATCATAATGTAAACAACTTTGTATCCTCCCTTCCTCAAATTGAAGCATAAAATAGGTAGTTATTAAAAGGGTACATTATTGAAAATAACATTTCATAAAATTTTATATACCTAAATAAATCTACCGGCACTCGAAAATATGTAATTTTTTAATACAAAAAATATGAGGTGTTCATTTTTTGTAGTGAATCATTCCTCTGTTATTCACGCTAAAAGTGAATCTGATTTTTAGCGCTACGTTGCGGCATTGACAATAATTTACTTAACATGTATTTCGAATTGTCTTGCTTATGAAGGCCTATAGCCCATAGTGTTATAAGAGTTTTTTGTTTTATTTGGTGTGTACTATCTGCACTTAAACTATATACACTCAAACTATTTACATCCTGTATATTTTTAATTCATTGTTAGATGTTTTTCATATACTCACTGACAAAGAAATATCAACACCCAGAAGAATATATTTAAATTTAATATATTTTGGTAAACCGTTCAGACACCTACAAGCAGTGGCGTATCGTGCCTTGGAGGGGCCCTGTATCAAAATTAGTTCGGGGCCCAAAAGAAGGGTAAAGATTTCTCACAAAAGAAACAAAAATGCGTGCATTACATTTTAATAAACATTTATTTATTATAAGTCCTCCTAGAAATTGAGCCTGCCAAACAATTCAAATTAAATATACAATTTTCTTGCCTTTTTTTCGGCAAATTGATTTATTAAATCATCTATAGCTGAAAACAATTTCAAATTTCTGCCTCTATAGACAATAGTGACAAGTCTAATAACCATTCTTGTCCCATCGAAGTCCTTAGGTATTTTTTTTTCATTTTTAATTTGAAAACCTTCAAGCTGTTGCTGGAAGGGTAAAGAATAGAAAGCATGCTATTATTACCTCCACAACCTGGATGCAAGGCTACTGAATGTTATCGGCAATAATTCCGTGAGTTCCTTAATGGATTGCACTTTTTGAATTTCAGATTTTGAGCATATTTTCAGAGCAATTCATTGTTCATAAAGATTAACTGAGATGTCTTTACTGTATTTAACCGACAGTTATCCGGAAGCATTTTTTATCACTTTGTTTGAAGATAGTGTAGAAATTCCCCAAGTGACTCTTTGGAAATATTAATAAACAATTATTAGCATAAAATTCAAATCATCATGAACCATTCTAGGTAACCCCATTAAATTCAGCACGTCAACTTAAATTATCACGTACACCAGAAAATTGTAATGGTACAACAATCGACTGATGGCACACTGTTGATAACTGATGTAATCGCGAACCATCAGTCGACCAGTTGTAATGTAGCATAGTAATGATTAGATGTAGTTAGCATAGTGTAACCGACTAATGAGTAGAATAAACAGATAGTCCTTATAACTCGTATTATTGGTCGAGGCGCTGCCTGCGACATTGGCGATCCTGAACCGAAAATAATAACAAATCTTCACAATAGGAGTTTCTCCAGTTGTAGTACTTTGAACATATAATTCAGGTTAAAAAGGCTCTGAAATATTTGTTTAGTTTGAGAATTTAATATATCTAAACAGCAAAAGATACAAAGACCGCTAGAGGCCTCTGTAGCCCCTGCTTACAAGATGGCCTTGTTCATCTAACCACTCATCAACCAAATTTCGAGTTTTCGAAAATCGATCGCTAAAGGCCATAAGTCTTAGACGTCGATATTGCACTTCATTTGTGCCCCTTCGACGTCCGGTGCCTACTCCTCATAACAGTAGTAGAATACCTGTTAGCGATTGCTGGAAATGAAAAACCCGCCTTCCGTAAACCCATAATTCGACCTCTTTCAAATTCACTTAGCTGGCGATACATTCGGTGTTCACGTACCCTAGACGTTTTAACATTACTAAACATCGATTTTGGATCCCATCAAACAATTTTTTAATCGTATTACATTTATTTATAACGTTAAGAGCTGAAATTTTCACAACTTAACAAATTTCAACATCCAATTTATTTTAACACTACACAGGGGCGCTGAATGAAACCAAATCAGATGAAAATGAGGACGTGCTATTGTGTAGAGCTAGAGTGAGCCAGTTGGGAAAATGAATTTTCAATTCAGAAAGTAAAACTTTTCCACATTACCGGTTAAAAGTATTTTCTAGAATCGTCCCTAATTCGCCTACGCAAAAATCTTATACTCGAATGCTTCAATTTTGAAATTACATATTGATTGGCCTAAATAGCTTACCGTTTAGTTTCATCCGCTGTCAAAAAGAACTTGTGATTCGCCACTCTGTTGTCGACCTGCACCATGCATTTCTCCAAAAGAGGCAGCAAAACTCCGGGAAACATCAGAAGAGCTTCTTGCAGAAGTTCATCCGCTTTGACACTGTCGCCGATATAAAAATGCGCTGTCGCCAAAGAATACGCAAAATTCGGTAGCTGTAACAGATTTTTCGTGCCGTCCCATTCGGTTACGAAGTCTATCAACCACTGATATTCTCTAGCACGTAAAGCGTAAAAGTCTATGAAGAGTTTCGCTGCCAAAGGGTCGACGTCTGGATCTAGGGAGAGAAGGAGTTTGCAAAATTCCAGGGAAGTACGGTAACACGCCTTGCCGCCGATGAACATCAAATGCTTGAATATTGTTATGTATAATGCCCTGAAATACAAAAGTTTCTATTTTAAAAATTTAATTAATCATATTCATAAAAAATACGCTCTTTTGAGTAAATAATGTAAGACATGGGGCATGGATGTTGCTTATAATTCTGTCATAATAACGTACAAAATAATTTATATTTAAAAAAGAACCGAATTCAGCTGCTTAAAATAAAAACCGTTTAGAAACCGTGTGCAATCAATTACTATTTTCAGACATATCTTCTTTTTTATCTGATTTGAGCGTATTCTTATCTCTCTCTTTCTCCCTCTCTAATTTTTAGGGTTCCGTATATACAGTATACGGATACCCTTATAATATCACTCAGGATTTCTGCCTCTGTCACATCACAGCAATTTTCTCCTAAACTACTGGACGGAAGAGGTTGAAATTTGGTATGAAGGTATAGTTTGGTGACTTGATTAGGAGCACATATCGCAAAAGAAGAAATTTTGATTTAAGGGGTACTTCTGGGGGGAAAAACTAAAAAAATCGACAGTTCCCCCCCCTGATCTCCGAAAGTACTGAACCTAAAATTTTGAAAAAAATAGAAAATATAGAACGTTGCCCGATCTTTACAGGAAAAATAAGGAGAAACCATTAATATTAATTTTGGGGGGCAAATTATAGAATTAAATAAAAATTTAAAAATAAAAAAAATTCAAACTCATCATGTAATATATCAAATGAAAGGTCTCATTCTGAGGAACACAAATATTTTTTTTTCATATTTAAAAAAAATTAATTAAAAATATATTAAAGAAAATATACCAAAATTTACCCATTCCCCCCCCCCTTATCTCCGAAACTATAAAACGTAAAGTTTTGAAAAAAAAATTTTCATAGGTTCTGACCTGAAGTTTACTGGAAAAATAAGGAGAAACATCTAGTTTTCATTTTGGGGGGCAAATTACAGAATTAAATGGAAAATATAAAATTAAAATTGTTTCTAACCCATCATGTTATATATCAGATGAAAGGGCTCATTACGACGAAAATAAACATATTTTTTTCATATTTTTAAAATAAATAAATTGAAAGATATTAACAAAAATATAAAAAAATTTACCCATTCCCCCCCCTTATCTCCGAAACCATAAGCTGGAAAATTTTGAAAAAAAATTGAGTTATAGCCCCTCACCTGAACTTTACTGAAAAATTAAGGAGAAACCCCTAATATTTTTTTTGTGGGGCAAATTATAGAATTAAATGGAAAATATAAAATTAAAATTATTTCTAACCCATCATGTTATATATCAAATAAAAGGGCTCATTATGACGAAAACAAATATATTTTTTTCATATTTTTAAAATAAATTAATTAAAAGTTATTAACAAAAATATAAAAAAATTTACCCATTCCCCCCCTTATCTCCGATACCATAAGCTGTAAAATTTTGAAAAAAAAATAGGTATAGCGCCTCACCTGAACTTTACTGGAAAAATAAGGAGAAACCCCTAATATTCATTTTGGGGGGCAAATTATAGAATTAAATGGAAAATAAAAAATTAAACTTGTTTCTAACGTATCATGTAATATATCAAATCACAGGGCTCATTATGACTAATACAAATATATTTTCTTTATTTTTTTTTAATAAATATTTTAAAATATATTAAAAAAATATTAAAAAAATACCCATTCCCCCTTTATTTCCCAAACTATAAGACCTAATTTTTTTTATTTACAGGAAAAATACGAAGAAATCTTTAATATTAATAATGGGGGGCAATTTATAGAAATAAACGGAAAATGAAAAATATTTTTTTAACGTGTCATGCAATATATCAAATGAAGGGGCTCGTTATGAGAAATACAAATATATATTTTTAAAATTAATTGTTTACAAGATATTAACATAAAGATATAAAAAATTCTCATTTCTCGCTTTATTTCCGAAACCATACTACCTAAAATTTTGAAAATAATTAGGGGTACTGGGGCTCACTTGAAATTTATAAGAAAAATTATTAGAAAACCTCCATGGTAATTTTAATTATACAATTAAATGGAAAATAAAAATTCAATTTTCAAACGAATCATGTAATATATCAAATAAAAGACTCATTATGTGAATTACAAATATATCATATTTTTAAATCTTTTGTTTATCAAAGATATTAAACATCGACTTAATTCCCATTTTAAAAACTATACTATTTAAATTTTGAAAAATATATTTTATTTGTATTTTTAAATAATTGGAATAACAGATTTAATAATTTATAATTTAAAACTTGACCTATTGTGCCCTTTATCTTCCAATCTATAGAGCCTCAAAATTCAGACAATAGATTATAAAAGGCTTCCCTGAAAGTTCATTAGTAAAATAAAACTCTAATGTTAATTTTTGGGGGCCAAATTAGAAAACTAAATACAGCGAATCTTGAAGGTGATACGGAACCCTTACAATGCGAGTCCAACTCGCACTTGACCAAATTATTTTTATTCTTTATCTATATTTCCCAAATATATTTAACTTTTTTATTTGTTTTAATTCACTCTATATTGTATGCACACTGTATATGCTTCTGTGTATTGGTCACCCCTATATAACTAATTGGTCTATCATTTTCTGAATCTCCCTGTACAACTATAATTCAACTTAACACAATATTCCAACGGTCCTGATATCTTTAAAACAACCCTGTATAAGTATAAATCCTCTCCACACTAGTGATACTTTCTATTTTTCTATTGTTTAAATTATTCCTGCAAACCAATGATTTTACTTCGCCCCATATGTCTAGTATTCCATTTGCAACTGCTCATGGTCTACACTATATAACAAAATTCACCTTTTTGAACCACATTTTATGACTATAATTGTACTCTACCATTAATTCAACAGCCCGGTATATGCAACTGCTTCTAAATTTTTTTTAACCCATGTCTATAATTATATCCCGTCCTACGTCCTATAATTCAAATATCCTAACTGCTCATGCTTATATAACAAATTTTTTATACACCCTGAATAACAATAATTTTACCCCACCCTTACTTCAAAGACCTGGTCTAAGCAACTACTTATGTTCCAAACTATATAACTTTTTTAAACCGCCCTGTATAACTGCAATTTTTAAAGCCTTTTGTATAACTGTAATTATTCTCCGTCCTATAACGCAAATATCCACTTTGTATAACTATAGTTTTGCTCTACTCTTATTTCAACCACCTTGTATATGCAACTACTTATGTGCCACCCAATACAATATTTTTAAAACCACCCTGTATAACTAATTTAATTCCAACTTATATTTCAACCATCATTGTATGCAACTGCTTATGTACCACCTAATAGAACATGCACACAAGCACACACCTTCAACCGTATTCCCCACAGAAGATATGTCCGGAATAACAAATTTTCGTTTTAATAAGCTAATGGAATATTTTCTGCAATTTCACGCGACTGTAACTTAACTTCGTCTCTAAAATAAACTGACTTCAAAAGCATCAAAATGAAAATCATTACAAACACCCTGTAAGATATACTTCCATGGCATATCTTGACATTTAAACTAGATATTTATGATGAACATTTGACATTTACCATTATGTTTACAGTTTTTGTGCAATATTTTTCCGATTTTCAGAAAAATGGTTTGTTTTACGTTATAGAAAAATGTACAGAATCAAGCTGCAACATATCTTTGTATAGTACAATTTATAATATTTAAATTGCGTGAACACTTTTAGAGAAAACAGTGAAGAATCATTGAAAATAGCTGAAATCTAGTCCCTTATTTACTTTTTTTCTGATGTTCTAGAAAACCGTAAATCTCATGTTATAGACAATTATATGGGACCTTTCTGTAATGTTCCTTAATATAATGTAGTTCAAATCATCATCATCAAAATTACCGAAGCGTTTTTTAATAATCGCTAGTCATACATAAAAAAAAGTTGTAGACGAATTCATAACCTCCTTCTTTTTGAAAGTCGGTTAAAAATATACAAAATCGATTTTTGATGGGTAATGAAAAAATCAATAGACATGATGAGTAATTCTGTCAAATTGTTTTATTAAATTCGAAATACCCACTAATAAAAAAACATTTCGGGGAATACAACAGTAAACACTAGGTGATAACATAATAAATAAGTTATTTGTGAGTTTTTAAATCTAAATTTAATAATAAATTCAAACTTTTTTGCATTTATTTGCAAGTATTTGATTTATTACGTACATTTCAAACATTGTGTGACTAGATATTTTCATCTGGAAATACTATTACTTTGTTTGATCATAATGACGTGGAAATAAATTCACTTTCTACTTGAGTATTAATGACAGAAAATGAAAAAACCTATTTCTCTTTCTTGTCATGGTAAAAAAAATTACCTGTCTGTTTTTGGACATATTTTGGCTTAGTATATTATTCATATTGATGGCAAATACCATCACGAGGAAATAAAAACCACTACATGTGTATAAGTAGATCGATTTTTTAAACTATCCCAATAAAATGGGTCTAAAAATGCGTAAAGACAACTAATTTCATTTAGATGTATTAGATTCTTACCTATTCTCCTGCCTCCTATAGTCCAAGCGACAGTTTCCTTGAGCAACGTTGAACAACGGATGATAAGCGTATTCCAAGTAATACAAGGCCCTTTCTATCAGCTCGGCCGCCATTGCCAAATCCTCGCTCAACTTACACAAATTCGAAAGTTGAATTAGCGCGTCTATGTGGTAAGGATGATCGTTGATTATGGCGACGATATTATCTGGATTCAGACTTTCGACGGCGTCTAAAAATTTGTTTTGTACCTGCCTGTAACTCTGACTGTGCTCGTAAGCGAAATATTGCACTCCGTTTTTGTTTTCGAGGAAATTCATCGACAATCCGGATTTACCCATTTGAGGCCAGTTTTCTTTGCAATTTACCATCGTTGTCGGTTTCAAATGACTCCGGCCGCCGCCTCTGCTTCTTCTTTTACTGAAAAAGAAAAATTAAAACTTATTTCCGTCATCTTTCTTTTTTAACATGTTAGGGCCAAATAAAACATTTAGCTTACATTAGCATATTATGGCTAATCATTGGGATTTTCTTTATACATTTATACAGTTAATAATAAATAAACAAAGAACAAGTGGAATGGAGTGGAATGTATAGGTATATCTGTTGCAGTGACCTTTCAACCTCAAATCTTGGATCTTTGTAAACCAATGTGCATGTTAACTATGATTTATTTCTGACATTTTTGTTGTTAAATTAGAGATTGACAGTTCGAATAGGCTTGTGATCATCTGATATAGAGTTTTCCCGCTTTTGTATTCTTGTAGCACTATTTGTTTTCAAATTTTGTCCAGCTCTATCGAAAGAGCTCCGATTTGTATTAATTCCTTAAGTGCCCCCTTTTTAAGTTGGTTACTATGTGATTGGCGAAGTTTGATTTGTTCACATGTCTTCGGAAAACATATGCATGACCACAAACTCATGGTACACTAGACACACAAATCTTAGAACTTGTGCTGCTACACTTTGTATTATAAAGGATTACGCAAAACCTTTTATTTCTGTCAAACTATTTCGAAGTAACGATTTTTGATAGTGATTGATTAGCCAATTAAAATAATTAGCAGGAGTTCATCTTTCAAAAACATAACTGAAATTGCACTATGTGGTTCAATGCATGCACGCTTTTTGTTTAGTCACTATCCGGGTGATACAGAATATTGAAGAAGTTATTTTCATCTTATGAGATCATCCTAACCTTAAAGGTTACTAGAACAGGTCTATAGCCTTAAAAAGGGTTGATTTTCCCTGAATTTAAATATTTCCTCCAGTTTCATGTTCTTCACCAATACACGAGGACATATTTCCAGATTATGCGTTCCAGTGCCTGTTCGTAGATTTTAAAAACATGCGACCTAGAACAGTATGTTAGGCCTGTCCAGTGTTTTTTATTAATTTCAAAGTCTACCGAAATTGCCAGCAAAAAAAAACCTGATAACCTTCTTGAAAAGGCCGACCCTACTCCCGTAGGATAATAATTTAACAGGGAGTCCCAGAAAACTGAGCAAAACCACGACTCTCAGAAAGCATTGTTCATTTTTAGCTTCTAACCACGGACTACAAAAAACAGTTGCTTCCCAATAATTCGACATAAAATCATTTGTTTACTATATTGCGGAGTAAATTTGAATTTTTACAGAAAAACACTGACGGGAGAAAATGCCAATGAACAGATAGAATAAAATCAGAAGCTCCTCAACAATCATTTTGGAATTACTTAAAGTGACATATCAACCACAGTCAAAGGAATTTAATATATAGCCTAGGATCCCATCGTAACATTTTTACAGTCATATGTTACTTAAATGCAATTTTAATAGATGATTGTTAATAGAGGAATATGGGCCCATGTATGTCTAGTTATTTATTTAACACGTTTTTTTTTTCAATGTATTTATAAAAACGTGATATTTGTAGCGATGATAGTGATAGTGACAGCTTAAATGACTACCTCTTAAACGCATTAATGTGCAGGTGATATTTAGCTGGGGTAGGAACATCATCTTATTTTATATTACACCTATGTACATCTTACTGTCCCCAATCCCCCTTGCAATTACTTTCAAATAGGTCATCTTATGTTATCGTATTGAGAAAAAAATAGCTGTAATTAAAAAATTAACCAAAATAGTGTACCAAAAAATTAATAAAAAAAAAGTTAAAAATCTTGGGTCAATATTTTGATAGGCAACCCCTCAGAAACGTATTCCTCTATTAACAGTCATCTATTAAAATTGCATTTCATTCAAATAACATACGACGGTATAAATCTTACGGTGCAATGCTCTACTATGAAGTATGAATATTTAACAAAAGTTAAAAAATCATTCTCACTCACTGTTCACTTTGTATTATTTTCGATCCAAATATTCTTTTCAATTCGTTATTGGGATTAAGGTGTTTATGCTGAACCGACAAGATGTTTTTGCGATTAACAGTTTTTTCCTGTGTGCTGTTTGAAGCGGCAGATACGTTTGGCACATAATTCTCACCTAACAGCCTGTTCACTTCACGTACTGATCTTTCCACCTCGTCAATCTAAAATGAAAAGACATATTAAGTATTGAATTAAAGAAATCCTATATATTACAAAGGTCTTAGGTTGAAAAGTAACGCATAATTGCTTTGTACGACACAAAGAAAAACAAATAACAAGATCGGCCTCAAAATAATAGAGTGCCAGTCAAAAGTTCCCCCTCGAATCTTTTGAACAGTTGTTCTTACACTAATAAAATTTTGAGGGTCAAAATAAATGGTTGTAAACTTTTCTACTAGTGGTAGATGACTTAACAGTAATAGATGACGTTATAGGGTCACTGTGGCCACTCATTTTAAATAGGACTTATGGCAAGCTCATTTGAAATGTATTAACAATAGTTTTTAGGACAATTTTGAAGGATAAATTACTTAAATACTAAAATTATTATTTCACATTTAATTAATGAGGATTATTCAGTCCGCCTCTGGTTAATTGTCAAATAAGTTGAGGTTTTTTAATTTTCTAGTAATTGTTACATTACAAAGTTTTTGTAAAACATTTAATACCCTAAATATTTCGTTTTATTTAGTGATGGGATCATTCGAATGAAATATAATCAATCATTCGATTATGAAAATCAGTCGAGTTTGATTATGGTATCAAACATTCACCAAATGGCGAGCGATACCACAGATCGAGCGATGCTGCATTCGAATTATAATCCGAATAATTTCCTTGCGAATCCAGAAGTTCGTTCGTTCTCGGTTCTCGCTCAAATGCAGTCGCTTGTTCACGTCATTCATTGGACAGAAGAAATATGTAAATATTGTATTTTCAAGGTACGTTGCAATTATTGCAATGCGAAGTAATTTGATGAATTGGCTGTTAATGTAGATTAAGGAACATTATACTGTTCTTTGAATTATTAATAACCGTTCCTTCACCAATAAATTTTAAATTAAATGAATATTTAGGAAAAAATTAATAGTATAATTTTACCTAAATTTAAATGTTCACACACCAGGCGGACACTGACACGTAACAAAGGTTATGGATCTGAGGATAAAATAAGTGAGAATCGGTAGAGTCATAAACCTACCATCCGAGTGATGGGTCATTCGATTATTAATATCATTTGATTATGCCCATCACTAGTTTTATTATTATTTAACGGGGCGTTTAGAAGTTTACATAGGCAAAATGGTACGTACTCAAGCCGACAAAGCAGCAGCTGTCTTAATAATTGTTTGCTGAAAGAATATCCATGAACAGGAACGTTTATTTAATGAGAGATACCCAGATCGTACTATTTGGAGCAACAGGTAGTATTAAAGATGCCAAACGATCTGGTTGCCCACCAGTTAGTGATCTAGAAGTTTGGTTTACTCCATAATGATGACAACTTAGAGTTGTTGAAACGGCGTTGAGTGTTTAAAAAACAGGTTTGGTGTTAGGGTGAAAAAATCTTTTTTCTTTTGGGACAAACCAAAGGTTCCACAGCATTTCCATTAGAACATAGGGTGTTGGTAAAAAACAAATTTCAACCAAACAAATTAAAAATGGTACACCAACTTTCAGATGACGACCCGGACAGAAGACTGGAATTCTACTCAATTTACAGAAAAAGTGAATGTTTGGGCAGGGATTTGGGGAAACTCCACAGTTGGAACTTTTTTCTGAATAGGGCTGTAAGAAACCGTATGTATTCGTTACTAAGTAACGTATACTCGTTACTAAGTAATGAATACTCGATAAGACTCGAAGTACCGAATCGTTACTTTTACATTGGTATCGTTACTCGAACCGCAAGTTTGCTTCAGCACAACCTATGTCGACTGCCGCATAATACCGAAAGGTCCGACTCGCACATCGTTAGTTTCGTTACTTCGTTAGATACGGTATGATTTCGGATATTTCGTACGTACAAATACTTCGAACCTACCGTATTTCAGTAAGATAAATAAGTCGTCATTCATAACTGATTATATCTTTTGATTGTTATTTATTAAATTATATATTATGCTTTTATATTTTGAACATTATTCACTAGTCTTTCTTTACTTTAAAGATTTCATTAACCATTGAGGTCTATAAAGTATATTATAGTATAAGACATAATTTAGAAACCAGCTCTATAAAATAAAAGATTTACTCAGGATATTCTATTTGGGATTGAATGAATTCATTGAATACAGATTCCATATAGAGTTTAATGTAGGTAACAACAAAATCGAGTGCTACAACGTCGCCAATAACTGCTAGTATCATTACGCAAACACAATTTATGGAAGAAAAAATTCTTTTTACTTACATTTTGGCAGGCACGAACTTTGTTATATCCATGATGAAGTAGAAAAAAAATACGTATGCATCTTGGTAAAGTCAGTGCCAGCAGAACTAATTTGGTCAAAATCGGGTAAACATTGTCGGAAAAACGTGCCTCATGAAAACCCAAACGGATGAAAAAAAATTTCTAAATGTGAATGACATGTTTTGAGCATAAAATAAAACGCGGTAATTTTCAATGTGAGTAGTTTAGGAAAACTGTCAAATTAATATAAGAATATAATTATTTATTTATTTCTTTAGTGAAAATAGTATCTATGTTTATATTACTTTCTACTTACTAAGAAAACTGATACATAAAAAAATATATGAGTTTAGTTGCATTGCTTGAATGTATATATTTTTTTTCTCTTTATTTATTTTATATTTATAATTGAATAAAAATGTTACTTAATAAAATCCGTTCATATTCCACAGATAATTATTTTTTCCCTTTAATTGCAACTTATTATATCGGATAATTATTTAATTATTATAATAGGTGTGCACTCATTAGTACTCTATATTTACTTGCCACTACTCAAATTATGACTAACGACAGTAAGGAGTAACGAATACATTGTAACGGGTAGGCAGACTAAGAGTAACAAATACATACGAGTATTCAAAGAGTCGTTACTTTTACAGGACTTTTCCTCAATACAAACTTAACCGGTCAGGTCTGCCTGGAGATGTTACAAAATGAAAATCTGGAAAATAATCTAGATGTATTCGGCAAATTAAAAATAACATTTTAACAGGATGGTGCAGCTGCGCATGAAATGATGGATGAAAAATATCGCGACACATGGATTGGACGGCGAGGTCCCATAGAATGGCCAGCTCGGTCACTGGACCTGGCACCATTAGATTTTTTCTGTTGGACAACTTGAAATCCAAAATTTACGCTACGGAATTCGTTTATAAATAATTACAGTGTAAATGTGAAATAATAATTTTAGTGTTTATTTCCTTCAAAATTGGCCGAAACCCAAAAAAATAATTTGGCTGAGTAGAGAAGTTTACAATTGTTTATTGTCATCTTACAAATTTTATTAGTAAGTATAACCGTTCAGAAGCTAAGGGGGGGGGGACTTTTGATTGACACTGTAATTTTTCATTTTTAACAGCAGCATTTGCAATTTTTAACATTTAAAGTATTTTCTGCATTTTATTACAGAATCAACAGGTCGGAGGTCAAATTTGGACGACCGTTACTTACATCAGCGTTATCTTCACTACTTCTGTGAGCATTTGTAGGCTTGCCGGCTTTTTTCTTTTTCTTTTTCTTTTTTCTTTTAATCTCGTGTTGTTCCCGTTCACCTTCCCATGATTTTGTAGCTTCAGTTTCATTGTCGTCCTCTTTGACTTCACTTTCTGAATGAGACTGTTGATTTAGCTGAAATAACAATATCATCACTACCAATGTTCATGGAATAATAATCAATAAAAGTTTTGAAAACCCCCTCTATTTTAATGGTTAAATTTATATATATATATGTTATATAAGTTATTCCATCGACTTATGTGAAACCATCTAGCAACAGTTCCCAAGCTGAGTCAGCATCCACGTGTCGTCTCAGGTTACCTTCGACGACGTACATCCGTGAGAACAGCAAACGCTGCGACAGCTTAGTCAGCATTCTAATGTTATAAGTTGTTCAATTGCCTTATGTCTGCATTCATTGTTACTTACAGATTTGTCTAGTTAGTTTAACACTCATTTTTTTCCTTTTTTATTGTTATTATTATTTTCATTATATTCAAGTTTATATTAAAAGTTTTATTAATTGTGCAAGTATAAATAAAGTCTTTTTTAAAAAGTGAAATTTTGGAAGTGTGATATAACAAATTGGCGCAGTCAGTAGGATCCGTCTAACGTTACTAGAACACGAGTACTCTAACTGGTAGCGGCGGATTCCTATCCCTCAACGGAACAACGAACCTGGAAGAACTCCTCACTGCAATCAAACGTAGAACACGGCGCTTTCAATGTTCCTGTTGATGTAAGTAATGGTGAATCGTCATTCGTTTTAAGTAAATATTACTTGATTTATTTTATTGACCATTGATTTTTAATAATTTGATTTAATACATTCGATTTGATTGATTTTTTATTGATTTTATTATTTGATTTTTATATATTTGATTTGAATGAAATATTGATCTATTTCATTACTTGATTTATTTGATATATTTATTTTATCTCTTTTATTGACGTTTGATATATTTGATTTACATATTTTATTGATTTATTTATCCATTTGATTAACTGATTTATTTGAACTATTGATTTTATTGATTTACATTTTATACTGTTCTATCGTTCAAACAATCCTTACTTCCCGCTAACGTATTCTACAGTTCATTAATTTTCTACACCTTTTAACATTTTATTCTATATACTTTACACTCCAATTCATTTATATCGATAAACATGGCACAAGCTTCACCAAATTCAGGTACACCTGAAACAGAAAGATACCGGTTAACGGAGATATTTTCCGTTATACCCGAATTTGAAGGCGACCAAATTTCCTTGGGAACCTTTATAGATGCGTGTAATTGCGCATATAATATGTCCACGGCGGATCAAAACTATTTGTTGGTGATCCATATCAAAAATAAACTCAAAGGGAAAGCGGCGCAGTTGATAAATTCAAGGAACCCTGGATCGTACCTTGAAATCAAACAACTATTGACCCTACACTTTGGAGATTCTCGTGATCTCTCTTCCCTTATTCACGACTTACAACGTCTAAAACAACTGTCGAACGAGTCCCCATTAACGTTCTACAATCGTCTCCAAGTATTGAGTGCGAAAATGCACTCCTGCATTCACAAAACTGCTGGGCTTAGTCCAGAACAAAAAGACGCCCAGACCACTCTAGTGGATACTATGGTCATGAATACCCTTCTTACGGGATTAGAACCCCGGTTAGGACAAGTAATTCGTGCCAGTAACCCAAAAGACCTTCTAGAGGCACACTCCCGGATTAGGAGAGAGCTTCAACTTTCTTATTTCGAGGATCAGAAAACGAACAAATCTGTTCCTCTCAAACCCAACTTTCAAACACGAAAGCCGACACAACCTCCTAAGTGTCTTCATTGTGGTCGATTAGGCCACATAGCCGTAAATTGCCGATTGAAAAATCAAAACAATTCTCAAATATTCAATCAAAACCACAGACCAAATCCTGTTGGGCCTAACCAACAAACAAGGCCAAACTTCCCCCCAAATAATCCCCCGGTTCAACAAGGACAACAGTTTCGTCCACAAAACTTCCATAGACCCCCTTTTAGGTCTCAAATGAACCCGAATTATTCTCGTCCTTCGGTTATACAGAATAACCCGAATAACCGTCCTGAAAGGACACATCATTTCAATCAACATCAAAATGATGGTTACTCACAATATTCGGATTATTATACCGATAATTACAATACTTATGACTACGAGGATGATAGTCAAAATTATTCAGGCTTCGAAGAAACTCTTGACGATACCTCTGTCGAGCCTTTTAATTGTCACGATTATCAGGATTTTCTAGCGCTTCCGAGCCTAGATCAACCTCCCGATTCGACAACAACTTTGTGCGAAGTCGAAACCCAGATTCAAAACCTCAATCTGGACGACTTGAACCCCGACTTGAACTTCCCGGAGCAACTATTTCTTTAAGCCCACTTCTTACTGTGAACTCTAAAAATCTATATTACATTCTTGACGCTTCTTCTAAATTTAAACTTCTTATTGATACCGGAGCTGGTATCTCTATCTTCAAAGAAAATACCGTAAAGAATTTCACCCAAAGATCTCCTGAAAGGGTAACTATTCAAGGTATTACCCACGAAAAAATTCCCATCTCACAATCAACTTTAATCCCATTCGCTCCACGTAACCCACATAAAGTTTTCATATACGATTTGGACATTGAGTTTGACGGCATACTAGGATTAGATTTTCTCGAACACTATGAATGCATAGTTGACTTAAAATCTAAACAGCTAATAACAAATTTTAAAACCATCCCTTTACACAAAGTTCCCGATAACCCTTGACTGATGTACCCGACACACTCAACGTTAAGCCTAATATTACTTCACAAACCTCTACACAAAACAAAATAACCATTGAGGCACGCACAGAAAAGATCTTTAAACTTAAATGCGATCTTTCTAACATCGACGCCATCTTACCAACTCAAGAAATTGACAGAGTACGACTTCCAAACGCACTCGTACACATTAACTCAAAAGGTGAATTTCTAACTTCCATCATCAACGCTAACGCGATGCCCAAAACAGTAACCTTTTCTGACTTAAAACTGGAACCACTTGACAAAACTCACTCTCTTCTGAATTTCAATACAGACGATTATCATGAACCCCAATACATAGACAGAAACTCGACTATTAGACAACAAATTAGAACTGAACATCTAAATGACGAAGAACGCGAACAAATCACTGATCTTTGTTTGGAATTTCAAGACATTTTCTATCTTGAAGGTGACGTCTTGACTTTCACTAACGAGGTTAAACATTCGATTGATACGAACAACGCAAAGCCCGTTTTCACTAAATCCTATAGATATCCTCAAGTACATAAAGAGGAAGTGAAAACCCAAATTGGAAAAATGCTTGAACAAGGTATCATTAGGCACTCCTCATCCCCTTGGTCCTCCCCTGTATGGGTCGTCCCCAAGAAGCTCGATGCTTCTGGTAAACAAAAGTGGCGAGTTGTTATCGATTACAGGAAATTAAATGAATTGACTGTAGACGATAAATATCCTCTGCCAAATATATCCGATCTTCTCGACCAACTTGGAAAGTGTCAATACTTTTCGACACTGGATCTCGCTTCCGGGTTCCACCAGTTGGAAATCCAAGAGGAAGATATTCCTAAGACTGGCTTTTCTGTCGAAAATGGTCATTACGAATTCGTTCGTATTCCATTTGGTTTAAAAAATGCACCTTCTACATTTCAGAGGGTCATGGACAATATTCTTCTGGGTATACAGAATGAACGTTGTCTCGTCTACATGGATGATATCATCGTCTACTCTCCGACCATCCATGAACATATTTCCCGGTTGACAGAAGTTTTTAAACGACTTCGGAAGTCTAACCTAAAAATTCAACCTGATAAGTGCGAATTTCTTCGTAAAGAAGTGGCATATCTTGGCCATCTTATCACACAAGAAGGTGTAAAACCAAACCCTTCAAAGGTTGAATGTATTCAGAACTTTCCGCAACCCCAAACTCCGAAAGACATCAAATCTTTTCTTGGTCTCGCTGGGTATTACAGACGCTTCATACCAAATTTTGCGAAGATCTCTAAACCTCTGACAAAACTACTCCAAAAAGACGTCAAGTTCATCTTTGACGCAGATTGCAAGTCTTCCTTCAATGAACTGAAGCAAGCCCTTGTATCTGACCCAATCCTGATATATCCAAACTTTGAAGAACCCTTCCTGCTCACTACTGATGCTAGTGCTTTTGCTATTGGAGCGGTTCTTTCTCAAGGCCCCGTGGGAAAAGATCTTCCTGTTGCATACGCTTCTCGCACCCTCTGTGCTGCAGAGACACGATATTCCACCATCGAACGAGAATTGTTGGCCATAGTTTGGGCTGTTAAGCACTACAGACCGTATCTTTTTGGGAGAAGGTTTACACTCCTGTGTGACCACCGTCCGCTTACTTGGCTCTTTTCCATCAAAGATCCTGGCAGTCGTCTAGCCAGATGGCGCCTTAAGCTAGAGGAATACATTTATAAGATTGAGTACAAGCCCGGCAAGGTAAACCAAAACGCAGATGCTCTTTCTCGCATCAAAATCAACCATTTCAAGCAATGTGCTGATTTCCTTTCCAAAATCAAAATTTTCGCTAACAACGAAACTGACTCCGAACAACCTGAAAACTCTGACAATGACGACGAACATGACGAAAGAATTATCGCTGAGTTTAATCGATTTGTTCAACTCTACAAAACTGAGTCAATAATCGATTACTCTAAAATTGAAATATCCAATTCTCAACTTTTAGACAAGTCCCACAAACGCATAGTTACATTCTTTTGGCAAAACAAAACTAACGACTTACACGACAAAATTATTGATGACTTTTTCGAGGAAGAACCTAATTTCAGTAATGACACTCTTAACATCATGGCCAGTAAATCTGTCAGGCATAGAAAATACTTAGTTGTACCTTTGCCCTATGACCCTGAAACTGTCGTCTCACATCTTTTCAAAATTATTTATACCAACCAAGACCAATTCAACGACTCCGAAACATACTGCATAGAAAATAACATAGAACTTCCCATTCTTGAAATTTTATCTTTCATTCTCTCCGACAAAGAAATCAAACTGAAAATCTGCCAAAACATTGTTACAACTCCTACCGAAGACGAAATTCCTATAATAATACAACAATACCACTCTGGTAAAAACAACCTCCATCGTGGCATTAACGAAACCATCAGACGTATTAGGGAAAAATACAATTGGACCGGCTTAATTAAAACTGTAGAACAATTCATCAAATCCTGCGAAACTTGCCAAAAAGTAAAGTTCTGTAGGAAAAACCTAAGTGCACCTTTTGTTATTACGGAAACACCCAAGACTCCTTTCGAACGTATTAACATTGACATCTTCGAGTATCCATCTAGAAATCATGCACTGACTATTAGGGATGAACTAACGAAATTTACACAAGCCTACCCCATAAACGACAAAACAGCTTCAACTGTCGTAAACACCCTTTTGATTTTCTTCCAACATTACGGCACTCCACTTCGCATCCATTGTGACTATGGACGTGAATTTGACAACACTTTAATGCGGGATTTATGCCAACTATACGACATAAAACTGACATTCTCCAGCGTTCAACATCCCGAGTCAAACGGTTCTATTGAAAGATTTCACGCGACCTTAGCAGAAATGATAAGGGCAAATACAGCGGAACATCCAACCGAACATCCATTTAATGTCCTCCCTTATGCCATCATCTGTTATAATAACACAAAAAATAAAACCACCGGTTTCACGCCCTATGAACTCATATTTGGGCACACTTCAAGTAGGCCTCCAGAAACCCTTTACAACCAGGAAAAACTGATTTCGAAATACGTAAGAGACCTAAATAACAGAATGGACTATTACTGCAGACTCGCCCGTGCTAAAACCGAAAGACAGAAAGAAAAATCTAAAGTGCGATTTGACCAACACGTTTCTACTAAACAACCCGATTACAAAGTAGGCGACAAAGTCTACGTAAAAGAGTCCCAAATCAAAAACAAAGCCGAAAACAAATTCAACGGCCCCTTCGAAATTACCGCAATACGAAAAAACTCTGCCACCGTCATAAATTTACAAACAAACCAAATAACTAAAGTTAACTTTGACAGACTAAAACCCTATTTTGAATAAATCCCTTTTTTCAGATTCTGTGGACTGTTTTCAGTCGTGAACCTTCAACAGTACTCCATTACGCCTGTTAACAATACTATAGGAGTTTTCTTCCATGAAGAAGGCACCCTTAAAATTTCTAATGAGAAATGGACACTCCTTGTTTACAAAGATCTAAACCCCTTTCGAGACGCTATTTCTAACAACGACAATATACTGAACAGACTTTTAGAAACTATTAACGACAACAAAACTAACATTAAAATCTTCAAATCAAAAGTACAGACTCACGTAAGCCTTCTGAAACAAATATCAAAATCTGTTAACATCAAATATACAGAAATTTTCGCTGACACTGAGACTTACAGTACCAACAGAAAGAAACGCGGACTAATTAATAGACTGGGATCGATTTGGAAATCTATTTCCGGTAACTTAGATGCAACAGACGGAGAATACTTTAGTGACTCTATAAACAAAATTACTAAAGACCAACATCAAATTGAAAACTTAATGAAACGACAATTATCAGTAACAACTTCAGTCATTAAGAACCTTAACACCACAATACAAAAATTTCAGTCCGAAGAAAGAATATTTTCGGAAAATATCGAAGCAATTAGGAAGTCAATTGTGTTCATTACAGACGATCTTGCTTTTTATGAACTTCAAGCCAATGTCTTGGATTTGTGTGAAAGCTTAATGGAAAGTTACGTATACATTGAAGATACCATCAACGATGTATTAACTGCAGTCTCTTTCGCCCGTCTAAAAATCTTACATAGCTCAATTATAAACCCAGTAGATTTGGTCGACTCCCTTCAGAAAATATCACAGTCACTTCATGAAAATAACTTACCACTTCCAACCTATAGTTCAAATGTTGCTAGATACATCGATCTAATAGAATTGGAAGCTTTTCAGATCAATACTAAAATTGTTTTTGTACTAAAAATCCCCTTAGTCAATCCTGAAACTTATACACTATACCGCTTGTATCCTATCCCAGTTTTGGATTATCGAACAGGATTTCACCATATTCTTCCAACAAAATTAAAATATATCGCGAGAGATGACGATTCGCTATTGTACGCATCTTTCGAAGACCTGAGTGACTGTAAGCCATTATCTAAAGAACATAAGATCTGTTCCAAAGTTATTCCACACACCATAGACAAAGAAGCCCTCTGCGAAGCACAGCTTCTTAGACAGCCAGCAGCCCTTCCTCCAACTTGCAAGCCTTTAATATTATATGCCGAAGAGTATAATATTCAAGAGATTGACCTGAACCTTTGGTTAATCTCGATTTCCGGACAGTTGCCCATCAACATCAAGTGCAAGGGAGAAGATGTCGTTACCCAATCCATATCGACAAATTCTCTACTGACCATCCAACCCAGTTGCAATGCCTTCATCGGAAACACCAGGGTCCATGCCAGAAGGACCACCAACAACGTTGACAACATCACACTTAAGAGTCACCCAGTCAACATCCCCTACAACTGTTGCGACAACCTGCCAACCATCAGTCAGCTTCCAAAGTTGAAACCCATGAGACTACAAGAATTGGATGCCAGAGACCTGAATATCGCTAACCATAAGCTTAGACAATACTCCAGGGAATTGGAAAAGCTCCTAGACCAACCATTCTTGGAGAAACACACCTCCTGGTTTACGATCATCACAATGGCAACAACCGCAACTGTGGTTGCCCTCCTTTCCATGAACATCATCAGGAAGAAATTCCAGAAGCCTCCAACGATCAGCCCTCCTGCCGATCCAGCACCACCACCAGGTCCATCAACCATCAAGCCCAGGGTAAAACTCCATAGCCTCCTTAGTCCTGTCGAGGATATGGAATTGCAGAACCTCCCTTAAAAGTCGATGCTGTAGCATCAACTTTTTTATATGGATGGGAGTTGTTATATAAGTTATTCCATCGACTTATGTGAAACCATCTAGCAACAGTTCCCAAGCTGAGTCAGCATCCACGTGTCGTCTCAGGTTACCTTCGACGACGTACATCCGTGAGAACAGCAAACGCTGCGACAGCTTAGTCAGCATTCTAATGTTATAAATTGTTCAATTGCCTTATATCTGCATTCATTGTTACTTACAGATTTGTCTAGTTAGTTTAACACTCATTTTTTTTCCTTTTTTATTGTTATTATTATTTTCATTATATTCAAGTTTATATTAAAAGTTTTATTAATTGTGCAAGTATAAATAAAGTCTTTTTTAAAAAGTGAAATTTTGGAAGTGTGATATAACATATATATATATATATACATAAAACAATAAAACATTCTTTCGGATGAGTCACATCTGCCTTCATCAGATCGGTTGTGTTCTCACTGTTATCAAATCCTTCATATTCGAGTAACCAGAAGAGTGAGCAGAAGAGTACCAGAATAATGCAAACCGACCTGAGGAGTGGATGAAAAAATATTGGATATTTACAACCCGCGAAAATTTAAGAACATGTATGTATACTTCTCCGTAAGCATAAAATAACAACCGTTTAGAAAGCATACAAACCATAGGTACAACTTTGACAAAAAACCCAAAATCAAACTAGAAAATTAGGGTAGATATAGCACTGCATGTGAAAACTGTCACGTGTTGGCCAAACAAACAGGAGAATCTCTGCTAGACTGACAAAGAATAAACTGCCTGTAAAAAACAAAGTAACAACGTCTGCTTTGTTTCAGCAATTACAAACGGCTCGGCACAAAGAAGTCACTGCGACAAATGGGCCACAGAATCAATTTAAACTCGGCACATGAATCAACTTTGACAGCTTGAAAAAGATATAACAATATAACAAATTATAAAACAAGGATGGTACGAGAGACAATAGAAATAGAAAAGCTTGTCAACAATATCAGAGTCATGACACTCTGCATCTGTCCAACATATGAAAATCAATAACAGTAATATGAACCCGTACTAGTAACATACAAAGCGGACCTGACAACAGGCCATGTGACCCAAACGACCACGGAGGGGGAGGAGCCAACTCCAGCCAATCAGCAACGCTATGACCTTCCACGAAGGCCTATAAATACACAGTACGGAGAAAACAACTTTCATTGAAACCTTGGCTAAAAGTCTGCCAGATTCAATGTCGTGATGAGTACTTCTGCTTAATGAAAAACTCAAAGAACATTTTTCACTCTCCAATATTTATCAACAAATGATTCATTCATAATGAATGTGCAGCCCAAACTGGGGCAGTACACTTCAGTAATGCTGTTCAAACTTTTAAACAAAATATGCCGCCGAAATTGGTCCTTGGCCCTGCTGACGTAATGTCAATAGTTGATGTGTTTTATTTCATTTGCGTCTGTCATAGCTTTAACAAATGTGTATTTAGTGAAAAAAACATTTGTTAATATATTTTGTGTAACTACAGACTTTTGTGATATTTCAGAAATCAATTACAAAATAATGTTTAGCAGTATAAGAGGTAAATATGACATTTTCAGGTGTGCAGTAAGTTATACTTTCAAATTGTAATCACGTAAAATACAATATTAAGTGAAAAGTGAATTATTAGCAACACATTTTTAATAAATGCTGGAAAATGTTAAATTGTACATTTTAGAATTAAATTATTTCACTTTTATATGGCCATTTTTCGAAATTAAGTAGAAATTTAGTTCAAGACGCAAACCTTGGCAGCTGTTTCTTACGACAAGACACAACAGTGAAAATTTTTTTCGGAAAAATTTAATTCTATCAAGCAATCCTGAGGTGTACCATCCTTAAAGCCAAAATGCATTGTAGACAAGGGCAAAAGTGACAGATACTAATGTGTGTTTAGTACTTCAGTAAAATTATGGAGGGTAGAGCAAAGGAGAACACACCCTGTGTATGGAAAAGTGTCAGTCAAAATGCATTAAATGATGGAGGCGCTGATGTAGCAAGGGGGTGGATTTTAAACACCGCGTCATTTTTTTTAAGTTTCATATATTTAAGAAAAATGTATGTATTTTACACATCCTTGGTTGAAAAAAAGACAAAAATTGCGGCTTAACATTAATATTATTTTCACTTTGTCAATTCATATGATACCCTCTTTGTACAACAGCGCCATTTTAGTCATTACTTGAACTTGTTATTTAATACTATCGTTTAATCCGCATATAAGTTTGTCATCATTGCGTCTACCACCTATAAGCAAAACTATAAAGAAAAACAAGGTGTCATTAGGAGTATTCAGGGAATTGTAGCATTAAAGCACTGATGCGTTGCAGCCTTAGAGCATTTACTTTCTAGAGATAGCCTGCAGTGCACAAATGTCGTGGTAAGACTAAGGAGAGAGAGGGCAATAGAGAGGGCAAGAGGCTATTTCACTCGGTTGGGAGCTGCTTCCAATAAAGCATGTTGTTCATTGGCTGCGTCCACCGACCATCCACCCACTAAGTGAAATAGCCTCTTACTGTCTCTATTGCCCTCTCTTTCTAGCGTTGCCATGATTTTATGCTTGACAGGCTATATCTAGATGGTAAATGATCTAAGGTTGCAGCGGTTTGCTTTCGCTGAATGTAGATTTTTGTTTCTAGTTATTTTCACTTTTTATGTTTCTCTGTTGGTAGCATTTTTGCATAGTTCAACATAGAATTTGACGTTTGTTTTAGTTATAATGCGGAAAAGCGGAGAATTTGTATGTTTTAACACTTTATTAAAGCGCTGCAGCACTGCGAGTAGCGCGTCAGCGCTACGATTTCCTGAATGCACCCATTATTACTCCGAATTAGCCAATGAAAAGTTAGCCCGCAAATACGTTACAAGTGTCTTAATTTAAAATACTGCGAAGTGAAAATCTTATGATGCAGCCACTTTACGTTGAAATTTTTACATTTCTGGCGTTATTGTCTCCCTGTTTACCGTATACAGATATTATTTAATTAAATCGAAAGAAATAATTCAAGTCTAAACCCAAAATTTTATTATTTATTTCAACGAAGTGTACGAAGACATTGTCAACATAAATATTATAAAACCAGAAACCTTGCATCTTAATTAGGAGTTAAGGGAGAACAGCAATTACACGGAACGGCTCCAAATTCGGAATCTCTGTGTGCTAATTCTCTCGAAAATCCTAGATGTCGGTCTTACATCTCGCGTTTTCAAATTTAACGAAATGTATCAAATACATAAAGAAGTGTTCGAGAGGACATTCAATTGTGGGAAGCGCAACTCATGAAGGTTCCCTGACCAGAAACAATATATATTATATATAATATATATTGTCTTGCGTACAAAGGAATGACACCTCGAAGAGAGTATTTAATTAGAATTAATTCGAAAACATTCAATTCAAAGTAAACATTTTAAAATAAGTTATAGATATCGAAAAATTAACTAAGGTTCTTTATAGCTTTATTTTGTTTAATAATAATTAATATAATTGAATACATAATTCAAATGATTTACTGTTGCTGTTAAATAACTATAAAATTTAAAAAAACTGCTCTCTTTTTTGCAAGCAGGAATACTACAGTTTGTTTCAGTGATATTAAAAAACATTTTGGCATTCAATAATAAAAACTATTAATACATTTCGAACTTCTGAGTATTTGTTCAATAAAGGCAATATACCTATTCACTTTAAAATGGAAATATTAAAAAGTAAATATTTTGCAAATAATTGTTATGTAATACAAAATAGACCTGAAACGATCCAAAAAAAAAACAGAAACGAACTTATCACAATGTTTATTACAGAACTTACAGCACTAAGAATAATATAATGTAGACAACCATTAATACACAAAGAAATTTAAGATACTTGTGACGTAATCTAGTACGAGGGAGTAGGCAACTGTATAGATTTTACGAACCGTGATCCGAGTGTATCAAACTTAGATCATGTACCTCCTAGATATAGCCTGTCATGTACTAAATCGTGGTAATGCTAGAAAGAGAGAGCAATAGAGACAGTAACAGGGTATTTCACTTAGTGGGTGGAAGCAGCCAATCAACAACATGCTGAGCATATTTGATTGGAAGCAGCTCCCAACCGAGTGAAATAGTCTGTTACCCTCTCTATTCCCCCCTCTCTCCCTCTTTAGTCTTACCACGACATTTGTGCATGACAGGCTAGATCTAGAAGGTACATGATCTAAGGTATGATATGGCCAATCTATGTATGTATGTGTAATGTCCGTGAGACTCGTGATTCCCAAACTGCCATTCAATGACATTTGATTGACCTCCAAAATGAGAACTGTCTTCAATGTATTTCCCCGAATGCATAAAAAATAAATTTTGCAATATTAGAAACTATATTTTTTATAATATCTGCCAACTCTGATCAGATGCGATCATCTGTGTAAGCTTCAGTTGATCTGGTAATTCCCCTATTATACGCTCTGTGGTGATTCCCATGCTCCTATTTCGTTTTTCAATTTCTGTGAACTACTGTAAATAGTGTGAATGTGCAACGCAAAATGTTCTAAATTAAAACCAGATAAATAGTGATAAATAATTACAGATTAGAATTATTGTTACTTATATGGTGCATTGTATTCAATGACGGAAAAAATATTATAATCGCGGCAAATTCTAGCGTCGATAAATTTGATTTTAAGTAACAGTAACAATGGCGCACAGTCTTGTTAGTGATGAGATCACTAAATTATTCAACGAAATAACTTTGACAGAATATAAGTTCATAAAAAAAGTTAATCAAAATAAAGCATTTCTGGATAAATGTTTACAAGTAATTAATAATCAACCACAGACTTTTCATTTGAACACAGATAATTTCTTTGACTGCTACTTGCTAAGTTGTGATAGTCTGGAATTTAGCAGAATATCAGCAAACTTCAATAGCAACCTAAAAATAAGACTTATTCAAAAAGTTGAAAATACTTTTCTGTTCATTCATTATGAACTAAAAAAGCTTGAGTACAAAAAGAGATATGGAACAGTAACAGAGATGGAATTGTTTCATAGTACGAGAACAGAATGCATCCAATCAATAAGTGACCAAAATTTTGACTGGAGATTAAGCGGTACAGCTAGAGGACACAAACATGGTCTTGGTGTGTGTTTTACCCCCAGTACTAAATTTGCCAATTTCTTTGGAAACAGAGGTGTAGACAAAGTGATGTTTTTGGCAAAGGTACTCATCAGTCAATGCTGTGCTGGAGACCAATTTATGAGAATCCCACCAAACAATTATGATACAACTACAAGGCCAGATTTAAGTGTTTATGTCAAATATGAGGATGATACCTTTTATCCAATGTATGTAATCCACTATAAATATATGTAATGGCCTAAAAAATCTATTACTTATACACTGATATATACTTAATTTTTTTTGATAAGAAATGTGTAAAATGTTACAAATTTTCATTGATATTTTAAAAAGTATTAATTTTAAATTTTTTTAAAGTTTTTGTGATCTGTTTTACTTTTTTTATTAGCTTAGGGTAACCAAAATTTTTAAAATAAATGTGTTTTAAAATTTAAAAGCAGTTAATAAAAAGTACTTATCTTATTTTGTTATTTATATATATATATATATATATATATATATATATATATATATATATATATATATATATGGTTGATGATTTATTCCGGTGTACATCCGTTCGTCTGTATTCGTTTGAAAGATCACTTGACGTTTCGCCAAAATCATATTTGGCTTTCTCAAAAGATACTAAGTAACTTTTTGAGAAAGCCAATTATCTAAGTAAATCCCCACAGAAAGCAATTATGATACCTGCTTTTTGGGTATATAGAAACCTTAAAACTCAAGACAATATACTGTTTTGCATTTAAGGGATCTATAAGCATGAAAGATCACATATAATTGATAGGCCTCTTAACATTGAAACTATAGTTTTAATAAGGGTTCAAATTTTAACACTAATTTCTTTGGCATCCTAAATAATATTTCTGAAGTTCTATTCATAACATATATTGATGATTTGTTGTAAGTTGTTTTATATAATAGAAATTTTTGGTCAACATAAACGATATAGATATGCATGCTTTGTTTACTACTTTGTCCAGAAATTTTGTACTACATAAAACAACTTAACTTCAAAAATGTTTAGTGTTTGTCGCAGAGTTTTATTGTATTTTGAAGTAAATCTCATGATATCTATATAATTTCAGAATAGCAAATTCCTGATTTGCACCTGAATTATAAAATGCTGATAACAGTATTCAATAATTATTACAAGATAGGTCGATTGCAGCATCAACCTGATGGTGGTTGACAAACTATATATTACAAAGTATTGGGAGTTACTGTCACATACTTAGTTTTTAAATTATGACAAGCAACGTTTTAATGTTGTTATATCATTATCATTGAGATTTGCGAATTTTAATTTAGCTCCTGGATCGTTGTTTTATACAGTAACATTTTTTTGATATCTAATATTACATGAATATGAATGGAAACAAGCTTTTGTTTGGGAGGAAGTTAAAGACTCTTTGAAGATGGCTACGGCCTTAGTACATAACAAAGCTATATTCTGTGCCTACGCCTTGTAAGCAAAAAAAAATAGTTAGTACAATGATCTTATGAATAATCAATACAAACTATCGAAACTCCATTAATCTATATTTCAATATTTAAAACAGATTAAAATCTTCGGATACATTGTAAAGGATAACCTATACAGTGCCACCTAACGGTAATACATCTAATAAAGCGTGTCACGATTAAATTATAAAACATAAGGAAGGTCGAACAAACGTGATTAATGACCTAACAAACTATAAATAGTTCAGATATTTAAAAGAATATATATAACAAACTTAAGGGATCAGCAAACTAAGGCCCTAGACAATTTTTTTTAAGAAGAATGAAATGATTAGGACCGCAAGTTATTTTTCTATTCATGTATTTCCATATATAAGAAATGTACAGAATGAAAACAATATGTTTATGAAAAAAGTTGTTTATTTCCTCAAAATGGAAACTTGAGTCCCCAATTTCGGCGGTTGGGGTGTTTGAACCCCCCGATAGTTACGGCCTTGCATTAAGAAGGATACTAAATATTTTTGGTCGTTTGTTAGTAACAAAAAGAATAGCAAATCTATACCCACTATAAAGTCTTATAACACTATAAAAGCAACCTCAAACAAGGAGATCTGTGAACTTTTCTCAGACTATTTCAGTAATGTTTTCGAACCATCCAACACAGCAACGTTAGTCGAGCCAGTTTTCTCTCAAAATGGTTACACTGTTAGCTTTATATGTGAGCAAAGTATAAAAGCAACTTTACATGATCTCGATCCAAAAAAGGTCCGGGTCCTGATGAATACCCTGCGGTATTCTTGGCATCATGTCCTGATCTGTGTCTGCCACTCTACAATAAATGCATAAAACTCGGCATTACCCTAAGCTTTGGAAGATCAGCCAAATAGTTCCTGTGTTTAAATCTGGTGACAAAAATCATATACAGAATTACCGGCCTATTTCCTTGCTCAGTCACTTTGGTAAAATTTTCGAATTTTTGATTCTAGAACAACTGCTCTTCAAAGTAGGTGTTCTTTTGACCCAAATCAGCACGGATTTTTTAAGAGGCGCTCCGTCGTAACTAATTTGGTTCCGTTTGTGTAAGAGTTAACTGCTTAGAGACGTTGTGCCGTGTACACCGAATTTTCCAAGGCTTTTGATAAAGTTCACCACCCTACTCTCTTAATTAAGCTTGGGAATTTCGGTGTTCATGGAGGACTGTTTCTGCTCCTTAAAAGCTACTTAGAAGATAGGTCACAGTATGTTGTGGTGAACAATGTAAGATCAGAATGTAATCCAGTGACTTCTGGAGTGCCGCAGTGGTCACATCTTGGTTCCTTATTGTTCAGCATTTTTTTAAATGACATCGGTTCATGCTTCTGTAACACCGATCATTTACTTTATGCGGACGACCTAAAAATTTTCAAAATTATCTGGGACACCTCTGATTATGTAAAGTTGCAAAATGACTTAAACAGATTCTCTGATTACTGTACAAGAGACAGAATGTTGTTAATGTCATTAAATCGTGTTCACCAGGAAACCTAGTCAGTCACGAACCCCATGTGATCTATATTTAATGGGTGTCAAATTGAAGTATGTAGATCACATTAGGGATCTGGGGGTTGTATTAGATTCCAAACTGTCGTTTGAAATACACATTGAATTACTTGTTCAAAAGGCTAAAAAAATGTTGGGTTTCTTATTACGAATAACCAAAGGTTTCAAAAATGTCAGATCGCTCACCACCCTAAACTATAGTCTTGTTAGATCGATATTAGAATGTTCTTCGACAGTTTGGAATCCCTTTTATCATAAATATATTGTCAGAATAGAAAACGTCCAAAAAAATGTATAAATGTAGTAAATTATCGTTTTAACAGGGAAAGACATTTTCATCCATACACTGAAAATTTAAAATTTAGGAGGAAATGTTCTGACATATTTTTCTTATATAATTAATAATCTCCTTGATTCCGAATATTTAAGTAATCATTTTTTAATCAATGCTAGGCCATATACCCTCAGAAATAGAGAAATATTTGCAATTGAACGCTCTAACACCAATTATTATTTCAACTCGCCGCTGTCACGGTGTTCCCGATCGTACAATATGATCGATGAAAAAAGTAATAGTACCAGTTATGGTATTTTCTCCTTAAGTTACCCGGATTTCAGGAAACACATAACACAGGCCGTTGACCTAAGTCAAGGATCAGTCTGTTACTTTTGAATTTGTACCTTACATTTTTCTTTGTTTCTCCTTTTGTAATTTAATTAAATGTACTTGCTCGATCTCATGTTACAATTATTGTTAACTTGTGTGACCCTGTAATAGGGCAGCTGCGACTGTCTGTAGGGTGGCCCTACTCTTTAAATAATAATAAATAAATAAATAAATAAATAAAACGGCCATCTTAAAGATGTCAATCGTCTGCAATTAAAGCCCCCGAAAAACGCATACAAAATCAATTTTTAAAATTAGAAACTGATTTTCACATCTGGCAACACTGTGGTCGTCGATTTCAGTCCACCTAGTGTCCATCAAGAAAAAACATCGATGTTTTTATTTGATGTAAAACATCGGAACCCTGGATCGATGTTTTTCGATGCATCCTTAGAGCATTTACTTTCTAGAGATAGCCTGCAGTGCACAAATGTCGTGGTAAGACTAAGGAGAGAGAGGGCAATAGACACGGCAAGAGGCTATTTCACTCGGTTGGGAGCTGCTTCCAATAAAGCATGTTGTTCAGTGGCTGCGTCCACCGACCACCCACCCACTAAGTGAAATAGCCTCTTACTGTCTCTATTGCTCCCTCTTTCTAGCGTTGCCATGATTTTATGCTTGACAGGCTATATCTAGATCTAGATGGTAAATGATGTAAGGATGCATCGCTAAAAATCATCGATGTTTTTTGAACATCGAATACTTTGTGCAATAATATGATATTCGCCATTTCCCATTACTTAAATGCCTTAAGTTCCGCTTTTGGGATTTGAACATAGAGTCAGTGTATCAGAAGTGTAGAGCTATAATAGCTGCAATAATGTATTTTATTTTTTAAGTATTGGTTAGAAGTTCAAATAGATGAGTGCGATATATTATATAGCTTCATAAGTGAACTAAAAAATACAAATAGAATTATTTTACAAAAACAACAATTACAAAAAAACATTACTATTAAAGTTTAATTTACTGCTTAATTTTTATTAAATTATATCAATTTTCATACGACTTTCGTCATCTTTGGAATCCTAGAGCTGTCGAATAGTAACAAGAATCGGGGCTCAATAGGGTACTAAAAACATAGGGATTCTTATCAGCCATTTTGGGTTCGTTTATCACTTTTGCCTTGTACCTATTTACAATGAATGTATTTTGGCTCCCCTTTAAATATGATTTAATAATTTGTTGATAAACATTGAAGCCTGAAAAATATTAAGTAAGCTTCTAAAGAGGCTTGGATTTGAGTTGTTAAGTACACAGAAAAGCTTGTGTTTTTCCAAACTAATTTTAATAATTGAAGAAAATACTCGGGACACATTCATTTTACAATTTTTCACGTTTTACCACAAACAATTTATCTTTATTGATCTGAAACTGAAGCCTAATACATTGTGAACATGAAGGAGCAGTGGCAGCTGGACCCAAAATGGCTGACGAGAATAATCATACATTGGTTCCTTTGGTCCAATAGATCTTCACTGCTCACAGATGTCACCCAGTGTTCATTACAATTATTTAAAAATTAATAATTTAATCTTGAATAAATGAACTATATTATAATATATTTTTAATGTTCTATTTCATTATTAGTTAGAGAGTTAGTTTTTTTTATAAAAAACATCTATGCATCGAATGGAAAAGATCTTTGTCAAAACATCGAATCAATGGGTGTGTTCAGCAGATACAAACTTTTGAAAACGTTTGCTTACGTTTCATGTTTTGTGCAACACAAAACATGTTTTGTGCAGCACAAAACATGAAACCTAAGCAAACAGTTAACAACAGTTTGTATCTGCTGAACGCACCCATTCCGATGTATCGTATGGTAAACATCGAATGGATTCGATGCATCGATGTTTTGTGAATATCCCCAAGTTGACCTAGTGAATGGGTGAGTTCAGCAGATACAAACTGTTGTGAACGTTTGCTAACGTTTCATGTTTTGTGCTGCACGTTTCATGTTTTGTGCTGCACAAAACATGAAACGTGCAGCACAAAACATGAAACGTTAGCAAACGTTCACAACAGTTTGTATCTGCTGAACTCACCCAATCTTGTGATTCCCAAAGTTTCAACCAAACGTAAACATTAAATGCAGAGTGCTGAGTGAGCAAATTTTTTATATAGTACTGTAGTAGTTTCTTAGTTTTTGTGTAATGGGTGTGATTGTTGAACAACTTGTATAAAGAAGAGATAGTGATAATTAAAAAATTTTTGACTATTGTGAGAATGGAACATTATGTAAATTTGTTGGAAATAAAACAGATTTGTTAAGTTGTGTACAATGGCCCAAAGTACAATTACTGATGAGATCACTGAATTATTTACCAAAATAACTTTGACACAAGAAAAGTTCTTAAAAAAAGTTGAACAAAATAAAGGATTTCTGCATGATTGTTTACAAGCAATTACAAACCAACAAGAGAAATTTCAGTTTAAGTTTACCACAAATGCATTGTATGACCCTCATAAATTAAGTTGTGACACTCTGGAATATAAGAAAATATCTGCACAATTCAATTCTAACCATCAAATATCACACATTCAAAAAGTTGAGAATACTTTTTTGTTCATTCAGTATGAACTGAAAAAACTTGAGTACAAAAAGAGATATGGAACAGTAACTGAGATGGAATTGTTTCATAGTACGAGAACAGAATGCATCCAATCAATATGTGCCCAAAATTTTGACTGGAGATTAAGTGGTACAGCTAGAGGACACAAACATGGTTGTGGTGTGCCCAGTACTAAATTTGCCAATTTCTTTGGAAACAGAGGTGTAGCCAAAGTGATGATTTTGGCAAAGATACTTGTCAGCCGTAGCTGTGTTGGGGAACAATTTATGAGAAACCCACCTAACAATTTTGATACAACCACAAGGCAGGATTTAAGTGTATATGTCAAATATGAGGATGATACTTTTTATCCAATGTATGTAATACATTATTCAGATGTGTATCTATTCAAGTGTCACTATGATCCTCTTGATGACACTTACGATGACAGTGACAATGATTTTTTTTGATTTTGTATTCAATAAAAAATGTGCATGTTGCTAAAAATTGTTAATTTTCAGTATAGACTTTATTCATGTATTCAATTAGTTACCAAATACAAAATGGGAATATGCTAGACAATGTTTAATTTTCATTCATCTTTTAATCAGTATTAGGATTATCAATTAAAAAAAGTATTCTAAGATTTGAAAGTAGTTATTATGATAGCAATTTTGATATTTGCTGTTCAAATGTTGCATTCAAAATGGAGAATGATTCAAATGCAAAATAATCAAAATGATGATGATTTGCTGAAAAATAGTATGTTTATGTTAGTGAAAATGTATGAAATCACCTCTGAACCTACCTTAATACGCTAGTACAGTATCTTTGACAACAGGCATTTGCGCCATCTCGTGTTTTATTTGTGGAAGGCTGGTTCTGTCAAGGCCATAATTTATGTTTGCTGTGTAGTAGATTAAAATTTAGTTATCCCATGAAATGGAAAGAAAAACATTGAACCGAAATTGCCGTGTAGTTGATTTTGAAAATATATCAAGGAATAATCAAAAATTACAATTCTACCATTTTCCTGGATTTCTATAGCAATTGGAGAGGAAGGAAAAAATGGATTACAGCAGTTCGTCATCAATGGCAATTAAATAAAATTTCCACGTTTTTAGTCATTACTAAATACATAAAATTAATCACAACTGTTATTCTGTTAACAAAAATAATAAGATTCAATAACTCTTGTAATCGGAAAAGTTAATCATGTAAATACTTTTCTTTCCAGAATAAATTAAAATTTAAGGTTAACATCATTTTTAATTTTTTAATTAATAATATATTCTTTTAGGAATAAAGAAAAAAGTAATGTTTTGGTTAAAGGAGGGATGAAGCCATGGCAACCAGGAACATATTCAACGATCCGCTGTGCTCATTTCGATGTTTCGATGGAGCAGAAATTCAAACAATGTAGATACATAACAAAGTTTACAATTCAACTATCTTTCCTGTAATATAACAATATTTATACTCTTTTAAATAAATAACACTTTTTATTCTGATTATTATTATTTTTTTATGAGTTATGTGTTTTCAATTAACTAAAGAGTTTTTAAAAAACACAAAACAAAATTACTTTATTTGAAACTATCAACTACAATTCTCATTTCAGACTACGTAAAAAAGAACAATGCAAAAATATTATTACAAAGAATTGCGTAGTGTAACCAGATCTGATTAATTAGCGTTAGCCTTAGCCTGGTCAGTAGCGTACATAACTCCTCCCTCACTAAGCTGAAGTTTTGGGCTGGAAGAACAAAACTTGAGGGGTTGACGGTGGTTGGCCTTGATTGTCTTCATCATCAGTGGTGTTGGTAGCTGTCCGTCTTCTTACATATCGACGTATGAGACAAACTGTTAACCCCAGGAATACTATGAGGTATAATGGAATTGTCCATGGGTGATGACTATTACTCCAGGGATTGTTTACTAAAGGTCGAACTGCTCTACTTTTTATTTGAAGATCATGAAGCTGATCTAATGAAATGTCATCCAAAATAATTTCCTTGTGTTCTATAATATTCTTGATTTTGATTTCAGGCAGAAGTAATGGTTTTTGTTTTACTTCTCCCTTTTCATTGGCAAAAGTTACATCAGGGGTTGAAATACTGCAGCGGTATGGTACTTCAATGAGATAAGTACCATGAAGCATTATGAAATCCGTCTGCTCACATCTAGTTTGAATTTTTTCTTGATATGGAAAGATGGCTATATAGTGTGAATCTGTAACTTCCTCAACTAAGGATTTGTTCATCGTTACTGGAATCATGTTGCAGCTTGGGTTGTTGACTTTAAGTTGAAGGATCGAGAAAATGCAATCTTCTTGTGTATGGCTTGCTAAGTGATTATTTTCACATAAATATCTAGGTTTCAGAAATCGGCAAGCTTTGATGTAGTATTGGTACCAATCGCTACTCATTGTTAGGAAGGTGTTTTTCGGAATTATGGTAGTTGAATTATAGGTAGGAATAGAATAAAGGTGATAGTGGATAAATGATTCTGTGTGTACAAGAGGTACATGTAGAGCGAAGACTAACCTATCTTTCGAAAAATAAGCTTCTATTGAAATGATATCATAATGTTTAAATAAATCGTTAGAATTTGGAAACACAAATTGAATTTAGTTCATTAATAGATATTATACTATGATGTAATATTCCAAGTTTTGCGAAAGAAATTGAAGTTTCTATCTCTGCTATGATTGATGAAATGAAATTTGGTTTAGGGATTCAAATTCAGCTTTTATTGGACTTAATTCTATAAAATGTAGAAAGGTATGAGTTGCGATCTTAATTTTTGCAGGACCTAATTCGAAAGGAAGGATTCCTGGATTATTTTTGAGATCTGTAATTTTAATGTTGGACTGAAGGGTCGTCGCCGCTAGGGTAATGATCATCCTGCAACAAATTTAAATTCTCGTGAGGTTTTTTAAATATATTTTTGTGATATATATTCCTATCTGTTCTAAGTTTTATACCTTCATCTACTTTTACGGTTTCTTTTATATATGGAGGTTTTAATTTATTGTTTCGCGATTTTGCATCTTTTCTATAAGTGATTAGATTTTTTTGCGTAAGGGACCGGGTCTTCCCGATTTTGATTTTCCCTTTCTATAATTTTCTCTTTGGTAGTTTGGCTAGCTTCATATATTTTATTAAATAGAATATGCGTTTTTTGCTTATGTTGCTGGATGTAATTATTAATAACTTCATGATTTAAATTGATCTCAAACGGGTCCTTTGCATCTAAGTGGCCGTTAATAATATCTATCGGTTTCTGATTTGTCACCGAATGAACGGAATGGTTATACCCGAAAATTGCATAGGGCATTAATGTTAAAATATCGGTTTGAGGATTTTCTAGTTTTAAGGCCCTAAGGTGTTCCAACAATGTTGAGTGAAAACGCTCAACAGGGGCATTACTATTGGAATTTTTGGAAGTTGTATAGTGAAGCTCAATTTTATGAAGTTTGGCGAAATCAGATAATAAGGAGTTTTTAAACTCTGTGCCGCTGTCTGCAACAATACATTGTGGCAAGCCGTGAAATGACATGAATGTTATGAAACTTTGGACAATTGAAAGAGCATTGGCACTTATAAGTGGAAAGGTTTGTCCATATCTAGAGAATTTATCCAGAATTGTTAAAAATTTTTGGTTATTAGCCTGAAATACATTTATATGTATAATTTCAAAGGGCTTTTTTGGAGTTGGTGTCAATTGTAATTTGAGTTTTGGAGGATTCTTATCATACTTGGATTGTTGACAATTATCACATCTATTAATGAATTGTCTAACATCATTTGCAATATTTGGCCAATAGTATTTTTTTCGAATTTGTTGTATTGTTTCTATTATACCTCTGTGATTAGTTTTTGTGACATGATTGTATTCTAAAAGTTCCCTTTGCCGCTCTTTCTCTATAACATTTTCTACTTGAATGTTACATTTCACAAGATTAAAAGCATAGTTTTTGAAGGTTTCTCTCATAAGATTACTGAGTTTTATATATAGGTCATTGTCGTTGTTGTTTTCGAAAAAAAAGGCATAAGTATTATTTTGTTGTCCGTAGTCTTTGAAAAAGGAAATTATGGGTGTTAAGTCTTTATCAACTATGTAAATAGTCCATAAATTTTTCTTGTTGGCTTCCCATAGGCATCTCCTAGTGGGTTTTCTAGGTTGTGGTGAATTTTTTATATTTATACCCTGTATAGGTTCCTCTTCGTTTGTATGCACTGTATCAGTTGCAGTATTATCCCCATCAGCGTTTGCTTCCATTATTTCTTCGGCAGTGTCAGTTTCTTCATCTTGTTCTTCACCCGTTAACGTTTCTCCACTGTCCGTAGTTTCGTCTTCGTTTTCGTTATCTCCAACATTATTTGTTGTCGAGAAGTTGTCGGTTTCCTTTTCTAAGTTAGCATTAAACTCTTGGATATACCGTAAAAGAGCACTTTGTTGATTTTCTGTTTGTTGTTTGGAAGTGGATTGATTTTGAGTTTCATTAGGGTGTATTTCAATGCGCGATAAAGCATCCGCATTAGTATTTGCTTTACCCCGTTTATATTCTATAGTATAGTTAAATTCGTCAAGTTTAAGTTTCCATCGTATTAGTCGAGAGTTTGGCTCTTTAAGTGACATGAGCCACTGTAAAGGTTTGTGATCACAAATAACCTTGAACTTGTTAGACCATAAATAATTTCTAAATTTCTTTGTTGCCCAAACTATCGCCAGTAGTTCCTTTTCTATTGTACTGTAATTTCTTTCTGAATCATTCAAAGTTCTTGATGCATAAGCTATGGGTTTATCCGAACCTACTGTCCCTTGAGACAAAACCGCGCCGATGGCAAAGTCACTAGCGTCTGTTGTTAATATAAATGGTTTTTCAAAGTCAGGGTATTGTAAGATGGGTTCGTTTGTTAGAAGCTGTTTGCAGTGATTAAATGATTTAATAAAATTTTCGTCATGTTTTATTACTGCGCCTTTTTTCAAACATAAAGTAAATGGTCTAGTAATTTTTGCAAAATCTCGAATAAACTTTCGATAGTACCCTAAGAGTCCTAAGAAGGCTTTAATTTCCCGTGTTGTTTTAGGAATCGGATAGTTCATGATGGCTTTCACCTTTTCGGGATTTGGTTTTACTCCCTCCGCTGTTACCAGATGTCCCAAAAATGCTACTTCTCTTTGAAGGAATTCCGATTTGTCCAGTTGTATTTTGAAATTTGTTTCGCGGAGTCGCTGGAATAGCCTTTTCAAATTTGTCATATGTTCTTGGAGTGATGAACCATATATTATAACATCATCCATAAATATTAAGCAACATGAATTTTGAAGTCCTCTGAAGACATTATCCATGACGCGCTGTAAGGTGGCAGGCGCGTTTTTTAAGCCAAACGGCATACGTAGATATTCATAGTGTCCGTTGTCAACACTGAATGCCGTTTTTGGAATATCTTCTGGGGCCATTTCGATCTGATGGAATCCGCTAGCCAGATCCAGAGTTGTAAAGTACTGGCATCTTCCCAATTTATCCAACATGTCACTGATGTTCGGGATAGGATATCTATCTTCGATTGTTTTTTCATTAACCTTGCGAAAGTCAACTACAATTTTTTCTTGCCGCTAGCATCTGCTTTCTTTGGCACGACCCAGATGGGTGAACTACTGTGTTGTATAATGCTTTGATTAAGCATTTCGTCGATTTGTCTTTGTACTTCCGCTTTGTACATGTAAGGGTAGCGATATTGTTTAGAGTAAACGGGGACTTCATCTTTTGTTCTAATATGATGTTTAATTTGATTTGTGAATGTAAGTTGTTGACCTTCATAGTGAAAAATGTCTGAATAAGATTGACAAAGTTTTAAGATGTGATATCTTTCCTCGTCATTCATGTGTGAAGTTCTAATAAGTTGTGAAATGTCATGTTTTTCAACAGGAGTTTGGTCTATGTTCATATTATATAAGTCAAAATTTGAACGATTAAAATGTTCAGTTTGTAAAGGGTCATATAGTTTGATTTGACAATTAAAGTCATTTGGGTTTTTTACTTCTACCCAAGCGTATCCATTTTTCGCAGTTGTAAGGGTTTCATGTATTATACAATTATTAATTTTCGTAGGTGGAACTAAAATTTCGCCTGAAGTTTTGCAAACTGGAATTTTAATTTTAACACCTGTATTTGGTTCAATGTCTACAAAAAATAACATTTTCTTCTTGGATTCATAATAATGAATTTTATTTTTTGAAGAAGGAGTAATAAGAACAGAAGATGTAAAATCTAATTTTGCAGATAGCTGTTTTAATAGATCTAGGCCTATCAAGCCGTCAAAATAGTCATGAAATTTAAATAAATGAAATTTTAGCGAAAATTTGTGATTAAATTCCTTAAAAGCTGGAATACGTGCACAAAAATCACGTTGAGATGTTTGAAACACGTTATAATGAAAGGTTCTTTAAAAATGTTGTCTGGAAAATATTTTTCAACAATAGAAGGATTCAAGAAAGATTTTGTAGCTCCAGTATCAATCAAGAGCTTAAGGGGTAATTCTATTACGTCTTGTCGGGATTTAGGCTGGTTTTCCTGAAAATTTTCTTGTTTTTCAGTTTCTTCTAAAATTTCAGTAGTTTGGGGTAAATCATCAGATTCTGGGTAATCATTATAAGGGTAGTCATAGTAAGGGTAGTCATAATAAGGGTTATTATGCTCATACTGTTCGTCATAATTTTGGTGCTCTACGTTATGAACTTCTTCAACAATATAATTTAATTTTTGTTTAGGATCTCTCTGAAAATAGTTGGTAGACCTTTGAGGGTAAATTTTATTAATGTTTGAATTTTTAAAATGTGAAACCCCACTCATTGGAGCTGGTTTCGAAGTACTAGGAGGTGTATTTCTCCAAACATTACGGGGTGGACCAAATACTTGAGCATTACTGAAAAATTTGTGGGGTGGCATAATTTGCCGTGGTTGAATATTAACTGGACCTCTAGGAAATTGTGCTTGAGGTGTAAAATGGATAGGCGGTCTCATAAAAGTATTGGCAAATGGTGGGAAATTGCTTCTTGCGTTAAAATTTGGAATATTTGGTTCCGGAAGTGGTTTTGTAAGATTCCCCGATTTTAAATATTTAATGTTATTATCCTCAATTATATACTGTTGAGCTTCAGCTAAATTAATTGGTTTCATTGCACGAATCATAGAGCTTTGTGGCTCTTTTAATCCCACTAATAATGTATGCAGAGCATGAGAATTGAACAAAAGCTTCTTACTTTCTATAAGTTCTTTCACATTTTCATGAAGATTGACATAATTAACAAATTTAAAATTGACACTACTCGAGCATAAAACTGTAATGAATTTTCATTATTATTTTGTCTTAAAGCACTAAGGTCTGAAAGTAAACTACTCTCATTTCTTTGATCACCAAAATGAGTTATCAATAAATTTTTACAACATCCCAATTTTCATTACCATACATAGATAGAACTTCCTCAGCGGGACCGGTTAACTTGGAAAATATACCGTTAATAAGTAATCTATTTTGAGCACAATTGACATTATTTGGATTTACGTCATAATATGTATTCAATAAATCGGTTGCAGTAGAAATAAATCTATGTAATCTACAAGGATTACCGTCAAATTCAGGTATAATCTGTAGCAATTTAATGTCAAAATTAGGAATAGTTCTGTGAACTGTCGAAATTGTTGGGTTAGACATGATCGAAACTAATTCTCTTTGCAAATCTCTTATCCTAACTGAATTTAATTCCAAAGTCCTAAATGAACCACTTAAATCTAACTCAATTTCTGAACTAAGATCGATAGATTGGTTAGTCGAAATTGGGGAGTCTGACATAAAGGAAAATTAAAATGTAGAGCTAAAGGAAACAATGAGTAACTTACAGTGCGGTTCTCATTTCTTTCTTCTTTTCGTGACCCAAAATGATGTTGAAAGTCTCTGAACAAATATTCACTTTTCTTGAGCCGATTTCCAATAATGAGTCTCGGTCAAAATTTTCGATTTCTCTTTTCGGATCGTCCTCGATGAAGACTTAAAATTCACGATTTTCAGTAACGAAATCGTCGAGCATCCTACTGTCATGCGCCAGTTATGTGTTTTCAATTAACTAAAGAGTTTTTAAAAAACACAAAACAAAATTACTTTATTTGAAACTATCAACTACAATTCTAATTTCAGACTACGTAAAAAAGAACAATGCAAAAATATTATTCCAAAGAATTGCGTCGTGTAACCAGATCTGATTAATCAGCGTTAGCCTTAGCCTGGTCAGTAGCGTACATAACTTATGAGTGCTTCTTTATTATTAGTTATTATAAAAGCTATAAATAATATATAATTAATATTCATTTCGTTGTAAATTAACATGTATATTTGCATCTGTTGTTGCTTTATTATCCTTGTTCTAACTTCAAAATTTTTATCTTGATCCATTAAAACTTCATCGTCAGTGAGATCTACCAATAAATTATATATAATGAATAAAGTTCATTTGTTTTTAGGGTTCCGTATATACAGTATACGGATACCCTTATAATATCACTCAGGATTTCTGCCTCTGTCACATCACAGCAATTTTCTCCTAAACTACTGGACGGAAGAGGTTGAAATTTGGTATGAAGGTACTGTTTGGTGACTTGATCAGGAGCACATATCGCAAAGGAAGAAATTTTGATTTAAGGGGTACTTCTGGGGGGAAAAACTAAAAAAATCGACCGTTCCCCCCCTGATCTCCGAAACTACTGAACCTAAAATTTTGAAAAAAATAGAAAATATAGAACGTTGCCCGAACTTTACAGGAAAAATAAGGAGAAACCATTAATATTAATTTTGGGGGGCAAATTATAGAATTAAATAAAAAATTAAAAATAAAAAAAATTCAAACTCATCATGTAATATATCAAATGAAAGGTCTCATTCTGAGGAACACAACTATATTTTTTTCATATTTAAATAAAAATTAATTAAAAATATATTAAAGAAAATATACCAAAATTTACCCATCCCCCCCCCCCTTATCACCGAAACTATAAAACGTAAAGTTTTGAAAAAAAATACTTTCTTAGGTTCTGACCTGAAGTTTACTGGAAAAATAAGGAGAAACATCTAGTTTTCATTTTGGGGGGCAAATTACAGAATTAAATGGAAAATATAAAATTAAAATTGTTTCTAACCCATCATGTTATATATCAGATGAAAGGGCTCATTACGACGAAAATAAACATGTTTTTTCATATTTTTAAAATAAATAAATTAAAAGATATTAACAAAAATATAAAAAAAATTACCCATCCCCCCCTTATCTCCGAAACCATAAGCTGGAAAATTTTGAAAAAAAAAATGAGTTATAGCCCCTCACCTGAACTTTACTGGAAAATTAAGGAGAAACCCCTAATATTTATTTTGGGGGGCAAATTATAGAATTAAATGGAAAATATAAAATTAAAATTATTTCTAACCCATCATGTTATATATCAAATAAAAGGGCTCATTATGACGAAAACAAATATATTTTTTTCATATTTTTAAAATAAATTAATTAAAAGTTATTAACAAAAATATAAAAAATTTTACCCATTCCCCCCCTTATCTCCGAAACCATAAGCTGTAAAATTTTGAAAAAAAAATAGGTATAGCGCCTCACCTGAACTTTACTGGAAAAATAAGGAGAAACCCCTAATATTCATTTTGGGGGGCAAATTATAGAATTAAATGGAAAATAAAAAATTAAACTTGTTTCTAACGTATCATGTAATATATCAAATCACAGGGCTCATTATGACTAATACAAAATATATATATATATATATATATATATATATATATATATATATATATATATTTTAAATAAATATTTTAAAATATATTTAAAAAAATATTAAAAAAATACCCATTCCCCCCTTTATTCCCCAAACTATAAGACCCAATCTATAAAGCCTCAAAATTCAGACAATAGATTATAAAAGGCTTCCCTGAAAGTTTATTAGTAAAATAAAACTCTAATGTTAATTTTTGGGGGCCAAATTAGAAAACTAAATACAGCGAATCTTGAAGGTGGTACGGAACCCTTACAATGCGAGTCCAACTCGCACTTGACCAAATTATTTTCTTATATATATTTACTTTCTATTGTTAATCTCAATTAGAGCTTCATCGACTCCTGAAGATGCAATTTTTCATGTTGTAATCTTTCAGCCCACAAACCAGCATGAAGATTTTGCTTTTTTATATACATATTGCAGGAAATATAGTTGGATTCTAACTTTTGTTATGTGAATTGTTTACTTTTTCCCAAATAATTTGATCACTGCAAATCATTGAATTTGTTTCTGGTCGAGATTTTTTAATTACAGCAGTAGGGCAATCTCTTCATCTCTAATTGATATGGGAATCGATGAAAGTGGTATAATAGTAATTTTTGATTTTTCCTTGATGTATTTTCAAAATCAACTACACCACACTTTCTTTCGGTTTGATGTATTTCTTTCCATTTTATGGGATAACTAAATTTTAATCTATAACACAGCAAACATAAATTACGGCCTTGACAGAACCACCGTTCCCCAAACAAAACACGAGGTGGCGCAAATGTCTATTGTCAAAGATACTTTACTAGCGTATATGTTACATTTTATTTTTTTAAAAGAACTGACTTCAAATGAATCTAAATGCAACTGTTACAAACACCCTTTACAATCAATATTCTCTTATGACATACCTTGACATTTATTTGTAAAGATTTTTGTATAATATTGTTACGAAATTTACCCAAAGCCGACCCTGTGTCATTTCAGCACGACAACAAACGCTTCAAGATAAAAAATACGATTCTCGAAAAGACTCGGCAGCGGAAGGAACGATGATGATTTCTACTGGAGAATTCGACGCTGGTGATATAAAACAAGCATGCCACGATCGCCAGGCAGGATACCGCGACGACTAGCGTATATGGGATTGTTATTGTATTTAAATCAGCTGTTTGAATGTAAATAAAGTTCTAGAAAAGTGAAAGTGCATATTAGTTTAATAATTTTAAATTTGAACCCACGAAGTATATTGCAATTTGGTAATCAGAAGTAAAGGATTAAATGCAGTGAAAATTGATTTATGGAAACTCGTAGTATGGAAAAGTTAGACGAAAAAATTGCACAGATTCTAGAAAAACGTGACAAGAAGGAGAAACAACATCAAGAAGAAATTTAACAAAGGTTAGTGAAATCTTTTGATGGTAAACTTAAAGTTGAGTTAGGAAATCTTGTCACTAATATCGATGAAAAACGTAAAATAGAATTAGAAAATCTTGTTTCCACGATGAAAAGTGAACAACAAAATCTTGTTTCCACGATGAAAAGTGAACAACAAAATCTAGTTTCCACGATGAAGAGTGAACAACGTAATTTAATTGAAGGATTATTCTCGAAATTTGTAGAAAAACAAGATCAAACTGAATTAAAACGACAAAATGAATTTAAAATAAATGAAGAAAAAGACAAATGCAATTTGAACAACTAATGCAAATAGTAAGAGAAGTTAATGAAACAGTTAATGAAAGAATGCAAATAGTTGAGTCTGATATAAAAGAGATAAATGATAAGACCATAAAAAATACCGTGGACACTCTTGAAACAAAAGTAGATGACCTCGATTCCATCCAAAGCCAGGTAAAAGTTGAAATCAGTTTAATTCAAAACACAGTTCAAGACCAAATCAGTGCCATCCAAGACAAGGTAGAAACAGAAATTAAAAAAATGCAACAGGACTTACAGCGAGGAAAATACCAGAACACCGTGAGTACCAGAGGTTCCATTAGTAAACCACCCACATTTGATGGCAGTTCATCTTGGCCTATGTATAAACGGCAATTTGAGGCTGTGGCTACAGCTAATGGATGGGATAATCAAGAAAAATCTACTTCTCTGGTAATTTCGTTAAGAGGTCCGGCCCTAGAACTCCTCCAAAGCATTCCAGTCGATGAACAAGGTAATTTCGACAAGATCATCGCCATCCTAGACAAACGCTACGACAATCAATCCTTGAGCCAGGTATACCAAGTCCAACTCAGTGGAAAAACGCAAAGATCCGGTGAAAGCCTTCAAGAATTCGAAGCAGAGATTAGACGGTTAGTACACTTGTCCTACCCAGACCTGCCAGAGGAAACGAAAGACCAGTTGGCCACACAGAGTTTCATAAACGGCATCAGAGATGTGGAAGTACAAAGAAATTTAAGACTGAGTGGCGTCAAGAAATGTAGTGAAGCTCTACTTCGGGCTTTGGAAGTAGAGGCCGTCATGAACATGTCCAAGCCAAGGGTCCGAGCCGTTTCCTTCAACCAGGAAGAGTCACAATTTCAAGCGCTGCTGGCTGGTCTGAACAAAATATTAGACCGGTCACAAAGAACTGGCACCAGAGGGGCATGTTACAGCTGCGGACGAACAGGGCATTTCCAACGTGACTGTCGAGTGAGGCCACCTGAACGATCACCGACCAGGGGTAACCAACAAAACAGCCACATGTCCAGGGACCGTCAGTCAGTCAGCATGGGGGGCGAATGCTGACTGTCCCTCTACCAGCCCCCAAAACGTTATCCATCCGAGGATTTTGCCGAGATAGCGGCAGCCTAGTCATCAGAGGCACCATCAATGGGCGAGCAATTACCATCACCATCGACACCGGCGCCGCTGTGTCCATTGCCAAATCCAGGGTTTTGAGAGCATCAGAAATTCGGCCAGTTACCAATAACATACAGCTCAGAACAGTCACCGGCGAGTCCATGTCAATACAGGGTGAGGCAGATGTCGTGCTACAGATAGGGGACAACATGGTCCGGCATAGGGTGCTGGTAGCGAATATTGAGGACGATTTTATACTGGGAATGGACCTAATTAGCCAGCATGGATTTATGTTCGACCCGAGATATGATGTTCTTCGATTCCTAAATGAGGAATTTGTATTGACACGGCCCGTCAACACATCAGTCACTCCCATAAAAATTGTGGCAAAGTCTTCAACTAGAATCCCCGGTCGAACGGAACAGATTATTCATGGGCAGCTAGACAGCAATCCTGGGAGCTGCGTTGGAATGGTGGAGCCCGTACACTCAGCTCATGACTACTTGGTTGGACGGGCTATAGTTAAAACCGGACGAGATATACCAATCAGAGTCCTGAATTTGTCCAACAACGACATTAGAATTGCCAATGGTCAAGAGATAGCTTGTTTCGAGCCAGTAGAGACCATCATCAATTGCGAAGAAGAGTACCAGACGTCGGTGAAGGAGACAGGGCCCGATAAAGAGTTCCTACAACAGTTTGCTGACCACTTGACACACTTGACACCAGAGAACCGGAAGAAAGCCAAGCAATTTATCACAAAACACTGGCAAATTTTTAACAGTAAAAATGGAACTACCGGTCGCACCAACATCATCCAGCATCGAATAGATACCGGAAAGGCTCAACCCATCAGAATACCACCTAGACGACTACCATTGGGGTAACAACAGGCAGTCGAGGAAAACATCGAGTCCATGTTACAAAATGGAGTTATTGAGCCATCCATCAGTCCATGGTCTGCTCCCGTCGTGCTAGTTAAAAAGAAAGATGGAACCACCCGATTTTGCGTGGATTACAGAAAGCTGAATGATGTCACGAAGACAGCTATCCACTACCCCGAATCGATGACACTTTGACCACACTAGCAGGCTCCCGTTGGTTTTCCACACTAGACCTAAAAAGTGGATATTGGCAGGTTGGTCTACACGCAAACGACAGAGAAGAGACAGCGTTCTCCACCAGTAAAGGGCTGTTTCAGTTCACGGTCATGCCCTTTGGGTTATGTAATGCACCCGCTACATTTGAGAGACTAATGGAGTATGTACTGAGCGGGTTAACATGGAGGACGTGCTTAGTATACCTCGACGACATTCTAGTCATGGGCCACACATTCGACGACCATCTGAAGAACCTGGGCGAAGTATTCTCCAGAATTAATAACGCCAACCTGAGACTCAATCCGAAGAAGTGTTCCTTGTTTCAAAAATAAGTAGAGTTTTTGGGCCACGTAGTGTCCGAGTCAGGAATCCGCACCAACGAAGACAAGATAGAAGCCATCCGTGATTGGCCAGTTCCAAGAGACAAACATGAACTCCGAAGCTTCTTGGGCCTCTGTTCATACTACCGGCGTTTTGTTGAGGGATTTGCCACCATCGCCGCCCCTCTACATCGGCAGACCACTGATAAAGAGACCTTCCATTGGAATCAGGATTGCGAAACATCATTCAGGCGACTGAAGGCAGCACCATGTTCCAGCCCAATCCTAGCCTTTCCTACACAGTCCGGCAAGTTCATCTTAGACACAGACGCCAGCAACACAGGTTTGGGGGCCGTCCTATCCCAGGTGCAAGATGGTGAAGAGAGGGTGATCGAGTACTACAGCCGTGGATTCTCGAAGCCAGAAAGAAATTATTGCGTCACCAGAAAAGAACTTCTTGCAATAATAAGGGCTGTAGACCATTTCCACAAATACCTGTATGGTCGCCATTTCTTAATCCGAACAGATCATGCTGCACTCAAATGGCTGCTGGACATGAAGACACCGGAAGGACAACTAGCCAGATGGATGGAGAAATTACAGCAATACGACTTCAAGGTGGAACACCGTGCCGGCCGGTTGCACAATAATGCCGATGCCCTATCCAGAAGACCCTGTAGAGCGGAATGCAAGCATTGTCTGAAGACGGAACAGCGAGAGGGTATCTCCATCAGGCAGATCCGAGTGCAGGCCAATGAAGACTGGATAACGGAATCATCCAGGACCAAATGGCTGATCCAGACATCGAACCAATCTTGTCACTCAAAATGAGAGGGGCACCCAGGCCACGATGGAACGAGGTAGCTAGATACTCCGGCGTGCTGAAATCGTTATGGGCTCAGTGGGACTCTCTAAGAGTAGACAATGGAATGCTCAAGCGAGTTTGGGAAAGCGCTGATGGACGAGAAACCAAGTCCCAACTGGTAGTTCCGAAGAAAAAGGTACCAGCCATCCTGCCCGAAGTACATGATGGGATTACCGGAGGCCACCTGGGCATGAATAAAACCCTAGACAAAGTTCGCCAGAGGTACTACTGGGTGAATTACTTCGAAGACGTCAGAGCTTGGTGCCGCAAATGTGCCACATGTGCCGCCAGTAAGGGCCTGAAGACCCGGACCAAGGGCAGAATGCAGCAGTACAATGTGGGCGTCCCATTTGAGAGAATTGCCATCGATGTCGCCGGTCCGTTTCCCGAGTCTGAGAGGGGGAACAAATACATTCTGGTCGCAATGGATTACTTCAGCAAATGGCCTGAGGCATATGCGATACCCAACCAAGAGGCAACCACGGTAGCGACGGTGCTAGTAGAACAACTATTCAGCAGATTTGGTGTCCCGATGGAATTACATTCAGACCAGGGGCGTAACTTCGAATCGAATGTATTCCAGAAGGTCTGCACGATGTTGGGGATCAGGAAAACGAGAACAACACCATTACACCCACAGTCAGAAGGAATGGTGGAAAGATTCAACAGGACCTTGGAACAACATCTATCCAAGGTCGTCAGCAATAACCAGCGTGATTGGGATGAGCATTTTCCCCTATTCCTGTTGTCATATCGCTCTGTTGTACATAATAGTACAGGAGTGACCCCAGCCAAGGTCTTATTCGGAAAGGAGCTGCGATTACCATGCGACTTGTCATTTGGCTCCCCCGAAGAACCTCCCCAAGACATCGACGATTATGCCGACCAGCTCCGACATAACATGCTGGCAATACACGAATTAGCCCGAACGCAGATGTTGGCCACCAGTGACCGGATGAAGTCGCGATACGACCTCAAGGCCAATTCAGTCGGGTTCCAGGAGAGGGACAAAGTCTGGTTGTACAACCCCCAACGGAGCAAGGGTAAATCCCCAAAGCTTACACCCGCCTGGGATGGTCCATACGAGGTGGTCAAGAGGCTTAATGACGTCGTCTACCGGATCCGTCGAAACCCCAAGGCTAAATTGAAGGTGGTTCATTTAGATCGACTCGCTCCCTACCATGGAGGGAATGTTTCTGATCGGGACGACAGGCAGGATACCGCGACGACTAGCGTATATGGGATTGTTATTGTATTTAAATCAGCTGTTTGAATGTAAATAAAGTTCTAGAAAAGTGAAAGTGCATATTAGTTTAATAATTTTAAATTTGAACCCACGAAGTATATTGCAATATTTATTTTTCATTTACTTTGAAGTTGACCGTTTTTTGCATATATTTTTCCGATTTTTCCGCTTTTCCGAGAAAAATGTTTACCGTCAGTGAAGGATTTACACAAAGGCACTTTGGGCACTGGCCCAGAGGCCCCCACCAACTTTTAACATTTGAATTATGTTTTTTGTCTTACATTTTTTGTGTTTTAAAATGTAACATAAATTTGGCATAACATATTTTATCAAAAATAATAAATGTACAATAAAAAAATATCAATTTTAAATTCCTTAAGTAGGCCCCCACCAGTTTTGAGCCCAGAGGGCCCCTGTTTTCCGTTTAAAAAATATAGTGAATCAAATCACAGTATATATATTTGTAGAATACAATTTAAAATGATGACAATTTAGAGTTGTTGAAACGGCGTTGAGTGTTTAAAATAAAGGTTTGGTCTTAGGGTGCAAAACTGTGTTTTTTCATCACGGTGTAAGATGAGAAGGTGGACCGACACATATCGAAAGCTGAGAGTTTAATGAGGATTTCATGTAACAACCACAGGTGGCGCCACCATAACATGTGTACCAATGATTTATTCAAAAAGATTTAATAAAATTATAAATGTAGTAAGAATTAAATTTGTGCTAGTTTCGTATATATACAATAGTAAATAGTGTATTTAAATTTGCACAAATTTTTAAATATAACCCTAAAACCTCCGGCCATCTGGCGACAATGGGTTGAGAAAGAATAAAAAGAACAGGACAAGTAACTAGAGTTCAAAAGTAAATTAGTTTTAGTATTTTAATTCTAAATCACAACACCAAAAACGCTGGTACTTTTTTCATCATTAAACTATATTGTCATACATAATTATAGCAAATAGTGTATGCAAAAAATCCCTTATTTTATTTTTCTTTATAGCGGTTTGAGTTTTTCAATAAAACATTTTTTAAAAAAATATAACAGACTTCCACCTATAACTAAAAAGCTAAAAATAATTATAACAAAATAGAACTCTAGCAAATAAATAACACATTCAATGTTGTTAGGTACCTACCCAGGAAGTAAAAAATGTAAGCATTAAAAGGTGCTCATTCTGTACAAATTAATTACCTACCAATCTAGTATATTTTGAAGTCGGTGCCAAGCAAATCTAAAATCCTTCATTGCATACTTATCTACCACTTCATCAAACTTGATTGTTGCTTGGCACCGACTTCAAAAATATACTAGATTGGTAAGTAATTAATTTGTACAGAATGAGCACCTTATAATGCTTACATTTTTTACTTCCTGGGTAGGTACCTAACCACATTGAATGTGTTATTTATTTGCTAGAGTTGTATTTGTGTGATAGAGTGATAATTATGTTTAGCTTTTTAGTTATAGGTAGAAGTCGGTTATATATTTTTTTAAATGTTTTATTTTCAACTTTTTAGTTTTTTTAGTTTTCATTCTTTATTTTTTATTTTGTATGTATAACCTTAATAGACAGAACCAGGTAACATTGAAAGCCTCAACATTACACAATGATACTTTCTCATTTAAATTGACAGGTAAATCTTTACGAACAAAATGTACTAGTACGCGTTGACTTAATAAGCCCAAAATATATTTATGCCTTATGGACTACGCCATGTAACCTTTTTTCAACAACTTTTTTTGACAACCCTCTATAACTATAGATAATTCCACTCCAACCTATGTACCAACCATCCTGTACATACGACTGCCCACGGACAAACAAATTTGTTAGCTGCCTTTTGTAAACCATAGGACGGAGTAGAATCCATCCCATATTTACGGAGTCAAATCCGTCCCATATTTCAGTATATAACTACTTGTGGGCTACCCCATAAATTATTTAATTTTTAACATTTTATATTATCGCCCTGTGTAACATTAATTCCTCTCCACATTTTATGCAACTTCTTATGGGCTATAAAAGAAATAATTTTTTAATTACACTGTATAAATATAATTCAACTCCAGCATATATTTCAACCATCCTGTATATGATTTGCTTATGTCCACATCATATAACAGTTTTTTAATCACCCTATATAATTTTTATTTCACATTTTTTCCAACATTTTTATACCACCAAACGTCCAGTGTACCCTATATTCCAACCATCCTGTATATATAGCTGCCTACGGACCACTATCATTCTAGTCCGTCCTATATTTCAATCTTCATATAAATGCAACTCCTTCTATCACTTTACTTTTGTGATTTTGTTTGCAATAACTAAACACCTTGTCTATAAACGCACCAAATAGCAGTTTAAAGTTTGACATGTGTTGTCACTGAATTTTCTATTAGGCCGGGAGAATGTGTCTTCGCAAAATGGAAAAATTTGCATTTAAATAGGTATTTGCCTGGTATACAAACAAAACGAGCTTGGTACTCATTGATTTAAGGAGCCGAAAATAATATGCTTTACTACCTATATGCTTGAGATGTACACAGAAAATTTTCAAATTCGCAATTAAAACTTCCAGTGCCTAAAATTCCCGCACTATTACGTTAATTAAAATATTTATGAGGAAATGTCCGTTATGTCATTTCGATGAAATTTATGATAAGAATTTTGGAATTTTAGGCGATTTTCTGCAAAACTGCAAGTTGCACGTCGCAGAAAAGCATATGAGATCACCTAAGGATCTTCCTTAATAGATTAAACCTTAAAAAACTATACACATCCATAAGGATTTATCGAAAAATCGACTAAAATATTAGGGATATTGGTCGATTTCCATTCACAAATTTTATCACTTTACCAATAGAATTCTTTTCCAAAATTTGAAGTTTCACCAATCCGGATATATACTCTATTAAACAAGACCATATTCATTCAAAACGGTGCACCACAGGAGAAGAAATCAGGTAATATACATACAAAAATAAGCGAAAAAAAATACGTTAGGAATTGATAACCTCCTCCTTTTTGGAAGTCGGTTAAAAACAAGAACAATATATATATGGTCTGTCTTTATGATTTTTCATTGTGTTAAATTCAAGTTACCTTTCCTGCTCTCTTTATTTTTTAACCCCTCGTCGCCAGATGGTCTGAGGTATTAGAGTTATATTTTAAAAATTGTGCAAATTGAAAGCACTATTTACCATTTTAATAGTATTTGTGTATCTAAGAAATTAACCTAGATTTAATTGTTGTTACGATATTTTCCACTTTATTAAATCTTTTGAATAAATAATTGGTACATGTGTTATGGTGGCGCTATCGGTGGTTGTTAACTGAAATATCGATATGAGCTGGCCCACCTTGTAATCTTACACCGTGTTCTAAATGCATGTACAAATCACACGTTAATAAATTCTTTTAAAGTACCTGGCTTCTACAAAAACAAAAACGCAAAAGTATGTAACAACATTTTATAAATAAAAAAGGAATTGTACCTAAGACATTAAAATGAAGTCATTTCTACATATTTAATATCTACAAAAAACAACAGATAGTATAGGAGACATTTACACTTACAATTGTATAAAATATTGAGTTGTTTGTTCAATACAAATATAATCAGTTACTTTTGGGTCGTAGAAAATAGATTGAAACGTGATTTGGGAGCAAATTTTAAAAGGAACATTAAATGCAAAAACATAACGGCATACTATATATTTTTCTTGTTTATTGAAAAATTCAAACTGCAATAAAGAAAAATAAAATAATGACATTTTTTGTACACAATAATTGCTCTGCATTTGCTACAAGTATATGTCACAAGTAGTTTAATAACAAAAAAAGTACCAGCACTCTGGGAATGACCTTAGGTTTGTTCCCACCCGTTGCTAAATCGTACATGTGACGATTACCGTCATGCGCATTTAAGAAAACCTGTTCCAACCAAGTCATGACGGTTCAATAAACGTGCTTACTAATCATGCGCAGTAGAAACTGGAATGCAGGTCGCAAAGTTCAGATCTTAAACTTGTCAGAAAGCCGTTCCAACTAATATTTTTGTGACTGTACAATGGTAGTACGTTGAACGATGCTAAAATCGCAGGCGATTTCGTGAAAGTTTCATGGCGGTACGGAAACTGCAGGTAGGAACAAATCTCTTGAATAGTACACATGCTACGCAGCGCCATCTAGTGACTACAGATTTAAATCCTCAATAAGGGAATAGGAATACTCCGGCTCTGAGTCACTTCTTGACGTCTGCTTTCGGAAAAATGTACATCTATCGAGCAATTCTTGGTGTACTATCCTTGCCCAATAGCCATAGATTTGAATATTGATTTATATGTCTATGCCAAAACCCCAAGACCCAAGGGTGATTCCAGAGGGTGGTAACTCAAGATAGGCAATGTTGGTCTAGCTGTCGGTGAACTGTAAACGTAGCCCTCTTCAAAACTTCTTCTAGTACTATTTTTTAACAGTTGCCACGCAACACGTTGATGCTCTAATATGCCACACCAAAATGTTACGTGACACCAAATTTCTACCCTACCTAGTTATGCTAAGGGCAGAAGAAGGTATGTCCGGTAGTCTCAGTGAACGTAAATAAAGAGAAAATAAGGGCGCCAGGTAGATTCCCCTATACCTTCTAAAAACACATAATCAGGACACCTACCCGTCCTAAAATATCTGCTGTAGTAATTTTTGCTAATTTGGGGCGCTAGATTTTTGCCAATATCTAGATATAAATAAATAAATGTTGTAAAAAAGGAATAATAAGCATACCACAGTTCCAAAATATAAGTTTAATTTGCGCGAATAATCTAGTACAAGGCGCTAGAAATATGCCATAGGTCACTCTATTAATGCAAAACAGTCTTAGAATGTTTAAAGTTAAATATACCTAAAGAAAAAAATGAAATGAAACAAATATACACTTAAGGGCAGAGATTCAAACTGTACATGTAAAGATGTGAGATCCTGAATAACCTGGACACAAATATTTAAATATCCCTCTAATACAATAATTCTAATCAATAGAATATTTAAATAAATCGTCAATATCAAACACTACATTAATGGGAACCGATAATAAATTACCTGATATTTATCATTAAATAAAATTCAGAATTCCGACTTTGGTGTCTCATCTATACTACACTCGAGCTCGAGGGTAAGTGCAATCGATCAGAATAATATACATAAACCCGATAGTAGGCTAATGGTCTTTACTTTCGGTTAACAAATTCCATCTTACTAATTTCATATCAAATACTAAAGTTTATATTATTATTGTAAAAACAACTGATAATGAAACAGTAACCAGATACACAAATTGTCACTTATCTGAAACCACAGCTGAAGCTGAAGTTAGAGTCCCTTACGCTCGCTCCACCACTGGAACTCCGATGATAGAAATACCAGAAATACAGTGTTCGTGTATGCACCATCAACTAGTTCATCTGCATGCTAAGTCCATGATCGGCATGATACCATAATGCCAAACCAGGTCTGTGTTCTAGTGTCGTAATAGAACAGCAAAATATAACCCCAATCTCACTGGATGGAGAACAAAAGACGAACACAGCACGTAGAAACAAAAAAACAAATGGAAGAAAGAACGAAACAACAGGAAGGTAGAAAAAAGAACCCTAAAAAAAGAAGAAAATATCTATCAATAGTCTGACAATACGAGAAAGCGGCTAGTGAACAAACAAAAATCACTTACCCTATCAACCAAGGGGTTCTTATACCAAAGGTTCCATTGTGAGGGTGGCCCCAAATACCATGACCACTCTGAAGAATTACGCAACAACAGAAGTTTTCAAATCCTCAATTAGAGAAGTATCCCAGCAACTAATCAACAGTACTACAATATGCTGGAACACAATGTAGGGATTTCCATATAACTCCCGAACTCGGATGCCTTATCAAAAGCCAGTATACTAGTGGAAAATCCCTTAAAAACAACTGCACGACTTCTCCAGTTAACCTCACACACTTTTCTACACGCACATCACATCCCGCCTTATCGACGACAATGACAACTGTCAAGCAACACAAAATATTCGATAAATCAATTCGTTTCGACAGGTCAAATTCAAACCTCCTTCAAAATAAATCACAACGAAACACAATAAATACGGAAAAATTAGCGCGCGAACGGTAGGTTATCGATCGCTATCGGAACGGACGAATAAAAGCAACATTTTGACCGGTCTTAAACGCGTTCAATTATACTGAGTAGCTAAGGCAAAAATATAACGTAACAATCCCCCCTTGCTTGAAGAAATTTTCCCAAAATTTCACAAACAAGTAGACAAGCTAATCGTCGCCAGGATCCTGCTTAAGATCTTTGGCATGCCAAATGCCCCTAGAATTACCCTATTCATCCCGAAGCTCGTATGTCCAAGGAGAAAGCTTCCTTTTAATGTAAAATGGTCCAATATACCGAGGAGCCAATTTCTGTCTAAAGTGTTTAGCTGCATCGGATAACACAAAGTTCCGCCTCCATACTGGTTGGTTAGGATAGTATTCTATCTGCCTACATCTCAAGTTATAACGGTTACAGGTCCTCTAATCTCCTCTGCACATCGGAGAACATCTTTCTGAAGGCTAAGTTACGACTACTCTCGCCAGTTTATTTACCATCTTCTGCGACATAGTCAGAACCTGACAACATCATGTTTCTACCAAAATTCACGAAAAACGGAGTCACTTTAGTGACCTCATGTTTGGATGTGCGTATTGCACAAGCTATTTTGTCAAGATTTTCATCCCAACGCTGGTGACTGTCGGAAGAGTAAATAGATAACATAGTCTTTAGAGTTCGGTTTATTCTCTCAGTAGGATTGGCTCGGGGATGATGAGGCACAAAATTTAATTTTACACTCATAGTCTTTTGCAAGTTTTAGAAATTGTCGGCTTCTATATTGTGGTCCATTGTCACAAATAATGACGCGAGGTACACCAAACTTAAGAAACACTTCCGACTCTATTTTCTTAATTAATGTGTCCCCAGTGGCTTTTCTCAAAGGAAACATGAGAGGAAACTTACTCAGATAATCAGTCACCACCAATATGTATGTATTTCCATGTTTTGATTTTGCCAAAGGATATTGTTTCCCACGGCCTGGAGGGTTTTGGATGCGAAGCTAACTTATCAGTGCGCATCTCTTGTGAAACTTCATGGGCCACGCAAGTACGACAACGTTGAACAAAGCGAGCGACGTCAAAGCGCATCTTTGGCCAATAATATTTTTCAGCTACACGAGCGAACGTTTTATACACCCCGCAGTGTCCTGAAGTTGGGGGTTCATGAGCAGAGACAATTGCCCGAAGTCGGTCGGTTTTAGGTAAGACCAGTTTCCATGAATCAGCAGGAACCGACAGTTCAGAAAACTCAGTAGGAACATGCTTCCAAAGTTGTCCATCCTGCTCTCTATAAGAAGAATATTTGAGCGGTTTCTTCCTAACGCGTTCTAACATGGCTACATACCATTTATCAGTAATCGGCTTCGACAACAAGAAATCCATAGTGCAGGGATCAACGTAGTCAATTACGGGAACACTACGAGAAAGAGTGTCTGGTAGAACGAGGTCTTTGCCCTTACGATGTATAATCTTAAAACAAAACTGCTGTAGTCTTACAGCCCAACGAGCAAGTCTACCTGATAAATCCTTCAAATTATGCAACCAACACAAACTATAATGGTCGGTAATCACCGTAACCTCTACACCCTCAATATAAGGTCTCAGCTTTTTAAGGACCCAAATCACGGCAAGACATTCCCTCTAGGTAGTTGAATAAACACGTTCTTGCCTGGTAAGGGACCTACTAAGGTAACAAATCACATGGTCACCGTCTTCATATGGCACCTATCCCATAACTAGAAGCATCTGTCTAGATAACGAACGGTCTAGAGTAATCCGGACAGCTAAGAATAGGGGCGGAGACTAAATGCTCTTAAATAACCCTGAAAGAATTTGCACATTCTTCCGTCCACACAAATCTACTATTTTTCTTAAGCAAGGCTGCAATTGGTGCGATAATTGTTGAAAAATCTGGCACAAATCTCCTATACCATGAAAATGTCCCAACAATCCGGCGTACCTCCCTGACATTGGTTGGCGGGGGAATCTCTAACATCGCCTTCACTTTGTCTGAGTCGACATGAAGTCCATTCCTGTCAACAACGTATCCTAAATATTTCATCTCGGGTTTACAAAATTGACATTTCTCCGGACTAACGGTAATGTTGGCTTCCCTAAGACGACGGAAGACTTCATCCAAGAGAGTTAAGTGTTGTTCAAATGTCTGACTTACCACCACTACATCATCTAAATAAACAAAAACGTAAGGTTCGAGATCATTCCCTAAAACTTGATCTATCAGCCTTTGCCAACGAGCTGGAGCGTTATGCAACCCAAAAGGCATACGACAAAACTAAAATAATCCTCTATTAGGCACTGAGAAAGCTGTATAGGCTTTAGAATCATCGGCCATTTTGATTTGCCAAAAGGCAGACCTAACATCTAGGGAAGATAGATACTTAGCATTCTTAAGCTTATCTAATAGGTCCGGAACCCTTGGAAATGGATAACTATCCCGGACCGTGACAGAATTTAACTTCCTAAAATCAACGCAAAAGCGATATGACCCGTCCTTCTTCTTAACTAAGAGAGTGGGAGAAGACCAAGGACTAGTTGACGGCTCTACTACACCAAGTCGCAACATTTCCTCTAATTGCTTGTCAATTTCCCTTTGAATTACAGGATTCACCCTATAATACCGCTGCTTAATCGGTTCGCTATTGGTCACAATAACATGTTCCGTCCTGTCTGTACAACCTAATTGATCACCCATCAATGCCACGTTACGATCCACTACTGCCTGAAGTCTGGACCGCTCCAGAGGACTAAGTACAGTCTGATCAGAAACATGACTTATCGTATCAACTCCAACAGGTTCACGAGAAAAATGCCATTCATTACGCCTTAAATCAGGAACTATACCCATATCTCGCCAAAAATCGGCTCCAAGGATGAGTACATGGGGAAGTTCAGGAACAATCAATGCTTCAATTAATCTAAACTTATCTCTTAAGGACACAGGTAACTGTACACTACCCACACTACAACATTTATTACCATTTGCCACAGTACAACTAACTACCCTGCTGTAATTAATAGACAATCCAAGGTCCTTAACAATCCCTAAACCCTGATTACCAATGATTGTCCTTGATGCCCCAAAAGTCAACAACAGAAGTTTTCAAATCCTCAATTAGAGAAGTATACCAGCAACTAATCAACAGTACTACAATATGCTGGAACACAATGTAGGGATTTCCATATAACTCCCGAACTCGGATGCCTTATCAAAAGCCAGTATACTAGTGGAAAATCCCTTAAAAACAACTGCACGACTTCTCCAGTTAACCTCACACACTTTTCTACACGCACATCACATCCCGCCTTGTCGACGACAATGACAACTGTCAAGCAACACAAAATATTCGATAAATCAATTCGTCTCGACAGGTCAAATTCAAACCTCCTTCAAAATAAATCACAACGAAACACAATAAATACGGAAAAATTAGCGCGCGAACGGTAGGTTATCGATCGCTATCGGAACGGACGAATAAAAGCAACATTTTGACCGGTCTTAAACACGTTCAATTATACTGAGTAGCTAAGGCAAAAATATAATGTAACACAGTTAATCGAATTTGTCAAAGTGGTACAATGTGATCTTCTTTATTGGCCACTGGTATATGTAAATGATGTAAATCACATATGATTTTTGTCTTTTGCCTGAAGCCATAAATGCATTAATCGCTTCGTAATTTTTCTCTAATTTGTGGTAGAATTTTGTATCAAATCCCATCCTTACAGTATTCAGTTTTAAGGTACTGTATATAGCCAGAAGCTATAAACTAAATTATCTTTTAAAACATAATTTAATAATCAGTTTTTTAGGCATTATTTTACAACCAACAAAAAGTGTCAAGAAATATGGCTTCAAAGAATAAACAACGAAAAACTTTACATGCCAGGTATGTTTATCTTTTTCTGATCAGCATTATAAGGTGCTCATTCTGTACAAATTAATTACCTACCAATCTAGTATATTTTTGAAGTCGGTGCCAAGCAACAATCAAGTTTGATGAAGTGGTAGATAAGTATGCAATGAAGGATTTTAGATTTGCTTGGCACCGACTTCAAAATATACTAGATTGGTAGGTAATTAATTTGTACAGAATGAGCACCTTTTAATGCTTACATTTTTTACTTCCTGGGTAGGTACCTAACAACATTGAATGTGTTATTTATTTGCTAGAGTTCTATTTTGTTATAATTATTTTTAGCTTTTTAGTTATAGGTGGAAGTCGGTTATATTTTTAAAAAAAATGTTTTACTGAAAAACTCAAACCGCTATAAAGAAAAATAAAATAAGGGATTTTGTTGTATACACTATTTGCTATAATTATGTATGACAATATAGTTTAATGATGAAAAAAGTACCAGCGTTTTTGGTGTTGTGATTTAGAATTAAAATACTAAAACTAATTTACTGTTGAACTCTAGTTACTTGTCCTGTTCTTTTTATTCTTTCTCAACCCATTGTCGCCAGATGGCCGGAGGTTTTAGGGTTATATTTAAAAATTTGTGCAAATTTAAATACACTATTTACTATTGTATATATACGAAACTAGCACACATTTAATTCTTACTACATTTATAATTTTATTAAATCTTTTTGAATAAATCATTGGTACACATGTTATGGTGGCGCCACCTGTGGTTGTTACATGAAATCCTCATTAAACTCTCAGCTTTCGATATGTGTCGGTCCACCTTCTCATCTTACACCGTGATGAAAAAACACAGTTTTGCACCCTAAGACCAAACCTTTATTTTAAACACTCAACGCCGTTTCAACAACTCTAAATTGTCATCATTTTAAATTGTATTCTAGAAATATATATACTGTGATTTGATTCACTATATTTTTTTAAACGGAAAACAGGGCCTAATTTAAATTGGTGACGGTTGTCATCTTCAAGGAGTAAACTCAAACTAGTTTGGCAACTAGAGATGACAACTTAGTTGTTGAAACGGCGTTGAGTGTTTAAAATAAAGGTTTGGTGTTAGGGTGCAAAACTGTGTTTTTACATACCTACTCCAGTTTATAGCCACAGTATTGACCAAGGACCAACAAACAGTGCTGCAATAAAATATCTTCTAAGAGATACAAACAGTTATTGGTTAAGAAATAATATTAAAAAAACATTTCATGGTTATTTCATTGATGGAAGGGAAATTATATATTTTAAAAGGTTTGAGAAATGTTTTCCTCAAAACAACAATTACATTACATTCAAAATGATAAACTTAAAGCTGCTTGTTGATGTCATACTGGGGATATATATCACAAGGATGCAAAAAAAATCTGATTATAAATTTTTGTATACAAGGCCAAAAAAAATTTAAACCATAAACATCAACTTTTTAAATCGAGAGTACCCATGTTGTATTTCTTTAAACAATTCTGTCTTAAATTCTAGGTATGTTTCATGTACCATATCATATGTAGAAACTAATAATTAGTGAGAACTTTATTATGAGTGAACTAATAATAAAAATTTCTTTATTTCAAAAGTTCTGTAATTCTGAAAAGGAGTGACTTATTACAAAAACAAATTAGCAAATCAAAGTAAATATGCAAATTATTAAAATTTCCAGTCAAGTGCAAGTCAAACTTCAAATTCTTGTAAGGCTTCGATTAACATTTGTGACTGGATTTCTTGCATTTTGGCTCTTAATTTGATCTGTTGAACTTTTTTTGTTTATGTTTGAAAAATTGAATGTGATAATAATACCTTATTTTTGGACCACTCTGTATGCATGAATTTATGATAAAAAACACAACCAAAAATAAAAATTGAAGACTCGCAACAATTTGTGCATGTTATATAAATTGAATCCCTTGATATATTTCTTTCAACTAACACATGTTGACATTTATACTGTTTTGTTTGTTTTAACTATTAATCATTTTAATGTATAAATAAGTAGTGCCATTTTCAACTGTATTTGTTAATTTATCTTTTGTAAATAAATAAATTTAATTTCAATATTAGTTTCATTTATTTTGATGGTACATTGTCTTCTAAATGTTATATTTGTGGCATATTCTTGATTATTTTTATGAGTTCTTGGGAAATAACACCACAATCGAAACAAAAATCTGTATATTCAAGGAAATTTTGGTTTTTCCTTGAATATACAGATTTTGTTTCGATTGTGGTGTTATTTCCCAAGAACACAAAAATAATTCGATGGTACAGCCCTCTATTGGTGACATTTGCAACCAGAAACTGCAGATTCCTTCTTTTTAGTACGGTGATCTGTCAAATTCAACAAACGTCAAATTTAGTACTTGAAAAAATTCTGAAGGTGCTGGCTGTTTTCCAATTAGCGCACAATTGAGCAAAGAGCTAAGCACTGAGGCACTGAGTGTTCCAATTACAGTACTGGCTCGCACAAATGAGCACAAGAAATAACTGTGCCTTTGGGAAGTTTTATGTAGGTTTACTAAGTAAACATTAAAAATTATCATAAAACATTGAAGTATGTTCCAATTAACGCCCGAAAATTACGGTACAGGGCGACACAAAAACACTTTCTGCTCTAGTAATTGGAAAACAGCCATTATTGAATTATTCTGTAAATAATTTACGTACACATAAACGTCAATTGATAACCTATGAGTAATACACTTTTAACCATATGGTGAGCAGTGTACTCTACCGGTTGGTTTAAAAAAAACATATTCCAATTAACGTCCTAAAATTGCCGCACTGTGCGGCACAAAAACACTTTGTGCTCTGGTAATTGGAAAACAGCCGCTTATTATGCATATTCTAACCTCTCATGGGACAAAATGTGAACACATTTTATAACATTGAGTTGCCCATCTATGGGTGAGTTCAGCAGATACAAACTGTTGTGAACGTTTGCTAACGTTTCATGTTTTGTGCTGCACGTTTCATGTTTTGTGCAGCACAAAACATGAAACGTAAGCAAACGTTGACAACAGTTTGTATCTGCTGAACGCACCCTATCTTTATTGTATGATCTGTGGGTGATTCATTGTATGATCTGTGGGTGATTCCCATTGTCAACTAATCGTAGATATATTAAATGCCTGGTATGCAATTTTAATTTATTAGTTTCTTGTTTCTTTTGGAACAACGTAATATGGTATTTGCTTGATGGGCGTTATTTAATTATTATGTGTGTGTGTCTTATAATCGCCTATCGGTTTGTTTGTGAACATTGTAAGGTGCATTGTGTAAAAAACTCGAAAACTTATAAGCGTGTGGCAAGTTTACGTAAACTGACGGATTTGTAAAGTTGTATACAATGGCCGAAGGTATGTCTGCTAATGAGGTCTCTAAATTATTTAACAAAATATCTTTGACTGGAGAGAAGTTCATAAAAAAAGTAGAACAAAATAAAGCATTTCTGCATGAATGTTTACAAGCAATTAAAAATCAATCACAAAATTCTTCATATAAGTTGAAATCACACAATTTGTGTGACCATCAGAAAATACGTCGTGGTACTCTTGCCTTTAGCAGAATATCTAAACTTTTCAAAAGAAACCTAAAAATAACACATATTGAAAAAGTTGAAAATACTTTTCTGTTAATTCAGTATGAACTGAAAAAACTTGAGTACAAAAAGAAATATGGAACAGTAAAGGAGTTGCAATTGTTTCATAGTACAAGAACCAATTGCATCCAATCAATATGTAACAAAAATTTTGACTGGAGATTAAGTGGTACCGCTAGAGGGCATAAACACGGTTTTGGTGTATGTTTTAGTCCCAGTAGTAAATTTGCCAATTTCTTTGGAAACAGAGGTGTAGACAAAGTCATGATTTTGGCAAAGGTTCTTGTCAGTCGTAGCTGTGCTGGAGAACAATTTATGACAATCCCACCAAACAATTTTGATACAACCACAAGGCAGGATTTAAGTGTCTATGTCAAATATGAGGATGATACATTTTATCCCAATTATGTAATCTATTATAAAGAACTGGACCTAAAGAAGATGCCTGACTTTGACCATGACAGTGATAATGACACATTCTTAGATGATTATGCTGATGGTTTATTTCATGACAATGATAATGACACATTCTTAGATGATTATGCTGATGGTTTATTTCATGACAATGATAATGACACATTCTTAGATGATTATGCTGATGGTTTATTTCAAGACAATGATAATGACACATTCTTAGATGATTTTGCTGATGGTTTATTTCATGACAATGATGATGACACATACTTTGATGATTTTGCTGATTGTATATTTCATGACTGAGGATGACACAGCCTTTGATAATTTTGCATTATTTTCATGAAAATGATGATTAGAAGATTTATCTGATGAATTTTTTCACTAAGAATATGTTAATAATTAATTTATATTAATATTTTAAATCTGTATTAATTTTATTTAGTTTTTGTTTAGTCATTTTTTAGGCTATTAGGGTTACCATTTTTTTAAAGAAAAAAGTGTTGTAAGTTTGAAAGTACGAAATAAAAAGTATTTTCTTATTTTGGTATTTATTCTAGTTGAAATTTATATAGTAAGTTGCAGGGAAACGGCTTCTCATACCCCAAATAATGTTTTGTGCTGTATGTAATTCTGTCAGCCAGTGATTCCCAGGCAAATGTCAATTTGTAGGTTAATTAAACTTTGTATTATGTTCTGTATGGTCTTTGTGAACACTTTGTACACTACTGACAGGTCATCCATTTAATCCTTTGTTTCAATAGTTAGTTTGTTTCATATTGCCAAGATGATGTTCCCAGTGGAAAAACTGACATCAAAAACTATTCTGAACAAAGGGTGACTGAGTGTTGATTAACATGTTCAGAAGAAAAGAATGATAACTGAAGGGTCAGTTGGTGCTTATGATTGTTATGATAAAATGATGCTTTGCTTCATATTGCTTGTGGTTTATTAGAGTTACAGTCTAGCCTTAGTGTACTGCTATAAAACTCAAGAGTAAAGGTTCTTGGAAGTTTGAGACAGAATTTTTTTTAATTGTGTAATACTCTGTTGGGAAGAAATTCAATTTATTTCTAGCGCAATCTGTCAGCTTGCTCGGAAAACTATAGTCCTATTAATCCAGAAGTACAAAATCCACACCAACTAGTAATTTGTTGGGAATGAGTAGGTTTTGGTTAGACCAAAACGGCTCAGAATTCACAATTTCCTGTGTAAAACCCTTCAGCAATACAGTGCACACAATTATCAGACTATTTCAGCATCATGCTCCTCATAGATGTAACAATTATTTACAATTTTCTATATTCTAGAATATTATAATCTATGAATAATTTTACTCTATAGTAATTATAGTTTTAAGGTACTTTGCACAGAGTAGAACTATTGAAACATTTCTTTTGAAACATCTTTTATTTACCATGCCTCTTTATTCCGATTATACACTAGTCAACAGATTTTTACGTAACATAAAATTCAACCATCATGTAGGTAATGTAGGTATAAGCTATAACTGACATAATTTTAACAGCAAACTCATAGAAGTAAATTATTTGCGCATTATAACAGTAGTAGCAGTAAACATTTTTATTTTTAACTTAATAAATTAATGGAAAATGTACCAATATGCACAGACAGGTAAATAAAAACGTATACTGCAGAGAAAAAGACATAATAATACAATTCATTTTGTGCCCCGATCTCAAGAAAATCCTAGTTCCTCCCATTTGCCTTCATAGCTAATATCAGCACTCCGCTGGCTGTCTGCCGCATATTCGCACTTTTAATGCAATATTTACTGTCATTTTAAACCAATTTCCCGTAATTATAATGAAAATCCAAAACAGTCAAATTGAAGTACATTATACGAGCTTTGAAAACATATTTAGCATATGCTGATCACACTAGCCTGGTTAATATGGTTCGAATTGCAGAATATCTCTCTAAGGTTACAATTGTTCAAAAACTACCAGTTTGACGGTGATTGTCCCAGCTTTAGTCACAAGAAAGTAATGAATTTTTGAAAAAAATCTACTTTTTACCATTTTTTAACCGACTTCCAAAAAGGAAGGGTTTTTTTTGTATGTATGTTACCTGATTTCTTCTTCTGTAATGAACCGTTTTGAATGAATATGGTCTGGTTTAATAGAGTATATACCAGGATTGGTGAAACTTTAAATTTTGGAAAGGAATTTTCCATTGGTAAAGTGATGAAATCGACCAATATCCCTAGCATATTGGTGGATTTTTCGAAAACTCGTTATGGATGTGTATAGTTTTTTAACGTTTAAGCTATTAAGGAAGATCCCTAGGTGATCTCATATACTTTTCTGCGACGTGCAACTTGCAGAAAATCGCCGAAAATTCCAAAGTTCTTATCAAAAATTCCATCGAAATGACATAACGGACATTTCCTCATAAATATTTTAATTCCAACATAATAGTGCGGGAATTTTAGGCACTGGAAGTTTTAATTGCGAATTTGAAAATTTTCTATGTACATCTCAAGCATATAGGTAGTAAGGCATAGTATTTTCGGCTCCTTAAATCAACGAGCACCAAGCTCGTTTTTTGGTATACCAGGCAAATATCTATTTAAATGAAAATTTTTCCATTTTGCGAGACGGTGCTATTGGTTGTCACATTCTCCCGGCCTAATAGAAAATTCAGTGACAACACAAGTCAATCTCTAAACTGCTATTTGATGCGTTTATATACAGGGTGTTTAGTTATAGCAAACAAAATCACAGGATGGTTGGAATATAGGGTGGAGTGGACGTTTGGTGGTATAAAAATGTTGGAAAAAATGTGCAGTTAAAATTATATAAGGTGATTAAAAAACTGTTATATGATGTGGACGTAAACAAATCATATACAGGATGGTTGAAATATGTGCTGGATTTGAATTACATTTATACAGTGTGATTAAAAAATGATTTATTTTATAGCCCATAAGAAGTTGCATCAAGTGTGGATAGGAATTAATGTTACAGAGGGCGATAATATAAAATGTTAAAAATGAAATAATTTATGGGGTAGCCCACAAGGAGTTATATACTATGGTTGAAATATAGGACGGATTTGACTCCGTAAATATGGATTCTACTCCGTCCTATAGTTTACAGAAGGCAGCTAACAAATTTATGCTTGTCCGTGGGCAGTCGTATGTACAGAATGGTTGATACATAGGGTGGAGTGGAATTATCTATAGTTATACAGAGTTGTCAAAAAAGTTGAAAAAAGGTTACATGGCGTGGTCCATAAGGCATAAATATATTTTGGACTTATTAAGACAACGCGTACTAGTACATTTTGTTGGTAAACATTTACCTGTTAATTTAAATAAAATGTATCATTGTGTAGTGTTGAGGCTTAAGATGTTACCTAGTCCTGTCTATTAAGGTTATACATAGAAAATAAAAATAAAGAATGAAAACTACCTGATTTCAAAAAACTAAATAGTTGAAAATAAAACATTTGTTAAAAAAATATAACCGACTTCCACCTATAACTAAAAAGCTAAAAATAATTATAACAAAATACAACTCTAGCAAATAAATAACACATTCAATGTTGTTAGGTACCTACCCAGGAAGTACAAATGTACAAATTAATTATGGTAGATAAGTACGCAACGAAGGATTTTAAATTTGCTTGTCACCGACTTCAAAAATATACTAGATTGGTAGGTATATAATTTGTACAGAATGAGCACCTTTTAATCTTTACACTTTTTACTACCTGGATCGGTACCTAACAACATTGAATGTGTTATTTATTTGCTAGAGTTGTATTTTGTTATAATTATTTTTAGCTTTTTAGTTATACGTGGAAGTCGGTTATATTTAAAAAAAATGTTTTTCTGACTTTTCTCGGTGAAAGATGATCAATTCAGGACTTACAAACGATCAAAAAGAAGGATTTCTGATTCTTTACAACTTGTCCATTGACCGCATTACTATCCGTTCTTTACTTTTCGCAATATAAGCAAAAATTACTCATATTTTTGAGAATTTTTATTTTTAAATATTTTACTTTTATGAATATACTTGCACCATTTTACTGTTACAATCTTATAAATTATTCTCTGTAAACTGTAGTGAAGTGATGGTATAAGCGAGTTGCTGTTAAACTCCAAGTCCCAAAATTACTTCAATTTTGCTCTGTAGACTGGTGTAGTTATTAAATTTTATCGAAACCCTTTTTTCCTTGCCCAACCCTTTATTGTTTGTCCAAAAATTTTTTCATTATTATTCAGTATTTCACCGATTGATCTGGTTCCAACATTTTAGCGTATTCAGTAAATCCCCCACTAACCCATATATATCTATAAATATTTATTAATAATTCCTAGATAAAGATACCAGAAAACAATTCAAATGAAACAAAGATTACATATCATATATTGGATTTGACTTTTTAAATATAGATTAACGAAACCACTCAAAGACAAGTCAGTTATAATAATTTCCATAGTGAAAACACTGTTAAGTGAACTAAGACGATGCAAAACAATATAGGAAAGTTAAAAAAAAAGGTAAATTACCTTAAGTACGATGCAGGTTATGATGCTGATACCGAAAGTGATGGCGAAAATTATAAAAAACCGAGACAAGCCAGAATGTATAACTTGAATAGTTTAATTTTAGAACTAAGAAGTTTAAATTTACACAAAACAATACTTAAGCATAATAAAAAATGTATCAGCGAATGTCTCGATGCAATTGAAGAAAATACCAAGAATAATGACGAATCATTTCAAAAACCAAAACTACCAGTACCTGTTGGCAGTCATGAACATATGACTTTACCACTTGGAGATTTAAACTTACACAAAACAAACAGATTCCTAAAAGAACTTAAGCAAAACCAAAAATTTATCAGCGAATGTCTCAATGCAATTAAAGGACTCTCAAGCAGCACCATGTACTGGAATAATGATGAATCGTTTCATTCATCGAAAGTACCCGTACCTATTGGTAGTCATGAATATGTGATGCTAACTTCAAGATTCAACAACCCTCTCGAAGTAACAAACATAGAAAGAGTTCAAAACCCTTTCTTGTTAATCCAGTATGAAATACAGAAATGTGAGTACATCAAGAAATATGGTAAGGTGCATGAAAAACTTTTGTTTCACTGTACAATACCAGACAACATTTCACCAATATGTGAAAAAAACTTTGACTGGAGATTAAGTGGAAGAGCTAGAGGCCACAAGCATGGATACGGAGTATGCTTCACCCCAAACCCCACTTTTGCAAATTATTTTGGGAAAAAAGCTATAGAAAAAGTAATGATTTGTTCAAAAGTTCTTGTAAGTAATTACTGTGAAGGAGAACCAGACATGGTAGTACCACCTGACAATTTTGATACCACTGTAAGAGGTGATTTGCAAGTATATGTGAAATATGAAGACAATACATTTTATCCTATGCACATAATATATTACAAAGATTTAAAACTGTTAAGAAGGTTTACCTATAGACCACGTTTTCTGGTTGTAAATATGTAATGCTGTTTAGAGTTTTATTGTAGTTTCATTGTTTTAAATCCAAGATAATGAAAGCCTAAGAAAAAAGTACAGACATTTGTATTATGCAATAAATTCATTGTTAAAATTTGTAATCAAATTAATGCCCAGTCAGGTAGCTTATATTTATATTGGTGATTTAACTTCTGGCAAGAACGTGTAACCAGTGACAGGACGTTAAATGCCGTAATATTTTCCGAATCTGAAGTAGACCAATTTTGAAGGCATGATGCCTAAACATCAATTTTTGTTCACTTTCATTGGTCATAGTTTGAACTTTCTTAATATAAATATATAGTATCAAGTGTTTACAATTTTTGGCCTGTTTCCATTATATTTAACATTATTCCATTAACATAAGCCGATTTCTAGCGGTCTACCGGTTATAACTTTTGTTATGCCCTTGGTTGACAGTGGTTGTACTTTGACATAACCCTTTTGAACATTGAAAGTAGAACCGAAACTGATTCGACAGAATGCAATTTGGTACAACCGGAAAACGTCAAAATCATATGTTTAATTATTTTTGTTTAAGTATATACACGTATGTGAATAACTTTGTAGCTCCTGTGGTTATTTAATCGTTCAAATGATAATTTTGATAAAATGGACAGAAATTTATTATTAAATATTTGTGGTGACTTATTTTTTGATTATGAAGATTGGACTTTTACCTGTTTTTTGTTTACATATAATTTAAATAAATATATAGCCTGCCTTTTTGGTTCCAAAACAACTGTAGCCAGAGACCTGGCTGCTCAGGTATAATGATTATCATTTTTTTCAAGTTATTTAGAATGCAGAGAAAAACTTTTGAACAATTAATTGGAGCTGTTGTTAGAACTGATAAAAATAAGGTGATGTATAAAAAATATAGTAGAGGACATCACCCCATTGATATTAGTATTCAAATATAGATATTCTTGTGGTATTTGCCTACTCAAGATAGTTTAATAAGCATAAGCAAGTGATAAGATGAAACTTACATGTAGTAGATTTAGCTTTAATATAAACATATTGGTGTAACTGTCTAACAAATTTACAAAAATGTAAAACATCGATTACAATTGTAAAAGCTATCCAAACATTGCATATAAATTAATATTAATTTCCTTGTATTGAAATATATTTATTAGAAATAAAAATAAATACATAACCTAAAATGTCATTTAAGAAAGAGACAAACAATCAAAAACAACTACTGCTTTGGGTTATTACCGGTTGAAGATATTTCAAACAATGACGTAAGAAAGGGCTCATTTGTGACGTTTTCGTGATGCCACTGGTATTAACCAAGACCGCTAGAATGTGTTTGGTTCAAACCACTTAGGAACAATTATAACCGGTAGATCGCTAGAAATCGGCTATAGTTTCATTTCTGTAAAGTTATTAGAAATACCATGGGGGTTGCCAGGTAAGAGGGCGGGGTAGTTGTTCCACCCCCAAGCCAAAACATGTCAATTTGCCCCCCTCTAAATCAAAAGCTGGCGACGCCCCTGACCAATACTCATGTTCATGAGAAAAGCGCATCCAAAATAAATAATGGAGAAATAAGGTCAATTCATAATACCTTCAATCTAGGATGTTTCAACAAGATGTTACCATGCCAGCCACAATTTTGAGAATAGTTCTCTAAGGTTCAGTGTTTCTATTACTAGTTTATATCTGAAGATCAGGCATACAATTTGGTAAAAAACTATTGTCTATATTGTAATTCCTCTTCATAGAATAGTTTGTGTTAATGGCAGATAATTTGCATGAATACACTATACACTACATAAAACTAGCAAGTCCGTAGCCAGCGGGTTGAACCCCCAGACCCCCCCGTTTCAAGATTCAATTTTAACCAATTACTCATGTTTTTCATAGAATAAATTTTATATTTATATAATTTTAGATAGATCTTCTTGAAATACATGAACAAAAATATACATATTGCAGTCCTAATCAGCCCATCACCAATCAAAAAAATGTATCCAACCCCCCCCCCCTAACGGAAACCCGCCCCGAAAAAATTTCCTGGCTACGGCCTTGAAAACTAGCCCTAGGAAAAGTTTTCATCTCGTAGTTACGATTGAATAAAAAAAATTGAACACTTTTATTAGCTTACAAACATGCTTTAATAGCAAACCAAACCTAATGCAGGAAATAAATTATAGCTCAAAGAACTAAAAAACACACCTTAATAGGAAAGTGAACTAAAAAGTAAAAAATAATTTAAATTATTATGTTCATCAGCAATATATTTTAACAGTTTAATTAAGTGATAAAGTGATTGTCAAAAAAATCGCTACATTGTAAAATAATGTGGGGAGCTTTTTACAATATTTTTATACTAACTCTGCTTTCACAAATAGCTACCAATGAAGTATATTCACTGACAAAGAAACTGTAACACCCAGAAGGAGATGTTTACATTTAATATTGTTTTGGTAAAACATAGATGCTATAGTAAGGAGTAAATGATTAAAATTAAAAAAAAAATACCAAGGAGTTTAATTTTTTTTAATTAAGTTTGTTAATAGTAATGTTGTCCACCCTGTTTAATCTATACACTCCCCACAACATGTCTTACACACTGATTCAATAAGGTGATCTACTTCTTCTTGAGGAATACTATCGCAAGTTATCTGTATTTCATTTCTTCGAACCTCCAAAGTCAGTGGGGTCTGGGGTAAATTTTCGAGTCTTCTACCCATCATATCCCAAGTATGTTCTATGGGTGAAAGATCAGAGGATCTAAAAAGGTTTAAACTAATTCGAGCAACAAGAGGCCGATCATTATCATATTGATATATGAAAACCATGTACATACGGCTTCACTACTTCTTGAATATAACGTTGCGCTGTCATGTTGCCACGAAAAAGACTAAGGGTGAGGTACTTCTAATATGCAATAGCGCCCCATACGAATAACGCTTACTATTCGGTGCACATGTCGCTCAACATCAAATTGAGGTTGACGTCTTTCTCCTTGACGTCGTCTGACCCTCCTTCCACCCAAGCAGAATCGTCAATGTTCAGCGGTCAGAGGTATCACAAGATGGGGTCGATAATGCTGCAGTCCACAAGACCTTATACAGTGGTAAATCATTTTGAGTTGTCAAAAATCGGCCTCTAAAGTCTTAGACGTCCATCTTGAATTTCAATTGTGCCCCTTCGACGTCCGGTGCCTACTCTTCTCCGATTTTGGGTATCTTCATACCAGTGTTGGAATTCTGTTAGAGTGAGCAATTTCTCAAAACGACCTATTTCAATTATTTTATGTTTTTTTGGGGAATAACACCACAATAGAAATAAAACTACGTATATTGCAGGAATACCAAACGTTTCAAAGTCTATTCGGACTTCGTTGTCAATGGCTTTATATTTATTGATGTGATTGCAAAATGAAAATTTGATTTGACATTTAAAATTTTAAAAAAATTTGATTTGACATTTAAAATTTTAAATGTCAAATCAAATTTTCATTTTGCAATCACATCAATAAATATAAAGCCATTGACAACGAAGTCCGAATAGACTTTGAAACGTTTGGTATTCCTGCAATATACGTAGTTTTATTTCTATTGTGGTGTTATTCCCCAAAAAAACATAAAAATAATCAAGAATATGCCACAAACAACGTTTAGAAGACGACCTATTTCAAATTTAGTTAGCTGGTGATACATTCTGCGTACACATACTCTAGGTTTTTATCATTACTAAACTCAATTTTGGATACCATGAAACATTTTTTTTTGGTAAATTTTAAAAAATGCAAAAAACGACTACAATATTAATTGGTAAAAAAGTTTACATAAAAAAACACACCTAACTTTACCATATTTTAATCCTTTACTACTTATATACTGTAGCATCTATGTTTTACCAAACCAATATTAAATTTAAACATATCCTTCTGGTTGTTGAGATTTCTTTGTCAGTATATTTATAACAATGGATATCAATCAACCCCCACTTTTTCATAATAATCCTTTTTTGTTAATCACCATATTCGAATTTTAAACGTAATTGAATGTATCAGAAAAAATATGATAAAGGTGCTTTAGTTTTAACTTAATTCCTGGTCAGGATCTCAATTGATTTATTACAAAAACTAAGTAGAAATGTTCATTAAATATTTTATAGTTTATTTAAGTTTTTTTTGTGGACACCTGAAAATAAGTGCTGTTACATATACAAGATTCCACAAAATTCATTCTAAATACCATTTTTTTTAAATATGATCAGAGTAATATTTACTTTTATAATGACTGCTAAATAAAAATTGGTAATATCTCCAAAAATGTGCACGAAATGTGCAAAATGACAATCAAAATCGCAAATATAATTTGAAAAAAACAAATTAAATACATAATATCCTTACCAGATCGTAACGATTTACATTCAGCTGCTTGCGCCGTGCTCCACCAATTGGAGTATCGGCTTCTGTATCAGACACTTCATCTAATTCTTTTTCTTTCTCGCCTTGAAGTTTTCGTAAAACTCGCGAAGACATACTGCACAGTTAATTGATATCGATACTAATTTAAAAATTAGCTTAAATCTTATTTAACTATTTTTATAACTCTTTGAGTTGACATGTTTTGACGTCCCACCGCCTGACACTGACAGGCGACCGACGTCAGACGTGACAGATTGACGTACGAAAAAATCCAAAATACCAACTTAAAACACAACACAGTATAAACATAAATCACAAATTCTTACACAGCGTGTCTGTTTATCGATTTTTTCCAAGAAGTTTTGTCATTCCGTTACATCTGTCAATTATGTCATAAGTCTTTTAACCTAATAAATTTGTTTATGCTGCTGATTATGTTAAATTTTAAAGTTAAAAATTATGAAATAAATATTGATGAGATTTTTAAATAAATTGACGCAATCATAGAATAAAACTCAGGTGCATAATGAGGCTTAAAAGGAGGAGGCGTATCATGATGAGGGTTGAAGGTAATGAAGCTGTGACAGAAACATATAAAGATGATACCAACATTAATAAGATGCCTGAGACAGACGAAATTTTTGATCCAAATAGGGCTGTAAAGAATGAAGATGAAAGCAAAGATCAACAAACTGCAAACGATAATTCTGAGGATATAATTCCATCTATAAATGGCGATGAAAAAAACGTCAATAATAGTGATGAAGGAGTCCTTAAAGGTCTTGACGAAGTCAATAATGGCATTAGTAATTCACCACCAAAGGAGAATGAAATCCCTTGTTCTGTCAAAGTTGAAGATACATCAGATGTCATCCCAAATGCTGAGACTAATAGTGAAACACCTATGTGTACTAATAGTGGTGCACTTCGAGAACCTAAAAGTGAGAATATTTCAAATGACAGGAGTCCCCTGGTGGATACAAAGAGTCCATTCAAAATATGTAGATTGTGTCTTGTATTTGTGGATGACAATTTCATTCCATTGGAAAAAGTGATGGTTATGCTTCAAATTGTTTTGCCTGAAGTGGTAAGTTTGTACTTTATTTACTCAAAATATATGCAATGATTTACTACCGTTATGAAAATTAGTACTTCTTGTATGTTGTTATTTTAAATTGCTGTTTATTCAACATTCCATACAATATAAGTGCTTTATATTCTGGTTGAACATTTATTCAGTGGCTGTTATTTGTTTGATCAGTCCTTCACCAATTGAACTATGTTGTTTTTTCTGTGTTTAACTTTATTCTATGGCAAACTCACAGTTGAGAGTTTCATAGGTAAATTCTGGAATTCTTTATTAGATGTTAAGCATTACTCCAAAAAGGAATTACTGATTATCAACCAAATTTATACCCACTATCTATGAAGAGCGATAAGGTCTGTTCACATCTGCATTGTTTAAAATGTATTAATGGAAATCTCTGTAAGTTGAAAATTCATATTAGGGGAGTATTTCAGAAAATACTGTTCCCAAATTTTTGAATTAAATAAGGAATATAATTAGATAAAAATTTAAACACATCTACATATTATGCATATTGAAGAAAATATATGTAATCAAGAATTCCCCCTTTATCTTTGATACTAGTGAACCATTAAAAAATGGTATTATACATAATTATGATTAATAGATACATTATAGAATAAAAAGGTTCAAGTACATATTAAATGAATTTTTTATTATGAGAAATACAAATATTAATACATTTTTGTGTAGTTTAAAGAAACATCAGACAGTTAATTTTGGGAAGAAAATTAGGAAATATTTATACTATATCTAGTGTTTGAGTTCTTTGGTAATATACTCCTGATTATCAATCCAGGGACAAGCAAAATTGTAGACATATTGTAATAATAAGTGCTTTATCCAGAGCTTTGACTCTGTTATGACTAATAAGTTAACTGACAAATGCATTCAGTTTATAATAAAATATAATATTAAAATAAACACACTTAGGTAATATAAAATAATATAAAATTAAAATGAATTTTCACCAAATAAAGACAGAAACTATGATCATTATAATAAAATCTCAACATGTCATCTTCTAAATGTTATTTGTGGCATATTCTTAGTCTTAAAATTAATAAAGCAAATAAATTATATTTACCTAGATATTGAAATGTCTTTTGATTAAATTAAGTTAATTTATCAGTTACTAAAGATTTATCTGAAGGGATGTATTTTAAAGTAGCTATGTTCTGGTTATTTAATTAAGAACTGATTTAAAGGTGTTCTACAAGGATATCACTTGGTCCCTTTATTATTTTATTTATGTTATGTATCATGTTGCTTAACAACCAAAAGATGTTGTCTACAAAAAGATCTGAAAATTATATCTTATGGTCTAATTCCTGTAAATTGTAATAAATGCAAAGCATTATCTTTTAGCATGAATAAAGTAAAAAATATACTTTAGTTATTTTATGAATTAGGAAATGGTGACTGCTGAAAACATTAAAGATCTTAGATAATAAATTTAAATTTAATCTGGTTTTGAATGTTCTTTAAAGTTATTAATTCTATCATTTATTTATCTAAAGTGTGTTTCATTAGTCCACTATTATTATATGGATCACATATATGGTCAGTAGCCTATCATAACAGGTAAAAAAACTAGAACTAGATTTGCATATTTGGTATTCGAATGAACTATATTGATTATAATTGTTCAAATTTAGAAAAATGTTTAACAGTGAATTTAATCTACTGTGATATTAAATTGTCAAATTTAGAGATATATCATATCAATTAAGACATCTACTATATTTAATTGAAAGTATTTCTATTAGAAACTGTGTTCTCTGTCTAGACTTAGATGAGCACAGAATCAAATTGTAAATTCATTAAATATTGCAAACTGACTCAAATTACTGTACAATAATGTTTTTAGGTACTTCTTAATCTGGTCTCAGTTTTCTCAATGCATTTTTATAATTTTAATACTGTGAATTTTTCTTTTTTGTCTTTTTTATTTAAATTCTATATAAACTTTAAAGAGTAATAATTATTGGTATTTCCAATAAATAAAAATCATAATGTAGCTTTCTCAGCTAATATTCATATTAGATATTATATTTTTTGAGTACATGATTTTTAAACAGTGTTTCAATGGATTTTATAAAAAAACATCTAATATTTAAAATATAAATATTCTAATTATTTATATAAAGTTAAGACCTACATTTTTACTCTTCTTCAATGGACAAGATTATAGCTTAACAAAACTCATTTATTTTTACAATGTTTTCTTTATTTTTTAACTGATCCTAATTAAGCAAGTCTCAATTTGTAGCTAGTTTTATTTTGCACAAGCATCTATTCACAAAAACTCGGTAAATATTCATATTGTTAATCAAATTAATAAGTATTTGGGAGTTATAATATTGAAATAATAACAATGCAGTGTTTATTTATATCTGAAGTACTATAAAATTACATTGTCTCAGCCATATATAAGTCAATCTTCATTAAGGCACAACAATTCAAATGATTATTTTGAATGCAAGTATATCAACTAACTGTCACAGTGCAAAATATTTAATTTTTTTCAACCCCTTGGAGTTTTGCAAACAATTCAGAAAACCTACTGATACCCAGTATGATGTGAACAACTAAATTTTTGAATATTTCTTTATTACCATTAGCATTACAAGTAATGAAAAAAACATTGTTATAAAAATGCTTTCAATTTTATTACCTTTCTATGACATATTCAGCAATAACACATTTCACCCTACAAATGATATGTCAGAATGTGTTATTTAGATACAATCATACACAGGGTGTTTAGCAGACTGAACCATAAACTAAACTGACAAATAAGTTTTTAAACTATATTTGACTATTTCATTTCATTATTTATTTATTCCTACACATGTGAGTTTTTTATATCATTAGTTTGCAAATTATAATAATAAATGCTGCAATTGATTTTGTGATCTCCACCCTAGAGATCAATACTGCTCTAACAGGGCATATTGCTTTTGGTAGTTGGTGCAGCTTCAACAGATTGTAATTGCTTAGCTTTGCATTTAGGATGGGATTAAACAGTCTTACTTAGAGAACTATTTCGTTTAAAAATGTGCTTTTATTTATTCTGGGGACAGATATTTGTAACCATCTTAAAACTTAAAATATGGGAAATATGCATAAAAATTAAAGATGCACACATTTTTTATATAGAAATTGTTATCCTGATTGCATGAATATTTTCCAAGAGGTTTAATTAAGTCCCAAGCAATTCAGATGTAAGCATTTATGTATGAGTTTACATACTCACCACAAATAAATGGTGTTGACAAAAACACATCAAAACTTTGCAGTTTATTTATATTTATACAATTTAGAATTTTGATTGACACATATGACAATTTCTCACAATCTAATTAAACCAAATCTTATTAATATGTAACATTAAGTTTTATTTTATACAGTTAAAAATCATTATTATCATCATCATCACTATCACAATTACATTCACAATCTGGTATTAGAAAACTAAAATCAAAATCAGTCTCTTCTGGGCATCGAGGATCTAAATTTGAAAGCCATTTGCAAATTTTGTTCAATAAATAAAAACCCAAATAAATGTAACAACCATATTTCACTATTTTCGTGATTTGTATCCTATATGCTTTGCAGGGAAAATTCGTGTTCTGTTCGGCCACCAGGTTATATATAGGCATGATCTGAAGTTTTTTGGAAAATTTAAAAAAACACTGCTTAAAAAACAGTAGTTATAAAACCAATCGCGTGTTAGTCAATTATTTTTGTAATTCACAACAACATTAGTATGTAATACTGTTTTGCGTTATTTTAAAAGTGGTCGAAATAACGTTCTCCTTTTTTACCTTAACTCACGAAGTTTAGACAGGGCGGGCTCAGCACTGTTTTTAAAAACGTACGAGTGACAAAAACTAACTACAATTTTTTCACTCGTTTATTTTTGTGAACATAAATATAGTTGAAAAGCCTATACCGTTCGAACTCTTGTGTCTATTCTTCGTGCGACCTGCGAGAATTGGGCACAAAAATTACTTAAAAATGAACAGATTCTTGCTACAATAATTTTACGATAATGATCATAAAAATCAACTTTCCTGAGCTGACTGAAACTAACTTATCTTTGTTAATGCCTGTCGCAAAAAAGTGCCCAATTGAATTCTAAATTTGTTAATATATAATATATAAACAGCTTTATGCTGTAAGGCTACATATTGTTTTACATCATGCGATTTGCTTATGTGCTTTTCGATTCTTTTTAGCTGAAAAGTGCACATTGAAAAAGAAAAATTAAAACAATTTTAGAATTCTATCGGGCACTTTTTGCAACCATAAATAGAATAATTCGACTGGTATTAATTATGATTCAGCCTCTTTCAGTTTTGGTCAGCCCAGGAACGTTATTTTCATTTTCGATTTCAGGGAGAACACCTACATTTTTTCTGTTCATTTTCTTAAATGGGCATTTCTCAAACTATTGCAGCAAGAATATGTTAATTTTTCAAATACACAAATATGATAAGACTAGAAAGAGGGGACAACAGTGAGAACAACTGACTATTTCATTGGATTGGGGGGTTGAGAGCTGCTTCAGCAATCGATTTAATATGCTCCCTTAATTGCCCCCTATTTTTGGTCTTGTCACAATAATTGTGCATTACAGGCTACCTCCAGAGGTATATGCTCTAAGTGTTTTAATAAATGAAATTTATTTTTAATAGACCTTTACGTCATTTTTAACGCGCTTGCGCATTCGCTATGTTGACTAGGCGGTAATTCGAATGTTTCGAACACTTTTTTCAAATTTGAATAGCATTTACATGTCAGTGGTGTGAAAACTGTCCGAAAAAAAATGACAGAAGTTGACGCATGCGCACAAATTTTTTTCGAATATGAAAGGGCCTATACTGCCAATGTCAAATATATCCTATTTTGAATTTTATTTAAGGGCAGTTCACAAGTGTCACTTGCTTAAGGAGGCTTAGAGCATACACCTTCTGGAGGTAACATTTAATGCACAAATATCGTGCCAAGGATAGAAAGAGAGGACAAGAGGCTATTTCACTCTATTAGGGACTGCAACTACCAATCGAGTGAAATAGCCTCTTGCATTCTCTCTTTTTAGTCGTACCACGATATTTCAGCATTACAGGCTACCTCCATATAGCGCAAGCTCTAAGTTTACAAAAATATATACCGACATATCTTTCTGAATAGGTATTTTAGGCCTCTCTTTTTTAGTATAAAAAAACCGTATCAAATAGTAATTTATTTGAAATATTGTCCATCTAAACAATGGATATAAAAATGTATTACAAAAAAGTGAAACTTGGCGTTTTTTGTTATTGTTGTAAGTTTGCAAAGCTTGAAAAGTGTGTAAAAAGTGCGCCGTAAAGTGGGGTACCATATTCTAGTTAGTTTAAGACTTTTTCTTTTTTTATTAAAATTGTTTTGATGTTTATAAATTTCAATGGTTTCGTGTTCGAGACGAAAATGGTAATGGGATGTCGTTGATAGTACGTCGGTTTGTTATTATTGTATAACGTGGTTTCCTTATTATTTCGTTTATGTTCAGATATACGAGTGTTGACACTTCGCTGGGTAGTACCGATATATACAGCACCATATGAATCATGAACAGGTCATGTTCTTGTCATCAACCGTTTACAATGTATCGGCTTCATGTGGTGCTGTATATATCGGTACCACCCAGCGAAGTGTTAACATCGTATATCTGAACATAAACAAAATTACCGATTGTTCCCCCCGGAAAAATCGACTGTCACAGAGCATTTTCTTCTTCTAGAAGACCACGTTCTACAATACCAACATACTGATGTACTGTAAATCACATCTCACTACCATTCACGTCTCCAACAGGAAGCCATAGTAATTTATTAACTCGGAATAATTTTAATAGCAAAAAAGAAGGTCTCTCGACTGGTGAATTTCATATTGTTATTTTTGAAGCAACAGATTTTTAGCGGAGGCCCACACATACACAAACGAAAATAGATGACAAGGGTAGTGTAGTGAATACATTTCTGGCATGTCTGACATTTCTACCAATTTGTTTTTAAACATTTTTTACATTTTTAATATTCTGTGAACATTTTCGACATATTAGGCTATTTTGAGGTTTTGTCTTTTCTTTACATTCACAGTGACATTGACATTTTCAGTTATTTCTGCTAGTTTTGGCGATTTGTACATTTTAAATAGTTTAGATTTTTTTGACAAACTATATTTGACAATTTTGGCAAATTTTGTATTGATGTAATGTTTGATGTATTTAATATTCTTGTTGTTTCACGGTTATTAATATTTTTTACATTTTTTGAATTTATTTTTATTTTACAAATCTTGACTATTACTTAACATTTCCAACATTTTCTAATTTTTGGGGTATCACGTGAGTTAAGTTATTTCTTGTTTAAAATTAGTTTTTTAAAAATTTCAAAAACTTTATTTTCCAAAAAACAACAAACAAAATTACGTGAACATCGAACAATGGTTAAGCTTAGAATAATCTCAAATACAATCTTTCGCATAAAGAATACAAAATGCGTCAGCGTTTATTTCAACGTGACGCAAACATTATTAATAAGCAATAAACAAGTTAATTCATATAACTCCTCCCTCGTTAGGCTGGAAAAACACCGATAAGGGGTTGGGCCGGTTGGGGTGGTCTCCTGTTTGATTAGCTTCAGGACGTTGCAGCTTTTTCCTCCAGTATGCCAGCCATGAAATGGATAAAATTAAGCAAATTAGGCCAAATGAAATAAAAATTGTATTCCAAAATGAAGAGTGACGTTTAGTCCAACTTTGGTTTTCTTCATATATTGTTTTCTGCTTCAAGAGTTTAATTTCTTCTAAGTTAATAGTGTGAAGCTGGATTGGTTTGATGTTGTCATCTTTGGATAGCAATGTGGTCTGAATTTCCGGTAATACTAGTGGTTCCCCATGAAAAATTTTGTTAAAGTTCGAAAATGTTATATTATTAATTGTAGTACTGCAGTTTTCGGGAATCGTTATCAGGCTTGGCTTCTTGATAAGAATCACGGCTTTGGTTTGACAAGATTGGGACATCTTTACTGCTTCTTTTTCGGGGATAACCAATATATGTTTATTATTGATTTCCTCTATTATGGGTTTGGTCAGTATGGCGCTGGTTGCATGACAGTTTGGATGATCTGCTCTCATCATTGGTAATATGCAGGTGTCTTCTTTTAGTTCTATATGCTTGTGGCAGAAAAATATGCTGTCTAGCTCTGGACATAAGGCATTCTCGAATTGATAATGGTTTGTGCCGAGTATAAGATAGGGATGGTCTGGGATGATGATTGAGTAATTATAAGGTAGTGGTAACAGGTGATAGGTTTGAAAAATATCCCTTGACAATATCGGTATATGAATAGCAAATATTATTTTACTTTCCATAAAATTAACTTGTAAACCGGCAAGTTCATAATAGTAAAGAGGGTTATTAAATTTATGAATCTCATTCTGGTGATATACCGTTTCCAAATTAGAAATTAATTTAGTAAGTTCTGCTAAGGGTATTACGGAATTATGAAGAACACCAAGATGAGCAAATATTATAGCATTTTCTAAATTGTCTATGAAATTGATCAAATTTTGACAATTCAAAATTATTTGATCAATTGTGTTTAAAAGTGACAAACAATTATAAACTATCTTTATATCTCTGTAGACATTTTGGGTTAGTGTTTCTAAATTATTTTTTATTATATTCTGGTTTTCATTAAGTTTGTAAATTGTATCATTATAGTGATCAATTAATTAATATTATTAAGGGATGCTCTTAAATTTAGTTCAGTATTAAATGATTTTTGATTTTGTTTCAAAAGTTCGATTTCATTATCATATCTTTCTTGATCATCTGAATCAAGAGTTCCGAATAACCATTTGCTAGCTTTTCCTATAACGTTTACTAATCCACGTTTTTGTCTGTTTTTGACAACTAAGTTTCCTAATTTATTTTTTGTTAAATCTAACATATATTCAGCGTGATTAAGTAAGTTTGTTAGCAAAGCACTAGAATTATCTATAGAAATAGTTTTTAATATTAATTTAGTTTTATTATAAAAATACTCAATATTAGCAAATTGCGAGTAAATAGGGGTGGTTTCTATGTAATGATAAAAAGTATGTTTTGTTTCTACTATTTTACTATTTCCTAAATTAAGAGGTAAAAGTAAGGATTTTATTTCTTGGATGGTTATATCAGTGGGCGTTGTCCATTTCGAGTAAATTAGCAGTATTAGAAGGACCGGGATCTTCATAATGACGTTGAGGATTCTGGAAAAATTGTTTAGAATTAGTCTTTTTAATTTTTGATTTGTGTACCATTTTATTTTTTGAAGTTCTTTCAAACCGAGGTCGTATTTCACAGTTTCTTTGACATACCTTTGTTTTGCTTTATTTCATAAAGCTTGCCTATTATGTATATTTTGATTTTTCTCTAATTTCAATTGGAATTTCTCGCGAATTATTTCATTTCATGATGTTTAACTATTTCATTTTGCCTATTTATAACTTCAATATCAGGAATAAATTTATTTGAGTAGGTTAACTGATAAGTGTTACTTTCGTTGTATTGTAGTTAGTAAATTTGGGAGAAGGACAATGGTTGTTTCTTTTTAATATATAAGCAGCATATATTTTTTTCGGATCTACAAAATTTTTGAAAAATTTGATTATCTCTTGTTCGTAGTTAACAGTTAACCTTACAGCTATGCATGTTTTTGTTAATAAGGATAATTTTTGTTTAGTCTTAAAAATTATTTGGTTGTTTTTTTTTGCAATTATGTATGTATAGTTTTCGTTATTTTGTTCCGGGATTATTTCGTTAACGTTGCTAGAGTTGTCAATAAAAGTTTCGTTTTCCATAGGTGTTAATTGCGATTTTCGATATAGCGTCGGGTTTTAAGTTATGTTTCTCTTTTTTGTTGTAACACTTATTATTTCCATTCATTTGATAATAAATATGAGGAAGCACGTTTTCTATATAGGAAGACTTAAAGCTGTCTTTTTGTTTAACTTTGGATCTATAGGCATGAATTGGCTTCGTAAAAAATATTGGAATTCTTTTATTGTTGGTATTATTCATTTTCATTTTCTTTAAATAGGTTTTTGCATTAGTTGAACTTTCAGGAAAATACGGTTTTTTAATTTTTAGTTCAGGTAAAATAATGGCTTTGTCAGTATTTTCATTTATGGGAATATTCAATGCGACGATTTCCGGAACGTTATCGGAAATATTATGTTTTGAAGTGTCAAGTTCGTAAAAAATGGGTATTCTACAAGAACTGTTATATAAAACATTTCTAAAAAAGTCCAGCGTAAGTTTCATATTCTTGTTATGTGAAACTTTAACACAATACTAATATCATATTACAGACCACACCTGCAGATATCATGTTTTTCTCAGAAATCCAAATCGTCAGCATTGAAACAAAGTATTCTTGGGATAAGACTCTAACAATTGTTTCACTGCTGACAAGGCGTCTGCAGTAATATTATAAATACAGGACACTCATGTTTTCAAAAAACATTATTGTAATAACTTTTCATATACGAGTATCTAGTTCAAGTAAATTTTGTAACTCAGTTTTTGAAATAAAGTTTTTTTTAAAAAATAAAAATTTGAGTGAACGATCTAACAAAATTGGTGTCAGAAGTGGGATACATCCGTCAACGTCGTGTGAACAAGAGTATTCTAACACACAACGGTGGGTCCTAATCCTTAAAAGCGGAAGAACCAAACAAGGGCAGTCCTCACTTGAAGAAGTCAAGAACAAGACTAGTTCCTAATGATCCTTCCCAAACTGTAAGTACGATAATATTGAGTCTGTACAAATTGTTTTATTTCATTGTGTTCCAATTTTTATTACTATTATTAATTTTTATATCTCGCATAATACCATTTTATTTTTTTTGATATTATTATCAATACCTCATTTGTTCTAAATATATACACACGTTTATATTTTACCCATCAAACATGCCAAACGAAAGTGACAGAAATTTTGATCGCACTCAATCAGCCGATCCTACTGAGGATCCGGTAGAACAAATTGAACCATACAAACTTTCCGAAATATCTTCCGTAGTCCCGGAGTACGATGGCAACCCGATTATGCTATCGAACTTCATAAATTCCTGTGATACTGCTTTCCGAATGGCAACAGGTGAACAAAAAATTTTAGTAACTCTACATTTTAAAAATAAATTGCGAGGACGCGCCGCGGAATTGATTAATTCTAGAAATCCCGTAACATGGGGAGAAATTAGAAATTTGTTAGGAAATCATTTTGGAGACCTTCGAGATTTATCCTCTTTAATTGCTGATCTTCAACGTATACGACAATTGCCTAACGAATCCCCGTTAACTTTTGTTTCTCGTCTACAAAGCCACAATGCAAAAATGCATTCCGCTATCAACCAACAGCGCATGACATTTGAACAAAAAACAGCACAGTCCCAACTAATCGAGACCATGACATTGAACTCGCTATTAGCAGGACTAGAACCGAAAATCGGACAGATAATAAGAGCCAATAACCCTCCAGATATCTTAACAGCAGTCACTCGAATCAAACCAGAGCTTCAACTGACTTATTTCCAAGACCAAAAATTCTCAGGCCAAAGAAATCCAGTACCCGTTACACGAAAACCAAATCAAGGTGTCATCCCTAAAACTTGTAATTACTGCCGTAAACCAGGACATGTTTTTAACGAATGCCGAGCACGACAATATGCTCAAAATTCTCAAAACCTTCAACCAAGGAATTATCAAAATACAAACGCCCCTGCTCGACAAACACCTCCGACGCAAAGATTCCCTAACAATCAGGCGTCTGTAATCAGACCAAACCCCAACTACCAAAGACCCGAATTTCAGAGACCTCCAAACTTTACAAGAAACTCATCAAATGCTCCGAACACTTCGAATTTCGATACCGCTAGAACTCAACACTTTAATTCAATGCCTAACAGTGACTACTATTGTAACCCTTCTACAAGTAATTCTTTCGTGACCAACGATAGCTCTGACCAACAATGGCAATTTGAAAATCACTATTCAGATTATCAATGTTATAATCCACCTGAATACGAATTTTATGAACAAATACCTCAATCGCACCCTGATCAGTATCAGGATTTTCTCCAAACCCCATTAGAAGCGAAACCCCCTTTCAACAACCAACACGACCAAACAATGACGCAGCTCGAATCACAAATTCAAGCCCTAAACCTGGACAATTTCGATCCAACAATAAACTTTCCGGAACAAAGGTTCCTATGAAACCTCTCCTATCAGTAAATTCCAAAAATCTCTATTACATTAAGGACGCCACTGGTGTATTTAAAATCTTGATCGACACTGGTGCCGGTCTTTCAGTCTTTAAACCATCCACTTGTAAAAACTACCGAAATAGACAACCAGAAAATGTAACTATTCAGGGCATAACGAACGAAAAAATTTTAATTACTGAATCGGTACTAATACCATTTACCGATGAAGATCCACACAAAGTTTATATTCACGACTTAGAAATAGACTTTGATGGTTTACTCGGATCTGACTTCCTAGACCATTATGAATGCGTTATTGATATCAAAAACAAAATGCTTATCACTAACTTCAAAACGATCCCGCTATTTAAAATAACCGACAACAACTTGACTGAAATAGCACAAGAACTTGTCATTAATAAAATTTCTCTCGAACCGAGGGTAGAACAAGTTAATTAAAAAGCCCATTAAGAAACACGGAAGCAATTCTCCTCGCGTGTGAGACTGAAAAAGTAAAACTACCCAACGCACTAGTCCGTATAGACAAAAACGGCGACTTTCTAACAACCGTTGTAAACGTTAACGCCATACCCAAGACTGTCACTCTCCCTGAACTTTTGTTCGAACCAATAGAAGAATTTACTATTAACAACTTAAACACTTACAATGAAAACGAAAGCTCAAATAAATACGAAGAAATCAAAGAACAACTACGCCTCGAACATCTGAATGAAGAAGAAAGAGAACTCATTACAAACCTGTGCATGGAATATTCAGATATTTTTTACATCGAGGGAGACAACCTAACGTTTACTAATGAAATCAAGCATCAAATAAACACCAAAGAAAGCAAACCAATTTTCACCAAATCCTACCGATACCCACACATTCATAAAGAAGAAGTGAAAAACCAGATGTCAAAAATGCTCAAGCAAGGAATCATCCAACCATCGACTTCACCCTGGTCATCCCCAGTATGGGTCGTGCCAAAAAAAATGGATGCCTCCGGGAAACCGAAATGGCGAGTGGTTATCGACTACCGTAAACTTAACGAGTTGACAGTGGACGATAAATACCCACTACCCAATATCTCGGACTTATTGGATCAGCTAGGGAAGTGCCAATATTTCACAACCCTAGACTTGGCGTCCGGATTTCACCAAATCGAGATAGACCCCCAGGACGTCCAGAAAACAGCATTTACGGTGGAGAACGGGCATTACGAGTTTGTGCGTATGCCATTTGGACTGAAGAACGCTCCATCTACCTTCCAACGCGTGATGGATAACATCTTAGTGGGTATTCAGAACGAACGATGCTTGGTATATATGGATGATATAATTGTATTTAGCCCCTCAGTCCATGAACACATCAACCGGTTAACTGAAGTATTCAAAAGATTAAGGAAAGCTCACTTGAAAATCCAACCGGACAAATGTGAGTTCCTTCGAAAGGAAGTCGCATACCTCGGGCATGTAATAACACCTGAAGGCGTGAAGCCCAACCCGTCTAAAATAGAATGTGTCAGAGATTACCCCGAACCAAAAACTGCCAAAGACATTAAATCGTTCCTAGGCCTCTGCGGTTATTACCGAAGATTTATAGCAAACTTCGCTAAGATCGCAAAACCACTGACTCGATTACTACAAAAGAACGTCAAATTTCATTTCGATAAAGAATGTGAAGAGTCTTTCAAAACTCTGAAACAAACTTTGATCACATCACCCGTGCTAATTTACCCGAACTTTGAAGAGCCGTTCGTGTTAACCACGGACGCAAGCGCATTCGCTATAGGAGCAATTCTGTCTCAAGGGCCAGTCGGTAAAGACCTCCCGATCGCTTACGCATCCCGAACTTTGTGTAATGCGGAAGTGAAATATTCGACCATAGAAAGGGAACTTTTAGCAATTGTGTGGGCGGTCAAGCACTTTCGACCTTATTTGTACGCGAGAAAGTTCAAACTTCTGACGGATCACCGCCCGTTAACCTGGCTGTTCTCCATCACAGACCCAGGAAGTCGACTCGCCCGATGGCGCCTGAAATTGGAAGAATATGATTACGAAATTCTGTACAAACCAGGAAAGACCAACAAGAACGCCGACGCACTCTCTAGGATAAAAATAAACCACTTCCAAGAGTATTCAAACTTGCAAACAAGAATTCTTTGCGGTAACGAAGACGATCCCATGGAAGCAGGACCATCTTCGGTGAAAATTGAGGATGAAGAACAAGGAGCGCCAGACAACGACCAAAACGAAGCCGAACGAATCCATGAAGAATTTAAAACTTTCGTGAACCTTTACAAAACAAAATCTATCATAGACTATTCAAAAATTAAATTCACTAACGGACAACTACTTGACAAAACTAACAAAAACATTATTACCTTCTTTTGGCAAAATAAACTAGAAGACTTTCACGAATTTATAATGGATGACATTTTCGAGGAAAACATAGACTTTGAACCCGACAAAATCAACAAATTCGCAAGCAAATCCGTTAAAGACAGGAAATATTTTATAATTGCCCTTCCTTATGACCCAGAAGCGGTAGCAGAATATCTTTTCTATGTCATTTTCAAAAATCAACATGAATTAGACCTTAACACAACATACTGTATTGAAAATAATCTCGAACTCCCGATCTTAGAAATTTTCTCTTTCATTTTCTCAGAAAAAGACATTAAACTTAGAGTCTGTCAAAACTTAGTCCAAACACCGACTAATGACCAAATTCCACTAATAATAGAACAGAATCATTGCGGAAAAGCCAATTTACACCGAGGTGTTAATGAAACCCTCAGAAGAATTCGACAAAACTTTAACTGGACTGGGATCATAAAAGATGTCGAAACCTTTATAAAGAATTGCGAAATTTGCCAGAAGGTGAAAATTTGCCGGAAAAATCTCAGTACACCCCTAGTTATCACAGAAACCCCAAAGGCTCCTTTCGAGCGCATTAATATCGATATATTCGAAACACCGACAAGAAACTACGCCTTGACAATACGTGACGAACTAACAAAGTTTACACAAGCTTATGCCCTTAGCGACAAAACTGCGAAATCAGTAGTAGCAACACTTTTGCTATTTTTCCAACACTACGGCACACCGTTACGTATTCATTGCGATTTAGGAAAAGAATTTGAAAATAACTTAATGAAAGACTTGTGTTCAATGTTCGACATTAAACTTACCTTTTCGAGCGTGAGCCACCCGCAATCTAATGGCTCCGTAGAGAGATTTCATGCCACCTTAGCAGAGATGATTCGTGCCCATCTAGCCGAAAACCCGGAAGAACATCCCTTCAACATACTACCATATGCTATCATCTGCTATAATAATACCAAAAACAAAACACACGGGTTTACCCCGTATGAACTCCTGTTCGGACATACGGCTTGTCGCGTACCAGAAAAACTGTACAACGAGAAAACTCTCATGACTAAATACGTTAGAGACTTAAACAACAGAATCTCATATTACTACAAAATTGCTAGAGAAAAAACACAAGCACAAAAGGAAAAAGCTAAAACCCGATTTGACCAAAACATACACACCAAACGACCCGAATATAAACCCGGTGATAAAGTATACGTCCGCGAAACACAAATTACTGACAAATTACAAAACAAATTCAACGGACCTTACGAAATCTTAGAAGTTTACGACAATTCGGCTATGTTAGTGAACTGGAAAACCAGACAAAAAACAAAAGTAAACTTCGACAAGTTAAAACCATACTTTGAGACTTAAACAAAATTTCATTGCAGGCTCCTTTTGGTTGTCGCAACCGCCTGTGCTCAATACTCGGTACAACCAATCAATAACACCATCGGCATATTTTATCATGAAGAATCTCTTTTAAGAATATCCAATGATAAATGGACACTACTTGTATACAAGGACTTAGAACCAATTAAAATCGCTCTGGATAAAAATGATAAAATACTTTCTAATCTGGTCGATACTTTGAGGCAAAACACACCACGCATGGTAGCTTTTAACACAGAAATCAGAACTCATTACAGTCTCCTAAATCAAATATCGCGAGACTTAAACTTAAAATATCAAGAAATATTTGCAGACACAAAAATTAATAGAGTCAAAAGAGGATTATTTAACGGAGTCGGTACATTTTGGAAAGCAATCACTGGAAATCTGGACTCATCAGACGGTGAATATTTCAATGATTGCATTCATAAAATCTCTCATGACGAAATTGAATTAGAAACACTAATGAAAAATCAAATTTCTGTTACAACGTCTGTCATAAAGAACTTTAATATGACCATCCAAAATCTTCAAATGGATGAAGAAACTTTTAATAAAGATATTCAAGAAATCGAAACCGTCCTTTATGATATTTCAGACACAACTTCCTATCTAGACGCTAAAGCAAAAGCCCTAGAAGTTTGTGAATTATTAATGGAAAGTTACCTATTCCTACAGACCAGTTTAAATGATATTTTAAATTCGATTACCTTCGCAAGACTTCACATAATTCATACTTCCATAATAACTCCTAAAGATCTTGTGAACTCCCTTCAAGAAATTTCACATACACTATCTAAAAGTAACCTCCCATTACAAGCTTCACTCAGTACTGTTGCCCAGTACTTAGATATTATGGACCTTGAAGCTTACCAAACAGAATCAAAAATAGTTTTCATTTTGAAAATCCCTTTGATAGACCCCGAGATTTATACCCTGTATCGTCTTTTTCCGATTCCAATACCTGATGCGAGAACGGGACTTCACCACATTCTCTTAACCTCCCAAAAATATATAGCTAAAGATGACGACTCATTATTATACGTCTCCCTTAAAAACCTTGACTCCTGCAAAAATATTGAACCTTCAACCAAAATTTGTACAAACATGCTACCTTTCCCACTGGATAGCAGCGCCATTTGCGAAGCACGCCTTCTTCGCCACTCCGTAGAACTGCCTGAATCCTGCCAATCGTCAATAATCCTAGCAGAGGGTTATAATATCCAAGAAATAGCAACAAACCTCTGGTTAATCTCGACATCAAAATTGGTTCCAGTAACGATCAAATGCGTTAACCAAGACCCAGTGTCTATTATCATAAGAAATAATTCATTATTCAAGTTACAACCGAAGTGCAGCTCTTTTGTCGGAGACATTAGAATTCATTCAAAGTCCATTTTAAGTGACAAAAAGAACATCACCTATAGGAATCAACCAATTGACATTCCTTATGAGTGTTGTGAAAATGTTCCAAACAGAAAACATTTACTCGACCTAAAGCCACTGAAGTTAAATAAGCTGGATACAGAAGACCTAAATGTCGCCCAGTACAAGCTCAGCCAGTACTCAGACGAACTTGATAAAATGTTAAAACAACCCTTTGTCAAGAAACACGTTTCTTGGTTTGTTTATGTGACAATTACCATCATCATCCTGCTCGTGGCCTTTTACCTTTTCTGTAAATGCAGAAAAAGAAATCCAACCAGACTTAGCATCGAGACTCGGAACTACCCAGGAGACCCTCCGAATCCACCATACCCAGGCTGCAAAAGATTTTCTATGCCGAGAATCTTCCCCCGACGCAGACCAACCCTCCGACAAGAAGAAGAAGAGGAAGATATCGAACTGTAAATATTTTATCAATTATTTCATTTTATTATACCTCATTTTTATATATTTTTATATACATTTCAATTTTACCTTTTTTTGATTATGACTTTTATATTGTATTTTATTTTGTTTTATTATTTTTATGTATAATTTTAATTTGCAAAAAGCTGCTGCAAAGCACCAACTTTTTCGATAAGGGGAAAGTTGTTATATGAAACTTTAACACAATACTAATATCATATTACAGACCACACCTGCAGATATCATGTTTTTCTCAGAAATCCAAATCGTCAGCATTGAAACAAAGTATTCTTGGGATAAGACTAACAATTGTTTCACTGCTGACAAGGCGTCTGCAGTAATATTATAAATACAGGACACTCATGTTTTCAAAAAACATTATTGTAATAACTTTTCATATACGAGTATCTAGTTCAAGTAAATTTTGTAACTCAGTTTTTGAAATAAAGTTTTTTTTAAAAAATAAAAATTTGAGTGAACGATCTAACATTCTTAATGTCATTTAATCCTATTACGCCGTCGAAATGACTATGAAATTTGAATAACGCAAATGTAATTTTATAAGATGTGTTAAATTCCTTGAATGCATCTAACTTTGTTTTAAAAAACGACTGTTTTTCACCAACAGCTGTCTTTATTCGTGTCATTGAATGAAATATTTTATGGCGAAAATACCTTTTTGCTATGTCAGGAGTTAAGATCGAGTTCGTACTGCCGGTATCTATTAATAATTTTATAGGAGGGTTTTTGATTTGAATAAATGGGAGATTATTAGAATTAAAATCGGAATAATTTTCTATTATGTCGTCCCCTTGTTTAGGCTGGTTTGACGAAAATTTTGGTTTATATTAGGCTCAGTGAAAGTTTGAATTTCCGATATATTTGTTGGGTCTTCAAAAAGATATTCAGACATTTCATAAGTTGGACTTCCTTCGTAATAAATAGGTTGATTGTCAATAAATTGTTCTTCATAATTAGAGTCATTTTGAAGATCGGGTTTAGAGTTTTCAGTGGGATCTATCTGAAAAAGTTCCTGCGAATAGAAATTTCTCGGTCCTGAGGGTTTAAAGAAATTTTCCTCATTTCTGAATTGTTGCTGGGGATTATTATTTGAAAGTTGACTGGTAATTGACATTGGTATTGGCTTATTTTGGGGTGTTTTCCCAGTGGGTGCGAAAACATTTCGGGGTTTTCCGAAAACTTGATTATGTGTTGGATAATGTCGCTGGATTTGTCTCGGTTGAACTACAATAGGTTGACTTGGAAATACAGGTGGATTCTGCTTTGAATCCCAGAAATTTTGTGGACGCTGGAGATTATTATTAAATTGATTGGAATTTTGTGGACGATATTGAGGGCTTGGCATTGTTTGAGACGAAGATATATTTTGAACATTGTTAGGAAAAAAATTTGGACGATACATATTAGGTAATTGTTTTTGTTGCACCATGTAAAGAATAATTAAAATTTTCTTCTTCCAAAATATAATTAATTGCTGTTTCAATAGTATCTGGATTTTTAAGTCTTATTATAGTTTGTAAAGTTCCTGAAAGATTTCTAATAAAAGTTCTGAGTGTCATTTGATCATATTGTTTCAAATAAACTAATTTAGTTTCATTATTCATTTCGGTAATAGGTAAACTAGCGATTCTTTGTACTAAATGGCTGCGTAATACTTGAAGACGTTTACCAAAATCAGTACTAGATTCGCCCTTATTTGGACGAGCCATGAATAAATCTTGCTCTAAACAATCTAGACTACGTCTATCTCCAAAACATTGTTCCAAAGCATTTTTTATTAATTCCCAAGATGTCAGTTCGCTTCTACAGCCAACCGAAACATTTGCATATCCAATTAGTTTAGATTGAATAACTTTGATTAAATATTGCTGAAATGTTTGGTCTGCAATTGTTTTGTAGGCATCTATTAAAAAGTCACAATTAGAAATAAACTGATTAAGACAGGTTGAGTTCCCATCAAATGGTGTTATCATATCTACGTAAAGTTTTAGCATTTGTGTATTAATTTGCACATTTTCTTGAGGTGTGGTGGTTCTAGTAGCCATTTCCTCGTTTATAGCTAAATTGTTATTAATGCTATTAATCAATTGATCTATCTCTGGATCAAGACTCATAAATTCAAACAAGTTTGCAATGTTAAAATATTTTCAATATCTAAAAACTACTTTCCTAAATAGACAAATAGACTCGAATAATAATCTTTCTTTATGTAATTGATATTTCAATTATAAAATCATCAAATATAAATTCAATTGTAAATTTATCAAAATATTAATCTTCAATAAAAACAAAAATCTTAAAACTAAGTTTTTCCAATCAAGGAAATGTTTCCCAACCAAGGAAATTAGGTGAAAAGGAAATAGAAAAACTCGGTTACACTAACCTTCAGAGCTCTTTTCCTTTTCGTGATCCTGAAGCTATTGTTTTCTCGTTCACTGGTCCGTTTGGCGTCTAAGAGTCAAAACCCACGTACTCGGAAGCTTGGAAAAATCAGCCCAATGCTGTGGCTTTCTCCTGAACCAGTACTACGCCAATACTACTGAGACTGCGCCAGTTAAGTTATTTCTTGTTTAAAATTAGTTTTTAAAAAATTTCAAAAACTTTATTTTCCAAAAAACAACAAACAAAATTACGTGAACATCGAACAATGGTTAAGCTTAGAATAATCTCAAATACAATCTTTCGCATAAAGAATACAAAAGGCGTCAGCGTTTATTTCAACGTGACGCAAACATTATTAATAAGCAATAAACCAGTTAATTCATATAACTCGTGCGATAAATCAGATTTTGAACATAACATTTATGGCCTCGTGATGATCGGTAAGCCATTAAATTCAGTTCTAGTCAGGAGAGCATGTATACCAACTTACACGCCTGCATCTTTTGGGCATCCCTAAAAATTACTGACACCCATACTCCCCATTCAATAGCAGAATTTTTGTAAAATATCAAATCAAATCTATTAATTTAAGGAATTAATATTATAATTCTCATATCTGTATTATTTTCGGTTCCCGACAAATGGTGAATGTTTATTAAAAAATACCCCACTTGCCCCCTATCGGATAACCGAATGTTCGCAAATTGATAAAACCCGCATCTGTTTATTTTGGAAGAGTATGTATATCAAGATTCACACTAGTATTACTCTCTACTTCGGATATATTGAATACTAACCCCCATTACCCCCATTTAATATTTCCATTTTGACAAAATGACCAATTACGTATTACTTCACTTAAAAAAAGGAATCAACCTCTTAATTCTAATGACTATATTACTTTAGGTTCCGGAATAATAGTAAATTTTTCAAAAAACGTTTTCCCATCTGTCCCCCATACTCGTTATTATTTGTTTGTGGAGAGAAGTATATCATATTTTGTTTCCCAGATATTAATTTTTTTATTTTTAAAACATATGTTTTTGCTGGATAGGGATACCCTTGTCACGTAAAGCTATGAAATATACCTACTTTAAGATCTATCTATATATCTATCAAATATACATTAAAAAAAATCTTAAAAATTAACGGAGGAGTTCGACCACAAACACCGTGACACCAGATTTTTATATATTACATATATTTATTAAAAGTATAATCTGAAGGTACTTTACGCCAATTGACATGGTCGAGTTTGTGTACACATGATTAAATAACAACCAGTTGACAGTTTCCGATTTTAATAACGATTCATTTTTGCAAAAAACGATAATTTTTATAACGAATTATATACATAGGATAAAAACTATTGTCATCATATTTTACATAAACTTGTAAATTGCGTCTTGTTGAGGTGTCACAGTTATCAGGTGGAACTACCATGTTGTCGTTTCCTTCACTATGTGCGTTAACAATAACTTTAGCAAGTATCATAGCTTTGTCGACGGCTTTGTTTCCAAAAAAATTCGCATAATAAGCGTTCGGTGTAAAGCAAACCCCTCGTCCGTATCTGATACCTCTAGCTGTTCCACACAATCTCCAGTCAAAGTTTGTTTCACAAATTGAAGGAATGTTACATTTTTTCGTACAGTGAAACAGTAGCTTCTCTTGGCATTTTCCATATATTTTTATGGCTTCATTCTTTTTCATTTCATATTGCAGTGACAGAAAAGGATTTACAATTTTTTCTATTCTCTGTACCACTTGCTTATAACTAGATGAATTGAATCTGTTTGCCACCATTCTATATTCTTGGTTAGATTCTGGCAATTCTAATATGTTATAACTTTGTCCACCATTCTTGCAATAGAAATTAAAGTTTAGTTGCTCATCAGCTACAGCTACACACTTTTTTAAAAAAATGTTATTTGAAAATACATTTTTTGCAATACTTCTTACATTCTGAGGTGTTAATATTTGAGGTACTGTTGGTATCAAATCAATTTGTTGAATGCCATTTAGTTTACTTGTATTTGTATCATCACCATAATTATCAATGACATACTCAATTGCATTGGTAGTATCTGAATAATTGTAGTTTGATGATTGTAACCTCTGAGGTTCTGTTGGAACCAAGTTTAATGTAATGTGACTGGTTTGTTCACTGGACTGTTTATAATTGTAGTCAGGACATTCATATACATTTGAATTTGGTTTATAATAATTACGATGTTTACAACTTACATATTTTACATTACAAAGCTTTTTTATCAAGTAGATAGCTATACAAATGATCAGACAATATATCAATAATTCCATTTTCCTGACGTTAGGATATTCTGATGCTATCAAAATAAATAACCAACACTTATTACAAAGTAATTGTTCTATTAATGTTGGTTCAATAAAATTTCCCTACAATTTCAACCAGTTATCTTTTTATCTTATCACCAGGTAGATATAAGTCTCGTTTCCTAAAGATACAAAGTGGCTCAATAATGCAATTGAGATTATTTAACTAATAAGTTGAAACCTGAAGGATATTTGTGACGTATTTAGTTAATGTTTAAGCACTTTTTGAACAATAACACCACAATACACCAAATTATTGTATATTTACAAACGTTTCGGTGTCTAGGTCAGACCATGTTGTCTATGGCAAAGAAATTATGAAAAAAGGCTCAATTCTAAAATTTAAAATTAAAATGCTTGAGAATTTTATTTTACTTATGACGTAACTAAGAGAATTTAATTTGATAATATATCCTATGTATTATCAAAGAGAGTTTCAGAATCTAGATTCAACGTGGGGTGTCAAATAGCCTATTCCTCAAGTGTCACTAGATAACTGAACTGCGTTTAAATCTGCTCTGCTTCTTTTATTTATAGTTATCGCTCGATTAGAAGGGGATGTCACGTGATGAGGGGACTGTGTGATGATTGGTTGGCTCTTGGTGGGCGTGTCTTGTTTGTTTAGTCTGCTGTTACGGGTGCTGTCATCGCGTCGGTTTAGACAGAGGGGTCGTTTCACTATTTCTATAGCTGCGCGAATAGTTGATGTCCTAAGGGAATTCAGGAATTTGCTATTTTAACAGTGACTTCTCGAATGCATGTTACAAGTCATTGAAAATTATTTGACACCTCTTCCTTTATAAAACTATACAAACCGGTAAGGGGTTTTGTAGAAACCGACCAATATGTTGTAAGGTTTTTATTTTCATTTCAGGTTCTTGAATTAATTTATAAACACAGTCGACCTTACCATAATTTATTTCAACTACTTTAATTTATATTCACAGAACTACTTACAATTTATCTTGAACTTCCTTTCCGTATTTATATATTTCTTGTCGGAATTTTCTAGAAGGTTTCTCGATCATTTCATAAGTCCAACCGCCGGCCTCGGGTCGCCAAACCAACAATATTTTGGATTCCGCGATATATCAGATGCATTTTACGAATATAATTCTTTTCTCAAATTATTACACAAAAAAATAATTATTCAAGTTGGTCGCTACAGGAGTAGGAATCAGGTAACATACATACAAAAAAAATACACGCCAAATTAATAACCTCCTCCGTTTTGAAAGTCGGTTAAAAATGATGAATCGTTTATTCATTCAAAGGAAGGAATTAACCTATCAATTCCCAGGCGTGTAATATCTTTGATTTTAGTAAATTTTCAAAAAATAAAATGCCACCTACCACTCAACCAATAAGTGAATTTTTGCAATATGTGTCAACTCGTTTTAGTTTATTCGGTGAGGAGAGAATATACATAAATCAAATTTCACTCTCACGTTACTTTCTATTTCCAAGGTAATGAGATAGCTACCAGAATAATAGGTACCCCTTTGTCCCCTTCAAGTAATTAAATATTTTGTCATTGATGAAAAACATTTTATTTAGTAATTTCAAATATCATCTGCTATAAACAATACAAAGAGCAAACCTCTACTTCTTTATATTTATGTATTAATACACTTTTCATAACATGATGTTTCTCATAATCTAATTAATCGATGATTTAGAAAGTTGCTATTCGTTTATTTGAATAAATAAAAAAACATATTTATTTGTGGATCATAATATATTACCAGTGTCTTTAAGGACCAGAATAATGAATAATATACCTAGGGTAAAAAGTATTGTCATCATATTTAACATAAACTTGTAAGCCTCTTCCCGTTGTTGTATCAAAATGTTCTGGTGGGATCACCATATCTTCATTTCCTTCACAGTGTTCCCTTACCAAAACGTTTGCAAGTAACATAAACTTTTCATTACCTTTTTCTCCAAAGGTATTTGCAAACAAACTGTCCACAGCAAAATTAACTCCTCGTCCATGTCTGCATCCCGTAGCTTGACCACATAATCTCCAATCAAAATTTTGTCTACTAATTGAGCCAAGATTTTCAAATTTTGTGCCGTGAAACAGATCTATTTCTTGTACTTGATCGGTTCGCTTTTGATACTCAAGTTTGTTCATTTCGTATTGAATTAACGAAAAAGAGTTGATAATTTTGGATATTCTTATTATATTGAACCTTCCGGTTCTGTTGAATAATTCTGATACCTTTTGGTATTCCGGGTTGTCATTTTTCAACGTCGAAACGCTATACCATGCATTGGTCTCCATACCACAACCAAGTCCAGATAAGCAATTTTCCAAAAATTTATCGTTTAGTTCACTTTTTCTGACATATCTTCCTTTAATTTCACCTGAATTTTTCTGTACATCTACACTTTCTTTATTTTCTGTAGCTTCATTACTTACTACAGAAGCCTCATCTTGTGTAGCATCGTTGGAACAAAAGTTGTTAACTGTCGACATAAGGATCACCTCTACTCTTCCGAACTGAATTACAAATGATGAATATAGTTTTTGCCGTGTCTTATTTTATCTTCACATTTATCAATTCGATAAAAATGTGGTATCACACAATGTCATTTTTTCACGGAAACACATTTATTTTTATTAAAACTGATTCATTTTTAAATTTATTTATCATAATTTAAATTTAAATTATGATAAATAAATACATTTAAAAAAAAAACAAAAACTAACTTCAAAAAAGGAACTTAACCAAAAAGCAAAAAATATTTATTTGTTGCAACAATTAAATACTATCTCTGAGGGCGGTGCCAGGTTGGACAGCAAAGTTGCAAGTTCATTTTTTGAAGTCTGAATTTGTTTTTATTAAAAAATATTTTTAGTGATCTAATGGCTTAACTGGATGCAGTTTTCAAATCTAATTATTAAGTTATTCGGTATTGCCAAAAATAAGGTTTACATTCATTATTTTGACGACTCTAGAATCCTGTTGAATAGAATAGAGTAGATATCTTGTTTCCTACTTATTTATATGTATTAAGAAAGTTTTGCATACGGTTCTAACTTGGGTGGACCTACGGTATTGTAGACGATTTTCAACTTTTTAGGTCTGTTAATTATCGGACATTTTGATTTAATTCCAATTACACCAGTCGACAGAGATTTTTATGTGACATAAAATTCAACAGCAAACCGCATAAGTCTTCAGGTAAATAATAGTTTATAAGTTATAACTGACATAATTTTAACAGCAAACTCGTAGAAGTGAATTATTTTAGCGCTAAAAACCCCAAAAAAATATGGGGTATTCTCGTTTTTTACTTATAGTGTAAAAAATTATGATCTGTTCATAATGCTGTCAATAGAAAAATTGTAGAGAATCAGAAAATCTTCAACTTGGATGTTTATAAAATTTGATCGCAGTATTTTTCATAAAGAGAAACTGGAAAAGCCGATGTAAAGTGAGTGATTTTAAAAAATTCATAACTTTAATCTGCCTGAAAGCTTATAAAATGCACTTCACTTCGTATATCTTGGATTTTTGTCATAGTGCCGTAAAATGTATTAATACTGCTTCTGAAATTTGGCTTAACTTAAACGATGAACCCTCCGATGTTTTGACAGTGGCGGATCCAGTCAGTGGAAAAAAGTCATTTAATTAATATCAGTAAACTGTATACAGGTAACCATTAAGTTAATAAACCAGTAAAAAAATAGACCAATATGAACAGACAACAGTTATGTAAATAAAAATGTAATAAACTGCTGAGAAAAAACATATGATCCTACAATTTACCATAATTTTCATCTCGTGCTCCCACTTTAAGTAAATTATAAATCTGTCCATGTGCCTTGGCAGCCATTGCTAGAGGACCGCTGGCTGGCTTTTGCATATTCCTATATTTAATGGTTTACTATTATTTTAAACTAACTTCTCAGAATTATAGAGAAATATCAAGATAGGCAAATTGGAAGTGAAATTTATGAACTTTAGTATGTCCTGGCCGGACTAGTCTCGTTAATACGGTGGGATGTGCAAAATAGCTCCCTAAATAATTTAAATTCCAATCAATCAAAAACTACTTATTCAATAGTATCCATCGTGAGCCTATAAAAACTTAATATCAAAAACTATCATTTTGTCGATGACTAATATTTCAGTATTACTTACCAGAATGTTATAAATTCAGCAGTTTTTCTGAGTTTACTCGGTAAAAAATGGTTCAATCAGGATGTACAAACACCCATTAAGAAGGATTTCTTATTCTCTATAACTTTCATGTAGACGGAATTCCTATTCCTCCATAATTTTTCATTATATAAGCAAAAAACAAAAGGACTGTTACTGACGTGATGGTATAAGCGAATTGGTGTTTTGCTGTATAACCTGGTGTAAATTACATTCATTTTATAGACTCTCCTCCGCGAAATTTTATATAAGACACCCCGGGAAAATCAGTTTCTCTTGAATAACTTAATTTAATATGATTTAATAAAATTTTAATGTTGTGGATACTAATTAGGACCTCATGAAATAGTGTCATTGAAACAGAATTATCTGTTTAGTTTACCAGCGCCTGGATAAAGTTGACGACTTATTGCCAAAATGTTTAACACCATATATGATAAAGAGTTTAAAACAATAAACCTGAATAGCTTCAGCCATAGTATCAAAACGAACTTTAGCTTATAGCCAAAAAAATGAAAGATCGATCTATGTAGTTTGTACCGTTACTATAGTACGAAATAAATAAAATAGCTTGAATTTGTCATCTCTAACATTGTGAACACATCAACGGGAATTGTTCGACAAAAAATGCAAGTCCTTTATTGCAAAATAAAGACCGTCAGATGTCATCCTTATAAGTTGGACCTCATCCTGATCGACTATAATAATTTTGTGAAATTTTTATGCAGCAATATGAGGATCCCCATTTTTAAATCGCGTTGTGTTTTCCGATGAGGCGGCTACTTTTTTATTTTACACCAGTTTGTAAAGCAAAATTTAACTCATTTTCGGACATAAAATTCAACAGCAATTCGCTCATATCATGACTTCAGTAACAGTTTTTAGATAATTATTGCTAAGATTTTAATAGCAAATTCGTAGAAATAAACTATTTAAATAATAAAAACCCGCAAAAATACAAATTTCTTTTATTTTTTGCTTATATGATAAAAAGTAATAAAGGAATTGTAATTCTGTCTACAGGAAACTTGTAGAAAATAAGAAATCCTTCATAATGAGTGTTTGTACATCCTGATTGGATCATTTTTTACCGAGTAAACTCAGAAGAAGTGCTCAAAATTGGATTTTTTTCAAAAATTTATAACTTTCTGGTAACTAATACTGGAATATTAGCCATTAGTTAAAACGGTAGTTTATGATATTATGTTTATATGAGCTCACGATGGATACTATTGAATGAGCAGTTTTTAAAAAATTCGAATTGTGTGCCTTAGTGCCTGTGATGTGATGAAAAATTTAAAATACCCTTTCATGGATTCGTTGAATTCCGACCGAATTTTAAAATAATAGCTTCATCTCATCAACCAGACGGCTCTTTTCTCTCATTCTCTCCACTGCTCTGAGGCGAGGTGACCGTGCCGGTAGAAAGATTGAACAAGTCTCTACTTCGTGATTGAACGTTAAACATTCATCACATCCGATGACTCTCGACTCGCTCGAGCTGAATAATTCTATTAATGGCGAACTGAACGAGCTATTTGAGTAAACAGTGCCGCTCATTCGTGGCACATGTAGAGGAGTCGTTCATTTTGAACTACTCATTCACGAACGACCCAAGCCTAATTAGCGTTGGGTTTCATGACTCTTTTTAGTGAGCCCGCTCATTTCGTTCAGCTCGCCAAAAGGAGTCGTTCACACTGAGTCGTTCAATTGAACGATGAGGCCCCTAAATCACACAGGCGTGTGTAGTTCACTGCTCAAATTAATATTAATTGCTCAGTCATAATTCAAGGGATCATTAATTAAATATAAAATTTTTGTATATTTGGCAACAAAAATAAGAAAATAAACTCCAAACATTAAAATGTAAACGTTCTAAACTATCAAAACAAATAAAATTATCATGCTTACTTTTAACTCAAATGGTAATAAAAATACCTATTCATGGGTTAATTGAAAATAAAAACTTCTTTCATCAACCAGTCGACACGGCTCTTTTCTCTCCGCTGCGAGCTGATGTGACCGTGCCGGTCGTAAGACTGAACGAGTCTCTATTTCGTGAACGTTGAATGTTCAGCATGAACGATGAGTCTCGACTCGCTTTAACTGAAAAGGCTAAATGATTCTTTCAGTGGCGAATTGAACGAGCTATTTGACTAAACAGTACCGCTCATTTGTGGCACATGTAGACGAGTCGTTCATTTTGAATGATTGAACGATTCATTCACGAACAACCCAAGCCTACTTTGTATACCTACCTACTATGTGTACGTATATCACTTAAAGTAACATCCTACATACTTACACCCTGTATCTTTGTTTAGACTTTTGAGCCCCAAAGATCACGTTACTCTGTCTGCCCGCTCGAATCAGATTTCGATTCGGTCGGAACATTGGCTTAGCTTCACACCTCTGGGTAGGGACGTTGCGATAAGTATCTCTACCGGTATCGAGTAGTAGTATCGAAAAAAGGGTATCGATACTGGTATTGAATGAAGATATCAATATTTTATCGCGACATGAATTCCGTCATCCTGGATGTCGGAATTCATTTCCCGATAAAATATTAAATTCAGTTATATGTACTATATACATAAATAATTATTCGAGAATGCAATCAGTTGTAGGGAGCGCAACTGATGAAGGTTCTCGACTAGAAACAATATAATTGTCTTGCGTTCAATAGATTAAAAAATCTCGAAAAGTTAGAAGGTATCAATATCAATTTAGCCGGGGAGTTGCCTAATATCTGGGAAAATAGGAATTTAGTGTGGGGGGGGGGTGAATGTCATCAGAGTATCGATACTAGGGATGTTATGGAACTCCGTAACCGAAACTGTCGGATATCCGAAATAAAAATCGATTTGAAACCATAACCGAATCTGATATTATAGTTTCGGATAAGAACGGATTTGTATCAAAATGAGACACGCACTTTTTTGGGCTGTTCGAATCCGAAAAATATCCGATTGACAATACTCTTACCGCAGTGCGCCGTGACCAGTTACCGTTTACAATAACGGATTATATGTTGTGGTTTGTCGATTCAAATTCAATTCCAAAAAATCTAATATCCATAACTCAAATTATCCGAAACTATCGGATAATCAGAAATAATTTCATATTCGTAACCGTAACTGAACCCGATATAATATTATTCATATATCCATATCCGAAATTTCATATCCATAACATCCCTAATCGATACCACAAACACGAATCGATACTGCTGTCGAAACATAAATACCCATGCGGGTATATAAGAAAAGTATTGATACCAAAAATACCCAGTTCCGAAACCAACGTATCGATACTGTTATCCTATCAAAAGTATCGCACCGTCCCAACTTCTGGACTTGTCACTTGTCCTGGCCCTTCCCTCGTGGTACTAAACCCGTTTAACTTAACACGTTCGCTGCGATAGCAGTCATATATATCTGGTGTCCTTGATTACGCAGTGGCGTTCACTCAATTTGCCATCTATACCGGTGTGGCGAAAGCCGTATCTTTTGAACCGTTTTTGATATAGCAGTGTTACAGGTAGCTATCGAACTCTCCCGATATTGCAGATTTTTGACAAAGCGCACTATCTACCAGATACATGTGACCGGTAACGCACCACATTCAAACTGTTTTCCTTTTGTGATTTACCGGACATATGTATCTGGTATCTTCGTACTATAAAGCTTTACGGAAAGGGCTTAAATGGTACAGGAAAACAGAGTTCCAGTTATTCCTAGGAATCACAATTGTTAATTATTATTTAATTTTCAAAGAAGTCAATAAAAATAACCAGAGCCTTAGTATGCTACAGTTCAGAAAGAAACTTGCAACTTCACTAGTGGACCAAGGATATGAACAGCAGAACATGAGCTCAGCTTACAATTCCAAAACGTTACATACATTTGTTTTCGAGCAGGGTCCACGGAGAAAACGGTGTCGGAAACTGCTTAGGCTGCTATAGGAAGCTAAGTGCTATGCTGTCCAGTAAGGAAGTAGACAAAAAAGTTACTAAAGAGTCAAGTTACTGCGCTGATTGTGACAAAAAACCAGCAATGTACCTTTCTTGTTTCAATGAAAAACATAATAAAATATAAAATATTGTAATAATCACATATTTTTCCGTAAAAATGTGTCTAATTTGATCAACGTTTTTTACTTAATCCTTTCATTTAGCCGTTTACGGCTAGAACCCATTATTCTTGGCACTATTCCGAAGGAAAGCATGTAAAAACGCATGCCGATAGTTATGCTAGTTTTTAGAAAAATTATGAAAAAAAGAGTGATTCATACCAGGCATATGTGTCTGGCATTGCTGTAATGAAAACACTACTTACCAGACATATGTGGTTGGTATCGCATTATTGAATAAGGTACCTTTGACTGCTAATGCAGTGAACGTGTTAAGCGATGGGTGACGTCACGCGATACTTGGTTTGAAGAATACAATTAACCCCAAAAACGTCTTTGATATTTATCCATCTAATATATAAAATTTTCGTGTTACGGTGTTAGTGATCGAACTCCTGCTGGCTCGACCAATTTTTACGAAATTCTTTATATATATTTGGTAGGAGTAGGTATGAGAATAGGTCGTAAAGTATATTTCATACCGCTAGATGCTTACGGTGTCCAGAAAAAAAATTGTCTGGTAAATATAGTTTGAAAAATAATTTTGACAAGTAATGTCAAAATAAATTAAGTGACAAATTCAGTACAGTGGCAATCATTAAATAATAACATATCAATAGTCTGAGAAAATTAGCCCATTTGTCTAGCCCGCTCGAAGCCGGCACGGGTCAGCAGTATGGAAATAATAATACAATGCTTATGCTCTAGTAGTATAAAATTGCAGTGTCTATCTCAACTAATGGACAGTAGACACACGACACATTCTTTTGGAAACTAGTGTATTTTTCAAACCGCTCATAGATAACTAGTTGAAATACTGGGTTCTCAAAAAGATATATTTATTTATCAATATAGTAAATAATATAATTATTTAGCCACAATGATACGTTCTGATCTTGACTATAGAACCGACCAAGTTAAGCTATTGCTCATTTTCCTTCAGCGAGATCGTGGCGAAGGTATGAAAGCTTGATTTCAAAATAAAAAATACCCTCAAAATAAAGCCTCAACAAAGAAAAATCATTTAAATTCAATGACAATCAGTGCCATTTTTTAAATTGCAAATCTGGGATTCGTGTTCAGAGACCATAAAAACCACCCTAAACCAATTTTGGTGTAATTGGCAATTATTTTCCAAAATTTATTTTTTTACGGTTTCTAGGTCATTACTGTGTAAAAAATAATATGATTTAAAAAAATCATGTGTCAAAACATTGGCAAAAAAGAGACCCTTAAAAAGTATCACATGATACCCCTTTGTATTTAAACTTGTAGAAGTGAAATTCATCACCCACGCTTAGGGGTTGAAACTGAAGGGTAACCGGTACATTTAAAATGTGTCCCCCTGTAAATATAAATTAACGGTTTTTTGTCTTTTTCTTTTAAATATGCTTTAAAATATATATTGGGTGGCTAGTTTTGAAATGAAAGCCCTGTATATCAAATAAAATACTTTCAATTCAAATTTTGTATTTAATTATTGGAGTATACCTAACATAATTTATAGTACATACTTTTACCAGAATGACCACGCTTTGATATAAACTGTTAAACAACATACAAGTGCATATTTCTAAAGTTTAATAACGGTTTACTTTTTCTAAGAAATCGTAATCTTTATAACGTATTATATACATAGGATAGAAAGTATTGTCATCATATTTGACATAAACTTCTAAATTACTTCTTACTGAGGTGTCAAAATTCTCATGTGGAACTACCATTTTATTATTCCCTACACAATGCGCATTAACAATTACTTTCGCAAGTATCACAGCTTTATCGAAAGCTTTGTTTCCAAAAAAATTCGCATAATAAGCGTCTGGTGTAAAGCATACACCTTGCCCATATCTGCTACCACGAGCTGTTCCGCACAATCTCCAGTCAAAGTTTGATTCGCAAATTGAAGGAATGTTACATTTTTTCGTACAATGAAACAGAAGCATCTCTTGAACTTTCCCATACATTTTTCTAGATTCATTCTTTTTCATTTCATATTGTAACAACAAAAAAGGATTGACAATTTTTTCTATCTTCTTTATTATTTGGTTACCTCTAGATGAATTGAATATATCCGCCACGAATCTATATTCTTCATCAGATCTTGGCAATTCTAAAATCTGATAACTTTTTTCAAAATTTTTACGGTCTAGTTCAAAATTTATTAGAAGATTACTTTCAATAGAGCATTTTTTCAAAAACTGATTGTTTGGAATTACTTTTTTTATAAAACTTTTTACTTTTTGTTGTTTTAATAATAATTGATGTAATCTTGACGTCAAATCTGATTGGCGATAATTTTTAAAAGGCTGATTAGTTGATTTTAACTTATCATAATAACTGTCATACCAAGTGTCTGAACCATTATCTCTAGATGACTTTAATAACTGGGGTACCAATGGAACAAAATTTGATTTACTATGACTGAATTCATGAAAAGAAGGTTTTTTATAAATGTTTTCATGCCACGTGTCCGTATTTAAATTTGATTCATCATAATAATGATAATCATACCTTACATATTCTTCATAATATCTAGTTGAATAAACTCTATCATAGCTAATATTTGTGGTTGAAATCCAATCATATATTATGATTATCAAACAGATAGCTGTGAAAATGATCACACTGTATATCAATAAATTAATGTTTGTTAAACTAGACGCCTCTTGCGGTTCTACTAAAATCTCTGGTGGTTCTACAATAATCTCTGGCGGTCCTACAAAAATCTTCGGCTCACCACTTACTGTATTTTCTATTTTCTGTTTCCAGAAAAAAGATTCTTTAATCATTATTTCTGCTATTTGATATTCTTTGTAAAGTTTGTAATAAACAACACTTACTATCAAACCAATTATTAACGTACCAATATGTCTGTAGTAACTAAAAAGCCATTCACAAATTTTCGTTAACACATAGGTAGTCGTAAAAATATACACGCTATCTAAAAATGAAAGTTTATAGTAGACAACACTTATCAAACTAACTGTTAATGCTCCAAGGCTTGTGTAGTAACCAAAAAGCCATCCACAAATTTTTGTTAACACATAGGCAGTTCCAAAAATGTACATACAATCCACAAACACTTCCATTTTTTCTATTCTGGGCTGTTCTGGCATTTGTTTAATTATAGACTCATCCACTACTGGAGTTTCTTTGTAAAGTTTGTAACAAAGAACACTTATTATAAAACCAATTGTTAATGTTCCAATATTTTTGTGGTAACCAAAAATAAATTCCCAGACTTTCGTTAAAACGTAGGCAGCCACAAAAATGTACAAACCATTCAGAAAAATAACCATTTCCTCCTGTCTACGCTGTTCTGTCATTTTTTTAATAATTGCCCCCACCTCTACTGGATTTTCTTTGTATAGTTTGTAAGAAACAACACTTATAATCAAACCAATTGTTAATGAACTAATGTTTTTGTAGTAACCGAAGAGCCATTCACAAAGTTTTGTTAACACATATGTAGCCATAAAAATATACGCTCCTTCCTTAAATGAAAGTTTGTAGTAAACAACACTTATCAAACTAATCACTAATGCATCAAGGCTTGAATGGTACCCAAAAAGCCATCCACAAAGTTTTATTGTCACAAAGGCAACCACAAAAATGTACATAGCATCCATAAATACTTCCATCTTGTCTATTCTGCTCTCTTCTGTCATATGTTTAATCAGGAACTCCTCCAGTACGGGGTTTGCTTTGTTGAGTTTGAAACATGTGCCAGTTATTATCAAACCAGTTGTTATTATACCTATATTTTGATAGTAACCAAAAAGCCATTCACAAAGTTTTGTTAACAAATAAGTAACCATAAAAATGTACACGCCACACATTACTAAATCCATTTTTTCAAGACGAGGTTGTTCTGAAGACTTCCACCAAAAATCCATTACCAAAATATTTCGTAGATTTTAATGTAATCGACATATTATTAAAAATCGCTTATATGAATGTTCGATAAACTAATTCTATAATTGCAGTGTTTTGTTTATATCTTATCGCCACAGCGTTATCTAACTCGACCCGTACCTAATTATACCAAGTGACTCAAATATTGCAATTTATTTGCCTTAAGCAGACATTATTTTTGAAAGACCCTTTCGATTTTGTATTAAAAAGTAACTCTACAAAATCATAACTTCAAATTGATTTTCGTTAATATTTTCTGCAGGTCATGAATGCGCCTTCGCCTTCGCGTAAAATTTCGAAAATATACTGATCATATTTTCAAAATTTTACGCGAGGAGTTTCCAACGGTGATTGGGGCTAGTGCGACGACCTCAGCGAGCTACGATACTAGTGAAGTTACATTGTTTTAAACCTATGAGCTCCGAGAGATTTCGTTGCCACTTTTGACTAGAAAGGAGCAGGATTAGATGCACAAAAAATGGAAAATATACAAAAATGATTCGGATTATCTAAATTTTTCAAATCTAAGAAAATCTGTTAAAAATAATTTGAAAATTTATTATAAAAACTACATCAATAACGTTGAAAATAACATTAAGGATTACATTAAAAAATATTGGTCATATGTTGCTAACAAAAACAAATATAGGAGTTTACTTAACACATTAATATACGAGGGAAATCAGTTTACCAATGACTCCGATATGTAATGTCTTTTCTAGTTATTTCTCGTCTGTATATGAAACTGAAACTTTGCCGATAATTGAATCCACTAGTGATTTCACCGGTAATAACTCGTTTTCTATTAATCATATCACAAAGGAAGAGGTTTTAAACCAAATTAACTCTTTGGGTGTAAATAAGAGCTCTGGTCCAGACGGTATCCCAGTATCATTTATAAAAAAAAGCAAAAATTCCCTGGACTTACCCTTTTTTTTATTTTTCAACAAATCATTACTAACTGGGACTTTTCCTGGTTACTGGAAAAAGGCATAGTAACCCCAGTTTTTAAAAGTGGCGACAAAAAAATTAGTGTCTCTATTGGCATATTTGTTGGAAGCTATTGTAACCAATGAACTATTTTATAAAATAAAGAATGTATTATACCCATGTCAACATGGTTTCTTTCGAGGTCGTTCTGTTGTTACTAATTTGGTTCTATATGTACAACATATACACAATGCAATATTCATTGTCAAATGGATGTTGTATACACTCATTTCTCCAAGGCGTTCGATAAAGTGCATCATGCTACTTTGATGCGGAAGCTGGGGGTTTTGGGGGTGCCAGGCAGCCTCTTATCTTTCATTAAATCATACTTGCATGGTAGGGTCCAATTCGTGCAGTTCGGGAATGTACAATCAAATTGCATTAAAGTTACGTCTAGTGTTCTCCAAGGGTCCCACCTCGGAACAATACTTTTCTCCATCTTCATTAATGATATAGGCCAATGTTTTATGTACTCTAAATATAGATTATGTGCCGATGATCTTAAGGTTTATCATACTGTAGTAAGTGTAGATGATTTGTAGTTAATTTAACTAGACTTGAGCATTACTGCGTCTGTAATAGATTGGTATTAAATCTGACTACGCCTTGGCACTCATATTTTACAGCATGTAACAAACATAAAAGACCTTGGTATAATATTGGATTCCAAACTTTTATTTGATTTTGCATGTTGAGAATATTGTTAACAGGGCCTATCGCAATCTAAGATTTATTTTTTTATAATCACCAAAGATTTCTCATCTGAAGAAACTCTTTCGTTAGAAGTACACTAGAATAGGCTTCCTTGGTCTGGAATCCTCAATACATATAAAACATTTAAAAAACATATAACCGACTTTTACCTATAACTAAAAAGCTAAAAATAATTATAACAAAATACAACTCTAGCAAATAAATAACACATTCAATGTTGTTAGGTACCTACCCAGGAAGTAAAAAATGTAAACATTAAAAGGTGCTCATTCTGTACAAATTAATTACCTACCAATCTAGTATATTTTGAAGCCGGTGCCAAGCAAATCAAAAATCCTTCATTACTTACTTACCTACTAATTCATCAAACTTGATTGTTGCAACTTCTTATGGGCTATAAAATAAATAATTTTTTAATCACACTGTATAAATATAAGTCAACTCCAGCATATATTTCAACCATCCTGTATATGATTTGCTTATGTCCACATCATATAACAGTTTTTTAATCACCCTATATAATTTTAATTTCACATTTTTTCCACTACACCCTATATTCCAACGATCCTGTAAATACGGACCACTATCATTCTAGTCCGTCCTATATTTCAATATTCATATAAATGCAACTCCTTCTATCACTTTACTTTGTGATTTTGTTTGCTATAACTAAACACCCTATGTATAAACGCACCAAATAGCAGTTTAAAGTTTGACATGTGTTGTCACTGAATTTTCTATTAGGCCGGGAGAATGTGACAACCAAAAAAACCGTCTTCGCAAAGTGGAAAAATTTGCATTTAAATAGGTATTTGCCTGGTATACAAACAAAACGAGCTTGGTACTCATTGATTTAAGGAGCCGAAAATACTATGCTTTACTACCTATATGCTTGAGATGTACATAGAAAATTTTCAAATTTGCAATTAAAACTTCCAGTGCCTAAAATTACCGCACTAATACGTTGGAACTAAAATATTTATGTCATTTCGATGAAATTTTTGATAAGAATTTTGGAATTTACAGCGATTTTCTGCAAAACTGCAAGTTGCACGTCGCAGAAAAGTATATGAGATCACCTAAGGATCTTCCTTAATAGATTAAACGTTAAAAAACTATACACATCCATAAGGAGTTATCGAAAAATCGACTAAAACATTAGGGATATTGGTCGATTTCCATGCACGCATTTGTTCATTCACAAATTTTATCACTTTACCAATAGAATTCTTTTCCAAAATTTGAAGTTTCACCAATCCGGATATATACTCTATTAAACAAGACCATATTCATTCAAAACGGTGCACCACAGGAGAATAAATCAAGTAACATACATACAAAAAAGCGAAAAAAAAATACGCGACGAATTGATAACTTCCTCCTTTTTGGAACTCGGTTAAAAATACGTGGAAAGGAAAGAAATAATACAAATAAAATTCATTAATAATTTAAATTATCGGCTTCACAGAGAATATTGTTATAACACATATGAATGTAATTTGCCAAAATACAAATTGTCTAAACTTTCGACTCGTCGTGATATATTTTATGTAATATTTCTAATTGTCTTCTAAACGTTGTTTGTGGCATATTCTTGATTACTTTTATGCTTTTTTTGGCAGTAACACCACAATCGAAATAAAACGACGTATATTGAACGAAAACCAAACGTTTCAAAGTCTATTCTGACTTCGTTGTCAATGGCTTTATATTTATTGATGTAAATTGCAAAATGCAGTCCCTATCCATATTGAACATCGGGTTCAAACCAAACCAAAAACCCTTTTGCTCTACAGGAGGTTTCTGTACTCGTTGAGCTCGCATTAGGACACTTGCATTATTCTTTGACAGATGTATCGCCCAGTCAAATTCTCCGCTTGGCAATGTCCTTCACGTCAGTCCTTCAATACTTGCTACTACAACCCTTCTGCGTATATCGCAATGACCCCCCTACTGGTCAGAGCTTCATGGATGGTCTTGTGACAATTTGGACATGCCACTGACGACCGAATATAAGCACGACGCTTCAGCTCCATTCATTTTCTGGGCTAGTAACTTCGGCAGGTGAGTTGATACCCACTCCTGGGCAGATTCCGACTTCTATGTCCAACGTCCTGCTGTCTTAAGTTATCAACACCTGTCATACCGTCATAGCGTCGATTTAGGCGCTTTAAGTTAAAGTTTGGTTCATCCCACAGTGCCAGTTCAGCGAACTAGTAATGGCCAACTTCGCACTTTGATTCGAATTCTCTCTAATCATTCGCTTTCCATACAAAATCAAATGAATGGCAATTAACAAATATCCCATTAGATGTAAGATAGAAATCAACAGCTCAGGTATAGAAGAAACAACAGAATTCAGTTACTTCGGGATTAAAATATCCCACTATGGAGAAATCAAACAAGAAAACAAAACAGCTGGATTTTTAAACAGTACTACATGGAGGAACAAACACACTAAAACGGAACCAAAGTCAAGAATGTATAAAGAAACGATGACCAATATTGACTTACACAGCCGAACACCTCGGACACAGAATGCTAAAAACTAATACTAAGAAGAATAACCGAAAAAAAGTTGAGAAGCCAAATAAGGAGTGATAAAATAAGAAGAAAATAAACTGTAGAAAAAAATAAATGAACACTTAACTAAATAATTTATATTTAAAAAAGAACCGACTTTAACTGGGTTTTGTCCAGCAGTTTTGGAAAAAAATATTCTGTGTGAAATGGACAAACACAAGATTTGATAAGGGACATACAATTTACAAATTGCAAAAATTATTTGCCAATTTTTTAAATCTCTTATGATATGAAACCTATAAGGTATATTATTTTCTGCTTAGCAAGGATGAAAAGAAAAAAATGCTTTTCTGAAAAAATATATTTCAGTACTACATGGGTTAAGATTCTAATTTAACTTTACACAATTAAACTAGAAAAACATGTTTTTATGAATTATACAATAACTAAATAATAATTTAAGGAATTTTCTGCATAAAAATAATCAAAATATAATCAACTCACTATGAACACTGCCAAACATCCTTAAATGAATATCTTGAAATACCACTTACAATTTACTCTAACATTGCATTTTCTCTTATTTAAAAATATAAACATAAAAATGCGTCATTTTGCATCGTTCTGTTACCCAAATTAAAATATAAAATGCTAGGTTTCTAACTGACAATTAGAAGTAAGTTAAAACTGACTTTCTAGCTTATTTACAAACTTAAGACCATGACATTTTCTTCAACCACATTGCATAAGTACATCTCCAAATCTGAGATGATGTAGACATCAAAATAAATTTTCCCCTGAATAAAAAGTATTTATAATGATGATTTGAACATGAAAATAACATTTAATCTATAACAAACATCATGCATTACCAACTGGCACTAATAAAAATTAAACTGATAAACCCCCATCTTAAGTCTTGAAGAAATTTAATATTTCAGTGAATAACAAGCACATATTGGAATAACATGAAGTCAGATATAATATATTCTTACAACATAAAAATTATTTTCAATTTACATTCTTTTTATATTTTTATAAACATTTTACTGATAACGATATCTTTGTATGAAATTGTAATCCTTGTAACGAATAATATACATTGGGTAGAAAGTATCGTCATCATATTTCACAAAAACTTGTAAATTTGATCTTGTTGTTGTATCACAATTATGAGGAGGGACCTTCATATTTTGATCTCCAGTGCAATGTTTGCTTACAAGTACTTTTGCAAAAATCATGGCTTTAATGAATGCTTTATTTCCAAAACAATTTGCGTAACCAGATTTGGGTGCAAAACAAACACCTTTCCCATATTTGTGTCCTCTAGCTGTTCCATACAACCTCCAGTCAAAGTTTATTTCACATATCGATGGAATGTTACATTTTTTAGTGCAATGGAAAAGAAATTTTTCTTCAACTCTACCATACTTCTGTTGATACTCAGATTTCTTCATTGCATATTGGACTAGGAGGAAGGGATTCTCAATTTTTTCAATCTTAATTATTTTGAGAAAGTTGGCATCAGAATTGAATTTTGCAGCTACGTTGTTATATTCTGTGGTGTATGGTGTGAGTTCTGTAATATTGTAAGATTTTGAGGTTCTACAATTAAACTTCCCATATAACTGTTTGTCAATTTTAGCTGCTAAAGTGTTCAACAGTTGTAAGTTCAGTGTAACTATCTCTACCCTTTTGGCAGCAGGAATTGCTTTATCAACTTTGTAACTAGATTTTGCAAAGTTCTGCTTAGTTGTATGCTGTGCAATTATTTCAAAGTTACTATCTAATTTCTGATCCTTGTCAAAAACATTTATTTTATGATCATTTTCACATTTCTTAATATTTGTTTGATTTGTAATTGCATATTTCTGTTGAACTGTTAAACTGTCAAGAGTTTTTGATTGTGTAATTTTATCATATACATTTTGAAAATGTTTTTCATTTAATTCTTTTTCTTGATAATTTAAATAAACTTTCTTAATGCTATTATCAGATTTTTCATCACTTTCTTTATACTTAACGAAACTATTCCCTAAGATATCACCATGATTCTGTTCTTCTGATTTCGCATTAGTAACACTAACACAATTATTTTCCCCAATGGTTTCATACACTTTAAAGTCCTTAAGATTTAAATTTTTCATTCCCTCCAAAAGCTTGTTGTATTGTTCTTCCCAACTCTTTATCATGCTTGATGTATGGACCTGATTCTTTCTTATATCATGAACAGTTTCTGATTGCTTCAGGTTGGTTGAGGCCCCTACTTGATTATCAACAATGCTGAAATTCTTCCATCGATTCAGAATTTCAATGTATTTTTCATTGTAAGATACTTGATCTTGATCAAAAAGGTCTCCATTATTATGTTTAATTTCTAACAGACTGTGTTCATGTCTTAAATTATTTTCATCCAAATTGGCATGTTTATATTTTGTTTTGTTAAAACCAAGAGATATTCCAAGATTCTCTTCATTAAGTTTTAACTGAGTTTTATATAGGTAGTCAACATTTTTGCAATAAATCTCCTTATTGGGCAATTTTACCCCTGTAAGATATTCAAGTTTTAGTTTTTCAGACAGTTTATTGTGAAAATCTGTTATTTTTAAATCACTTGCCATTTTTTTAAATTATTTTGTTCTTACTTAGTATGATTATGATATAATTTAAAAAATTTACAACCCAAACACTTAATTCGTAACTCGATGAGTAAATATTTCGCAGCAAACTGGCATAAAAAGATAAAAATCATTGGAGTGTTTCCCCCCAAGCCTTAAGTTGCTAGACAAAGTTTGACGCGCAGCGAAAAATGACATTACGCCAGTGCATAAAACAAAATTCGATAGAAAATGGCGGTGGTTAGCCAATCAGGTGTCTGATAAAATAGAATTCATCCGTCAATTAACTAAAACTGACCTCTGTTTTTGTTTAATTATAATTATATTCTGCTTTGTCGTTTCACATTACGCGATGCTATTATCTAAAATTGCACATTATATTAATAGAATAGCACAGGAGCGGAATAAATTTTATTGCTAGTCATTTAAGATTAAGAACATTAGAATATCTGTGATTAGTAACAAGACAAAAATAAATTCATTGTAGGTATGTAAATTCCTAATTAACACTTCAAATGGGTAAAACATGTATTGTACAAGGATTATTCAATAAAATATGTTTTAAAGTTTACGCAACTTAATATATTTAAGAGAAATTAAAATATTTGCATGATTGGTACTATAATGGCCTTTCTTATCAGTGGCGGATCCAGGATTGTCGTTTGGCGGTGGGGCTTAACTCCGCTGAAGGTAGGTTTTAGCAAAATTAAACACTAAAAAACACCAGTTGGTTTTGGGAAGGCTTGACCCTCTTAGCCCCGCTGTATCGGCCAATACCATCCTTAGTTATAAATGCAGTAGGTCGATATCTTAATCAGTTGGGCGTCACGAATTTTTGGCTGGCGAGTCTGTATTTCTAGCACTTGAAATTTTTAGAGTGCATTTAGAAAGGATAAGAAAATTAAGCATTATTAAAAAATATTTATGAGGGCTCAAGGTTGAAGTTGAGATTTTCGAAGTTTCATGTTTGGGTCTCCCTAAATCAGACACCCATACAGTTTCACAATGCTCACTTTTTTAGCATTCCTTGATCCATTCGATTTCTTCTCAGTCCCCGGGCGGCCCTTGTGACTCCTCCCGGGCCATGAGTATGGAATTTTATGACCGGTTCCTGTTCTACGACCTCAACTTAGGGTTTATGCAATTTTGAAAACTTGAATTTTTCAGATTTCTTTGGTTCCAAATAGTGAATAACCAAAATTATCACAAAATATGAAATAAAAAATACAGACTCCAGGTCTAAAATTCTGTTTTAAGATGTCGACCTGAAATTTGGGGGGTGAATTTTGAAACGACCAAAGAATGCCCCAAAAAACTGAGCATTTTCGAGCTTTACTGGTATATAATATTTTGGAAAAGAACAAACATCAATTCTAAAAATCCAGTCGATGCGTTCCTCCGGATTTGTAGAACTCTACAAATGTACTTCCCTGACTGAAGATCACAAACTGAAGTCGAAGCAAGCCAATTTTCCGAAAACGAAATTGACTGGTTTTCTAGTCATGAACACTTTTCGTTTCGTTTTGATACCTTGTCTCTTGTCTTTGCATAAAGATTGGGTTACAACCACAAAATTTTGTGATCGTGAATCCCTTTTCCATGATTTTGCATTTGACTTTTGATCTAAACGTACGAACCTGGGTCCAATCCTAAGGTTTCACCATAACCTTGCGTTATGTGTCAATTCCATTTCGTTTCGGTCAGCTTTCGACCTTTCAGGGTGTCATCAGTTTAGCCAAGAACTCTACTTTGATATCAATTTATTGGTACATGATTTGAAGGGACCCACAAACTTGACTCTTTGAAAAACATTAACTTGAGCCCTCATAAATATTGTTATAACATTTCATTTTACAGTGCCAAAATTCAGAAAGCTTTGAGAAATTATGGTCAATTCCATTTTACAGAACGTCAACGTCTGGTCAAAACTGTCGCTGATTCATAATTTTCAGATAGCTTTCACCAACCTAACTGGAAAAATTAGCAATTATTGCATTAATTTTGGATGAAGAGGAGCAGATCACCAGAAATAAAAAAATTATTGGTACGAAATATATTTCTTAATAGAAAATATGTAGAAGGAATGCCAGACATATAACAAAAATAAAAAAAAAGCGTCGTGTATTACTTGCTCCAAAAAAGACTGGTCAAAATAATATCGCTGCTGTTCAGTTGAGAAATTATTAAATATATAGCTTCTTTAACAGTCAGATCTGCTTAGGCAACCGTATATGAACATTCACAGAAAAAAATAATTTTTCATTTGATTGTAACAAATACATACCTGTGCATACCAGATGCGAAGGGGTGCGACCAAGTGCCCAAACGGTATGATGAGTGTTTACATATATATATGTGAAGTGGATGATATTTTATTTAATAAACAAGTGAATGATACTTTTTCCCAAAAATAAATTAAATATATTTTAATTAAAAATACAAGTGGCCACATTTGATAGGCACACACTATCTCTCGTGATTTCTCCGTCTTTCGCATCACACCAGTTTTCTCCGAAACTACAGGATGGAAAAGGTTGACATTTGGTAAAAGTATATAGTTTGGTGACCCGATCAGGAGTATTTATGGTAAATGAAGAAATTTTGATTTTAGTGGTACTTCTGGGGGAAAAAGTAACAAAATCGACCATTCACTTCTTATCTCCGAAACTACTGAACCTAAAATTTTAAAAAAGGAATATAAAACTTTTACACGAATATTTTTAGAATAATATAGTAATAATATCAACAAAAATGTAAAAAAATACGCACTTCCCCCCTTCTTATCTCCGAAGCTATAAGACATAAAATTCTGAAATAAGTGCAGGAACTTTACGGGAAAAATAAGGAGAAACCCCTGGTATTCATTTTGGAGGGAAATTACTGAATTAAATGGAATTATAAAATTAAAATTGTCTATAACGCATCATGTAATTTATCAAATCAAAAGGCCCATTTTGACGAATACAAATATATTTTTTCATATTTTTAATTTAAATTATTTAAAATATATTAACAAAAATAAATAAAAAGTACCCATTCCGCCATTATTTCCGAAACTATAAGACCTAAAAACCTGAATAAAATTTAGCGTATATGGCGACTTGACTTTACAGGAAAAATAAGGAGAATTCCCTAATAATAATTCTGGTGGGCAAATTATAGAATTAAACTGAAAATTAAAAAAAATAAACCCATCGTGCAGTATATCAAATGAAATTGTTCATTATGAGGAACACAAGTATATTTTTTTCATATATTTCAAGTTATTTGTTAAAAAGTTATTAAAAAAATATACAAAATTCGAAGCACTAAGGAAAGTAAAACACAAATTCTATCAGCAATTTTTAAACGTAAATGAAAAATATGATCTTAAAAACCCAAATATATTTTACCTGTATTTTTAAAATAATTTGGTTAAATTAGTTAGAATTTATTGTTTAAAATTTGATAAATAATAAAAAGGCTCCTTGTAAGAAATAAAAGAGTATATATTATTTTATAAATTTAAAAGGCTTAGTTTAAAATATATTAAGGCAACTATAAAAAATCCACTCATTCTCTGCTTGTCTGAAACTGGAATATTAGAAAAATATATACTTTTATTTACCTACAACTTGATACGTTGGAACTGAACCCTTACTATGCGAGTACAACTCGCCCTTGACCAAATTATTCATAATTTCTTTGCCATTGACAACGGGGTCTGACATAGACCCCCAAATGTTTATAAATATACAGTAATTTCGGGAATTGTAGTATTTTTTCCCAAAAAGACATTGGCAAACTATGCCACAACTACCTTTCAGGAAATAATTCTTTCATGTTTGAGATTTAAGTTAATTTCTTTATTTCTGCACCAGTTATTATATTTGATACGTCCAAAAACGTCACGTTGATTTCTGAAACATTACATTTATACAGTTATTTTTATTTTTAGGATCCAAAAATGACCAAGGAACCCGTCGTTTGCAAGGTATGTTCCGATTTCCTCGAAAAAGCATCACATTTCATGATCAACAGTTTGAACGTCGAACAGAAAATAAAAAATTATTACGACGAATCAAAAACGGAAGAGGCCATCGATTTGTTCAACGTTTTAGAATTCGCCTTCCCCAAAATCGAAATGGAAGACTTAAACGGTTCCTATCAAGTTCGCGAAACTCGAAGCAGTACAAAGACCGAACCGGACGAGAAAAAATACTCAGAGGAAAAAGGGAAGAAGGAAGTCATGAAACAAAGACCGTGAGTATAAAGTATATAACCGCATTTTGTTTAGAATGATTTTTATATAGTTTAAATGTTATTTGTTAATATTTAATATACTGATTATTTCGATTATTTTAGCTGGAGTTATATAATAAGGTTATGACTTGTAGGGTTAAAATCATCTAAAAAATTCATAATCAAACAAACTAATTACTTTGTTTTGTAACTCTGAATTGAACATATATATGGGTCATTCCATGTCAAATCGACAAATAGTTGGACGCGACCCCCACCGATTCGGATGAATTTTGGTGGAGAGTTTTGTCTCATCATAAAACAAAGTTCTGCCAAAGGAAAAAATTTCAAAAAAAATTTCCTAAGAGATATTCAAAATTAAAAATTTCACTGTTTTTCCGATTTTATGAGTTTAGTTATTTAATATTTCAGAAACTACTAAATAGTAAAAAAAACTCTGGTACATTTATAGAATACACTTAGAGGTATGAGAAAAAATTTTGAAAATTATCAAAATTAAAAAATTTTGAATTTTTCAAAATCGTGGAAAGTAACCATCGCGGTTATATTATACCTCTAACGTATCTAAAAAAATTCTGAAATTTTCAGAGGGGTGTTCTTTTTCGTTTCAAAGATATGAATTTTTGAAATTTGGCAAAATAGTTTTTTCTATTTTTTCAATTTTTTTTTTGTTGAATATCATTATTCTACCACATTATTACCGAAATTTGAGGTCTAAAATATATACAGGGTAGTTCAAAACATATGGTGGTGTAATATTATAGTTATACAGTGTGATATAAAATATGTTAGCACAAAAATGTTATATTTGGTAGCTTATAAAAAGTTTCACATATAGGGTGAATCGGAATTATAATTATACGAAGTGGTTAAGAAAATGTTTGAACATAAATGTATTATAGGGTAGCTTGCTTGTAGAGTGGCATAAAAGCGGTCGTATATACTGGATGGTTGGAATATGGAATCAAGTGGAATTTTAATTATACAGCGTGATTAAAAAAATGTTTGAATGGCTTATCCATAAGCAGTTGCATATATAGGGTGGTTGATATACAGGAGAGAGCAGAATTGTAGGATTACACAATGTAATTTAAAAAATGTCAGAAAAACATATTATATTAGGTAGTTCAAAATAAGTTTACATAGCAAATGCCCTATTATTTTGATATATGTATATTTATGATGGAACTTTGAATTTAGGAGTGAAGCTCGGTCACCCAGGTACTAGTAATAATAATCATAAGAAATAGGGGCCTCTAGTGAATTCTGGCATGGGCTGTATCGATAATAGTGCAATATACTTCGTGGGTTCAATTAAAAATTATAAAACTAATATTTACTTTCACTTTTCTAGAACTTCATTTACATTTAAAACAGCTGATTCACAATACATTTTCATATAAGCTAGTCGTCGCGGTATAACTGCCTGGCGATCGTGGCGTTCTTCTTTTATATCACCAGCGTAGAATTCTCCAGTAGAAATCAACATCGTTCCTTCCGCTGCCGAGCCTTTTCGAGAATCGTATTTTTTTATCTTGAAGCGTTTGTTGTCGTGCTGAAATGACACAGGGTCGGCTTTGGGTAAATTTCGTAACACTGCCCCCCTTTAATTCTGATCGTCCCGATCAGAAACATCCCCTCCATGGTAGGGAGCGAGTCGATCTAAGTGAACCACCTTCAATTTAGCCTTGGGGTTTCGACGGATCCGGTAGACGAAATCATTCAGCCTCTTGACCACTTCGTATGGACCATCCCAGGCGGGTGTAAGCTTTGGGGATTTACCCTTGCTCCGTTGGGGGTTGTACAGCCAGACTTTGTCCCTCTCCTGGAACCCGCTGAATTGGCCTTAAGGTCGTATCGCGTCTTCATCCGGTCACTGGTGGCCAACATCTGCGTTCGGGCTAAGTCGTGTATTGCCAGCATGTTATGTCGGAGCTGGTCGGCATAATCGTCGATGTCTTGGGAAGGTTCTTCGGGGAAGCCAAATGCCAAGTCGCATGGTAATCGCAGCTCCTTTCCGAATAAGACCCTGGCTGGGGTCAGGCCTGTACTATTATGTACAGCAGAGCGATATGACAACAGGAATAGGGGAATATGCTCATCCCAATCACGCTGGTTATTGCTGACGACCTTGGATAGGTGTTGTTCCAAGGTCCGGTTGAATCTTTCCACCATTCCGTCTGACTGTGGGTGTAATGGTGTTGTTCTCGTTTTCCTGATCCCCAACATCGTGCAGACCTTCTGGAATACATTCGATTCGAAGTTACGCCCCTGGTCTGAATGTAATTCCATCGGGACGCCAAACCTGCTGAATAGTTGTTCTACTAGCACCGTTCGCTACCGTGGTTGCCTCTTGGTTGGGTATCGCATATGCCTCAGGCCATTTGCTGAAGTAATCCATTGCGACCAGAATGTATTTGTTCCCCTCTCAGACTCGGGAAACGGACCGGCGACATCGATGGCAATTCTCTCAAATGGGACGCCCACATTGTACTGCTGCATTCTGCCCTTGGTCCGGGTCTTCGGGCCCTTACTGGCGGCACATGTGGCACATTTGCGGCACCAAGCTCTGACGTCTTCGAAGTAATTCACCCAGTAGTACCGCTGGCGAACTTTGTCTAGGGTTTTATTCATGCCCAGGTGGCCTCCGGTAATTCCATCATGTACTTCGGTCAGGATGGCTGGTACCTTTTTCTTCGGAACTACCAGTTGGGACTTGGTTTCTCGTCCATCAGCGCTTTCCCAAACTCGCTTGAGCATTCCATTGTCTACTCTTAGAGAGTCCCACTGAGCCCATAACGATTTCAGCACGCCTGAGTATCTAGCTACCTCGTCCCATCGTGGCCCTCTCATTTTGAGTGACAAGATTGGTTCGATGTCTGGATCAGCCATTTGGTCCTGGATGCACTGTTCCGTTGTCCAGTCTTCATTGGCCTGCACTCGGATCTGCCTGATGGAGATACCCTCTCGCTGGTCCGTCTTCAGACAATGCTTGCATTCCGCTCTACAGGGTCTTCTGGATAGGGCATCGGCATTATTGTGCAACCGGCCGGCACGGTGTTCCACCTTGAAGTCGTATTGCTGTAATTTCTCCATCCATCTGGCCAGTTGTCCTTCCGGTGTCTTCATGTCCAGCAGCCATTTGAGTGCGGCATGATCTGTTCGGATTAAGAAATGGCGACCATACAGGTATTTGTGGAAATGGTCTACAGCCCTTATTATTGCAAGAAGTTCTTTTCTGGTGACGCAATAATTTCTTTCTGGCTTCGAGAATCCACGGCTGTAGTACTCGATCACCCTCACTTCACCATCTTGCACCTGGGATAGGACGGCCCCCAAACCTGTGTTGCTGGCGTCTGTGTCTAAGATGAACTTGCCGGACTGTGTAGGAAAGGCTAGGATTGGGCTGGAACATAGTGCTGCCTTCAGTCGCCTGAATGATGTTTCGCAATCCTGATTCCAATGGAAGGTCTCTTTATCAGTGGTCTGCCGATGTAGAGGGGCGGCGATGGTGGCAAATCCCTCAACAAAACGCCGGTAGTATGAACAGAGGCCCAAGAAGCTTCGGAGTTCATGTTTGTCTCTTGGAACTGGCCAATCACGGATGGCTTCTATCTTGTCTTCGTTGGTGCGGATTCCTGACTCGGACACTACGTGGCCCAAAAACTCTACTTCTTTTTGAAACAAGGAACACTTCTTCGGATTGAGTCTCAGGTTGGCGTTATTAATTCTGGAGAATACTTCGCCCAGGTTCTTCAGATGGTCGTCGAATGTCTGGCCCATGACTAGAATGTCGTCGAGGTATACTAAGCACGTCCTCCATGTTAACCCGCTCAGTACATACTCCATTAGTCTCTCAAATGTAGCGGGTGCATTACATAACCCAAAGGGCATGACCGTGAACTGAAACAGCCCTTTACTGGTGGAGAACGCTGTCTTTTCTCTGTCGTTTGCGTGTAGACCAACCTGCCAATATCCACTTTTTAGGTCTAGTGTGGAAAACCAACGGAGCCTGCTAGTGTGGTCAAAGTGTCATCGATTCGGGGTAGTGGATAGCTGTCTTTCTTCGTGACATCATTCAGCTTTCTGTAATCCACGCAAAATCGGGTGGTTCCATCTTTCTTTTTAACTAGCACGACGGGAGCAGACCATGGACTGATGGATGGCTCAATAACTCCATTTTGTAACATGGACTCGATGTTTTCCTCGACTGCCTGTTGTTGCCCCAATGGTAGTCGTCTAGGTGGTATTCTGATGGGTTGAGCCTTTCCGGTATCTATTCGATGCTGGATGATGTTGGTGCGACCGGTAGTTCCATTTTTACTGTTAAAAATTTGCCAGTGTTTTGTGATAAATTGCTTGGCTTTCTTCTGGTTCTCTGGTGTCAAGTGTGTCAAGTGGTCAGCAAACTGTTGTAGGAACTCTTTATCGGGCCCTGTCTCCTTCACCGACGTCTGGTACTCTTCTTCGCAATTGATGATGGTCTCTACTGGCTCGAAACAAGCTATCTCTTGACCATTGGTAATTCTGATGTCGTTGTTGGACAAATTCAGGACTCTGATTGGTATATCTCGTCCGGTTTTAACTATAGCCCGTCCAACCAAGTAGTCATGAGCTGAGTGTACGGGCTCCACCATTCCAACGCAGCTCCCAGGATTGCTGTCTAGCTGCCCATGAATAATCTGTTCCGTTCGACCGGGAATTCTAGCTGAAGACTTTGCCACAATTTTTATGGGCGTGACTGATGTGTTGACGGGCCGTGTCAATACAAATTCCTCATTCAGGAACCGAAGAACATCATATCTCGGGTCGAACATAAATCCATGCTGGCTAATTAGGTCCATTCCCAAAATAAAATCGTCCTCAATATTCGCTACCAGGACCCTATGCCGGATCATGTTGTCCCCTATCTGTAGCACGACATCTGCCTCACCCTGTATTGACATGGACTCGCCGGTGACTGTTCTGAGCTGGATGTTATTGGTAACTGGCCGAATTTCTGATGCTCTCAAAACCCTGGACTTGGCAATGGACACAGCGGCGCCGGTATCGATGGTGATGGTAACTGCTCGCCCGTTGATGGTGCCTCTGATGACTAGGCTGCCGCTATCTCGGCAAAATCCCCGGATGGATAACGTTTTGGGGGCTGGTGGAGGGACAGTCAGCATTCGCCCCCCTATGCTGACTGACTGACGGTCCCTGGACATGTGGCTGTTCTGTTGGTTACCCCTGGTCGGTGATCGTTCAGGTGGCCTCACTCGACAATTACGTTGGAAGTGCCCTGTCCGTCCGCAGCCGTAACATGCCCCTCTGGTGCCAGTTCTTGGTGACCGGTCTAATAATTTGTTCAGACCAGCCAGCAGCGCTTGAAATTGTGACTCTGACTCTTCCTGGTTGAAGGAAACTGCTCGGACCCTCGGCTTGGACATGTTCATGACGGCCTCTACTTCCAAAGCCCGAAGTAGAGCTTCACTACTTTTCTTGACGCCACTCAGTCTTAAATTTCTTTGTACTTCCACATCTCTGATGCCGTTTATGAAACTCTGTGTGGCCAACTGGTCTTTCGTTTCCTCTGGCAGGTCTGGGTAGGACAAGTGAACTAACCGTCTAATTTCCGCTTCGAATTCTTGGAGGCTTTCACCGGATTTTTGCGTTTTTCCACTGAGTTGGACTTGGTATACCTGGCTCAAGGATTGATTGTCGTAGCGTTTGTCTAGGACGGCGATGATCCTGTCGAAATTGCCTTGTTCATCGACTGGAATGCTTTGGAGGAGCTCCAGGGCCGGACCTCTTAGCGAAATTACCAGAGATGTGGATTTTTCATGATTATCCCATCCATTAGCTGTAGCCACGGCCTCAAATTGCCGTTTATACATGGGCCAAGATGAACTGCCGTCGAATGTGGGTGGTTTACTAAAGGAACCTTTGGTACTCACGGTGTTCTGGTATTTTCCTCGCTGTAAGTCCTGTTGCATTTTTTTAATTTCTGTTTCTAGTTTATTTTGGATGGCACAGATTTTATCTTGTACTTCAGTGTGTACTGTTTGCTTGATGGAACTGATTTCACATTTTACCTGACTTTGGATGGAATCAAGATCATCTACTTTTGTTTCAAGAGTATCCACGGTATTTTTTATGGTCTTAATGTCATCATTTATCTCTTTTATATCTGACTCAACTATTTGCATTCTTTCATTAACTGTTTCATTAACTTGTCCTACTATTTGCATTAATTGTTCGAATTGCAGTTGTCTTTTCTGTTCAGTTTCGTGTCGATTTAATTCAATTTGATCTTGTTTTTGTTCAAATATTTTAAAATCATTTTGTCGCTGTTCATTCAATTTCGAGTATAATCCCTCAATCAGATTTTGTTGTTCACTTTTCATCGTGGAAACAAGATTTTCTAATTCTATTTTAATTTTGTCATCAAAAGATTTCACTAACCTTTGTTGAATTTCTTCTTGATGTTGTTTCTCCTTCTTGTCACGTTTTTCTAGAATCTGTGCTATTTTTTCGTCTAGTCCCTCCGTAACCTGTTTGATCATTTTTCTGGTAGTTTCGTCGGTTTTTTCCATACTTCTAGTTTCCATGAATCAATTTACGATTTTAACTGACTTAATCCTTCACTTCTAACACCAAATTGCAATATACTTCGTGGGTTCAATTAAAAATTATAAAACTAATATTTACTTTCACTTTTCTAGAACTTTATTTACATTTAAAACAGCTGATTCACAATACATTTTCATATAAGCTAGTCGTCGCGGTATAACTGCCTGGCGATCGTGGCGTTCTTCTTTTATATCACCAGCGTAGAATTCTCCAGTAGAAATCAACATCGTTCCTTCCGCTGCCGAGCCTTTTCGAGAATCGTATTTTTTTATCTTGAAGCGTTTGTTGTCGTGCTGAAATGACACAGGGTCGGCTTTGGGTAAATTTCGTAAGAATAGTGATTTCACTGATGGGAACATAGATGGCAGAGTGACACTTTTAATATTACTTAAGTTTTGATTTAAAGTTAAATCTATAATTTATTTTGATATATTTATGGTTTTACATCCCATTAACATAAGAAAAATATTTTAGACCTCAAATTTCGGTATTCATGTGGTAGAATAATGATATTCAACAAAAAACGTTGAAAAAATAGAAAAAAACTATTTTGCCAAAATTCAAAAATTCATATATTTGAAACGAAAAAGAACACCCCTCTGAAAATTTCAGAATTTCTTTAGATATGTTAGAGGTGTAATATAAAAAATTTGAGTCCAGATTTCTCCCGCGATGGTTTCTTTCCACGATTTTAAAAAATTACAATTTTTTAATTTTGATAATTTTCAAAAAAAAATCCATATTTTTTTTCCTCATACCTCTAAATGTCTTCTAAAAATGTACCAGAGTTTTTTTTTACTATTTAGCAGTTTCTGAAATATTAAATAACTAAACTCATAAAATCGGAAAAACAGTGAAATTTTTAATTTTGAATATCTCTTAGGATTTTTTTTTATTTTTTCCTTTGGCAGAACTTCGTTTTATGATGAGACAAAACTCTCCACCAAAATTCATCCGAATCGGTGGGGTTTTAATTTTGATAATTTTCAAAATTTTTTTTTCAAATTTTTTTTTCTCATACCTCTAAGTGTCTTCTAAAAATGTACCAGAGTTTTTTCATCCGAATCGGTGGGGGTCGCGTCCAACTATTTGTCGATTTGACATGGAATGACCCATATACTAACTGACAAGGAAATCGCAACACCCAGAACGACATGTTTAAATTTAATATTGTTTCGGTAAAGCATAGATGCTATAGTAAGGAGTACATAAATGATTAAAATTTGGAATTGTTTGGTGAATGTTTTTTCATGTAGTTTTTTTACAAATTAATTGTATTTTTAAAAATTTACCAAGAAAACAAATTATTTGATGGGATCCAAAATCGATGTGTAATAATGTTAAAATGCCTAAAGTACGTGTACACCGAATGTATCGTCAGCTAAGTGAATTTGAAAGATGTCGAATTATTGGTTTACGGGAGGCGTGTTTCTCATTTCGAGATATGACTAACCGCACGACTAACCGCAGACGTTGTCAAGTGTGGTTTAATAATACCCAAAATCGGAGAAGAGCAGAAACAGGACGTCGAAGGAGCACAAATTAAGTTCAAGATCGACGTCTATGAATTGTAGAGACCGATTTTCGACAACTTGAAATTTGGCTGATGAGTGGTTAGGAGAACAAGGCAATCTTGTAAGTGTCCGAACTGTTTACCGCTGTATAAGGTCTCTTGGACTGCAGCACTATCGACCTCCACTTTTGCTACCTCTGACCTCTTAACGTCGACGGCAACAACTACAGTGGTGCAGAGAACGACAACATTGGAATGTGGAATGGAATCATGTCGTCGTCTCAGATGAATCTGCTTGAGTGAACATGAGGGCCGAAGAAGGGATAGACGACGTCGACGAGAAAGACTTCAACCTCAATTTGATGTTGAGCGACATTTGCACCGACCAGTAGGCGTTATGTTATGGGTGCTATTGCACATAGAAGTAGGTCACCTTTAGTCTTTGTTCGAGAGAACATGACAGCGCAACGTTATCTTCAGGAAGTAGTTGAGCCCTTATCTTAAGCGGCTCATGGATCCCACATTTCAAAATAAGGCTCGAGTTAGTTTAAACTTTTTTGAAGGGATTAATGTGAATTATTTGTCATGGCCGTCCAGATCCCTCGATCTTTCGCCCATAGAACATGTTTGGGATATGATGTGTAAAAGGCTCGGAAATTTACCCCTGATTACCGCGGTGGACAAACACATTATTAACAAAATTTTAATACAAAAAATTAAACTCCTTGGTATTTTTTATTCATCATTTACTCCTTCATATAGCATCTATGTTTTACCAAAACAAAATTTAATTTAAACGTCTCTTTCTTTGTTAGTGAGTATATATTACAACAGAAAATATCTGGCCAAAAACTTGCCGATATTCCTCTCCAAAATCAAGATCTGACTCGAGGGCAGATCTATGACTTTCTTGAGGGGTGGTAGAAGAAAGTTCAAGCTGAAAATTGTGATAATAAAATTGGTTAGCAAGAGTTATTACTTAGAACTCATTCGGTTTAAGATATTGCTTTGGTTAGCAAGAGTTATTACTTAGAACTCATTCGGTTTAAGATATTGCTTTCCTGGCTTATTTAAGAGAATAGAACTTAACTCTTAACAAAAACTTAACAAAAAAGCCTTTAATCAAATCCACCGATATAAACTTTGGCATATGGAGAAACGAGAGTAGTTGTTCAGTTGAAACACGTAATACAAAACCAGCATCTAAAAACTAAAATCGTTATTGATACTGGTAGAGACATTACTAAAGAAAGAAGTTTCAAGGTGTTAGACAAGGATGTACTCTATCTCCTATATTATTTAATATATACATAGATGAACATGTGGGAGAATGGAAGAAAATCACACCTTTTCGAATAATGATTAAGTTTAAGGATATTATAAATACAATGTTTTTGCTGATCATCAAGTTATAATACAAAACACAGAAGATGAGTTGCAACAGTCTATAAAGTTAAAGTTAAATTTAGGTCTTTTAGGCCCCACGGACTTTGGAGGTTCTAAGACATGAAATACAGGTAGCTTGGGATAGTATTCCTCAAGAAGTACACCAGTTTATAGAGCAAAATTTAACTCATTTTCGGACATAAAATTCATCAGCAATTCGTTTATACCTTCAAGTTAGTAACAGTTTATAGATAATTATTGCTAAGATTTTAACAGCAAACTCGTAGAAGTAAATGATTTAAAGAATAAAAACTCGCAAAAATACTAATTTCTTTTGTTTTTGGCTTATATAATGAAAAGTAATGGAGGAATTGTAATGCCGTCTAGAGGAAAGTTGTAGAGAATAAGAAATCCTTCTTAATGAGTGTACATCCATCCTGATTGGATAATTTTTTACCGAGTAAACTCAGAAAAATATACTAAAGATATTTTGAAAGTTCATAAATTCCACTTCAATTTCTCCATCTTGGTTTTTCGTTAAAATGCCGAGAAGTTGGTTTAAAATAATAGTAAACATTGCATTAAATGTACGAATATGCTTACCTGTATACAATTTACTGATGTTAATTAAATGACTTTTTTCCACTGACTGGATCCGCCACTGTCAAAATATCGGAGAGTCCATCGTTTAAGCCAAATTTCAAAAGCAGTATTAATATATTTTACGGCACTATCACAAAAATCCAAGATATACAAAGTGAAGTGCATTTTATAAGCTTTCAACATATATTTTGCATACCGCTATCGAACTATAGTGGTTAATACGATCCTGCAAAATATTTTTACAAATTACTTAAATTAAAATTTCGCAAGATCTACTTAACGTACAATGTCGATATTCAGCGTTATTAATCTCAAACTTATAAGCTATAACTAGGAGGCAGATTAAGGTTCCAGCTGTTGTACAACAAAGTTATGAGTTTTTTTAATCACTCACTTTACATCGGCCTTTCCATCTTTTCTTTATGAAAAATGCTTCGATCAAATTTTATAAACATTAATTTTGAAGATTTTCTGAGATTCTCTACAATTTTTTTATTGAAGGGATTGTGAAGTGAACAGTGTTGCGTCGCTTGTGTTTTTATTTTAATTCTATAATTGTATATATTTTTAAACTTTACTATAGAATATCTTTTTGTGTATGTACTCCTTAAGATAAAATTCTTTATTTACAACCGTTGCAGATGGGTCCGGTTTTCCCAAATTTTTATAGTATTAATTTTTATTTAGGCAATCCGATAACAAGTTTATTTTTAAATTCCATTTATTTTTGCATTTATTACACAAATCGTTGTTTGTATTGTTAATACTATTGTTTGGTTTACAACCACCTTAAGGATAAGCTGTAATTTTTAATTCCTAATCCTCGGCTATTGCCATTTGCGACTTGCCGGTCTCAGATGACCAGATGTTAAATTTATACGGGAATTCCCGTCTGCAATTTCGCTCTTTGCATGTATACACCCTCCAATTTCTATTCGTTGTTGCCCCTCCTAGATTTAAGAATTTTGTTTAGTTAGTTTTTAGAATAACATTTCATGATTCAGTATTGAACTCAAACTTGTACTTATAACATGTTATACCTAAATAGACAGTTTGTAATTGCATAAATTCGTCTATTTATTTTGCACTAAAAAACATCAACAGCCGTCAAGAAAACCGAGTTTTTCTTCGGCTCAATATCTGCAGCAAACTAGTTGCAGATCGTTCATTGGTCCTTGGAGTCGAATATATTTGAAAACCAGCATTGGTTTATCGCGTTTCGGATATACTTAAAACATTATCAAGTAGTTCCGGTACCAGTACTAGCTGTAATTGCACAGTTAGTTACAACTCTATACAAAACAATCAGTGCAGCGCAGTGCACAACCACTCAAGATTGCATCAGCAGCAGTTTGGTCATCGCCTACATATGCAGCCAAAATCAGCCTTAGATTCAAGGTAAGTCAGTGAATTACCAGATCATTTTTGCAATCCTATACTTAGTCGTATCGCTTATATTTCGATTTTTAACATATTAACAATTCAACACTATATATTTACAACCTATAATTACTTTCAACATACATTTAACATTGCTTCAATCGGTTCATTAATAATTATTATTAATTTGTGATTTATTCATAACTGTTGGACCGTCAATTAAGGTACAATCAAAATGTCGAGCAATCAAGTTAAGTCTTTGAAGTTTAAGGTAGCAAATGCCAAAGGATATTTAACCAGGTATGAAAATTTTCTCAAGCGCTTTAATCCTTTACGCCACTTTCCAACACTAGAAAAGCGTTTCAAAGAAATAGATATAGTTCGCGAAACATTCGAAAATTGTGAATCAGAATTGGAATTGATTCTTGAAGACTCAGAAGAAATTCAATCCATTGAATCTGCCCGAATTGAATTCGAAGAACGATATTTTGAATCATACGCCATTGCGAGTAATCTATTATCTGAGCGATCGGCAAATACTTCACATTCGGACCCTAGTTCAGACACACAGCCTACACTTCTTTTGTCTCCTGAACCTCCTAAGCCAACAGCAAATAGCTATCCCTCGTCTTTAAGCTTGCCTGCAATTAATCTGCCCACCTTTAGCGGGTCTGTCGACAGTTGGTTAGGATTTCATGATCTATTCAATTCTCTTGTTCATGAAGACAATACCATACCACCTATTCGTAAGTTATTTTACCTAAAAGGTTGTTTAACTGGTGAAGCAGCTGATGTAATAGCTTCCATTGAATCTTCCGCCCAAAACTATGAAATTGCGTGGACGTTATTAAAGGAAAGATACGATGATAGAAAATTTATTCGTGATAATCATATTACGGCATTGCTAGATATTCCCTTTATTTCTAAAGCTTTCTCAACGCGTGCTTTTTTGGATCATATTCAAAAGCACCTTCGAGCACTACAAACCTTAGGAGAACCTGTTGATTCTTGGGACTCTCTTCTTGTGGTATTATTTCGTAGTAAGTTTAGTAATTTTATTCGTGAAAGATGGGAAGACTACAGCAACGGAATAGTTAACCCTACAGTCACACAAATGATTTCGTTTTTAACCAAAAGAGCTCAACTTGAGGGTACTAAATCTCAATTACTTTCAACTAAATCTGACAATATTCCTGATGGCAAAATACTGTCTAAATCAAAACCTATCGGACGTTCTCAGCAAGTATATGCAACTGCTACTTCACACAATAAGTGCCTTCACTGTGAAGGAGCTCATTATATTAATTCATGTTCCACCTTTTTAGCTTTAACACCAAATCAACGTTTTGAGATTGCTAAAAAGCATGCGTGGTGTATTAACTGCTTACGAAAAGGTCATCGCTTTTCTAAATGTAATTCAGGTAGTTGTGGTTCCTGTAATCAAAAACACCATACTCTTTTACATTTCGAACAATCTTCTAACGCTAGTGAATCGTCAGCGACCAATTCCTCATCTATCGTGAACTTACACGCTCATATTTCTTCGGAAGCACTGTTAGCTACGGCAATTGTAGATATCTTAAATGATCAAGGCAAAACTAAAACTTGTCGTGTTTTCCTTGATGCTGGCTCTCAAGCCCATTTTATTACAGAATCACTTGCCAATTTTCTAACTCTAAATCGAAAATCTGTCAATATTTCCGTTACCGGTGTAGACGATACTTACACTCATATCAAACACTCGTCCATGGCTACATTAAAATCTCGTTTTAGCAGGTTTCAGAAGAGGCTAGAGTTTCTTATTGTTCCTCAAATCAGCGGCAATATGCCCTTCATTCCGATAGAGTCTTCTCGTCTTGAAATACCCAAGAATGTCACTCTAGCAGATCCAGACTTTTTTATACCATCGCGGGTCGATGCCCTTATTGGTGTCAAATTGTTTTACAAGCTATTAAGTGTTGGTCAAATTTCATTAAAAAATCATCCTGACGCAGTTCTGCAAAAGACTCAACTTGGGTGGATTGTAGCTGGTGAAATTAATAACTCATCAAAGAGTTCGCACATATCTTGTCATTTAAATGTCAATTCTCCAGCATCTGATATCAACATTACTCGATTTTGGGAAATTGAAGAAATCCCATCTGCTCGCGCGCTCTCGGTTGAAGAGAAGGCGTGCGAACAACGTTTTAAGATCCATACTCAAAGAAATGAATTTGGAAGATATATTGTTAGATTACCTTTTAATGATAAAAAACATAAACTTGGTGAATCCTATGTTTCTGCACTGAGACGTTTCCATTCTCTAGAGAATCGATTTCGTAAGCATTCCAATCTTCATAGCGATTATGCTGCCTTTTTAAAGGAATATCAAGAGTTAAAGCACATGTCAATTTTAAATAATCCCGTAAATAATTCCGGGTTCTTTCTTCCTCATCACGCGGTATTAAAACAAGATAGTATTACTACTAAAATACGCGTTGTCTTCGACGGTTCGGCTAAAACTTCTACAGGCATTTCTTTAAATGACACATTAATGGTTGGACCCAAGCTGCAAGACGATTTATTTATCATTCTTACTCGTTATCGTTCCCACTTATATGCTCTGACAGCTGACATCGAAAAAATGTATCGTCAAGTCATCGTGCATCCAGATGATGCTATTTATCAAAAAATTCTATTCCGTGAATACCCAGATGGCTTAATTAATACTTATACTCTTGATACGGTAACCTACGGTACAGCCTCTGCCTCTTACTTAGCCATTAAATGCCTTCAACAATTATCTGAAGACGAGGGTGAAGCACATCCCCGCGCATCTATAGTATTAAAGAGAGACTTTTATGTAGACGATCTACTAACAGGTTCAGATAGTCTACATGAAGCTGAGCTCTTGCGAGATGATCTCATAAACTTGTTGAGTAAAGGAGGTTTTTGCTTAAGGAAATGGGCATCAAACAACCAGTCTTTAATGGCTAATCAATCTGAACATCCAGACAATACACATATGTCTCTGGATCCGGATCGTACAATAAAAACTTTGGGAATTCAGTGGAATTCTCGCGAAGACACGTTATTTTATAGCGTAAACATTTCAACTTCTAACACCATAACTAAACGTTCTATTCTGTCTCAAATAGCTAAACTGTTTGATCCGCTAGGATTACTTGGCCCCGTAATAGTATACGCGAAAATAATTATGCAATTATGCTGGAAGGCCGGAGTAGCTTGGGATGAATCCATCCCACAGGCAATACATGGGATGTGGTCCTCATATCAAAACCAGTTGCCTTTACTGGAAAATCTACGTTTTCCTCGCTGTATTGTAACCTCTGACGCCATAGATATTCAACTTCACGGATTTTGTGACGCAAGTGAAAGTGCATACGGTGCTTGCCTATATCTTCGTTCCGTAGATCTACAGGGCAAGGTTTATGTACAGTTAATTTGCTCCAAATCTCGTGTAGCCCCTGTCAGCTCTATAACTCTACCCCGCCTGGAACTCTGCGGATCTCTCCTGCTGGCACGGCTGTATTCTATAGTAAGGCGGTCTTTGGTATTAAAAATCCGCGGTGTTCATTTGTGGTGTGACTCTACGGTAACATTGCATTGGGTAAACACTCAACCTCACCGTCTTAAAACCTTTGTGTCCAATCGTGTTGCTGAGATTCCAAGACTAACTAGCTCATGTTACTGGCGTCATGTTTGCTCTCAAGATAATCCCGCTGATCTTGTATCTCGCGGCCAACTTCCTTCTGAATTTGTTCAAAGCAACATTTGGACAACTGGACCATCTTGGTTATCAAAAAATGAGAATTTCTGGCCCATGGGCAGTATTGACACAATTGAGATACCCGAAATGAAACCCACAAGCACTCCTCAAGTAAATTGTTTATCAATCAAATTAAACACTTTTGATCTTCTAGAAAAATATAATTCACTGAATAAGTTAAAACGAGTAATTTCTTATATGCGTCGTTTTATTTTTAACATAAAACCTCAGGCTAAGCGCAAGGTTGATCAATTAAGTACAGCCGAGCTCGCCGAAGTCCTTACTCAAATTATTCAGATCACGCAATCCTCCAGATTTTCAAAGGAAATCAATTGTTTGAAAGCCAATGAATGTCTTCCCATCAAGAGCAAACTAAAACCTTTAAATCCATTTATTGACTGCAATGGTATTCTCAGAGTAGGTGGTAGACTCAAGCGTGCGTCCATTCCCGAGGAGCAGCGACATCCCATCCTGCTACCATCTGATCATCACATTACGAGGCTTATCATACGCGAAGAACATTTGCGTCTAATGCATGCTGGAAGTCAGGCCACTCTCTATTCAGTTCGCCAGATTTATTGGCCCTTAGATGGTCGTAACACTACCAGAAAAATTATTCACCGATGCATTCCTTGTTTTCGCATGAAACCCCGTCCGTCCAATTATAACATGGGTACCCTACCCGGATACAGAATTACTCCCTCTCGTCCATTTCTGCACACTGGAGTAGATTACTGTGGTCCTTTATTCATTAAAGAAAAACGATTTCACAATCGCAAGCGGGTAAAGGTGTATGTCGCAATTTATGTGTGTATGTCCACTAAGGTTGTACATTTAGAACTGGTAAGCGACCTTACTACCGAGGCCTTTATGGCAAGTCTCAAGCGACTCTTTTCTAGAAGAGGAATGTCGATTGCTATTTATTCAGATAATGCTTCCAATTTTGTGGGAGCAAGTCGCGAGCTAAGGAATTTATTCGAATCCGTGAGCTACCGAGATATTTTAAACAAGTATCTCGATACAACTAAAATTACTTGGCATTTTATACCTCCGAGGTCTCCTCATTTTGGGGGAATCTGGGAAGCTGCTGTAAAATCCTTCAAACATCATCTGTTACGCACAGTTGGTGATACCTTGTTGACGTTTGAACAGTTAGAGACTTATATTATAGAAATGGAGGCGATACTGAACTCTCGCCCCATATCTCCTATGTCCACTGATCCAAATGATCTACTCCCTTTAACCCCTGGACATTTCCTGACTGGTGGTCCGCTGACGAGCTTTCCACAGGCTGACCTCACACCTACTCCAGCGAATCGGTTATCTGCTTGGCAGCACGCTCAGAAACTAAAGCAGCACTTCTGGTCCCGATGGCATAAAGAATATTTGCATCACCTCATAGAGTTCAAGAATAGATCCCAATCCACTAACTTGCAAATGGGATCCTTGGTCTTAATCTTAGAAGACAATCTGCCGCCCCTTCAGTGGTCTTTGGGACGTATCATCGCCACTCATCCTGGTGAAGATGGAACTATTCGTGTGGTAACAGTGAAAACCAATAGTGGTGAACAGAAACGGTGCTCTAAAAAACTGTGTCCTTTACCTATAGATTGATTCTATTCTCCCTAGTTTACCTTTTGAACGCGGATCGTTCAAGGGGGGCGGCATGTTGCGTCGCTTGTGTTTTTATTTTAATTCTATAATTGTATATATTTTTAAACTTTACTATAGAATATCTTTTTGTGTATGTACTCCTTAAGATAAAATTCTTTATTTACAACCGTTGCAGATGGGTCCGGTTTTCCCAAATTTTTATAGTATTAATTTTTATTTAGGCAATCCGATAACAAGTTTATTTTTAAATTCCATTTATTTTTGCATTTATTACACAAATCGTTGTTTGTATTGTTAATACTATTGTTTGGTTTACAACCACCTTAAGGATAAGCTGTAATTTTTAATTCCTAATCCTCGGCTATTGCCATTTCCGACTTGCCGGTCTCAGATGACCAGATGTTAAATTTATACGGGAATTCCCGTCTGCAATTTCGCTCTTTGCATGTATACACCCTCCAATTTCTATTCGTTGTTGCCCCTCCTAGATTTAAGAATTTTGTTTAGTTAGTTTTTAGAATAACATTTCATGATTCAGTATTGAACTCAAACTTGTACTTATAACATGTTATACCTAAATAGACAGTTTGTAATTGCATAAATTCGTCTATTTATTTTGCACTAAAAAACATCAACAGCCGTCAAGAAAACCGAGTTTTTCTTCGGCTCAATATCTGCAGCAAACTAGTTGCAGATCGTTCAAACAGATCATTACATTTTACACTATAAGCAAAAAACGAAAATACCTCGTTATTTTTGGGGTTTTTAAGGGTCAAATAATTTACTTCTGCGAGTTTGCTGTTAAAATTATGCCATAAACTATTATTTACGTGATGCTTATGTGGTTTGCTGTTGAATTTTTTGTCACCTAAAAAATCTCTATTGACTGGGCTAAAGAAATAGACCACGTTATTGAGTCAATTCCAAGACATGTTGGAGAGTGTATAGATAACCGCGGTGGACAAATAGGTTATTAAAAAACTGAATAAACAATTTTTAAATTCCTTGGTATTTTTTATTCAATTTTTAATCATTTACTCCTTACTATAGCATCTATATTTTACCAAAACAATATTATATTTAAACATCTCCTGGGTGTTGCGATATCTTTGTCAGTGATTATATTTTTTAATTACATAATGAATTAGCATGTTTACAAATCAACCTACTTTTTCAGAAAACTCCTCGTCCGCGAAGACGCCGACGGCATCACCTACTACAACTGCCCGATGTGCACCTTCAACACCAAATACAAATACAGCATGAAAATCCACATGAACATGATGCACACGAATCCCGAAAAGATGACGATGTACTCGTGCGCCATTTGCACCTTCAAAACCAAACACAAACGCTACCTGGAAACCCACATGCTAGTCCACAAGGATCCCGACGACTGCGAGATGCACAAATGCAAAGAGTGCAGCTTCAAAACGAAGTTCAAGAGCTACTTGAAAACTCACAGGTTGATCCACAAGAATCCCAACGAGATACCGATGCACAAGTGCGAGTACTGTCACTTCGAGACCAAGCACAAGAAGTATTTAGAGACGCATATTTTGATTCACATGAGTCCCGAAGACATACCGATGCACCAGTGCTCGGAGTGCGATTTCCAGACGAAGTCTAAAGCGTATTTGAAGACTCACATGTTGACTCACAAGAACCCCGGGGAAATCCCCATGCACAAGTGCACCGATTGCAGCTTCCAAACGAAGTTCAAGTATTACCTCAACAAGCACATGTTGATACACAAGAACCCCGACGAGATTCCGATGTATCAGTGCGACGAGTGCCCGTTTAAGACGCGACATAGAAAATATTTGGATACACACAAGACGATACACAAGAACCCCGAAGAGTTGACCATGTATTCGTGTTCGCTGTGCGAATTCCAAACGAAATCCAAAGCGTATTTGTTCAAAACTCACATGCAGATCCACAAGAACCCTGACGAATTGACGTTGTACCAGTGCGATAATTGCGCGTTCAGAACGAGACACAAGAGCTACTTGGAGACACACATGTTGACACACAAGAGCCCCGACGAGGTGACCATGCACACTTGCACTTCGTGCAATTTCAAAACGAAGTTCAAGCATTACTTGAAGCGGCACATGTTGGTCCATCTGGCGCCCGACGAGTGCACCATGTACAAGTGTTGGGAGTGTCCCTTCGAAACGAAACACAAGAACTATCTGGAAACGCACATCCTGTACGTACACAAGAGCAAAGACGAGGTGCAGATGTTCTCCTGTAGCGAATGCGATTTTGAAACCAAATCCAAAGGGTATCTGAAGACTCACATGTTGCTCCACAAAAGCCCCGAGGAGGTTACCATGTACAAGTGCAAGCGGTGCAAGTTCAAGACTAAGCACAAGAGTTACTTGAAGACGCATATTATTCATATGCACGGCAAAAAGTGGTTAGGTAATGCGTAAAAGACGTAGGAAATGGAAATATTGTAAGGAAATCAGTGCTGTGAAAAATGGCGCACACTAGGTAAATTTGTAATTTATGTTTTGTATCTTATTTGAGTTTTTGTTAATTTAAAGTGTGCAATGTCGAAAAATTACCAGAATTGGTTGTTGTATATAGAAAGTCTTCCTTACAGATGTTCTATGAGAATTGGTTACACTATAATCAAATGGTCTTCTTTGTATATAAAGAAGCCAGTGTAGATATTCTTTTGACATCAATTGTCTAAAAGCATCGGGTAGGAAACTTTCAACGTTATTATTAAGTGCCAGAAAAAATGTAAAGCAACAATCTGGTGCTACTATAAGCTCACACTAACAAAATCAATTTTAATGACCTTTAGTTCGAGTATTTTCAGCTTATGCCCCTTTGACCTTTTATCCACTCATTCGGACCTATCGAATAAGGTTTTAAAAAAATATATAAACTCCATTTTCGATAAAGTGGCATTTTGAAAAATAACAAAATTACTTAAAGAAAAAGAAAAAAGTACAGTAACTGCACAAAGTGATTGATGTCTGTATGTTTGGCTTTGGTACATCTATATTTCAGAGTCATATACACAATTGAAATTGTACATAGGGACCAATTGATCAGTTTGTAAATAATTTCATTCACAACACCTGCAAACGAAGACTTTTTGTAAATGCCAACCAGAAACTGGGCAGCTTTTTGAAATTGTACTACCATACTATGATTCAGATACCAATTCAAATTCTTATCTGTTACTAGAACAGAGTGAAGAAAAATATCCTTAGAAGCGATGGTCAATGGCCTTATCAAAAATCCTTGCGGCGTTATTTTTATGATACTTGGTCGATGCTCAGATGTTCCAAAAATCGTTCTTAATTCTGTCATGTCCTTCATGAATGAATCTGTGAATGATGAGATCTTAATACATCTTAGTCATGCAAAGAAATACCAATTCTTTATTTTAACCTTGACAATAACAAATGCTGAGCATTTCAAATTGTAACAGAATGCCTTGATTTGGAACGTCTGAAAAGTAATCGGGTTTAAATATATATAGTATATTGTTTTTAAGTTACAGAGTTCTCCATTCTGCCAGTTATCTTCTTTGTTACTGCTTAGTTCAGTGATTGTTTGCATTGTAATTTTTGAACACCTGTTGTTTACTAGACGGCGAGCGAATACTTAATAATCCCTTTTGTCCGCTTCCCGTATTTATATAATTCCTCTCAGAAGGATCTAGAACATCAAATAGCCGCCTTCATGAATTCTGGAATACTCGGGAATTTTAACAGCGTTAGCCGCAGTCCTCGAGGCTCCCGACAGACTGCCACTCTGATTCTACGAGATATCGGGTGATGAATGCCTCTCACAGTATATTTCTGATTGACACTCGTTATTCCTTTTTTGTTACCAAAATTATATTAGCAGTAATCAGGAAAATGATAATTAATAGAAAATTTTATATTTTATTTGTTTATTTATTCTTTTATTAATTTATTTACTTATTTGAAGTAATCAAGAGGGATAGGTATCCCCATTTACAGTTTACAATTATATCAGTTTGCAATATCATAATCTACATACAATTATAGAATAAACAAAGGACAAAATAGAAAACATCATATAGAAGAAAACAATATTATGAAAAATTAATCAGGAAACAATGCATAAACATAATATTAATTTTATAGCAACTGTTCTGTCAGGATATCAATTGTTTGCAATTCATCTGCTTATTTTAGAATATTATTTCCGACTTGACCATACAATGTATGGCAGCACACGCATAGCGTGCTTTTAGGGGAACATTCACTAAAACCCAGATATCCTGGATATCAAAAGGGTTTAGCTCTGTGGGAGCCCTTGCCAGGTTCTCAGGCCCGTGGTTAGAGTCGTGGCAGCAGTTTCCCATAAACGTCCTGACCGTCCGGGCTGTTCCTTAAATTTGTTGGCAAAGATGTTCGTCCAGACCGAGGTATTTTAAATTATTTAATAGATGTTTTAGAACTAGTCCTGTCGTTGACATAACAATTGGTACAGTTCGTGTGTTGTTCATGTCCCACCGAGTCTTTATTTGAAATTCCAAATTCCTATATTTGGTTATTTTCTCAGCATGCTTGATATTTATATTATTGTTGTTAGGAATTGCTATGTCAATTAAAGTTGTTTTCCGAGCGACTTTATCTATCTAAACTATATCTGGTCTATTGTGGGCAACAGTCCGATCCGTCAGTATCGTGCGGTCCCAGTACAGCTTGTAGTTGTTATTTTCGTTGTAATTTTTCAATGTCAGTCTTGCACCAATTAACTATACCGAAAGAGTAACTGAGCACTGAACATGCATAGGTGTTAATAGCCTGAAATAGATTTTACTGTTTGGTTTTCAACAGTCGTCGTACCCTTCTATAAAACTCTGCTTTTAGGTCCTTTTTCATGGTCAAGTGATCAATACGTTGAGCCTGCTTTATTCCAAGGTATTTATAAGTATAACCTTCCCCCATAGATTCAATTGAGGTGCCATCTCCCATTTCGAAGTGCCCCTGCTGTATTTTGCCTAGGCCAAATTTCATATGGATGTCACTAGAGAACCCTTCTACTATTTCAAGCATATCATGCAGCTGTTGTTTCGTAGCTGCCATCAACTTTCGTCGTCGTCCATGTATAACAAATGGTTTATCTTTAATGCTTGTACGTTGTTGTGTTTGAGAGTGAACCCAAGATTTGTCGAGTTTAGTTTGTTTGAGAGAGGGTTTATGGCCAGGCAGAACCACAGCGGGCTAAGAGAGTCTCCCTGGAATATACCCCTTCTGATTGGAATGGGGTCAGTTTGTATCGAACAGTTGGCTTCATTCAGTGAGATTTTGGTTTGCCAGGTGGACATGGCATATTCTAAAAAGTTAATAATACAACTATTCACTTTATAGAGTTTCAGTGCCTTAATGAGCCAATCATGTGGAACTGAATCAAATGCCTTTTTGTAGTCCACATATGCCATGTAGAGATTTCGTCGTTTGGCGTGGGCTTGATTGCAGACAACGGAATCAATTATCAGTTGTTCCTTGCAGCCCATCAAATTTTTCATTTTTCATCAAATTTTTTGTTGTTGAGTAATTATGTTGTTCAGCTCACAATGTTTGATAATGCGATGATTAATGCACGATGTTATGAGTTTGTATAATGTTGGAAGGCAAGTGATTGGTCGGTACTTTGCTGGGTCCTGTGTACATAGGTTGACCTTTGGTAAGAGGTATGTAGCACCGTGCGTAAGAAAAGTAGGCATCTTGTGTGGGTGGGTAATCACGTCATTTATAAGGGCTGTTAGTGTTTCTTATTTATTATTATTATTATTTTAAACCATACTTAAGATGTTGCTAAATCATTTTTAGAAAAAAATTTCGGTGTTTGCTAGTCTACAAGACCCATTTGTAATTGTTTACACTTTTGCATCATTCAAACCATTTGTCGTCGCATTTTATTCCATTTTGCTTGGACACCTCCAAAACAAGGTTTTTGAAGGCAACAACGGCAAAAACTGTCCTGTGAATTTTTTCTTGACTTTCGAGAACAAAAATAAGTCATTGGGTGCCAAATCAGGACTGTCTTGCGGATGATCTATTAATTCGATTTTTTGAGCGTTCAAATCGTCAATTGTTTTGAGACCTCGATTGTCTTGATGAAGAATAATCTACGACGGTTGTTTATTTCATTCTAGACTTCCGGCAAAAAAATGGTTGTATACCAATAAAAATTGACGGTTGTGCGTTCCTCTAAAAGTCTAAAGGTACTACTGCCAACGTGATATTTTTTTCTAAACAAATGGGCAACCATTTGTTTCCAAGTGCTTCGAACGCGAACAACTCGTGTTGGAAGACAACCTTATATACGTCTTTTTAGATGTCTTTATTGTATTTCTTGAGCATGCTGAAAAAAATGTGGCGATCTAAATCCGGAAAATGTCACACCAGCAGGAGAAGCAGAAGAAAATGTCTCTTGGTCTATGGTGTATTGATTTAGATATACAGGAGTTTTATTTCAAAACTAGCCACCCAAAATAACTTTAAAAGAAAAAGACAAAAAACCCGTTAATTTATATTTACTGGGGAGACATTTTAAACGTATCGGTCACCCTGTAGTTTCAACCCCTAAGCGAGTGTGAATATCACTTCTACAAGATGAAATACAAAGGGGTATCATGTGATACATCTTTTTAAAGGTCTCTTTTTGCCAATCTTTTGACACATCATCTTTGAAAATCAGATTATTTTTTACAGGGTACCTAATGACCTAGAAAGCATAAAAAATTTAATTTTTGAAAATAATTGCCAATTACACCAAAATTGATTTAAGGTGGTTTTTAGTGTCTCTGATCACAAATACGAGGTCAGATTTGCAAAATTCAAAATGGCGGATCCAAGATGGCGAATAAAAATTTAAAAAATCAACTGTTGCACCACTTCTTATAAGGGGCTTTTTGGGTTCGCTGATCACGAATCTAATAAGAAAAAATTCAAGATGGGGATCTAAAATTTCGTCCGCTATCTTGAATTTTGTAAATTCCGGATTCATGATCAAAGATCCCAAAAACGTATATCGTAGCATAAATGGGTTATTTCAAAAATTTTCATCCTCCATCTTTAATCCGCCATTTTGAATTTTGCAAATCTGACCCCGGATTCGTGATCACAAACCCTAAAAACCACCCAAAACCAATTTAGGTGTAATTGGCAATTATTTTCAAAAACTTAATTTTTTAGGGTTATTATAAAAAATAAAGTGATTTAAAAAAATTGTTTCAAAAGATTGGCAAAAAAGAGAAATCTCATGACACCCCTTTCTATTTAAACTTGTAGAAGTGATATTCGCCCCCGCTTAGGGGTTGAAACTGCAGGGTGACCGTTATGTGTAAATTAAGTTTATTTTTGTCTTTCATTTAGAGATATTTTAAAAATTATTTTGGGTGGTTTTGAAATGAGATCCCTGTATATTTCCAAATATACTGGAACATAAGATTTACCTTCTATCTTTACATTAACTTTATGATCAGGATCTTCATTGGCCCCTTCTTCTGCATATAGGTTATTTTCTATGAGTACCATCTCGATTCGATGTGCATACATAAAACACATATAAATAATAAATTTCATAATAATAAATAAATACATGAGAAATTAATTAAGACTTATACATTTTTGAAAGTAATTTGAATTCTCATTAATACATCATTTTTCATTATACAAACTGATGAAATATATTTAAACAGTACTAATTTTATCAAGCTAAACATAATTAAATCTTTAGAAAAGAAAGTGTCGAAAGAAGTCATAGTTGTGTCCTCATTTTTCACAGCACATTAAATGTCAAAAAATTCCAAATAACTTAAGTTTGATAGGCACTTCGTTACATTTTGTATGGTTCCAGGTTCTGATAAAAACAAGGGCAAATGGGGAAGAGCTAATGTAACTATATGACATTTTTTGTTACTGTATCCACATATTCACTCAAGCCATTCAGTATCCTGATGATGATGATGAATCTGAAATACAGGTAGTAGTGATATTAACTTAATAATTAATTTGGTGTTGAATCAAAACTTGTATGTGTATCCATTGTGTGTTCTAATGTTTGGGAAGTATGAAATTTGAGAATATCAAAATTTTACTATTTAGGAATGGAAATGGTTAAAATGGGTACTTGAACACTTAGTTATCGATAAATTAAGAATTATCCTTAGATTGTACTAGTCATTTTATTAGGAATCATGTTTATTTTGGCTCAAATTGTTTTGTTTTTACTTATATTATGAGAAACTTTTTATCTGGGGGGAATAATAGAACGAAAATAATGTGAATTATATTTTATTTTTTCTGTGATAATTTTACCAAAGTTTGTTTTTCAGTTCCTTTTTGTTCTTTTTACGGAACAATATGAAATTATTTTGTTTGTGTTTTTGTGAGGTTTTATTGTTTTTACAGTATATTTATGTCCCCCCTAAATTTAGTTGAAACTGAATAGATAGTAAAAAATTGTAAATATATATTTCAAACTATTAGTTATTAGTTTTATCTAAAAGCATGGTATATTATTTAAATATATATTTAGGCAGCGGCGGCCTTAGGGGGTGACGAACAGGGCAATCGCCCGGGGCCTCGCTCTTGCAGGGGTCAAGCAAATTAAAAAAAAATACAGATTTTTTTAACTATATATTTTTTTATTTAAAACTTTTGATTCTTAATTATTTATTCAGCTTATAACATAACGACAAATTAAAATAAAGTTAGTTAACTAATTCATTCATTCAAATCATAATTGATAAATTCATTTTGTATTATTTGAATATCGCGCCTCGAAATACTTGAAGATCGGTATTTTAAACGCATAGCACTCGGGACTAGTTTAGTATTATAAAGTCTGTGACTCGATTAAGATACCAAGACTCGCATCCAAAGCTGAGAAATTAATGATCTGGGTTTACTAAAATGGTAAATAGTGTTTTAAATTTGCACAATTTTTAAAATATAACTCAAATACCTCCCGCCATCTAGTGACGAGCGGTTGTTAAAAGATAAAGAGAACAAGAAAGGTAACTTGACCTCAACACAATAATGAAAAATCACAAAGGCAGACCATATATATTGTTCTTGTTTTTGAAAAACTCAAACTGCTATAGAGAAAAATAAAATAAGGATTTTTTTTGTATATAGTATTTGCCACAATTATGTCTGACAATGTAGTTTAATGATGAAAAAAGTACCAGCAGACTGGTAATGACCTTGAATGGTACACATGGTACGCAGCGTCATCTAATGACTAAAGATTTAAATCTACTTTAAGGGAACGCGTTTATGGTATTGTCGGAATAGGAAGAAGGTCCACCTTCTCATCTTACACTATGGAGTCGGGACATAATGTTCTGCTCGTCTATTGCTCGAGGAATCCCCGTCGCTAGAGGAATTCCCTTGTTTCATTCCGTTCGTCAACTTTTGTCTCCTTGGAATTATTTTGCTTGCAGTATGAGTTACAAAATCGTTGCTGTAGCGTACATATCTTTGAAATATATTTAATATTATTACGTTCTTATAGTGTTTCAAGTATTGAGTGAGCTGGAAAAGTGTAAATTATAGTATTTTAAGTATTGAGTAAGCTGACAAAGTGTAAAAAAACTGTGTGACACCTACTTAAAAATTATTTCTGTCTGTTTGTGCGAAACAAAACAAGATTTACGAAATGAGTTCGCGTTATCGTGATGCCGGTAGAAAATTTGAGTCAGGTAGTTCAAAACGGAAACGAGCTATCAAAAGAAAGCAGTTACAAGAAAATCTACGTAGATCTTTATATAAATATATAAAAAGTGATGATCAAGAAACCTATACGAAACGTTTATTGACTAAAAGTGACTTTAATCCTGATTCAGCTCAAAACATTCCTTCCACATCATCATGGGTGCCGCCGCCGTCATCAAGTAAAAACAGCGAGGTTGATGATGAATTAACTACATCATTGTCTCTTAAGTCACCAGTGCCACCGTCAACGCTATCCTGTCAAGAACACGAATCTGAGCCGGAGTCTACGTCTCCATCCATGAGTGCTGGAATGGAAAATCTGAATCCTCAAAGTGACTCCGGTTTGTGGCCCATAACAATTACTGATGTAGACCGAACTGAGATTGTATTAAGAGGTCCAATCCGGATTAAAGTTGAGTTATTTCCCGTAAATCATAATGGCCGGCGATTCAGTGAATATCATTATAATAAGATACCTATTAGTTAACGGTGAAAAGCTTGACAGGCGCTGGATGATTTATTCACAAACAAAGGATGCCGTTTACTGCTTTCCGTGTCGAATATTCGGGCTAGAAAATACAAAGATTGGATCAAGTGAAGGAATGTGTGATTGGAAACACTTGGGTGATTATCTAAAGTCTCACGAAAGTCGACAGCACAAAGATTGTATGCTGAAATGGATTAATTTAGAGAATGGTTTAAAAAGCTGTTCCACTATTGACTCCTTGGCTCAGTCACAAATTGAACAAGAAAGGCAACACTGGAGAGATATTTTAGAACGATTGCTGGCAATTGTAAATTTTTTAGCATCTCACAATTTGGCCTTCAGGGGTCATAGAGAGAAGTTAACATCTGACTCAGGTTCGAGTGAGACAAGCGGCAACTTTATAGATTTAGTAAAGTTAATAGCCCGATTTGATCCCGTGCTGAGACTTCACTTAAAACAAGTAAGAGATAAAACGATTAATGACCACTATATCGGAAAAAAAATTCAAAATGAGCTCATACAATTAAGGGCAAGTCACGTGAAAACTGAAATTGTTGAAAAAATAATTAATAACAAATATTACTCTATTATTCTTGATTGTACTCGAGACGTTTCTCGTGTTGAGCAACTATCAATTGTTATAAGATTTTTTAATACAAAAATAGCTGAAATTATTGGTTTCATAGCCGTCGAAAAAACCACAGCTGAGAGTTTGACTAATTGTATAATCACAGAAATAGAACAGTTAGGTATATCATTGCAAAACTGCAGAAATCAAGGATATGATAATGGTGCCAATATGCGTGGTGAAAAAAGTGGTGTCCAAAAACGTATTATTGAAATTAATCCACCTGTTTATTTTTTACCTTGTGGGAGTCATAGCTGGAATCTCATCCTAGGAGATGCAGCATCGTCTTGTGTCCAAGCAAAATCTTTTTTTGGTTTGCTACAAAGGTTGTACACTCTGTTTGCCGGCTCTAGTCAGAGGTGGGCTATTTTAAATGCTCATGTAAAATCCTTATCGCTAAAACCACTTTCTGAACCTAGATGGGAGTGCAGAGTAGCATCGGTGAAGGCCGTTAAATACCAACTAAGCGATATATGTGATGCTTTAAAGGATTTAGCAGAAAATACAACAGATTGTCAGTTGGTCAGTGAATGCCATTCTATAGAAAAGGAAATTACTACCTACGAATTTGTAGTTTCACTTGTCATATGGTATGACATTCTTACAAAGATAAATGTTATCAGCAAAATGTGGCAAAGCGAAAACATGCACTTAGATGTGGCTATACAACACCTAGACGCATTCACAAATTGGCTCGATATTTATCGAGAAAATGGTTTTCAGTCATCCCTTATAACAGCGAGAGAAATAGCCGAGGAAAATGATATTGACAGACAGTTTAAAGAAGTCAGAAGACTTTAATTAAAGATTTTAGTCTTAGTAAAAGCCGCAAACATCAATTTTAATATTTATTATCTTAATTTCGTAAATCTTTCAATGTAAGTAAAATATTTTAAAACTCAAATTTTATTTATTTGTATAACTTTAGCATTTATCGTCAAACATAACGAATTCCTACCAAACAACCAGACCTACTTTCGCATCACATAGGTACTTTTCCGTAGGACAAAGGGCCTCGCAAAGACCTGCCGCCCAGAGCCTCGCAATGGGTAAGGCCGCCGCTGTATTTAGGCATTATATGAAATCGTCACGTATTAACTAGGCATCTGTATATATAAAGTTTTACATAATGTGATTTTTTTGTTAATTCAGCCGCAATTTTTGGCAGCTGTGTTTTTTATAAGTTCCCCTTAGACTTAACATGTAGGACATTAAAATATTTACAAGCCCTTGTTAGGAGTTTTCAAATAAAATAAAATATTATCAAACGAAATTATAAATTAAGTGTATTGTTTAAAATGATTTAGTTAAAAAAAATCTAGTCGGTAAATTTAGTTTTTTTGTACATCATAATAGTTAATGCAGCGGTTTCCATACATTAGGCGCGCCCTCTGGAGAAGTGGTGCCGAAGCTGTTCAAAAGACGTCAGCGTCTAATACACAGTAAGGTATCAAATTTTTTATTTTAGATTCCAAGTTTTCAAACATAATCACCGTAAATTAAAATTTTTGTATGATATTGTAGCTGTATTTAGATTTAAACAGTTGCAGTAGAAAAAACAAGTTTACAAAGGCATAAAGGGTATAATTAAAAGACATTGGAGACATTTTTTAGTGACTGATATATTTTTTTGCAGCACATAAAGGGGTATTTCGTTAAGTGTGTTACTTTCAGTGATCTGCCCATACATGTTTTTGAATAATTTATCACTCGGGGTTTGTCATCCAATTTGTTGGGTGTAACAAAAAAAATCGGAATAAATTTGTAAATTATGGGAACATTTTAGTTTAATTTCTTATTTAATTTAATTTTCTATTAAAATATCATAAATTATTATTAATTTTTGTCTGATATAATACTAAAAAGTTTACTGCACAAAATTTTCAATGCAAAAAAGTCGTCGCGCGGTGTTAATTATTTTTGCCAGATATACAGGGTGCGTCTAAGGTATAACCAAGAGTTAAAAGAACAAATTCACTTAGGAATATCTCTAGACTAAGAGATAGTTTAAATAGACATTATAATATTCTAAAAAATGTGTTTTGTCTCTTTTCATTTGGTCTCTATTTTCACACCCATATTCTAATCTAATAAATAATATAGTTTATTTGAAAACTCCTACAAAATTGTTATAGTTACATATTTATTTTATAACAAGTGCAACTTTTAGCAGAAGTAAGATTTATTTATTATTATTAATAACTTTAGTAGTACAAAAGTCACTTTTTAACAACACATATATTACCAAACATTACACTTGGGTGCATTTTACTTTTTCTACAAGGTATTGGAGACTCAGTTATATATTAAATAACCACATGTTGAAGAATTTCAGTTTTTGATGTTTTACTGGGTGGTTATTTGAAAGTGATACCTTAAAAAACAAAATAATTATAAATATTTTAATAATTATGCACTCTATTGAATTCCTGCCAAATCAACTATTCTATGAAATTGGACTGGTTTGTGAAAATGAGATCATCAAAGTTTTCTCAAATACCAAATATGGATATACTTTTTAAAACCTCTAACAGACTATAAATTTGTTCACTGTTAAAGCTTGGTCATTTGCTTGAAATATCAAATTAACAATCTAACAATTTGGTGCAAAAACTGCTTTTTCATAGATGTTTTATTTTTCACAGATGATTTTTCAAGTTGTTAAATTTCTTATTAACTTATTTCATGACTACACTTAAAACTTGACTGTTATTATATTTCACAATCACCTTCTACTAAATTCTTAATTTCAGTATTTGTGTCTTTTTACCATTTCTTAATGTGTATATTCTACCTAATAAAAATAAAAATTGAGAATCTTCACTATTAATATGCGATTATTATCAGAATAATTATGCAAATTCAAATCCTGCTGATTTTATAGCTTTAAGTTATGTGACTATTTCTAATAGAATGTTGTTACATTGCTCTCAGTGCTCTTCGTTTATCAGTTAGTTCTTGATCAGGGTTGGCCATTATGTTATGCTAGCATTTGGTAACAATCTGGAGGTTGATTCTAATTGATAGGTTTATAGCTAAATGTATAGAGGTACCTATATTCATGTAATTTGCTAAAGAGTTTCACCAACTCATTTTGAGTGGTAATAGAAGATCATTTCCTAGCTCTGAATACAAGGGTTGTATTAGTTAGAGATGTAACCTTTACTGGAAGGTTTTGAGTTTTCAAAAACATAATGTATTTGTATTAAAGACATGGTGTTAGGGTACAAAAATTTTGTTTATCTCACTGAGACACACCAAATGTTGTACAGCTTTTGTAATCATTTACAAAGGCCAATTTCAAGTACAGGTAGTTTCACTTTTCTTAAACTGCATTTTTTCCAATTTTATCACGTTACTTGAACTATTGACTAAACACCATGTAGAGTTCGCAAAGCAGTGGCGTAGTGTGCACTGTATACTATATCAAAATCAAATCAATTAAAAGAGGAGGGTAATGTAAATAGTCAAGTAAGACATTTTTCTTGCCCTTTTCTATAACTTTATTTATTCAAATATCCAAAGCTGAACATAATTTTAGTTTTTTAAGATTTTCTGTATCTGTAATGTGTATACTCCCGTAGTAAATCGACATTTTTGCCAGGAGGGTCGCTCAAAACTGTATTGAGATTTTTTATAGTTTAATAATTTCTACAATAAACATACATTTGAATTCTCATTTTAGCTTGAAGATTTAACTTGTTTAAATGCATGAAATATAGTATATATGTACCTATTAAGAAAGTAGATGTTTAACCATAAGTACACTAAAATTCACTTTTTTGAACCTTATTTGTGACATCTTTGTAGTTTCTTTTACTGGCTTTCTTCAGAAATTGCTACAAATGGCTGTGTATTAAAACAATACAAACATTTCAAAGTCTTATTCTGACTGAATTGTTTTTTTTTTGTATTATCCTGTATATCTAAAAAACAAGAAATTTCTTTCCTCAAGGTATGTAAAATTGTCACAATCATAGCTTCCAATTTCAAATTTATGTTTTATTCACATTTTAATGTCATTGACAAAGAAGTCATGATAATACTTTGAAATGTTTGAATTTTTTTGAATATAAATCCCTTTTTCATCAATGTGGTGTTTTAACCATTAAGATAAAATTGATATATAACAAACGACTAATAGTAATTCTAGAATACTGGGGTATATTTTGTAACACATACAAGCTCTAACAAGTTGTACATATTAACGATATTCATACTACAAAGTAGTCAATGCAGAAAATATTTCGTCCATACTATAATTTTTTTAGAGATAATAACTCTTAAACTCCTTTGAAAATTGTAAGAACAAAATAGTGGAATTGTTCGTCCATCTCATCCGAAATACTGATCATAGGGGGAATATCTTTATTTTTAAATCTATACTCCTATCTGTTTCGCGATTAATTTTGTTCCAGGTAATTTATAAAAATATTAAATTGAATAAATCTATTAATTAATCATAGTCTCCAGTACCTTCAGAGTTATTTTTTACAAATATGCCATACAAAAAATGCAGTCTCTGCAAATAATAAGTAACTTTTGTACAAATTTTTCATCTTGTTTTAAATTACTTTATCCTTTATTTTTTTGCTGTATATATATATATATATATATATATATATATATATATATTGTGAGTTACCGAAATTGTTGAAACAACCAAATGCATAGAACATTAAAAAAGTCATTCACATTGTAAATATAAAGGAAAACTATTAACGTATCTTAAATCTTGATGCAAATGTATTTCTAGTATCAACATGTATGCGGTTGTTGAATGTACTGTTTGGATTGTGCCAAAGTTAAAACAGCTACACGTTTAATGTATTATTAATATTATAGTTTGTTTTGGTTTGAATGTTTTCATGCTGTGTGTATTAGTGCCATATTTTTTTTTTACTTGTGTCATTTTCTTAGTGAATTATTGTTACTCTAAACATTAATAAAACGATAGAAACTATGAGCGTTTAACATAACAAAAAAAAATCATGAGCAAACATTAAACTATTTTGGATAAACTGTGTTTATGTGCCGTGGTCTATTGGAATTATTTCCGAACGTTTCATCTGCAATCCCGGCAGACGTCTTCAGCGGCGCGTACGAAAGTGATAAATCGTTGACTGCTCGAGACAAATAGGACTCTCGTGCGGTAGAACACTGGAATTATATCTGGCTGGGAAGTGGGCGGGGACTGTGCGTCTAAATTGTCCATTTAAGTATTTTTTCCATGACAAGAAAGTAAAGCGATGTAATAGAAAAATCGAAATTTTTGGTTTTGTTTTTATAATTTATAAATCAAGATTTTTCCTTGATACCGTGTAAACTATAAGTTGTAATGGAAACATGTTAATACAAAAATTCTAGGTAATAGAGCTTGGCTAGATCTATGGAATACAATCGACACATATTCGTTTGATGCTTTGCAAATAGCAAAAAGCATAATGTATGCCATAATTTATTACTTTTATGGAAAAGCAATAGACCGACAAACAGAGAGATCACGATTTCTCAGAAATGATAATATGACTAAGAAGATGGAAAAGCAAAAAGGCCTTAATTTATTTTTTTAAATAAATAGCTCTTTACTTGTTTTTATTTATTTATTTACCAAAAAAAGTAATACATTGATTAAACACAAAGGAAAACAATGCAATTACATCCTATAGAGGTATGTTATACCTGTACATAGGTTTGGTGTACTTAGAAACTAACATATTTAGAAAATTTACAAAAAAAATATAAGTAGTGAAAGAGAAAACAATGAAAATTTAAAAATAAAAAACGTATATATATATAACCTGTAGAACTAAAAAACCATTATTATTCAAAAAATATATATGAGCATAAAAATACAAAACAACATATAAACAATATACCAATATACACACCAAAAAACTTCATGATTTGCACAGACAGTTATATATTATACCTTATCCACTCTTTCATTCTTCGTTTCCAGGATTTCGATTTCACATTGAAACTATGTTTGATACTGTTAGGTAATTGATTAAAAATCTTTACTGATACAAAGGTACTACTTTTAGTCAGTATAGACCTCTTTACAATGGGCAGTAGAATATTCTTATTTCTAGTTGAACTAGTTGAAGAATCATATTCAGTCTTGAGCTCAGAAAAAATGGTTTAAGATAGCATTATAAGAATACAGTTGCTTAAGGATTAAGGCCAATTTTTATTCAATGATCTGTTCTTAAATATTACTTTTAATAATTTGTCTTGTATCCTTTGTAACAACATTAATATTTCCATATGATATCAAGCTATGAAAAAAAGCATAATAGATAAGCAATAGTGCTTTTGTGTTCATAATTTTAGACAACTTACTAATTACAAATATAAGATACTTAGTCCTATTAATAATATAATTGATATGAAAGTCCCATTTTAGATTTTGGTCAAAATAAACACCAAGGTATTTGGTTTTTTCAATTCTCGTAAGCTGCTTATTCTTAATTTTAATATAACAATTCATAGGCACACTGTCACAGTAACAGCCAAATGTAATACCTATATACTGATTTCTCAGCATTCAGCGTTAATTTATTATTCTCAAGCCATATTGCAATTCTATCTAACATTTCATTCATGTGAGAATTTGCTTCAGACCAAGTAAAACCAGTGGAAATGACTGCAGTATCATCAGCATATGACACAATTGAACCATCTGTAAGTATTTTTAATAGGTCATTAACATAAATTATAAAAAGTAGCGGTCCTAGAATTGTTCCTTGTGGCACACCTAAATTTATGTCTCTAAATTCACTAACTACCCCTTTTGTTTTAACCCTTTGCTGCCTATTGGACAAATAGCTTTTCATTAAATTGTGTGCCTGCCCCCTAATTCCATAGCAAAACAATTTATCCAAAAGAATTTTGTGGTCAACTGTATCAAATGCCTTTGATAAATCCAAAAAAGCTACTATAACTGGTTTACTTAAATTTAAGCTCTTATAGATATAGTTTGTAATGAAACTTAATGCATCTTTGGTACCTAAGTTCTTAATAAACCCGTACTGTCTTTTAGAAATTATTTTACTTTCACAGAGAAAATTAAAAATCCTGTGATAAATCAATCTTTCAAAAATTTTAGCCAAGTTCGAAATCAAGGAAATTGGTCTATAATTCCTAGCATAATGCTTGTCATCACCCTTATAAATTGGAACAACATCTGCCTTCTTTAACACATCTGGCCAGATTGCTTGCTCAATGCATAAGTTAAATATATAAGCTAAAGGTTCAGCAATATATTCTGAAATGTTCTTTAATACTTGTGAGTTAATACTATCAATTCCTCCTGCTTTTCGTTTCATTTTACTAATAATCGACATAATTTCAAATAAATTAGTAGGATAGAAAAATATTGAAACTGAATTGACTTCAGACAGTGTTACATTTCCTCCTAATGTAGAATCAAATTTTTTACTTAATTTATCCCATACACTACAAAAAAACTTGTTTGAGTAGTTAGCAATTTCATCATCATTTTCAATTTGTTTTCATCAAGTAGATAGTCTATTTCGTTTTTTCTTTTTATACTTTTTCCTAATTTATTATTAATAATTTTCCATAGTGATTTAAAGTTTTGACTGTTTCTTTCAATCATCACTTTCATACCTGCATTTGGCATCTTTTATAACTCTGTCCAATATCTTTTTATAGTTATTATATTCTATTTTTAACTGATTATTAACTGGATCTAGTTTCCAAATTCTATATAGGTGCTCCTTGGTACTACAAGAAGTCATGATAGCTTTAGTTATCCAGTTACTTCTGGGTTTGAACTTGGAAACACCTGACCTTTTCACTTCACAAGTGGCTTTATCAACACAATCTTTTATTTTATCAATTATCAGAGCAGTTGCTGCATTAGGGTCCTGCATAAACTGTATGTTCCAATTAATTTTACTAGCTAGAGTTTTCATTTTTTTATAATTAATTTTATTATAATTAATATTACCATGTTCCATTACATCCACTCCATTAATAACCAAAAATAGCGGATAGTGATCAGGATACACTACACTCAATCTAATAGTCTGGTATTTTAATATGTTAGATTTAATGAACATGTTATCAATGCAAGTTCCCACACTATTTCCTTTATCAGAAGGTCTAGTAACATTAAGAAAACCAGGAGTGAAACCATTAGCTAAAAAATTACTCAAAAATTCCTGTTGTATATTATTAAGGTCTAATAAATCAACATTAAAGTCACCCAAGATTATATGGTTTTTGTTATGCTTACTTTTAATTAAGAATTCGTTTAAGTAGTTTACAAGTTCCAGTTTAGGCAGGTCATGACATCTATATATTGCAAATACATTAATATGTTGTCTACCATTAATAGATATCTTAGTATTTAAGATACTAAGTCTACCTACCATAATTGTTTCAGTTGTTTCATTAAAGTTGTCTTTAATATAGATAACCACTCGATCCGCTTGGTTAATATCACTATTATTATAAAAAAATTTGTAACCCGGAAGCTGGTATAATCTATAATGTTCAAGCTTCCAAGTTTCTGTGCAAACAATGAGCATTGGTCTATATTTTAATCTATTAATTAGAATCTCCAACTGTGGGAAATTAACATTAAGCCTTCTTATATTGATACACATAATCAACTTATTAATACTTTGTAAATGATTATTTAGAGTACCTAAGTTATCAAAAATTAATTCTTCTTGTATTATATCATTAATTTCAACTGTATTTTCCATAGATTAAGAAAAAAGTAATAAAAAATGAGTAAAAACATTTTTTTAGTGTACATAAACATTTACAATAATATAGTTACTTATAATGCAATGGTTAGTTAGCTGCCTGTAACAGATTTGAAATTGCTTGAACAAGGTACTCTGTTGACTTGATGATCCCCTCTAATTTCCGCTTATAAGTCTCACAATTTATGTAATCAGAAGCCTCATGGTCAGTTCTCCTTTTATCTTTCACAAATTGATTCGCTTTTACACAATTAACACACTTTTTAATAGTCTTATTATCACACTTTTCAGACAAATGGTTACCAGCACATATTTTACATTGCAATTGTCTATCACATTTTTTAGGATTATGGTTGAAACCTTGGCACTTAAAGCATCTGTTAAGATTGAAATTGTCTGTAAAACCATACTTTTGGAATCCAATAAAAATTCCTTTTTGCTTAGTGAATAACACATATGTTGAAGGTTTAATTGTCATTATTATGTTTCTACTCTCTCTAGCTTTGGTCTTATAAATATATTCAATTTTGAAGTGATCTTTATATTATTCCTGTTTGATATATCTGACGGAATATTCAGTATTTAAGCAATAATTTACAAGAACAATAATATATAATAATATTGCATAATTCATTTTACATCGGGGATGAGTCTGATGACTGCATGTTTGTGAATAACTCATCTATGATTTGTACATCCTGTATCATTAAATTTACTATCGCATAGGCCTACAAGATGGCGTCGAAGTCATTTTTTTAATTAAAAAAAATTAGAAACCTAACTTGCATAATTTCGCAACACGAATTCGGTTTCAATGATTCAATGGTCAATATTTTTTTTGCAATTTGCGCAGCAACAAAACAATATTTTACAACTTTGATGCTGTTATTCGATATACCCACAACTTTTCCAATAATATATTTTAACTATAATTAACATTTTAGAAGTCATCAGAGAAACTTTGATTTTTCTGATTTTGCCAATTTTTACTTAATTTACAAAAAAACGAAAGCTGCCTTTTTTGATATTTTAGTTTTTTCCAAAAACATTGCTTTCTTGTTATGCAAAAAAAATTAATTGGACTATTTAGGCTATAAGCTGGACCATACTAAAATTTTTTAACGCCCTATTGTGTAAATATATGTCAAAAAAGTTTTCTCTTTACCATTTTTTGGTTTTTTGCAATATAAAAGCGAAAAACAAAAAATGTCATTTTCCTCATATAACTTGAGAACGGTACGAGATAGTGAATTTTTTGCTTTAAGTTGTCAATTGCACTCAAATAACTAAAAGTGACTGTACATATGCACACACTTGTTACTGTCAGCAATACTTTCATTTGTTTACACCGTAATTTCCAAATAACAACACAGACAGTTTACATTGGGTTTATTTACTGTTTATTACTGATGTCATATATCAAATACAAACCAACTAAGGATTACATACCTAAGTATATCATTCACCACTGCATGCTTTGAAAGTGACACCCTCCCAGACAATGAATCCACCTGAAAAGGTTATTAAATGGTAAAATAATAATACATTCACTTTTTATTTACTGCTTTGAAAGTGTAAGACACTTTTTCATTAAAGGAATTTGGTAAGTTGAATAAACATAAAGATATGGAATACTGATTAAAATTAACAAAAATTAACACTGATTAGCAACATAGATATTATTTAATAAAAAAATCAAAACCAAGGGTTAACAGGATTCAACTTTCTGAATTGTTTCATGTCTTTATAATAGATAATATACATTGGATAAAATGTATCGTCCTCATATTTAACATAGACTCTCAAGTCATCCCTTGTGGTTAAATCAGAATTGTTGGGTGGGATTCTCATAAATTGTTGCCCAGCACAGCAACGACCAACAAGTACCTTGGTCAAAATCATCACTTTGTCTACAGCACTACTTCCGAAGAAATTATCAAATTTAGTACTGGGTGTAAAACATACACCAAAACCGTGTTTATGCCCTCTTGACATACCAGTTAATCTCCAATCAAAATTATTGTCACTAATTGATTTTATGCACTGTGTTGTTGTACAATGAAACAATTGTTTCTCCATTACTATTGGTCCATATATTTTTGTATACTCTAGTTTTTTTAGTTCATACTGAATGTACAAAAAACTATTTTCAACTTTTTCAATATGTGTTATTGCTAGCTTCCCTCTGAATTGTTCAGATACTGAGTCATATTCTTGATTGTAATAAATTAATTCCTGTCGTTCATTAAAACTGTCAGTGTTCAAATTAAATTTAAAATTCTGTGATTGATTATTAATTACTTGTAAACATTTATGCAGAAATGCTTCAATCTGCTCCACTTTTTTTATGAACTTCTGTTCAGTCAATGATATTTTGTTAAATGATTTAGTGATCTCATCATTACTCAGGCTTTGATCCGTTGTATAAAACTTAAAGAACTCTGAATAAAATTGGCTAAGCTTATATTAAGTTTTCCAGTCGTTTACAAAGTGCTTCACATAAATGTTTCCACTAAATCGATTATCGCCATCGCGATTTTGTAAAGATTGTTCATTCGCTATTTAATGTTCATTTAAAAAACTATTTTCCGGGAAACACTTCGTTACTTCCGCCTAATTCTAAATAATGTTACCACAGTAATGTTACTTGAAAACTTGTCTGAACCTAAAAAAAATTGTTTATTTTTACTATGCATCAATTAGGTTTATTTTAAGGACTAGTTGCCAATAGTTCCAACGGGTAGAAAAATTCTCCGCGAATCAGAGATCTAAACAGTTTGTCGCGCCAACATTTCATACGCGGAGAATTTGTCAAACCTTTGGAATTATTGGCAACTGGTCTCTACGAACAAACCTATTTAATGTTTTGTGTTTGGTTGACATTTTGGGAATCACCTGATCCATAGAAAGGTGAATGTTCATTGTGCTATTTGTGGTTAACCAAATTCAAATAAGAAATTGCATCGATCTTAGAGCATTTACTTTCTAGAGATAGCCTATAGTGCACAAATGTCGTGGTGAGACTAAGGAGAGACAGGGCAAGAGACTATTTCACTCGGTTGGGAACTGCTTCCAATAAAGCATGTTGTTCATTGGCTGCGTCCACCGACCATCCACCCACTAAGTGAAATAGCCTCTTACTGTCTCTATTGCCACGAATTTATGCTTGACAGGCTATATCTAAATGGTAAATGATCTAAGCGCTCAAATGAGCACAAGAAATAACTGTGCCTTTGGGATGTTTTATGTAGGTTTACTTAGTAAACATAAAACTTTATCATAAAACATGAAGTATGTTCCAATTAACGCCCGAAAATTACGGTATAGGGCGACATAACAACATTTTGTTCTCTAGTAATTGGAAAACAGCCATTATTGAATTATTCTGTAAATAATTTACGTACACATAAACTTCAATTGATAACCTATAAGTAATACACTTTTAACCTTATGGTGATCAGTTTACTCTACCGGTTGGTTTTCAAAAAACCATGTTCCAATTAACGTCCTAAAATTGCCGCACTGTGCGGCACAAAATCACTTTGTGCTCTAGTAATTGGAAAACAGCCTGGATTTACACAAAGCAATGCTAAGGGGGATGCGAACTAAAATTAAAACTATCGATTCAGAAACCCATCATAATGTAATATCACTTTCTGTTTATAAAAAAAAAAAATATGATATACACGAAAAACTTACATACTCATGTTTGGTTCAAGCTGCTTTTCAGTATTATTCAAATAAAACATATCATTTACTAGTGTATAAAAATTCTACAAACATTTTGTCATCTAATATAATGTAAAGAAATAGTGGCAACGTTGCTGAGATCGGCCACGGTAGTGCCATTCGAGGCGATTTAATTTTACCAATATAATGGCGAATGGCCCATAAGCAATTTAGGAAAATTTTATTTCAAAATTGGCATCAAATAATCACCAAAATGAAGTCATCGGCTTGGTTGCTGAACTGAACCATACCAGAGCACAAAGGGTTTTGGTGTCGCCCTGTACCGTAATTTTCGGGCGTTAATTGGAACATACTTCATGTTTTATGATAAAGTTTTATGTTTACTTAGTAAACATACATAAAACATTCCAAAGGCACAGTGTGGGCAGTTATTTCTTGTGCTCATTTGTGTGAGCCAGTGCTGTAATTGGAACACTCAGTGCTTAGCACTGTGCCGCACTGTGCTCAATTATGCGCTAATTGGAAAACAGCCTACGTAACGTTTCCAGATGTGAAAATGAGTTTCAGGGCATGTTCAGCGTTTTCATTAAAAGCAGCTCCCAATCGAGTGAAATAGCTTGCTGTCTCTATTGCCCCGTCTTTTTAGTTTCGACACGCTGTTTGTACATTGTAGGCTATCTCCAGAAGTACAAGCTCTATGATTGAAAACGTTAAAATCATTTGGGAAAAGTTTTTAAATAAAGTTTACTTTTTACAATTTTAATAGTACTTGATATATCACAGACCAATTAAGACTTGAATGTCAAATTCAATTTTAGTGAACTTATGGGTGTGCTTATGGGTTGAAGCGATGTCATGCTGCAAGTCGATGGCTCTTGGCTTCTGTATGTTGGTCATCCTCCAGTATTATTTTCAAAAGTTGGGCAAATCAAAACGAAAAATATTTCACATTTCGCTCGTTTTTTTTTACTACTAGTGAAAATTCATCTGAATTTATCAGTTCTAATTGTTTTTGAAGCGGAAGCTTCTTAACGGTGGCCCACACTTACACATATGGAAATAGATAAGCAAGGGAATGAAATACATAACTTTAAATTTCGACCCCGATCTTGACATACGTCAGACATCAGAAAGAACACCATTAAATTTATGGATTGACTAGCTTCATATTATCAAGTAAACATTTTACATTAAGACTTCTGCATAATAATTTTATAAAAAATCAATAATAGGAAATAAACCAATATAACATCCAAGTAATATAGAATACCTTAACAAAATTTGCTTTTCATTGTAATAAACACTCCAATTCTCTCTTTGTGATAAGTCTCATACGACAACTTAAATATAATACCACACAAAAAGGCAACTTGGCATTAAACTTTCTTATTATCAACGAATATAGACTCATGGAATGATACACATTAAGCAAAACATGTCATTTGTCTACATCGTTTTGTTATAGTAATAAAGTATTCAACAGAGGGCCAGATGTATTATATACATCCGGAGTTTTTATGTCCACCAGAGACAAGTGGTCTAAGGCGCACGGCTGCAAATCCAAAGATCTAGGGTTCGGAACCGAGAACATATATATATATATATATATATATATATATATATATATATTAGATGGTTTCCCGGCAGGGATCAGTTATCAACTACGCGGATGAATTCCCGGAAACCATCTAACACATTTAGTGCCCGCGAAAATAGTATATATATTTCATAGTGAGACTTTTTTGAAACAATTTAGTAGCTCTAGAGGTTACTTCCTGCAGAACAACCAAACACATTTACCCTCTAAACATAGTATAGATACATTCCACACTATGAATGTCACCACCAGTAACAATAACTTCACATATATACATAAAAAAAATTGGTGTTAGTTAATTTGGTATAAGAAGATATGTGAATCAAAAAACACTTACTGACAAAAAAACAAAATTATATATTCCAACTCTATATACAAATAACATAAGAATTAGATAATTTTACAAATAATTATACCTAGCAAGTAGAATCTAATTTGCTATATATACACAATTTAAGGCAAAACACATGAGGACCGATTTTTTTTACTTACCTTCTTAAGTTAGTACGTTTTACGTTATATCTTACATGTCGTTCTTTATACAAATAAAAATATATCAGGTGAATAATAATTAATAGTATTTAAACATTGAATATTGCCAACAAGGTATAGAGAATACTTCCAACAAAATATACTGCAGTTTGATTAATTAGTTTGCCACACAATTATAAGTATGATCACAGTTAAAACGATCGCAGCTATTGCAGCTAAAATTAGCTTCTTCCTTCTGACTTTGTTTTTGTAAGCGCTAGCCTCACGAAGTTGCATAGCACCTTGCGAAACGAAGTTGCTGGTATGCTCAACGCTGGCCTCGATACTGTCAATGGTCTCACCTTGCTCGTGAACCAATGCTCCTAGTTCTTTGAAGATTTGATTCACGTCGTTAATATCGCTCTGAAAATAATCAGAACATAGTACAGCAGATAAACAATGATGAGGCGGGAGACAGGTATTCAACTACCCTGACTTAAATTTCAACTAACCAACAAATGCAAACATAAGCTCATTTTGCTTATGCCTTGGAACACAGCTGTTGAATTAATTTAATTGATTTAAATAAATTCTTAAATTAATCTTTTTCAAAACTACATGTACTTCAAATTGCAGATGGTAAGTTGATTTTACTTGAAATGCCTTTCAGTGATATTAAATTTCACTGATAAGTTTTCTGAAAATAAAAGGGGATTTAGGCCTTATGATAAATACATTACCTCTAATTGTCTGATAGACTGCTCCTGTTCTTGTAAGGCCCTCAAGTCAGCTTCTTCTTGCATCTGAATCTGTTTCCTAGCACCACTATCTTGCAATTCAATCAACTGCTGATCTTTATTTTTATATCCAGCTGGAAATACAAAACACAATTACTAGTATGTTTACCAAATAGTTATTTATACAATGTCAATTAACATTCCTGTAAAGTTTATGTAAACGTTTTTAAAATAATGAGTAACTAGTTTACTATGAAGCTTATTGTGAAGTTTTATTAACAAATTGTTTGACCAGGAACAATTTTAAGATATGAATAAATTTATAACATATACAGGGTGTTCAAAAAGTTCTGGACCAGTTGAATTACTTGCAACATAGGAGTGACTCAAAAAACTATAAGAAATTTTCTTGGCTATCCATCCGGCGGAGTCCTTCGTAATGACTTTGCCCTTGACCTTCAAGGTTATTTTAAAGTCAAGTTCATTTTTTAAATGGTTTAAATGGCAACTCTAATTTTGACACTGGAATGAAAAGGGTGGAAAATTATATCTAGATACTACCCCAACCTTTCAAACATATGACCTCGGGCGGTCAAGTTAAGGCCAAGAAGTGACTAGTCAGATATCTTGAAAAGTCGACATCACTCAAAAATGAAGTTGAGACAAAAGCTGTATGAAATTTCTCTGGCTATCCGATGTCGACTTCAGTCGTGACCTTGATCTTTAAGATCAAACCTTATGGGCACATGATTTTTTGAATATAGAGAGTTCAGGAAGGTGGATAGAAAGGTGAAGTGTAATAGAAAAGCTAACCAGACCTCCTGACCTTACCCCACTCAGTTATTTTTTTTACCTTAAAGATAGGCTATACCAAATCAAACTTCTATCTTAGAGAAGCTGTCTTACCTTAACTAGCCTCGTTTTATAGAATGCTTGAACAAATATTCTTCGTTATGACCTTGAAGTGCAAAATATTATCATGGGACAATTGGGTTTCCTATAACCCTTGTTTGGATCACTTTTTGAGGGAAGCCTACTTTCAAGATATCTGCTTGACTTAATGTTGGGAGGTCAAATTTTTTTATAGGTCAGGGTAGTGTATAGACGCAAAATTTTCTGCTAATTTCATTTCCATTGTGAAATTTAGGGTTGTCATTGAAACAAAGAGTTTTTCCCTATCAAGATCAAGGTCGCCGTCGGATAGTCAAAGAAATATCTTAAAACTGTTGTCTTACTATTTGTTTGTGTGGCATCTATGTTTCAAGTTATTCAACTGGTTCAGAACTTTTTCAACACTCCGTATAATAAATAATGTATGTTATCTGCGACTTTACTTGTATATAAAATTGTTGAAAAAAAAATCTCCAAAACATTTCTCAAGCCAAGTTCATTGAATGCAAATAAGCAGGTCATTTTGGATTAGTAGTTGCACCCCTCTGTAACTATACACACCATACATGCATGAATAGTGTACACTTGTACCAAATATAAAAAAATACTAAAATATGACAAAAGTCTCTGCAAATAGCCAGAAGAGATCCAAAAATATTTAGTTAATCAATCATTCAAATGTTGTTGTCTAACAGGATGACCATAAATTAGAAGTTATTTTCAATGGTGTCAAATGCACTATTGTCAGAATAAATGTGACTCCCATAAATCAATAAGAAAGACAAATTTGTTTTAAAATTATAATAGAAGTAAAATTCTGTTAAAATCTTGTATAATTATTTGCTCTAGAATCATATGTTTTTTATGAGACACTAAAAATGTGTTTTTAGCCACCTATGTTTTATTCTATATTGAGATTAAGATGTGAAGGTGTGTCTAATCAGTCTGATCAGACTACTATTAGGGAAAATCATATTAGATATTTTGCAACATTGTAAGCATTCAAGGAATGGTAGCACTGAAGAGCTTAGTTAAAGTAATTTACTAAATAGTGTATGCTTTACTCACAGCGCCACAGCACTTTAATAAAGCGTTAAAACATATAAATTTCCACTTTACAATTAAAAGAAAATGTCAAATTTTATGTTGAATTATGCAGAAATGCATAAAACATAAAAAGTGAAAATAACTACAAATAAAAATCTACATTCAGCAAAAGCAAACTGCTGCAATGCTTCAGTGTTTTAATGCTACCACCCTCTGATTGATGCCCCAAGTAGACTATCATGGGAAACACTACAGTCTATCTGGTTGGGTAGAACATTTAAGGATAAGGGAAAGTGTGATGTATACTTACGTAAATATGGTTCACTAAATGCCTGAGCTTTTGCTTTGTTAACCTGCTCTTTTTCCTTGGTTGCTGTACTTCGTTGTACTTGCTGGAATACATTTAATGTAGATGTAAATTCATCTTGCAATCTTTCTTTCTGCATTTTTCTCTGCCTCTGTTCAGATTGTGAAAATGGAGGTGGAATATTATTAAGATCTTTAATGTATCCATTGGTATCTTTAACAAGCTGTTGAGTATAATGTTGGATGGAATGTCTGAAAAATAAAAGTTTATTCTAAAAATTTTTTCTATAACTTTATTTATAAGTGCACAATTTGAAGCCCATCTTTGCACCAACTAATAGCAAGGTCAAGGGTAATATATATTTAATTGGAGATGATTAAAGATTACTTACAACTGTTTTCTTAATTCAGGTGAATCTTGATGAGTTCCAATCTGATTAACCATTCTCTGCATTGAGGATACTAAAAAACAAGACAATATCATACAAACTCAAAATCACAGTATAACTTACCATTTTGAGATATCTTCTGAATGCTAGTGCCAATTGTCTGAGATAATTTCTGGAAATCCTGTTCCCTATTTTGACTCCCATTCTGATAAGTAAACGTCTCCATTTTAAGATTACTTATCTGCAAACAATGACTTCATTTGGTACAACAGTTATGGCATACCCAAACAAGGAATGAAACCACTTATAAATTACACCAAAAAACTTACCTATATTGTTATTAATGTCCACAAATTACTATTAGAAATTTATAAAATTCGGAGAATAAATAATCCAGACTTATAAAATGTTTAATTATAGAACCTTTGACGAATACAATACAATTAAAATCAATACAATAATCTGTCAAACAAACCATATGATTACTCATTTGACACTTGCGATTGTCAAATTTTGCAAATGTATCGTGACTTTTTCTATGTGGTTTCGTGCAAAATAGAGCACTGGTAATTTAAATGTTATTTTGTTATTGTTGTATTGTTATAAACGTATGTTGAGCCTTATTAAGGCATTAAATGATAAATATTGTATTAATTAGCAAAATATTTCATTTTGGAATAAAATTTTACTGTTTTTTAAATGTTTCGTTCTTAGATCATGTACCTCATGCTCTAAGGTTTCGTTTCAGTTCGTTTCGTTATTCCCTGTTTTCCAATTAGCGCACAATTGAGCACAGTGCGGCACAGTGCTAGCACTGAGTGTTCCAATTACAGCACTGGCTCGCACAAATGAGCACAAGAAATAACTGTACCTTTGGGATGTTTTATGTAGGTTTACCAAGTAAACATAAAACTTTATCATAAAACATGAAGTATGTTCCAAATAACGCCCGAAAATTACGGTACAGGGCGACACAAAAACACTTTGAGCTCTAGTAATTGGAAATCAACCATTATTGAATTATTCTGTAAATAATTTACGTACACATAAACGTCAATTGATAACTTATGAGTAATACACTTTTAACCCTATGGTGATCAGTGTACTCTACCGGGTGGTTTTAAAACAACCATGTTCCAATAGGCGTTATTCCGTCGCTTGGTATCGCTAGTGGGCCAAGGATTACGAGCCCGCGAAATTTAAATGATATGAGTGGGAATGATTATGGTAAATGGAAATTAAAAGAATTAATAGAAGAGCTGAAAAAAAAGAAAAGCCAAGTCAGCAGGAAAAAAAGCTGAACTTGTTGAGAGGTAGTAGACATTTTTGGAAATAATTTGATGGTATTATTTATATAATTTATAGGTTGCAACATTATGACAAATTATTTATCAATAATCATGCAGAACAAGACGAAAATTACATATTTACCATACCTGATAGTATCAATTATAAAGATTTGAATGCATCTCATGCCATTTCCTTAGATGGGGATTTTGAAACAGTTTTTTTTTTCAAGCCGTTGAGGGAAAAATACATAAAGAAAAAGCGGAAAAAATGTATAAACAAATTTTTTTATTAAGTTTGAGAAAGGCTTCTATCGATGGCGAGACTTATTTACGTGGGCGAGTTGCCTTAGAATACAGAAAGATAATTATTTATTCTGTTGATATTAAGGTAACTCGCTTCAAATATATATCAGAAGTACAATGTGAATGAGCTGCCGGTAAAGGCCCTAATGCACATTGCAAACATGTTTGTGTGGTTTTTAAAGCACTTAAAGATTTTTTGAAACATAAAAATATTGTGACCAGACAAACTTGTACGGAAAAATTACAAACATTCCATCAGAAATCAAAATTTAAAGAATCACCAATTAAAAGTAAGGATTTTGGTTTGCCACGAATTCAAAGTATGCAAAGGAAATTAACAAATTATGATCCGAGACCAGCTAAGTATAAAAAAATTTCAAATTTTCCAACAATTTTTAGAAATCATTGCATAAATTATGCTGGAATTAGTTTAGAACCTTTCCCTGAGTTAGAACTATTTGAAGCAGCATCTTTATTTGCCCTTTACAATGATCATGATTATTGTCAGAAGCATGCTGAAAAAAACTTTTTTAGCTTCCTCTCCAGATGGGTTAATTGGAGATTCTACTTGTATTGAGGTCAAATGTCCCTTTAGTGCTAAAGACCAAGCCATATCCCCAGAAACAATAGGCTATATTTACTTGTGTGAGAAAGAAGGAGTGTACAAGCTGGATGAAAGGCATGACTATTATTTTCAAGTACAGGGTCAATTGTATTGTGCTAACAAACAGAGGTGTATTTTTGTAGTTTATACATTTAAGGAAATGTTACTGTTAAGCATAGATAGAAATGATGCATTTATTGAAAAATTGGTAGAGAAGTTAGTACATTTTTATGAAAGGTATTTTAAAAAAGCAATCATAAACTTAATTAAAATAATTTCATACATAAGTATCATTAGATGAAAATTGTTAGTTATAAAAAAGTTTGTAGAAATTAATAAGTGTACCTAATATTTGAATAAATTAAAACAATAATTACTTTAAAAAATATTTACACATATAGATTCTATTTATTTTGTTTAAAAAATTATCTAACATGAAGCAGACAAAAAGTATGGCTTTTAGCCCAAACTGTTTGATTTGAATCCAATGGGCCTTTTAAAATCTTAAATGTTTTTATTAACCCAATAATTTGTTCTACATTAATTCTCTTGCTGGGAATGTTCTTATCTTTTACATTTGCTGCTCCTGGTATCTGATTTTGTTAATCAAAAACCGTTGGAATATTTAAAGTTATTCCATAAGCTAAAAGGTCTTAGAAACCAAACTCTTTACCCGCCTTAAGAGAATCTTCTGGAATTTCAGTTCAATCCTAATTTCCACGAGTTTGTGGAAATTTGCTGATGTCCCAGTAAAGTTTTGTGCCTTCGTGAAACAATTATATTTAACTTATTACTATATTTTAAACAATTAAAATACTTGAAATCTAAAATTAGACATAATCAATATAAATTATTGGCTTTTTATCACCTTTGGGACTGTAACGACATCTAACATCTCTAGCCCCAATGGTGATAAAAAAGAATAAGTTAAAAATAAGATTGAAATTCATTAATTCTGATTTTAGATGTCACGTATTTTAATCATTTAAAATATAATATTAATTTAAATATGTTATATTTAATATTTTATAGTGAAATAAATCTAGGAGTTTGTGGAAAAAACAGATGAATAATGAATGTAAATATATTAGAATTTTCAGAAAATATTATTTACACTTTATTTAAGTCTAAAAGTTTTGCAAATTAATATTGTTTTTAACATATAAAATCAAAATGAAGGGAAATTGTTCCGTACCAAATTGCAAAAGTTCGCTAGGGAAAGGTCATTTGTTTCCTAAAAACGAAATATTCCGTAAAAAGTGGCTTAAAGCCATGAAGATGACGAATTTTACTCCAAAAAAGTGGAGTAAAATACGTTATAAACATTTTAAACCAACTGATTTTGTGGACCATTCTGAATTTGGTATGTATTGAACCTATTTTAACTACACTCAATAAAAAAATAGGCAGTTATGAAAAAATATCTTATTCATTGCAGGGGTAGGATTATCTCATCGCAATATTCTTAAAAAAGATGCAGTACCGTCTCTTCTTCCTTCCAGTTTGAAAGAGAATATAATAATAAAAAAGCAAAAACTAAGAAGTAAACTTGTTCAATCTATTCTTATAGAAGCTATTGCCGGCATTTATTTCAAAAAAAATAATTCAACAAGTTTTAGAAGATGTACAAGCTAAATGTAGTACAATCAGTTTTGCTAATACAGAAAAACCTTATAAATTGGACCAAGATAATCCACTAATGAATGAACTGCCTCAAAAATATGTTGAAGATTTTTGTAACTTTATAAATGTTGTGGAAGTATAGTCAGTGAAGTGGGTAGTGAAAATGAAACTGATTCAAATTCTGTAAGTGAGACAGATGAAAGTAATGTGAAAAGTTCAGACATCAGGAAGTCAACATTTAGTTTTAATTTAAGAATAGAAAATTTGGAGCATGATGAAAAAACACTTCATTTCTATACAGGATTGGAAAATTATGAAAAATTACTATGTTTTTAACTTACTAGGTCCTTCTGTGAATCACTTGCAGTACATTTATGGTACTCCTCCAAATAATATTAACCCGATAAACCAATTTTTTTTAACTTTAATTATTTTACGACGGCATTAACCTTACCAGAAAATAGGCATATTTTTTGGTATCAGCATTAAGCAGGTGGGAAACATATTTATAACATGGATTAGATTCGTGAGACTGCAATGGTATGAAATTTCACAATGGCCATCCAAAGAACTTGTAAATTATTTTACTCCTCTTGACTTCAGTACAAAATTCCCACAAACTCGAGGAATTTTGGATGGGACTGAAATCCCTATATGTAAACCTGGTAATCCAACAGCTCAGAAAAGTTCTTTTTCAGCTTACAAAAATAAATCAACTGTTAAAACTATGATAGTTACAACACCTGGAGGGTTGACTTCTTATATATCTCCTGTTTATGGCGGATCTGCTACTGATCGCCAAATTCTCGAAAGAACAAACTTGTTGCAAATGTGTGACCCAGGAGATTCTCTTATGGCAGATAAAGGGTTTGATATCCAAGACATTTTAGCACCTTATAGAATAACCCTAAACATTCCAACCTTTTTTAATAAACAAAATCAGATATCAGAAACAGCAAAAATAAAAGATAAGAAGATTACCAGTAAGAGAATTAAAAGGCCCATTGAATTCCGTTCAAACAGTTTTGGCTGAAGACATAATTTTTGTTTGCTTCATGTTAGCTAATTTCCGAAAGATAATAATTAACTCCTATGCATAATTTGTTAGTTAATCAAACTATTGTTTAATTTATTCAAATATTACACTTACTTTTTGATTTCTACAAACTTTTTATTTAATTAATATTTAAATCGTCGAATATATTTTTTACATTCAGTTGGTATTGGATCAAAATTGGCTAATTTTCTTTAATATTGTACCTGAGTTAATGCAAAATCCTTATTTTTAATTGTTGATGCTTTATATTTTGGTGTTTGTTGGAATGCTATTTATTAATTTCTGTGTACAAGTTTGTCTAGCGGTATTTTTATTTTTCAAAATCTCTTTAAGGGCTCTAAAAACCACACAAACAAGTGCGCAATGTGCATTAGGGTCTTTAATTGGCAGCACATTCACATTGTATGTACTTCAAAAATGTATTTGGAGCTATTTTCAATGTCAGCTATATATTTTTTCTGTACTCTGAAGCAACTTGGCCACGTAAATAAGCCTTTCTCTAACTCAATAAAACTATTCTTTGTACATTTTCCCCATTCCCGCTTGGCAAAAAGTTATCGCAACGAGCACATAAATTAACTTTAAGAATCATAATATAGATAACAGAACGATATCAGATGAATGATATCCAATATGCAAGATTCTGACATGTTTATGATCTCTCCGAAATGGTATCAGAAATATAATATTTTAGATGCACTAATTAGATACATTTTTGAAGTTGTATTAAAACAGTTTTGTACCCTAAGACTAAAGCTTAATTTAAACATTCAACGCCGTTTCAACAACTCAAGTTGACTTCTTCATAGAGTAAACCAAACTATATCCATCTACAATTTTGGCTAATTTACACTTACCAGTAACTTAAATGAGAATACTGTTATGCAAATTACAGTAATCTATAATAAAGTGTAAGTTTTATAAGTACCAAAAGCCCAAATGACAACTTAGAATTGTTGAAATGACATTGACTGTTTAAGAAAAGGGTTGGTGTTTGGGTACAAAACTGTATTTTTATACATTATAATATAAGAAATGACAAAATCCAAATAAAGAATTATATTTAAAAAATAACAGGTAAATTTTGGCTTTATTGACTTGACACCATCTCCAGCATTTTCAGGTATTGCTTCATCCCTCCTTCTATTTTTGCATCGGCGGCATAGTTCCATTTTTGTTAACCATTTTCTGAAATGAAACAACAGTTAAGGTCTTTCACCACCAATACACCATAACAAAAAACAAATTTATTATGCAAATATAGTTTTTTTTTAATAGTCATGAATTTACTGGCAGAATAATTTAAGAGAAAAAAAATCAATTTGAGAATTATAATATTTTATGCAAGTATGGTTAAAAGCCCAATAGCAGGACAGCTTAAGGATTATTGGAGTTACAGTAAAGAATTTACATTAGATTTGAAGCCAAGCAGTGTACAATCTGTAATAATTTGTTTATAACCTTAAATAAGTCAGTAACTTCTAATGGGTGACAATATAAAAAAAATTAAAGACAATTTTCCCAAAAATTAAATTTTTGTATTCTTTATTGTTTTTTTGTGTGAACTTACAAAAAGTTAATAATACAAAAATAATGATTTTATTTGCCTGTAACTTTTCAAGTATTGACAATTCAAAAAATAAATTTACAACTTTCTTATAGTCTGTCAGTCAAGCAATAAAATTGCCTTTTAACTTTTTCATCTAACTTCAATAGTTTATCAGCTATACCTGAAAAAGCAAAAAAAAAAACAGAAAATTTTGATTTCAAAACTTAGTAAAAATCAAATAATGAAAACATGTCAGCTATAACTGAAAAAGCAAAAAAAAAAACAGAAAATGTTGATTTCAAAACTTAGTAAAAATCAAATAATGAAAAAGGAAATTTGGTTCAATGAGATTTTTTGTTCCAAATTTAGTATAAGGTGGATCCTTGATTGTCATTTGGGGGGAGCTTGATGTTGTTTGGGGGGCTTCAGTCCCTTAGCCCACCCCATGGATTTTATAAAAAAAATTCTTCCTGGGCTGCAAGAATAAATAAGGTAAGAAAATCATTTTTCATGTTATTTAAGCAGTAAAACACTTGATGATGGACATTTTAAAATTAAAATTATGGGCTCCATTTTTAACAGGATATTTGTGTAGACATATTCTGTAATATTTTGAGCAGAGAAGAAGAAAAAATATATCTTCAGGTTGGTTAGCATAATTTTCATATCCTCTTGCTTATACTTCTAGTTACTTGAATACTACTACTACTTAGTATAATTATAAAAAGCAATTGTAGATATAAGTAAATTAAAATTTAAAAGATGAACAATTAAAATTAAGGATGATCATTTAGTGACGATTTTTATTTTGTTACATTAGAGATACACCAGAGTTAGTGGAGACAATTTACTCAGTGAATCATTTTCTAAAAATAAATTGTTTTAACAAACAAAATTAATATTTATGTTTAAGACCATTTGTAATAATTTATAATTTGTTGCACTACACTCAGTATCAACTAGATATATAAACTATCATTTTCTGAAGAACTTGATGTTCATAAAACCCTGTTCTTTCTTTGAGCATCTAAAAATGTTTATTTTTTTTTCTCACAAAAATACCTATGCATACAAAAAATCAGTAAAAATAAAATCATAATGCTTACCCTTCTTTATAGTCAGTTCATCATCATCAGATGATGTTGTTTCCTCTTGTATTGACTTATGCCTGCTCCTTCTGGTTTTGTAAACTTCTCTTTTCTCAGTAGTGCAAAATCTTCCTCATCGTTTGTCGAAATATTCATGGTGACCTCTTCTATATCCTGAGCATCATTATAAGTGTCTAAAAAACAAAACAAATTATGCAAATTAGTTTTAATAATTTACCATATGGGCCACAAATTTGATTATAGCAATATATAAATCAGGTGGCATTAGGGTTAACAACTTCCTAAATTCGTAAAATTGTGCTTTGATTCTTAGGCCATTTAAAACTTTTAGACATAAATATCTAACCATAATTCAGGAATAGTTCTAGATGTATTAATTGAAAAAAAACATGAAACATCTTTTAGTGCTAAATATATTTTTTGTTAGTTTATTTGGGAAGACAAATAAATGGATACTTACCTTATTTTGTAGGACTCTAACATATAGACTCTTTTATATTCATTCAGCTGATAAATATGTAGATTATGTAAAAATGTTAAGAGAAATACACTGATCTTCTTAAAAAGTTGCCAAAAAGCTAACCTACAAAATTATACAAATAATATCTTCTTCTTCAGCAAGGGCACGGTGTAATAAACAGGTGGTGTAACGCCTATCCTATCGCAATGCTACGACTTGGTTAAAAAAGACGTATTAGTTGCGCTAATAACCGGCAGGGGCTCTGTGTGTCCGGTCCCATTTGCTCTCTTGTCATTGGTCATTGTGCCATTGTTGTCATCACAAAGCATCCTGAATAATTTGTGGTTGTCATTAATTGTTGTCTTTGGATATTTGATAGTATTTTTGGTTGCTTTAGTGCAGTGTTAGTATAATATATTTTACAGCACATTTTAAAAAATGGTTTGGCATTGTGCGGTACCGAATTGTAACATTCGAGAAAAAAATAATCCAGATAAATTAGCGTGTTTTCGTGTCCCAAAAGACTTAAAAAGAAAAGTGGAAAAATATACGGAATTGTGACTTTAAAGGAGCAGCACGCATTTGCGAAAAACATTTTTCGCCACTTCATATTCGAAGTCGATGTTATCGTGAATACAATGGTGCGGGCGTTTTAAATGTGAGTATACATGTAATTTTTACATAAAAGTACCTTCACGATTATGTATGAATAATAAAAACGCTTATTTGAACGATGGAACAATCTGAATGACTGAAAATAGATGTATAACTGTATAAGATATATTTTGAGTCTTGAAAAACATTGAAAAGATGTATAAAGTTCATTAAAGTTTTTTTGTAGGAATTAATATGTATTACTAGATTACATTTTGGATATTAATTTAAAAATGCCACTGAATTATTTCATTGTCAATACAAAAGAAAAATATTTAAAAAGGAGCACTTCCAGCTTGTTAAAGTGAGGAAAGCAATGTACAGAATGAAGTCCCACATGAAATTACTTAAATGCAGCAGTACAGGTGTTGATGTTAGGATGCAAGACAGTATTGAGGTATGTTATTTTATAATCCAATTTCACTTCATTCATTCCAAATTCCTGGTGTCATGTAAAAATGTATTCATATTCCTGTAGCTTTGAATTCAGGAACAAAATGTACCAAAACCAAATACTCTTTCAATTTAATAGAAACACTAAAGTGACAAAAGATTATTTACACCTAATAGATTAATATTTCATTATTATTTCAGTACTGAAGAAACTTAGGATATGGATGAGAGAGGTTTAGATATTACAGTTAATAAAAATTTCCGTCTCACTAATGAAGATATGAGTCAAAGCACTTCAGAAACTAGAGATAATGAACATATGAACTCTGTTAATGAAGAAGATTTATACAAAATTTTAAGAACAAATCTTATGGAAGATAGTGCAACTATTGAGTTACCAAATATTGCATGGTGTATTAATCATAATCCAAAGTCAGGTGCTCTCCTTGTCTTGTATGCAGATGAACTAACAAATCCTTTTGATGATAATAAGTTAAAGGGTTTTGCAACTAAAATAGTAAGCTTAAAAATATTACATACTAATACAATTTTTGTTGCTTAATGCATTATAGATATTACACTATTTAAATTGTAGGTACAATGAAGAGATGATAAATTAATTGTTTGTTTCCAAGAGAAAAATGTTCAGCTGGGATGTAATGTAAAACCAAGCCGTATTGAAGAATTGGAACAGATCTTGTGCAGAGTAGATACTTACATTATTTGTGCTGGAGGACCACCTGTTACTGTATAAGCAGATACAATTGTACATGCTGCTGTTAAGGATAAATATGTTTGGAGACATAGAAAGTGTGTGATATTTCTAGAAAACAGGAATGTGTGCATTAATTGTGTCAAAATATACAGAATTGAAAGGAATCTGTATATTTTAGTTTGGGGGAAATATGAAAGAAATAAAAAAGAACAATTTGGCTTCTTGCCCTTAAGCCCAAGAGCTAAATCAACTTTATCAAGATTGAAATCTGAAAATTATAATTAAGGTCGAACACATTATTATATCAAAATCATGAAATCTATTGACTAAATACTATTTCAATATACTTATAGACTGACTCATTGTGATTGGTGCCACTCATCTTAAATCTTTACATATTGATTAATTTTTTATGTGACTTTTATAGATGTATAAACACAAAGTTTTGTACCTTAACACCAAACTTTTATTTTTGCACTTGATGCATGTTTCAAGAGTGAAGCTGTCATCACAGGCCCACAGGATTGCATTTTTGAACAAATAATTTAAAAAGCTGTCCAAAATTTTTTTTATTCAAAATTTAAACAAAATGTTTATTGGACTTTGTGGACTCTAATGATGGGTTGTAGAAAAATGATTTAGTTTTATATCACCAATTTATTTATTTATTAATAAAATAAACATAAAAACATTACTAGTATCAGGAATACTATGTCATTTTCAAACAGAAAAAAATTCATGAATGCCAACAAACATTTTGAAACAGACCTGGGGGTCTTAATAGTAGGTACATATTGAATTCTTGGAAGGATTACATAAATATCGGATTTTTGTGTACAAAACTATTGAAATAGAAACAAAGTGAGAAACCAGTTAAGAAAATTTATAAATATCATTTTTTACTATTAGTTACTTAAAAATTTCAAATAGGGTGCTCTTTTGATGCTCTAATTCCGTTTCTTGTAATTTACTACTTAACAAGCAGATAGAGTTTCAAGAGTGCATCCCATTTGAAATTTTTAATTAATTAATTGTCAATGATATATTTAAATTTTCTCAAAGGATTTCCCACTTTATTTCTATTTCAACAGTCTTGTACACAAAACTCTGATATTTATGTAATCCTTTCAAGAAATCAACATGTACCTAGTGTTATAGACAAGACCCTCTGGTCTGTTTCAAAATGTTTTGTTGTCATTCATTAATTTGTTTCCACTTGAAAATGGCATATTGTTTTTGATACTGGTCAGGGTGTTTTATGTTTATTTAATTAATAAATAAATTAGTAATATAAAACAAAGTAATTTGTTTTTCTACAATCATAATGATAGTATATCAAAGTAATGGCATCCACCATCAACTATGTAATGATGGGATTTATTGACACATATACAAAACCATGATTAATTAGTAAGAATCAAATAATTTTCTGTGTGTACAGTTGTCCAAACCTTGCAGGCAAAATTATTAGTTCTAAGTTTGTATCACGATTTATCTTTGATTTTAAATTGCTACATCATATATGTCAAGATAGGGATGAGACAATATCACTGCAAGTATACAACTTTGTTAATTTAAGGATGAAGTTTGTAGTAATGTTTCTGTGATCTTGCATTTTGTTTCATGTTTCCAAACATGACATATCAAGTTTGTTTTTAAGTTGCTATTATACTATACATATACAATATTGTATGTACATAGCACATTTAAAGTTGTTAGGCTCAATTGATAGATAAGTACCTGCACACAAAGTAATGAAAGTAAACAATAAAAGGTCCACATTCTGCACAAATAAATTACCTACCAGTCTTGTATATTCCAGAATTTGGTACCAAGTAAAACTACTTCATCTTGATTGTGGCTTGGTACATATATATATATATATATATATATATATATATATATATATATGTATCTGACAATGTGAATATGTGATTCATTCATTTCATAGTGTTATTTTTTTGCTAACAGTTTTCAGTATTTCAGTTGTATGGTTATTGTGCAGTTTGTTATTTATTTATTTTTTTATTTTCATGTTTAGCGTTTTAGTTCTAATTTGAAATTGGGCATAACTATTTTCTTTGTATAACCATAAGCTTGCAAAGTACATATACCCTAGTATATGTGCATTGTGCATGTATGTATTTTTAAATTACATAACATTCAACAGGAAACTGCTTATGCCATCAAACACGATAAATCTTGCATTATAGAAAATTATATTTCCTGTACTTTTCTTTAATACAACGTAGTTTAAATCATCAAAATTGAGTAGGCCATTTTTGAGTAATCAATGAGCATAAATAAAAACAGATGCCTACAAATTAATAACATCCTCCTTTTCAGAAATAGAATAAAAAAGAATAAGTTATCATTTCATGGGGTTTTATTTTTTATGGATGCTCATTGTTTACTTCAAAACAGTTAACCAATTTTGGTAATTTTAACTGCTACACTTAACACTTAACATACAATTTATAATTTTCTCGAAAATCAGATAAAAGCTGTTATTAAGGGAATGAATTTCCACTCATTTATCCGAAACGACTTTATCAATTTCATTATTTTAAATTGTAATATATTTAAGTTAGCATCAGAGATGATTCCATTCCTTTTTCTAAAACACAATTGTTTTTTAGAAAATCGGAATAATAAAAGCAGGAATACGTACATTTAAATTATTTTTGTGCTCAGCATTTAATATCTCAGCCCAAAAGTCAAAATCTGGCCATTTACTTCCCGTGCCAAATGGGGTATACGACCATGCTTGGCACCAAATTGTATAGAAGTGTTAAATAATAAAATATTAAAACGATTTTACTTTTTAAATTTTGGTCAATTTTTAATTCAAAAACTGATCAACCATTCAAACCAAAAGACTTAAAACAAATATTTGAATATAAATTAACTTTATATAAACTGTATTTCTTTAAAAATTTCATTCTCATAATAACAAAAATCAATAATCAGTAAATAAAACACTGTTTTGCACATCGATGTAGTGTACGACTAATCCCAGCATCCAAATCAGAATACTCAGGGTGTTTGAACAGCTGTTTTTTAATTCATTTATTTGATTTCAGTAAATAGATATAGGAATTTTTAAACTAGTTATTCACTTTAACATCAATTATAAAAAAATATATTCTCACTGACTTTTCACCAGCACTAGAATAAGTAACATTAATCATTCTGCATATCATTGTAGGTTACTCGTTATTATTTAACATTTTATGAAACAATTGTATCTGTTTTTTAAACATTTCTGTAAGAACTTGTATCTAGTAAGCCTTTTCATTTTAGATTTAAACATTCATATCTTTCCTTAAAATAGACATCATTTAAAAAAAGTTACATCAAAATCGGTCAACCAACACAGATTTTGAAAGGATGGAATTAGTTGAAATGGGTCACACTGTGCATACCTACAAATAAGTCTAGTAGCAAATGTTAATGAGTGTTGCTAATGGTTAATAAATTTGTTTCAAAAATTTCTTGCTTTATTTTATATCACTTTTATGTCACCTTATAGAGAATGGTCACAGATGAGATTCCGCGCACGAGTAAACTCAAACAATGTACAAGCCGTAGATACAGTTCCGAATGGCTTCTTAATTGTTTATTGTTGCATACTAAAAGTCCTACTACTTACCACCTATTAAGAAATCAAAATATCCTTCCTCTCCCTTGTCAATCCACAATAAAAAATACTTAAAAAATTCTAATGTTGGAGTAGGATTTGATGACAATTTTTTTTGGTTATTTAAAAAAACAATATAGATATAATTTGCCAGGACACTCCAACAGCTCGGTATGGAATTTTAGCTTTTGATGAAAAACAGGTCCGCCGAGGCTTAAGCGTTAATGTTGAAACAGTGAGACTGCTGGACTTTGGGAAGGACATTTCCTCCCACAAAAGAACATGTGAAAACGAAACTAGTGCGTTAATTTCCTGGGAGGATACACTGCAAAATTTAAAAGACAAGCAGGCAGATCATGCGCTTGTTTTTATGTTCCCATTTTTGTGAGGAAATTTCCACCAACCAATCGGGATAATTATACCACTCGATCATCATACCTGGCTGCTGGGAATGGGGTTGAGAGCTTACAGACTCATTTTGGTGCTACCGTTGACTCCACAACTTGTGGCTCAATGCTTGGACTGATGCAAAACTTGACAAAACCAAAATGGCCAATGGGATGTCGTGTTTGAGTGCCAAATACAAATTTGTTAAAGTGGCTATGTTGGACATATGAGGTTCAGACGATTTCGACGTGATAAGACGAAATTCAGATTTGGCTGTTGTATGGGAAGTAGATCACCTCTCACCTAGGGCAATCTTATGACTGTGCTCAATATGACTGCATAAAAAACCCTGGAGGAGCTACTCATTTTTTTAGATTAATATGCTAATTTGCTTAAAAATTCACTGATTACTACAAATATAATATATTTTTATATAATTCAATAATTTAAGAAATATTTGCTCTTCAACGTCTTGCACGTTTACATTCTCCAATATATATTGCACTCACGACTCTCAATATGGTCTTTTACTTTAGTTCTGCTGCAGAAAATTACATCCATTATTTGTTGCTCTGAATATTTATTGCCCAGAAAACTGGGAATACTTTCTGTTTGGGGTATGAAACTCTGAACTATGTGATAAAATAACTACTTACAGAATATCATTTAAACTGTTTTTGGTATTAAAATATTAACTTTCTGAATTCAATTATACACATTTCACTCTTCCGACACACCAATGCATAAACCCCCCCTTTGTTAATTTAATATCTTGCACCAATATCCTGATTAATATTATAAACTTCATCTGCTATTTGAAATGGCTTGAATAAGTATAATATATAAATCTTTAAAATAATAAGCAATTATCTATACAAAATAATGCTTTAAAACTACTTTCCGCTCTTATTATGAAACTTCATTATATATATTAATTAATAGATCCATGAATTTGAGTTTACATTATGCTAAAATTAAATGGACACAAATAAATTATAAATTAACATCGTAAATAAGCGCTGTCAAATTTAGGCATCTGATCTGACGTGATGTCGCTATTTTTTATCATTTAATGGAAAAATAGTTTTTATACATACTCATACATATTTATATGAAATTATTTTTTATTTCTTAATATTGTAAACATAAATTTATTAAGAGTCATGTAATACTATTTCAACATGAAAAATTTTGATCCCGGCGTGATTCCGCTGTTGCTAAGGAACGGGACCAGCCAGTTGGAGGCCTCTTGCGGACGTTTAGTTTACTAATGCGACATTCTTAACCACTTCAACTGACTCTGTTGCATCACCTTTTTATTACACCGTGGCAAGGGTGTCTCTTTCCGATCTTATTAGCCAGATACCAGTGAGTCTGGTTCCAATTATTATCTTGTTACTGCGATCATCGAAGCTGATGATAATATGAAAGGAAAAAATTATAGGTTGAATCCACAGGACTTTATGAAATTGTAAATAGCAGTATAAATTTCTTTGTTAGGGTAAGCTACTAATGTTTTACTGGAGGTGGGAAACGGAATGTTTAATTCTATCAATTTTTTTAATAAAGGTAATCTTTCAGATGAAAATAATGGACAAGCTAATAATAAATGATCAATATCACCTAATTCTCCGCATGAGCAAAGTGGTGAATCTCTAACTCCAATTTTATAGGCTCTCACAAAATTCAAATTATGTCCAATTCTCATTCTACAGATTAATGTGATGAATTGACGATTAATGAAAGGGAACTCATAGAACCAAGGGATTTTCCAATTGCGATTTTCATCTGTGAAGTAATGTTTTCCTTTACTACCCTTATCCTCTCTCCATGATTTTTTCCAATCGATATCAAATTGGTAATTGGCCCATTGAAAAAGACTTGAATAATGAGATTTAAATTTAATATCTGTTAAGGAATGCCCCTCTTCTGCCATGTTATTAACTGTCTCTTTTCCTGATATTCCACTATGCCCTGATATGCAAATTAGCGAACCTATTGTATCTGTTGAGGCTAGTACACTTAGTTTATAGTAAATGTCAAGTGAGGTTAAAAAGGCAGACTTGTCAAAAGGAGCTCTTTAAATCTTGTGAAGGGCGAATTTACTATCAGAGAGAATTATAAATTTTTTATTATTGATTTTAATCATTTTATCAACTGCTAATGATATAGCTATAATTTCAGCTTCCAGAATAGAGACATTCATCTAATTTTACTGTTTCCTTAATATCCAAGGAAGGGATATAATATGCTGACACAGAAGATTTAGGATCCTCTCTTACAGAGCCATCTGTAAATACTAATAAATCTTCCCTAAAATTATCAGATATAAATTTATTTACCAGATCCTGGCAATTTCTTGTTTCTTATTCCATGGAGTATTTGTGATAATATTAGGGTAATTATTAAAGTTAGTGAAGTTATATGTGTAAATTGGTAAAGAAATAGAGGATGCAATGTGAGGTGAAATTAATTTCATTTTATTAAATGAATCTAGTAAGGAGAAAGGTTTTATGCTTTTCTTATTGGCAGTTCTCAAGCAAATATGGGCCTTTTCTAGGGACGCTAATAATGGATTGTTTTTAATCGAAGCTTCTTTAATTAATATTTTGTTGCCTATAAATGATCTGGCTGATAGCGAGGGATCACCTGCTTCTATCAGAACAGCTTTTGAGGGGGAAGATTTCATGAGGCCTAAACATATCTTAAGAGAAGTAGCTTGGATAGAGTCGAGTTTACCTAATAATGGTTTTGAACAGTTATTGTAGAAGATGGAACCAAAATCGATTCTGGATCTTATGATGCTTTTGTATATGTACATTATTTTAGGATCGCATCCCCAATTAACTTTAGCAATACATTTAAGTAAGCCCTGTAATCTGCTACATGTGTTACATACTTTTTCAATGTGTTCCTTCCATGTTAATTTATGGTCTAGAGTAAGTCCAAGGAAGGTAAAAGATGAGACAGGACTGATGGTATTAGATTTGATTGATAAATTTTGAAATGTTATTTTTTTGAATTTTGAGAATATGATTAGTTTGGATTTACAGGGTTGAATTTAAGCTCTTTATGTTCCAGCCATTCATGCAGTGCTGTTAAGGATCTTGAGAGAAAATTATGTAACAAGTTAGGATTTTTATTACTACAGAATATCGCTATATCATCCGCGAAAGACATAACTTTAACTCCCGGACAGAGCGGTTCATCAATTCTATGTAGATATAGATTAAAAAGGATTGGACCCAATATCGATCCTTGAGGAAGGCCTTTGTATGAGATTCTAGAGATTAATTTGTCCTCGTCTCTAATGCTTAAAATTTTAAAGTTAATTAGATCCATAATGATTGAAATGAATTGGTGAGGAAGACGTAAATCTGAGAGGGTGTCATTAATTATACTAGTAGACACGTTATCAAAAGCGCCTTCAATATCTAAGAAGACAGCAGCTGTAGGTTGATTCTTTGCAAATCCGCATATAATCTCAGAGATTCGAGTAGCATGATTGTTGATGAAACCTTGGCTCTTTCTAAAACCGTGTTGAAATGTTTTCAGAATGTTAAAATGTTCCAAGTGCCATTCTAATCTTTTAATTATTTTTTCCATGATCTTTCTTAGCACACATGATAAAGCTATAGGTCTGTAGTTTCCGATTTGACTTGGATCCTTATTTTGTTTAAGGATGGGGATGATGTTGAATTTGTTCCATTCTTTAGGTAATTTCAACTCACCTCTAAGTAACTCGTTATAAAAGTCTAATAATCTATACTTCCAAGAAAGGGGAGTATGCTGAATCATGCATAATGAGATACCGTCTAGACCTGGGGCTGAATCTTTATTTGATTCTAAAGCATGAAGGAGTTCTTTGTAACTGAATGGATTGATTAGGTAATTAGATTTTTTATCGATGGGATGAGAAAGTGATGGATGAGGCTTATTACTGCAGAATGGGGGAGCTAGTTTGTCTAAATATTTGTCAATAAGGTTAGAGTTGTTCATTATGGTTCCTGAATTTTTAATATCAAGAGAAATAGCAAAACTCTTAACTGTCCTCCAGATTTTTGAAATACTAGAGGACCTGTTTAAACTATCAGTAAAAGATTTAAAAGATTCACTTTTAACTTTTTTAAGCTGTCTTTTTACGTAGGCTGCTGTGTTTTTTGCGTCTAGGAAGTCAGATAATGAGCCTGATCTTCTAAATTTTTTGAAAGATTCTCTCCTCCTTTCAACAAGTTCTATACAGTGAGAATTCCACCAAGGGCAGAATTTTTTATTATGGCTAAATTTCTTAAAGGGGATGAACTTATTACTAGCTTCTATAATATTTTTAGTGAAAAACTGATAGAAAAGGTGAGGCTCCGGTTCAAAAACAAAATTTTCTAACCATGATTCGAATTCATCCCACTTGGCTCTATTAAAGTTCCTTTTTCTTTTGTTGACCCAAAACCGATTACTATTTATGTAAAAATTTTTATCGAACTGAGGAAGTTTTATCAATATTGGAAAGTGATCGCTGCCCAACGGATTATCCAAAGTTTCTACCTCAGTAGAAAATAATTTATTCGTAGGAACTAATACTAGATCAATAACGCTGGAATTGCTATGGGAAACATATGTGGGTTTGTTATCATTGGCTATAGCTATTTCTTTATCTAGGAAATAATTATGGAGACTGTTACCATTTTTGTTGATTCTGTCACTGCCCCAGTAGGTATGGTGACAGTTAAAATTTCCCATAATGAAGTTTTTGGCCATAGTGTTTAAGTAGTTGAATAAGAATGTATTATTAATAATTGCGTTTGGGGCGCAATAGATTGAAGATATTGTTGAGTTGTTAATTTGTATAATGACTAACAGAATTTTGGGATCGTAATTAAAGTTTGGTTTGATTTTAGAGTATTTTATATTTTTATTGATGAGGATGGCTGCACCACCTCTGTTATCTGGTCTGTTTTCTGCTTCTACATAGTAATTTTTAATTTTTTTAATATTAAATCTGAACCAAGTTTCTGAAAGCGATATGATGTCGGGATTATATTTATTAATTACAAAGAGTAGATCAGATTTGTTTGAATAAAAACTATGGATGTTCCAGTGTAATAAATTCAATGAAGTGAAGAGGCAGGAGTTGGAGTACTGTACCCATCCGTGCTAAATGATGGGTAACAGTTTTGTATTAAGTTAATTAATAATTGGGGATTTACTTTGTGAGTGAGAAGAAATAAGGATTTGAAATCTTCCGAGGGGATATTATTACTTTCCTGCGATGAGTTTGAGGTTGAGCTGTTTTGAATATCTAATTTCGGAAGTTTGAGTGCAATGCCGTTAGGTGAGTAATTTTGAGTTCTACCATTTGTGTTGATAATTTGGTCGTTATTATAAGGTTGAAATTTGGAAGAATTGGGTTTAGTATTTTTGGTGACCTCCACAAAACTATTGGATTTTCTCTTTAATGGTTTGTAAGTTACTGGATCGATATTCAAATCGTCATCTAATTGTGTGAGTGGTGGGAACGAAGACCTGGGATTGGGGGAATTGCTGTAATGAACTAACTGATTTTGAAGAAGAATTGAATTCTTGAGAGTATCTAGGTGTATCTACTGAATGCTTTTGCGCTGGTATTTTGTGGTTAGCTTCATATAAGGATATGCCATACAATGAAACGATTTCCTTTATTTTTTTCTGTCTAAGGAATTCCGGACAGGTTCGATTATTGAATGACAGACCCTTTTCTGTAGCTAAATGGGAGCCTTTGCAGAAGATACATTCCACTAAATAAGATTCTTTTGAGTGTTTAAGATTCCAAATATTACCACATTTCGCGCACCTCCTAGACCCTTTACACTGCGACTGTGTATGGCCATAACGAAGGCAGTTATAGCATTGAATTACAGGTTGTATGTATAATTCCGTTTTGAATGAACATAGATAAATGGAAATTCTATCCGGAATTGAATATCCTCTTATTGTATAAATTACCAGAGGAGTATTCCTAAGTACTTCTATGCCCTCTTCATTAATAAACCTTTTTTTAATTCTTTTTACTTCCAGAATTTCCGTGTTGTGATTATTTAATTGTGTTTCACTAATAAGTTCCTCTTCTGAAAATTCAGTATTAATTCCTCTTACTAGGAATTTTTTTGAGATGTTATTTTTAGGAATATATGCAAAAAAGTTGTATATTCTTTAAGAATGTCGTATCATCTAAAAAAAGGTTAGCTTTTTCAATATTATTAAAAAACAAAGCAGAACGATTTCGACCTCTACTTTCAATTTTTTTGATACCAATATCCTTTATTTTGGACAATTTTTTCCCTAAAAATTTAGGTTCTCTGAGTGAGATTCTATATAAACGACAAAGGGACCTTTGTCATAAATGTTGTATCTAATAGAATTATTATTAATTGTTACTGTATTAATAGGGTTAGGGTCTTTTTCCATAATATTTTCTTCAACTAAAATATTGGACAAGATTCGAACTTTGGGAGATTTATCTGTCTCTTTGATGTTATTTATGATATTGTTAAGTTGAAACTTAATATCACTATTTACATTTAAGTTATTAAAAAATGCTTTAGACTTTTTTTGATTAAACTTATTGTTTTCAAAAATCGCCAATAAAACCTTAGCAGCCTCCCTTGCATTAGGAGAAGCTTAATTAAATTATTTGTTTCATCAATGGAATATAAATATGAACCTCCTGGGTCGTCAGGAGGCTCTTCCGCCGCCATAGCGGCGATTAGGTTAGTTTCCATTAAATGAGATTTCCTAATCTAATAAGTTAAAATTATTTCTAGAATGTATACTATTAGAGTATTAGGTGAAGTAGAAGTTAGAAGTGAATTAAAACTCAAATAAGAACTGTGGATTTTAAGGATATTTGTAAATGACTTACTGGGTACGCTTCTCTCGCAACGAATGTGTCTTGTCACTGCGACGGATCGGATCGTGGATCGAACCAAACTTCTCAAATAATATCAAACTATTTTTATCCATATAAAAATGTCTACTACCTCTCAAAAAGTTCAGCTTTGTTTTCTGTGGCTTTATTTTTCTTTGTTTCAGTTCCCCTATTAATTCCTTTAATGTCGATTTACCATAACCATTAATAATCAATACTATTCCCACCTCACTCATTGTAATTCCACTCATGTCCTAACGTCCTAAAATTGCCGCACTGTGCGGCACAAAATCACTTTGTGCTCTGGTACCTCTGGTAATTGGAAAACAGGGAGTGGCTGTTTTCCAATTAGCGCACAACTGAGCACAAGAAATAACTGTGCCTTTGGGATGTTTTATGTAAGTTTACTAAGGCTGTTTTCCAGTTAGCAGAGCACAAGTGATTTTGTGCCGCACAGTGCGGCAATTTTTAGGACGTTAATTGGAACATGGTTGTTTTAAAACCAACCGGTAGAGTACACTGATCACCATAAGGTTAAAAGTGTATTACTCATAGGTTATCAATTGACGTTTATGTGTACGTAAATTAATTACAGAATAATTCAGTAATGACTGTTTTCCAATTATTAGAACTCAAAGTGTTTTTGTGTCGCCCTGTACGGTATTTTTCGGGCGTTATTTGGAACATACTTCATGTTTTATGATAAAGTTTTATGTTTACTTGGTAAACCTACATAAAACATCCCAAAGGCACAGTTATTTCTTGTGCTTATTTGTGCGAGCTAGTGCTGTAATTGGAACACTCAGTGCTAGCACTGTGCCGCACTGTGCTCAATTGTGCGCTAATTGGAAAACAGGGTAAGTAAACATAAAACTTTATCATAAAACATGAAGTATGTTCCAATTAAGGCCCGAAAATTACGGTACAGGGCGACACAAAAACACTTTGTGCTCTAGTAATTGGAAAATAGTCATTATTGAATTATTCTGTAAATAATTTACGTACACATAAACTTCAATTGACCACCTATGACTAATACACTTTTAACCTTATGGTTTGTGCTCTGGTAATTGGAAAACAGCCAATAATATCAAGAATGTAGATGATCTAAGTGTCAAACTTAGCGCATTTAGGTACTATATGCTCTAATGGGATATGCAGAACTCGACTTGATCGATATGTCAAAAGTATCCGAATCCGATTAACTATTAGCTAAAAAACTGTTTGTTTGATGCTGGCGATTATATGAATTAAATAATTTTAAGCGATCATTGATTTTAATTTTCCATATTAAGGTTTCACAGTTATTAGCACAGTTTATATAAAATCATGGATAATTGAATATCGATAGCATCGAATCTGCACTAACCAATATCCTGCCGTGCTACATTTTCAACGAATGTCAAAATTTCCAACTAGGAGGTGCGGTTTTATGTTTATCTGTTATTTGAATTTGTCCAATTAGTTGATAACAATTTTGGGTGCAGTTGTAATTTTTATGAATCATTAAGTTTTAACAAACCTTAACATACAGTATTCAGTTTTATAATGGACGGCAAATTACCTGCTTGTGTTATAGATGTTGGCACAGGGTGAGTAATTTGGTATGTACTTCCTACTTTGAGTCATTGTATCTCTATTTCCTCGCAGATATACTAAGCTCGGATTTGCTGATAATAAAGAACCCCAGTTTATAATTCCCTCAACAATAGCTATCAGAGAAACTGCTAAAGTTGGGGATACAACTTCAAGAAGACTCAATAAAGGTGTTGAAGATTTGGATTTCTATATTGGAGATGAGGCTTTTGATGCTACAGGCTATGCAGTCAAGGTAGAGTTTCTTATTGGTAAAAATTCAAACTAAAGGTACTGACAAATAGCATAATAACTCAGTTCAAAGTTATTACTTTCTGAACATGCTCTTTTTATAAACTTGGACAAACCTGTATGTAAGCATGAATTTTTATCCATAAAATAAAATTATTAAATGTGTCATTCAAAATGATTTTCATGACCCTTTTTACAATATCAATTGCAGATTTCCATTAATTTTATTAGCTTTTTTAAATTTGGACTCTCACTTCATTTGATTTAGAAAGATATGGTAGAACTCTCTCCCCATTTGGCTTACAATTTTTAAATAACTAAATGTAATTAACATTAGTATTGATGTCTTCCTGTGCTACATTTTTTATGTGAAATAAAAGTGGACATTTTTATTACTTTTAAAGTGTACTTCTTCTTCACATGCACCCCTGCTGTGAAGTTTGGCAATCATCAATGCAATTCATATGTTTGAGGTCCTTCTCCTGATTGTCTGTTTACCCTGTATTTTGCATTTATAGCCATTTGTAGCCATGTGTATTTTTCTGTGGTCTAGGTGAAATGATTTTATTATTTTAACTGTATTAGTTTCTCTCTGCTTGTTTATCCTTTCAATCACTTATTCATTTGTCACTTTGTCTTTTCACAATTCTCAGGTGTCTCACATCTCAAATGCTTCCACTCTATTTAAGCATTAAATTTTTAATGTCCAAGCTTCCACACCATACAGGAAGACTGAAAAGCTTTTAAGCATCCTCACTCTCAAACTTAAACTACTGCAAAATAATTGCCTCATATTGTTAGAGGCAGATCTAAACTGTTCTATTGTTCTGATTTCTTTGGATTTGTTTCATTAATATTTGTCCGTAGATAATTTTATTTCCGTTTTTTATTTGAATTTATAACAAATTAAAGTGCACCAAAACTAATTTAAATTTAATATGTATACACACATTTGTGCAATGGCATTTGTTTCAAATTGGGACATCCTAGTCATATGTAATATTTATTATTATTCATGCTCATGATGGATTTTGTAATACTACATGAAATCAGTTGTAATAATTTAAATTGTTGTATAGATTTAATAAAGGCGACCTCTCCAAATGAGCCTGGTGAGATCTTATCCAATCTCTCCCTCTTGGTTTGAGCTCACAATATTAATGATAAATAGTGAAATCTGAATTGCAAGTACTATTAGTCATATTGTAAACATTTTTAATAATTATTTGCTAAAACAGACAAAAACTTAGCTAAAATATCAGTTACTTCTGACAACTGTGTGAGATGACTACTGAACTTTGTAATACCTACATATGAAAGTCAGATCCAAAATATAAAATCTAAATGTGCTGGTATTAAAGAAGGTATAAGCTATTACATTAAAGAGAATTAGTATTATGTATTGAAAAAGGTATTTGGCAGAGTGTTTTAAAAGTGGCTGAAGTTTCACCAAGTTTAGGTTTATACCAAATATTGCTCTTTTTTGTAGATCTAGCCAAAGCAGCAATATGTTTGTGTTGATGATAATAAAATTGAAGGGAGAACTGTTAAATGTGGTGAGCCTCATGGTACCATATTAGTATTGTAAGTTTACAAATTACAATTATTAAAGTTGTCATAAACAATGATCATAATATACAAAATATTTATTGAAACTGTAAACTTCAAGCAATTTCATCAGTGCAAATTGTTACAAAAATAAAAATGTTATAAAAACTAAAGTAAGAAGTATTTTATATAATGCTAATGATTTCTTTAATGAATTACCAACGTGACATAAATATGCAGTATATTAAAATGAACTTAAAACAATGTTTGTTACAAAATAATAAAAGATTTAATGACTGATTAAATAACACATTAATTCATTATACATATTTTGTATTCAGTTTCTAAATTGCCAGAGCAATCTGCAAGTATTATCTATACACTTTATGGATGAATGTTTATTTATTGACCAGCCATTTACAATAAATTTAACATTTAGATATATAAATTTACAATAACATGAGAAACAATAAATATAATAAAATGTATACAAAGTAAATTATTGTGATTTGAATTTTATGAACTACTATTTATAACTATACACACAAACAGACAGTTCATTTTTGACTCATTCATACCTTGTCACTTAATATATTTAAGATAAAAAATCTAGATAAATTTGATAAAAAATTAAGAATATAAAGATTATATTAAAACATATTGTAATGTTTCAGTATCCTGTCCGACATGGCTTGGTGGAGGACTGGGACTTGATGGAGAAATTCTTAGAACAATGCATTTTTAAATACCTTCGCGCTGAGCCTGAAGATCATTATTTCCTACTCACCGAACCACCTTTAAACACACCAGAAAATAGAGAATATATAGCCGAAATAATGTTCGAATCTTTTAATGTTCCTGGACTGTATATCGCCGTTCAAGCCGTTCTGGCATTGGCGGCAAGTTGGGCAAGTCGAAGTATCGAAGAACGCACATTAACTGGCGTCGTTATCGATAGTGGAGACGGGGTGACGCACGTCATTCCTGTGGTAAGTTCGAAAACTCATTTCATGAACAAACAAATGTATGGTATTTTATCAATTCACAAAAGAGAATGTTGAAATTGGACTTCAGAGTGCAAACCATCTCCTCGTTATCGATTCATGCTATTTTCCAGAATGTTTTAATGCTGTATGTGATTTCAAAATGGTGAAAATTGAAATTTGTCTATCATCACTTCAATGCAGAAGTAATAAAGCTCAAGAAACCATTTTTATAGGACTTTTTTGTAATGAATTTTTTTTATGTTCTAGAGATATTTGGAACAGTTTGTTATCTTTTATATAACTTAAGGTGTGCTGATCTGTTTTTCTAGCAAACTGGAAAAACTGATATCAGACTGCTCCAGCAGCCTATGGCTGCTGATAGAAATAACTTCCTGAGAAATATTGCTAAAGAAATATACTTAAAATTGTCTTCATACAGTCCCCATCCTGGATAGCAAGCAGTCTGGTGATGATCTATGAGTTTTCAGTAGAAACATTCTACTCTGTTATTAGATTGCTTGTCTCAGGTTGACTATCATTGTGACAGTACATTGTTTTGTGGCTAAGAACACACCTTCAGTTTTAATACCCAACATCATTTCAGCATTTGGAACAAACTAAAATTGCTTTAGTTTATTCCAGATGATAACAATAGAGTTGCTGAAATGACCATAAGTGTGTAAAAATAAAGTTTGGTGTTTGAGTGAAAAATATTATATGTACTCAACTACAAGTATATTCACCTGTTTATTAAAGAGATCTTGTAACTATTTTCAACAATTTATGAAGATAACAATTAAATTTAACACAGTTTTCATTGTTTTAAATAACAAAGTGGTCATTAAGTCCTGTAAAACATTTTTTATGAAAATTGTGACTTTATTCATGAACTTAATCACTTTCCATAGTGTTACAATCATTCAAATGTTTTTCTAGACATCAGAACCAAATCTCTTTCCTTGGGCAATTTTTTTGAGGTCTGTCAACAGGTTGAACTTAGATGGAGTCAGATCTGGTGAATATTTGGGTGTGGAAATAATTTAAATCGTCAATCGTTCAATGTCATCATCGACTTATGGTGAAACAACGGGTTTTGTGTGCCATGTAAGACCTTTTCAATAATGCCATATGTAATGGCTGTTAATTGTATGACACTTCTAACTGTTAGTTCTTTGGACACATTGGTCATCTTTCGTCCTCTCCTCTCCACGCGGCAGACGCTCTTTTCGCCTCCGTCGTATAGTAATGAATCCAGGTTTCATCCATTATCTGTACTAACATAAAAACGTGGCACCCTCTTGGAAAAATTACATTGCCTTTTAATAACTAACTAGAATCGCCTGTGGTCGAAATTCGACCAATTGTGTCAATTTCTAACAAAATCAATCAACTTGTTTTTCATATGTAGTTAAAAAGACTTTATTTGTGTGCACATTCTTAATGCTTAACTTAATGATATAAGGTATGGCAAAGAGGCAGTAAGTGAAAGTTAAAGACAAATATTTAGTTAACATAAAATTTCTTAAAATTAAATAATTCAGCTATTAACCAGTAGAATAATATAGCTTTAATGACAATTCCATTTGAATAGAATTTGCAAATTAATCTCATTTATTTCACTGCTAATACTTATTCAATTTCCATTTGTAGATTTAATCGTACATGGGTGACCAAGTTTTACTCATAAATTCAAGGGTTCATAAAAAATGGTACATATATACATATAATCAGACATTTGCTCTAATTTTTCTCAAGATGAAATGAGTCAGTTTATATATATAATAATTCCACTTCATAATATATTTACACCACCCATATATGTAGCTGCCTATGGACTACCCAATATAATATCAAATAGTGATACAATTCTTATAAGATCTACACATCAATATGAATTGGAAGAATTTTTCAAGATGGGTTTCATTCACCCTGTATTGAACGCTCAAATGCCTAAACAGCTATCAATAATTGTTCCAAAATATTAGTAAATTGTTATTAGATTTGTGAAAAATTCATATCTGAAAGAATGTACATACTCAACTCATGAGGTTTGGAATTCAAATGTATCAATTAGCTTTATAACCTCTAAAAGTGTACTTATGTAAAACTTTTCATTTAGATTTTTCTCTAAACACATTCAATTTGGTCATTTTATAAATTGCAGTCATCGTTTTTGTAAGAAATTAACGAAATAAATGAATGGAAAACAAGGTTTTTAGAGCATACATCTTTGTTTGTAAAAATCGAATATTTGAGTAATATTATACTTCGCTACAATTGGGGTTTTTACCGTCGACTGCTCTCAAATTTCGAACGTTAGATTAAGGCTTAAGCTATTTGTTCATAATGGGCGCCATCTTACTTGAATTTTATTAATAATTTATCTTTAAGTTACTCAATTTAAAAGACATAAATAAAGATTCTTTATATATTCTGCTCTGAAGGTCGTCAATAGTTACTAAATAAAACAAAAATAAAAAAATCGGTTGAGGTAACAGAGGAGAAAATGGTACTGAACCATTTTGTCTTTACCTATTTATATATAGACAGCCTCCGAGAATGTCAGCTATCTCTTGTAACTTCACTTTGACGATCGGACATAATTATCAGAATTTTTTGGGGAGTTTTTGGGTCAAATCATTGCTGAGCTTGAACGGTATTTAATGCCAGTAAAAACATTGTTTGAATAGTACACGAATTAGCGTTTATTCATCGTTTAAACAAAAACAAATGTAGCCTCACTTAACTGTAACATCCCGAGGATGTTTACAAGAATTCATAATGCATTTTTTTATTCTTTTATCGGATATAAGTTATTTAATATTTTATTTAATATTTCTTCACGTAAGTATACTGAAAAACCGTTGGCGTCGTATAGAAAGAAATTCCGCTCGTATTGCAGAATATGAAACATGTCGCTAAAATTGTGAAATTTCACACAATGTATACCACTTGCATATATTGCGAAACTTAACCCATTTTCCATGTTATAATAATTTTATTTAAACAATGAATAGTTTATACATATCGTTCCGTTTTGTGTTTTGTCGATTCAGGGTTAGCAGAAAGTTGAAATCCTGTACGTGCTAAAAACCAGGTAGACACAAATTGTGTTGCAACATTTTAAACAAAAACCAAAGATGGCCGATTTTACGCAGTTAGAGAAAAGTTGCTGATTTTGCCGTCCTTAATTCTAGAATTTTAAATTCCGAAGAAAGACACGTGCGTAGAACACGTCAGATAATGGCGGAAGACTCCGCCAATCGAACAATGAAAAAACTACCGGTTTTGTTGTTAACTTATTCGCGAAGATGGTACCCATATGGGAGAGGCCAAAGTTCACGTGGAAGAGGTCCAGAGAATTTCCAGACTAGTTCGGGGCCGGAACTCAAGAAAAGGAGTCGTACGTGGCGCGACGGATTTAGGGGGCAAAAAGGGTGGAAACCAGACTCCTAAGAGAGGAACGTTTCACCTGTCCAAATAGGGCGCTAGGAAGTAAATTAAAGAGTTATTATAAAATTTACCGCCGAGGGACGGAAAACGCGAGAGTCGCGAGTGTATTTTGAATAGTGTTTAGCTAGCTAGAAATTCAGTGAGGTATAATTTCTTTTGATTCATAGGTAAACCTTTTGGGATTAAAGGATAATTCGCATCCGGTGAGTACCTTTACATTTTCCTAACCTGTGAGTTTGTCCGTAGAGTTGTAGGTCCAGATTCTGAACCCAGGGAAGAGGTTTCTTAGACCAATAAACGGAAGGGAAGAGACCTCGTGATAGGGACGAAGTAGCGTCGGAGTACGCAAAGCTAGATCGTAAACTGGTAAACATTTCATATGTCTTCCTGAGTCGGCAAAAGGAACGAGTGGGAAAAATTTTGTTTTCTTGTCTTATGATATCTTGTTTAAATTTGGTTTTGTTTTAGTTTGTTTATATATATATATATATATATATTCCTGGGGATATACTCATATATTCGTTGGATAAACTGGCTCACCAACGTTTGCTGATATAAGGGAAGACCTATTGTAGTAGGCACCGATAGGGCTTAAATAGGGTGGAATTGTACCTGTCATTCCCAGGATTAGTGGGTATAAGTAATATTGTGTTCCATAAAGTTATTATCGTATTTTCTTGGGTTAATTAAAAACCATAATCCTGTGGAGTTACAGTTGTTTTGTCACATTGTGCAACTAACAATATTTAAAGTTTTTTTCCCCTTTTGTCTTCTAGATACATTGTGGGTTGGTTTTATTGTTTCTAATTTTTTCATTTATTTTTTTTTTTCAATATGTGTCATTTTTTTTGGTTGTTTACTTTTAACTCCTTTCTTTCTTCCCATACAACCACCAGCATTTGCGAAGCCTGGGGACTTACCCTCTTAGAGGAGGCTAGGTGACGAAAACCAGAAGCTACCAAGGACTGAGAGTCAAGGCAGATAAGGGACAGTAAAGTTCCTTTTTATATTATTTATTTTCAGCTAACATTTACAGAGAAGGGTTCCCGGAGTCTTTCTCTCCAACACAAATTTTCTTCGGGTGGTGGCAGCATTCCCCTTTTCTCTCAAGTTCTATATAATACTTTTTTTTCATTATACAATAGGTGAGGGCCCCAGTTGTTACATTGGTAAGACAGGGCCAAACTTTTACACTGGTGACAGGCCGAAGTGTTACATAACCTTCAGTATCTCGGCAACGACTGAACTTAATGTCATAAAATTTATAAATCCGTCTTTTGACGCTAATTCCATGTTATTAGCGGAGCCATCTGTGTGTCAGTCCTGAAACTTAAAGACCCATGTACTATGTAAACAGTGTATGTTTCTCTTTCAGGCTGAGGGATACGTTATTGGAAGTTGTATAAAGCACATTCCCATAGCCGGCCGTAACATTACCTACTTCATTCAATCTCTTTTGAGAGAAAGAGAAATCGGCATCCCTCCAGAGCAATCACTGGAAACAGCGAAAGCGATCAAAGAAAAATATTGTTACATCTGTCCGGATATCGCCAAAGAATTTGCCAGGTACGATGCGGATCCTGGCAAGTGGATAAGGAAATACGAAGGTAAATAAATAAATTGATTATTGATATCTGTAGTTATATGGAAAATTTGAATCTTAGGTGTGAATTCGGTAACGAAGCAATCCTTCAACGTCGACGTCGGCTACGAAAGGTTCTTAGGTCCGGAGATTTTCTTCCACCCGGAATTTTCGAATCCGGATTTTACCATTCCACTTTCACAAATCGTAGATGACGTCATACAAAATTGTCCTATCGACGTCAGGCGGCCTTTGTACGATAACATTGTTTTGTCCGGTGGGTCGACGATGTTCAAAGACTTTAGCAGAAGATTACAAAGAGATATTAAACGGACTGTCGATGCTAGACTTAAGTTAAGCGAGACTTTAGGCGGTGGAAGACTGAAAGTAAGTAGTTTTTTTTACTTTTTTAAGTATTGAATGGATAGCGTTATTTTGAATTTGAAAAATTGTGTAAAGACTTAAAAAGCGTAAAAATTGATTTTTAAAATCTGATTCGATATCATCGCCACACAAAAAAAGTCTAATCCAGACATACGACATAGGCTCGCTGATTAAAAATCCGTAGTCAGAATTGCTCGATCATTCAGCAAAATTAGTACAGGAATTGAAATATTTTAGCTCGCAATTTTTTCGATCAGTATTGATTTACTTGAAATTTTCACAGAAGGTAGGGGATAGCTCAAAGATGATTTTCTATATCATGTCGCTGTACGTTAAAACCTTGGGGTGAAATTTTTTGTTACTTTTTAACTATAGGAATGGATGGGAAACATAACTCCAAGAAAAAACGTTCTATACGTTTTCTTCGTAAAACTAATATTTTTCGAATTATTCGTGATTGAAAGTAACAGTTTTTCGACGAAAAAATCAACTTTTTTAAAGGGTTTTTAGAGAATTACTCGAAAAATATGCATTTTATAAAAAAATGTAAAAAACAAACAATATCATTTTTTATATTTTTTCTACAACCAATATGAACCGAGATACGGCGTCTTGTTAGTTTTTTTTTCGTAAAATCCATTATTTGACAGATTCAAAGCCAAATAACGGGAAAATTTTGCATTTTTTTCAAGGAAAACTTATAGAATCGTTTTTAAATGATATAATTAAACTTTAAAAAAACAAAGAAGAAAAGTCTAGCATGAAAATTTGATCAAAATAATGTCGGTACCTTTTTTCTGTGAAAACAACCCCCTAACTACGCCCCAATTAAAATTGATCTTCACCCTTCTGTGATCCTCTTTATTATATATGTATTATCAATATATCCAAGAAGTTTGACCAAATTAAAAGGCATAATTTTAGAAAAATTGGAGTTTAAAGAGAAAACTTTTTTTTTGCAATTTCGTATTTTCCACACTTTTTTTCAAAATATCTCCGAAAATACTGGAGATTGTGTGTACAGTGAATATTATGCGAGATATAGTAGTTTAAAACCTCTATTTACGAGCGAACACCATCTTATTCGAGCCCTTTAAACTCACCCCATTTAAAAACTAAAGGATCTTAAGGATTTTAATGCACACAGTCTTATAGCTCTTCAAAAGCCCTACAAAATCGTTTTTTAAAAACTTTCTATCAGCAAAAATGAAAGCTATGTTAAAAAAATATATTTTTTTCGAAAAAATCGAATAGCTCGCTTTGAAGCGTAATAATCTACATACGTAATGTAAAAAATGTAAAAACACAGTTTTGCATCCAAATCTTTATTTTAAACACTCAACGCCGTTTCAACAACTCTAAGTTGTCGGCATCAAGGAATAAACCAAACTGGTAATGTACTTTTTCCATTCAAATCGAAACTCAGAGAAAAAGAAACATATGCTCATGTAAATGAATGTGAATATGCGGTATATTTTTGTGTTAATATATATTTTTTAATTCTATGCTTTTTTCTATTTTTGCAAAAATTGCAATTTTATTAAGGGTGGTTTTAAAGGGTTGAAATATTATGATATTATATCCTTAAGCATAAAACAATTATTATTTAAGCAATCCAAACCAAATTTAACACATATTAAGGTTTACAATGTTATTTTATAATTTTTGACAATTAGGGGTAGTTTTCACCTTTAAAAAATAAACAGTGCCCATAGGCATGATATAGAAGTAAAGGGTAAGACCAGCCATCCTAATTTTTGTGCAAATCGATGCAAGATGAAATATTTTTTTTAGGATAAATACTTTTTTTACATTAAGCTCTAACAAGGGTTGATTTTTAAGGATTGAAACATTATGAAATTGTATCCTATAACATAACCCACATTAAGGTTTAAAATGTTATTTTATAATTTTTTACAACTAAGGGTATTTTTCACCCTTAAAAACAACAGCGTACGCATGATATAGAAAATGAACTAGAGGGTGAAATGAGCCTAATCCCAAATTTTTGTACAAATTGATGCTGGACGAAAAAATTGCCAGGTTTGTCATTTTTTTAGCTTAATTTCCTCTGTTAAATGCTGAAAAATCTGCAGAAAATGAAGAATTTTGTTTACGAGTCATATTTTATATAATATATATGAGACCAAAGGGTAATAGAGCAATTCTGGCCGCCGATTCGTGATCAGCGAGCAAAAATACTTCGGATAGCATATGTCGCATATCTGAGTCAGACAATCAATTTTGGACATTATCACTATGTTAACCTTAGTTGCCAGAATGAATTTACTAAATGGATTATAAAAGTATAAGGTATGAACTAGAATTCGTCTATCTCAGATTACCATATTAATTTGTCGAAACATGCTAAAAATACATAATATGATACAACTGAATTCATGCCCTAAGCCGAGCGAATAGGTACCCCAGTGGTAGTCGGGGTTAATAGTAGAAGTTTCTGAGGCTAGTTCGCGCATATCGCGATATGTTCGGAAGCATTTTTCCCATTTTCAATCAAATTACATGGAAATCTGTGATAGACTAGTTGTAGATTGGTTCGGGTGACACAGATTAATATTGTAACATTGACCAAATAATACTCTAAACCAGTGGTTCTCAACCGCCGTTCCGCGGAACACTGGTGTTCCGCGAAGCTGTCCCAGGTATTCCGCGAAAATTTTGAATATAATATAATAAGAAACAGTAAATTTTTTTATTACTATAAAATAAATACTACATAGTTTTGTTAATTATTTGAAATTTAGCAAAAATATTCAATATTATTCTAAATTTTCGCGGAACAGTCAATAATATTAACAGTGTAATTATCGAACGACGCAGTTACGTCGTTTGGAGTTACTCCGGGGAATACCACTAAATTTCTAGTGTACTCGATAACGCAGGGAGCGCTACGTAGTGTTGATTTCGTGCTGTTTCTCTTTCTTCGTACGTAAATAACAAAAGCGCAATTTCGATCTGCGGTTCAGCCATAATTTAATATAAATATCTAGTTTTCGTGAGTGTGTTTTTTATTGTATATATATATTTTATATTGTTGGAAATTGGTAAGATGAAATGCAAGTTGTGTAGTTTTAACAGTATTCTTATCTTTTTTAGTTGCTTATTTTAGCATTTATACAAGACTTTTAAATCTGAAATATGGACAAATTTTTGAAAAGAAAGACTGAAAGTGAGGTTAATGTTGGGGCGAGTACAAGCAGGTCTTCTTCAATTGAAGGAGATATGCAAGGCAACAAAAATGCCGAAAATAAACGTAAAAAGATATCCGAATCAGTTCGGCATTATTCGGAAGAATATCTGAAGTTTGGTTTTACATGGAGCGGTAGTCAAGATGTTCCTATTCCGAGATGTATTGTATGTGGTGAAAAATTGGCTAACAGTGCAATGGTCCCAGCTAAGTTACAGCGACACCTTTCAACAAAACATTCTTGTCTAACTTCGAAAGGTAAAGATTATTTCGAAAGATTGCTGAAAAATCAAGAAGTGCAAGCAACATGCTTTCGAAAGAGCGTTACAATTTCGGATAAAGCGCAAATCGCTTCTTATAAAGTGGCAGAACTAATTGCATTGAAGCAAAAGCCGCATGATATCGCAGAATCGCTAATTTTGCCCGCATGTTTAGAAATTGTTAAGATTATGTTTGGCAATGAAGCGCAGCGAGACGTCCTAAAAATTCCCGTTTCGGACGATACGATAAAAAGAAGAATTATAGATATGTCAGGTTTTATAGAGAACGCAGTGACGGCGAAATTAAGTACAAAAAATTTTGCGCTGCAAATTGACGAATCCACTGACATAAGTGGCAAAGCCCAATTAATCGGATTTATTCGCTTTGTTGACGACACTGAAATAATAAATCAGTTTTTATTCTGCAAGGAACTTATTGGTCACGCAACTGGAGAAGACATATTTAATTCAGTATCATCTTATTTGGAAGAATGGAAATTATCCTGGGAAAATTGCGCAGGAATCTGTACTGATGGAGCTCCAGCCATGCATGGCAGTATTAAGGGATTTTGTAGTCGAATTAAAGCAATAAATTCAAATATAGTCTCTACTCACTGCTTTCTACACAGGGAATCTTTGATTTCGAAGAGTCTACCAGCAAACTTAAAGTCTGTTTTGGAACAAGTCGTACATATGGTGAATTATATTAAATCGAGACCATTAAAAACCCGTATGTTCAAACAACTTTGTAACACCATGGAATCCAAATATGAATGTTTGCTTTTACACTCTGAAGTGAGGTGGCTCTCAAGAGGAAAAGTGCTAACCCGAGTTCATGAGTTGAAACAGGAATTGCTAGTTTTTTTTAGACAAGAGGGTAATGATGTATACGTAAAATATTTGGAAAATGATGCATGGTGTACTAAGCTAGCATATTTAGCCGATATCTTCAGCTACTTAAATTCAGTCAATACATCTCTTCAAGGAAAAAATGAAAATATTCTGACATCCACAGACAAATTGCTAGCTTTCCAGAAAAAGCTTTTGCTTTGGAAAAATCGTATTGCTCAAAATCGCAAATTTGATATGTTTCCGTTATTAGCAACGGAAAATATTGTTAACATTAACGAAATGATTTCAAATGTGGCAGAGCATTTGTCAATATTGCAAGACAAAATAACTCATTACTTTCCATCTCTTAATATTGAAGACTTTGATTGGGCGCGAAATCCATTTGGTGAATTTGATATAATGAACCAAGATTTTTCTATTCAGGAAGCAGATGAGTTTATTAATATATCAACGGATCGAACGTTACAACTAAAATTCAAAGAAGAAGGAGTGGAAAGGTTTTGGATTTCCATCGAGAATGAACATCCATTTATTGCAAAACGAGCGTTGAATATCTTGTTGGTCTTTTCGACGTCCTATCTGTGCGAACTTGGATTTTCAACTCTAACAAATATTAAAAGCAAAAAAAGAGAAAGACTTACCAATTTAGAAGAAGAAATGAGAGTAGCGCTCTCTTACATAAGACCCAACCTTGAGGAAATTTGTAAAGGTCGTCAAGCGCAAATTTCTCATTAAAATAAGTTACCATGTAATATATATCTTTATTTCAATTAAATATTAATCTTCCAATTATTTTGTGTGATTTACATTAGATTTACAAATTTTATGATAATGGTGTTCCGCCAAAATCGAGACCACTTAAAAGTGTTCCGTGATCCCAAAAAGGTTGAGAGCCACTGCTCTAAACTGTTTATACTCTAATTAGAGGGTCACTGTTTAAAGGGTCCATAAGGAACTGTCCTCTCTAAGAAAAATCACTTATGTTTTTAAATTACCAAAGAAATGGATGCCTTTTGTTTCGACTTTACGAGTGAAGAATTGCCACTATGGGGTTTTCAGAAAACTATTTGTGTTCAATGATATATGCAACAAAAAAAAAACAAAATCTCTTTTTTTATCTCTTTTTGGTATACAGACATACATACTGATATAAGAAACCATAAATAATTTCCATTCGTTATTGTTTTATTTGATGTATGTTTAGGTTTTTTTGCAATACTAAGGAATTATTTCTTATAGATTCTACATTCTCATACTGAAATAATGTCAAAATCATTAAACATAAATGTTGTGTAAGAAATCTAGATTGACTTAAACTACAATTATTTGTTTTACATTCAACAAAGCCCCAAATTCTGAGGGACTTTTTAAAGGAAATATCACTAATATGACTTCTAAATGTTTTAAGCTTAGAAATGTTGAACTTAATGGTCAAGATATTTTGTTTGAACTTAAATAATTTTTAAGTAGGTAGTGTTTAAGTAGGTTTTAAGTTAGACTAATCATATTGTTGTTTTCTTTATTTTGTAGTTTATACCAGACTAGTGTACAGGTTATTACCTTTAATTGGATTCAGCCCCATTTATATTACTGTAATACATTTTATGTACCATTTGTATCGGAAAATAAACAAAGTATACAAATAAATAAAATAAAATAAAACGTCACAACACCCAAAAGAAGCATCTCAATTGGGCTGTTTTTTTTTTGTCTTTATGTAATGCTGATGGATATCAATTTTGTTTATACCTTGAAGGTGGTCCCATTTATATTTGAAAACTACATTTTCTTATTAATGTACTTGAAACATAACTATGGATATAAGGCTAATTTTGACATTTGCTTTGGTCAATACTGCAGTGATAATTATCACATATTATTCAAATTTTATGAAATAAGGTTATGTCTTTTACCAGTACTTAAATATAAAAATTGTGGTTTATGTGACAAGCCCTAAGCAAAATTAAGACCAGTGACTAATTGCGAAACTATAGATATTACCAGTGAATTCATATTATGTATTAAACAAACAATTCTAATCTATTGTATTTTTTGTATTTCAGCCCAAACCTATTGATGTCCAAGTAATTTCACATCATATGCAAAGATATGCTGTTTGGTTCGGAGGGAGTATGTTTGCATCAACGGTAAATATACTTATTTTCAATTACGAATTGTTTGACTATAACAGAAAAAAAATTAGCTTATTTTAGTTTAACCATGGGGAAACCAACATCTGTCGTTAATATATTTTGTTTGATTTTCCATCATTAAAAAGCATAGTTCAAAATTTTGATATAGTATATTAACAAATTAATTATTGAAGTAATTCCATAAAATTTTTCAACATAGAATATTTAGTTGTTTTCTGAAGGATAGTTCTGGCATCTCTGATGTTTATTTTTTCTGAGCTCTTTTGGAATAACACCACATAAACTAGAATGTGTGTATATTTCAAATAGTTCGAACGTTTCAAGGTCTAAATCAGACCCGGTTTTCAATGGTATAACTTAGCCCAAACGAATAAGAAAATTTTGTTATATATTCTCAAACAATATATTATTATATTCTTAGTGACTACAGTAATATAATCTTTTTTGCAGCCCGAATTTTACACCGCTTGCCATACAAAAGAAGATTATGAAGAGTACGGGCCAAGTATTTGCAGACACAATCCAGTATTTGGAACAATGACATAAAAGTATATTAAATTATTATTTTTTTTACTCTTTTTTGATTAAAATAAGTTTTTAAAAAGATAATAGTTACATATTTTTGTTAATCCTGCATTTCAAAAGTATTGATTTTTTTTAAATATTCATTTTTTTATTATGATGTAAAGCCAATTTAGCATAATTATATAGTTTAATACATTTTAAATTTGAAAAAAGTTGTAATATAATTGTTGAAAACATTTCGTTTTTTTTCTGGCCTAATTTTCTCACACATAAAATGAAAGATACGAATTTTATCATTGGTTTTTAAAAATACTGTATGCCACCTAATAAGACACACAAAATGTTGGTAACTTTTTTGATGGCACAATTAGCAGACTTTGTTAAGGCAGGGAAAAAGAGATAAATATCAATATGAGTGCAAAAAAAAACAAATATAAATGGAAGAACAACAAGAATGTGCATTTAGAAAATCATATAATTGCACCTGTTTCTCTAATATTATGATTAAATAGGCTTTGCTGTTATTCTGGTCAAAAATACTATTGCGCATGCATAAAAAAATGATTTACATTAAAAATGCAAAGATGGTTATATACAGGGTGTCCCAAAGAAAACGAGCCTCGTGGAATGTTTCCCAAAATACCCAATATTTTGAAAATCGCAGAAACACGTCAAAAGATTTACGAAGGGAGTCATATTTGGCCGTACAAACCGTTAATTAAATTGCACCTTTATCACCCCAGCGCTAACTACTAATTTTTAGGGTTCCATATATACAATATACGGATACCCTTATAATATCACTCCGGATTTCTCCCTCTTTCACATCACAGCAATTTTCTCCTAAACTGTTGGATGCAAAAGGTATTAGAAATTTGGTATCAGTGTATAGTTTGGTGACCCGATCGGGAGTACATATCGTAAATAAAGAAATTTTGACTTTAGGGGTACTTCTGGTGGGGAACACTAAAAAAATCGACCGTTCCCCCACCCTTATCTCGCCTGAATTTTACTGGAAAAATAAGGAGAAATCTCTACTATTAATTTAGGGGGGGTGGAAATTTCAGAATTAAATTGAAAATGTAAAATTAAAATTGTTTCTAACACATCATGTAATATATCAAATGAAAGGGCTCATTATAACGAATACAAATATATTTTTTAAATATTTTTAAAATGAATATTTTAAAATATATTAACAAAAATATAAATAAAACCGATTCACCCTTTATTCCCCTAACTACAAGACTTAAAATTTTTTGTGTACAAAAAAAATATGAAGAAATCCCTAACATTCATTTTGGGGGCCAAATTATAAAATTAAACGAAATATAAAAAATATTTGTTTAACGCATGATGCAATACATCAAATGAAAGGGCTTATTATGAGGAATACAAATATATATTTTTCATATTTTTACCTAAACTATCTAAAATTTTGAAAATAATTAGGGGTACTGGGGCTCACTTGAAATATATAAGAAAAATTAGTAGAAAACCCTAATATTAATTTATTATAGAATTAAATGGGACACAAAAATTAAATTTTCAAACACATCATGAAATATATCAAATAAAAGGCTCATTATGTGAATTACCAATATATCATATTTTTAAATTATTGGTTTAAAAGATATTAACAAAAATATTAAACATTGACTTAATTCCCACTTTAGAAATTACACTAAATCTAAAATTTTGAAGAATATATTTTATTTGTATTTTTATATAATTTGTCTATAATTTATAATTGAAATCTTGACCTATTTTGCCCTTTATCTTCCAATCCACAGAGCCTAAAATTCAGACAGTAGAATATAAAAGGCTTCCCTGAAAGTTTATTAGTAAATTAAAACTCTGTTAATTTTGGGGGCCAAATTAGAAAATTATATACATATTTCTATAAAAATCAAGCGAATCATGTAGTAGATAAAATAAAAAGTCTATGCGTGGAAAATAAAAGTGTGTATTTTTTATAAATTTAAAACGCTTCATATAAAAGATATTAGTGTAAATATAAGAAAATGCACTCATTCCCTGCTTGTCTGAAACTGGAATATTATAATCATAAAGGTGGTACGGAACCCTTAGTATACGAGTCCAACTGGCACTTGACCAAATTATTTTAAATGGAACCCTACCATAAGTGACACTTCGTGTTAAAGCCTGTTTAAAAAGGAATTCGAAGGTTTGTTTTTTTTTTGATATCTCATCAACATTTAACGAATTTGCGAATTAATACGTAATTCCTGGATATTTTTCTGATCTCTGCTGTTATTGACGAATAATAATCTTAAATCCTTTTTGCTATTACGACAAGGAAAATTAAACTGGCAATGGATTTTAAATCATGTTTGATACGGTCGCTATTGCATAGCCAGTTTGACGAAGAGTACTATTTCGACGTGAAATTTTTGAGTTGCGCTGTGTATCACTTCTCATATAACAAAAAATTTGATAACTCCCTTCTTTAAAAAAGAAAAAAAAAAGTTAGTACATGTCTTAGTTTCTTTCCCTAGTCCCTTCAGTGTAGTGAAGTCTAACTTTGTAATTTTTCTTACTCGACGAAATGGTTTACTGATAAGCAGAAAATAATGAAATTATTGTTCTTTATGTTCAGAGTAATAATTGTGCTAGAGAAACTGCTTCTGATTTCACTGAGAGACATCCAGAAAGACTCGTAAGGTATAAATACATTACTAAACTGTGGAGCAAATTCAACACTTAGTATGCGAGTCCAACTCGCACTTGACCAAATTATTTTATAACATGTTTAATATAGTCTCCATTGTATAGCCAGTTGACGAAGAGTACTATTGTGCTGGAGAAAGACATAAATATATTAATGAACGGTGGAGCAAACGGGATCCGTGGTTAACAAGAAACGTGAGCCAAGAAGCATCAATGACGTTGAAGTAGCAGTATTAGGACATGCTGTAATGGAACCGAAAAAACCTTTAAGACAAATTGTATTAATATCAGGTGTTCCACGAAGTAGTTTTCATAGAATTCTGAAACGTTCTATCCTTACAAAATCAAACCGGTCCAAGAATTAAACGAAGGCAAGAAGAACAGAAATCTGTGTAACATTGCCGGTTACTTTAACAACAATTCCAATTTTTTATACAATACTTGCCTCTCTGACGAAGCCTCTTTTATTTAAATGGTGAGGTAAATTAATTCACAGTTATCTAGATAGACTCATACTCTACGACCTTTAAAGCTAAATGTTTGGGCAGGAATCCTAGGTAATCATGTCGTTGAACTCTTTTTAATATGTCTTACTAGTTAGAGAGTTTCTGGAAAATCAATTTCCTGATAGATTGGAAAATATGAGGTACCATCGAGTGGCCAGCAAGGTCGCCAGATTTGACACCCTGTTTTTTTTATTTTTTGCCGGCATTTAAAGACCCACATGTGTGCTACTCCTCCAAAGTCACTGGATGATCTGAGACATCGTGTCCAAGAAGAATGTGACCGGCGTACACCAGAAGTTTTTCCGATGTACCTATGCAATAAATTTGAGACACACTTTTATCAATCACTCCCTTGCATTTTGAACATCTGTTGTAATAAAATAATTTAAAATTCATTGTCAGTTTCATTTTCCAAAAACTCTCAAAAATTATAAACAAAAACATATCCAGGAATTTTAAATTCCTGCAAATTCCTTAAAGACCTATTGATGGAATTTTGATAACGACACACCGTTGAATTTCTTTTTAAAGAGACTTTGAAACGAGGTGTCACTTATAGTAAGGAGTTCAATAAAAAAGTGAGTTGCTTGTCTGGGGTTATGAAGGGGAAATTTAATTAACTATTTGTATGGCCAAATATGTCTCCCTTAGTAAATCTTTTGGACGTGTTTTTGCAATTTTCAGAATAATTAGTATTTTGGGAACCCGGCATAGAGCTTGTACCTACTTCTGGAGGTAGCCTATAATGCACAAATATCGTGCCAAGGCTAGAAATAGAGAGGGCAAGAGGCTATTTCACTCGATTGGGAGCAGCATCCAATGAAATACGTCCAGCATGTCATTGGCTGCCTCCACCTACCAAGTGAAATAGCCTGTTACCCTCTCTACTGCCCTCTTTTTTTAGTCTTGGCAGGATATTTGTGCATTGCATGCTAACTCCAGGATTATGTGCTCTAAGTACTCCGGGTGTGTATGCTCGATGGTACTTTATGACAACAGACATGATATTGTGACAAACCAATGACAGGGTACGACCTATTTTCACGCTTAGCTACAAAGTTTTGATTCTGTGAAATGAGAGAGACAGGAGACTTAAACGTCCAATATTTGTGGTTTATAGCATTAGCCGTTTTATCATTCCGTCTTTATTTGTCAGGAGAGATGTTTATACTAATTTAAACAGTGTTTGTCAAGGTACAGGGTACCATCGAAGAATTTTGTCGGTACCATTGACCCATGGTAGTACCCACTAAGTTTTTTTTGTTTTTTAGATAAAAAATGTTATTTTAATATTTAATTGAATACGAAATGGAATCGCAAAAGCTTTTAGGATCAAGCAGTAACAAAAACAATGACAATCTCAGTTCCGGGGAAGAGGACTGGTCTGATGGTTCTAGCTATAGTTCTTATTCCGGTTCAGATAGGTTGATTATTAATTGAAACATTTTTGCCTGAATAAAGGAAACCATTTTTTAGTACTGTTCCCGATTGGGAATTAAATGTAGACGACTTCACAGGAGAACTTCTTTACATACAGTGTCATCCATTTGTGGTGCAAAATAATAAGGACAACAAGAATCAGGAATCAAGTGAACCGTTCAGAAAAGATCAGTTGCGACGCAGTACGCGGGGGAAGTTTCTTAGACTTATAAGAAAAAGAGAAAGTAAAAGGAGGACTAAGAAACAGCCTAAATCTGCGGAACCAAATGAAAATCCTTCTAAAGTCAAATTTCAGGTAGACAAAAACAAGCTGGTTAATACTGAGAAGTATACTAAAGTAGATATTCAAATTAATTTAATTTTACTAACGTTTTGATTTTTACCTATTTGGTTTTTAAAAAATATTATCTACCCAAGTATTTATGTTTTTCACTACAAATATTATAACAATAAGCTGTAACAGCGTTGCCACATTACTAGAAAAAAATTGGTTAGAATATAGGTACTTATCATTACATTTCAAAAATCTCCAAGATTGTTTAGTTTAAAAAATAAAATACTCAAAATGAAAACTGTTACAAACACCCCGTATGATCAATTTTATTTCATAACCAATCTTGACATTCAATTTTAGAGATTTGTGTAGAAAATTTATTTGACATTTGTTTTGACGTTTACCGTTTTTTGCACACATTTTATAAATGTATTTCCAAATTATTATGAATCCTTGGCGAATATAATCGAGATGTGAGATATTTTGTGATGTGATAAAACAGTTTATATGTTTCCTATTCCTGAGATTTTTTGCATCCAACATATAACACTTGAATACCAATATACGACTGACAATACCGACATGTATTTTTCGGCAGATGAAAGAGTTTTGAATCCTCAAAGTTGAAATTTGTGAGGATGAAATACCGGATGTACAGAAATTTGAAAATAAAATGCTTATTTAGTAAAAATATTGCTAAACCATAAAAATATAGTCCAAAAATACAAAGTAATACATAATAATAATGATTGGCATTTTAAGTCATGGGTGAAAATTAGAAAAATACATAAAAAAAAAAATAAAAACCGACTTCGAACAATGTAACTTAAAAAGCTAAAAAAAATTTCTGCAACAATAAATACTTTATTTTTATTTGTTGTTGGGAAATAAAAATAACACCACAATCGAAACAAAACCTGTTTATTCAAGGAAGAACCAAACGCTTCCAGGAAACGTTTGGTTGTTATATATAAAAATAAGCAAAATTCATATTTTTTGTCAAACCCAGTATGAGTTCAAAAGTGACATGAATATTTATTATACAATTCATAGTCATTTGGCTTAATGAGATGCATTTTTTATTTCTTATTACTTGTGTATGATAACGATTTTAGATATTATCAAAAATAAAATTATCTAATTTTTAAGCAAAATTCGTATTTGCTGACAAGCCTCGTATAAAGTTGAAAAAGTGACATGTAACGATTACAGAATACGTTTCAGACCATGCAAATCTTTTTATTAAGACTATCGCCTCCACCAGTACTTACTATATAAGAAAGTGGGCTAAAAAGTTTTTGCTTCGGATCCCATTACGCAGAATTCATTTTAAATGATCCAAATTAATTGAGCCGATTTCGAGTAATCGCTGAACACAAAAAAATATACACAAATCTGACATAAATGAAGTTTAATATATGGGTTAATGGGTTAAACTTCATTTAACTCAATTTTTCATGCGACTTACGTCGAAAGTCGAGTGGTAGAGCTGTCGAATAGTTCGAGAATCGGGCCCCTGATGAATTGATAACCTCCTTCTTTTTTATGTCTGTTAAAAATATACATGCTGCTAAAGAAATCATTAACAAATCCCACCAATGAAACACCACCGTGAAATACTATTGTTTTCACCAAATTCTCTGCAGAAAAAAATGTATGCTTTTCGTTTTAGGCAAGCCACTCATTTATTCTTACGGCAAATATACCTACTTTCCGTTTCCGACCTAGCTTTACATGAGAAAAATAATTCAAGTTAAGAAAGAATCTTCCATGAATTGTATGACACACGTCTTACAGTTGTTCATTTTTTACGGAAAACGATAGCACTTTTCCATTCATATAATTTTTTTATTAGACACGCCTTTCATTTGTTCACTTTCTCCTCGAAAAGTATTTTGTATTTCTCACTCAACTTAGGGAAAATATACTTGTGTCCAAAAAAAATTTTACATTCCGCTTTAACACGGTTTTTATTTATTCACATTCATATAGTAAAAACATTTTCTATTTTCATAGCCAACAATATTTTTTATGTGTTCTGTTAAACTAGTTTCTTTTAACACCCTGTGCTTTCCCAAAAATTCTAGAGAAAATTAATTCCAATAATTTGTTTAAACAGTCGCACGAACGTTGGCAGCAGGGGGTCCTGGGGGTTCAACCTACCCCTCCCCAAATTTTGGAATTTTGGTTTCAAGATTCAATTTTAACCAATTAATCATCTTTTTCATAAGAAAACATTTTATATGTATACAATTTTTTATATCCTGGAAAACTTGAACAAAAACATAAATTTTGCAGTCCTAATCAGCCCATCACCAATCAAAAAAAAAAACCAAGACACTCCGAAACAAAATTCCTGGCTACGGCCTTGAACAGTCGCACATAAACCATAAAGAATTCACTTGTACACATAAACTATCCATTTTAATACTTACAAGTTTAATAAATTGCAAAAATTAGTGCAGAAGCTAAAAAATAAAGGTTCCAGTGTTGCGTGTATGAGTGTTAAGGTATTGAAAGCTATTTTTAGTGTTATCGGGTATCATATCTTATTAACACAGTATTATCTAAAGCAGTATATCCGCCTGCACTTAAAATCAGTGTAATAGTGCCAATTGCTAAGGTACCGGGATCAGTATTGCAGGAGCAATGTAGACCGATAAACCTTTTGCCAACTATTGACAAAATTATTGAAATTGTATTAAGAGACCAACTAACGCTATTCTTCGAGAAAAACAATATTCTATATGAAGGACAATCGGGTTTTCGAGACAAACATTCATGTGAAACAGCACTGCAATTTGTCTGTGCTAAATGGAGAGATGACATAAATATGGGTAAAACGGGTTTGAGTGTTTTTGTGGATTTAAAACGTGCTTTATTGCATATATAAATGATATAAAGAAAGTGTTGAAGAATTCTTTTGTAAGTCTGTTTGCTGATGATACACTTATATCAATTGCCGATAGTGATCTAGGGAGGGCTGCTAGTATGTTAAATAGTGAACTGGGACTCTTAAATGATTGGCTATGTGTTAATAAGCTTAAATTGAACAGCAATAAAACTAAGTGGATGGTATTAGGAACTAAATCAAATTGCAAGAGCTTCAGTTGACATTTAACAATCATGTAGACTACTTATGTAGGAAACTAGGCAAAAAACTAGGGTTTTTTAGAAGAATAGCTTTTAGTTTGTCTCACTGGTGTAGAATGCTCGTTTACAATACTATTATAAAACCTCATTTTAGTTACTGCGCAACATTATTACTATCTTGCAATCAAGAACAAATCAAACGGCTCCAAATTTTGCAAAATAAATCTATGAGAATAGTACTAAAATGTAGTATATATACATCAGTAAACAGCATGTTAGAGTGTCTCAACTGGATGTTAGTAGAACAGAGTATTAAACGGGCCAACTTAATTCTGATTTACAAAATGATGCATTCTCAAACCCCAAAATATCTCAAATTTTATAGTTACTCGAGTAACTAGAAGCGAAAGCAGAAGGCTACGAAAATTATACGAACCGACCTGAAGAGGGCAGATGTGACTCTGCCGAAACGTCGTCATTTTACCATCGATCCCGACAGGAATCATTTATCAACTACGCGGATGAATTCCCGGAAACCATCTAATACATTTATTGCCCGCGAAAACTTAAAAACAAATATATATATATATATATATATATATATATATATATATATATATATAAATGGGCAAAGACAAAACGATTAGGTACCATTTTCTCCTTTGTCTCTCAACCGATTTTCTTCATTTTTGTTTTGTTTAGGAGCTACTGACGACCTTCAGTGAAGAATGCTAATATTAATTTATAATATTGGTTCATTCATTAAATAAAATATAGTAAAAATTCATTATTTACGTCCATACTGTCAACGCCAAACAACTGACAGTGTCGCCGTCGCCAAATCGTCAAAACTCAAAACATTGAGTAATTATATATAGAGGGACCGATCGACCTATCGTTAGATGGTGTTACATACTTAGAGCATGTACTTCTGCAAGTGGCATGCAAGCGTTGTTGTTATTGTTTAGTGGTAAAATAATGTAGTAGATCAGTATTGATTTTTCGGACGCGTTGCAGTAACTTTCATATTAAATATTCTGTTTTTAATGTGAATTTAATTATTTGATTAATATATTATTATCACAACCTTCCTGAAGGTGTTGTGTAAAAAATTGTCAGACAGCGGACAATAGAGAATGTATTAAATATTTAAGTTCTCCTAGGGTTGTAGGTCCTCGCTTTTCTTCAATATCCCTGAACTTGATTGAAACCGCAAATGACGAAAACTTTTAGGTTGCAAAGAACAATATTTCAATTATTATATCGAATATTTTGCCAGGAGCGGTTCCAGCCAAAAATTTGGGGGGTCATTCATTTTTCAAAAATATTTCGAATACCGATATTTGATTACATTTTTTTTTATTGTAATAGATTTGTCAATATGAGTGAACAATTTTGGTCATTACATCTACTTCTCCGATTTCTCCACAATTCTGTTTCTTATAAAAATATACTTTTTACTATTTCATGAAATAAAGTCGAATTTCGACCACTGGGCGACCACTAGTATCAAATAAAATGGCCCGTTTTGAGCAGTACATATTGTTCCTTATATTTCTTTATATGTTATAATAATTTGTTTAAAAAATTTACAAAAATCGACCTATTCCCTTATCTCCTAAACTACTGAGAATATGGGGCCTAACTGTAAGTTTATAATCTATACTATTATAAAATTGTAAGTTTGGCTGTTTGTTTGTTTGTATGTTTGTTCGGGCATCACGTAAGAACTACTGAACTGATTTTGCTGAATCTTTTTTGGTTGCAAAGCCTATAGTTTGACTTAAAATCTGGTAGACATTTTATCTCCCTAAATTGACAGAAACGGTAGATATAGCGAAAAAATTTCTACCATGTTGGGTATTACAATTACTCAATTGGTTCCACCGCACGCACAAAATATTAGGTCAGTAAAGTTAGCACCGCCATTTTACAGAAACTCAAATTAAAACATCTGGGAATTACGAGCTATTTAGGAGCTCTTGATTTTTACCTAAATTGATTTTTGAGCTCAATATTTACTATGGAAAAAGTGCAAAAAACTATTGGCGGTGCTAACTTTACGTAAAGTTAGCACCGCCATCTCAGAAAAACAAACAAAAAAATTTTGTGAAGTGTCTCAAATTACGAGCTATTTACAAGCTTTTAATTGACGTATTGAACGTCAACCCCTAAATTTGTCTAAGGGGCAAAAACCACCCCCGAAAAAATATTGAATTTTAATTTTAAATTTAAAATCTATTAAAATTATCAACTATTTACGAGCTCTTTCCTGGTGTAATGCACATAAACATCTAAAAATGTTCAAGGGGTGAAAACAACCCCCCAAATATGCAGTTTTTTCGAATTTTATGATTAATAAATTTTGAGAAACACCAGCATGATCTACGATTTACGAGCTTTCCAACGGTATATTACACAACTACTTTCAAATTACTGGAAGGAGTGCAAACCACCCCCCAATTATGCAGTTTATTCAAATTTTATGATTTATAAATTTTAACAAATACCAGCATGATCTACGATTTACGAGCTTTCCAACGGTATATTATACGACTACATTCAAATTACTGGAAGGGGTGCAAACCACCCCCCAATTATGCAGTTTATTCAAATTTTATGATTTATAAATTTTAAAAATACCAGCATGATCTACGATTTACGAGCTTTCCAACGGTACATTACAAAACAACATTCAAATTACTGGAAGGGGTGCAAACCACCCCCCAATTATGCAGTTTTTAACAATTTTATGATCTATAAATTTTGAAAAATACCAGCATGATCTACGATTTACGAGCTTTCCAACGGTATATTATACGACTACATTCAAATTATTGGAAGGGGTGCAAACCACCCCCCAATTATGCAGTTTATTCAAATTTTATGATTTATAAATTTTAAAAAATACCAGCATGATTTACGATTTACGAGCTTTCCAACGGTATATTACTGGACTACATTCAAATTACTGGAAGGGGTGCAAACCACCCCCCAATTATGTAGTTTATTCAAATTTTATGATTTATAAATTTTAAAAAATATCAGGATGATCTACGAATTACGAGCTTTAAAATACAACATTAAAATTTTTGGAAAGGATGCAAACAACCCCCTTAATTTCCCAGTTTGTCTATATTATGTGATTTTGTTCATTTTCAAAACTGACAGCCTAATCTACGATTTAGAAGCTGTTCAAGGATATATAACACGATTATTTTAAAATTATGCAAACAACCCCCAATTTATGAAATTTTTTCCAAATTTGTAGTTCCTAAATTTTTAAACTGTCAGAGTTTTGAAATGGATGAAAATATTAAATATTATCCTTACTGCGGCAAAGGTTAAGAAATCTAGAATTTACAAATTTTGTGATTTGAAAACTTGGAAATGGTGTAAGGTGTAATTATCTACGATGTATAAGCTTTCCAACAATATATTTAAAAACGGCTACTGTTGTAGTCATTATTCGGATAAATAATTGTATTATGAATTATGTTCTTTTAATTAAGTATTGAACCTAACGAAAAATTGTAACCATCTTTATGGACCACGTGTTGTTACCGTTTCTTCTGGTTTTGTATTCAACTCGCTTCTTCTTCAAAATCTGTTGCTCGAAGTTTTAATAATTGCCTCAAAGTTTTTTGTTTCTAATTAACATATTAAAACTTAGTTGTTTCAAATAGAAATAGCAATATTTTTATGTATTACGAAATGCACAGATTAATTCCAGTCGGCATTTTTCAACCAACCTTCGCCAAACGAGTCATAACAACGTTAAGAAAATATAAGTCAAATAATATTTTTATTTTTATCTAACCTTTACCATTTGAAAATGGGCTGAATCTATAATCTATACAAGAAATATAAAACAGGAGTTTGGTATCTGAGAGGGCATGTATTTCGTTATTATTCTTTCAACTATTATTTTTGTACCCACAATAATCTAATTATTCATAGTAATTTTGTCTATTCATGGGTTTTCTCTCCTCCAAATTTTTTTCCTGTAACAGATAAGTATTTAAAAATTGTATATGTAGAACAAAGTGTAGTAAGGCAATTTCGTAAAATTGCCCGGATTACTGGCTGTCTGTACAGAGATTCTTCCTCACAGTTTTTCTGAGAGAAAGAGATGTCTATAAAATGATCAACCAGTATTCCTGTATATAAGTAATGTATTGTATATTGTGTAATACTTATCTGTGTATGGAGACGTTTCAACTCCGAGTCTGGAGTCGTTGTCAATCGTTTAGTGTTGTTTTCGAGGTTTTTTCGCTTTGATTTTGAATTCAAAATTCAAAATTTTTTAGAAAAAACCTCGAAAACAACACTAAACGATTGACAACGACTCCAGACTCGGAGTTGAAACGTCTCCATACACAGATAAGTATTACACAATATACAATACATTACTTATATACAGGAATACTGGTTGATCATTTTATAGACATCTCTTTCTCTCAGAAAAACTGTGAGGAAGAATCTCTGTACAGACAGCCAGTAATCCGGGCAATTTTACGAAATTGCCTTACTACACTTTGTTCTACATATACAATTTTTAAATACTTATCTGTTACAGGAAAAAAAATTTGGAGGAGAGAAAACCCATGAATAGACAAAATAATTCAAGACCTCCTCAACAATCTTTTCGAAATTACTTATTCATAGTAACTCAAAAATACAAATAGGAATACATAAAAGATCAAAGGTACTTGAATGAATTAAACAACTGTGTTGTCTCGCCATCTAGGTGCCAATATTCCTACCTGTAACTAATAACTCAGTAAAATTTCCATAGATTTCATATTTGAAATTACTGGTTAATGTCATAAAATATATTAGAATTTTTTTTTAAATCCAGTGTCATTGATTTTTGTGTGTATAGATCTGCAACCTGCTATTCGAATTTTCTAGGAGGGTAAGCAACAGTTTGATTCTCATTTGTTGAGGAAATGTTTATTGATATTAATTATATAAATAACTACTTCAATATAGGTACCTACTTATTGAGAGAATTTCAACGTACTTGAATTTCAAAAAGAAATGTTCTTAAATCAAATGATAGCGATTAATTGTATAATAAAGTATATTATATATGAGTTTGAACGTAAAGGATGAGTACAGAGTGGCGTATATTACTTATGTGATTTAAGAATTTAAGTCACCCCTGCAATAGAAAATACCACATTACGAATTTTTTTTACTGCTTTAATAAAATATATTGCCTCGACTAGTGGCAATCAGTGGCACCAATCAAATATTGGATAACAATTATCAGAGAACTGTTTCCAATATATTCACATAATCAGTGTATTCAAATTTATTTTTTCATGCTACAGAAAAGGCCATTACAAACAGCAGCAAGAAGGCTTTTTCGAATGTTACATCAAAATCTAAAATGAAAATTCTTTAATAGGCCAAAAATAACGTTCTAAATTTAGATATTTGAAAATGGACAAAAATAATTATGTAAAAATATTGGGGATGGACTAATATGATGGTAATATCTTTTTCATTACTGAGTATCCTTATTGGCAAAACTACATTACTGGTGTACAAACCGCACAATGAATGAATTAATTGAGAAACAATATTTTATGACTGAAAAAATTTAGTTTTTTTGAGGGAACTTTGGGGGGTGGTTTGCACCTCTTCCAGTAATTTGAATGTTGTCGTGTAATATACCGTTGGAAAGCTCGTAAATCGTAGATCATGCTGGTATTTTTTAAAATTTATAAATCATAAAATTTGAATAAACTGCATAATTGGGGGGTGGTTTGCACCCCTTCCAGTAATTTGAATGTAGTCGTGTAATATACCGTTGGAAAGCTCGTAAATCGTAGATCATGCTGGTATTTTTCAAAATTTATAAATCATAAAATTTGAAAAACTGCATAATTGGGGGGTTGTTTTCACCCCTTGAACATTTTTAGATGTTTATGTGCATTACACCAGGAAAGAGCTCGTAAATCGTAGATAATTTTAATAGATTTTAAATTTAAAATTAAAATTCAATATTTTTTCGGGCGTGTTTTTTGCCCCTTAGACAAATTTAGGGGTTGACGTTCAATACATCAATTAAAAGCTCGTAAATAGCTCGTAATTTGAGACGCTTCACAATTTTTTTTTGTTTGTTTTTCTGAGATGGCGGTGCTAACTTTACTTTGCACTTTTTCCATAGTAAATATTGAGCTCAAAAATCAATTTAGGTAAAAATCAAGAGCTCCTAAATAGCTCGTAATTCCCATATGTATTAATTTGAGTTTCTGTAAAATGGCGGTGCCAACTTTACTGACCTCAAAATATTAGATACTGGCATCAGCTTAGCTTTAATTTAAAATTCAGAATGTGCCAATGCAACATGTTCCGATTCAACACAAATCAACTGATATAACAAGGGTAATTTTACAGGGTGTTCTGTATCATAGGAAACTTAGAGCGTAGTAGAATTAAATGGATTTAAAATTTAAAAAAAAAGTTATATTTGGTGTCCTATAAGCAGCTGCATATATACAATGTGGTTGAAATAAGGGAGAGTGGAATTAGTAATATGGGGTAGTCTAAAAAAGTTATATTGATTGGGCCATAAACTGTTTATACAGGGTGTTTGAAATATAAGATGGAGTGGAATTATAGTTTATGTTGTGGTTAAAAACATGTTTTATATCCACAAGCAGTTGCATATATAGGATAGGTGAAATATGTCGCGGAGTATAATTACAGCTATACAGGTGGATTTAAAAAATAAGTAATGTAATGATCTACAAGCTCTTCCATTTACCACATGGTTAAATATAGGGTGAGATTGGATTCTAAGGATACAAGGGTGGCAAATAAGTAGTTGCATATAAAAGGTTGTTGAAATATAGGGTGGTGTAGAGTTATAATTATACAGGGTGGGTAAAAATGGTAAAAAAATTTGTTATATAGCAGTTGCATATATGGAGTACCTGACACATAGGGCGCCGTAAAGTTATAGTTATACAGTGTGATTAAAACAAGGTTAGAAAAACTTGTAAATGAAGGGAGGTTTAAATGAAGTGTGGAGAGAAATTATACTTTATAATGTCGTTGAAAATATATGAGGAAAAATTGTGAAATAGGGTAGTTCATAATAAGTTGAGAAGATAGGATAGTTGAATTATAGGGTGGAGAAGTGTTATGGTTAATTATTAAAAAAATTGATATTGATAATTATTAAAAAAAATTGATATTGATATAAGCTGTAGCGTATACAGGATAGTTGTAATACATACAAGGTGATTCAGAAACATAATGAAAAAAATTGTTATATACGGTGCCCAATAAGCAGTTGCGGTTTTGGTGAAATACATTGGGCATATACTTATACAGGGTGGTACAAAAAAATTTTATACTGGGTGGCCGATAAGTAGTTGCATATACAAGGTGGTTGAAATAGCGGGTGGAGTAGAATTATAGTTAAACAGGTTGGATAATTTTTTTTTGTAGAACACGAGCTGTTGCATATATGTAATATTTGGAACATGGATCGAAGTAAAATTATATATAGTTCGTAAGGTGTGATTAAAACAATGTTAGAAAAAGCTGCATATAAGGGGTGGTTGAAATGCAGGGTGGAGGCAAATTATTCTTTCAATTGTGGTTCAAATATAGCGCAGTCCATAAGCAGTTGCATATATAAGATAGTAAGTGGACCAGAGTTATAGTTAAGTGTTTAAAAAACTTATTCTGTTCGTATGTACCTCATACAGTCCAATGGGCTTTTAGGTGCCATTGGTGTAGGTTTATTTAGACAATGGAGGTAAAATTTTTATTTAATTTTTTATATATTTTTTTGTCGTTGATGACAGTTGGGTTTTTGTGAATATTAGTCATCTCTAAAAACTATCTCTTTTTTAAATTAGGCTTTGTTGCAAGGGTTTTTGTATTTTTTTATTGAATTTTTTTCTTGTTTCATGATTAGTTAGGGCTGTTTTCTTCTTTTTATCATACTGATGACCTTTTAATCTTTTTTCTAGATATTGAGATGTTTGTCCAATATATGTTGCATTGCAATCATTGCATGGAATTTCGTATATGATGTTACTTTTTTTGTTATTAGGAGTTTTTGTTTTAAGATTACTGACATATTTGGACAATAAATTATAGCCTTTATGACTTGTTGTGATATTATATTTTCTAAAATAATTTGATAACTGGTTTGAGAGTCCTTCTATATATGGTAATGAAAGGTATCCATTATTTATACTATTTTTTTGTTAGTATTATTATAATATATATGTATTCGTTTCTTAAAAATTTTATTTATCATGTCTATGGGGTAATTATTTTTCTCGAGCGCAACTTTTGCTTTTTTATTGCTGTTGAATTGCCCTATCTGCTAATCCAATATATAACTAAGGTCGAAGAAAATATCATACAAAATTTTATACAAACATATATATATATATATATATATATATATATATATATATATATATATATATATGTGTGTGTGTGTTTTAGGTGGTTTCCGGGAATTCATCCGCGTAGTTGATAACTGATCCCTGCCGGGATCGATGGTAAAATGACGACGTTTCGGCAGAGTCACATCTGCCCTCTTCAGGTCGGTTCGCATAATTCTCGTAGCCTTCTGCTTTCGCTTCTAGTTACTTCTAGTTATTCGAGTAACTAGAAGGGAAAGCAGAAGGCTACGAGAATTATGCGAACCGACCTGAAGAGGGCAGATGTGACTCTGCCGAAACGTCGTCATTTTACCATCGATCCCGGCAGGGATCAGTTATCAACTACGCGGATGAATTCCCGGAAACCATCTAATACATTTAGTGCCCGCGAAAACTTAAAAACAAAATATATATATATATATATATATATATATATATATATATATATAAGCAATGTATTATGTTCTAACTGGTTTGTAATATCCAACTATAGTCGTTGACTGCCATATTTTTTTAGAATTTGAATTAAATTGCTTGCATTCCTAAGTGATTATTGAAATTACAAATATCCATCACTATTGAAGTTCAAATTTGAATGAGGTAAAAAACTTGTCTATTCTACGAATTTAAAACTATAAAACGTTTTTGAATATTTATTAATAATTTTAATGGTTGCGAAGTTAAAATATTCCTAAAAATTTTACGTTATTTAATTTAATAATATATTTTACTGAAAAACAATAAATCTTACTGTAGTTTACAACAAATCATCTGGTGAAATACATTGGGCATTGATGGATTTATACTTATAGAGGGTGGTACAAAAAATTTTATACTGGGTGGCCGATAAGTAGTTGCATATACAAGGTGGTTGAAATAGCGGGTGGAGTAGAATTATAGTTAGTCAGTTTAGATAATTTTTTTTGTAGAACATGAGCTGTTGCATATATGTAATATTTGAAACATGGATCGAAGAAAAATTATATATAGTTCATAAGCTGTGATTAAAACAATGTTAGAAAAAGCTGCATATAAGGGGTGGTTGAAATACAGGGTGGAGACAAATTTCAATTGTGGTTCAAAAATTGTTATGTAGCGTAGTCCATAAGCAGTTGCATATATAAGATAGTGAGTGGAGAGTAAAATTATGGTTATACAGGGTGGTTAAAAAATAAGTTGTAATGTGTGACAAATTAGCAACAATGTATACAGGATGGTATTAATGTAGATGGAAGTACACTTAGTTATACAAAGCGGTTAAAAAAAATGTTGAATAAAATTGTTATATAGGGTGGCCAATAAGTAGCTGCAGTTTGGGTGAGTGTTTAAATAAAAGTTTCGTGTTAGGGTGCAAAACTGTATTTTTAAATTTGTGACACACCAAGGGTTCCACCGATATTTCCAACAGGGTGGATCTAAAAACGTTAAAAAAATATTGTTATATAAGGTAGACCTTGAACAGTTGTATTCTACTATATGGAATATTTGTAATATGGGGAGAAGCAAGATTATAGTATTACAATGTGTTTAACACAATTTTAGAAAAAGCTACATATAAAGGGTGATTAAAATATAGGGTAAAGAGAGAGAAATTGTACTTTAAAACGAGGTTCACCAAATATCAAAAATAATTGTTATACAGCGTAGATAAGCAGTTGCATAGCTGAACTATAGAATAGAGAACAGTTATAGTCAGGTATTCAAAAAGTTATATTGGGTGACAAATAAACATCAGCATATACAGGATTCCGTACGCCGGTGAAACCGCGGGTAACGGCTAGTAATAAATAAAATAAAGTCACTGCCCCAATATTAATTTTGGGGGCCTAGTTATAAAATGAGCTGGAAAATAAAACATTAAATTCTTTTCAATTGCTATGATTCACTTCTGTATTATATATGTGTAGATTATGACATTGATCTATCTTGAAACAGGTTAAGGAGTTCTTGGTTATTTCCAGAATAATCTTGTTTATAAGAAAGCAGAGTTTTACCTAACTTTTAAGGATAAAATTATCCTAAAAGTGTATGCAATCAGTTTGATAAAATAAGTCAGTATTAAGTTCCAAAGTAGTTCTCATTACAAAACCACGAAAACTGAAAACATTAGAAACACAAGAATCAGGTTTACTTTAAATAAATAGAAGCTTCTATTTATTCTATTCATTAATGACATTTACCTAATGATAATCTCTCGACTTCAAGTATCAAAAAGAATTTTGGTAGTATTTTCTTGGTCTAGAATTAATGGAACTTAATGTTAATAAATACATTAAAAAAAAACCGACTTTAAAACAGGATCTTAACTACATAGCAAAAAATATGTTTTACTTGCTACAATTTTAAACGTTTTCAGAAGTCGGGTAAGTTGAACAGCAAAGTTATATGAGTTGTACAACTCATTAATGCACTTTCCCAATTATTTTCACTTTAACACAGAAAAAGAATTTAATTGTTGCAGGAAAAAAAATATTTTTTGTTTTTTAGTTAAGTTCCTGTTTTGTGAAGTAAGTTTTTGTTTTTTAATGAATTTATTTTACAATTTTTAATGATGTAATGGCTTACTCGGATGCGGTTTCCAAATCTAGAGGCCCTAAATGTGATCCTTGTGGAACACCAGAAGTGACCATTATGGGATTATATTCATTACCTCCAACCTCTCTGGTAATTTTTTTTACTGATAATATAACTAATAAATTCCTTAGAATATCATACTGAATACCTACTGAAACGATAGTTTTTGTGAGAAACGCTTTATTTTCAGGATTTTCAAGAAGGAGAAGAGAAAGACGTCCTACTCGACATCGATGCAGAAAACCGCTACAATCTGGGCAGTGACAAATCCTTAGCTGAGTCCCTGCTGGGACTGATAGTAGACACATTGTCAGATGGCAATCGCGTAATGATAGCCGGCTTTTCTTACGACAGCAAAGCCAAACACGAAAGAAACATAAAAATAGGCGACTGGTTGAAAAGCATTAACGCCATTGAGGTCAACGTACAAAATTTGGACGATATCCTCCAAAAATTCATCAACAAAACCAACGTGTTATTGAAACTGCAAAGAGTCGCAGGTGTAGATGTTACGAAGGATCCTCCAATCAATGAACTCAACAACGAATCGGATTTTGTCAAAGAACTTCTTAGCTCTAAGTTAGACAACGAAAGCAACTTCTTTTCGGTTCTGAGTAAGCACCCCGTCGGGGTTGTGTACCTCAATACTGAAAAAATGACCGAAAATAATCAGGAAAACGAAGACGTTTGCTATTGCCTACCCAGGCCGTTGCAAAAGAACATTTTGTGTACTTCAAGAGGGATGTACATAACTTTAAACCATTTGCTCAACGACGTCACTAAATCCACCCCAAAAATTACGACCATTAAGCATAAAGGACGCTTAGCCTATGTGGTTTACACGAACGTAGGCCAGTGTTTGTTTTTACTTATGTTGCCAGAGGATCACGTAACTAGTGAAGAAGTTCTACTCATTAATGAGGAAATATTGAGGGTTTTAGAATTCACTTACGGATCACTAGATAATTGCTTTAATTCTGAGCATTATCTTGCTCAGATCGATTTGTTTTTCTCCAGGTTCTTTTCCACAATTCTGAGTGACGGAAAAGCAAGGACTGTAAGGCATTATTTGGAGTATGATGGAAATGCTACTCAGGGCATTTCAAAAATGAGAAAATATCATTTCGAAGATGTAATTCCAGCAGTGGCTACTCTAGTCTTACCAGATGAGGCCCAAATGCAAATTGATGACGCCTTATCTGAACTAGAAGCAAGTGATTATAGAGAGTGGGTAAGTAAGTATAGGCGATCAAAACAAATCGCATTAAACTGTCAACAACTCGTTGTCTTAAACTTTTTCAGAATGAAGAACCTCTAGATTGCCAACGATTATTCACAATCTTGGGAAGCGCTTTATTTCATGACGGTTACTTGATAGCAACGCATTTAATTCACCAAGATCTAGTAGATGTCCAATCTTTTTGTAGGCAGCAAGGATTATTTCATTTATCACGTACTGAACCTATAAAATGCTTGGTTTTGTGGAGAGAGGTTTATCTAAATTCTTGCAAGATGGTTGATAATTCCGTGGTCTATGTTCCTAACGGGAAGAGATATTTACTTATAGTTGGGAGTGCAAAAGTAAGTATCAAGCAGCCAATTTTCTGTAATGAGACTATTGTTAGTTCTATGAGTCATCAAATGTTGTCAAGTGAATTATGAAATTTCAGAATTATATCGGTCTAGTGGAAAAGTAAACTAAGTAAAACGCTGCTTTTTGACCATCACTAGACATTATTGAAAAGTAAAATCATGAAACTTGAAGATTGTTCGAGGGTTCTAGAAGTTTCTAGTAGCTTCATACTCGGGAATGCTATATTGTTATTCCTCTAAGGTGGGCATTTAGGATCTTTATTTGCCGCTCCCTGACGTAAAATCGTCCCTGAACAGCTCTAAACTCAAACTCAATATTTGCGACACTTAGGAAGAACTATTCAAGAATTTACCAAATACCATAAGGGTTTTTTCACTCCAATTTCCCTTATTCTCAACCATATCTTTCATAACATATTCCTTTGTAAGAACATTTTCGTATTTTTCTCTCCATCTATTTCTAGAATTAGATCCTCTTGCCCACTTGATAAAGGTATAATCTGGGATATTTTTAATACTGACTAATTCAAATATAAATCAACACCCAGATTAGTTGGAGAATTCATTTCCCTTAGGGTATTATGCCACTGTTCCACGTTTTATATGCTGCCATAAATATAAAATCAAATTATATACATAACATTCAAATTCATAACTAAAAGACGAAATGCACGTCATCTTTCAGCTAGGTTTTTCTATAATCATCAATTTCTTCAACATTTATTACTATTAAGAAGCAACCCACCCTAGTTCGCACGGGTATCAGTAAGTATAAAGGGTGAGTTTTTTTGATGATCAGTATGGGGATCTAGGAAACTAGCGGAGATAGAGCAATGGTTAAATTGGGAAAGATTTACAGTTTTACTGACCCAATTTAATGACACTTTCGAATTTTTGTAAAAAGTCATGGCTTACTAGAAATTCTGAAAAACCGAAATTCTGTCGATTTAGTCAAATCCCTCTAGCTCCTTTGTTAATAATATAACTATTCAAAAAAAATTGAACGATTTTTTTATTAGGTTTATCAGATATAACGAAAAAACTAAATAAATAAGTAGGTACTTACTAAAAACTTAAGAAATTAAAGTACATAATAATTGTTACAATTTATGTTCGAAAAGTCCACCATTGTTGTTTAGACAAAAATTGCATCTTTTTAAGATTGACATTACCGCTTTCCTCACAGACCGCCTATTAGTTTCTTCAATTTTAGGTCACCAGCTGTCTATACTTTGTTTTTTAGGGCACCCCATAAATAGAAGTGTATAACTGCCAAATCGGGAGAACGGGGTGGTCATTCGCGTGGGCCATTTCTTCCTATCCAAGAGTTTGGATAGATATTATCCAAGTGTTGTCTTAATAATAACGAGTTATGAATAGGTGCTCCATCATGCTGGAACCACTCAATTTCTAATCGAGTTCTCAAATTCAAATTATGCAACATGTCTTGAAAAGTGTATTGCAAGAAATGCAAGTAGCGCTCCCCAGTAAGTGATTCGTCATAGATAAACGACCCCACAATAGTAGACCCTATGATATCACTCCAAACATTAAAACCAAATTTTATCAGGGGTCATCTTTATTCTACATGGAAAGGGTTTAGCCCAGATATGCTCGTTGTGGCTATTGAACAAACTGCAGTTAGTAAATCTAGTTTCATCTGACCATAACACCTTTAATGGAAACTGTGGATTGTCAAGGCACATGTCTCTAAACCATGTACAAAACAAAATACGTCGATGTCGTCACCAGCATGCAAAGTTTGAGAAATTGAAAGTTAGTACGGGTGGAACTTGTGCGTTTTCAGTACCTTAACTACAGTTCGTTGAGATGTGCCAGCTTCTGCCGCAATCTCACGAGTTGATGTAGATGGATTTTGATTTACCATTGCCAAAACATTTATTTGTGCTGCTTCGTTAATTTGATTACGTGCATTTGGTGGTTTAGTGAAAGATCCATATATGCGTACACTATCGTAAAGCCTCTTAAATGTACATAGAGCAGGTTGACGACGATTAAAATATCTATGAAAATATTCCTCAGCTGCACGAACTGAATTTTTATGGCATATAATATAACATTCCACCAAATTCAGTTTTTCTTCGTTAGAATATTCCATTTTATCACGAAAACTTGTCAATATCGACTGTCAGTTCAGCACTACTAATGGAATTACTCTCAAATGAGGAAACGTCAAAGTGAAAACAATCTTTTTCATGGCTACCTACGTTAAAAGTGAAAATAAGAGAGAAAAGCATCCAGAACTACGTTATTTTTATGAATAACTATATCGAGTATTATATCATTGAAAAGCTCTAAAAATGTCCGATTTTTTGAGGTCATAGCCAACTATGGTTTCCATTCAAAAAAAGATAAGTTTGTGTCATATCTCGAAAACGAGAGCTGTCACGCAAACGAGGACATGACAATCATATTCGGGATACAATTCCCTTCAATTTTGATATTTACACTTTTTTATATAAAATCAAAAACAAAGGAGCTAGAGGGATTTGACTAAATCGACAAAATTGCGTTTTTTCAAAATATCTAGTAAGCCATGACTTTTTACAAAAATCCGAAAGTGTCATTTAATTGGACCAGTAAAACTGCAAATCTTTCCCAATTTAACCATTGCTCTATCTCCGCTAGTTTCCTAGATCCCCATACTGACCATCAAAAAAACTCACCCTGTATATTTACTGATACCCGTGCGAAGTGGTGTGGGTCGCTTCTTAATAATAATAAATGTTGAAGAAATTGATGATTATAGAAAAACCTAGCTGAAACATGACGTGCATCTCGTCTTTTAGTCATGACTTTTTACCAAAATCCGAAAGTGTCATTATATTGGGTCAGTAAAACTGCAAATCTTTCCCAATTTAATCATTGCTCTATCTCCGCTAGTTTCCGAGATCTCCATAATGATCATAAAAAAAACTCACCCTGTATATGGTCTGAGTATATGTCTTACAATTAATTTACAAAAACAAAAGACAGAACTCTTGATTTTAAGTCAAATATCCAAATTCATACTCAAGAAGAGGTATGCCGCATAACAGTTAAAGGGCGCCATTTAAGTCCATTCAGTTCGAGAGTAGAATTATAAATAGAAATCTCACGCCCCGTTGCTGGACGTATAATATAAAAAAAAATGTATTTTGTTACATAAATGACTAACTTAAACAACATTTGTATTATCGTGTATCTTGTAAGCTACTGTATTTGTTATTGCCAATTTCTCTTTTCTTTCGATCTATTTGCCAGCGACGATTCCTTCATAAATCACAGAACTTAAACGATTTAAGCAGCGCACTCCAGGAAATCCAAGTTTATAATAAATGATATATTTATACTATCTATGAGAAATTATTTATATTGGTGAAAACCGTACCTTAGTTGCTACAGTAGTTTTTGAAAGTAGGTTATACAGATCACATGTAACGCGTAACGAAAATTGTATTTTTTTCGTATCGTACATCTTAATAATTTCTTTTGTGTGTTTAAGGATCTGTTGACAGTTATAATGGAAGCAGGTGGATGTACAGAAGCACCTGAGGAAAATTCTGGACCTGATGTCTTTTACGTCGAAGAAGCGCAAGCAACTCTGGCGCACATTCAAGAGCTGGGTCTCAGCGAATGCGCAGATCGCTTTCTTTCTATGAATCCAGGATCACAAGTTGTTCTTCCACAGCCGCCGTCGAATAAAAGGAAAAGCGATTTTATGAATTTGAATTTCTCGAAGTCGAGTTCTTCTTCGGCAAAAGTAACGATTACTTTCATTTTTGATTACAAAAAGTATAAGAATTATTATTTTTAGGATTTATCAAATTCATTGAAGAGAAACGAAGTAACGTCGATTTTAAAGAGAAGAAGTACTGACCATCAGAGTAATGTGACTCAGTACAGCTCCAATAATTCTCTGCAAGATGATTCTTACGACGGCCAGTCTGAGGAGTCTGGAAGTCAAGGGGGTTATAGTGAAATAAGTGACGATTCTAGAAGGAATTTTAGACGTTCGAATGATGAGGACTCCGGTGGTGACGACTATGGGGTACGTGTAGAATATCTATATGAAGAGGCGTGTCTGACATTAAAAAAATATATAACCTACTTCCACCTATAACTAAAAAGTTAAAAATAATTATAACAAAATAACAACTCTAGCAAATAAATAACACATTCAATGTTGTTAGGTACCTACCCAGGAAGTAAAAAATGTAAATATTAAAAGGTGCTCATTCTGTACAAATTAATTACCTACCAATCTAGTATATTTTTGAAGTTGGTGCCAAGCAAATCTAAAATCTTTCATCGCGTAGTTATCTACTACTTCATCAAACTTGATTGTTGCTTGGCACCGACTTCATAAATATACTAGATTGTTAGGTAATTAATTTGCACAGAATGAGCACCTTTTAATATTTACATTTTTTACTTACTGGGTAGGCACACCTAACAACATTGAATGTGTTATTTATTTGCTAGAGTTGTATTTTGTTATAATTATTTTCAGTTTTTAGTTATATTTGGAAGTCCGTTATATATTTTTTAAAAATGTTTTTTTTTCAACTTTTTAGTTTTTTTGAACTCAGCTAGTTTTCATTCTTTATTTTTTATTTTGTATGTATAACCTTAATAGACAGGGCCAGGTAACATCGAAAGCCTCAACATTACACAATGATACATTTTCATTTAAATTGACAGGTAAATGTTGACGAACAAAATGTACTATTACGCGTTGACTTAATAAGCCCAAAATATATTTATGCCTTTTGGACCACGCCATGTCACCTTTTATCAACTTTTTTGACAACTCTGTATAACTATAGATAATTCCACTCCACCCTATGTAAACCAACCATCCTGTACATACGACTGCCCACGGACAAGCATAAATTTGTTAGCTGCCTTTTGTAAACTATAGGACGGAGTAAAATCCATCCCATATTTAAGGAGTCAAATCCGTCCTATATTTCAACCATAGTATATAACTCCTTGTGGGCTACCCCATAAAGTATTTCATTTTTAACATTTTATATTATCGTCCTGTGTAACATTAATTCCTCTCCACCCTTTTGCAACTTCTTATGGGCTATAAAATAAATAATTTTTTAATCACACTGTATAAATATAATTCAATTTCAGCATATATTTCAAGCATCCTGTATATGATTTGTTTACGTCCACATCATGTAACAGTTTTTTACTCACCCTATATAATTTTAATTTCACATTTTTTTCAACATTTTTATACCACCAAACGTCCACTCCACCCTATATTCCAACCATCCTGTATATACGGCTAAACGGCCTAACCTATATTTCAATCATCATATAAATGTAACTCCTTATATCACTTTACTATGTGGTTTTGTTTGCTATAACTAAACACCCTATGTATAAACGCACCAAATAGCAGTTTAGAGTTTGACATGTGTTGTCACTGAATTTTCTATTAGGGCAGGAGAATGTGACAATCAAAAGCACCTCTTCGCGAAATGGAAAAATTTTCATTTAAATAGGCATTTGGCTGCTATACAAACAAAACGCACTATTACGTTGGAATTAAAATATTTATGAAGAAATGTCCGTTATGTCATTTCGATGAAATTTTTGATAAGAATTTTGGAATTTTTGGCGATTTTCTGCAAAACTGCAAGTTGCAAAAAAGTTTATGAGATCACCTAGGGATCTTCCTTAATAGATTAAACGTTAAAAAAACAATACACATCCATAAGGATAGGGATATTGGTCGATTTCCATGCACGCATGTGTTCATTTACAACTTTTATCACTTTACCAATCAATCACTTTACCAAAATTTGAAGTTTCACCAATCCGGATATATACTCTATTAAACAAGACCATATTCATTCAAAACGGTTCAACACAGGAGAAGAAATCAGGTAAAATACATAAAAAAAACAAAACGCGACGAATTGATAACCTCCTCCTTTTTGGAAGTCGGTTAAAAATTTCGCTATTAAATGAATGTAATTGGAATGAAATGAAATTGTCTGATAATTAACAGTCGTACAAAAATTGAAGATTCCTAAATCGTCTACAATGTAGTAGGTCCACCTAATTGGAAATCATATGCAAAACTTTCATATTGCATATAAATATTTAGAAAACTATTTATTCTATTCAAAAACAAATAATGGATGAAACTTAAACATGAAATACCTTATTTTTGGCAATATCGAAAAAAAAATCATTAGATTTTAAAACTGTGTCCAATTGAGCCAGTACATCACTAAAAATTATAAATAAATACAATTAAAAAAAATAATCAGCGACTTCAAAAAAAAAATGACTGAATTGAAAAGCAAAAATATATTTTTTTCTGCAACAATTAAATACTTTTTCTGTAGTAATTTGGGAAGTATATTATAACTTTGCGTTAAACTGGGCACCGACTTGAGAAAAAATATTTAATTGTTGCCGATATTTTTTTTTGCTTTTTAGTTCCTCTTTTTGGAATGGGTTTTTGTTTTTTGACCGGAGCAGGGACTAAATGTACGTACCGTTCCATAGAGATTTTTTTTGTTTGAGTTAATTTGCGTCAGAAGTTAGACCACACGGATTACATAATCCGTAAGTTAAGGGGAGTAATAATATTTCGGTGTAACATTTAACATTTTGTTTATGTTTCTGTGTAGTGCTACTTGAGTCTTCCTAGTTTGTTGTGTTTATAGCATATTGTAAAGGATAAGTTTGATTCATGTAGATAGATTGATTCCTTTTTCAACTTTTTGTTGTTGTTGATTTAGAGTTTGGCCCGTACATTCGTTATTTTGTGATTTGTTTTATTAAGCTTAGTGCCGAGTGCCTGTAGGGGCGGATCCAGAGACGGGCTTCAGGGCCGGGGGGCGATCTTATACTAAATTGACGAAAATAGAGAATGAATGCTTTTCTTGGGTTTGAACACATGATGGATTTATATGCATAGAAATTACATTTTCCAAGGCTCTAGTAGCTAAGATTACCTCGTTTATATTAAATTTAATAATTTTGAGGCCCATGTAGGGGGCGATCACCTCCATCGGCCACCCCCATCTGGATCCACCTCTGATTTCTAATGTTGTGGAATGCATTTCATGGCTACTTGGTTGTTATTTTTTATACATATTTTGTTCCATTTTTATTACATTGTGGGGTTACAACATAACTTGATATTTTTATCCGCGGTAGTTATCTTTTAAATTTATTTTTTCTTTCACACAATCAACCAGCATTTGCGTAGCCTGGAAATGTACCCTTTCAAAGGAACTGATCGGTGAGAACCAGGCTGTCTGAGAAGGAGATGGTTTTTATTTCAGCATACACAGTTTAGAGGCTTTCTGGATATACCTCACGAATCTACATTCAAAGCTCCAGTGGTAACAGGGCACCTACTAGTTCTTACTTTTCAGGTTTGTAGCTAAGCAGCTTTTAGGCGAATATCGTGGCCAAAATTGTAACAATAATGTTTGAAGTTACTACAATAAATTGCAAGTACGGTTGATGTAAGTGTCCAATACCTAAAGGGTGCCGGATATTTTCTGCACTGGTGACTGTAGTTATTATATAATAACCTAGTAATTGTGAAATCAATATTAATTTCTCTTTTGTTCTGTATGTATGATTGCATAGCCAAGCTGATAGACAAATTCAGTTTTTGATACAGATTTGAATACATTTTGTGATTTTAAGGATTCTCAGGAATACGATTTTCCCGCAAAGTTGATACTCTGGCCGATCGAAACCCCCAATTCCTTAAATTTGATCAAAATAATTTTAGAAAACGCGATTATATGGAAACAATGCTCATTTATTAATTTTAGATATATATTTTTTTTTCAGGATGACAGCCAAATCAGCGGCAGTAGTTTTGATATATCAGAAATAAGACAATCCCTACTCACAGAGACGGAAGATTATAGACCTTTACAATTAACGTCTGGCAATGAGAATATTTTATATCATTTCATTCATTTGGACACTACTGAAGGAATTTTGCTCTGCCCGGCTGAAGCCAAAATTACTTCTCAGAGTTACGAAACTATTTTGAACAACTTTAGACACTGTTGTCAAAAGATTCATGTTTTATTTCAGAATACATTACGTTTTAAGGTAAGAATAATATGGTCGTTGCTATTTAGGGAGGCTTTTATCATTCGATAGTTGTTCACAATGAAATCGCTTTTTGATTCATCTTAGAATCTTGCAGATGTTTCGATAAGGTTTCACTTGTCATTATCAATGCGTTGTCAGGTAGTGAGGTGTACTATATAATTATAGTATATAAGTCTAGGATCACCACATTTCACAAATAATGGCATGGTTTATTTTTGTCAGCATTTTTACTCCTTAGAGGTCGCTGTCCTCATTATCTTTTTATTCATTTATTGCCATTTTTTTATGAATTTGTCACATTTTGTATAATCTCCGATTCTTTCTATTACGCTCGGCTCTTATCACCTTTGTATTTTCGAAATCGAAAAAGAGTTTTTCGATTTTCTCATGACTCGTTAAAGCTTCTGGGAAGTTTGTCCAACATACATATCACTACGATCCTTGCAAGGTATTTCATACACGGTGTTACTTTTTGTTTTTTTTTTTGGTGTTACTTTTAACTTACTGTAATTTTCTGACACAAATTATGTCCTCTGTGGCATATAGTAGAATCATGCTTGCTGAAAAGTCGCTGAAATTGTTTTGATAGGCATGTTATATACAAATATATATGGATACAAATCTCTTGTCATTTGTGGTTACTGGCATCCGTATTTCTGTTGTTTTCGTGTTTTTTTAATGGAAGCACCCAATTCTTACTGTTGATTTCCATATACAAATGAAAAACAGATAAAAAAATGGGAATATATGTCCTCATTAATACCTAAAATTAATGTTAGAAGGAAATTTATAAAATAAACAATAAATTTTATAATTTAATTTGATCATAAGAAACCTGACCGTTTTTTAAATACTTATATTTATTTTTCAGAATATGCCAACCCAGGACATATCAAAATCCGTCATAAACAAAAGTATTGTTGGAATTAAAGAATACGGAATGGTATTTAATTCTCCTTATTATGAAGAAAAGGATAATAAGAAAATAAAAATCAGTTACTGTGTAATTGGGTAAGTATTATGATATTTTTGAGAAGGAAGATATTTTTATTAATATGTTTTTGTAGGAGACTTTTTCACATGCCTCATCCAAGAGAAGCATATGTTTGTTATCAGAACAGCATTCCCCAGAATATTGTAGAAATGGCATTTAAAATGAATATGGCAACAATAATATAAATATTCTGTCTTGTTAGACATAATGATTTAATCATTTTGCCTGTTCATTGGGGTTTTTTCTCCTCAAAATTTTTTCCTGCAGCAGATAAGTATTTAAAATCGTATTTGGAGAACAAAGTGTAGTAAGACAATTTCGTAAAATTGCCCGGATTACTGCCTTCCGTACAGAAATTCTTCCTCACAGTTATTCTGAGAGAAAGAGATGTCTTAAAAAGTTAAATACTTATATGTTGCAGAAAAAAAATTTTAGGAGAGAAAAACCAATGAACAGGCAAAATGATTCAAGACCTCCTCAACAATCTTTTCGAAATTACTTACGTATAATTATTTAATGATTATTTATTGAATAAAATATTTCTATTTATTATTTGTTTTTCTTGTGTCACTGTGTTCAATTACTAAGTTCCATTTATTCCAGTGAATATTTTCAAGTGACATTAATTATTGAGTAAATGATTTTTTCGGAATGAACAAACATATTTAAAAAATCTCTGGAAACAGGCTACCTCATAAAGGTGGCGATAATTTCAGATCAATTTGTGTTCAATCGTCGATAGACAAACTTTCCGAGAAGATAGTTTTTCCACAACTGACTTTGCCTTTAGAAATGTAAACACTTCCAAGCAATATGTGTTTTTTTAAATACATGTCATAACACTATACTTTAGTATAAGACAAACAAATTTATTTTATTGGTATGATTAGCAAAGGACAAAATAAAATTCTTAAATGTCCACTTTTTTCTACTCGGCCAGGCCATTTCAAGAGCGGAGCATCGGGCTCGCCACCCTCTAAAAACGTCACAGGGTAACACCAATGAATATTTTCTAGGGTTAACACAGTAAATAATATATAAAAAATAATTTTAAAGAATTTATTTATATAAATAACAATATAAAAGTGTTCAAACTAAGAATTTTTCTAAGACTTTGTACTACAACTTTTTTCAACTAATTTATCAATATAAAAACATATTTAAAGGTTTTAATACATACTTTAAAAAAATAATTTACAGCTAACATGAGCACATATGATCTCACAACTACCTGATTTTTATTTAATAATGTCTATATGAAGACCCTGATAAGGAATTCAATTCTTATAAAATTTGATAAAGCATATACATTTGGTAATGAATTACATAAATCACTGGGAAAATCAACAAAACATTTTAAGTAATTAGGTCTTGTATTATTTTAATAGGTTTCAAGAACCAGTGCTTTCTGTTCTTCTAGATTTAAATGAAAAATGATGACTGTTTCACTTTCATAGGTTATTCTATTTTAAATATTTAAGTATATCTGGCGTTAAAAGATCTGTTACCAGAATCCCGTATATATATATATATATATATATATATATATATATATATCTGACTCCATGCGACTTTTCCGTCTTTTCCAAGATTAACAGCTCACTCAAAAAAGCCTTGCAGACATTTAGAATCATGCGAAGAATGTTTAAAAGTTAATGACTTGAGACAAATTTATTATTATTGTGAAGCTATTTGGCTTTGGTTTTTTTGTAATTTTTAATTAAACAGTTTTCTTAACAAGTCATCGTTATTATACTTTGGCTATCGTAAAAAACCACCAGCGTCAGACTTTATATAATAAATTAGAAAGAGAAAAGTAAGAAAGATAAAATAGAGTCAGAGACATCAGATAATAGAAAACAAAGAACACAAGGCAACCGTTAAAAAAGTTTAAAGATTATAGGAGCCCCTCAAAAACAAATGATGTTGTTGATGCAGAAAATAATTAACTTATTAAAAGGATTACCAGCTAACAGCAGATCAATTAGATTAGAACAACAGGGCCAAAGGAATGATATCAATTTCTTTATAGGAAGAGAAATAAAAGAATTAAGAAAGAACAGACAGAGACAAAAGAGATAAGAGAATTAAACGACAAAGCGATGGCTGAGGACAATTTAATGAATGAAGTAAAAAGAAGGAGCGGTTGAATAGTGGTTTAAGAATTCAGAAAAAAAGGACGACCAATAATAAAATCCTCAAATTAACTAAACAAAAATCAAATTCTAGATCAGTCTGCCTACTTCTCAAGTCTCACTAAAGAACTGATTTAGAGTATATGTTTTATAATCAACTTGGTGTCTCAATCTGCCTACTCTTCGAGTCTTATCAAAAGACTGATTTAAAAGAGTGTCAGACTTTAGATCGAATTCGGGGTCTCAATTAGGCAGATTGAGACCTCAAGTTTCATCAGACAACTGAACTTTGAAAATAGAATGTTCGAAACTGGCGAATGACGATCAAACTTTCAAATGGAATAATCGAGAAAAAGCATTACAAAAACAAATTGATACAGCAAAAGGAACTTAACTTAAGACATAGGACATATAGAGACGAGTAGCCAACAAAAATGGCAGAAGTTAGAAGCATGTTTCTGAGAAACTGGAAATTGGATTGTGAGACGTGTGAATGATAAAAAAACGAAGCTCGAAGAAGAATTTGAAAAAGTTGGATTGAACATAAGGGTAATTCGCGAAACTAAAAACGGGACAAACCTTTACAACCACAGAAAATGGAATATCCCTTTATTATAGCTAGAGCGAGCTAAATTTCAAGATAATCAATCAAGATAAATAACAAAAATATAGGGTTTCTTAATATTAAAAGTATAATTCAGTAAAATAATGGTTGTAGCTCTGTATATTAAAAATTAACACAGATGTTACATTATTCCTCTAGAAACTTGGTGTTCATCTTTTATTCACGATATTTCCAAAAACATACTGTTTTCTGAATGATATTTGTGGCATATTTTTCAATGTTTAAGTACTTCTTGGAAGTAACATCACAATACTAACTTTTCAAAATTTTTCAATCCATTGAACGCAAGACAATATATTGTTTCTAGTCGAGAACTTTCATCAGTTGCGCTCCCCGAATTTTTTCATGTGATTTCTATCCAGGGAATCACAGGGAAACGGCGTTACACACAGTAGATACCGACTCCCGATTTGGAGTCTCTGTGATTTTTCTGAAACTCCTGGATGTCGGAATTCATTTCGCGATAAAATAACATCACAAGTCACGAAAAATTACTGTATATTCCAAACGTTAGTCTAGGTCTAGGTCTAGGTCAGACCCGGTTATCAATGGTTGAGAAACTATGAATAAAAAAGGCACAATTCTAAAACGTAAAAAAAAAGTTTGGAATATACAGCAACTTTTCGTGACTGTGGTGTTACTTCCAAAGAAGTACTTAAACAAAAACATACTATTTAGGAACTTTTATGAAACTTATAGTTCATAAAAGAATACATATTTGATATGATGTACATTCTTGGAACATCTTGGATATTATAAAAATACTTTTAAAATAAGCTTACATTCAACTGCCAATTTGTTTTCATAAAGCCAATTGTTTATCCTATAAATGGCATTTATAAATTATTGCAGCATATGACTATAGACTAGAGTCAAAAATCAAATATCTAGGTATGCAGGTTGATCCGCTCGTATACCTTAATGTTTTGTCCAATTATTAATAATTTATTGAAAAGCTATACAACTGACGCAACTATCTTTTAGTCAAATTAAGTCGTATTCCTCCTTTTGCACGAAGTGAAATCCTGTATGAGAATTGAAGTTCTTCAAATCCTTGTGCAAGACTAATGTGATAAGCTTTCAGGAAGTGGAAAATTATTGTTTTCATTTCCAGCACAGCATATTTGTAACCTGAAATGGAAAAAAACTTGATTAAGCTCGATAAACAATTATTATCCTTAAAGGACCCCGCAGAATACTTATGGGAAATGACTTTCGGCCCAATTAAAGTGTATGATAGCTCTTGAAGAGTAGATCAAAAGTGTTCAGGTCACAAAGCTTCAAAACCAATAGTTTAGGATCTACAGCTCTCTAAAGTTGACCTGGTCCAGAATCATATAAGGATTATGTGGGGTCCTTTAATATTTATTGCAAAAGTTTGTTTGTTAAAGCTCTAAGAATTTTAAACTTTAAGATGTAGGGAACAGACAAATTATTGATAAAATATGTGAGTTTTCGGTAGCAGAACCTCAACACACTCTCTTAAAAAATGTAGATAGTGTATAATAGTGAAATGAACATTGAATACAAGGTCCATGGGCGTAGCAAAGAACGAACAGGGGAGGGGACAACTTCTTTTTCCGATCTGTAAATATACTCACTGACAAAGAAATCTTAACACCCAGAAGAAGTTTAAATTAATATTGTCTTGGTAAAACGTAATATTGTATTCGTTTTTTTGTGTTTTTTAATTCACCAAAAAACAAACCATTTGATGGGTTCCAAAATCGATGTTTAGTAATATTAAAACGCCTAGAGTACGTGTACGCCGAATGTATCGTCAGCTAAGTGAATTTGAAACAGGTCGAAATATGGGTTTACGGGAGACGAGTTTTTCATTTCAACAAAATCGCTACCCACGAACAGAAATCCAACTTCTCTTATGAGATGTTGTCAAGCGTGGTTTGATAATACCCAAAATTGGAGAGGAACAGTCACCGGACGTCAAAAGGGCACAAATGAAATTCAAGATCGACGTTTAAGACTTATTGCTTTTAGAATCCTATTTTCGACAACTCGATGATGAGTGGTTAGGAGAACAAGGCCATCTTGCAAGTGTCTGTACTGTAGCATTATCGACCTGATCTTGTGCTACCTCTGACTGCTGAGCATCGACGGCAACGACTACAGTGGTGCAGAGAACAACAACATTGGAATGTGGAATGGCATCGGGTCATCTTCTCTAATGAATCTTGATTCATCTTAGGTGGACATGATAGCCGAAGAAGGGGTAGACCATATACTTTACTATTAAATATATGGGTTAGACGACGTCGAGGAGAAAGACATCAACCTCAATTTGATATTGGGCCACACGTTCACCGAACAGTAGGAGTCTTTGTTCGAGGCAACATGACAGCGCAACGTGATCACGAAGTAGTGAAGCTGTATGTGGTCCCTTATTAAATCTCTTTATTCAGTAATAAAATACCAGTTTACAAGACATTTCAGCCAAGTTGTTTCCCCGGCTGTTAGGGTTACATATTATAAGAGCACCCAGTATAACTGGGTCATTGGGTCACCTAACTAAGTCATTACCTTAAAATTAAATCTATAGTCATAATATATAAAATAGTTAAAAGAGATAGAGTTAAAGATACGAACAGAAATAATCGATTAAAAACCCTATAAAACAAAACAAACAATTAGGTATATACATTTAGACAATTAAACAAAACTTATAAAAAGATTATAACCACACTGAGTAAAAGAACAATATGACTTGAACGGTTAAAGCACAAACAAATATATAATACTACCAAATACCATGATCCTATTTACATTCCTTGTCAACTAACTTTAGACCAACGCGCGAGATGATCGATCGTCGGCGCCGGTTGAGCGAGATTCGTGGAGAATACGATTGCCTTATGGGCTATTGGGGACTTCTCTTGTGTGATCTGTGTTGGGGACTAAGAAGTTATTCCGATGTAGTCTTATAATATAGAAAAATATAGATGGGAGGGGGGGGATTATTTAATTGTAGCACCGAAGTAGAGTATGAATATGGGAAAACAATAGTGGCGAGATAATAAAGGACGAGAAAAAAAAGGTGGCTTATTTCTGGAAGTTTAGAAACAAGGTTTAGAAAACAATTATCGCCACACCGCTCGATTAAAGAAGGAATGTGAATATAGAGAACCGACGATGGCGCTGTTGGCTAATTAATCGGCTCATGGATCCCATATTTCAACAAGATAATGCTCGGCCTCATGTTGCTGTTTAAACTTTTTTGACTCATGTGAATCTGTTGCCATGGCCGCCCAAATCCCCAGATGTTTCGCCCATAGAACATGTTTGGGATATGATGGTAGAAGGCTTTAAGATATAAAAAAAATATAAAAATAGACCAGCTTATTGAATCAATGCCAAGACTTGTTGGGGAGTGTATAGAAAACCGTGGTGAACAAACACATTATTAACAAACCTAGAGTGGGAGGAAGTTCAAGCTGAAAATTGGGATAATAAAATTGGTTAGCAAGGGTTGTTACTTAGAACTCCTTCGGTTTAAGATATATATATATATATATATATATATATATATATATATATATATATATATAGAGAGAGAGAGAGAGAGAATGGAATAGATTTTAACTCTTAACAAAAACTTAACGAAAAAAGCCCTTAGTCGAATCCACCGAGATAAACTTTGGAGCAACAAGAGGATTCTGATTCTGCTTTTTCCGGATTGCAGATTTTTTTCGAATTAATTAATTTATATACCTAAACCGGCATATAAACAAAGTTTTCCGACGTTTCGCCTACACTTATAAGGGGCTTTTTCAAGAATGAGACAAAAAACAAAACAAATGTTACTTACTTTGCGGCGACTTCATTCGTTTCGTCTTTTTTTCAAATTCTAAATGAATTTGTGCGTCATTGTGACAAGTTGAATAAAAAGTGAAGTTTCGAAGTGTGTTCGTGAGAAAAAGATGAAATGAATGGAGTCACCGCAAGGTAAGTAACATTTATTTTGTTTTTTGTCTCATCCTTGAAAAAGCGCCTTATAAGTGTGGGCGAAACGTCGGAAAACTTTGTTTATATGCCGGTTTAGGTATATAAATAAATTAATTCGAAAAAATGAGGCAGTCCAAATCCGGAAAAAGCAGAATCAGCTATGACTCTGGCCGCGAAAACCTCCGTTCTCAAGAGTATTCTGTTCAGTTAATAAACGTAATACAAAACCAATGCCTAAACATCAAAGTGATTATTGATATCGGTAGAGACATTACTATAGAAATAAGTTTCAATGTGTTAGACAAGGATGTACTCTCCTAGACTATTTAATATTTACGTAGATGAACATGTGGGAGAATGGAAGGAAACCACACCTTCTCGAATAATGATTAGGTTTAAGGATTTTATAAATACAATGTTTTTGCTGATCATCAAGTTATAATACAAAACACAGAAGATGAATTGCAACACTCTGTAAAGTTCAAGTAAAGTTAAAGTTAAATTTAGGTCTTTTAGTTTCGAAAATAAAGTGGGGGAATGGGTAAATATTTTTACATTTTTGTTAAAATCTTATAAACATTTTAAGTAGTTTAAAAATATGAAAAAAAATATATTTGTACTCTTCATAGTTCAGAATGAGACCTTTTATTTGATGTATTATATGATGCGTTTGAAAAGTTAATTTTTTAAATTCCGTTTAATTCGATTATTTGCTACAGAAAACTTTTTAATAAACGATGTTTTTATAACTATAATGCAATAGCGGTTCCTGTTAAGAAACAATGACTTGTTTTGCTTTCAAAATTTCTTGTTTTTTGTAATTTTATTAAAAACTTTACATATTTACCCAAGCACATTCTTGGTCCTATGCTGAAAGGTATAAATCCGTACGGATGTATTTTGTCTAAATTTTCTGGTGAAAATCTTTCCGGGTCAAAAATTTCTGGATTCGGATAAACATGTGGTAACCTGTGAGTGATGAAGGGGGAGTAGAATAAATTCATGCCAGCTGGAAAAATTCTTCCGTCTGCAAAATAGATAATGTGAATTAGTATATTAGTAGAATAATACAACAACTGAAACTGATGTACGAAAAATGCATTAAAGGATAAAGAACCTTACCTAGTTCAACGTCTTCTGTTAGTACTCTTGCCATTAATGGAATAGCTGGTGCTAAACGCATCGTTTCCTTTAACACTTGCTCCAAGTATTTCATGTGGTTGAGATCTTCAGCAGTAAGTTCATCGTTAGTTACGTTATTAATTTCGTTTAATATTTTTTGTTGGATGTCTTCATATTTGGCTATATAGAACAGTGCAAAGGCTACTGTTGCCGCTACTGAATCTTGACCCTATAAAAAGTTCAGAGTCTGGGTAGATTTATCAGATATTATTTAACTGTTTTTTTTAATAATACGTCAAATGATATGCAGGTACTTCCATAACCAGAAATTGTTTGGTTCCTACTTTTTACATATATTTGAGGTCAAATTTGTATGAAAATACTTACAGCAAGCATAAAAGTAACAGTTTCATTGATTATGTCATTTGAAGTGAATTCTTTGTTTTCTTTAGAGATGTCTATCAACATGTCGAGCAGGCAGTCTTTAATTCTTTCCACTTGGGCACACCTCTCTTGCAGGATCTGTAATAATAAATTAAGATTAAAAACTATACATTTGAAGGTGTAAAATTTTAATGTTGTTCTTTTCTACCACTCAATTCTTAGTTTATAACACAACTGACTAAGTTTTGAATTATTTTCGGTAATTTGCTAGTCGTCTTTACTTGACATAAAACATTTAAAAATATATATATATATATATATATATATAACCGACTTCCACCTATAACTAAAATGCTATAAATAATTATAACAAAATACAGCTGTAGCAAATAAATAACACACTCAATGTTGTTAGGTACCTACCCAGGAAGTAAAAAATGTAAACATTAAAAGGTGCCCATTCTGTACAAATTAATTACCTACCAATCTAGTATATTTTTGAAGTCGGTTCCAAGCAAATCTAAAATCCTCCATTGCGTACTTATCTACTACTTCATCAAACCTGATTGTTGCTTGGCACTGACTTCAAAAATATACTAGATTGGTAGGTAATTAATTTGTACAGAATGAGCACCTTTTAATGTTAACATTTTTTACTTCCTGGGTAGGTACCTAACAACATTGAATGTGTTATTTATTTGTTACAGCTGTATTTTGTTATAATTATTTTTAGCTTTTTAGTTAAAGATGGAAGTCGGTTATATATATATTTTTAAATGTTTTATTTGCAACTTTTTAGTTTTTTTGAACTCAGGTAGATTTCATTCTTTATTTTTTATTTTGTATGTATAACCTTAATAGATAGACCCAGGTAACATCGAAAGCGTCAACATTACACAATGATACATTTTCATTTAAATTAACAGGTAAATGTTTACCAACAAAATGTACTAGTACGCGTTGACTTAATAAGCCCAAAATATATTTATGCCTTATGGACCACGCCATGTAACCTTTTTTTCCACTTTTTTTGACAACTCTGTATAACAATATATAATTCCACTCCGCCCTATGTACCAACCATCCTGTACATACGACTGCCCACGGACAAGCATAAATTTGTTAGTTGCCTTCTGTAAACTATAGGACGAAGTAGAATCCACCCCATATTTACGGGTCAAATCCGTCCTATATTTCAACCATAGTATATAACTCATTGTGGGCTACCCCGTAAATTATTTCATTTTTAACATTTTATATTATCGCCCTGTGTAATATTAATTCCTCTCCACACTTTATGCAACTTCTTATTGGCTATAAAGCAAATAATTTTTTAATCACACTGTATCAATATAATTCAACACCAGCATATATTTCAACCATCCTGTATATGATTTGTTTACGTCCACATCATATAACAGTTTTTTAATCACCCTATATAATTTTAATTTAACATTTTTTCCAACATTTTTATACCACCAAACGTCCACTCCACCCTTTATTCCAACCATCCTGTTTGTACGATTGCCTATGGACCACTATCATTCTACTCCGTCCTATATTTCAAACATCATATAAGTGCAACTCCTTCTATCACTCTACTTTGTGATTTTGTTTGCTATCACTAAACCCCCTGTGTATAAACGCACCAAATAGCAGTTTAGAGTTTGACATGTGTTGTCACTGAATTTTCTATTAGGGCGGGAGAATGTGACAACCAAAAGCACCGTCTTCGCAAAATGGAAAAATTTGCATTTAAATAGGTATTTGCCTGCTATACAAACAAAACGAGCTTGGTACTCATTGATTTAAGGAACCGAAAATACTATGCTTTACCAGTGCCTAAAATTTCGGCACTATTACGTTGGAATTAAATTATTTATGAGGAAATGTCCGTTATGTCATTTCGATGAAATTTTTGATAAGAAATTTGGAATTTTCGGCGATTTTCTGCAAATCTGCAAGTTGCACGTCTCAGAAAAGTATATGAGGTCACCTAGGGATCTTCCTTAATAGATTAAACGTTAAAAAATTATACACATCCATAAGGAGTTTTCGAAAACCCGACCAATATGTGTTCATTCACACACTTTACCAATAGAATTTTCTTTTCCAAAATTTGAAGTTTCACCAATCCGGATGTATACTCTATTAAACAAGACCATATTCATTCAAAACGGTTCACCACAGGAGAAGAAATCAGGTAACATAAATACAAAAAAAAAATACTCGACGAATTGATAACCTCCTCCTTTTTGGAAGTCGGTTAAAAAGTATTGAAAAGCTTCTATGTAACATAATTGTGTAGGTCGTTAGTTTATCACTTAATAAGCTACATACAAAAATAACAAATAATAAGAGCAAGCATGTGGGCTGAAGAAATAAAATACATAGATTTGAAATGATGACTCCCTTTAAATCACCAGAGAAAAAATATTATATAAAAGACATATATTTTGTGCTATAGATTGCTTCAATAAATTACCTAAATTTTTTTGATTGGTGATGGGCTGATCAGAACTGCAAAATGTATATCTTTGTTCATGTATTTCCAGGATTTATAAAATTGTATAAACATAAGATTTATTCTTATTAAAACATTATTAATTGGTTAAAATTGAATCTTGAAAAAAATATACAAAATTTCTGGGGGGGGGGTTGAACCCCCAGACCCCCCACTGGCTACGGGCTTGTAAAAAATGAATAAATGAAAATATCTAGCAAAATATTTCTCGTTGACAATACAATCACAATGATCATAATTAATGTCAAATTTTTATTTTAATTTGTTAGGTAATTTAGTTTTTAAATTCATTTAATTTGTGAGTATGCCAGACCAGAGCACAGGTTTTTCTATACCTCCTGATAGATACGGCTGTGCTGTATTACAAACATTGCATGTATTTAAGTATTTATATAACCCTTGTATCTGGTATTCAATAAACAATAAAAAGAACACACCCAAAATATTAATTTGAAAAAAAATAGTTTCAATTTTTATTAGAACAAAGTTATGAATTTTTGAAAAAAATCCCAGCCTCAGCCGTTTTTTCGGCCTTCGGCGATGAAAAATATTCTATCCTATTCATAAATATAAAATTTTGAAAAAATTTCAGATCTTCTGTTCGCAGCTTTTCTGATACGGTATTACGATCGCTTTATCACATAAGCAAAAAAGAAAAAAAAAGCGTGTTCTCCAGTAGAAATCATCATCGTTCCTTCGGCTGCCGAGTCTTTTCGAGAATCGTATTTTTTTATCTTAAAGCGTTTGTTGTCGTACTGAAATGACACAGGGTCGGCTTTGGGTAAATTTCGTAACACGGGGGGCAGTGTTCAGATCAGATCAGAAACATCCCCTCCATGGTAGGGAGCGAGTCGATCTAAATGAACCACCTTCAATTTAGCCTTGGGGTTTCGACGGATCCGGTAGACGACGTCATTAAGCCTCTTGACCACCTCGTATGGACCATCCCAGGCGGGTGTAAGCTTTGGGGATTTACCCTTGCTCCGTTGGGGGTTGTACAGCCACACTTTGTCCCTCTCCTGGAACCCGACTGAATTGGCCTTGAGGTCGTATCGCGTCTTCATCCGGTCACTGGTGGCCAACATCTGCGTTCGGGCTAATTCGTGTATTGCCAGCATGTTATGTTGGAGCTGGTCGGCATAATCGTCGATGTCTTGGGGAGGTTCTTCGGGGGAGCCAAATGCCAAATCGCAGGGTAATCGCAGCTCCTTTCCGAATAGGACCCTGGCTGGGGTCAGGCCTGTACTATTATGTACGGCAGAGCGATATGCCAACAGGAATAGGGGAATATGCTCCTCCCAATCACGCTGGTTATTGCTGACGACCTTGGATAGGTGTTGTTCCAAGGTCCTGTTGAATCTTTCCACGATTCCGTCTGACTGTGGGTGTAATGGTGTTGTTCTCGTTTTCCTGATCCCCAACATCGTGCAGACCTTCTGGAATACATTCGATTCGAAGTTATGCCCCTGGTCTGAATGTAGTTCCATCGGGACGCCAAACCTGCTAAATAGTTGTTCTACTAGCACCGTCGCTACCGTGGTTGCCTCTTAGTTGGGTATCGCATATGCCTCAGGCCATTTGCTGAAGTAATCCATTGCGACCAGAATGTATTTGTTCCCCCTCTCAGACTCGGCAAACGGACCGGCGACATCGATGGCAATTCTCTCAAATGGGACGCCCACATTGTACTTCGGGCCCTTATTCGCTGCACAGGTGGCACATCTGCGGCACCAAGCTCTGACGTCTTCGAAGTAGTTCACCCAGTAGTACCGTTGGCGAACTTTGTCTAGGGTTTTATTCATGCCCAGGTGACCTTCGGTAATTCCATCATGTACTTCGGTCAGGATGGCTGGTAACTTTTTCTTCGGAACTACCAGTTGGGACTTGGATTCTCGTCCATCAGCGCTTTCCCAAACTCGCTTGAGCATTCCATTGTCTACTCTTAGAGAGTCCCACTGAGCCCATAACGATTTCAGCACGCCGGAGTATCTAGCTACCTCGTCCCATCGTGGCCCTCTCATTTTGAGTGACAAGATTGGTTCGATGTCTGGATCAGCCATTTGGTCCTGGATGATTCCGTTGTCCAGTCTTCATTGGCCTGCACTCGGATCTGCCTGATGGAGATACCCTCTCGCTGTTCCGTCTTCAGACAATGCTTGCATTCCTCTCTACAGGGTCTTCTGGATAGGGCATCGGCATTATTGTGCAACCGGCCGGCCCGGTGTTCCACCTTGAAGTCGTATTGCTGTAATTTCTCCATCCATCTGGCCAGTTGTCCTTCCGGTGTCTTCATGTCCAGCAGCCATTTGAGTGCGGCATGATCTGTTCGGATTAAGAAATGGCGACCATAGAGGTATTTGTGGAAATGGTCTACAGCCCTTATTATTGCAAGAAGTTCTTTTCTGGTGACGCAATAATTTCTTTCTGGCTTCGAGAATCCACGGCTGTAGTACTCTATCACCCTCTCTTCACCATCTTGCACCTGGGATAGGACGGCCCCCAAACCTGTGTTGCTGGCGTCGGTGTCTAAGATGAACTTGCCGGACTGTGTAGGAAAGGCTAGGATTGGGCTGGAACATAGTGCTGCCTTCAGTCGCCTGAATGATGTTTCGCAATCCTGAATTCAATGAAAGGTCTCTTTATCAGTGGTCTGACGATGTAGAGGGGCGGCGATGGTGGCAAATCCCTCAACAAAACGCCGGTAGTATGAACAGAGGCCCAAGAAGCTTCGGAGTTCATGTTTGTCTCTTGGAACTGGGCAATCACGGATGGCTTCTATCTTGTCTTCGTTGGTGCGGATTCCTGACTCGGACACTACGTGGCCCAAAAACTCTACTTCTTTTTGAAACAAGGAACACTTCTTCGGATTGAGTCTCAGGTTGGCGTTATTAATTCTGGAGAATACTTCGCCCAGGTTCTTCAGATGGTCGTCGAATGTCTGGCCCCTGACTAGAATGTCGTCGAGGTATACTAAGCACGTCCTCCATGTTAACCCGCTCAGTACATACTCCATTAGCCTCTCAAATGTAGCGGGTGCATTACATAACCCAAAGGGCATGACCGTGAACTGAAACAGCCCTTTACTGGTGGAGAACGCTGTCTTCTCTCTGTCGTTAGCGTGCAGACCAACCTGCCAATATCCACTTTTTAGGTCTAGTGTGGAAAACCAACGGGAGCCTGCTAGTGTGGTCAAAGTGTCATCGATTCGGGGTAGTGGATAGCTGTCTTTCTTCGTGACATCATTCAGCTTTCTGTAATCCACGCAAAATCGGGTGGTTCCATCTTTCTTTTTAACTAGCAGGACGGGAGCAGACCATGGACTGATGGATGGCTCAATAACTCCATTTTGTAACATGGACTCGATGTTTTCCTGGACTGCCTGTTGTTGCCCCAATGGTAGTCGTCTAGGTGGTATTCTGATGGGTTGTGCCTTTCCGGTATTTATTCGATGCTGGATGATGTTGGTGCGACCGGTAGTTCCATTTTTACTGTTAAAAATTTGCCAGTGTTTTTTGATAAATTGCTTGGCTTTCTTCTGGTTCTCTGGTGTCAAGTGTGTCAAGTGGTCAGCAAACTATTGTAGGAACTCTTTATCGGGCCCTGTCTCATACACCGACGTCTGGTACTCTTCTTCGCAATTGATGATGGTCTCTACTGGCTCGAAACAAGCTATCTCTTGACCATTGGCAATTCTAATGTCGTTGTTGGACAAATTCAGGACTCTGATTGGTATATCTCGTCCGGTTTTAACTATAGCCCGTCCAACCAAGTAGTCATGAGCTGAGTGTACGGGCTCCACCATTCCAACGCAGCTCCCAGGATTGCTGTCTAGCTGCCCATGAATAATCTGTTCCGTTCGACCGGGAATTCTAGCTGAAGACTTTGCCACAAATTTTATGGGCGTGACTGATGTGTTGACGGGCCGTGTCAATACAAATTCCTCTTTCAGGAACCGAAGAACATCATATCTCGGGTCGAACATAAATCCATGCTGGCTAATTAGGTCCATTCCCAGTATAAAATCGTCCTCAATATTCGCTACCAGGACCCTATGCCGGATCATGTTGTCCCCTATCTGTAGCACGACATCTGCCTCATCCTGTATTGACATGGACTCGCCGGTGACTGTTCTGAGCTGGATGTTATTGGTAACTGGCCGAATTTCTGATGCTCTCAAAACCCTGGACTTGGCAATGGACACAGCGGCGCCGGTATCGATGGTGATGGTAACTGCTCGCCCGTTGATGGTGCCTCTGATGACTAGGCTGCCGCTATCTCGGAAAAATCCCCGGATGGATACTGTTTTGGGGGCTGGTGGAGGGACAGTCAGCATTCGCCCCCCTATGCTGACTGACTGACGGTTTCTGGACATGTGGCTGTTCTGTTGGTTACCCCTGGTCGGTGATCGTTCAGGTGGCCTCACTCGACAATTACGTTGGAAGTGCCCTGTCCGTCCGCAGCCGTAACATGCCCCTCTGGTGTCAGTTCTTGGTGACCGGTCTAATATTTTGTTCAGACCAGCCAGCAGCGCTTGAAATGGTGACTCTGACTCTTCCCGGTTGAAGGATACTGCTCGGACCCTCGGCTTTGACATGTTCATGACGGCCTCTACTTCCAAAGTCCGAAGTAGAGCTTCATTACTCTTCTTGACGCCACTTAGTCTTAGATTTCGTTGAACTTCCACATCTCTGATGCCGTTTATGAAACTCTGTGTGGCCAACTGGTCTTTCGTTTCCTCTGGCAGGTCTGGATAGGACAAGTGAACTAACCCTCTAATCTCTGCTTCGAATTCTTGAAGACTTTCACCGGATTTTTGCGTTTTTCCACTCAGTTGGACTTGGTATACCTGGCTCAAGGATTGATTGCCGTATCGTTTGTCTAGGATGGCGATGATCTTGTCGAAATTGCCTTGTTCATCGACTGGAATGCTTTGGAGGAGTTCTAGGGCCGGACCTCTTAATGAAATTACCAGAGAAGTAGATTTTTCTTGATTATCCCATCCATTAGCTGTAGCCACGGCCTCAAATTGCCGTTTATACATGGGCCAAGATGAACTGCCGTCGAATGTGGGTGGTTTACTAAAGGAACCTTTGGTACTCACGGTGTTCTGGTATTTTCCTCGCTGTAAGTCCTGTTGCATTTTTTTGATTTCTGTTTCTACCTTGTTTTGAATGGCACTGATTTCAAATTTCACCTGGCTCTGTATGGAATCGATGTCATCTACTTTGGTTTCAAGGGCCTCCAGATTATTTTTTAGAATCTTTATGTCGTCGTTTATCTCTTTTATATCTGATTCTACTATTTGCATTCTTTCATTAACTGTTTCGTTAACTTGTGATACTATTTGCATTAGTTGTTCAAATTGCATTTGTCTTTTTTCTTCAGTTATTTTAAATTCATTTTGTCGTTTTAATTCAGTTTGATCTTGTTTTTGTTCAAATATTTTAAAATTATTTTCTCGTTTTTCTTCAGATATTTTAAAATCAATTTGTCTCTGTTCATTCAATTTCGAGAATAATCCTTCAATTAAATTATGTTGTTTTTCTTCCATGGTAGTGACAAGATTTTCTAATTCTATTTTACGTTTTTCATCAAAAGATTTTACTAACCTTTGTTGAATTTCTTCTTGATGTTGTTTTTCCTTCTTGTCACGTTTTTCTAGAATCTGTGCAATTTTTTCGTCTAGTCCCTCCGTAACCTGTTTGATAATTTTTCTGGTAGTTTCGTCGGTTTTTTCCATACTTCGGGTTTCCATAAATCAAATTACGCTTTCAACTGCACTTAATCCTTCACTTCTGACACCAAATTGCAATATAGTCCGTGGGTTCAATTTAAAATTATAAAACTAATATCCACTTTCACTTTTCTAGAACTTTATTTACATTCAAACAGCTGATTCAAATACAATAACAATCCCATATAAGCTAGTCGTCGCGGTATCACTCACCGGCGATCGTGGTGTGCTTCTTTTATAACCCCAGCGTCGAATTCTCCAGTAGAAATCATCATCGTTCGTTCCGCTGCCGAGTCTTTTCGAGAATCGTATTTTTTTTATCTTAAAGCGTTTGTTGTCGTACTGAAATGACACAGGGTCGGCTTTGGGTAAATTTCGTAACAATATCATGTTATTTAGGTATAGCCTATTAACTATTATTATCAAGCCGTCTGCTGTTAAATTTTGTCACTTGAAAATATCTATCGTTATTGTCATCCTTATGAAATCAGGTCTAGAGACAAACAGACGAAATAAATTAAAACAGAATAAGTGAGTCAAATGAAGTATAAGGAACATTCACGGAACGTCAACCCCATGGTGACGCCACTGCATACAAGAGTACAAGGCCGCCACACATACAAAAATCTCATGCATGGGGGCCATTGTACCCTTGTTGGCCGCCATGCATGAGATTTTTGTATATGTGGCGGCAATAGGCGTTATTCCCTCGCTTGGTGTCACCAGTGGGCCAAGGGGTACGTTTCCGCGAAATTTAAATGAAATGAGTCGAAAAAATATTATTGAATATGGTAAATGGACATGGACATGAAGGGAACTAATACAGAAAAAAAGCTGAACTTGATTCGAGGTAGAAGATAATTCCATGGCAGTGGCAATATTTATATAATTTTGTAGGTAGGTTACAACATTCTAAGTTATTGATTAATAACCATGCATAACAGACGAAAATTACGCATTTATCGTACCTGATCTTATCAATTATAAAAATGTCAATGCACCTCATGATATTCTATTAGAGGATGGTTGTGAAACATTATTTTTTAAGCTGTTGAAGAAATATAAAGAGAGAAAGGGGGCACGCTATCAATACAAGCCTTTCTCAAACTCAAAAAAACTGTTCTTTGTACATTTCGGCCCCTTTCTTCTTTTGTATTTTTCACTCAACCGCTTGAAAAAATACTGTCTCCATATACTGTCATCTAAAAGAATGTTATCAGATGGATTGAAATTTCTGTAATTGATAAAATCAGGAAAGATAAATATGTAATGTTCCTCTGTTCTGCGTGGTTATTAATAAATAACTTATCAAAATATTGCAACCTACCTGCAAAATTATATAAATTATACCATCTCGCAACAACTTCCGCTTTTTTTCCTGTTGACCATTTTTTTTTTCATGCCCATTTTCCATAATAAATAATGTTTTTTCAACTCGACATTTAAATTTCGCGGAATCGTACCCCTTAGCCCACTAGCGACACCAAGCGACGGAATAACGCCTATTGTACCCTTGTATGCAGTGGCGCTACCATGCGGTTGACGTTCCGTGAATCCTCCTCATACTGAATGTTAAATCCAATTTAATCGGCTTACCTTTCTGGTATACTGATGTAAACTGAGCTTCTGCTTAATTTCCTTTTCTGCTCCACCGGTTAACTTGAAAATCGATTCAAACATTAACCATGGTTTAACTATTCGCTGAAGTAACAACACTTCACCTCTGGAAAAATCTAACATTACAAAATTAACGATTATTCATATTTGAATAACTCACTGTCTATATGGTGACTGCTCGTTTAAGGGCTCACCCAAAATGGCTCCTACAATATGAGTGATAAACATTTAATATATTATTTATATTATTATAATTGTATAAAGCAATTCAATGATAACAAATTAGTAGGAATTCAGAACAGCAGTAAAATTGTAGTAGTAATCCCGGAAGGATTGTTGAGGAGGTCTTTTATTATTTTGCCGTTCATTTTGTCTGACACTGTCAAAATTTTTTGACAAAGAAGAAAAATTGTACCAAAGTGTCACTTTGAGAATAAACCTCCAGCTTGATTGATAACGACTCCAAGTTTGGTGTTAAAACGATTCCAAACACAGACAAGTATCACACAATATACAAAACACTATTTATATACATGATTACTGGTTGATCATAATTTCTGTACAAACATACAGTAACCGGGTATCCGGGATTGCGAGTTTAGTGGTGATGAGGACGACCTGAGTCATTTAGCTGAAAATGCCCAATGAAAAAAAATCAATATAATACTTTTTACAGGTAGTCAAATCCATTTCCTGGTTGCTACCCATAAAACTTTCGGAGTCATGGCAGTCGATCCCAGACCTCGTTTCTGGCGACAAGGCGGTGCCCGTTAGTATTTAGTGAAGGAGAGGGTCCCGGCCCTCGAGTGTGACTTATCAAAACTTTACACAAGTAGTTCGCCGGACACACTTTCCTGCGGGATTGAGCGAAAGGGAACGAGGCCGACTTGTGAACCGTTAACACAAGTAGTCGTCGAGGTTTGATTTCTTTCGAGAATGAGGCCTCCACGATGTCTGGGGTAGCAGCAAGGACCGTCGTTTGAGATGTTGGGTCATCGCACTGTATGAGGCGCGACCTAGTATTCGAGACGAGTGCCCACCATGCGCATGTTACTCGTAAAACTAGTTCTGTGATCCACTTTGTGGGAACACCATTGTAGTAAAGCAAGCATGGGAGAGTAGGTATAGTCTTCTCTATGCTAGGTAAACCTTGAACCGACGCGGTTAGGAGAAGTACTATCGGAGGGGTCGTCACTCCAGTCTTTGACTTCTGCAATGTCCGTAAGGACCAAAGAGGTACTGCGGGGGAGAGGAAGCCCACAGAGCGTGCAATCGGTGCTTCTCCGTCTGGTGTTGGCCTCGCAGGGGCAAATGATACAACTGCGTATGACCCCTGGGCGGGCATGTGTGTACTCTGAGTCTTATTCATGTGCATGCCCTTGAGAGCGGGGGATAGAGGTTTCGGACGGGGGGCTCCTGTCCTAGAAAGGGAGTGAACCTTTCTACTATCCGAGGCAAATCCTATTCCCATACGCGCCTGGATACCTAGAAATACAGCCCCGACCGCTGTATGGTGCTCCGGGTGCGCCCATAGACCGGTAACCTCGTCCATACATAGGGTTCATAGACTTTGGGTTGACTCGGATCTCCTGTCCAGATATGCGGTACATCGGGCGCCTGTAATGTTCGGGTGTGGGATTAAACGTTGTAACGGATGAACTCCGCGGTGCGCCTTTGTGTTTAGCCTCCGGCTCGATCACTCCAACACAGTGGTGCATCCAGACAGAGGCCGTCGTTTGCGGTGTCGGACCAGCTTACAAACCCTTTTTTGCTGGCACTAGAATCTGAGATGATTGCGACTAAATGAGTCGCTTGATGTATGACGTGTCCTTGGGGTCACCCCGCTGTGTTCGTAACTATGACTCTACTAAGGTATGCTAATGAATATTTGGAACTGGTATCCACATTTATATGCGATTTGGAGAGAGGCCTTAGCGACTGGTTGCTCCTGATCGCGCTCCTGGAGGTCCTGACACGGAAGCAACTCCCCAAATACAACAAGAAACCCTCTTTTCACTCCCAGAAACTTGAAAAATGGCTTCATGGTACTTAAATTTCTTCAAGTAGACGAAAGCTTTACTCACATAGTTGGCTGTAAGATAATCCTGGGTTTAATGTAGACCCTCATTTTACGTTACTCCATATCAATGGCTTTTTGGGAAGGCGAACATATGAAGTGCATGTAAGAAACCTTATAACTGACTGGAATAATGGCAAACCCATTGGTGCTCTGGTCTATTTTGTCGTATCAGGTATTTTCTCAGATTGGGAAGATTGGGATAGCAAAAATAATGTCAGAAATGCAACCGATCCCATAGATCTTGCCAATAAATGGTTAGACGTTTGACAATTGTTACAACCAGAAGAAATTGTTAATGCTAATGTGTATGAACAATCAGTAATGATTTACCTGCCACAGTCAAGTCATATCCTTTATTGCGTGAAAGATTAGGGGTTCTTAAGGAGAGTTCAAAGAACCAAAAGCAGTTGCGTAGCTAAAGGGGGGGGGCGGAGGCGGTCCGCACCGGGTGTCACCCACTTAGGGCCCTTAGGGGTGACACCTAACCGTGAACATCAGTAGTGTCACCTATAAAAATTTGTAAAACCGTGACAGATAGATTGCGTAACCGTCACTAATTAAATAATTTATGTAACAATACTTTGTAGGTGCCTACTTGCCTAGTGAGTTTTTTCCATTCAAGACCATTGTATTGTAAGGGTTTATATTTGGTTTCACGGTGAACTGAATTCGTGTTACGAGCATAAAAAAATTGATAATTAATTTTTTTCCCTCTACAAACTAACGACCGATCGGGGATATAGTTTTTTATCCCCACCTAGGCGCAACCTACAAGTTTTTGATTGAGTTTTGGGGTGACGCCTACAATATTCGCCCCGGGTGCCACCCATGCTAGCCACGCCACTGACCAAATGCTATCAGTCAATATAACACCAACAAACAATGAACATACACATTTTACTGTTTCTTACAACATAAAAATTGAACGAAATTGCAAATCACTGTCACTGTCAACGGACACCATGTTCCAAAGAATTCTTTACAAAGGCAGAAACTGTTCCTACAGTTGCTGCTTTAGTCCTTGAACTACAGTTTGAAGTGGTACCGGCCCATGAGGTGTCATACTGTGAAATTATTCTAGAAAATAGAATTCGAAATCGCCTTACTACATTTTATTCCCCATTTACAATTTCAAATATGTTGCAGGAAAAAACTGAGAAGAGAGAATATTAATAAACAGAGAAAATATAAAAAAATTAAAGACTAGCAAATCAATTATAGGCAAAAAGAGTATTTTTACTTACTGTGAAGAATCGATAAAACACACGTGTTGACAAAGGAGGTGATATTAACTTCTTGGTGCCCGTTTAGGTTAGCAACCATTTCTTGTGATTTGTTAGAAAAAAAGGTTATGTACCTTTCCAACATGTTTGTATTGAAATAGGGTTGAAGAAGTCTCCGGTTCTTTTTCCAAGCGAAGTCTGAAAAACACTAAAATAGCATTAGAAGTGCTTAAAATAGTTCTCATCAATAAAATCATATATAAAAAAAATACTGATTATTTGGTACTCTTGTTCGAAATACTCAGTTATTGATTTGAACATGTACCCGATTGATTTCTTTCGAAGATTATCAATGAAAATGCATGCTTCAATGACTCAAAATGTTCTCCATATTTCATCTTGGAAATATTACACATGCCCTACAAAACATGAGATAAATATTTGTTATGAGAAAATATTCTTCAGATTGTTTTTTTTAAGCTGTCTAGGAAAATTAATTGGACTAGGGCAGCTGTGGAACTTGGTCAGTGTTTGACAGACATTGAAGAAGAATTCTGTGGGGAATCTTTCAATGATTAAGAAGTGGTATAGAGCTTCGTTGTGATCGTTTCAGCACAAGTGATGAATAAAGTGCTGTTCCATCAGGCAAAAATCTATAAATTGGCCTAAGAATTGCTACCCCGTCCAACATATTCTCCAGATTTAACCCCCCCCCCCCCCGACGACTATTTCCTATTACCAAGCCTGAAGACATGACTGGACTATAACAGATCTGAGTCGAATGAAAAAGTCATCACTGAAAAAGCCTATTTGAGAGCCTTCAGACCTATTATTTGGAAGAAATGAAGAAATTGGAAAAACGCTGGATTAAATGTATCTAGGTAAATGTTAGAATATGTTGAGAAATAACACGCTTATTTGCTGAAAAAATATGTTTTTAACTGACTTCTGAAAAGGAGGACGTGATAATTCGTCGTCACGTTTTTTTTATGTATGCTCCCTGATTATTTAAAAACGGCTTGGGAAATTTTGATGATTTAAACGGCATTGTATTAAGAAATATTACAGAAACGTATCATATAATTTTATATAACGTGAGATTTACGGTTTTCCAGAAAATCAGAAAAAACCAAGGGACTAAATTTCTGTGAAATTCAATGAATCTTCACTGTTTTCTCTAAAACTGTTCAAGCAATTTGAGTATTACGAATTGTATTCTGCAAAGATATGTTCCAGCTTGATTCCGTATATTTTTCTCTAACGTAAAATATATCATTTTTCTGAAAATCGGAAAAATATATGGAAAAAAAACTGGTAAATGTCAAATTTTCATCATAAATATCTAGTTTAAATGCCAAGATATGCCATGAAAGGTGTGTGTATTGGTTTTCATTTCTATTCATTTGAAGTCAGTTTCTTTCAGAGACGAAGTTAAGTTAAGGGTATTATAGTCGCGTGAAATGGCAGAAAATATTCCAATAGTTTATTGAAACGAAAATTTGTTATGCTGGCTATCTCTTCTGTATGGTATACGGTTCTAGGTGTGTGCGTGCGTGCATGTGATATTAGATGGTACATAAGCACTAAGCAGTGTAATGTAATTGTAATGGGTGGCACATAAGTAGTTACTTATGTGCCACCCATTACAATATTTTTTGAACCACCCTGTATAACTAATTCAATTCCAACTTATATTTCAACCATCCTTCTATAACACTGCTTATGTACCATCTAATATCACATGCACGCACGCACACACCTAGAACCGTATACCATACAGAAGAAATAGCCAGCATAACAAATTTTCGTTTCAATAAAATATTGGAATATTTTCGTATACAAGGTGGTTGAAATAAGAGCTGAGCAAAACTATAGTCAGACAGTGTGGATATTTGCGTTATAGGACGGACAGTTATACAGAAAGCTTCAAAAATGTTAGAAGCAGTTGAATATACAGGATGATTGAAATATAAGGTGGAGTAGAATTACAGTTATTTAGGGCGATTAAAAAAGTTATATAGTGTGAAACATAAGTAGTTGCTTATACAAGGTGTTTGAAGTAAGGATGGAGTAAAATTATTGTTATTCAGGGTGTATCAAAAATTTTATAAGCATAATCAGTTAGGATATTTGAATTATAGGACGGGGTATAATATAATTATAGACATGGGTTCAAAAACATTTAGAAGAAGTTGTATATATCGAGAAATTGAAATAAATGGTAGAGTAAAATTATAGTCATAAAACCATGAGCAGTTGCATAAATGGAATAATAAACATATGGGGCGGGGTAAAATCATAGGTATACAGGAATAATTTAAACAATAGAAAAATAGAAAGAGGCAATAGTGTGGAGAGGATTTATACTTATACAAGGTGGTTAAGATATTAGGACCGTTGCAATATTGTGTGGAGTTGATTTATAGTTATACAGGGTGGTTCAGAAAATGATAGACAAATAAGTTATATAGGGGTGACCAGTACACAGAAACATATACAGTGTGGATGCAATATAGAGTGATTAGAGTTACATTTATAGAAAGTAAGTAAGTAAGATAAAAAAGAAGAATATCTGAAAATAGTGATTGTTGCACACGGTTTCTAAATGGTTTTTATTTTAAGTCAGCTGAAGTCGGTTCTTTTTTAAATATAAATTATATTGAAATAGTCACAGACTTATCAAACTGCCTCGTAGTCATGGGCGTATTCAAAATGAAGCAGGCTGGCTCAAGTATGATCTCTTATAGTTCAAGTCAATACTCAATTGAACAAATATTTAAATAGTAAAAAATAACATAGTGTATTTATTGAGAATCTCTTTTCTATCAGAAATAACAAACAAACTAAAATATGTAATAAATTAATCTATTCTCACCATTATTAGTTATTAGCCCTTCTCCGAGAAAATTATGCAGCACCTCGTAGAATATGTTTTTCTTCGACACCTTATTGTTTCCTAATATAATTTTCAAGTGCTTAGGTTCATATACCAACACGAAAGGTACCAGTGAGACCCAGAATCTTGTGAAGGAACCGTACCTTTGTGAACAATAATTACCCAGGTCAAACAAACCTGAAAAAAATGAACCAAAATTTGACAACAGAAAACGTCCCCTCGGTATGGTAATTTTTTTGTAATGGAGTACGAAAAAGGACCGCAGAATGTGTTGCTGGTTAAACTCCAAAAAACTAATATTAATGTAATGTTTTTATTTTCACACTCGGGTTCAGTTCAGTTCTTGGATTTATTTAAAAACACAGTCCAACTCACTCTAATTTATTTCCACAACTATTTACAATTTATATCTACTTAAGTATTCAATACGACCGACGAAAACTGAATACCTCCTATCGCCAGCTGTTTCTTATTTATATATTTATCTTGGAATTATCTGGTACGTCCACGAACCATCAGGAAACTCTTTCATGTTCTGGAAGCTTTAAGGGAATTCCCAGTAACGGCAGCGGCCGCCTTTTGAGAGACAAACATTTCGGGTTCCCAGAATTGATCGGAATAATGTCCCTTCCATGAATAGGTTGATGGCCGATTGCACCAGCTGTCGGATGAATTCTCGTAACATTGCCCCCTCCTTAAGATCATTCCGTCCCGAAATGGTCCCAGAATCCTTCCTGGTGTGACGATATTTGCAGGACTCTCCATTTCGACAACGGGAAGTTTGGTGGAAGTAACAGTCAACGGTTTTCGAATCTGGGCTGCGAGTATTGAGACAGCATACCAGGATGTCGACGCCACTGAATCGAAAGATTGTTTCCATCATACTTCTCACCACCCTCCAATTCAGTCCATCCAACCCGCAGGCTATCTATGGGACCGCCAATTTCATCAGATTTTTCTCCATCATCACATTCCTCAATTCTACCAGAGTCTTCCACAGATCGCTGTATGTTGGCTTGTCCTGCGAGAATGTTTTCGTTAGCAAATAAAAGATGTCTCTGGTACCCACTGGTTGTTTATCTTCGAGATGAAGGACCTTCCCTACCACTGGAACTTGTTCCCGTAGCTTCTGGAACTGGCCGTACTTCTTGGCAAACACCTTGGCTATTCCTTTGGACATCCGGAGATCTCGAGCCACACAATGAGTCAGGGCATATTCTATGGGCACCTCAAACAGGTCTCGGGGTTCCTCTGTGGTCACGTCGTGCTGCACTTTCTGCCCATTAGAGTACAGTGCCATAAACTGTTCGAAGGTCATCTCGTCATCGGGTGGTTGGATGCTGCGGACTTGGGCTTGGTCATCTTCGCTGTCATGACTTCCGGCATAAGGGGCTGTTGAAATGTACGACCTTTGGTTTTCCCCGAGGCAGCTTCTTTATTCTGTAGACAACATCGTTGATTTTCTTCACAATTTGGTACGGCCCCTCCCAAGATCTCTGTAGCTTGGGCGAATATCCACGACGACGTTGCGGGTTATACAACTAAACAAGATCATCAACTTGGAATCCTCCGCCCTCGGCTTTGATGTCGTAGGCTTCCTTCATTTGGGCACTGGCATTCCCGATGTTTAACCGGACTCGTTCATGGATGTCGTTCATCTTTTGACGTAGCTGGCTGACATAGTCTTCATCTGCGGTGTCTTCTCCTGGGGGACATCCAAACTTCAAATCGCATGGTAGTCTTAATTCTCGTCCCATGATAATACTGGCCGGGGTCTGACCCGTGGACTCGTGCACAGACGAACGATATGCCATTAGAAACAAGTGCAGATACTGGTCCCAGTCTCTTTGGTGGTCACAGACTACCTTTGACAAATGGCGGTTAATGGTTCTATTCATCCGTTCTACCATTCCATCGGATTGCGGGTGTAATGCTGTCGTCCGTGTTTTATTGATCTTCAAGAGTTTGCAGACGTCTTGGAAAAGAGTAGACTCGAAGTTTCTACCTTGGTCTGAGTGCAACTCCAAGGGAACACCAATACGACTGATCCATTCCTTGACAAGGACATCAGCAACGGTCAAGGCTTCTTGATTCGGCAAGGCATACGCTTCGCCCAATTTACTAAAATAGTCCATCACCACCACAATGTACTTGTTTCCAGAGTCGGATTCAGGAAATGGACCGGCAACATCAATGGCTATTCTTTCGAATGGACTGCTCAGGTTATATTGCTTCATGGGAGCTTTTGGGCGCTTCTGAGGCCCATTACTTGCTGCACAAACAGTACATTTCCGGCACCAGTCCTTGACATCCACTTGGCAGTTTACCCAATAGAAGCGTTCTCTCAACTTCCCCAGGGTTTTCGTTACTCTCAGATGTCCTCCAGTTGTACCATCATGTAGTTCTCGTAAAACCGCTGGTCTCCTATTTCTGGGAACTACAATCTGTTTTCTGTCGTTTCCCTCTTCTGGAGTTTCCAGGACGCGCTTGAGAAGTCCATTTTCCAGGATGAGGGAGTTCCACTGAGCCCAGTACGACTTTATGGTTGGTGAGTATCGGGAAATCTCCTGTCACGTAGGTTTGCGGTCTTCTTCCTTCCATTGGATAACTTCTTTCAAATCTGGATCTAATCTCTGGTCTTTTTGGATCTCCGCAGATTGCCAATGGTCATCGATGGCCGCAGTTCTACAGAGAACAGCCCTTTTTCTTCTGCTCGCTGACAATTTATGCAATCATCAGGGCATGGTCTCCTCGATAGGGCATCAGCATTCTTATGGCTTGTTCCAGCTCGATGTTCAGTCTGGAAGTCGAATTCTTGCAACCGCTCAATCCACCTGGCCACTTGTCCTTCGGGGTTTTTAAACTGCAGGAGCCACTTCAGTGCTGCATGATCAGTCCTCAGGAGGAATCTTTTACCATAGAGATACTTGTAGAAATGTTCTACCCCCTTTACCATAGCCAAGAGTTCCCTGCAGTAATTCCGTTCCGGCTTGCTCAAGGTCTTGCTGGAATAGCCGATGACTTTCTCCTGACCGTCTTGGATCTGCGAAAGCACAGCACCAATTCCGACATTGCTTGCGTCGGTATCCAAAACGAAGTTCCCATCTGGCAAAGGATAACTTAAGACGGGGGCACTCGTCAATGCTCTTTTCAGTGTCTCGAATGATCGTTGGCATTCCTCGTCCCACTGGTACTGCACCTTCCCCTCTGTGAGTCTAGTAAGTGGCTTGGCGATGTGGGCAAATCCGGCGACGTACCGACGATAGTACGTGCATAACCCCAGGAAACTTCTTAACTGGTGGATACCTTTAGGTATCGGCCATTCCTGGGCGGCTTTGATTTTCTGTTTGTCAACAGCTACTCCCTGTGCGGAAACTACATGTCCAAGATATTGCACCTCTTCTTGGAACAGCTGACACTTCTTCGGGCTTAACTTTAGTCCGGAAATTCGAAGTCGCCGAAATACCTCCTCCAGGTTCCCCAAGTGGTCTTCAAAAGATTTTCCAACCATGATAATGTCGTCAAGATACAACAGCCACGTTTTCCATGAAAGCCCTTTTAACACTGTTTCCATCAATCTTTCAAACGTTGCTGGAGCATTACACAGTCCAAACGGCATCACCGTGAATTGATAAAGTCCTGAGCCGATCGTAAAAGCAGTCTTTTCTCGGTCTTCTTTAGAAAGTTCCACCTGCCAATAACCGCTCCAAAGGGTAACCAGCGTATCTTCAATTGTAACACAGAAGGGTTACAAAAGGGAAGTGGAAAACATAGACTTCGATCCAGGCCATTACGTATCTAGGGAAAAAATCTAAAACTTAGCAAATTGCAAAAATACAAGCGGTACATTCTTGGAAGGGGATAGCTGTCTTTCTTTGTAGCGTGGTTTAATTGCCGATAGTCCACGCAAAATCGAGTCGAACCATCTTTCTTTTTAACCAAGACAACTGGAGAAGCCCAAGGGCTGTTGGATGGTTCAATAGCACCTTCTTCCTCCATCTCGCGGACTATCCTGTCGGCTTCTTCTCTTTTAGCAAGGGGTAGTCTTTTCGCCGACTGGCGAATAGGTTGAGCGTCCCCAGTATTAATTTTATGTTTCACCAGGTCAGTCCGTCCTCTTTTTCCGTTTTCTACATCGAAGATATCCTGGTAGTTTCTAACGATGTCCCTTAATTTTGCTGTCTGGTTTGGTTTCAAATTCCTAGATGAATCGGTGATGAGTCTTTCGAGTTCCTCAGATAGTTTACCTGGTGGCATTTCTGCATGCTGTGTGCTTCTGACTACAGAGGAAACTGTTGAACAATGGCCCAAAGTTGTTCTTTTCTTTAGCACAACCGAGTAATGATTCAGGTTCATTACTCTTACTGGCACAATCTCTCGAGCACGAAACAGAGTCTTCCCCAGTGCGACTCCTCTGCCTACATTTCTGTCGTTAAGTTCGTGATCAAACATCATTACTGTTCCAGCTTTAGCTCTTCCATCTAAGAAAGCATCTAAAATGATTTCAGCTCTTTCCGGAACACTGACATCCTCTGCTAAAATGGCTCGAAGCATTATGTCATCTTTTCCATGAAGCACCACTTCTTCGTCATTCACTCGCAGAATTCCATCTTTGAAGTTTAACTGGAATCCCCTGGAGCTCATTACATCCAATCCAATGATTACTTCGTGTGCGATGTTTGCCACTAATGCCAGATGTAAGAATGTTGTGTTTCCCAAGGTCATTTCAACCTCTATTTCACTATGGACTTTCGCTGCTTCTTCTGTCGCTGTTCGCAGTTGCCATTTTGTTGGTTTTATCATCGTCTCTAAAACGATGTTGGGCCTTATAACTGTTTTTGTCGCACCTGTATCCAGCAGCATTGCACATTGCTTCCAATTGATAAAGCCATCTACAAAGACACTGTTAACTTGGTTGCGTAGCGAAGCGAGATATGCGTAGATAGTTGGGGCTTGTTGGCTACAGGTCGACGATCTTCACATCACATCCGTTTAACTTTGCTGCAGCCTCGAATTGGCGCCTACAGTTAGTCCATGACGTTTTTCCATCAAATTGTGGAGGTTTCATTTTGTGTCTTGCTCCTTCGAGGCCAATTTTCGAATCCACTACTTCCGGACTGTTTCTGCTTTCGGTCTTTGGTGGAGTCTCTCCCCTTTGTATTGTGACTACTTGTTCTCTTATTTTGTGATCTCACCCTCCATTATCTGTTTTAGGTCTTCTATCCGCGTTTCATTTTCAACTATTGTCTGCTTTAGCTCCTCCATTTGAGCCTCATTCTCGGATATTTTCTCTTCCAGCATTGCTGAATTTTTCTGTACCATGCTTTTCAATTTTTCTTCTAGGGTTTGAGAATTTTCTTGTAATGTTTGTAGTTTATCTTCTAAATTTTCTTCCATTTTTTTAATATCATACTCATATCTCCATTACCAGAAACTTCAAACAAATAAGGATCGGGATCGTTACCTTCATTTATTAGGGCATCTCGTAGCCGTTGAATTAATTCACTTTTCTTTCCACTAATTTCTAAATCCGTTTCTTCAAGTTCTTTTTTTAAGTCCGCCACTTTCAGTTGGTCCAAACTCACTGTTTTATACATTGTTAGTTTATTTATTTTCCACTTCTAAAAGTTCCACAAATTCACTTCACACCTGACACCACTGTAATGTTTTTATTTTCACACTCGGGTTCAGTTCAGTTCTTTTATTTATTTAAAAACACAGTCCAACTCACTCTAATTTATTTCCACAACTATTTACAATTTATATCTACTTAAGTATTCAATACGACCGACGAAAACTGAATACCTCCTATCGCCAGCTGTTTCTTATTTATATATTTATCTTGGAATTGTCTGGTACGTCCACGAACCATCGGGAAACTCTTTCATGTTCTGGAAGCTTTAAGGGAATTCCCAGTAACGGCAGCGGCCGCCTTTTGAGAGATAAACATTTCAGGTTCCCAGAATTGATCGGAATAATGTCCCTTCCATGAATAGGTTGATGGCCGATTGCACCAGCTGTCGGATGAATTCTCGTAACATTAATTTATTGATAGGGGCGTATAAATTCAATTAAAAAATATGCACTGAAGGGCAAAAAATCCTTTATTGGATTATCTCTTTATATTGTATTATTTCTCCATCGTTTCCGGGGTCGATCCAACGATCTTATTCCTGCTGGCGATATGCCTGCTGATATTTTTACTACCCTATTAGCTGCTTTTTTCTTATGTGATTGTTCCGTTCCCTTTTTAGGCAACCAGCTGCTCTATTGACTTTCTCTATTTGGTTTTTTTAATTCTGTTTTTGTAGATCAAGAGGTTGATTCCTCCATAGTGTGGCTTCTTTTCTGTTACCTTTTTGAAACAGCGGAATTAGAATGCTTTTCCTCTGTTGTTTGCGTACTTTCTAATGTCTTAGAATTTTGTTAATGAACAGTGTTAATTGTTTTATCACCGCTATCACACAGTATTTTATTACTTTTTTGGCTATTCCATCCTTTCAATGTTCTCTGTGCTTTCTCAAGTTTCTATCTCCTTATTCTGGTGTCTTCCTCGACTGTGATTTTTTTATCTGATTCTCTTGGTGAAGGTTGGTCCTCTGAATATATATATATATATATATATATATATATATATATATATATATATTTAAATAATCTATCTAAGTGTTTGTTTCTATGTTTCACTTCCATTATTTCTCTCATTTTTAATTAGAAGGTGTGTATCATATTGAGGAATTCTAATCCAAATCCACTTTGTGGCAAGCTAGAAGTTATTCTAGTCTGCTGGGGAACATGGGAATATATTAAGGTTCCAACCTACCATCCGCCATATGTGTTTAATGGGGGACAAATCAGGTGATTTTGATGGTCATTCCAGGAACTCTATGCCAAATTCTTGAATGAAAGCCATTGTGTAATCAATATGGTGCCTGGATTTATCCTGTTGAAAGAATTCATTTGGTATGGTTTGGTATGTTTTGTAGGTGCTCATGATACCTAGAGCTGATCTACTTTCCATGCACATATCACCCCATACTTTGCTGTCTTACTCTCTAACTTTTTGATTAACTGTCGTCATAGAGAATATCTGTCGTGTACCTGCAACCAGATCATTTATTTTTTTAAATCATTTCTGATAACAAGAAGGCATGGCGCAAATCACGGCCTTGTAGTCTATGTTGTCAAATTATTGATGGGCCAGTTTCTGTCATAGCCATAATATGTCCGTTTTCGAAGATGAAATTGATGACGATCCCCAATTCTTGGCATTTATAATGTCGAACCAAATCGAAAGCAACGCGAAATAATCGAAAACTACTAGTAAACTATTTTAAAATCCTCAAAATTATCTTTGCTATTTTTAATCTTTTTAAGCGAAAAAATTATCTAAACGAATATTAAATCAGGAAAAATTAGAATACTAAAAATTCTGAAATATTTTTTGTTCTCCAGTATAGCTGATGCCTGAGGTATTTGTGAAATTGAAAAAATACTTACTTTCATTGCTTTTGACAATAAAGGTGTTGCCAATTATTGGTAAACTCCGTGGGCCTTTCAAAGACATACAAAGTTTAACACATCTCAAGTAGTTCCTAAAGTATATCAGCGCCGATAATGTTATAAGGAGCAAGTAGCTGAATAGTTCCATTTTCCTGTAAGGAATATGGAAAATTAAAGGTTAATTCTAAAATAATACACTTTCTCATGTGTGTATTTTTACTGTCAAATTTATAATTATAACCACAAAAACCAAAGCAGTCAGAAAAAAAGATATTGTCTTGGATCCAAACTTTTGACCGACCCCGTATGACACTGGCATTATATGTGAACTGTGACTGTTGTCCTTCCTCTATCTTTATCACGTTATGAGTCAATTAACACAACCTCCTGTAGAAAAATCCGCATTTTCTTCAGTTCTTTCTTCGAATTCAGCATACAGGGCATTACAACGAATGTGCAGAAGTCTGTGGAGTTTGGTTTACGAATATGTAAGAAACCAGAAGGGTCATATTCAGTCTTTAAAAACTTGTGCAAAACTGTCAAAATCAGAGTATAAGTCTTTAAGTGATTTATATATTATGTGAAGACATTCGATAACGAATCACCTCATAGAATTGGGACTTGATGGAAAACACACAAAGCCAAAAAAGAAAAATGACTATTAATATACAGGGTGTCTCATAACAGTCATAACTAATGGACAATATTATGATAATTGCAGTTAGAGACGTTGAAAATATTGATTGACACAAACATGCCTTAATAAAATGTGTTTAGTAAAAAAACGGCTTCATATATTGAACTCAAATTTGGTACAGCATGGTTTTCAAGATCGATTAACAAGATTTTCATGGTACTCTTACAGGGTGTTTGTTACGAAGGTTGAGTTAGGCAAATCCATGTTTATTTTTTTAAAACCCTGTACAATTTGCGTTTCGACGATAAATAATGAAACTGCCCTAAATTAAATACAAAAAACGTATACTTGTTGAATCTCCATATTTCAAGGCGTTTTCAAAATATTGCCAATTTAAGACTGGCGCTTAGTCATTTAAATAAAACGGTTTCAAATACATTCAATTTAATTATGAATAAAAAAAAACTAATAGATTCACTTCATCAAACTGGCATCAATGCATTTTATTACACTTTTTATGAAATGTCGTCTTATCTTGAAAAAGGTTGCAGTGTTATTTTTAAGAACATTTGCGGCTTCCTGAATTTTCTCTAAAAGCTCGTTTCGGGTATTAATTTCATTGCTGTACACCAAAGATTTCATGTATCTCCATACGTGAAAGTCCATAGGAATAAGTTCTGGCGGCCAAGGAAATTCACTGCCACCTCCAATCCAATAAGAGGAACTTCTTCGAGTAAATTACCCAAATTATTTTCCAAAAATTCTGTATAGTGTAATGCATTTAATCTCATCGGAAGTTCAAACGGACCAATGAAGTAATCGCCAATAATTCCACAACAGATATTAATGGAAAATTCATGCTGAAAATGAGCTTCACGATATTTATGAGGATTATCAAAATCATAATAGTGGTTACAATACAATACGAAGTTTTCAAGAAACGTTGGATGTTGGATGATTTTATGTTGCATCCACTGACAGAACTGTAGTCTACGTGGTAAGTCATTGGGCAATAAATTTTGTACGGGCGTAAAGTGATACGGATACAATTTTTCTGTAAGTAAAATTTGTGATATACTCGATTTACTTACACCGGTAGCTGCTTGCAAGCGCTGAGAACTAAAATATCATCTTCATGATCAGCTGAAATACTTTTAGGTCGGCCACCAAAATTTTTGGTGTGAAACGAACCTATTTCACTAAATTTGTGTACAATCGTTGGAATATTTTACGATGAGGCACATTTCGATTTGGATATAACTGTGCAAATCGTCTAACTGCAGCACTTATACATATATAATTTGTGCATAAACACAAATCATATCCCTTAGTTCACTATTTGCAAATTCTTTAATTCTAGTCATATTTAATGAAGGCTTATTTCAATTACTCACTTTAAAACACAGTAAAGAAATCGACATTGTGCAAAGAAGAAATCAATAGTTAATGTCAAATTCACAACTTACTTTAAAAAAAATAATCTTTTTTGAGGCTGTTTGCGGTGATATGCTGTACCTTATTTGAATTGCAATATCTCGAAAACGCCTTGAAATATGGAAATTCAACTAGTATATATTTTTGTATTGAAATTATAGCAGTTTCATTATTTATCATCGAAACGCAAATTATACGGGTGTTATAAAAATAAACATGATGTGCCTAATTCGACCTTCGTAACAAACACCCTGCAAGAGCACCATGAAAAATGATAACAAATTATTGTTTATTGCCCTTCAAAATTATTCTGTACCAAATATGAGCTCAATATATGGAACCGTTTTTTAAATATCACAAATTTTCAAAAAACAAATACCCACTTTACAAACCCTGAATATCGTTTACTACAAACATTTTACTAAGGCATGTTTGTGTTAATCGGTATATTTTCAACGCCTCTAACTGCAGTTATCGCTTTATCCATTAGTTATGGGACACCTTGTATATCAATAGTCATTAGGCTGGATCGATTAGCAAATGAGGGAGGTACTAATGAGAACTGGAACTGAACATGAACTACTGCGAATTTGAAACAACATAAAAACTCATAAATATTAATGATGGCTCAGAAATATCAACAATTGGTGCGGATTGAGAAATGCACCCGATATTTTTTCTTTGGCACGAGGACAACTGCACTTTGTGAACTAAATAGAGCTCTGAAACATCTAAAGGCGAAGTAAAATCGAAGTTGAAAGTATTTAGTTTTATCTTAATGTTTAAAATCGTGGTGAATGCGCCGGTTATAACTAAAAATTATTGTATTGTCAATCAAACGACATACCCATACATAGTTTCATTTCGATACGATAATTAGGAGCGTATTAAAAAAATAAAGCAGGGATGTCTCATGTCGCCTATAATGTTTAGCCTATATCTACCAACGAGCTTGCTGAATCAATCTGAGACGATGAAAGCCAAGAACTGGGACTAAATATTAACTTGGGGAAAGCTAAATTTATGGTTATAGTAGATTGTAGATTGTAACAGAAGCTTTTTTCAACTCCAACAAAAATATAAGTTAAAACTTTTTTTCCAGTTCTCATTAGCTCTTCAAAATTTCGAAAGGTCAACACTCTTGTATTTCTCAATCAGAAAAAAATTTTGTCCTCTTAGGCAGGAGCGGATCTAGAGTGTTTTTGAGGGGGGGGGGCAACAATGAAAATTGTGATAAGACAAAACATTTAAAAAAATATATAACCGACTTCTACCTATAACTAAAAAGCTAAAAATAATTATAACAAAATACAACTCTAGCAAATAAATAACACATTCAATGTTGTTAAGTACCTAAAAAGGAAGTAAAAATTGTAAATATTATGTTGTTAGGTACCTACCCAGAAAGTAAAAATGTTAACATTAAAAGGTGCTCATTCTGTACAAATTAATTACCTACCAATATAGTATATTTTGAAGCCGGTGCCAAGCAAATCTAAAATCCTTCATTGCATACTTACCTACTAATTCATCAAACTTGATTGTTGATTGGCACCGACTTCAAAAATATACTAGATTGGTAGGTAATCAATTTGTACAGAATGAGCACCTTTTAATGTTTACATTTTTTACTTCCTGGGTAGGTACCTAACAACATTGAATGTGTTATTTATTTGTTACAGCTGTATTTTGTTATAATTATTTTTAGCTTTTTAGTTAAAGATGGAAGTCGGTTATATATATATTTTTAAATGTTTTATTTGCAACTTTTTAGTTTTTTTGAACTCAGGTAGATTTCATTCTTTATTTTTTATTTTGTATGTATAACCTTAATAGATAGACCCAGGTAACATCGAAAGCGTCAACATTACACAATGATACATTTTCATTTAAATTAACAGGTAAATGTTTACCAACGAAATGTACTAGTACGCGTTGACTTAATAAGCCCAAAATATAAATATGCCTTATGGACTATGCCATGTAACCTTTTTTCAACTTTTTTTGACAACCCTGTATAACAATAGATAATTCCACTCCAACCTATGTACCAACCATCCTGTACATACGACTGCCCACGGACAAGCATAAATTTGTTAGCTGTCTTCTGTAAACTATAAGACGGAGTAGAATCCATCCCACATTTACGGAGTCAAATTCCATCCTATATTTCAACCATAGTATAAAACTCCTTATGGGCTACCCCATAAATTATTTCATTTTTAACATTTTATATTATCGCCCTGTGTAACATTAATTCCTCTCCACACTTTATGCAACCTTCCTGTATATGATTTGCTTATGTCCACATCATATAACAGTTTTTTAATCACCCTATATAATTTTAATTTCATATTTTTATACCACCAAACGTCCAGTTCACCCTATATTCCAACTTTCCTGTATATACGGCTGCCTACGGACCACTATCATTCTAGTCCGTCCTATATTTCAATCTTCATATAAATGGAACTCCTTCTATCACTTTACTTTGTGATTTTGTTTCCTATAACTAAACACCCTGTGTATAAACGCACCAAATAGCAGTTTAAAGTTTGACATGTGTTGTCACTGAATTTTCTATTAGGCCGGGAGAATATGACAACCAAAAGCACCGTCTTCGCAAAACGGAAAAATTTGCATTTAAATGGGTATTTGCCTGGTATACAACAAAACGAGCTTGGTACACATTCATTTAAGGAGCCGAAAATACTATGCTTTACTACCTATATGCTTGAGATGTACATAGAAAATTTTCAAATTCGCAATTAAAACTTACAGTGCCTAAAATTACCGCACTATTACGTTGGAATTAAAATATTTATGAGGAAATGTCCGTTATGTCATTTCGATGAAATTTTTGATAAGAATTTTGAAATTTTCGGCGATTTTCTGCAAAACTGCAAGTTGCACGTCGCAGAAAAGTATATGAGGTCACCTAAGGATCTTCCTTAATTGTTTAAACGTTAAAAAAACTGTACACATCCATAAGGAGTTATCGAAAAATCGACTAAAATATTAGGGATAGTGGTCGATTTCCATGCACGCATGTGGTCATTCACAAATTTTATCACTTTACCAATAGAATTCTTTTCCAAAATTTGAAGTTTCACCAATCCGGATATATACTCTATTAAACAAGACATTCATTCAAAACGGTGCACCACAGGAGAAGAAATCAGGTAACATACAAAAAAAAAAGCGAAAAAAAAATAGGCGACGAATTGATAACCTCCTCCTTTTTGGAAGTCAGTTAAAAACTGGTTGGTAAGGGTTACTAATAAGGGGTTTGGATGTAATTAGCACTTTAGTTTATTAAGTTACTGCTTTCCTGCCTAATGTTTAGGATAATATAATTTAACTTTTTATTTATTTGTCCAGTGTCTACTCTTTAGTGTTAATAATTATTATTGATACATTTTTACTAAGCGTGCTGAATGCGTTGCTGCTTGTAGGGCATAACAACCAAGGAAGATGTTTTACTTAGTATTATTATTAATTATGTCCTGGTGTTTATGAATGCTTCTTAACACCTCTTTGTCTAATTATTTTTATGTGTTCTTGGGAAATAACACTACAATCGAAACAAAAATCTGTGTATACAAGGAAAAACCAAACGTTTCCAGGTCTATTCTGATCTCGTTTTCAATGGCTTTAAACATGTATTGAAAATATAAAATGTAAAATGAAAGTTTGATATATGACATTTAAGTTGATATAAGAAAAAATGTTTTTCTATATATATAGGTAGCACAAAAATATAGAAACAACAAATTTTTCTTTTGTCAACTTAATTGTCATATATCAAACTTTCATTTTACATTTTTTTTTCCATATATGTTTAAAGACCTGGAAACGTTTGGTTTTTCCTTGAAAATACAGATTTTTGTTCCGATTGTGGTGTCATTTCCCAAGAACACCCAGAAATAATCAAGAATATGCCACAGATAATATTTAGAAGACAACCTCTTTGTTTGTTATATCGGCTGTATATGGGATTCTTATAATTTTACAGCACATCCATTCATCCATATTCGCAAACTTCTATTACATTTATGGATCTGGTCAGTGTCCAGGTTTCAACTAGGTAAAGTGAACGAAACATGGCATTTCAAGAGACTGCAAAGTAATTCGAAGTTTATATTTGAATAGTAGAATATGTTCTTGAGTTTAATGATTTCAATATCTTGGTCAATTTTGCATTAATCCAGCATTTTATATATTTGAAGCAGTCTACGCTACGTATAGGATGTTTTTATTCCAATTTATTTATATGATTTTCATCATTTTATATCCATGGAAATATCACAAGAATTACAGACTTCACTAATTCTGTCTACAATACATTCTATTCCTATATTAGATATGTTGACACCATTTACTTGAATTCATTCTGTAGGTACTGTTGTTATGAGTGCCTCTTTGAATGTGTGTTCAGAACAAACATTACAGAGTGTTGTCGGCAGTAGGTACACAGCTTTGTGTATCCTCACAGATGTCAATATTTCTTGGCAATTTATTATCAAATTGTCGTTAGCAGTCTAATAATGATAAAGATTTTTCAGTAACAGGATATCATTGTTATCCACAACAAATTTTCCAAGAATTAAAAATAGTTTTACACGGACGAACACTTTTGGAAATCATTTGACTAATATCTGAAGACTGAAAAGCTCCATGCGTGTTCGTAGACCACTTATGAATACATGTTATTCCTTATCTACCTATTTAAGGGTCACATTTACGACTTTTAACATGAATTTCAGGAACTGACTCATGAGACTAATCAATCAGTATTCAGTACCAAGTTCTTCCAAAGGCCGAGGATTTGTTGTTTTTGGAAAAACATTTTTTTTAGATTTTGGACAAATTATGGGAAATCCTTCGGGAACAGGTCATTTTTTGAATGAAATATTCAAGCAACATGCCTAAGGCTGCCCTTGTATTACTGTAGGTCAAATGCCAATCTTCTCCAAATGTATTACGCAGATCGGTTTTTTTTATTCACTAAACATTCTTGTCGACCTTCACTAAATTTATAGACGAATGTCTAAAGATCACATCAAAATTTTGCGAAGTAATTACAAATAGTGTTTCCTTGTGGCTGAAAATTGCTCGAAGTGTTTATATCCATTGCTGTTGAGGATTTAATAGATTCGTAGAGTCCCTTTTAATAATCAAAATATACTTCTTTAAGAGCTAACTACAAACAGGCCATTTTTGGTGATTTTCTAACAGCAACTGTTTTTACTAATGCAAAATTTAACAATTAACAATTGGTAATGATATTTACATAGGATCGTAGTTATTTGCAAATCCTTTCCATATTATAGATAAACTACTAGATTGGTTCTATTTAAATATCAAAAAAATTACACCCCTAATAGTGGAAGTAGGTTACGTAATGTCTTAATGAACTCTATGTTACGTCATAATTTGCTAATTGTGAAGCGATTTTAATGATTCTATTTTAGTTGAATAAACTATACCTCGGGGGTTGTTTCATTGAAATCTAAAAAATCCACCCAAATGATAGGGGATGAAATATCTATAACTCGCTTTGTACTTCGAGTTTCCTAGGTGGTTATTAGACTCTCCGCATTACTCAATGACCCAACTTTTTTTATATTTTAACTTGTTCTAGAGATATAGGCCAATTGTAAGTTAACAGCATATTTATAATAATTTTGTATTTTTTAAAACAATGAAAACCGACTTCAAAAAATACTTACAGAATCCAATTTCAAATTTCATCCCCTATTTGAACCCTTAGAGACAACAACAAAATATGAATAACAGTAACTAAAAACAAAAATGAAAACCCACTTCAAGGGACACCCGGTTAAGTCGAAAATAAAAACCATTAAGGGCAGGGGCGGATCCAGGATTGTTATTTGGGGGGGCTTGATCTCGTTTGGCGGGGGGTGACGTCACTGAAAGTTGATATTAGCACAATAAACACTTAAAAAAAGCAAACCAGTCAGATGATTTTGGGGGGCTTCAGCCCCTTAGCCCACCGCGATCTGCCAGTCAGTAAGGGTGTAACCATATATCCTTTAAATGAAGTAAGTTATGGAATCCATTATAAAATAAATTACATGCCTTATTTCTACCCTTAGTAATCAACGTTTTTCTAAATTTAAATGAAACAAACTACTGTCAAGGTACACCCTATACAGCAAAGAAAGAACCGTTAAGATTTGTTCACAATCAGAAATAATATTCGGAAACATACCCATCTAAAAGACAGTTATAGTCTAATATCCCATCCCCTATTTCCACTCCTAGAGGTGATTTTTACTTCACACAAGGTATAGCCTAACTAAGCTAAGCAATCGCATAATATATTACGGTCGATTAAAATAAAGCCTATTATAGAATCCAACATGGAACTTCACCCTTTATTTCCACCTTTGAGGGTGGAATTTTTCTTCAAATTTAAAAAGGACCAAATGGGAGGTATATCCTATTCAACAAGAAAGCATTTTCAAACACTCTGATAATCAGCTAAGATATACCCGGTTATAGAGTCCAATATGAGATTTCATCCCCCATTTCAGCCCTTAGCCGCAGGAACTTTTTCTTGAAAATGACATGAAACCACCCTCTAGATATGTTCTTTCCAACAAAAAAATACTGGTGAAAATATATTAACAATCATCCAAGATATCATTTAACATACATCAAAAAAATTTTATCTGAATTGAAGCCTCTTTTTTTTGAAGTCAGTCAAAAATTTTGATCTATTTAGCTGTTAAAGGTTATTAAAAAATTAACAATTATATTTTATTGTACCTAAAACTATTGAAGATATGATTTTCTGTTGTTATATAATGAATATGAAATAATATATATATATATATATATATATATATATATATATATATATATATGTATATACATAAATCCTTCAAAACAAATGATACAGAAACTATGGACTACATTTTAAACAAATTCCAGAAAAAAATCACCTAAACTTACCGATGAATTCAAAAAGAAATTATCGATAATTTGTTTGATCTATTGACGCACAAACACAAACTCAAAATTCGCGTGTCAGGGCCAACTTGATTTTCGAAAATGCGAAAACAATGACGCGTAATAAATCAAAACGAAAGACTAACGAGACACTCCAGCGTGACAAAGGAAGAAAATACTATTTTACTAACATAACTAATAAACATAACCTTTGTGTTAAAGACAAAACAACATTGAACGTGATATTTTTTCTAAGCGGGCATTTATTAGCAATCGCGTGTACTATGGCGATTTTATAAGTTCCGCTAATTCTTCAACGGTGTGGGGAACCAATTAAAGTGTGCCAAAACTGGTACTCACATGTCTTTCAAATAATTTTTTAGTTTTTACTTATAATTATTCGTAATTAGATATGGTGTTCACCTTTAATACTCCAACAATTTATTGTACCATTGTTGAAAAGGTTTATATTTTCTTTGTAATTCTTCTAATTAAAAGTATGAAATACTGAACACCGAAACACAAGTTTTTTCTATAAAAGCACTGATCAACGTAATTAAATGTTTCGTCTACTAAAATAACTACTGAATTGGTTGTTTATTATAAACTTTAAGTATTATGCTCTTAATTCAAATAACCGGAATTTTATTTTCATGTGACATTTTTTTTATTTATAGGCCGGTTTTAATTATATTTGACTTGTTTAAGAGACAGTTGAACTTTTGACAAATTTCAAATCATCTGCTTTCTTCACTATGTATAGCTTTACAAGAAAGATCCTGAAGATTTCTAAGTAAAACAGGGTCTCTACCAGCTTTAGTGGGGGCGATCTGGTACGAAATTAACACAAGTTAGTGTGGACTTCTCTATGACTTTGGATGCATAAATTTTCATGACCCATTGAATTAATAATTTATATTTAAAAGAACCGACTTCAACTGGCTTAAAATAAAAACCGTTTGAAAAACGTGTGCAATCCATAACTATTTTCTGACATATTTTTTTATCTGATTTAAGCTACAATTCTATAGATTATTTTAGCGTATTCTTATCTCTCCCTCTCTCTTTAAGTTGTATCTTTTTATATTATCCACATATTTTTCAACTTTTTTATTTGTTTTATTATTTGGTCCACTTTATAAGTCTAACTCTAATTCACCCTAAATTGTAACCACCAAATTATCATTTTCTGAATCACCACGAAGAACTATAATTCAACGCTACACGATGTTGCAACCGCCCTATATAAGTATTAATCCTCTCCACCCTGTTGACCGTTTCTGTTTTTCTATTGTTTAAATCACCCTGTACAGCTATAATTTTAATTCCACTCCGCCTCATATTTCAATCATCCTGTATATGCAACTGTTTCTAACATTTTTTGAACCCTCCGTCCTATAACTCGAATATCCTTACTGCATCTGCATATGCTTATTTAACCATTTTTAAAAAATTTTTGATCCACTCTGTATAACTATAGTTTTACTTAATTCTTATTTCAACCACCTTGTATACGCAACTACTTATGTGCCACCCAATACAACATTTTTTGAAGCTCCCTGTAAAACTTTAATTCTATTTCACCTTATATTTCAAGCATCCCATATATGGTACTGCTTATGTACCATTCAATATCACATTTATTTGTAAGATTTTTTGAACCCGCTTATCTAATTGTAATTTTACTTCGCCCAATATTTCAACTCCGCACATTGCTTGCTGCTTGAATTTCGATGCACCCACACACCTACCACCGTATACCATATAGAAAACATGACTCATCTAAAAAAATTCTTTTCGATACACTAATGGAATATTTTGTGCCATTTCACTCGACTGCAATGAAAACCATTACAAACACCTTGTACGATATACTTTCATGGCATATCTTGACATTTAAGCTAGATATTTATGATAAAAATTTGCCATTTACATTAGTGTTTACCGTGTTTTTGCAAATATTTTTACGATTTTCGGAAAAAAGTTATGTTTTACGTTATAGATAATCATACGGAATCAAGCTGGAACATTTCCTTGCAGAATACAATTTAAAATATTGTATGTAATTGGTTGAGCCGTTTTAGAGAAAACAATGTAGATTTATTGAAATTCACTGAAATGTAGTCCATTAATTACTGTTTTTTCTGATTCTCTGGAAAACCGTCAATCTCACGTTATAGAAAATTCTATGGTACCTTTCTGTAATATTCCTTAATACAATGCCGTTTAAATCATCAAATTTGCCCAAGACGTTTTTGAATAATCACTGAGCATACATAAAAAAAAGTGCCAATGAATTGATATCCTCCTCCTTTTTGGAAGTCGGCTAAAAGTGTAATAGTGTATTTTCGATTTCAACCCACGGAAATTACTTTTTATTTCATGCTGTTTGATTGTAAGATTTTTCTTGATTTGGTGCCGAAATCAGTGTCCTTAAGGCTTTGGGAATGGGCGATCGCCCCCATCACCCTCCTCTAGATCTGCCAAAAAATAACTGACTTATGACAACTTAAAGGTATGTATTGACATCATGAGTCTAATTTGTTTTATTTTGCAAAACAAAATAGGTTAATGACAAATTTCCCTTAGTTGGGTACCGCTGCTTTTTAGAATTGTTAACAGCTGTGAAAATGGTGATATAATTCTTATCAAAAATTAAAGGATACAGGGTGAGTCAAATCCTGATACAATTTCCTGGCACGCTATGTAAAAACAGTACCGCAATTATTTTCGGAGTTCAACTTGACTCCTTGCACAATAACAATTAAATTAAAAATTATAAGGTTGATGACCCTATAATTTTTAACCGACTTCCAAAAAGAAGAAGGTTATCAATTCGTCGCGTATTTTTTTTACTTTTTTTGGTATGTATCTTACCTGATTTCTTCTCCTGTGGTGAACCGTTTTGTATGAATATGGTCTTGTTTAATAGAGTATATATCTGGATTGGTGAAACTTCAAATTTGGGAAAAGAATTCTATTGGTAAAGTGAAAAAATCTGTGAATGAACACATGCATGCATGGAAATCGACCAATATCCCTAACATATTGGTCGAGTTTTCGAAAATTCCTTATGAATGTGTATAGTTTTTTAACGTTTAATCTATTAAGGAAGATCTCTAGGTGATCTCATATACTTTTCTGTGACGTGCAACTTGCGGTTTTGCAGAAAATCGCCGAAAAATCCAAAATTATTGTCAAAAAATTTATCGAAATGACATAACGGACATTTCCTCATAAATATTTTAATTCCAACGTAATAGTGCGGGAATTTTAGGCACTGGAAGTTTTAATTGCGAATTTGAAAATTATCTATTTACATCTCAAGCATATAGGTAGTAAAGCATAGTATTTTCGGCTCCTTAAATAAATGAGTACCAAGCTTGTTTTGTTTGTATACCAGGCAAATACCTATTTAAATGAATTTTTTCCATTTTGCGAAGACGGTGCTTTTGGTTGTCACATTCTCCCGGCCTAATAGAAAATTCAATGACAACACATGTCAAATTCTAAACTGCTATTTGGTGCGTTATACACAGGATGTTTAGTTATAGCAAATAAAATCACAAAGTAAAGTGATAGAAGAAGTTGCGTTTATATGATGATTGAAATATAGGTAAGGCCGTTTAGCCGTATACACAGGAGGGTTGAAATATAAGGTGGAGTGGATGTTTGGTGGTTGGGAAATATGTGAAATTAAAATTATATAGGGTGATTAAAAAACTGTTATATGATATGGACGTAAACAAATCATATACAGGATGGTTGAAATATATGCTGAAGTTGAATTATATTTATAGAGTGTTATAAAAACATTATTTATTATATAGTCCACAAGGAGTTATATACTGTGGTTGAAATATAGGACGGATTTGACTCCGTAAATATGGCATAGATTCTACTCCGTCCTATAGTTTACAGAAGGCAGCAATCAAATTTATGCTTTTCCGTAGGCAGTCGTATGTACAGGATGGTTGGTACATAGGGCGGAGTGGAATTATATATTCTTATACAGAGTTGTCAAAAAAAGTTGAAAAAAAGGTTACATGGCGTGGTCCATAAGGCATAAATATATTTTGGGCTTATTAAGTCAACGCGTACTAGTACATTTTGTTGGTAAACATTTACCTGTTAATTTAAATGAAAATGTATCATTGTGTAATGTTGACGCTTTCGATGTTATCTGGGTCTATCTATTAAGGTTATACATACAAAATAAAAAATAAAGAATGAAAACTACCTGAGTTAGAAAAACTAAAAAGTTGAAAATAAAACATTTAAAAAAAATATATATATATATAACCGACTTCCACCTATAACTAAAAAACTAAAAATAATTAAAATAAAATACAATTCTATCAACTAAATAACACATTCAGTGTTGTTAGGTACCTACCCAGGAAGTAAAAATTGTAAACATTAAAAGGTGCTCATTCTGTACAAATTAATTACCTACCAATCTAGTATATTTTTGAAGTCGGTGCCAAGCAACAATTAAGTTTGATGAAGTAGTAGATAAGTACGCAATGAAAGATTTTAGATTTGCTTGGTACCGACTTCAAAAATATACTAGATTGGTAGGTAATTAATTTGTACAGAATGAGCACCTTTTAATGTTTGCATTTTTTACTTCCTGGGTAGGTTCCTAACAACACTGCATGTGTTATTTATTTGCTAGCGTTGTATTTTATTATAATTATTTTTAGCTTTTTAGTTCTAGGTGGAAGTCGGTTATATATTTTTTAAAAAATGTTTTATTTCAAATTCCCGTAGACACGATTACCTACTAGCTACTGTTTCTCGAAACAAACGCTTTAGTGGTGTTCCACCTTTTTGGTTTTTGCTGAAAGTTATACTTTAGTGAATTTTAAAGGGATTTATAATGATTTTTTTTCGTTAGTAAACCCAATTTTTTGGATCTCTCTTACTTTGAAACCTATTAAACAAGTTCTGTACCTTAATAGTTTCCTAACTTTAACTTCAGGAGTATATTTAAAAGATTATTCGAGCAATTTCGATCCCCTTGACAATGTGCGAAACTCTCAGACTAGTCCCATGCCTTCTTTCCGGGCTAACTGCTAAATTCGAAATATATAGGACGAACATTTTTCCTAAAATCCCATTAGGTGAATCAAAATAATAACAGCTTAATTAGGGTATTTGGGTACTTACAGTCCCTGGACACCCGTTGCTTTCGATTGTGGCAATTGATTGGGTTGGGTGAAATTTTTTGACGAAACTTCTATTATGTCGAAGCTGGAAGCAAGATTCGACTTACCATTGAACCCCTCAAAATTAAAGTTTTATTAAAAAATTTATCACCATTAGCTAGCGAAATTTTTCTACTTAGTTTTGCAAAATAAGAGAAATTAGCCGTCAGCATATTAAAACCATATACTTAATACTGATAACTGCTAGCAGAATCTATATGTCTATAACGTTTTACAGTACTTCGGGTCTTATGCGCATGTTCGAAAATGCCCCAATTGGCTCTTTTGTTGTTGGTTATGTTTTCTCTCTGTTTGATTCTTGGCAACGCATGCGGAAAACGGTTTAGGTACAGTAACAGCCATATGCTGTCTCTCTTAGTCGGTAACCCTTCGGCTTAAGGGTGATAGCAGTATATCAGTATTAAGTATATGGTTAAAACATACGTACCTATCTTTAACTTGTCATAGGGTAGTTATTTTTTGACGGATTCCAGTGTGCGACCTCTCGTTTTAGCCAGAAATATTCAAAATTTCAAAAAGGTGCTAAAATGTTTTAAAATTTTCCAAAGTTTAGACTCATCTGCCATTTTATTTTTAAAACTTAATTTTAAAAAATAAAGTCAGTACTCTGACACCATGAATTGTTTTTTAAACAAGACAAATTGAATTAAAAAAGTCTATAAATTAAAAAGGCCTCACATGAAAATAAAATTCCAGTTTTTATTGGACAACCCTATAGTATTTAACAATCTAATATATTTTCAGATAGTAAGCTGTAAGTCCTTTTCCGCCATTGTTCTGCAAATGACAAGCTCGGCGTTTAAATAATAATTTTTGATAGAAACTATACTCACTGACAAAGAAATCGCAACACCCAGAAGGAGATCTTTAGATTTAATATTGTTTTGGTAAAATTAGATGCTATAGTAAGGAGTAAATGATTAAAATTTGGTAAAGTATGGTGAATGTTTTTTTATATAAACTTTTTTTATCACTTAATATATTGTAGCCTTTTTTGCAATTTTATTACAATTTACCAAAAAAACAAACTGATTGATGCGATCCAAAATCGATGTTAAGTAATGTGCCTAAAGTACGAAGAGGCCAATGTGAATATGTTGCCATGGCCGCCCAGATCCCCCAATCGTTCGCCAATAGAACGTGTTTGGGATATGATGGGTAGAAGTTTCGAAAATATACCCCAGCCTGCCAGCCTCCACAGACCACCTTATTGAATCAATGCCAGGACGTGTTGGGAAGTATACAGTGTGGAACAGCCAAATGAAATAAATTCGATAACGAGTAAAGAAGGGCGTGTTGAGAAAAAAATATATAGGGTGTATCACCTGACAGTGACCAATACCAACATTATTATTTTAAATCTTATTTATATTTTGGATTCTTCAGAAAATTCTGGACATAATTCATTTACAGTTTCCTACACTAATCTTCAACTGTTTCGGAAATATTTATTACAAAATGAAGAATAAAAAAATAGAATTACTTTATTTCACAAATTTGATACATTACACTAAAAACCTAATAAATAATAGTGATTGTTTCTTAATAATATAAAAAAACAACAAAAAAAACATTAATATCAATGTAGGAAATATTCAAAATGCTCGCCGCGAACGTCTTGGCAACATACTAATGTGGTATTGAAATATCCCCAACATCTGAGGCGTGACTGACCTAATAGCAAGCGTGATTCGTCTTTTTAGGTCATCTAAGTTGGTGGGTTTAGTTTTGTATACAGTACTTTTGACATATCCCGACAAAAAGTAGTCCAATGGCGTCAAATCAGGAGATCTATCGATCCGCGCCTCCCAATCCACACTTTGGAAAAATCTGGTTCAGGTACTGCCGGACATTGATTTCGTAATGGGGCGGTGCTCTATCTTGCTTAAACCATCCTGTATTGGCAGGAACTTGTGGGTTTACTGTATCAGGATATAAGTTTGTCAAAGTTGGCACGACATTATTTTGGAGCAGTTCTAAATATTTATCTCCACTCAAGTTGCCATCAATGAAAAAGGGACCTACGATATGATTTGCAACAATTCCTGCCCAAACATTAACTTTTTCAGGATATTGCGTATGTTTCTCTGTTATCCAGTGAGGATTGTTATTAGACCAATAGCGACAATTTTGACGATTAACATAACCGTGAAGTGTAAATGCGCTCTCATCAGAAAACAAAACATCTTCTAATTGGTTCATATTGTTATTTAATATTACCATCATTTATTCATAAGTTCATACGTTCTCCTATCGAAATTGTCTGCCACTAGCTCCTGAGTCGGCATCATTTTTTAGGGATGCATTTTACTTTCATTTAATACTTGAAAAATTGATATGTGGTTAATGTTGAACAGTGTGGCTCCTTTTTGACCAGAATTATTTGGATTCTTGAAACTCAAGCATAATATCCACTTTCGTATTATCACTTCGAGTATTGATAGCTACTTTTTTATCTGTCTCTCCTGACCAAGCTAGCGAAACTGCTTTTCTATTTTGCTAAATGTTCCTTGGGATACAGGCGGCGGCAAATTTAGAAAATTTTCGTGTAATAAGCGCGAAACTTCCATTTGTGTCCGTGTGTTATCTCCACAACCAATTATTTGTAGAATGGTTATTATGTGCATTTCTATTAAATGAACCATTTTTATGATGTTATTACGTACAGTTAACGAAATTCAGTAGCACTGACACTAATCACCACTGTCATGCAGGCAGACAAGATGCTAAGGCTATGAGTTTTGAAGAAAATAAACAAAACTGTTTTTATTTTCAAATCAGTAAAAAGGAACGCATGAATGGTTTTTGCTTACTATCTCAATATCAAGAGCTAAATAGGAATGAAGTATTGACTGTAATGTAGCGAATTTGTGAAATAAAATAAGTTTCTTTTTTAATGTTAATTTTTTAAATAAATCTGAAAACACTTAAAATTTCCGAAACAGTTGAAGAGAAAGAGTGTAGAACAGTGTATTTTAATTATGTCTAGAATTTTCTGAAGAATCTAAAAAATAAATAATATACAGAAGCTTGCATTTCAAATAAGAATGTTGGTATTGGTCACTGTCACATGACACACCCTACGTAATTTTTATCAGTGTCAGTATCAGTGAGTATAATAATGTGCGTTTCAGTGAGTAAATATAAATACTGTATGCCTGTAGTTTTTTACAAAAGTTATTCAAATTGTTCAGCGCTTACAATTTGACAACTACCCACTCGATGATTTACCGTATTAACTGAATTTTCAATCATTTTGGAGTCATATACATTCCACCAAATCCTGCAATTTGTATAGACCACTCAATTGGTCCACATCTTCCAACCCATCAAAGGTGGTATCCAGAAGTCGTCTTAGTTGTACACCATAATACGGAGGTGCCCGATCTCGTTGGAAAAAAATGGAAAATTTAAATGTTGCGCATCTGGGAACGCTTAAATTAAATTTCTTTTTTCGGCGTTTGTATTTAGTGAGGATTTTCCTGGGACCAATATCGACCATTCGGACAATTTACTGCACTCTTACACAAAAAGTAGCCCCCTCGGGAAACACACCTTGATTTAATAAGTAAGTAATACCCACAAAATAAAAAAAAGTAAAACCTACCAAGGTTCAAAAAAGAAGTAATAAACTGATTAGAAATAAAAGATAGGTTTCAAAAAAACTAAAAAGTTGAAAATATATTTTTTTAAATATTAACCGACTTCAAAATAAAAATTCGAAAACAATTAATGAAATATGATACTATACAATAAATAGCTCATTCATTGTTATTGGGAACCTACACACAAAGTAAAGAATTTAAACAAGACCAGGGGATCATTTTGTACAAATTAGTTAATTTAGCTGGTATATTTCGGTGCTAAGCAAACCTCAAATCTTGCATTGCTTACAGATCTACTACTTCATCAAACTTGATTTTGGAGTCTAACCAGTCTTCGTGGGTACAATTAGGTAATTGTCAAGGAGGGTTTCTTATTTAGCTAATAACTAAAATTCGCAAAAATCGCGAAGAGCAGCTAAACAGTCATTTGTAATATTGGAAATGGCTCATTTTTCTGGAAAAATGTATTCCGGTTATAGCCAATCCGAATCATATCAAAATTAGAAACGCATCTTCAGCATTTTTATCACCTTCTGGGAGGGGGGGGGGAGAGAAGAATGGTAAAACAGTTGCTGACACAAAAGAAATCACAGCCAAAGTCCACAGAGACGTCAGCGATAAAGCAGTAGGAAAACTGTTTTAGCTTCAGCACCCGAACTACTCTCGGGGGTAAATGGAATGATCATTTATTATTCCAGACACGCCCAGGGGGTGTGTGTGAATTTTCCATCACCAAAACGTTGCAAGATCAAACAAATTCCTAACGATAGTTTAAGAAAACTCCCATTATGACATTTAATTATCGTGTAAGCAATTAAACACTGCTCTAAATTTCGTTACAGTGTAGTGTAGAAAAAAGGAAAGGAACTAAAAAATTGTATAATAATAACTTCCTGTGCATTGATCCTGAAATATTTAAAATGAACTTCAAAACTTGGCACGAAGTCATCTTAATGTAATAAATAATAAAAAAGGCCTTGCTTATGATAACAGAAATTAATTATCCTATGTTATTAATGATTTGCGTTTGTGCGCCTCACCTTACTGAGTCAAGTTTTTCCTTGACCTTTATTTTCAAGGATAAGATATTTTCAACTTTGCATGTAAAAATTAGATTTTTTTATTATTTAATACAATAGTGCATATTTTACTGATTGAGGAATTATGAGAATTTCAATCAAATCTGTACATATACTATTATCATATTTATAATTATACAATTAGATGCTGTGGCTATTTTATTATTATTAAAGATGTATTATTTATTAATTTATTTGACCAGAAAATTAACAGTACACATATCTTATATAATATTTATTGTAATTTTCACAAAAGTAATCAAGTTAACTGCACGTAGGCTAGCCACTAATTTTAAAACCTTTTTAATAATTACTGTACCATCAAGCCTACGTACAAATGTTGTATACACCACCCTGGCATTATTATAATTCAGTATTATATTTACTACGCTTTTTTTCATTTGAGTAATATTTTGAACCCTTTTAGGAGTTATTTTCTGGAAATCACAATTGTTAAAAATTTTCATTTCTGATGGAAGAGAATTGAATATGTAAACTACAATTTCCTTTTAAGATGTGATACAATGTAGGTGAATCAAACTACATCTTTTTCTAATATTCCAGTTTCAGACAAGCAGGAAATTTTCTTATATTTACCCTAACATATTTTAAAGGAAGCATTTTAAGTTTATAAAAATATACACTTTTATTTTCCATATATAGACTTTTTATTTTATTTGCTACACGATTCGCTGGCTTTTTATAAAAATATGTATTTAATTTTCTAATTTGACCCACAAAGTTAACATTAGAGTTTTGTTTTACTAATAAACTTTCATGGAAGACTTATATAATCTACTGTCTGAATTTTAGGCTCTGTAGATTGGAAGATAAAGGGGAAAATAGGTCAAGTCTTTTAGAAAAATTATTTAAAAATTCAAATAAAATATATTTTTCAAAATTTTAGATAGTATAGTTTCTAAAGTCGATGTTTAATATTTTTGTGAATATCCTTTAAACAAATAGTTTAAAAATATGAAAAAATATATTTGTAATTCTCATAATGATCCTTTATTTGATATATTACATGATGCGTTTGAAATTTTATTTCCATTTAATTCTATAATTTGTCTCCAAAATTAATATTGGGGTTTTCTACTAATTTTTCTTATAAATTTCAAGTGAGCCCCAGTACCCCTAATTATTTTCAAAATTTTTGGGAGCATGGTTTCTGAAATAAAGCGGGAAGTGATAATTTTTTATATATTTTTGTTAATATCTTCTAAATAATTAATTTTAAAAATATGAAAAATATATACTGGTATTCCTCATAATGAACCCTTTCATTTGATGTATTGCATGTTGTTTTGAAAAAGCAATTTTTTATTTTTCCTTTTAATTCTATAAATCTCCCCCCAAAATTAATATTAGGGGTATCTTCTTATTTTTCCTGTAAAGTTCAAGTCAGGCCATATACGTCTAATTTTTTCCTAATAGATCAAAAAATATAACGGGAGAATGAGTAATTTTCTTATATTTTTGTTAATATCCTTTAAAGATAATTTATTTTAAAAATATGTAAAAATACATTTGTATTCCTCATAATTAACCTCTTTCATTTGATATACATCATACATCATGCATGATGCGTTAAAAAATATATTTTTTTATTTTCCGTTTAATTCTATAATTTGGCCCCTAAAATTAATATTAGGGATTTCTTTGTATTTTTCCTGTAAACATAAAATGTAAGTCTTATAGTTTAGGGAATAAATGGGGGAATGGGCAATTTTTTAAAATATTTTTGTTCATATATTTTAAAATATTTATTTTAAAAATATTAAAAAATATATTTGTTTTCGCCATAATAAGCCCTTTCATTTGATATATTACATGATGTGTTAGAAACAATTTTAATTTTATATTTTCCATATAATTCTGTTATTTGCCCCCCAAAATTAATAGTAGAAGTTTCTCCTTATTTTTCCGGTAAAATTCAGGTGACGCCCAACATCGTTAATTTTTTTGAAAATTTTACTTCTTATAATTTCGGTGATAAAATTAAAATTGCTTCATTTACAGATACCAAAATTCAACCTTTTCCGTCCACTAGTTTAGGAGAAAATTGCTGTGATTTGAGAGACAGAGAAATCCGGAGTGATATTATAAGGGTATCCGTATATTGTATATACGGAACCCTAAAAATATATAGTGCTTCACCGACGTTTATTGCTAAAATAAAGCGAAAATCTCTATCTTAATTTTGGGGCCAAATTAAATAAATGTTTTTATAAAAATCAAGTGCATCATGTAGCATATCAAATGGAAAGGCTAAGAAAACAGTGTATAATTTTTATAAATTTGAAACGCATAGTTTAAGGAGTACTAAGAAAAATATAAGAAAATAGACCAATTCCCTGCTTGTCTAAAAATTGAAAATTAGAGAGAAATATAATAAGATTTACGTACGTTATAATAAATCTCAAAAGTGGAACGGAACCCTTAGTATGTGAGTCAAACTTGCACTTGACCAAATTATTTATTTTGTAAAATACAGTCGTTTTAATGATAAACGCTTACTGAAATAAGTTAGCCCAAGGCCTGCCTTAGAAAATTATTAAATCACCAGTCAATAGAGATTTTTAGGTGACCTAAAATTCAACAGCAAACCGCACACGCCATCCCGTAAATAATTTTTGGGAGTCATAATTGACATAATTTTAAAAGCAAACTAGTAGAAGTAAATTACTTAAAAAATATATGGGGTATTTTCGTTTTTGGTTATAGTATAAAAGGTTCTGTTCTATTGATAATGCCTTCGATAGAAAAATTGTAGAAAATCACAAAATAAATGTTTATAAACTCTGATCGCAGCATTTTTCATAAAGAAAAGCTGAAAAAACCTATATAAAGTGAGTGTTTTTACAAAATTCATAACTTGGTTTACAACCACGTTATGAATTTGGCTGGAATCTTAATCTGCCTCCTAATGATAGCTTATTATGTTGAAATTAATAACGCTGAAGATCAACATTGTACATTAAATAGATCTTGCAGAATTGCAATTTAAATAATTTGTAGAAAATGTTGCAGAACGTTTCGTATTAACCATGATAGTTCGATAGCGTTATTCAAAATATATATTTTAAACGCTCATAAAATGCACTTCATTTAGTATATATTCATTCGATTTTTGTTATAATGCTATAAAATGTATTAATATTGGTTGTGAATTTTGGCTTAAACGACCGACCCTTACTTTCCCTTCGCTGTCTTGACAGTGCAACTTAATAAACCAATGAAAAAATACACCAATATGTGCAGGTAATATTTATGTAAATAAAAACCTAATAAACTCTTGAGAAAAAAACATATATTAAAAAAAATTACTATAATCTTCATCTCGGGCCCCCACCTCAAGAAAATTCTAGATCCGCCCTTGTGTCTTAACAGCTATTGTCAGTGCACCGCTGGCTGACTGTGGCATAGTCGTGCATTTAATGCAATATTACTATTATTTTAAACCAAATATAGCGAAAATGAAGATGCAGAAATTGAAGTGGAATCTATGAACTTTCAAAATATCTTTAGTATATCCCCATTGAACTCTTGTTAATACGGTGGGATGTGCAAAATATTTCTCTAAATTATATATATATATATATATATATATATATATATATATATATATATATATGCCAATTCATCAAAATCTATTTATTCAATAGTATCCATCGTGAACCCATATAAACTTAACATCCTAAATTATCGTTTTGACGATGATTATTACCCGAAAATTATAAATTTTTGAAAAAAAATTCACTTTTGAACAATTTTTCAGAGTTTACTCGCTAAAAATGATCAAATAATGATGTAGAAACGCTCATTAAGAAGTATTTCTGATTCTCTACAACTTTTCTGTAGAAGGCGTTACGATTCCTTCATTGCTTATCATTTTATAGGCAAAAAACAAAAAAAAAGTGTTTTAATTTAATAAAACTGATGGAAAGGATCCAGAAATATCTCCTTCTACTGATACACAGTTAGGTAAATTTGAGGATAAAAGAAGCCTGGGTCGCAGAATCTTAGGCAATAAACAGGGATATCTGCTACAATATTCAGATTAGCCATTAACAAAGTCATTTGGACAAATGGGATCGCTAACATCCAAAGAGCATAAGCACCAATAGAAGGTTGTCTTTGATCTTTAGAACCAAATTGATCAGGACCTTTTTTGTTGGAAGCTTGAAATGATCAAAAAACATTCACATGAAATGATTATTTGTACCTAAAAAACTGTTTTTAGAAATTGTTTATAACAAACAATGTAGTCCAACGGATATATATTAGGAGGCTCAAAATAGATTCAAAAATAGATAGATAGAAAGTTCACGAGCTTCAGTTTGCTGCATTTTCAATATAAATAGTTAAAAGAGATTTTGTTGCTTTCTTTTTCTTAGCAGATATTGTGCGTTGCAAGTTGTTAAATAAATACCCAGTAAATATCTTTAGTAATAATAAGGTTAAATAATAATTACAATTGCAATTAATTGTGTAATTATAAATATGCAAATACTATACATACAGATTTGATTGCTATTCGTATAACTTTTCAAATAGTAAACTATACATTCATGTGATAAATAAAAGAAAATTGAAATTTTGTCATGCAAAGTTGCAAATATTTTATCCTTAAAATTAAAGATCAAGGGAAAAAATGATTAAGTAAGGTTACGCTGACAGACGAAAATCATTAATAACACGAGGATAATTAATTTTGTCTTATCATAAGGAAGGCTTTTTTGTTACTTATTACTAAAGTTGTCTGTGTGTACAATATTGAACTTTATATTAATACGTCTGCATAAATGTCCAGGAAGGGATTATTATATAGAATGTCCAGGAAAATGTGTGAAATCTTTCGAGTCAGACAGAACACAAAAAAATTGAAGATCCTATTTTTTCCTGCAAGCCTTCTCTACGAAGATAAGCATCCCTAAAATAATGACCTTGAAACACAACAAATAACCACAAAAAATCGACGAAAAGTCTCGACGGATAAATCAATCGTATTATATGTTTTTTTTGGGGTCGGTGAAACCGAATCTGTAACTCATTTGGTCCCAACACATTAGAGTTTTGTAACCTCAAAAAATAGCTGAAATATGGTTCAACAAAATCAACCTCGCAATCTGTTAAAAACTTATAACTCCACGTCCTTATGATCCCGAACGGGCTCGACAAGTAGTAACATAATATCTGGCAACTGTAAAATACATAACCTCAAAATTGGATGAGCTCAAAATCCAAAAACGCTAAATAAGCAGCGATTAAACTTACACATAGAGCACAAACCTTCATTTTTGAATAATAAACCGTGTTAATGTAAATCCCCGAAATCTCATAACCTTATAACATGATAAGGCCTAAATCTGAAACCTCAAAACCTAGAAGCTGAATAACCCTGAAACTCCAAACCTTCAAAACCAAGAGTGAGGGTGGCGTCATACATGAGCAGCGTGATACGCAGTAGGGTCCCTAACCCCAAAATCTCAAAGGCACATACCTTGAGCACAGTGTACCTTGGGCGCAGCAAGACCTATGCTTCCATCACACAAAGCTCAATTTCCTTCTTTATCCTCTTTGTAACAAACATGGATCTTTCTCCGACCAGAGACTGAGTTTGTTAGCTTGGACGTGAAAAAAGCTGACTGCTCGCTTATCTGCTGTGTAATGAATGTGGATCTCACTTATTGTTTATAGGTTTCGCCCAGTGTCTTCTTTGTTCGAAGTGTTAATATCTTGTAAACAATTAATTTTAAAAATATTCCTCATAATGAGCCCGTTCATTTGACATATAGAATGATGCATTAAAAATATTTTTTTATTTTCCCTTTATTTTTATAATATATATAATTTGTCCCCCAAAATTAATATTAAGGATTTCCCCGTATTTTTCCTGTAAAGTTCTAGTAAGGCTATATAAGCCTATTTTTTTTAAATGTTTAGCATAGTAGATAGGAAATAAAAGGGGGAATGTTAATATATTTTAGACAATTTATTTTTAAAATCTGGAAACAAATACATTTGTATTCCTCATAATAAGTCCTTTCCATTTGATGTATTGCATGATGGGATTAAAAAAACATATTTTTTTTAATTTCCTTTTAATTCTATAATTTACCCCCAAAATTAATATAAGGGATTTCTCCGTATTTTTTCTGTAAAATAAAGAAATAAAGGGGTATGGGTAATTTTTTAAATATATTTGTTAATATCCTTTAAAATATTTATTTTATAAATATGCATAATGAGCCCTTTAATTTATATATTGCATGATGCGTTAAAAATAAATTTTAATTTTATATTTTCCACTTAATTCTGTAATTTGTCCCCCTCACTTAATATTGGGAGTTTCTCCTTATTATTCCAGTAAATTTCAGGTGAGACCCTATATCTCTAAATTCTTTCAAGTTTTTATGTCTTATAGTTTCGGATATAAGGGGGGAATGAGTATTTTTTTATCTTTTTGTTAATATCTTTTAAATTATTTATTTTAAATATATGAAAAAAATATGTTTTTATTCGCCATAATGAACCTTTTGATTTGATATATTTCATGATGAGTTAGAAATAATTTAAATTTTATATATTTAATTTAATTCTGTAATTTGGCCCACAACATTATTATCTCTATTTTTTTTCAAAGTTTTACGGTTCTTTTTTCCTTACTTCCTATAGTTTCGGTACACACAATTTTTGATAAGGGGGGGGGATAGAGCGCAAGGGTCAAATTTTATATATTTTTGTTAATATCTGTTTGTGTTTGGTTGGTATTTTAATTTGTGCTGGTTTGTTGTTGCGATAATTTATTTTAAAAGTCTTGGGGATATGAAATAAAAACTTTGTTAAAGATTTGGGTGGATGAAGATATATTTGTTTTCGTCTTAATGAGCCAAAGAAGTCTTTCATTTGATATATTACATGATGCACAAATAACCATCACACTTTAGAAACAAGTTTAATTTTATATTTTCCATTGAATCCTGTAATTTACCCATGTGGACCGAAATTAACGAGCAACAGTAGCCTTGTTGAAAGAAGTTTCTCCTTTTTTTATGGAAAATCGCCAAACGACACCATTTTTTGACAAACAATTTCAAAATCAAAGCGAAAATTTTTTAGAAAAAAAAGCCTTTTATTTTACGTCTTATAGTTTGGTAGATAAGGAGGGTGGAATGGTTAAATTTTTGTATATTTTTGTCAATATATTTTAAACCAATTATTTTTAAATTATGAAAAAATATATTTGTGTTCCTCAGAATGAGCCGTTTTATTTTATTTATTTGCCATGACTACTAATATAAAAGTCATTGATTTGATGTATTACATGTTGCGTTTAAAAAAAATTATATTTTAATTTTTTATTTAATTCTATAATATGCCTCCCAAAATTAAAACTAATTGTTTTTCCTTGTTGTTTTTTGTTTGTAAACTTTGGGCAATCTTCTATATTCCTTTTTTTTCAGAGTTGTAGACTCAGTGGTTTCGGAAATAGATTTTTTAGTTTTTCCCCCCAGAAGTACCTCTAAAATGAAAATTTCTTCTTTTACGAAACTATACATTGATGCCAAATTTCAACCTCTTCCGTCCAGTAGTTTAGGAGAAAATTGCTGTGATGTGAAAGAGGTGGAAATCCGAAATGATATTATAAGGGTATCTATCCCCCTTTGTATGATCTGTGGGGTATCCGTATATTGTATACACGAAACCATAAAAACGGCAAATCTTCAAGCACTGAATTTCGCAATTTTACCCCTATTTAAACTTCTTCGTTCTCCTGTTGTTTCCGAAATCTCATTGGTGAGTGTCGAATTTGAATTACCCTGTATCTGCTGCAAACTCATTTTACAAATCGAACGACATTGGATCGTGAGTGGCCAGCTTCATGAAAGCCACTTGCGCAGAACCGAGGCCAGAACGATTATAAATCAGTGTTTTATGAAATTTTGAGAATTTGAATTTTAATGAGACTATTATTTTTTGTGACATGACGAGGAAATGAAAATTTGAATATCTTTATCAATCTGATAGATATTTAACGACAACGGAATTATATAACACTGGTTTATTTGTGCAATAAATTTAACTGAGGAATATATTATAACGTTCTGGTTGTATAAACTGTTTTATTGTATTTATAACAAAAATTATAATAGAATACGATAAAAAAAATCATTACAAAAATCTTACCAATAATGAATGCATATGAATATCACGTGTCAGGTGTAGCGGGAGTTTATCTTTGTCAAATTAAATCATAATAAGAATTAATTGTGAATATATTGCTACACTCTTCTGTATATATAACTATGTTTGCGTAGGTTTGGATAAAAACCGTAAATTAAGAAAATAGGATAATTATTATTGTTATCTGTCATGAGAAAAATAAATTAATTCATAGTTGATTAAGGCAGTGATGGTCGCAGTAATTTTTGGTGGGTTACGCATTTTATTTTGAATTTATATTAAGTATTGACAAGGGTGACAGGGGCGTACCCAACTTTTGGTTTAGGGAGGGGCAAAATTAGAAAAAATATTGCCTTAGACGGGGCAAATTGGAAAAAATGTTCTAGAGCGAAGAATATTTCAGAAATTTTTTGGTCCAGGAAAGGGGCAAGTCAGCAATTTTATGGGAAGCTTTAATAGTCCAGTCAATGAAGGGAAAAACGGTAATACTGGCTAATTTGACCAAGCACCACCGATTTTCCTAAAAATTTGGATTTAATATCTACTTATCATCTACTTCAAAGTTGACCATGTGCCGGACGCTGCTTTTTTCCCGGAGGGGGATGCTACCCCTTCACGGGGGTGAAAAATATTATATGAAGAAAAGTCCGGGTACAAATAAATTAACTAATTTTAAGCAACTTTTGTTTCATAACATTTTTTAAAGTCAATTCTTTTCCAGTTAATCGCAAGTGAAAGTATCGATTTTTCAACCAAAACAAAACATGTTTTCATACGGTTTTTCGTAAACAACTTAATAAATATGCACTTTAAGAAAAAAATTTGGATCAAAAATGTAGCTTTAAATAAAAAACAAAAAAAGATGGGTTTATGGTATCTGTAGTACCAATACAAACGGAGTTATAGCTTATTGAAATTTTGTTATTATTTGTCAAGACAAAAATTCGAAGGTTTATCCTGAAATAACTGAAAAACAATGCATTTTTCGAGAAATGTTTATTAATACTTTTTTAAAGTACTTAAAAATAATGTTTTTTTATAAAAGTCTCTAGCATGAAAATTAAGCGAGTTTTGACATAAATAATTTTTGTTTATTGACATAAAATGTACAAATTACCCCCTAAATACAACCCAGTTGAAATTAAGTACTACCACTGCACAAATCACCAATTTGTAGGTTTTTTTATAAGCTAAAAGCTCATATAAATTGAAAATGTTTTTAACCTGTATTTTTGAAAGGCCGTGAGCTGAAAGGGTGTCGTTTACTAACATGTACAAACTTTAAACGGTCATATCTAACTTAATTTTTATCCTACAAAACATAATTATTTGGCAAGTGCGAGTTGGACTCGCATACTAAGGGTTCCGTAGCTCCTTCAAGATTCTAATATTCCAATTTCAGACAAGCAGGGAATGTGTGCATTTTCTTATATTTACCCTAATATCTTTTAAAGGAAGCGTTGAAATTTATAAATTTATACACTTTTATTATATCTGCTTCATGATTCGCTTGTTTTTTATAAAAAATATGTTTTTAATTTTCTAATTTTGCCCCCAAAATTAAGACTAGAGTTTTATTTTACTGATTTAATAATTACTATAAACTTTCAGAGAAGCCTTTTATAATCTACTGACTCTGTAGATTGGAAGATAAAGGGGAAAATAGGTCAAGTTTGAAATAATAAATTATTTAATCTGTTACACAAATTATTTAAAAATACAAATAAAATATGTTTTTCAAAATTTTATATAGTGTAGTTTCTAAAATGGGAATTAAGTCGAGGTTTAATATTTTTTTGTTAATATCTTTCAAACAAATAATTAAAAAATAATTTAATTCACATAATGAGCCTTTTATTTGATAAAATACATGATGCGTTTGAAAATTGAATTTTTATTTTCCATATAATTCTATAATTTCTCCCCAAAATTAATACTGGGGTTTTCTACTAATGTTTCTTATAAATTTCAAGTGAGGCCAGGGGCGGATCTAGAATTGTTTTGAGGGAAGGGGGGCAAAATGAAAATTGTGATAATAAGACGCGTTACCAAGGGTTATTACTTGGACCTATACATCTTCAGTTTAACAAGTTACTGCTTTCCTGTCTACTGTTTATGATCATGTAATTGAACACTTTCAGCTTATTAATCTACTGTTTAGTGTGTACCATTAATAAGAGTTTTTGCATTTTTACAAAGCCTCAGGGGGCCGGGCCGCGCGCCCCTTCTCCCCCTGGCTACTGAGTGAGGCCCAGTACCCCTATTTATTTCCAAAATTTTAGGTAGTATGGTTTCGGAAATAAAGCAGGAAATATTATATCTATGTCTTGTTTATATTCCTATTCCTCATAATGATCCCTTTCATTTGATGTATTGTGTCATCACTGGAATTTTAATTTGCAAGGAGCAGTGGAGAGGACAAACATCGCCAAACCAATTGTCGCTTATAGATATTCCACAACACAGGGATTTGGGACAAGCATCGCCTCGCAAGGAGTGTCTTTTGGCAAGGGCCGACCGCTCACCCTTATAAAATGGTCCAATTTTAATGTAAGTGCGTCTTGGAATAATTTGCTTGAGAATTTAGAAGATACTTTACCTAGCTGACTCCACTAGATCCTCAGGAAACTATTAAACGTATTGATAATTCATATTTTTCTAATAGAAATATTTTAAGACCCCCTTTACTGCCTCAAACTAGTAATACAATGAGGCCGAATTCACGGTACCTAACCAGATTTTTAAGTGTAAGTGAATCGATCATTACCCAGTTTTTTAGAACCAATATTGAAGCTTTATTAATGCTTATCTGTTTAATAGTATAATTTCAAAACTAACAGGAAATGTAAAAACTTTAGTAAATATACAAGGTGCAACCACCTGGTTAGATTTAAAATCACTTTTAACGAGGATCAAAGAGACGAAGTATGCCTAATTCGTGATTTAGTTATGCTTAAACGCTTATGCACAACAATTCTATGATAGATGCTTAAACATTCTCAATTTACTCTGTAGTTATGTAAATGTACACGAACTACCGAAGAAGCTAAACGATGAGAATTTCTTTCTGGTCTTAAAGAACCTGTTGGCACAAATATAAGATGCATGAAACCATATAGCTCTACTTTTTGTCAAACAGAAATTCATCTAATGTGCCTAATTTGTTCTCAAGTTATTACCTTTTTAAAAATTCCGACCCCAAATAGTTGTCGCAACCAAAAATTCAACCCGATATATTACCATCTCAAAAATTCCTCATAATGTCTGGAGACCTAATCCAAATAGGCAAACCCCAGAACCGACTCCAATGAGTGGTATTTCCATAATACTTTACGACAACCATTTCCCAAAAGGAGACCAGAACAACTTTTCAACACCGAAACAGACGACGTCCCCCCAGAAGACAACTTAGGTTCAGTGCAAGATCAATATTACTTTGACGGAGATGCGTAACCCTACAAATAACAAATATTTTCAATCAAATTTGATTGAAAACGAAAATTTTCCGATTTCACCCCCCGACAAAATTTTAATAACAACACCTGTCATCTTTAACACGATTCAAATTGCGAGTTACCATATATTACTATACCAAAATATAATTTAAAATTATTAATAGATTCCGGATCAACGAAATCATTCTTAGATCCCCCAATTGTTATATGCAATAAAAAATGATCCATTTATTGTTTCTATATTCCAGAAATCAACGCACAAACATAGTGAATTTCGATATATTTAAATTAAAGAAACCTCGATTTATTTTACCTTTTCAAATTTCATGACGTTTTTAATGGCCTTATCGGCATGTTACAAGCTGTTATATTTTGAGACAGGATATTTAAATAGCCCTTATACAAATATCAAATTTGAAAAATTTGAAAAAATATATTTGTATTCGTCTTAATGAGCCCTTTGATTTGATATATTCAAGGCCGTAGCCAGGTGGGTATTCGGGGGGGGGATAATTTTTTTTTGATTGGTGATGGGCTGATTAATACTGCAAAATGTATATTTTTCCTTATTTTTCCAGTAAAGTTCAGGTGAGGTCCTATATCCCTATTTTCGTTCAAACTTTTACTGCTTATAGTTTCGGAGATAAGGTAGGGGAATGGGTAATTTTTTTATATTTTTGTTAATATTTTTAAAATAATTCATTTAAAAAATATGAAAAAATATGTTTGTTTTCGCCATAATGAGCTCTTTTTAATAGATAAATTAATAGTAGAGGATTCTCGTTATTTTTCCAGTAAATTTTTTTTTCCAAAATTTTACTTCTTATAGTTTCGGTGATAAGGAGGGGCAGTTGTTTTTTTTAGTGTCTCCCCCAGAAGGATCCCTAAAAAACAAAATTTCTTCATTTAGGATAAATTTCAACCTTTTCCGTCCGGAGTGATATTATTATAAAGGTGTCCGTATATTGTATATACGGAACCCTAAAAAATAAATTTAAAAAAACACAACCTACAATTTTGTCCTCTACAAAATTTTGCCTATCTAACACTATATTCTCTTGAGGCTCGACTTTTTTCAAAACTACTTATTTTAACCGGTCAAACTTTCTGAGCCTATTTGAAATAAGTAAGTCAAGTGATTTGTGAAGTGGTAGCAATTAATTTCAATTTTTTGTATAAAAAAAAACAACTATATGTCAAAACTCCCTTTATTAATGCTAGAAAATTTAAATTAAATTAAAAAAAAGTGTTTATAAACGTTTCCCGAAAAATGCTTTATTTTTCAGTTAGTTCACGAAAAACCTTTCAATTTTTGTGTTGGCAAATAAAAATAAAATTTCAACAAGCTGTAACTCCGTTTGTATTGATTCTACAGAAACCACAAACCCAACATTGTTTTGATATTTTTATAAGGTACATTTTTGATGCCAATGATTTTTTTTTTTCGTAAAGTTATTTACGAAAAACCGTATGAAAACATGTTTTTAGGTTGAAAAATCGATATTTTCACTTTCGAGTAACTCGAAAAGAATTGACTTTCAGAAAAAGCTTTAAGGTACAAAAGTTGCTTAAAATGAGTTAATTTATTCATAACCCGTCTTTTTTTTCATATATTTTTCACCTTCGAGAAGGGGTAGCACAGGGTCAACTTTGAAGTAAAGGATAAGTAGTACATAATCCAAATTTTTAGGTAAATCGGTGCTGCTTGGACAAATTACAAGGGAAAATGGTTCTTGGCTCTATTAAGAATAATCCATGAAATTTTCATTTCAGTTAAATAATATATGGACCTAGAATCTTACGGAGCTTTTATCCACAACAGCAAAAGTATTCTTAGAAGGCGTAAAAACCATTTTTTGTCAAATTTATGCCATTTAGTAGAATTGTATAAATACTCACTGACAAACTCCAGAAAGATATGGTTTTAGTAAAATGCTATAATAAAGAGTAAATGATTAAAATTTGGTGAATGTTTTTTCAAGTAAACTTTTATTTAATATTGTAGTCGTTTTTTGCATTTTTGTTTTAATTTATCAAAAAATAAAGTGTCTCATGGGATCCAAAATCGATGTTTAGTACTGTTAAAATGCCTAGAGTACTAACCGAAATCCAATACCCAAAATCGGAAACGAGTAGGCACCGGATCTCGAAGGGGCAGAAATGAAATTCAAGATCGACGTCTAAGACTTATGGTCTTTGGAGACCGATATTCGTCAACTCGAAAGTTGGCTGATGAGTGGCTAGGAGAACAAGGCCATCTTCTAAGTGTCCCAACGGTTTACCGCCGTATAAGCTCTTTTGGACTGCAGCATTATCGATCCTATCTTGTCCTACCTCTGGCCGAAGAGCATCGGTGGCCACTACTACGGTGGAATGTGGAATGGGTCGTCTTCTCTGATGAATCTCGATTCTGTTTGGGTGGATCGACTCATGGATCACATATTTCAACAAGATAATGCTCGGCCTCATGTTACTCGAGTTACTTTAAACTTTTTTGAACAGACCCATGAGAATCTGTTGACATTACCGCCCAGATCCCCAAATCTTTCGTCCATAGAACATGTTTGGGTTATGATGGGTGGAAGGCTAGGAAATTTACCCCAATGTATTTACCCTTGATTTATAAATTTCCAAGTAATATAATAAGGATTATATAGAGGAATTTATAGGGGCCTATACCTCCCTTTCAAGAGTTTTAGCGTTAATTCTGCAGAGTTATAACGAGCAATCCCGATTACTATCAACACGGGTCCAACTACTTTTATTAGATATTGTCAAGCGTGGTTTGATAATACCCGAAATCGGAGCCTGCTTGGGTAGACATGATGACCGAAGGGTTAGACGACGTCGAGGAGAAAGACGTCAACCTCAATTTGATATTGAGTGGTATGTACAAAGAACAGTACGCGTTATGATATGGGGTGCTATTGAACATAGAAGTAGGTCACCTTTAGTCTTTTTTGGAGGCAATATGACATGGATCCAAGATTTCAACAAGATAATGGTCACGTGCTCGTATTAGTTAAAACTTTTTTGAAGAGACCCTTGTGAATCTGTTGGTATGGCCGCCCAGATCCCCCTATCTTTTGTTCATAGAATATGTTTCGGAAATTTACCTCAGCCCCCACGGACTTCGGAGGTTCTAAGACATGAATTACAAGTAGCTTAGGATAGTATTCTTCAACAGAGCAGGATTTAAGTTGGTGGGGATCCTGGGCACAAAACAGGTGGGCGCCTATTTAAGGGGTTCAAAATTAGCAGCAATTTTGTTTTACCTTTATTATTTTTGATAAAACATGTCATATAAATGGATTTTTATACACATACAAATACACTTCAAAATAAATAAAGTTAAACCAAATCTTTATAGAATTTTAAAAAACAAAAATTTTGAGTAAAAAATAAATTTAAAATATTACTTAGATAAATTTTCAAATAAATCGGTTAAAATCTCTTCGAGAAAAACTATTTTAAAAATTGCTTAGTTTTGCTTGAGTGGTCCATCCCTTTGGCTTAAAAGCCGCACTTTACTCGGTCTTATGTGCAGTTGCCTGCTTCTCTCTTTTATATTACAGGCTTAGGGTTGCTCACATATTACAAAAATCTTAAATTTGATTTTAAATTAATAGGGTTGCCCACATCTTAAAAAATCTTAAATCGTGTACGCTTGAGAGTACGAAATCGAACCAAAAAATTATTAGTATAAACATTGTATCTTTGGTTTTTGATTGTACAGTTTTTTTGATTTTGGCGTTCATTTAGAATTTTTGCTCGATTTTTTTTTAATTTGCGCTACAGTTGGTGGGGGCCTCAAATTCAAGAAGAAATATACTACCTTATTGAATTAATGCCGAAACGTGTTGGGGAGATTACCGCGGTGGAAAAAGATATTATTAATAAACTTTAATAAAAAAAAATATAAACTTCTTGGTATTTGTTATTCAAATTTTAATCGTTTACTCCTTACTATATCATGTTGTACCAAAACAATGTTAAATTTAAACATCTCTTTCTGAGTGTTGCGTGTTTTTTGTCAGTGAGTATATAAAACATGTTGGATTTGTTATACTATTGTTGTCACTACTTTTCTAAATAACCTGGTCAATTAGTAGAAGCACCAACATGTATGCTTTGGCTTGTTTTCAATGCCGAGAGTTTTTATTTTGTAAACATGTCATTAAAATCTCCTTTATTCCTACATTTTACAAAAATGAATTAGGTATTCTCATAATGAATACTAATTAAATTTTTTATTACTTATTTATACTATAGATTTAAAAATATATATAGGCAGTTAAAATTTTTATTAATGACAGCACTAGTTAATTTCAAAGTATTTTATTTATCAATTTCCTAAAACGGTAGTTACACTCTAAAAGCAATCCATTTGCTTTAGTACAAGCTATATCTCCTTCAAAAGCACCAGCAGCAACTGCATGGCGATCTCTTGGGTTGCCAGATGCCAACTTTGAAATTTCCCCAGGTGAATTCAAATTTTCTCCAAAATACTACTATTTGTAATGACTTTTCCCCACAAATAAGAAATAAATGTTTAACTTAATATAATAAAAAGTAACACCCTAAAATCATACCTAAGACGATTTAAAAGCAGGATTATAAATATTTGATGTTGAACTGGGCGAGATTTGTTTAAATACATTAAATATTAGGTAGTAAAAAATGTAAATATATTTCAAAATTAAATATTTATTGAAATGCCTTCAAATTATTTTCTATAATATCTTGATTTGGTGTTTTATACACTTGTTCAGAATTAAATTTCTTTAACATCTCATTAGTTGGTATAAATTTAACATAGGCTCCAAGATCTTGAAGAGTATAACGTATTCTCGTAATGTGGTCTGTCGTTTTTGTGAGCATCCAGTTCTTCAATTTATCTTTTACCATATTTAGGTGAAACTTACTACCACCCAATTCCCGGAACAATTCATCCCTCATCTTTGAACTTACCGATACATGGATGAATAAAACTTATCGCTCCAACACTACCTAAATAAACAATATTTAAGTAAACAATAGGTGGGAATTGGTCAATTAATAGCCTTGATTCTCCCAAACTTTTGGGTATCTGATATAATTCAAATTTTTTATCAATAAAAAAACACATTGGGGTGAAAAGAATGGAATTCAACGCGGGTGATGACTCGGCCAGGCGTTTCGAGTCCTTAGACGGCACCCTTTTTTTTAATAAAAAAAGTTACAATTTATTATGTGCTTATAAAAAAAAATCTAAATAATTGTAATATCAAAATATAAGAATATGTGCATTTTTGTCACTCTCTATGGCTATTTTCCAATTACCGCACAATTGCGCACAGTGCGGCACAGTGCTAAGCACTAAGTGTTCCAATTACAGCACTGGCTCGCACAAATGGGCGCAAGAAATAACTGTGCCTTTGGGAAGTTTAATGAAAGTTTACTAAGTAAACAAAAACTTTATCATAAAACATGAAGTATGTTACAATTAACGCCCGAAAATTACGGCACAGAGCGACACAAAAACACTTTGTGCTCTACTCATTGGAAAACAGCCAATGTTGCTAAAATATTTGCTTTACGATTCATTTTTTTTTAATTTTATATCTTTAATCTTTAATATGTTTTAACGTCTTAATAGACTTCCAAAATATTAACTTTTATTCACCTCTCAAGGTTTAAATTCATGTGAATCCTAATAATTCACTCCAATTAATTACTATGTTTACGTACGGACGCCGAGGTTCCTTAACTTCAGTAACTCTGCAATAAAAATTTTTATTTCCCCATCATTTTGTATTTTTCCCAAAAAAATCCTCACAATATATTTGATCCCAAAATTTTCCCCAAAAATATTATTTTTCCCCAAATTGGGAGAAAAAATCCCCAATTTGGCAACCCTGGCGATCTCACCTTTTTGGAAACCTATAGTCTAAGATGGGTGCTGATCGAAGTTGGTCAGATAAACAGAAAATTTTTGAATACTGAAATTTTCTTAACTCCTTGAAAATGTATTCCAATTTAAATAAATATAACCAGTAGTAGGTGCACGTACATTGTTAGTATTTTGTAATTCTGTTCTAAGATGTTATCTCAAATTTTAATGTCTGTCATTAAAACATATGAATTTACAAATAAGTAATTCTAGAGAACTAGGGTTTTAATTAATTGCTTGAGTGATTCAAGTTTGCCGTCATTTAGTGATATTGACGTCTTTTACGAAACACTAGTCTGTATAGGAACAATGAGAACAGACGTGGTTTTAAGATTCGTGATAAAAATCTGTTCTTCTCTTCTGACGTTTACACTTTAGAGGCGATAAATTTTGTACTATTTTAAGAACTCATTCGCGTCACATGGCATACAAGGCCGGCTTTTTTTAAACATCTGATAGACAATAAAAAACACAACGATCATATTTAATTTATTACCAATATAATGGGAGTATCTTATAACACCGAAAAAAATGAAAGTTAAATGGAGTCTTTGGTATAGATTAGGGATGTCGGAAAAATATCGATATATCGATATTTTTTGTTTTATATATCGATACTTTTACACGATATAATTTTATTCGATATATCGATATAAAAACCAAGTATCGAAAACTTATCAAAAACGATATTTTTCCGTATGTTTGTTACGTGTTATATAAAATAAATACTAGCTGTTTTCCAATTACTAGAGCACAAAGTGTTTTTGTGCCGCTCTGTGTCGTCATTTTCGGGCGTTAATTGGAACATACTTCATGCTTTATGATAAAGTTTTATGTTTACTTAGTACTTACATAAAACATCCCAAAGGCACAGTTATTTCTTGTGCCCATTTGTGCGAGCCAGTGCTGTAATTGGAACACTTAGTGCTCCGCACTGTACCGCACTGTGCGCAATTGTGCGGTAATTGGAAAACAGCTAATATAGTGTCAAACAAGTTGAGATACATGATCTTTGTAGACAAAGATTAGCAGAATTGTTTCAAGTATAATTAATTTATCATATTTATGCTATATGTTGCCTAAGTGCTTGAAGTTAAAATAAATTTTAAATATGTTTCTGATAATGCATGAGACTTCGTTAGCTCCGCCCTTCGAGTAGCTATGCGGTGTTCCTTAACCCAGGTGTCCAGCATTTATCTCTCCAATGTAAAGATTGCCACATTCACAAGGTATACTTATATATACAGTTATTTGGTATTGCTGGTGCGTCGGGCCTCGTTCTTGTAATCATGCTCCTGAAAGTGTTGCTGCTTTTGAAGATCATTCTGATTCCATATCTGTGTGCAATTCGTCTAAGTTTCTTCGACAAGCTTTTAGTAACGGTAATAATAGAGTTACTATCGGGGTTTCCTCCTCCTGCCTAGGTGGTTTGTCCAGTTCTTCAAACGGCTTGTTAATGATGGTTTTATCCATTCTCCAAAAGGAATTCTCTAAGTTTCAATTATTCTTCTATGAGGACTTCTAGTGTGCTGCAGATATTTTTGGCTTCCTGTAGACTGCTGTTTGGATTCCGGTCCTAGTCCTTTGAGACTTTACATCAAGGAATGGTAGGCACCCACCCTCTTCCATCTTCCATGGTGAATCTAATAGGTGGTTGGGCTCGGTTTAGGTGCTCCAGAAATATTTGTAGTTCTGTCTCTCCGTGTTGCCAAATAATGTAGGTGTCATCGACATTCCTCAACCATAGCTTAGGCTACTTCTCGTACCTCTGCAGTCTTCGAACCATTCCATATAGAACTTGGCGATGGTTGGCGATAAAGGAGAGCGCATAGGCAATCGATCTCCTTGCATTGAAGAACCTGTCCTTCTCTTCAAAGGACCAGTTCTTGAGGCAACATTGAAGTAAGTTCATGATTGAATCTATTGGCAGCTCCGCCCTCTCCATAAGTGTTTCGTCTTCAGTAAGTTTCTTCTTCAATATGTCGAGAGATGTCTAATGGTACGTTCGTGAAGAGATTTTCGAAACTTACTAAACGATGGTCTGGCCCAAGTTCAATGGATCCGATGATTTCGACAAAATGCTTCGAATCCTTGACGTGCGATGATGTTTTGCCCTCCAAAGGTTGGAAGAATGGTAGAAGGAATTTTGATGCTGGCGAGTTGCGTGAACTTGTAATCAGTCTGAGAGGTACTCCAACTTTGTGTATCTTGGTTAGTACATAAAGATGAGGTGGTTTGCTGTGATGTGGCGTTTTCTGCTTGTCTCGGATGGAATTCGTTGAGCCTGCTTTATTCCAAGGTATTTATAAGAATCATGGATCCAATTGAGGTGCAATCTCTCATTTCGTAGGGTCCCTGCTGTATTTTGCCTTTAAGGATATTATTTATTGGGCACTAGTCTAGGCCAAATTAAATCTGGATGTCAGATTGGAATAGGGTCAGTGTGAATCGAACACTCTGCTTCATTCAGAAAGATTTTAGTTGATAGGTGGACAGGACATATTCCAAAAACTTACCACTACAATTATTTACTTTATAGAGTTTTAATACATGAATGAGCCAATCATCTGGAACTGAATCAAAGGCTTTCTTATAGTTCATATCATATCAGATCAATTATTTATTTATTCCGACGAATTTTCTTAGAATATACAGTGTTCTCGTCTGTTTTACCCCCTCCCCAGGTTAACAATGACCGACAATGTCTTTAACTGTCCCTGCGGGAAATCGTATTGTAGCAACAAGAACTTACAGAATCATAGTGTCGCCTCTTACAAGTCACCGAGGATGAAAGTAAATTCTGCTGTTCGATACACGGAGATACATGTACATCCTTCGTCTCAAAGTAAAGGACAACTTTAGGATCAGAAACTACATAGTGCACAGAGCGGACAGGCCAGGAAGGAAACCAGGAGGAGGAGTGATAATCGCCGTGGAGAACCGGCTAAAACACCAGCAAGATGACCCATACCAAACAGAGAACATCGAAAATCGACAACTCAAGTCGAAGATACTAGGAGGAGACTACAAGAACACACAGAAAGGGAAAGATACGACGTAAGAGGATCAACGGAGTCGACCCATCACCCGACAAGAGGAGGTCAAGGAGACCTGTTATCCTACAGAACACTGAGATAGAGACAACGGAGGAACTATCATCGGACCACAATCCACGAAAACAGCAGCGAGATGAACAGATAAGCCACACACCAAGACAGAGGCAAGGACCAGCGGGGAAAAATTCAGATGATCGAGGACCGAAGAAGATGAGGAACCGGCAGCAAGTACAAATGAGGAAGCAGGAACAATCACATAGGACCAAGAAACTCAGGAGAGCGCTACTACAGACAGAAGATGACGTAGCATAGCTTAGGGAACAAGTATCTTAAGGAGTAGCGTAGGGAAAATAGTGTAACAGCTCAGGGAGAGACAAATTATTTTTAGGACCACAATCAGCATAGGATTCCACAGAAGACTCACGTGAAAGAGCGCAACTACCAGTACTAACAGAATTCACGTAGTTGATAACTGATAATGATCGATGGTAAAATGACGACGTTTCGGCAGATATCTGCTTCAGGGCATAAATAGTTACTCGAATAACTAGAAGCGAAAGCAGAAGGCTACGAGAATTATGCGAACCGACCTGAAGAGGGCAGATGTGACTCTGCCGAAACGTCGTCATTTTACCATCGGTCCCGGAAGGGATCAGTTATCAACTACGCGGATGAATTCCCGGAAACCACCTAAAACATTTAGTGCCCGCGAAAACTTAAAAACAAAATATATATATATATATATATATATATATATATATATATATAGATATACCGCGTGTTTCAAACTACCTGTCCACCCTTACTAAATCGCTTTTTATATGGAAAGTGAGTAAACTGCATCATTAACGCTATGCCGAGAGTTCTTTTTTTATATAGGAAAGGGTATATATTTAACCAGTATTCGGATCATACAATGAAAAATACACACATTTTGTTTAAAATTTTTTTCGAAAAATAAACATTTTTGCGTCTAAAATGATTTTTAAATGTGTGCGAACCAGAAATAGTCATTTTAGCAGCATATTTATGTTTATTTCATACATTTTGAATTTAGGTGCGTTGTAAGTAATGCATAGTAGGTTTGAAAGAAGTCTTTGGTACTTCCGTCATCAACAAAAATGAATTTCCCATATCGGGAGAAGATACATTAACTGCGAATGTTCTTTTAAGCCTTAGATCTTAGTTGTATTTAAAAGGAAAGCATAATAATGAAAATTTGCGAGGTGGACTCGCATACTAAGGGTTCCGTACCACCTTAGAGATTCTAATATTACAGTTTCAGACAAGCAAGGAATGACTGCATTTTCTTATATTTACCGTAATATCTTTTAAAAGAAGTATTTTAAATTTATAAAAAAATATACACTTATTTTCCAGACATAGATTTTTTATATTATCTGCTACATGATTCGCTTGATTTTGATAAAAATATGTATTTAATTTTTTAATTTGGCCCCCAAAATTAACATTAGAGTTTTATGTTACTAATAAAATTTCGGGGAGCCTTTTATAATCTACTGTCTGAATTTTAGGCTCTGTAGATTGGCAGATGAAAGGGAAACTAGGTCTACTTTTAAATAATAAATTATTAAATCTTAGACAAATTATTTAAAAATACAAAATATATTTTTCAAAAATTTAAATAGTGGGAATTAAGTTGATGTTTAATATATTTGTTAATATCTTTTAAACAAAAGATTTAAAAATATGATATATTTGTAATTCACATAATGAGTCTTTTATTTGATATATTACATGATTACATTTGAAAATTTAATTTTTATTTTCTATTTAATTCTATAATCTGTTCCTAAAATTAATATTGGGGTTTTCGACCAATTTTTCTTATACATTTCAAGTGAGTTCTAGTACCCCTAATTATTTTCAAAATTTTAGGTAGTATGGTTTCGGAAATAAAGTTAGGTTTTATAGTTTGGGGAATAAAGGGAAATGGGTATTTTTTAAAAATATATTTGTAAATATATTTTAAAAAATATGAAAAAAATTATTTGTATTCGTCATAATGAGCCCTTTAATTTGATATATGACATGATGCCTTAGATATAATTTTAATTTTTCCATTTAATTTGCCACCTAAAATTAATATTAGGAGTTTATCCTTATTTTTACAGTAAAGTTCAAGTGAGGCCCTCATCTCTATTTTTTTTTCAAAATTCTACGGCTTGTAGTTTGGGAGATAAGGTAGGGGGAACGAATTTTTATATTTTAAAAATATGAAAAAATATATTCGCCATAATGAGCCTTTCATTTGATATATTACATGATGTGTTACAAACAATTTTAATTTTATATTTTCCATTTAATTCTGTAATTTGAACCTCAAAATTAATAGTAGAGGTTTGTCCTTATTTTTCCGGTAAAATTCAAGTGAGGCCCTACATCTCTAATTTTTTTCAAAATTTTACGGCTTATAGTTTCGGAGATAAGATAGGGGGAATTGGTAAAATGTTTTATATTTTTGTTAATATCTTTAAAATAATTTATTTTATAGATATGAAAAAAAAGTATTTGTTATGGCGTAATGAGCCCTTTCATTTGATATATCACATGATGTGTTAGAAACAATTTTAATTTTATATTTTCCATTTAATTCTGTAATTTCCCCCCAAAATTAATAGTAGAGGTTTCCCCTTAGTTTTCCGGTAAAATTCGGGTGAGGATCTATATCTCTTTTACAGTTTTGGTGATAAGTGGGGGGGAACGGTCGATTTTTTTAGTTTTTCCTCCAGAAGTACCCCTAAAATCAAAATTAAACTATACCCTGATACCAAATTTCAACATTTTCGGTCCAATAGTTTAGGAGAAAATTGCTCTGATGTGAAAGAGGGAGGAGTCCGGAGTGATATCATAAGTGTATCCATATATTGTATATACGGAATCCTAATAAAAACTGTTGTGAGCGGTTGCATTTAACACTAATACGGCATGTAGGAACCCAGGTATTTCTTGTGACAAATGGACAAAAAACGTTTATTTAAAATGTGTGAAATTACCTGCCATGGGACTCTGATGAATAGAAAACTATTGTAGAATCGAAAAGTGACGTCATTTTGTCGTCAGAAGGCATAACCGTGGTATACGATGATAAGAGTTATGAGGACGAACATTTCTAAAGTGACGCCACTTTTCAATTCTGCAAAAGTTTTCTATTGATCGGAGTTCTAGGGCTGGTGTTTTTTTATGAAATTAGCACTCTGGTGGATATGCTAAAAATGCAGAATGGATTCCAACGACGATAAATATATGGTTGATCAGTTAGCAACATCAACACCCTAGGAGGGTGGTAAACACTCTTATATATAACCTTTAGATATTATATAACTTGTGAAGTTGATAAGTTAAATAAGTTGAGTATTTTTTGCTCCCTAGTAATAAATTGAAAGTCATTTTGTAGGCACACCAGTGAAGGTGGTTGGACCCTTGCGCGAACTACCACTTTTTTCAAGTAAATGAAGTGGAATATATGTCTAAAGGGTAACCTGGGTGGCGCGTTATGAACTGCTACCAAAATTGACGATGGAAGGGTGGTATCTACCCCTATAAATACCTCTATATAATCCTTATTATATTACTTGGAATTAAGGGTATTAAAATATATAATTAGAGTATTTTTTAGCCCCCTAGTGACAAATTGAGAGTCTAACATTTTTTAAGTCACACCACAGATCAAAGTCACACCAGAAGGTTGGTTCTACCTTAGCGCGAACTACCCCTATTTTGTAACCAGCACTATTTTCAAACAAATTGAGTGAAAAATATATCTAAGGGATAATTGGGGTCGTTCGTAATGAATCTGCTATCGAAATTAGTGTTTTCAGACCCCCTCTATGATTTTTAATAATCTTTCCGTAATTGTTATCTTGACTGGTTTATAGTCATCATCTTCTAAGAGTTTAATCATACCATCGTAATGTATTTGTTTTGCCGCATTCAGATATTTCTAAATAATTACAAATTTTTCTCATGGAGTTGGAAATGCTGTCGAAGCTTAGGTATGTCACAAATGTAAAAACACAGTTTTGCACCCTAACACTAAACCTTTATTTTAAACACTCAACGCCGTTTCAACAATTCTAAGTTGTCATTATCAATGAGTAAACCGAACTAATTCTAAATTACAATTTTCGCTATTTATACCTACCAGTAAACTATTAGCACCTTACAGTAATTAGTAAATTGTAAATCTCAAGTATCTGAATTCTAAATAACAAATTTCACAAATAATTTGAAGACGTGAGATGTAAGACCGACATCTAGGATTTTCAAGAGAATCAGTACACAGAGGTTCCGAATCTGGAGCCGTTCCGTGTAATTGCTGTTCTCCCTTAACTCCTAGGACAGAATGTCACGATAAAATTTTCAGGTTACCTCACCTGTCAGAGATATTGAATACTCTCTTCGAGGTGTCATTCCTTTGAAAATCCTAGATGTCGGTCTTACATCTCACGTCTTCAAATTTAACGAAATGCATCAAATGCATAAAGAAGTGTTCGAGAGGACATTCAATTGTGGGAAGCGCAACTGATGAAGGTTCCCGACCAGAAACAATATATATTATATTTATATATAATATATATTGTCTTGTGTACAAAGGAATGACACCTCGAAGAGAGTATTCACAAATAATGCCGATTTTATATAATGAAATTATGTAAATTAGGATAATCCTTAAAAAAATCGATATCACCTGAATTTTACCGCAAAAATAAGGAGAAACCTTTACTATAAATTTAGGTGGGCAAATTTCAGAATTAAATGCAAAATATAAAATTAAAATTGTTTCTAACACATCATGTAACATATAAAATGAAAGGGCTCATTATGGCGAAAACAAATTTCGTTTTTTCATATTTTTAACATAATGTTGTAAAGTCCGTGGGTTCAATTTAAAATTATAAAACTAATATTTACTTTCATTTTTCTAGAACTTTATTTACATTAAAACAGCTGATTCAAATATCACAATACATTCCCATATACGTAGTCGTCGCTGAACTCTCCATCGTGGCTGTTTCCTTTATAAGACCAGCATAGAAAATTCTCGCAAAATCAATCATCACTACTTCCGCTGCCGAGTCTTTTCGAGAACCTTTTTTTTTATCTTAAAGCGTTTGTTGTCGTACTGAAATGAAACAGGGTCGGCTCTGGGTAAATTTCGTAACACTGCCCCCCCTTTAATTCTGAACGTCCCGATCAGAAACATCCCCTCCATGGTAGGGAGCGAGTCGATCTAAATGAACCACCTTCAATTTAGCCTTGGGGTTTCGACGGATCCGGTAGACGACGTCATTAAGCCTCTTGACCACCTCGTATGGACCATCCCAAACGGGTGTAGCTTTGGGGATTTACCCTTGCTCCGTTGGGGGTTGTACAGCCAGACTTTGTCCCTCTCCTGGAACCCGACTGAATTGGCCTTGAGGTCGTATCGCGTCTTCATCCGGTCACTGGTGGCCAACATCTGCGTTCGGGCTAATTCGTGTATTGCCAGCATGTTATGTCGGAGCTGGTCGGCATAATCGTCGATGTCTTGGGGAGGTTCTTCGGGGGAGCCAAATGCCAAATCGCAGGGTAATCGCAGCTCCTTTCCGAATAGGACCCTGGCTGGGGTCGGGCCTGTACTATTATGTACGGCAGAGCGATATGCCAACAGGAATAGGGGAATATGCTCCTCCCAATCACGCTGGTTATTGCTGACGACCTTGGATAGGTGTTGTTCCAAGGTCCTGTTGAATCTTTCCACGATTCCGTCTGACTGTGGGTGTAATGGTGTTGTTCTCGTTTTCCTGATCCCCAACATCGTGCAGACCTTCTGGAATACATTCGATTCAAAGTTACGCCCCTGGTCTGAATGTAATTCCATCGGGACGCCAAACCTGCTGAATAGTTGTTCTACTAGCACCGTCGCTACCGTGGTTGCCTCTTAGTTGGGTATCGCATATGCCTCAGGCCATTTGCTGAAGTAATCCATTGCGACCAGAATGTATTTGTTCCCCCTCTCAGACTCGGCAAACAGACCGGCGACATCGATGGCAATTCTCTCAAATGGGACGCCCACATTGTACTTCGGGCCCTTATTCGCTGCACAGGTGGCACATCTGCGGCACCAAGCTCTGATGTCTTCGAAGTAGTTCACCCAATAGGACCGTTGGCGAACTTTGTCTAGGGTTTTATTCATGCCCAGGTGACCTTCGGTAATTCCATCATGTACTTCGGTCAGGATGGCTGGTAACTTTTTCTTCGGAACTACCAGTTGGGACTTGGATTCTCGTCCATCAGCGCTTTCCCAAACTCGCTTGAGCATTCCATTGTCTACTCTTAGAGAGTCCCACTGAGCCCATAACGATTTCAGCACGCCGGAGTATCTAGCTACCTCGTCCCATCGTGGCCTGGGTGCCCCTCTCGCTTTGAGTGACAAGATTGGTTCGATGTCTGGATCAGCCATTTGGTCCTGGATGCACTGTTACGTTGTCCAGTCTTCATTGGATTGCACTCGGATCTGCCTGATGGAGATACCCTCTCGCTGTTCCGTCTTCAGACAATGTCCGCATTCTGTTCTACAGGGTCTTCTGGATAGGGCATCGGCATTATTGTGCAAACGGCCGGCACGGTGTTCCACCTTGAAATCGTATTGCTGTAATTTCTCCAGCCACCTGGCCAGTTGTCCTTCCGGTGTCTTCATGTCCAGCAGCCATTTGAGTGCGGCATGATCTGCTCGGATTAAGAAATGACGACCATAGAGGTATTTGTGGAAATGGTCTACAGCCCTTATTATTGCAAGAAGTTCCTTTCTGGTGACACAATAATTTCTTTCCGGTTTCGAGAATCCACGGCTGTAGTACTCGAACACCCTCTCTTCACCATCCTGCACCTGGGATAGGACGGACCCCAAACCTGTGTTGCTGGCGTCGGTGTCTAAAATGAACTTGCCGGACTGTGTAGGAAAGGCTAGGATTGGACTGGAACATAGTGCTGCCTTCAGTCGTCTGAAAGATGTTTCGCAATCCTGATTCCAACGGAAGGTCTCTTTCTCAGTGGTCTGCCGATGTAGAGGCGCGGCAATGGTGGCAAATCCCTCAACAAAACGCCGGTAGTATGAACAGAGGCCCAAGAAGCTTCGGAGTTCATGCTTGTCTCTCGGGATTGGCCAATCACGGATCACTTCTATCTTGTCCTCGTTGGTGCGGATTCCTGACTCGGAAACGACGTGGCCCAAAAACTCTACTTCTTTTTGGAACAAGAAACACTTCTTCGGGTTGAGTCTCAGGTTGGCGTTATTAATTCTGGAGAATACTTCGCCCAGGTTCTTCAGATGGTCGTTGAATGTCTGACCCATGACTAGAATGTCGTCAAGGTATACTAAGCACGTCCTCCATGTTAACCCGCTCAGTACATACTCCATTAGCCTCTCAAATGTAGGGGGTGCATTACATAACCCAAAGGGAATGACCGTGAACTGAAACAGCCCTTTGCTGGTGGAGAACGCTGTCTTCTCTCTGTCGTTGGCGTGTACACCAACCTGCCAATATCCACTTTTTAGGTCTAGTGTGGAGAACCAACGGGAGCCTGCTAGTGTGGTCAAAGTGTCATCGATTCGGGGTAGTGGATAGCTGTCTTTCTTCGTGACGTCATGCAGCTTTCTGTAATCCACACAAAATCGGGTGGTTCCATCCTTCTTTTTAACTAGCACGACGGGAGCAGACCATGGGCTGATGGATGGCTCAATAACTCCACTCTGTAACATGGACTCGATGTTCTCCTCGACTGCCTGTTGTTGCCCCAATGGTAGTCGTCTAGGTGGTATTCTGATGGGTTGAGCCTTTCCGGTATCTATTCGATGCTGTATAATGTTGGTGCGGCCGGTGGTTCCATCTTGACTGTTAAAAATTTGCCAGTGCTTTGCGATAAATTGCTTGGCTTTCTTCTGGTTCTCTGGTGTCAGGTGTGTCAAATGGTCAGCAAACTGTTGTAGGAACTCTTTACTGGGCCCTGTCTCCTTCACCGACGTCTGGTACTCTTCTTCGCAATTGATGATGGTCTCTACTGGCTCGAAACAAGCTATCTCTTGACCATTGGCAATTCTGATGTCGTTGTTGGACAAATTCAGGACTCTGATTGGTATATCTCGTCCGGTTTTAACTATAGCCCGTCCAACTAAGTAGTCATGAGTTGAGTGTACGGGCTCCACCATTCCAACGCAGCTCCTAGGATTGCTGTCTAGCTGCCCGTGAATAATCTGTTCCGTTCGACCGGGAATTCTAGCTGAAGACTTTGCCACAATTTTTATGGAGGTGACTGAACTGTTGACGGGTCGTGTCAATACAAATTCCTCATTTAGGAACCGAAGAACATCATATCTCGGGTCGAACATAAATCCATGCTGGCTAATTAGGTCCATTCCCAGTATAAAATCGTCCTCAATATTCGCTACCAGGATCCTATGCCGGATCATGTTGTCCCCTATCTGTAGCACGACATCTGCCTCACCCTGTATTGACATGGACTCGCCGGTGACTGTTCTGAGCTGGATGTTATTGGTAACTGGCCGAATTTCTGATGCTCTCAAAACCCTGGACTTGGCAATGGACACAGCGGCGCCGGTATCGATGGTGATGGTAACTGCTCGCCCATTGATGGTGCCTCTGATGACTAGGCTGCCGCTATCTCGGCAAAATCCCCGGATGGATACTGTCCTGGGGCTGGTGGAGGGTGAGTCAGCATTCGCCCCCTTATGCTGACTGGCTGCCGGTCCTGGACATGTGGCTGTTCTGTTGGTTACCCCTGGTCTGTGATCGTTCAGGTGGCCTCACTCGACAATCACGTTGGAAGTGTCCTGTCCGTCCGCAGAGGTAACATGCCCCTTTGGTGCCAGTTTTTTGTGAGCGTTCTAATATTTTGTTCAGGTCAGAAAGCAGCGCTTGAAATGGTGACTGTGACTCTTCCTGGTTGAAGGAAACTGCTCGGACCCTCGGCTTGGACATGTTCATGACGGCCTCTACTTCCAAAGCCCGAAGTAGAGCTTCATTACTCTTCTTGACGCCACTCAGTCTTAAATTTCTTTGTACTTTCACATCTCTGATGCCGTTTATGAAGCTCTGTGTGGCCAACTGGTCTTTCGTTTCCACTGGCAGGTCTGGGTAGGACAAGTGAACTAACCATCTTATCTCTGCTTCGAATTCTTGGAGGCTTTCACCGGATTTTTGAGTTTTTCCACTCATTTGGACTAGGTATACCTGGCTCAAGGATTGACTGTCGTATCGTTTGTCTAGGATGGCGATGATCTTGTCGAAATTGCCTTGTTCATCTACTGGAATGCTTTGGAGGTGTTCTAGGGCCGGACCTCTTAACGAAATTACCAGAGAAGTAGATTTTTCTTGATTATCCCATCCATTAGCTGTAGCCACAGCCTCAATTTGCCGTTTATACATGGGCCAAGATGAACTGCCATCAAATGTGGGTGGTTTACTAACGGAACCTCTGGTACTCACGGTGTTCTGGTATTTTCCTCGCTGTAAGTCCTGTTGCATTTTTTTTAATTTCTGTTTCTACCTTGTCTTGGATGGCACTGATTTGGTCTTGAACTGTGTTTTGAATTGAACTGATTTCAACTTTTACCTGGCTTTGGATGGAATCGAGGTCATCTACTTTTGTTTCAAGAGTGTCCACGGTATTTTTTATGGTCTTAATGTCATCATTTATGTCTTTTGTATCAGACTAAACTATTTGCATTCTTTCATTAACTGTTTCATTAACTTGTCTTACTATTTGCATTAGTTGTTCAAATTGCATTTGTCTTTTTTCTTCAGTTATTTTAAATTCATTTTGTCTGTGTTCATCTAATAATTTAAATTCATTTTGTCGTTTTAATTCAATGTGATCTTGTTTTTCTTCAAATTTCGAGAATAATCCTTCAATTAAATTATGTTGTTCACTTTTCATCGTGGAAACAAGATTTTGTTGTTCACTTTTCATCGTGGAAACAAGATTTTGTTGTTCACTTTTCATTGTAGAAACAAGATTTGGTTGTTCGCTTTTCATTGTAGTGACAAGATTTTCTAATTCTATTTTACGTTTTTCATCGATATTAGTGACAAGATTTCCTCATTCAACTTTAAGTTTATCATCAAATGATTTCACTAACCTTTGTTGAATTTCTTCTTGATGTTATTTCTCCTTCTTGTCACGTTTTTCTAGAATCTGTGCTATTTTTTCGTCTAGTCCCTCCGTAACCTGTTTGATAATTTTTTTTGGTAGTTTCGTCGGTTTTTTCCATACTACGAGTTTCCATAAATCAAATTACTATTTTAACTGCACTTAATCCTTCACTTCTAACACCAAATTGTTGTAAAGTCCGTGAGTTCAATTTAAAATTATAAAACTAATATTTACTTTCACTTTTCTAGAACTTTATTTACATTAAAACAGCTGATTCAAATATCACAATACATTCCCATATACGCTAGTCGTTGTGATATCACTGAACTCTCCATCGTGGATGTTTCCTTTATAAGACCAGCATAGAAAATTCTCGCAAAATAAATCATCACTCCTTCCGCTGCCGAGTCTTTTCGAGAACCGTTTTTTTATCTTAAAGCGTTTGTTGTCGTACTGAAATGAAACAGGTCGGCTCTGGGTAAATTTCGTAACAATAAATTATTTTAAAGATATTAACAAAAATATAAAAATGTTTACCCATTCCCCATACCTTATCACCGAAACTATAAGCCATAAAATATTGAAAAAAAATTAGAGATGTAGGACCTCACCTGAATTTTACGGGAAAAATAAGGAGAAACCTCTAATATTAATTTTGGGGGTAAATTACAGAATGAAATGAAAAATATAAAATTAAAATTGTTTCTAACACATCATGTAATATATCAACTGAAAGAGCTCATTATGGCGAAAACAAATATATTTTTTCATTCATTTTTAAAATAAATTATTTTAAAAATATTTAAAAAAAATTTATGCATTCCCCCTTACCTATCTTCGAAATTATAATCCGTAAAATTTTGAAAGAAAAATAAGGATATAGTACCTCACATGAACTTAACTGGAAAAATAAGGAGGAACCCCTAATATTAATTTTAGGAGGCAAATTACAGCATTAAATACAAACATAGAATTAAAATTATTTCTAACGAAGAATGTAATATACCAATTAATTCTGACGAATAAAAATATATTTTTTTCGTATTTTTCGAATGAATATTTTAAAATATATTAACAAAAATATTTTCCCAAATTATAAGACCTTAATTATTTTGTTAACAGGAAAAATACGAACAAATCCCTAATATTAATTTGGGGGCCAAATTATAGAGTTAAACGGAAAATAAAAAAATATTATTTCAAGGCATCATGCAATACATCAAATGAAATGGCTCATTATGAGGATTACAAATATATATTTTTATATATTTTTCATATTTTTAAAATTAATTGTTTACAAGATATTAACAAACAAAAATAAAAAAATTCTCATTTCCCGCTTTATTTCCGAAACCATACTACCTAAAATATTGAAAATGATTAGGGGCACTGGGGCTCATTTGAAACTTATAAGAAAAATTAGTAGAAATTCCCAATATTAATTTTCGGGACAAATTATAGAATTAAATGGAAAATACAAATTCATTTTTGAAACGCATCATGTTATATAGAAAATAAAAGGCTTATTATGTGAATCGCAAATATATCATATTTTTAAATAGTTTGTTTCAAATATATTACTAACAATATTGAACATCGACTTAATTCGCACTTTTGAAACTACACTATCTAAAATTTTGTAAAATATATTTCATTTGTATTTTTAAATACTTTGTCTAACAGATTTAATAATTTATTATTTAAAACTTGACCTATTTTCCCCTTTATCTTCCAATCTACAGAGCCTTAAATTCAAACAGTAGATAATTAGAGGCTTCCTGAAAGTTTATTAGTAAAATGAAACTCTAATGTTAATTTTAGGGGCCAAATTAGAAAATTAAATACATATGTATTTTTATAAAAGACAAGCGAATCATGTAGTAGATAAAATAAAAAGTCTATGTGTGAAAAATAAAAGTGTATATTTTTTATAAAATTGAAGGAGCTACGGAACCCTTAGTATGCGAGTCCAACTCGCACTTGTCCAAATTATTTGAGGTTCATGGACTCCACTATCTTGTTTTATAAGTTCTTCGTTATCAATACTTATCTATAGGTTTCTGTTCTCTTAATAGTCGAATAAAAATGCCTCTGTTTATTACAACGAAAACTTTTTTTAATAGTCAGGACTATCTAAACAATAAAATCCAAAAATAGATAATTTTTTAAGCGTGATCGTTTACGCACAATATCTGGTCTCGCCCGCGAGATCACATAATACGCTATAAATCATAAATTTATTCATCGTAGGTTCTGAATTCCAAAATGACGCATTCTTTTTTCCCATTAATGTTTAGCATATGTTTAATTATTCAATGAAACGCGTCGTTCTTTTTTTCTGTATATTTTTTTGAAAAGCGAAAATGTTTCACCTTCGAATTTATTCGGAAAAATGATTAGTAAATATATCAAACTAAATTTATGTTCTTAAAATCTGAGACGCAGTTCACTGTTCACTTAAACGAACTCATAGTCACAGATCTCATAGTATTAAAAATGTTACTGTATTACTTTTTTATGTTAACCATGTACAAAAGTAGGTCACAATAATAAAAGTAAGTAAATATGTTTCTAGAATTATATGTAGAGTTCTGGTAAGTGCTGAAATAGCAAATTATCAACAACATCAAGCAATTTACTAAACTCCCAATAATTTACTAACTGAAATTGATAAAATTGATTGATCACATTATTAACATTAATCGATATCCCGAACGTCAATCTTGCTCTTACTCCATTACAATGTTACATATTTTGAGCGAACAAAAGTCAGAGCACGGAATTTTTTTTGGGTCTCAAGAGGTGATTTGTGTAAAGTTAAATCCAAGTTTATGGGGTCGCAACCCTTGTCTCGCGGTAGCCATCTGGTAAAAAGGAGTTTTACGCGCGCGCCATGTCGGACACAATTAACACATTTTTGTTGCAGCTTAAGTTTTCTACAATTTTGAAAAACTCCACTATAATAATGGCCTGACGTATTTTTTTTTGTAAAATGACCAAAAAAAAAGGTTGCAAGGATCAAAATAAAATTTGCTCCCAATAATTTTGTTATTTTTGGTTTTACGACTAAAATTGTACAGATTTTCCAATATTTTTTTTGCAGATTTTGTCCCTCGAAGAAGCTAGAGGTGTGTTTTCCTAGCGGCAGGATATTTGCGTCGTCGACGACGTGATGCGCTCAGCGTTTCACGTCTCCCACTCGTTCCATTAATTAAATTTGTTTTCCTACAGAGCGCAATGCGTTAAGGTGGAACGTGTTGGATCTACGCGACAGACCCGACTATACATAGTATATAAATCTCTTATCTATGGATCCGAATACTTCTGGAGAAGTCAAATTGCGTAGTGCGCTGCGTTTTTTGAAGAAATGAGTTCTCAAAAAAATTCCTTTTAATAGAATTTGTACAAAATCATATTATCCTCTATGACTTGAAAGACCCAGAATATAAAAAGACAACAAAAAAAGACATGCATTGGAGTTTTTATTTAAATATAATTATTACAATGTTACAAAGCAATATTTATTTTCAAAATGGTGCTTCAGCATTATTATGTTGCTTAGTTATTTTGGAAGACATATATTTATTAAGTCACATATTTGAGTAGCGAGATTTTCACTCTATGGGAATGTATCTGTGTGTGCTAAAGTAGTCAGTGAACCTCAATTATTTTCTGAATTTCGCATATTCCACCAGTATAAATTCTTCTTCCTGGTCATCATCCATAATTTTATTCATTAACAACGCGACCATTAACTTCCTTTTCTTACATATATACATTTAACAAGCTGTTCTTACGTCGACTGAATAGATGATCACGTCTGCTCTAGGAAAACACTTTCACGCCGCGTAATATATTTGGCGCTCCTGTCGACGTTTTTTGGCAAATTCGGTTTCTGCTGCGTAAATAATACGCCGCTAGGAAAACCCACCTTAATACAGCGTAAAACCTATTAACACTCCTTCTTACAAGATTTATATTTAAAAAAGAACCGACTTCAACTGTCTTAAAATAAGAACAGTTTTTTATTGATTGTTTTAGTATATATTTAACCCTCTCTCTCTTTCTCCCTCTCTCTAATTTGCAATTTTTCTTATTTTCGAAATATTTCTTAAATTTTTTCTATTTGATATATTATTTCGACCACTTTTTATAAGAGTAATTCTGATTCACCCTATATTACAACCACCATGCTTTTGTGTATTGGCCACCCAATATAACATAATTATTTGTTTATCATTCATTATTATGAATCACCCTGTACAACTATAATCCTATTGATTGTTTTTATTTTCATATTCTTATACCTGTAATTTCACTTCTCCCCATATGTCAAGTATTCTATATATGCAACTACTCATTGTCTACCCTATATAACAAAATTTGTCACATTTTTTAACCACATTACTACTACTATAATTTTACTCTACCCTTTTTTTCAACTACATATTATAACTGCTTATGATTGTGTGAACAAAATTTGAAATACTAGAATAAGTATACTTCTACTCCACTCTCATTTCGACTCCTAGATCAGCAACTGCTTATGTTTCACACTACATAATATTTATTCAACCACCCTGTATAACGATAATTTTATATCACCTTATACTTTAACCATCCTGGATATGGAACTGCTAATATTTTGAACCCTTCTGTATAATTGTAACTATACTCCGCTCTATTAATCAAATATCCTTACTGTAAATACTACTCCACTTTCATTTTAACCTCCTTGTATACGTAACTACTTACGTGCCACCCAATACAACTTTTTTTGAACCACCCTATATAACTATCATTCTGTTCCACCGTATCACATTTATTTGTTAGAATTTTTGCTTCTCATATGAAATAAATAAACAATGTTCGAAATGGAGGGATGGGGTAGCAGTTTATAGCTCATATTTTGGATTTTAGTTATAGTCTACCCGTGCATTGTCTTAAAGGAACAGCACTTTTTGCTTGACCAAATGCAGTCGTTTCAGCGTTTCAATTCGAATGCTTTCAAAAGCACTGAATAATATTCGCCGATGATCGTTTTACCCGTGTCTAGGTATCCGAAATGAATAACACCGCGCTCATCCCCAACCAATAGAATAATTGTAAAATTTAATATTTCAAGCTGAAATCTAATTTATATATACAGGGTCCTCCCTCTGGCACACTTATAACCATAGAGCTTGTACTTCTGGAGCAGGGAAGTTGTAAATGCATTATTTTTCACATCCGCGGATGCGAATGCGGATTTTAGGACGCTCATATCCGCGGATGCGGATTTGTACAAAAACTTAAGTGTTGGTTTGGTAGGGTAAAAAAACAGTAATATTTATCCTTTCTTTATTTAATAATAAAGTGGTGAATGAATTACTATTACGAATTAATTATTTAAATTTGCTAATCTTCAATATATTATCTTTAATCTTTTCCTCAGTTACTGATGTGAAAAATTTGTTGTTATAGCGAGGATCTAGGTAAGTGGCTATGACATATAAGTTATCCTCTTCCAACAAAGCGGAAAATTTTCCTGAAATTTCAGCTTTTAAAGTTGTGACCGCATGGTGAATTGGAGATTCCGGTGAAGCTGTCAAATAGTCACTAACTTTTTGCGTCAGCAGGCTACCTCCAGAATCTGGAGGTACCCTGCAATGCACAAATATCGTGCCAAGGCTAGAAAGAGAGGGAAAGAGGCTATTTCACTCTATTCGGAGCTGCATCCAATGAGCTATGTGCTACATCATTGGCAGCACTTACCAATCGAGTGAAACAGCCTCTCTGTTGTCCTTTCTTTCTATCCTTGGCAAGATATTTGTGCATTGCAGACTGTCTCCAGAATTGTATAACTTTTCGTGACAATGCCCATATTTTTACTCTATTTGGATTTTCATGGTAGGTCAAAATTATTAATTGTCAATGTAGCAACAAGTTTGAATCACCTTGTATAGCAGATCCCCAACATAACTTTCAGTAAGTTTGACAGATGAGAATTTGTGAAATTCAAAATTGTGGATTGTTTGTCCATCTTTTACACAGCAGCAGTATTTGACGGGAATTTCAGAGTTTATAAAAATAATGATACTTTGCTAGTGAATTATGTCACTTGTAGACTCGTGCACAACAAAATTGATTCCAAAATTGGAATACCGTTTTGGGAAAACCATTGGTAAGGGGACGTACAGCAAAGTGTGTCTAGCGATGGATAAAAAAGGAAAAAAATATGCTTGCAAAATAATAAATAAAAAAAACGCTGGTATAGATTTCATAGAGCATTTTTTACCTAGAGAACTTTGTATACTCTACAGTATCGATCACAAAAATATCGTTAAAATTTATAACAGGTTCGAATTAGGCAAATCCGTGTATATATTTATGGACTATTGTAAAAATGGAGATTTACTGGAATACTTGAGAATGCAAGCTCCCCTTAGTGAACAAGAAACTAGAGTACTCTTCAGTCAGATTGTTGACGCTGTTCACTACTTACACAACTTGGATATAGCGCATAGAGACCTGAAGTGTGAAAATGTGTTCTTATTGAAAAATAACAGAATAAAACTTGGGGATTTCGGTTTCGCCCAATGGTGTCGGGGTAAGGACGGTACTTACCGTTTTTCTGATACTTTTTGTGGTTCGGCGGCTTACGCAGCACCTGAAATTCTCCAAGGTTGCTTCTACGATCCCAAACTCTATGACATTTGGGCATTGGGATGTATTTTATATATCATGTTAACGGCAAATATGCCTTTTGACGACTCCAACATGAAGCTAATGATCAAAGAACAGCTGACGAGGAAAATAATGCAGACTACAGCTTTGTGGTGGGGACTTTCTAAAAATTTGAAGTGTCTGCAAAACGCTTTGTTGGAGCCGGACATAGCGAAAAGAATAACAATTGAAGACGTTTTCAGACACCCGTGGTTCCTTGGTGAAAACAAAAACAAATTGGGAATATTTTCCTCTGTTTCAGACAGTTTACTTCTCTAGTTGTAATTTTAAATAAAAGTTGCTCAATTCGTCTGTATTTTTTTTTCAGGGTGTCCCCACCAAATGTCCACAAAAATACCGAGAATACCTTAAACATCTTTTCAATTTCCCTGATAAACTATAATCATTTTAAAGAAACATGGTAAAGTATAATAATAAACATATGCTATTAGTCCAGCCAATGAAGGAAAAAAACGGTAATACTGGATAATTTGTCCAAGAAAATCATAAAAATTTGCATTTGAGTACTACTTACCTCTGCTTCAATGATGACCCTCTGCAGGGGGTTGGTTTTTTTTCGGGGGGGGGATGCTACACCCTTCTCGGGGGTGAAGGAATAAATTAACTAATTTTAAGTAACTCTTCGATAAAAAAAATTGTTCTTAAAATCGTGATTGTTTTTAAAAAATATGTGTCCTAAAGCATCCAAATCCATCAAATTCGATTAATTTTAATTTTGGTGGATATGGCACTTATAAAACCCATTGATTAAAAAAAACATTATATGTTCCTCTTATTTACATTACAGCTCACTCATTTTACGTGCAAAAGACTTAGAGCACGATTTGTTCAGTTTTTTACCTGCTACAATTTTGTTTATCATACAATTTTCGTTAAAATGCATATTTTTGGAGATATTTGCAAACAATGAAAAACGTGAAAAAAATCCGAATTTTCAATTGCCAATAACTTGAAAAGTATTGGGGTTTTTGGAATAACTATATAGACCATTTTTTTGCTTAAAAATAGGTCTTCTATCGATATCCGAGGTTATTTTGTAAAAAAATACACCACCGAGACGGGGTGGCAACCACCCCAGGGTGGAAGCGGAGTTCGGGTCAATGTCATTTTGAAGTTACAGGTTACATGAGCCTAATTCCAAAATTTCATGTAAATCGATTACTAGCAAAAAATGTAGAAGGCATAATGCTTCAATGACCGCACTATCGATAAAATCCATAGAATGATATTGGTCGATAGGAGAATGAATGGCGTGAGGTGACATGAATATTTGGACCGCATGGACGAAGAAAAGTGCTTTTCTTTCAACGCTTACGGCCTCCATGGTAAAAACCACAAATTGGGCTACAAACTGCTACTCCACCCAGTATATTCTCCAGACTTAGACTCCAGAGAGTATTTCCTGCACCTTAACTTTGAAGAAATGACTGGGCGGTAAGAGATTTGTGTCGAATGAAGACGTTGTCTGCTCAAAAGTAGACTATGTTGAAAAAAACCGCTTATTTGCCGAATAAAAATCTTTTATTCAAAAAGACTTACTGTAGAGCAACTCAATTGCCCTTTATAAGAAAACTCTTACCTTGTCTACGAGTTAAATCTAGTAAAAGCCTCGGGAAATCTGCCATACATGTATTTGTCAGCATTCGGCGCGGGTAGCCGGCCTTATCCCTGGGTTTTTAGGCACAACTAGAGTTTATAATGTTAGGCAATGCGCACTCACGAGAGGGTTTACAATAAGTGAGTAATAGCTGCACACGCACTTTGGGGTTGCACTAGCGAGCACATAGGGAAACGTTTTTCCTTGAGAGTTTCTTGGGAGCTCCGTACTGGACGAGAGCCAAACAGCGAGTCCCTTTTCTTCTTACTGCGATTGTGCGCTTAAGGCAGAGTTTATTCCAAGCAATTGAGAATATACATATGTAAATATAAAGGTCTCTTTTAAACCCAAAAAAGACAGAGTGTTCTGAACACTTTCTAAACTGCCTTCGTATAATATTGTAATATTGTATGTTTGTATAATACTTACCTGAAACTTTTACATAAATCATTCTAAACATCTTATGTGATTCACACAGCATACAAAAGAAAAAATTAAAATTCACAATTAGATCAAAAATTTTTAATATTACTTGTTTGGAACATTTCATTTCATATTATATATAACAGACATACACGCAAATACATGAAGACAACTATACAAGTAATTAATGACCGAGGAAAAAAAATAAAGATGAACGTGCAAAAACGAGCATTAAATCAAATTTTCGTGGAAATTTAAGTTAATTTTTCTTATACACATCATAGACTTGTACTTTGACATTTCCTTAAAACAATGGGAACTACAAATAAATTAGAAAAAAAGTAAATAAACCAAAATATATAAAATAACAGGTGCCGTATTTAGAACCTAAGGTGGAAAAAAATAAAAAACTTTTCCTTAAACATATTTTGAGACTATACAAAAAAAGCGGTTCTAAATATGACGGCCATAAGAAAAATCTTAAAGCAACCACAGAACAGAAACATTCAACATTTGTTTATATCACAAGATATTTTGTAGCATTCTAAATATTTGGAGATAAAAATTATTAAAAAAATCATTTCTTTGACGCTTAAAAGTGTATATTTTCATTTGACACCTTCGCTCGGGTCGGGGATTTCAGTCAGGCGCTGGCAGTTAGGTGAAACTTTGAAGCACCACAGAAACAGACGTGCACATCCCAGGCGTAAACAAATTCACGGCAACTACAGTTGAAATTTCAATTGATTAGTTGATAAATCGAAAATATTCCCGGATATAAAATAAAACTCTCAGAACCTCTTTTGGTACAAACTCAACCGCAAGATGGCGACATGGAACTTAAGAGTTATCATGGCCGCCACATACAGTCATATGCTGGACTGCCGGATCTCTCGATTTTAAAGTAAATATTACGATCTTACCTTCAAGATTTTTGTAACCATAATTAAAATGAAATTTAGCTTGTAAAAATACAACTTCTGATCCGTTACAAAAAGGGGTGATAAAAGAAAATGCCCATTAGTAAAATAAATTGATATGTTAATACAGTTCGCCCATTCTTCTACTCTTGCCCAATCAAAGCCTCTAAAATTTCTCAAGAGCAGAATTTGCTGTGACCAAAAATTCTCTCATGAGAATTCAGATACACTGAAATGCATGCATTACTAGTTTTTGACAAGCAAGCATGATTGAATGTTGTCTTCGTCCACATACCAAAAAATAAATTGCCCACAAATAGAGAAACTACACATATAGAGAAATAACTGGTCATGTAGGACTAGACAGAAATGAATTTCATGGACACTGTGGTGGTTTTGGATATACGAATAATAAAACAAACACGAAACGATTGTTGAATTTGTAGCTTCTTATATTGTTGCAGAAGTGAATACTTTCTTTCAACACAAGAATGACCAGTTAATAACTTACAAGAATTCTAATTCAAAGACACAAATAGAATATATCCTGATATGCCAGACTTGAAACAAATCAAAAGACCTTAAGGTTACCTCAGGAGAACCTTTATTTGCCATAATGCTCTTACTTACAACTTTGCAAATGAAAACTCTCGTTGATGAGAACGCTAAAAGTGAAGGAGAACTCCATGAGAAATCTTGTGACAAAATTCCCCGGAGAAAAAAAGGAATACAGCTCTGGAAGCTGATGGGCATTGGCAGAACTCAAACCGCATATATAGTATACAACAAAGAATTCAGTATAAGTACAGAAATTTAAGTGACTGGCTAAACTGGCTCTATATCCCTGCAGAAGATGATACAATAACCGACGATATATTGCAAAGAACAATTACTGGGTAGAATAAATGCATACTGTTGCTAAGCAACTTTCTGAATCCAGGCTGACGTGGTATAAAGAGATTAGTCGATAATCACATCGTAATGAAGTATCTTCTTATGGATACATAAAATAAAGGAAGAAGCAGATCACAAACGATGTAGATGACCTGTCCAGACATGCATGAAGGATGGATTTGTCCCCCGACGATGACTATCAGCGAAGTGGATGGCAAGAATAAGAAGGCGAACCCGGCGAAACAGAAAAAGGAGATAATGAAGTTAATAACCAGAGGTACGCAGATGGCATCCCCTGTTTGGTGCCAATATTCAAAAATATGGAGTGGGTGTAGGCAAATGAATGTAGACAGAATTGGTAAAGAAGAGAAAATGTTCTAAATGTGGTTAAAAAGTTTAGACTGAAAAAAAAAAGAAAACAAACCAAGAGAGAAAGAGAGAGAGAAAATATAGATAAATTTAATTCTTAAATCTTATGTACCTAATGCAATGATGTGTGTAATAGCAATAAACGTAAATTATAAATTTTCAATATCGATTGAATATGTTCCCCATTTTTTAAATTAACAAAGCCATTAATTTTTTTATAGAATGAATTTGTTTACAGTGGGATGACCGTCGCACGAAAATAAATAATACCCACATTAAAAGAAAAAATATATATTTAAAATTTAAAATAATTACAAATGACAAAAAATGGGGGATGTGTGTTGTTGGTTGTTTTTTCCTTTAATTTATACAAGTCCTACTTAACAGTTATAGTCAGTTACATAATTTATAAATTACAAAAATTACAAATGAAAATATACACGGTAGAAAAAACGTATGGTCTATGTTATATTTTAATTTAGCTAAATCTAAAACATAAAACCATTATAATACAAATACAAGGTCACGTTTTCAATTATTCCTATGAGAGATAGTCTTTAGAAATATATCAAAAACAAAATGCCTAACAAGCTTTTTTAACAGGACGAAAACGATTCAGAAAACATTGTGAATGTAGTACTTCCAGCTTGAAAATAATTTGCCAAAAAAATGATTAGCCATATACATTGTTAGTCTTGTGACGCGATTTCTCTAAGTATCGTCAGACATAAACGAATTTTGTGACTTCAACTCTTCCAGTTCTTTTATTTGTTGGCGTAAAAATAGGATTCTGAAAACAAAAAAACGTACACAATTACACTCTCAAAGAAAAAAAAAAGCAGAACGTTTCAATATAACATCAGTTTAATAGTAAAAATTATAAACCAAGATGCCAGAGTTCTCAGATATTGTTATATATACTTAATAACAGAGGCCGACATATTGAATTATTATATAGGTATTTTTAACAATTCCTCGTTATTTTGAGCTATAAATGTTGTCCAGATTATTTGGATCGTTTCGTCTAAATAATTTTGTACATACACATGAAAGAATCAGCAAATCAGGAGCACTTTGAGGTTTACAGTTAAAATTAACCAGTTGTTGCGAACTCAATAGTGAAAAAGAGTTCCATCTCGTTTTGTACACATACTTTCAAACATTTCAATCAAATCAACAGATTTTCAAAGGTCTGATTCAGTTTATGTAATTGCTTAATATATGTAAATGTTTTACAAATTTGTTGTGAGTTTGCTAAGCTTCTCCACCTTTCAGATACGTATCTGGGATCATAATAATTAGTGTTGCAATAAAAAGGAACTATGTGCTGACAATTTTCATCAAATTTTGGGGGTTTAAAGGTGCAATACAGTCAATAACCAATTTCTGGAGATGCTAACACGAGGAAAAGTGCACTGTACTCTAAAAAGCGATTTGTGTAAAATTAAAATCAATAATAGTTTTTAACTTTTTTTATGTTTCACCACCATCACTGGCTAGTGTTACTTGTTAGCTGAAAGAGGGTTATTTCCTGAATCGTTAAGAAAAAAGAACAAAAGTTTTTTTTCAAATTCTGTAATTTTTTGAAAACTATAATGAAGAACAAAAAATGCAACACTTTGCATATGAATATTTATTTAAAGGTACAACTATTTTTTTTTATGTCTCACGAAAAGAAATATTTTAGAATAAATCTTTTCTATCTTAGCAGTTGTTTATTTTTGTCATTTAAAAACAACAAAAAAGAGACCAATTCTGAGGTATTTTAATTAGTTACTAGTAGTTTTCAAAAAGCTACTCTTTTTTTGTTAAAATCATTAAGGGTATTGTTTAAAAAGTAATTAATTACTATGATTATCATTATGTATTTTTATAAACTGAATGAAATGTCCTTTGTTCTGTTGCATTTATTTGTCTCCATTATAAAACTTGAATTACCAACATATGGCACTATTGTCTCTTAAAATATCAAAAAATCCAAACTTACCTCTGCTCTTGTAATGTTGCCTGAATTTCCGTAAGTCGAACTATTGACCTAGCAGATTTTAGTTCTGCAGAAACTTTAGAACATTGTATACTGCCCATTATATGTGCTTCATCAGCTAATTTATTAGCCTGAAAATTACCATGAATTATTAATTGGTACACATAATATGGAAAAATTATTGCCTTTTCTAAAAAATATTAACTAGTGATCAGTGGAATTACACAGTTTAGACCCAAACAGGTTTGATATTATGAAAGTACAATCTTTTCATGTTGATAGCTAATTTGCAATGTTTTTCTTTGTATCTCTGAGCTATAAACCAATACATATACCTGTATTGGATTGAGAAATATTTGGTTTAAGAAGATAGATATGGTACTACTACTTTTATTCCCGACAATATTGATATTATTTTTAAGGTGAACCCTTCCAACAAGGGCGGATCCAGCGAAAAGTTGCAAGGGGAGGGCGATCTCTTGCAAAATTAACTTAAGTTGGGTGGGTCTGGGTACATTGTAATTCCTGATGACCCTCAAACTCATGTTTTTTATTTTAAAAAGAAGTGTCAAAAACAAAGTTATGCTCACTAGGGTGGTATACATTTACTCTTAGACTTCTTATAGCAAGCAGAGTAAAATCTTAACAAATTTCAAGCCAAAAGTATTAATGTGGATTAATTTTAAAAAAGTGGAATCCTTTAGCGTTTAAAAATCGTCAGTTTATATATACATGCTTTAAGAGCATTTCAAAGAGGTTACTAAACTTGGTGACATAAGTGTTGAAGATAGTGATAGGATTATTGGAATGAAATATAATCCAATAATGGAATCCAAAATATTCGAGTGAAAAATAATCGATTATTTAACTCGAAACGTTCGGCATTTATATAGCATATCGAGGCACTTTTGTTCATTCTCGGTCTTATGCGGTAGCTTGTTTACGTCTTAAATTCGGCATAAGAAATATGTAAATACTGTATTTTCAGGGTACGGAGCAATTATTGCAATGCGAAGTAATTTGAGGGATTGGCTGTTAATGTAGAATTGTAACGTTATACTGTTCTTTGAAATTATTAATAACAATTTTAATTTAAATGGACATTTAAGAGAAAGTGAATAGTATAGTTATATGTAAATTTAAATGTTCAAACACAGGACAACCGCTGACACGTTGCAAAGGTTAAGGATTTGAAACTAAAACAAGGGAGAATCGTTAAAATCAAACACACCATCCGAGTAATGAATAATCGAGCGATCTTTATTAAAATCATTCGAGTTGTAATCATCGATTTTTAATATCATTGGATTATGCCCATCTCTAATTGAAGACTATGCTCGTTTTGGACGCCATTGAACCCCCGATGCAATGTTGAAGAAAAAAAAACGCCAAAAAATCCACGATTCAGGATCGCTGAAATTTCACAAATAACAAGTCTGAGTTGTAGCTCGGGCCGGCAGAATTTGAAAACAACATTAAATTGAATTTCAGCAGAAACTTGAAAAAGGCACTGGAAGAGACCCAAACTTTTGACCAATGTCTTTACAGGGCCCCAGACAAAAAAATCAAGGCAAATAGGTCGAATGTGAAGATCATGATCATTTTGTTTTTTGATGTTCAAAGAATTTTGCACTTGGAATTTGTTCCTCCTTGCCAGACTGTGAATTCGCACTTTTATTCGCAAGTTTGAAGACATCTGCGACAGGTTGTGATGAGGTGATGTGTTCCTTCATCATGACTACACGGCCTTACGAATGTATCACCATTTAGCGCCTATTTGAGAGTGTTCTGTCTTGCCCCAACCTCCGTATTCGCCAGAGCCAGCCCCGTGCCCCCTATTATCGAGAATGAAGAAAAATTTTAAAAACCTAACAAGTGCATCACAATTAATGGAGAAAAGTGACTGGAGAAATTTTGTAATACATGATACATAAATTTATATATCAATAAAATCCGTTGTTATTTGGCCATACCTCGTAAATGACACTTAGCTTATGTTGTAGTATATGGTAGCAGAAAAAGATGAGAGTTTTCCAGTGACCCCACCCAGTATAAGGTGTTAGTTACTGTTTTTCACCCTGTTTCAGGTAGTCGAACTTGAGGGTAAGAATTAAATTGTGACTAATAAAAGTGATGGTATTTGGCGAGAGATGAGTTTTGTATGATTAGTTTTTTTTTCTGTAGTAATTCAATGAACATAGTGATGATAACGCCTAATATTATTTTTTATGTGAATATACTTACCTGTTTCTCTATAATTTCTGCAGGCCAGCCTCTGACATGATTAACTAAGTCGTCCCTATAATGATTCGCTAGTGAGGGCGTTATTGTAGGGCCTTGAGGTCGTAAGGCCTGTAACGAACTTGATACCCCTTGTAATGAAGTCAGACTTCCTGGGGGACTACTAACTGGTACTGCAACAACTAAAGAGAAAATGCTTTGTAATTTCTCTAAGCTACCGACCGAATTTACAGTTTGAATAAACAGAGAATAAACATTTTAAAATAGTGTCGCTCATTTAGGCTTTGTTCACACTTTACAATACGAGAACAGGGCCCTAGTAGCTTTAGATAAGTATTTGAAAATATAATTTAGGTTATTATTTATTAGTCGCTTGTGGCAAAATTTGTATTTTCTCCAAATGAACACAGCATTTAGAGTGCTAAATTGTTATAAATATTGTCATAAAAACATTGATTTTATTGGTTTACTTTTTAAACGCCAATGATACTTCAACATATACTCTGTTTTGCTTAATTTTATGGTGAATAGAAACAGGTTCCAGAATTTTCGTAAACCCTTTCGACCACTCCAAAATTTTTAGCTATGCAGCTGGTATGAGGGCGCATTGATGTTTTTTGTAGAAAATTCAACCAATTTGCTCAAAATGTATCACTAACCTGCCATCATTTGTAACATATTCTTCTTGTCAATTTTATTCTTTTGTCATTTTTTGACATAGTCCTCGCTCATTTTGCGTCATCTTATCTTGTGCCTCTCATCAGTTCAGCACATCTCTTTATATCGTCCACGTTAGGGAACATCCTATGTATGTCTTCACCAAAAAGTGTCTCCATATCTGCACTGTTCTGGTTCATTACTAAAATCCAAGTAGTATTGTCTGGATATGTTGTCTATTTTTTTATTATAAATGTTTTTGTATGGGTCGATGTTCATACACACCACTGTATTATTTTTATCTTGCATATTAGCATTATTACTAGGTACCCAAATTGCTCGAAATAACCAAAACGTTACAGTTCTATATATTTCACATGGTCATCACGGAATAACCAAAACGTTACAGTTCTACTTTGCACAAAATAAAAAAATCTCGAAATTTGAGTCCGATGTTTCTATTGGGACATTTTCTTAACGAGATTTATAACAGCTCCTCTTATTTGATAAATACTCACCTTTGGCGCAGTCCGCAGTCTCAGAATGTGTGGGTGTGGGTGGTCCTTCAATAACAGGTCCAGAATGATTAGTATCTACAGTTAAAGTAGTATGCACTGCACTATCCCCGACCCTCGGAGGGCCGTGTAAGCTGTTCTTATCGACTAAGTTGTCAGAGGACGCTGTTGCAGTAGCAGGAGGTTGCGACATTATCCTCGGCAACGTTGTGCCCAATGTTGCCAAACTGCTCGTGATCGGCGGACCAGGAGCGTTCGAAGTTGTCACTGTTGAAGATGCCACCGGCATGATTGTCGGTGTACTCTGAGGAGACGCTTCCGGTCTAATAACCTGATAACAAAATATTTTCATTTAAACAATTTTCAAACAAACAATTAGGAAAAACAAAAGCTTCGAAAGTCCTTTGAAATAAAAAACGAAATATTTCAAGTAATGAAAAAACTAAGGCTAGCCGCACACTGGCAACTTTTTAGTTTTGGTGGGCGGTTGAAAGTTACCCGTTGTTGTACCAACAAAGGTATCGATACTAATATCGAAGGAAGGTATCAATACCAATTGTAAAGACTGGAAAAATAGGAATTTAGCAGGGTAGTGATAACCCAAAATATAGGAAAAATATTAATTTAGCAGAGGTGAATGCCATCAGAGTATCTAAATTACAAACAAGTATCGATACTGGAAACAAATATATGGGTATCCAACAAGTATCGCAAGAAACTAAAGTATCAATACTGGTATATCAGGAGTATCGCAACATCTCTACCAATAACGGCAGAATATTTCGTACTTACCGGTGTAGAGGGTACATGAATAGGATGCGAAATCAGCCTAGGCAACGCGTTCGCCAGCAATACAGGTCCCATTGTTGTGTTCTGCTCGTTAGAAGTCAACTGCGAAGGGTTGTTACCTCCGTAAGAGACTTCCGAGGTGGGCGTGCTGTCGCCCGGGGAAATATCCATGTCTTGTGTCGTTTGAATGATGTTCTCTTCGGATTGTTTCCGTGACAGACGCGGTTCTTTGGATGTCGACACGTCGCTGTCCTCGCGGCTGCTGCCGCTGCTCCAGTGACGGCTGCTCGTTGCACTTTCCCTTATGTGTTCCTTGCTACTGCTGACGCTGCTGTTGCCCCCTCTCGAGTTGGAATGTTTATCATGTCCTACAACCAAAAATATTTTACTTAATCAAGAGGAAAATGCTATGAATCGAGACACATTGCTAAAATTTCAGATAGAAAGGCTTTTCGTCGTAATAGTCTTTTGTTCTAGAGTATTATGATAAAGTTTTGCACACAATTCATAAATCTGACAATTTTCTTCTTTTGAAAACCGCAGAAAGGTTATGATAACATTATATATGTCAAAAAAGGGAAAAAATATATTTGTCAAAGTGATGATGTCAAGAATCCGGAAAAAGCAGACGTCTAATTTCTATTTTATCTAACACGTGAAACAAGTCATTGAATTTAACCTTGTCTATATTACCCAACAACTTTTTCAGGGTGTTGATCTTGGTGGGCCGATGGACGTGATCTGTACAGACTTCTCAAAGACTGCTGACACAATGAATCATAATCGGTTATTACAAAAACTAATGACACATTTCGGATTTTCAATGGATAGTGTGGAATTTTGCATGTTATACATAAAGAAATTGGCCACAATTTGTTTTCACTAATGAATATCTGTCGAATAGCTCCACGTCAGGTGTGCCCCATGATTGTAATCTTGGCCTACTATTATTGCTCCTTTTTGTTAAAAACTTGAGCAATTGACTGAATACTCACTCATAACTTACTCTACGCTGACGATGTTAAAATTTATCTTCCAACAACATTGAACGATTGTGAACAGATTCCAAATGACCTTTGTATTCTTATATGTTAGTGTGACAATACCAAGTAACCTTTGAATTTTGCACAATTTAAGGTTGTCTGATATAGTATGTGAAAGACACAACTAGTATATTCATATAAAATCAACGGCACTTTGTTACTCTGTGTTATGACCACTAGAGATATGGGTGTAATTCTTGATACCAATCTCAATTTTATTGATATCTTTTAACTCAATTATCACTGAAACTTAGGATCTGTCGAAGCTTCAAAAATGTTGCTGCCTTAAAATCACAATATTTTAGAAATGTACATACAAAGCTAAAGTACTGTTCTAAAGCATGGAACCCACAATATAATATTCATGGGAGGTGTCAAAGATATAGATATTAAATTGAACAACGGTATTAACATTACAAGATAATTTTGACAGAAGATAATCCTGATCAAAGATTACAATTTTATAATTTTCTTGTCCGTGTCACAAGGATCCCCAATTTTTAAACTACTTTGTGTTTTCCGATAGGCTACTTTTGTTTAAATGGTGCAGTAAGTCGTCACATTTGTTAATAATGGTCCCAGGACAATCTTTCACTAGGTATAAATGGTACAAACCCAGAATCCACAAAAATTCATTGTTTGCGCAGACACAGTAAAACAGTTTAATAGGACCTTACTTTATTGAACACAATTTGACAGCTGAGTAATATTTTTGCAGGCATTAATTTTCCGGACTTAATTCAAACGTTCCCAGATCCTAATAATGCGCAGCTTTTCATCGATTCCTCGATTGCTTTTTCCAATACGGTTCACCGCCGCATTATGGTGTACAAGTAGGAAGGATTCTGGACATCAAAATTAATGAAAAATGGATTGGTAGATGTGGACCAATTGAATGGCCACTAAAGTCTCCAGATTTGACCACAATGGATTTCTACTACGACAAGCGAGAAAATTTGCAGGATTTGATAGAACGCATTAGACAAGAGACGCATGTCAAAAATGTTGAATCGATTCAAAATTCAGTTATTGAAGTATATCATCGTGAGGGCCGTTGTCAAATTGCAAATGGTGAACAATTTGGACAGCTCTTGAAAAATACTACATAGATACATTATTTATTTTCATTTCTTTGAAATGCATTGTATCCTGAAAAAAAATTGAAGCCGGACCTGTCATGGTATCTTCTCGTTTTTGATGTCGTTAAGCAAACGTTGTTACTTTAACGCGGTGTTCGAATATTTTGCTAAGACTGGCGTTTTGGCTAGAGAGAAGCTGCCGTACAATATTTTGAAAGGTACGGAGATGGCGAATGTTGAGTTATATATTCCATGGCGTTTAAAGTAATTTGGAAGATATGCCGATGGTTCAGGAATTTTCAGATTTCACGAAAAGGTGTTAATTTTTTTTATTTGAGTCAAAATAAAGTCGCCATGTGCAATATTATATTTTAGGGTTCTACGATGGGATCTTTCTTCTTCTTCTGGTTTTACGTTGGGATTTTGACCTTATATTAGAATCGTTCCCCTACCATGGAACGGGACATGTTTGTTAGGAGTGTTCTTTTACTGGATTTGGTTCCAATTATTTAGACCAGTGAAATTTACATTTTTGCCGTTTACCTCTTGGATTTTTGGAAAGTTTAGCTGTTCATCAAATGGCTATTTAACAGTGAACCTCAGGGGATTCGATTACTGTACAGCTATTGATGGACGAAGTACAGTCTATTAAACTCTCCTCTGTTTACATGATGCATATTTTTTATATTACCTGAGCCTATCGATTTGTTAAAATAGTTTTGTTTAAAGTGAGCACAAGTAAAAATTTTGAACACAAAGATTATTCTTTTTGAGAAAACAAAAAAGTTCATTCAGAAGGAACATATACAGTACCAATATAGCCGGTGTGAAATAATGTCACAATCTCATAGTTTTTTGGTTTTTAAGGTATGTTCATTTACAGGTTTTAACCAAATGGCGTCCTTAATAAAAATAATTTTTGTGTTTTAATACCTCCCCCACACTCCTTATTGTTCCCGATGAAAAGCAGCCGCCTAGTAATTGTGAGCAGGTCAAGGTAGGTTTTATGTTGAATTTTGAGTTTTCTGATTTTATAAATACCAGGTCTATGTCAGAGCATTATTATTAAAATCGTGTTAAATGTGTTTGATTATTAGTCTCTATCAAAAATTATTCTGTTTCCGCCTAATTAAAGTAAGTTGTCATTTGCAGAAAAGTGTCCTCTATATAATGGCTCAAACACAATCATAGCTTACTATTTGGATTGAAATTCGATAACGTCATCACTTTGACAAACAATATTATTTCCTTTTATGACACTTGACATGCCGTTTTTCAAAAAAATACATAACATTGTATATTAATTAAATAAAGCAGAGGGGCTTGTAAATGAAATAAGAAACCATTGGGGACTAGCCTGGTGGCGGAAGCGACCCCCAATAATAGATTTTTACTGCAGAAACAAATTTTTGAAATTTGTCGGAAAACATCTTTACCGTTTTTTCATATAAATATGTTAAAACTAAATCAATAAACCTTTGTACTTGGATAACTCTGACAAATGCCGCAAACCCGATCAAAATACGATGAAAAAGTGTTTTTTAACATTATTTCATTTTTCAACCATTCCACTGATGTTCCATAATAATTTTAGTGTTTAAAAAACTGTAAACCGTAAAGCGCATCAAAATAGATCGAGTTTAAACGATAATACTGTTAACATCGCGAGCTTCACAAACATTATTATGAAAAGTAGGTACATAATTATTGACAAATTCATTAATTAGTTTGTAAAGGCCTATTTGGTACAATCGAAAAAAATCAAGTATCTTTAGATACTTTATTTAGACTAAAGCAAAGAAGCTTCTCATTGCTCCATCATAACTGATTATCGGTAAAAATGTCCAAGCACTTTTTGTGTCCGAACTTCATTTTCCTTTCAATGCCTTTTAACTCACCTTGTATTGTTACATGAAATTGGGCAGTATCTCTTTCAATTTTCAAAAGTTTTCATATGTATTTAGGGGAACAACAAACCAAATTATTATAGCAAGTTTTTATCAAATTAAACCCTTTAAGGATTTATTAAATTGAAAGAACTTTTGAAGTCGCATTTCAAAAACTATGTTTTTGTCTCACATCCAATTAACCTTTTTTTTTCAGAGCAATGTATAAATTTAAAAAAATAAATTGGTTTGTACTTACGCGTACCCGAGCGGCTTGAGCTGCTGCTGTAACTTCGTTCGGAATCCCTGTCTCTATCTCTGTTTTTGAATCTGTCCCGTTCTCTTTCCAACCATTCTCGAGGCTTCTCCCACTGAGACACCTCCGTTTTACAATTATAGTAATACTTCTTGCCAGACGAGCTGACATGTTCTGACCAATCACCTACCCTATTAACCCTATCCCTATCATCCCTCTGTAATAAAATGTAGAAATAATCAAAACAGATTTCTTTACTGAATTTAGTATTCAACACATTGTAACGTCCATGTAACGTCTGCATCACATTATTTAACTCAAACAATAAATTTTTTTATGTAACATAATCTTTAACAGATAACTGCTCCTAATGTTTTCACTTCAAAAATAAACACCCAAAATAACTTTTAAAATAACTTTAAAAGAAAAAGATAAAAAACACGATAATTGCGAAAGGACATATTTTACACGTATCGTATTAATTTTTATTTAGAGAAATGCCATTTTAAAATTTCAAATAAAAAGGATTATTATTTACGTTGTATATAATTTATTAATAATGTATTAGCGTTACAATTACCTTGTACTTAAATTAGATGATCAACTTGGTAAATCGCAGCTCGAATTCCTCCCACAGTTTTTGAAGCTACCCTGATGTAATACGCTCACACTCCTCCACTATTCTACGTCTAAGTTCAGGAATATCGCGAAGTTGAGTTTTGTACACCACAGTTTTTAGATGTCCACATAAAAAAGTCAAGGAGGCTTTAAGTCGGGTGATCTTGCTGGCCACTCTATAGCGCCCTTTCTTCCAATCCATTTATCTGGAAATGTCTCACTAAGGCAATTTCGTACAGGCAAAGCACAATGTGGAGGTAGTTCGTTCTGTTGAAAAAATAGGTGTTCTTCGTCTAGCAACAAAGTTCCATCTTGACCTATATGGTTTTCTAAAGATTCGGTTATAAGGGGATGTATCACATTTTCTAATATGTCCAAATACAATTCCCCAGTTAATTTTTTTCCATGAATAAGAGACCAATAATTTTATTTCCGAGAATTCCGGCTCATGCGTTGATTTTCTGAGGATGTTAGTTCTGCTCTTTCCCAAAACCTTGTGGATTGGTATTGACCTATTTACAATTGCTTATTGACAATTAAAAAAACTGCTTCGTCAGAATTTATTTTTTTAAATAAAGTTAGGGTCTGCATTTGACCTTTGCGTCATTAATTCGCAGAATTTAAACTTGTCATAATCATCCTCAGCGGGCTGTTTTAAAAGCTGTATCTTGTAGCGAAATTAATGACCAGAGCCGACGGAAATATTTGATAACCTGGAGAATTTTGGTATTGATGTTAGAGGATTCATGACAAAATGACCTAAAATCTCAACCTGAGCAGCTTCAGTTAAAACTATGTTTATGACAATTTTATTGTACGCACTTCCCGTTTCTTGATGAAAAACATGAGCAGTTTTGTGTGCATAGCGTTGTTCTTCCCCACAAATAAATATTATTTTAATTCTTGCTTGTAAAGAATCCATTTGTCGTAATTTAATGGTCACTATACAACGAAACTACTACTAATAATAAATTGTTTACTGTTAAAGTCACAAATATCTTTCGCAAAAACACTTAACATGTTTATCTCAGTATTTAATTTTTTTTTAATAGGCGTTTGGTGGCGCTAGTGGGCCAAGGGGCATGATAAAAGGGCATGAAAAGAACTAATAACAGAGCTGAAAAAAATATAAAAAGTTAACAGGAAAAAAGCTGAACTTGTTGCGAAATAGTAAATATATTTATAAAGACATAAATACTTCAAATTTTGTAGGTAGATTAGAATTACAACATTATGATAAGTTATTTATTCACAAACATGCAGAACAGACGAAAATCTCGTATTTATCTTACCTGATCTTATGAATCATAAACATTTCAATTCATCTCATGACATTCTTTTAGATGATGGTTTTGAAACAATATTTTTTCAAACTATTGAGGGAAAAATACACAATGAGAAAAGGGGATATTGTAAAAAGAAGTTTTTATTGAGTTTGAGAAGGCTTGTATCGATGGCGTAACTTATTTACCTGGGTGAGTTGCTTCAGAGCATAGAAAGGCACTTATTTTTCTTCTTTGTATATTTTCACCTTTTTCTTTGTGTATTTTCCCCTCAACAGCTTGAAAAAGTATTGTTTCAAAACCATCATTTAAAACAATGTCATGAAATGCATTGAAATTTTTATCATTGATAAGGTCAGATAAGTTAAATATGTGATTTTCGTATGTTCTGCATGGTTATTAATAAATAACTTATCACAATGTTGAAATTGTAACCTACCTACAAAATTATATAAATAATACCATGGGATTATTTATATTTTTATTATAAAAATATTTACTATGCCGAAACAAGTTCAGCTGTTTTCCTGTTGACTTTATTTTTCGTTTCACTATTACTTCGTTTCATGCCTATTTACCACTAGTGGTCGCCCAGTGGTCGAAATTCGACCCTATTTCATGAAATTCTAAATGTGTATTTTTGTAAGAAACAGAATTGTGGAGAAATCGGAGAAGTGGATGTAATGACCAAAATTGTTCATTCATATTGACAAATCTATTGAAATAAAAATGTAATCAAATATCGGTATTCGAAATATTTTTGACAAATGAATGACCCCCAAATTTTTGGCTGGAACCGCTCCTGGCAAAATATTCGATATAATAGTTGGGGATTGTTCTTTGTAACCTAAAAAGTTTTCCTTCGGGAAGGTTGTGATGATAATATATTAATCAAATAATTATATTCACAATAAAAACAGAATATTTAATATGAAAGTTAATGCAACGCGTCCGAAAAATCAATACTGATCTACTACATTATTTTACCACTAAACAATAACAACAACGTTTGCATGCCACTCCCAGAAGTACATGTTCTAAGTATATAACACCATCTAACGATAGGTCGATCGGTCTCTCTATATATAATTACTCTACGTTTTGAGTTTTGACGATTTGGCGGCGGCGGCAGTGTCAGTTGTTTGGCGTTGACAGTATGGACCTAAATAATGAATTTTTACTATATTTTATTTAATGAATGAACCAATATTATAAATTAATATTAGCATCCTTCACTGAAGGTCGTCAGTAGCTACTAAACAAAACAAAAATGAAGAAAATCGGTTGAGAGACAGAGGAGAAAATGGGACCTAATCGTTTTGTCTTTGCCTAATTATATATAGATAAATAATATTTTTCAGACTCATGACATTTATATAGCATCACTAAACGACAGAATAACGCCTATGACAATTCAAAATTTTTAATTTCTTACGGTTTCTAGGTCATTACTTTGTAAAAAAATATTCTGATTTTAAAAAATTGTGTCAAAAGATTGGCAAAAAGAGACCTTTAAAAACAGGTGTCACATGATACCAGTTTGTATTTAAACTCGTAGAAGTGATATTTACCCCCGCTATGGGGTTGAAATTGCATACGTGCAAAATGTGTCAGTAAATATAAATACACGTCTTTTTGGCTTTTCCTTTTAAAGATATTTTATAAGTTATTTTGGGTGGCTACTTTTGAAATGCAAGCCCTGTATATTATCATTATCCTCTTTTAACGAAAACGCAGTGTCGAGGAAAATGTCTGCTTTTGTTTTATTCTGTTTTCATGATCGGTCCTTCTCCTCTATGTACAAACTTTGTTTATCTGTGTTAGATAGTAATTTTGCCTCATTTATTGTAAATCCTCTTCCTCAGAGTTTCTTTCCTAGTTATTCTTGGCCTGCCTTTTCTACGTCTACCCAGTGCTTTCGCTCCCTACACGTTTTGGACTTGCCTTTCATCATTCATACTTTGTAAGTGTCCCTATCAGCTAATCATTCCTTTATATATAGTCAATTATAGGTTTCACATTTAGTTCCATTCTTATGGTTGCTTATCCTATCTTTTCTCTTTTTGTGCTAAGCTTCTTTAATATCTCATTGCTCAGATTGTCATATCCAGCTGCTTCACAAAAGTTTTTTTTACTTACTACTTTTAAAAACTTTTCGCTATTAATTATGAATATGCCTTCTTTCTCTTTGCAGTAATTCTTTAAAGTATTCTTTTGATCTCCATAATTTTTATCATATATGTTAATAACTCCATTTTTGCTTTTAATTTGATTCAGCATTACTGGTTTTCCTTTGTACAATTTTTAATGACAGATAAGTTTTTGATTTTTCTTATAATCAGTTTCCGTCTTTTCTCAAATTCGTTCGATGTTTGTTATTCCTCCAAACTGGTTTACTCCTTGATGATGACAACTTACGAGTTGTTGAAACGGCGTTGATTGTTAAAATAAAGTTTTGGCGTTACAGTGCAAACATCTGTGACACACCAAAGGTTCTAAAGAATTGCCAAATAGATATTAATGTTCCAGTTTTAATAACCAAAGTATTCACATGATAAATTAATCAAATAAAAGGAACTCAGTTTACAGGACCTGTTAATATTCATGAGCACAAATGTAAATAAAAGTAATCTAATTATGACCACACATTATGTCATAATATAGATCACTGTGATCATGAAAAAAAGTTCCATATCTACATAATGCTCTTTGGTGGCACAAAATACATGCAGTAACATAATGATCAAGATGATTACCTTATCCACACAATTATTATGTAGAGGTTTCCTATCTCTAGATGACAACTGTGACGATTTTATTGGATGCAAAATGCCTTTTTCATCATTTCGGTGTTCAGCTTCTCTGCTTCTTTTATCTTTTGGTGACCTAGCACAATCTAAAAAAAAATCATATATGTACATAAAATGAATATGTCGAAAACAGGATTGATTATTCTGAAAAGGAAAATTCCACAGCAGAAATAGTGAAATTTAAATGGCTCAGTTAAGAGGATTTATATACCAAGACTGAGTTTTAGCCAAATTATTAATCAAATTTCTTAATAAGTTGTAATAAATACACAAAGTTAACTACATAAACTCAGTGACTTTCCTAGTTTGGAGTTTCTTATTTTTAATATGATATTATTTCATTCATTTCATTAATAAGTATTTGAAATAGTAGTCTATTCAAACACTATTATTTACTTTTGATGAGAGTAATATTTTCGTTGTATCTACAAACTTTCTAATTTTTAATATTTCTATGGATTTAAATAACTAGTATATTTAAAAGTAAACAAATTTCAAGTTTTACTAGAGTGTGTGTATTATTTGACTAGGCAGTTCTATGTTTCCATACTAGCATTTTTGCCTTCTTTCTTGCCATTTTTCACATCCTTGACTATTCTATTGTATCCACTTCTACCATGAATATTATTTGGACTTCAAGTGTTTTAGGGGTCCCGAATTGACCACCTCAGGTTTCGTTCAAAATTTGTGCATACATGTGTTATATTCCAAAATCCCAGGGCCGCCAGTCGTTACTGATTTTGTCAAAGATGAAATGTATTGGACAAAGTGATGTTAGTAGGTACTCTTAGGTTATGCATACTTGCTAGCTTGACTTTGACCAATGAAACCAGTCTGGCTGGTAACAAAAGACATTCAAATAGTATATAAAATTCAGCACTGAGAATATATGTAAAAACACAGTTTTGCACCCTAACACCAAACCTTTATTTTCAACACTCAACGCACGTTTCAACAACTCTAAGTTGTCATCTTCAGGAGTAAACCCAAACTAAATCTAAATTACAATTTTCTCTATATTATACCTATCACTAAACTATTACTTAGAGAAAATTGTAATTTAGATTTAGTTTGGGTTTACTCCTGAAGATGACAACTTAGAGTTGTTGAAACGTGCGTTGAGTGTTGAAAATAAAGGTTTGGTGTTAGGGTGCAAAACTGTGTTTTTACATATGTGACACACCAAAGGTTCCACAGCTTTTCGATTACTGAGAATATAACTAAAGTTACATTATATTATCGGGAGCGTTTAAACGCCCGGCAAAAGTTACGGCCTACAGTCATATCATCCATATCATCTGAAACATACATAAAAATCAGCCCTGAGAATTGAAAAAAGTAGGATTAATTTTTACCGACCCTAAGTACCTGGAAAAAGACCAATAAGTCAAGCTAGCAAGTATACATAATCTAAGAGTACTTTGTCCAATACATTTCATCTTTGTGAAAATAAATAACGTCTGGCGGCCCTGGGATCTTACTCTATTAGGTTATTGTGCAAAATTTTGATTCAATTGATGCAGTCCAAAGAATTTGCTCAATTTTAATATAATATTGTGCTTCAACTTCAACCTTTATTAACTTGAATTATTAGATACAACTTTTGTTGCTGACTCTAACTATAATACTCAAATTCCTTTGAAATAGTTTACTCATTACCTTGCAAAATTTGGCATAGAAAATGTATGCCATAGTTCATCTATCATTTATTATTATATATAGCAAAAGCAGATGGGCTTTTGTCGGGCTGTCAACTAACAATCAAGCCTACATTATACTAATCTAGCATTACTTTATATGAGTTAATACTTCTACGGCGACTCTGTTTGGACAAGACGGGATTAAGCGACCCAATGAGCATGACCGGTTAAGGGTATAAATACGACGAATAATCTGAATTTCCCATCATTCACCTGATGACGATAGCAGGTCCAAAGCTATTGAAACGTTGTGAGATCAATCATTTCAAGACAATGAAAGTCCAATTTTTGTAGTCACAACTGCTTGAACTACCTTAATCACTGGAGCCCTGGCTTCAAATATGTTAAAACTCCAGTGGTGACATGTCAATTGCTGCCAAGCTTGAATTTAGGTTGAAGCATCATCTTCATCAGAGGTCAGTGGGTTGTCCTTTTCTGCATTAGTGTACAGTCATAAGCTGGTCAAGCTTATGTGCAGGCTTCGCATCCATTTTTGCAAGTGGTTTCAAAAAGGTAGCAGTTGCAACATTGAGTGAACACAGGCCTTTGCTGGATGTGATTTGCCTTTTGAATTGGATTGCAGCATGATTTCTGGAGATACTGACAGCTGGAGAAGAACTCTGTTTGATGATGTAGGCATATTTTTGCATCATAATCAAATTGAAATCCTCCTCTTCAGACCAGGAAATTTTTATCCACTTCAGAGAGGTCTTGGACTAAAAACCTTATATGGACAAATACTATTTTACTTTTTTGAGTCCCTTGTATAAAAAATGTACTCTCCCATTGGTGTCAATAAAAGAAGATCAAAGATATTGAAAACTGGCTTTGAATTTCATGCACTGAATGAAGCAGGGGAGTAAAATTGGAACTATTAAATCACAGAAGTAATAAGTAATACTGGTATGATATAACATGGACTGATTGTTAGTTGACAGCCTAAAACAGGTCCTGGCTGCTTTTGCCTTGTAGTAAAGAGTGGTTAAAGTATGCCATACATCTTCTGCATCAAATTTTGCAAGACACTTCAGATCAAATACCATAAGAGGCAATAATTTCCAAGCGATTTAAATACTAGACTATGTAAGGTTACATCAAAGTTGATAAAATTCTTTGTGCCACATGCTTCATAACATGCTCTTCACCAATTGAGCCAAAATTTTACACTGTAACCTAACACATGCTTGTGCACATATGCACAAATTTGTAATAATCTCTGAGGTGGTTGACCATTATTTATTTTAGCACCCTTCTGGTATTTGTTCTTCACCTCTATTTCAACAGCTTTAGGAGCTTTATATACTTCCTAGAAGAATTTAGTGATATTTTCCATTATTTTATTTCTCTTATATTGAAAGAAAGTTGATTTTGACAAATTTTTGGTTCTAGTTTACTATCATACTGTAGTTTACTACAAAGAAATTTGAGGTAAATGCTACAAAATTTTTTGATCCAATTAACAGAGAACTTGAATCTCATGAACATGTGGTTAAATCAAGACTAGTCATACAGCAAGAGATAAAGGTATTTTCTCAACTTCTGATCTCTCATGATGTCAGTTTGAACATACCATTAGAAACTTGGCTAAAAGTGACAAGAACATGCAATAGACAGCTCCAAATCTGTAGGGGATCAGTCAGTAATAATGAATTAAATTACTAAAATCCAAAAATATAGATTTTGTCATTTATATCTAAAAAGACAATCAGTCAAGTTGTATGTTGCCTGTCCTATAAACATATTTGACAAAGGCCTAAAATATTCAAGTTGTGAACAAAATGTCCTATATTTTTGAGTTGTTTACTGAAAGATAGTTGTGGCATCTCTGGTTTTTATTTTTTTGGGATTAACACCACATAAACTTGAAAGTCTGTATATCTCAAATAGTCCCAATGTTTCAAGGTCTAACACAGACCCTGTGTTCAATTGTAATTAACTTAGTACAAATGAACAAGAAAATTACAAATTAAAAGGATTCATAATGACAAATTTAGTATTGAATTTTGTGTTATATTTTTTGGTTTACTATTTGATACAATTGATTTCAGTGTACTTCTTGTTTTGAATGTTGTTTTAATGTTAAATCTGTTTCCCACTGTTTTCAGTCTTTTTGAAAGACCCTGTATGTATAGTATGGTTGTTTTAATGTGGTAATCAAGAGTATTAGTATTGTTTGGAGTAGCTTGGTGTTGAATGTTAGTGATTGTTTTGTGTTCAATTTTATCTAGCTCTTTACTAATGAACTTTTTAGGATAATTGCTAGCCAATATTATATTTTTTATAAAAAAAAACTTCATTAAATTTATCCATATCAGTTGGTTTTTGCTCTATCATATAAAGATTTAAATATGCCTTTTTTGTGGTATTTGAATAATTAGAGTTAAAATTGACACATCTGTTAGTGTGTTGGCTTTCTGAAGCTTTTGTATTAAATGACAATTGTGTTTATGTTATTAAGATATCTAAGAAAGATGGTGCGTTATTTTGATCAATTTCTAATCTGAATTGTAAAGTAAATGTGCACTGTTTTTAAAATGAGAATTGGAATTACTTGTAGGTGGAGAAATGATCTCTAGAAGAAATTTTGGGAGTTCACTGCAAGGAGAGTTTATGGAACTGACAATTGGTCTTAAATGGATGTTGGGTTTATAAATTTTAGATAAACCATAGAAATTTGGTGGCTTGGAATAGTTTCAAATTGTAATTTACTCAATTTGTCAATACAAATCCTTTTAATTTTCTTGTTCATTTGTGTTAAGTTAATTACCATTGAAAACAGGGTCTGATTTAGAGCTTGAAATGTTTTGGACTATTTGAAATATACAGACTTTCAAGTTTATGTGGTTTTATTCACAAAAAACAAAAAATATATATATTTTCCAGATCTTACAAGTCCTTGAATACAAGGCATTATACTGTTTCTGGGCAACATTATAAACATTTGTGCACAGACATCAAAATCTGTTGAAGATTGACTGGAAAAACTTCATAATGCAAACACTATTAAAATTCACTCTACACATATATTTGCTGATTCTTCTTTTGGTCTTACTTATACTAATAACAATACCAGAAATATATATAACTACGCTTTTATTACCTGAATACTTGTCTCTTGACATCTTGTAGTCTCTGTTTTCTCTCTCCTTTTCACGAATTTTCTGTATATAGGAGCTTTTCGATTGGTATGATCGATCACGCTCTCTAGGTGATTGTGAATCAGGACTGTCAGATCGGTAGTTTCCATTTGGTGAATCTCGAATCCTATCATACCTGTCACTACTTGATCCATAACTTTTTGATGAACTGTACTTCGAACTCTATATTTAAACAATGAAATACTATCAATAAAACTTTTTTAAAACACTTTAATGCAGATAGATTCATCTATATACAAATAATATACACTGCTGTTTTATATCTTATTTGAAGATGTATTCTAAGATTTAAACAGCAATAAATTTTATTTGCTCTTCAAAGTTGTGCCAATCAATTTCCAAGAGGTATTTTTCAATCACCTCATAAAACATAACTGTCAAAATAGGAAATTTTGGTGAATATCTTCCAAATACATTTTTTTCTTATGAAAACCTGTAATATCATTTTCAATGTGACATTTCATAAAATTTCTCAAAATGCCTAATCTTATTTAGAAATTACAAAAGATTAATGACACTGGGTACCAAGGTACCAACAAATGTCATTTCATAATTCATTGTTGGTAAATAAAAACAAGATATTCCAATATTTATTGTTCGTTGCGATGTAAATTGAACCGTACAAACGATTTAAAAAGATTTCATCTGAAATATATATTTTCCAAATTTCTATTACTGCAATATCAGTAGATATGTTCAGCATACCTACTAATATTTTTTGATAGATATTTACCTGGTAGGGATGGGCTTGGTGCTTCTCGAAGTACCTGTACACAAAAAACAATATTAATATGTTGCAAAATGAAATCTATCGAATAAAAAAATGTAATAATAAATGAAATTGTCTCGTAAATTTGTCAAGAGCCAATGCCTACCCATCGTTCATTCGTTGAGTTTTCCTTGCATGCATTACCATCAATGCAAGTCTCTAGAAAAAATGTTTGGCTCCTACAATAAGCCGCTACATCAAATGATGTCATAAAAGCAATAATAACGTCTGAAACCGTTTAAGAATCAACTTTTCTATCAGACGCCATGTCACATAGGGAACTATTCGCAGCTGAAGGCAAAAGCTCATAATTTCTTGTCTTGTCTTATTGGTTGACGTGAAAATACGTCAATAACACCAACACGAATTTTGAATTATTCCCCAAAACAGTATTTTCTTTTTGTCTAAAAATGGTACTTACGAGTTACTGCGAGACCATGACTAAAGTTATATGCATAATATTAGTTTTTAACGAACTTCGGTATAATTATTTGCAAAACAATGGTTAAATTCAACAAATCTCAATTTAAATTCACTAGGACTTCATTAAAGTTGGTTAACCTGATTTGGCATAAAGTAACCAAAACACAGGGTAAAACTAACAAAGATCACAGAAAGACATTTTATTTTTATGACAAATAGAATATTTGGGTGGTTAAATGTTCGCCCGAACTTGATAACATTTTAAGAATATGAATAGTGAAACATGAAATTTGATTGTTGTTAATCCGTGTAATAAGCATTAACAGTAAGTAATAGCCAGTTACCTAATTTCAACTGTGTCCTCAATAGAATTCACAGATCATATACAAAGAATAGAATTCACTTTATAAACAACTTTATTAAAGACTTTGTGTTCATAACATCTTGGTTTACTGTATACTGTATTATTTAGTGGATTCGTGTCTTGGGTTGTTGAAATTAATGTGAATTTTGATTTTTTAGGAAATTATGTTAAGGAAGTTTGACGCCCTGTCACTAAACTCATTTAAGCCCATTAAAACGCGTCTAAGGACTCATTTTAAACCAGGTAAGGTTCATATTTAATTTATGTATCATATTCCCAAACACAAGTTGGTGTATTTGCAGAGAATCAGATAACTAGAATAGTGGCAGTTTTTAGGGCATTCAATGATTTAATACTGAGGGTTACATTATGACATACATTAAGCAATAATTGTTTCCATGCTCCAGCACTGATTTCATTGTTATGAATTATCGTGGAGCTAGTTACCTAAATCTTTTTTTTTAATTTTGCCCTTTTATCAAGAAATTGGTGTTGCCCAATTCTACTCAATGGCTACCAGCATTGTTTATGTTTCAGCATAAAAAATTGTTAATTATTTTTGACTGAACCTGTACTGAACTATGTTAAGATTTTTTTTGTCAAAACTAGATTACTACTTTTTTGTTTGTATAGGTTTTCTTTTTTGTTTCAATATAATATTTTATTTTCTGATACTGATGTAAGTGCAAACTATTGTCTTGTTTAAGTAATATTAATATCTTAATATAGAGGAGGGACAAAAGTACAAAATGAATACTTTAACAAAATATATTTACTAAGTGTGCTTCAAGATATTCAAACTAAGTTGAGTTCTAGAAAAAAGATGACATTTCTTTCTTTTCAAAAAAAGGCTACCAAATGTAACAAAACAATGACTTTCACAAAAGTCAGCATAAAGGCAACTCAGACTACCAAAAGTAGGTATGATTCACCAAGCACTGAAGAACTAAGAAATGTTCAACACTTTTCATATAGGGACTATGTGTATTCAATAAAATTACAAAATAGGAGTGAGAGAAGTATTGCTCTCTGAGAGAATGTTACCTGACAGCAAAATCGAACCCAACAGCAAAACCCATTTCATTTAATGAATAAAAAAATACTGTAAAATTTGAAACATTTAGTTATTTCGTAACTATATATTATACCTTAATAATTTCTTTTACGCTAATACCTTTTGATGTATTTATGAACCAATGGAATATGGAAATGCCATTTTTAGGGTTCCGTATATACAGTATACGGATACCCTTATAATATCACTCAGGATTTCTGCCTCTGTCACATCACAGCAATTTTCTGCTAAACTACTGGACGGAAGAGGTTGAAATTTGGTATGAAGGTATAGTTTGGTGACTTGATCAGGAGCACATATCGCAAAAAAAGAAATTTTGATTTAAGGGGTACTTCTGGGGGGAAAAACTAAAAAAATCGACCGTTCCCCCCCCCTGATCTCCGAAACTACTGAACCTAAAATTTTGAAAAAAATAGAAAATATAGAACGTTGCCCGAACTTTACAGGAAAAATAAGGAGAAGCCATTAATATTAATTTTGGGGGGCAAATTATAGAATTAAATAAAAATTTAAAAATAAAAAAAAATTAAAACTCATCATGTAATATATCAAATGAAAGGTCTCATTCTGATGAACACAAATATATTTTTTCATATTTAAAAGAAAATTAATTAAAAAGATATTAAAGAAAATATACCAAAATTTACCCATTCCCCCCCTTATCTCCGAAACTATAAAACGTAAAGTTTTGAAAAAAATACTTTCATAGGTTCTGACCTGAAGTTTACTGGAAAAATAAGGAGAAACATCGAGTTTTCATTTTGGGGGGCAAATTACTGAATTAAATGGAAAATATAAAATTAAAATTGTTTCTAACCCATCATGTTATATATCAGATGAAAGGGCTCATTACGACGAAAATAAACATATTTTTTTCATATTTTTAAAATAAATAAATTAAAAGATATTAACAAAAATATAAAAAAATTTACCCATTCCCCCCCCCTTATCTCCGAAACCATAAGCTGGAAAATTTTGAAAAAAAATTGAGTTATAGCTCCTTACCTGAACTTTACTGGAAAATTAAGGAGAAACCCCTAATATTTATTTTGGGGGGCAAATTATAGAATTAAATGGAAAATATAAAATTAAAATTATTTCTAACCCATCATGTTATATATCAAATAAAAGGGCTCATAATGACGAAAACAAATATATTTTTTTCATATTTTTAAAATAAATTAATTAAAAGTTATTAACAAAAATATAAAAAATTTTACCCATTCCCCCCCTTATCTCCGAAACCACAAGCTGTAAAATTTTGAAAAAAAAATAAGTATAGCGCCTCACCTGAACTTTACTGGAAAAATAAGGAGAAACCCCTAATATTCATTTTGGGGGGCAAATTAAAGAATTAAATGGAAAATAAAAAATTAAACTTGTTTCTAACGTATCATGTAATATATCAAATCACAGGGCTCATTATGACTAATTCAAATTTATTTTTATTTTTTTTTTAAATAAATATTTTAAAATATATTTAAAAAAATATTTAAAAAATACCCATTCCCCCCTTTATTCCCCAAACTATAAGACCTAATTTTTTTTATTTACAGGAAAAATACGAAGAAATCTTTAATATTAATAATGGGGGGCAATTTATAGAAATAAACGAAAAATAAAAAATATTTTTTTAACGTGTCATGCAATATATCAAATGAAGGGGCTCGTTATGAGAAATACAAATATATATTTTTAAAATTAATTGTTTACAAGATATTAACATAAAGATATAAAAAATTCTCATTTCTCGCTTTATTTCCGAAACCATACTACCTAAAATTTTGAAAATAATTAGGGGTACTGGGGCTCACTTGAAATTTATAAGAAAAATTATTAGAAAACCTCCATGGTAATTTTAGGGACAAATTATACAATTAAATGGAAAATAAAAATTCAATTTTCAAACGAATCATGTAATATATCAAATAAAAGACACATTATGTGAATTACAAATATATCATATTTTTAAATCATTTGTTTAGCAAAGATATTAAACATCGACTTAATTCCCATTTTAGAAACTATACTATTTAAATTTTGAAAAATATATTTTATTTGTATTTTTAAATAATTTGAATAACAGATTTAATAATTTATAATTTAAAACTTGACCTATTGTGCCCCTTATCTTCCAATCTATAGAGCCTCAAAATTCAGACAATAGATTATAAAAGGCTTCCCTGAAAGTTTATTAGTAAAATAAAACTCTAATGTTAATTTTTGGGGGCCAAATTAGAAAACTAAATACAGCGAATCTTGAAGGTGATACGGAACCCTTACAATGCGAGTCCAACTCGCACTTGACCAAATTATTTAAGTACCTCTTTAATTATTCCATGATCATGACAGCTTTGCTGATGAAACAGCATTGAGTGAAAAAATAAAGGTTTGGTTGTTAGGGCACAAAACTTTCATGTTTTTACATCTGTAACACACCAAAGGTTCCTTTTCCCAATACCTTTTTATTTGTTTAATTATTTTTTATCATCAATGAATAACAGATAGAATTTAAAAAATCAAAATTTCTACATTAATATTGCTATAGTTAATTTAAATTATGGAGGTTGATGTTTCACAGAATTAGTAAGAGCTACATAATTATTTTCAGTGTAACAAATTAGGGCATTGTTTCAGATTCCTTAAAACGCATACCTTGCTTTAGTCAGTATACCATGAATAGCATATACATATGACTAAATGCAGATATGTTGAATTTAATTAGAGATCTCGTGTACAATTTTCATAAAAAAACTTTCTTGTTTCAGGGCAAGATGAAAAGTATTTAAAATTTCTGAAGAGGCTGTTATTGAAACCATTTTCTGACACAAACTTTAGCCGTGACTATGCAGGCATCCTTTCAAAAAATATTGTGGGGTATGTTATTTACAATTGATAAATAATTGTAACTAATGAAAATAATATTTTGGTCCATTTAGGAATATCAATTTTTGATAAAGAAGAGTGAGTCTGTGAAAATAAACAACATATTTCAAATTTAAACCTTGTTAAAATATCTTTTCAAATAATATTGTGGGGTATGATATTTACTATTCATAAATAATTGTAACTAATGAAAATATATTTTGGATCATTTAGGAATATCATCTTTTGATAAGGAAGAGTGAATCTTTGGAAATAAACATGTTTCAAATTTAAACCTTGTTAAAATGTATTGTTTTGTCTTATCTTTCCATTATTCACACAAGAAATTTTGGAGAGTTCTTTTTAGATCCAATTTAGAGCCTGGTGGACCAGCTTCAGTTGGGAAGAAGAAGAAAGCATATAGGAATTTACACAGCCACAGCATTTTGCAATATAATAAAACAGTAAATTATTTTTTAGTCATGTTTTCATTAAAACTTCACAAAATTCAAGTAAAATATTCTTTAGTTTTTCCACTGTTGCTATTGAAAATTTAGAAAGTTTAGGATTCTAAACAAAAACATTGAATAGAATAAAGATCATCTGGTAGCAGTTATGAAGAAACTAGTCTGTGGCACTGGAAGAGGATGCTGTTCAGAAGATCATCGCCCTGGACTTACACTGACATTCAACTGATTTTTTATGTTTTGTTTGTGGGAACATTTCTTAATTACAGATTAGTCTAAAGTCATGTCTTTGATTTACAGTGTTATTGTGAGGTTAACAGATTTCTTAGTCATGTAAAGTTAATAGTTATTTTCAAAAGTAAATTTTACATTTTACAGATACATAAAGTATTGTGGAAGAACCACTAGTCCGTCGAAAGCAGATTTAATAATAAAATTTGTGTATTTTATGCACGATTACAATGAGAAAGTTGCCCAGGTATGTATGTACCATTAATGTGTTATAAAAGTAAATTATTTATTAAATTTGATTGTGTGATAAAATTAATAAAAGGTTTTTCAATTGGGGCGGGCCGATGTTGGCAGCAGGGGCGTACCCATCTTTTGGTTTAGGGAGGGGCAAATTAGAAAAAAAATGTCCTAGAAAGGGGCAATTCAAAAATAAATGTCCAAGAGAGAGGGCCAAATCAGAAATTTTTTTGCCTATGGGGCTAAGTCAGCAAATTTATGTGAAGTTTTGAAGGCTCACGGTAGGTTTTTAGAACGGGGGGGCAGTTGCCCTCCCCTGCCTCTCTCGGGCGCCCATGGTTGGCAGCTATGTTTTGATGACGTCTGATCAGTCGATGATGCTGAACCTCTATGATAATTTATATGATTGGATTTTTGAGATAGTGGGTCTAGTGTTTTTTGTTAGGTCTTGAGTACAATTGTTTATATTGAGCTATTTCTGTTTTTTTCTAGCTTTTATTTCCTATTATAATTTTAATACTTTCTGTTCTTTGTACATTTTCTCATCTTATTTCATTAACAACTCAGTTCTTAAATTTAGCTTATAATTTTTGTTTTGCCTTGGCCCAGTTTATTCAATTCCTTGGCTCATTTTTTTGTTGATATTCTCATAAACTATGTCCTCCATGTCATATTCATATTTATGTTTAATGAGGTATTATTTGTACTTCATATTTGGATATGTGTTGGATGTAATCCATGGCCTACATTTTGTGTATTTCTTTTTTATTTCCTAATATTATTTCCTTGTGGTTACTTTCCCATTTTATATTATACTATGGTTGCTTTACATTGAAAATTCGTTAAGAAGTAATATGAAGTCTATAATGCCTATAGTTTTACTTTTAAACAAACATGTATATATTAGTGAGGTGAATGAATTCGATTATTCATCTCAATCTCTGCACTTTGAGAGTTCCTATCAAGAACTTGTTCTCAGTAACACACCTAATTCATTTAATGTAAAATATGGTATTATAGCATTGTTTATTTTATGGCATTGAAAATTATATAAAAAATTTGATAACTTTCATAGCCTTGGTCCCGACAACATTCATATTTTAATATACACGCCTACACAAACATAGTTTTTGAATCCATAGGTAAGACCAGATACTCTACAAGGTCTGGCTATTAAATAACGAGACTGTTCATCAAAGAGTTTTATTTTTAAAAATATTCTACAATCGAATGCCCCCCTTTCAGAAATAAGAAAAAGACACGGGGCGCTAAATTAGGCAAGTACGGCACAGACAGTGCGTTATATGTGCAGGAGCATTGTCATAGTGCAAGATCCATTCCTTGTTGGTCCACAACTCCGGACGTTTCTTTCGTACTCGTTCTCGCAGTGTTGCAAAAACGTTCAAGTAGTAAGTTTGTTTTACAGTTTGACTCTCTGGCACCATTTCAGTCATCACTATGTCGTTGATGTCGAAAAAAAAAAAAGATTAACATTAAAGTTTGATTTGGACATCCTTGCTTTTTTCATTCTTGCTTGTTTTCCAGTCCATGGATTGCCACTTAGTTTCAACTCTTCAGACACAGATCGACCTGGACGTTGGTCATCTTGGGTGCTTTCTCAGCCTTCAGAAAACTTTTTATGCCTTTCGAAAACACTTGCTTGTGGTAGAGAATTCTCACCATAGGCCTCTTTCAACAATTTATATGAGTTTTTTAGTGTTATCGGTTTGGGGAAAACTCAGTTAGTTTCTAACCTGCATAAAAAATACTACTGCAGCGACTAAAACGTATTTTCGTACTGGAATTGAATACAGTTCCAACACTCGTATCCCTGCCTACCACTCTAGGACGCCCTCTGCGCATGCAGTCTCGTTATTTAATAGCCAGACCTCGAATGTATTTTTTGGTGGATGAATCCATTTCCGGAGTGGTGTAAACTCTTGAAGAGTACCTATATTTTATTATATTAGTGTTAGAACTAAAAGAAATAGCTTTGTCTAATGTTTTCGTAATTTAGTTTTGCATAAAAGTGAAACTTTGGAAATTGAACACTCTGCTTATAATTATCTGACGAAAGTAATTATTTGTATTTTCAAGGCAACATCTTACTACCCCTGGTCACCAGATTTCACATCATTACTCCTGCATTATATGCATATCGAATGCAAGACGTTGTACAAAATCGAGTTCTACACCCCCGAATACGAACGGAAAGTCCAAGGAAGAATGTTCAGATTGCTGTTGAACATAATCGGATGTTATTACATAAACAAAAGAACTCCACCTGAGAAAGTTGGGATCGAAAGTTCGAAAATTATTTTAAATTTATGCGTGACATTAAGAAAAGAATTCGACCTCACCAACCATCTGCTGGAAAACATTACCCAGTAAGTAATCTGTTTATACTTGCATATATTATTTAGACTAGGAGAATTCGCATTGTTTTAATCAATTTTTGCTACAATTCTAAATGTATGAGAATCTTTCCTGAAGAAAGTGCATGTTTAGATTAGAGTACACCTATTTTCAAACAAAGTGAGTTTCCCAAATGAAGAAAAACGGGAAAGTTAAAGGTTTATTTCAAATTTGGTAGAAACAGTATGAAAACAGTTCAAATGTGTTTTGAGTTATATCTGGAAAAGCAACGTTAATTAAAATTTTGTTAAACATTAAGAACATTGTTTATAATAAAATGTCTATAAAAATATTATAACACGTGCTCAAATTCACAACCTTGCTCTTGGACACATAAACGAGCACTTCGATTTAAATATTTTTAAAACCGCCCCACAAAACAGTATCCTGAACAGTATATTGGGAGACCTTGTCGGCCATCTTACCGGCTCCGACTTTCCTATCCACCTATGTGTAAATATTTGATCTGTGTTCGAATTGCTGTCGGATGTACATCCATCATTAACACTAGGGATGCAGGTCCGGACATGCATGTCCATCCGGACCTTCCCATCTCTAATGTCAATACCGAAAGGTCCGACTCGCACATCGTTAAATTCGTTACTTCGTTAGATACGATATGATTTCGTATTTCGTACATACGAGTATTTCGTGTTTCGCACGTATGAATACTTCGAACCTACCGTATTCCGGTATTTCTATCGATGTATCTGTCCTGCCGAACTACCGAATTGTTATGACAGTAAGATAAATAAGTCATAACTGATTATATCTCTATTAAATTATATAATATGCTCTTATATTTTGAACACTATTCACTAGTCTTTCTTTACTTTAAAGATTTCATAACCATTGAGTTCTATAAAAGTATATTATAGTATAAGACTTCTGGGGGGAAAAACTAAAAAAAATCGGCGGTTCCCCCCCCTCTCCTGATCTCCGAAACTACTAAGCTTAAAATTTTGAAAAAATAGGAAATATAGAATATTGCTCGAACTTTACAGGGAAAAATAAGAAGAAACCATTAATATTAATTTTGGGGAGCAAATTATAGAATTTAAATATATATATTTTTTCATCATTCATCATGTAATACATCAAATGAAAGGTCACATTCTGAGGAACACAAATATATTTTTTTCATATTTAAAATAAATAGTTAAAAAGATTAAGAAAATACACCAAAATTTACCCCCTCCCCTTATCTCCGAAACTATAAAACGTAAAGTTTTGAAAAAAAATAGAGGTATAGGGACTGACCTGAAGTTTACTGGAAAAATAAGGAGAAACCTCTACTTTTAATTTTGGGGGGCAAATTACAGAATTAAATGGAAATATAAAATTAAAATTGTTTCTAACTTATCATGTTATATATCAAATGAAAGGGCTCAGTATGACGAAAACAAATATATTTTTTCCATATTTTTAAAATAAATAAATTAAAAGATATTACAAAAATATAAAAAATGTTACACATTTCCCCCTTATCTCTGAAACTATAAGAAGCAAACATTAAAAAAAAATAGAGGTGTAGCCCCTCCCATGAACTTTACTGAAAAATAAGGAGAAACCCCCTAATATTGATTTTGGGGGGCAAATGACAGAATTAAATGAAAAATAAAAAATTAAACTTGTTTCTAACGGATCATGTAATATATTCAATCACAGGGCCATTATGACGAATACAAATATATATTTTTTAATTTTTTTAAAATTAATATTTTAAAATATATTAAAAATATGTTTAAAAAATTACCCATTCCCCCTTTATTCCCAAACTAAACCTACATTTTTTCGTTTACAGGAAAATTACGAGGAAATCCCTCATATTAATATTTGGGGCCAAATTATAGAATTAAACTGAAAATAAAAAAATATTTTTTTAACGCATCATGCAATACATCATATGAAAGGGATCATTATGAGGAATACAAATATATATTTTTCATATTTTTTAAATTAATTGTTTACAAGATATTAACGTAAAGATATAAAAAATACTCATTTATCGCTTTATTTCCGAAACCATACTACCTAAAATTTTGAAAATAATTAGGGGTACTGGGGCTCACTTGAAATTTATAAGAAAACTTATTAGAAAAGCCCCATAGTAATTTTAGGGACAAATTATACAATTAAATGGAAAATAAAAATTTAATTTTCAAACGCATCATGTAATATATCAGATAAAAGGCTCATTATGTGAATTACAAATTTATCATATTTTTAAATTATTTATTTAAAAGATATTAACAAAAATATTAAACATCGACTTTTCCACTTTAGAAACTACACTATTTAAATTTTGAAAAATATATTTTATATGTATTTTTAAATAATTTGAATAACAAATTTAATAATTTATAATTTAAAACTTGACCAATTTTGCTCTTTATCTTCCAATCTACAGAGCCTCAAAATTCAGACAGTAGGTTATAAAAGGCTTCCCTGAAAGTTTATTAGTAAAATAAAATTCTAATTTTAATTCTTGGGGGCCAAATTAGAAAATTAAATACATATGTATTCTTATAAAAATCAAGCGAATCCTGAAGCAGATAAAATAAAAAGTCTGTGTGGAAAATGAACCTGTATATTTTTTATAAATTTAAAACGCTTCCTTTAAAAGATACTAGGGTAAATATAAGAAAATGCACTCATTCCCTGCATGTGTGAAACTGGAATATTAGAATCTTGAAGGTGGTACGGAACCCTTAGTATGCGAGTCCAACTCGCACTTGACCAAATTATTGATGCTCGGCACGAGCCAATTTGCGATTACGTGTGGCGTTTAGTAAATGCATCCGGGTGGCGGTCTCCATGATTGCGCCCTCTTTTTTTCTGGGAAAAAAAATCTGTTGTTTTGATGCATAATTTTTCGATTAAAGTAAAATATTTTACTATTGTAATAAACCTAACCACCCTAAAACGACAAGCCTAGCTACTACAGTGGCATATTCTAAAAATTTCGGGAAGTGGTAGACTCACTGAAATGAAGTTGTTAAAGCAATTTTTATGAGTATTGTAATAGTTGTACAAAAAGGTCTATTACTGGGGAATATAATCTCTTTACTCATCACCTGACAGTGACAATATAATTAACATCAACCTTATTTATTTACAGAAAATTATTTCAGAAAATCTTGAAATCAATGCACAAACAGGATCCTGAAAATAAAAAGTTAAATATTTTGAGTACCGCGTCAAGGGATATATTTAAGACTGTCCTACAAAATGAATATTCAATAGAGGGACTTTTCGAACAGAACGTGAGTATTTTTTTAGTAATTTCATAAGAACTAACCTTAAAGCCAATTATTTTTTTATTCGGAGCTTCTTTAACAATTTTTAGCTCGAAGAACCCGGAGATTGTGGTTGGACAAACAACCAATGTGAAGCTCTTCAAGACCAAATTGTGAATAATGAATCACACATAAACCCATCAAATTCAGAATCTATTACATACTCAACTCTATTTTTGAACTCAACTTTGCAACACTGGTCTCTTGATCCCTCAAATGGTACTCCGAATCGACCTGTTCATAACTCTACCGAAACTGCTTCAACCAGTTATCAGACTAGAGGTATCAGATACCAATCCGGATCTTATGCGGGACACAGCAGTTTTTCGAACCATACAAATGTACCTCATAATCAGGCCAACCTACATCCACAAACGATCAGTTCGTCCGTACAGACATCTGATGGATGGACTAGTAAACAAAATTTCCCTAAGTTGACTAACGAAACTCCTAGCACCGTGATAGAAGTACTTAATTCCGATGAGGAGGATGAGTTACCTGACACCAAAAAGGATTTAGTCAATATGAACTTTAATGATACTGAGACAGTTCAAAATCAAAAATCATTTGAACTGGTTCAAGTTCCACAGGCTTTTGGCGTATCAGGTAAAACTGAGGTTCTATATTGTCAAAGTTCATGTGAAAATTTACAAAATTTAGATGAATCATCACCTCAAATAGCCCAAGATAAAGAATCAAATGATCTCTGTCTCAATGTAAATGTAGGAAGTAATGAACAATCATCACACAAGTTGTTAGTTAGAAACGACATTTTTATCAAGAAGAATTGTGAGAGTTCATTTACAGGAAGTCAAAAAGCAGAGGATTCATTTCCTACATCACCATCCACTGAAAATGAAAAATTTGTTCCTAAGAAATCTCTGCTTCCGAGTAACAGTCCGATAGAATCACCACCTCATATATCATTATCCAGTGGTACAGTAAGAGAATCAGGCATAGACCTTCATGATAAAGGCATTCAAAGTAGTGATGTAGACCAAACTAATGACTCAAACAGTGAAATTCTTAACTGTGCTTCATTACCTAAGCTTGCCGAGACAAATGAATCTTTTCAACACAAATCTGCAGACCAAAATAATTTATTACCCAATATCCAAACAATGAATGTGAACAAATCCGATGATAAAATTGTAACTTGTGAATCATCAACTAAATTAGTATCCCATGAAATTTCCGAAATATCTGTGGACCAAAATAAACTATTACCTGATAACCAAACAGACATATTGAACAAATCTTTTGACGAAATTAGAAGTGCTATGGAAAACGTTGGGACATGTGACTCATCAACCAAATTAGTGTCTCCTGAGAACAGAGAGTCTATATCTGAAAAACCTGAAGACCAAAACAATTTATCATCTGCTCAGCAACAAGAGAACATGAACAAATCGGTTGGTGAAATTATAAGTGCTGTTGAAAATGATGATACATGTGATTCATCAACTAAATTTAAACTACTATCCCCTGAGAAGTGTATTGAAGTCAAAAATCAACCAGTTCATGTAAAACCTGACAAAGAAAGTTTTAGTGTTGAAGTTGTGGCAGACTCCTCTTCCCAAATTGATGATGATATGACAATCATTTCGAAAAAATCTATTAAAGTACCAAATGAACCAATTGTCAGAAAACCTGGAAATAAAACTATAAATACTAAAGATAATAATGTGACAGAGACTTTCGCACCAATTCCGAAGGAAATTGAAAGATCAGTACCTAAAATAGATTCTCATGAGAATGGTGAATCTATTTCCGAAACATCTGGCTACCAAAACACAATCTCCAAAAGCACTGGAGACGTAAATACAAATGGGAAAGACATGAAAGAGGCTTCAAATCAAACTAAAAAAGTTGTAGATTCCATATCTAAATTAGTATCTTGTCAAAAAGATGAAAGTGTTCGCAACAAATCTTTAAATGATTTACCGAATGAATCTGTTCAACCAACAAATGAAATAGATGTTCATCAATCTAATGAACCAGTTCCTGTTAAAACTGTAAACGAAAATATTAATGCCAAATGTTGCGATATGAAAGATTCCACCAAATTGGTGCTTCCTAATGAAAGTACTCTCCAAAAATTAGGAGATAAATATAACTTATCATCTAATAATCAGACACAGAATCTTAATAGCTCTGTTCATCAACCAGTTCGTAGACAAGATAAAATTGTAGATGACAAAGATAATGTGTCATATTCGTCCAAACATGCTCAAAAATTGGTTAAAGTAGTTTGTGCTGAGAAAGGTGAAGATATTCCCGAAAAATCTAAAGATCATAATGCTTTACTACCTGAAAGTCAGAAGAAAGTGGATTCACACAAATCTTTTGGTCAACTAAACAAACCGCTTGTCACACAATCTGTGGATGCAATCAAAATCCATAAAAATGATGATATAGAGAACCCGTTGAAACCACATCAAAATAAGAGTAAGAGATCATTACCTAAATCAGCACGTGGTGACAAACGTGAAATTGTTCCCGAAAAATCTGAACCCAAAAATTATTTATTACCAGGCACTCAGAAATTGGATGCAAATACATCTGATCATCAGGTAATTCAGCCAGATATAACACCTGGGAATGAAATTATAGGTGATAAGAATAAAAATATGCCAGACTCTTCTTCTACTCAGAAAGGAAAGTCGAATCAACAGAAATCGAGAAACCACAATCGTTTATTACCTGAGAATCAGTCACGGCACAAAAAGACCAAAAACAGAAGTATGGGCGAAAAAAACTGCTCATCCAAACATGATCAAAGAGCTGATAAGTTAGATAATTCTGTGCCTCCTGAGAAAAGCAAAGAATCCATAGATTTATTACTTGACAACAAGAAATTGGATTCAAGCAAAGCAAAAACAAATCATGATGATGAAAAACCAGAGACACAAAATAATTTATTATCTAATGTTGAAACAGTAACAGCTGAGGCCACCAAACGAGTGTCGGATAAATCTGCATACCATCATATCTCATTACCTATTAATCAAATGGTGAAAGCAAACAAAGCTGTGACCAAAAAACCCATTGACTCCAAACAAGTCAAAAAACATGAATTTACTCCCAACAAATCTAAACACAAAAGCAAATGTTCACATAATTCAAATGGTAAGGCAGCAATTCTTAGTAAAGTTTATGCAGTTAAAAAGAAAACTCCTCCAACCATACTTGCTGAGAAAGGATCATGCAAATCTGAAGAAGCACTTGTAAATAAATCTCTTCTTCAAGTTGGGTATATAAATTCCAAAAACACAAATGAATTGCCTCAAAAACGTGATATTCCAATTAAAAACACTGAAAGTGGAAAAGACAAAACCTTGAATACTCATCGAAAGAATAGATTGATTTGTAAAATGCCACTTGCAGGAACTTCTGATGTTCTGATTAAACATCTATCTAAGACTGATTCTGTTGAAAAATTTACAGACAGTGATAAACCACACCAAACTGAATTAGTTAAACAGAAACTTGAGATGAATTCTGGTTATGAAGGCCAACTTAAAGATAGAGAACCTGCAAATTCTAGTTGGGTAGACAAACCCTCAAATATATCTCCTCCAGAACCAGCAATTAATAATGAACAATCATTTGAGGTGTATGTTAAAACAAAAAATATGTCTGAACTAAATAATAAAAAAGTGACCCAATCTCCCAGTTTGAGCGAGGCCAATCAGAACGAAATTGAAAATGCTACAGATGACCAAAACAACCCTACTAGTGGCTCAATGAGCGAAATTTTTAAACTACATACAATATATTCTCAAGATCAGAATGCTGATAATTTTGATTCAATTTGTAATAAAACCACAAAACCCAAATCAAAAGTTGATTATATGAAAAATAAAAATTCTGAAACCCATAGTGAATCTGAGAAATCCCCGTCTTTGTCGTTAGCTGCTCTCCGAGATCAAATCATGAATAAAATCGAAAACAGGTCCAGCAAAACAGTAGACCATAGTGACGAAAGAATTGTGATTCCAGGAAAGGACAGAAATGAAAACTTCTCACAGCCTTCATCCAAAACTAACCATAGTTTGAACAAAGAGAAAGTCAGTAAATTACATAAAACATCAATTAATTTAAGTAAATTAGAAGCAACATCCAAATTATCATCAGCTGATGTTCAAGATCAAAAGATTCATGTGTCAGGTGAAGAGATCTCATCAGAATCTTCATCCAATGCCACCCGTAGTTTGAACGAAGAGAAAGTCAGTAAATTAGATGAAACACCAATTACACTCAGCAAATCTAAAGGCAGAAGAATATCCGTTTCTACTGAGGGCCTTAAGAGTGAAAATAAATTAGAAACAACATCCAAATTATCATCAGCTGAAGTTCAAGATCAAAAGATTCATGTGTCAGGTGAAGAGATCTCATCAGAATCTTCATCCAATGCCACCCATAGTTTGAACGAAGAGAAAGTCAGTAAATTAGATGAAACACCAATTACACTCAGCAAAACTAGAGGCAGAAGAATATCCGTTTCTACTGAGGGCCTTAAGAGCGAATATAAATTAGAAACAACATCCAAATTATCATCAGCTGAAGTTCAAGATCAAAATATTCATGTATCAGATGAAGACATCCGATCAGAAACTTCATCCAATGCCACCCATACTTTGAGTGAAGCAAAAGTCAGTAAATTACAGAGAACACCAATTATAGTCAGCAAATCTAAAGGCAGAAGAATATCAGTTTCAACTGAGGACCTTAAGAATGAAAATAAATTAGAAACAACATCCAAATTATCATCAGCTTATGTTCAAGATCAAAAGATTCATGTGTCAGGTGAAGAGATCCCATCAGAATCTTCATCCAATGCCACCCATAGTTTGAACGAAGAGAAAGTCAGTAAATTAGATGAAACACCAATTATATTCATCAAATCTAAAGGCAGAAGATTATCAGTTTCTATTCAGAACCTTGATAGTGAAAATAAATTAGAAACAGCCTCCAAATTATCATCAGCTGATGTTCAAAATCATAACATTCATGTGTCAGATGACGATATCCCATCAGAATCTTCATCCAAAGCTACCCATGGTTTGAATGAAGAGAAAATTAGTAAATTACATAAAACACCAATTGTACTCAACAAATCTAAAGGCAGAAGAATATCAGTTTCAACTGAGGACCTTAAGAATGAAAGTGAATTAGAAACAACAGCCGAATTATCATCAGCTGATGTTCAAGATCAAAAGATTCATGTGTCAGGTGCAGAGATCCCATCAGAATCTTCATCTAATGCCACCCATAGTTTGAATGAAGAGAAAGTCAGCAAATTAAATGAAACACCAATTATACTCAGCAAATCTAAAGGCAGAAGAATATCAGTTTCAACTGAGGACATTAAGAATGAAAGTAAATTTGAAACAACATCCAAATTGTCATCAGGTGACGTTCAAGAACATAAAATTCAAGTGTCAAATGAAGATATCCCATCAGAATCTTCATGCAAAGCCACCCATAGTTTGAATGAAGACAAAGTTAGTAAATTATATAAACCACCAACTACACTCATCAAATCTAAAGGCAGATTATCAGTTTCTATTAAGGACCTTGATAGAGAAAATAAATTAGAAACATACTCCAATTTATCATCAGCTTATGTTCAAGATCAAAAGATTCATGTGTCAGGTGCAGAGATCCCATCAGAATCTTCATCCAAAGCCACCCATAGTTTGAACGAAGAGAAAATCAGTAAATTAGAGGAAACACCAATTACACTCAGCAAATCTAAAGGCAGAAGAATATCCGTTTCTACTGAGGGCCTTAAGAGTGAAAATAAATTAGAAACAACATCCAAATTATCATCAGCTGAAGTTCAAGATCAAAATATTCATGTATCAGATGAAGGCATCCGATCAGAAACTTCATCCAATGCCACCCATACTTTGAGTGAAGCAAAAGTCAGTACAGAGAACACCAATTATAGTCAGAAGCAAAAGTTTCAACTGAGGACCTTAAGAATGAAAATAAATTAGTAAATTACAGAGAACACCAATGCCACCCATATGAACGAAGAGAAATCAGTAAATTAGAGAAACAAATCAGCAAATCGAAAGGCAGAAGAATATCAGTTTCAACTGAGGACCTTAAGAGTGAAAATAAATTAGAAACAACATCCAAATTATCATCAGCTGAAGTTCAAGATCAAAATATTCATGTATCAGATGAAGACATCCGATCAGAAACTTCATCCAATGCCACCCATACTTTGAGTGAAGCAAAAGTCAGTAAATTACAGAGAACACCAATTATAGTCAGCAAATCTAAAGGCAGAAGAATATCAGTTTCAACTGAGGACCTTAAGAATGAAAATAAATTAGAAACAACATCCAAATTATCATCAGCTTATGTTCAAGATCAAAAGATTCATGTGTCAGGTGAAGAGATCCCATCAGAATCTTCATCCAATGCCACCCATAGTTTGAACGAAGAGAAAGTCAGTAAATTAGATGAAACACCAATTATATTCATCAAATCTAAAGGCAGAAGATTATCAGTTTCTATTCAGAACCTTGATAGTGAAAATAAATTAGAAACAACATCCAAATTATCATCAGCTGAAGTTCAAGATCAAAAGATTCATGTGTCAGGTGAAGAGATCTCATCAGAATCTTCATCCAATGCCACCCATAGTTTGAACGAAGAGAAAGTCAGTAAATTAGATGAAACACCAATTACACTCAGCAAAATCTAAAGGACAGAAGAATATCCGTTTCTACTGAGGGCCTTAAGAGTGAAAATAAATTAGAAACAACATCCAAATTATCATCAGCTGAAGTTCAAGATCAAAATATTCATGTATCAGATGAAGACATCCGATCAGAAACTTCATCCAATGCCACCCATACTTTGAGTGAAGCAAAAGTCAGTAAATTACAGAGAACACCAATTATAGTCAGCAAATCTAAAGGCAGAAGAATATCAGTTTCAACTGAGGACCTTAAGAATGAAAATAAATTAGAAACAACATCCAAATTATCATCAGCTTATGTTCAAGATCAAAAGATTCATGTGTCAGGTGAAGAGATCCCATCAGAATCTTCATCCAATGCCACCCATAGTTTGAACGAAGAGAAAGTCAGTAAATTAGATGAAACACCAATTATATTCATCAAATCTAAAGGCAGAAGATTATCAGTTTCTATTCAGAACCTTGATAGTGAAAATAAATTAGAAACAACATCCAAATTATCATCAGCTGAAGTTCAAGATCAAAAGATTCATGTGTCAGGTGAAGAGATCTCATCAGAATCTTCATCCAATGCCACCCATAGTTTGAACGAAGAGAAAGTCAGTAAATTAGATGAAACACCAATTACACTCAGCAAATCTAAAGGCAGAAGAATATCCGTTTCTACTGAGGGCCTTAAGAGTGAAAATAAATTAGAAACAACATCCAAATTATCATCAGCTGAAGTTCAAGATCAAAATATTCATGTATCAGATGAAGACATCCGATCAGAAACTTCATCCAATGCCACCCATACTTTGAGTGAAGCAAAAGTCAGTCAATTACAGAGAACACCAATTATAGTCAGCAAATCTAAAGGCAGAAGAATATCAGTTTCAACTGAGGACCTTAAGAATGAAAATAAATTAGAAACAACATCCAAATTATCATCAGCTTATGTTCAAGATCAAAAGATTCATGTGTCAGGTGAAGAGATCCCATCAGAATCTTCATCCAATGCCACCCATAGTTTGAACGAAGAGAAAGTCAGTAAATTAGATGAAACACCAATTATATTCATCAAATCTAAAGGCAGAAGATTATCAGTTTCTATTCAGAACCTTGATAGTGAAAATAAATTAGAAACAACATCCAAATTATCATCAGCTGATGTTCAAAATCATAACATTCATGTGTCAGATGACGATATCCCATCAGAATCTTCATCCAATGCCACCCATAGTTTGAACGAAGAGAAAGTCAGTAAATTAGATGAAACACCAATTACACTCAGCAAAACTAGAGACAGAAGAATATCCGTTTCTACTGAGGGCCTTAAGAGTGAATATAAATTAGAAACAACATCCAAATTATCATCAGCTGAAGTTCAAGATCAAAATATTCATGTATCAGATGAAGACATCCGATCAGAAACTTCATCCAATGCCACCCATACTTTGAGTGAAGCAAAAGTCAGTCAATTACAGAGAACACCAATTATAGTCAGCAAATCTAAAGGCAGAAGAATATCAGTTTCAACTGAGGACCTTAAGAATGAAAATAAATTAGAAACAACATCCAAATTATCATCAGCTTATGTTCAAGATCAAAAGATTCATGTGTCAGGTGAAGAGATCCCATCAGAATCTTCATCCAATGCCACCCATAGTTTGAACGAAGAGAAAGTCAGTAAATTAGATGAAACACCAATTATATTCATCAAATCTAAAGGCAGAAGATTATCAGTTTCTATTCAGAACCTTGATAGTGAAAATAAATTAGAAACAGCCTCCAAATTATCATCAGCTGATGTTCAAAATCATAACATTCATGTGTCAGATGACGATATCCCATCAGAATCTTCATCCAAAGCCACCCATGGTTTGAACAAAGAGAAAGTTAGTAAATTACATAAAACACCAATTGTACTCAACAAATCTAAAGGCAGAAGAATATCAGTTTCAACTGAGGACCTTAAGAATGAAAGTAAATTAGAAACAACAGCCGAATTATCATCAGCTGATGTTCAAGATCAAAAGATTCATGTGTCAGGTGCAGAGATCCCATCAGAATCTTCATCTAATGCCACCCATAGTTTGAATGAAGAGAAAGTCAGTAAATTAAATGAAACACCAATTATACTCAGCAAATCTAAAGGCAGAAGAATATCAGTTTCAACTGAGGACATTAAGAATGAAAGTAAATTAGAAACAACATCCAAATTGTCATCAGGTGACGTTCAAGATCATAAAATTCAAGTGTCAAATGAAGAGATCCCATCAGAATCTTCATGCAAAGCCACCCATAGTTTGAATGAAGACAAAGTTAGTAAATTATATAAACCACCAACTACACTCATCAAATCTAAAGGCAGAAGATTATCAGTTTCTATTAAGGACCTTGATAGTGAAAATAAATTAGAAACATACTCCAATTTATCATTGGCTGATGTTCAAGATCAAAAGATTCATATGTCAGATGAAGAGATCCCATCAGAATCTTCATCCAAAGCCACCCATATTTTGAATGAAGAGAAAATCAGTAAATTAGATGAAACATTAATTATACTTAGCAAATCTAATGGCAGAAGAATATCAGTTTCAACTGAGGATATTAAGAATGAAAGTAAATTAGAAACAACATCCCAATTATCATCAGCTGATGTTCAAGATCAAAACATTCATGTATCAGGTGACGAGATCCCATCAGAATCTTCATGCAATGCCACCCATAGTTTGAACGAAGAAAAAGTCAGTAAATTAGATGAAACATCAATTATACTTAGCAAATCTAATGGCAGAAGAATATCAATTTCAACTGAGGACCTCAAGAATGAAAGTAAATTAGAACCAACATCCAAATTATCAGCTGATGTTGAAGATCATAAGATTCATGTGTCAAATGAAGAGATCCCATCAGAATCTTCATCCAAACCCACCCATAATTTGAATGAAGAGAAAATCAGCAAATTAGATAAAACACCAATTATTCTCAGCAAAACTAAATGCAAAAAAATATCTATTTCTACTGAGGACAATCAGAATGAAAGTAAATTAGAAACAGAATTCAAATTATTGCCAGCTAATGTTCAACATCAAAAGAGTCATGTATCAAATGATGATATCCGATCAGAATCTTCATCCAAAGAGTCCCATACTTTGAATGAAGAGAAAGTCAATAAATTAATTACAACAAGACTTATTCCCAGCAAACCTAAAGGCTCGGTTTCTGCCGAGGACTATAAGAGTGTAAGTAAATTAGAAATGACATTCAAATTATCACCTGCTGATGTTCAAGATCAAAAGATTCATGTATCAAATCCAGGCCTTCGATCAGAATCTTCATGTCAAGCCACCCTTATTTTCAATGAAGAGAAAGTTAGTAAACTAGGTACAGCTCCAAATATACTCAGTGAATCTAAAGGCAGAAAAATACCCGTTTCTACCGAGGATTATAAAAGTGAAAGTAAATTAGAAACAACATCCAAATTGTCATCAGTTGATGTTCAAGATCAAAAGATTCATCTGTTAGGTGAAGACATCCGATCAGAATCTTCATTCAAAGCCACACATATTTTGAATGAAGAGAAAGTCAATCAGTTAGATAAAACACCAATTATACTCACCAAATCTAAAGGCAGAAGAATCTCTGTTTCTACTGAGAACTATATAAGGGATTGTAAAGAAGAAACAAACTCCAAATCATCAGGTGATGTTCAAGATCAAAGGGTCCACGCTTTTGACGAAGAAATCTACTCAGAATCTTCATCGAAAAGCACCCATAATTTGAACAAAGGTGAGCTTAGTAAATCGGATGAAGCATCAATTACTCTCAGCAAACCTAAACGCAGAAGAATATCCATTTCTAATCAGGATTACCAGAGTGGAGGTAAATTTGAAACAGCATCCATATTGTCATCAGCTAATGTTCAGCCTCAAAAAATTCATATAGCAGATGAGCACAAGCCCACCAAAATTGTTTCAGAAGGGAATTCAACTGATTGTAAACAGTGGTCGGAAACCAATATGAATAACCAGAAAACTACTAAATCAAAGGAAAAACCGACCCGACTTAGCACACTGAGAAGCTGGAGAGCTTCATCCATTATAGATGACCAAAACAGTGGATGTTTGAAAATCAAATTGGAAAGATCAACTTTAACATTTCCAGTTCACCATCAAGTTCAAAACATAGCAGAAAATTCAAGTGAATCTACTCCCCAAAAGACTGTAGAATCTACCAAAATAGCTGGTGGTGTCCTAGTAACTGATTTTCCTGAAAATCATCAATCGACAAAAACTTCACCAGGCCAAAAACTCTCGTCAATTGAGCTTAGCAAATCTAAATGTACGAGAATGTCAGTTTATGTAAGTGATCAAAATAATGATGAATTCTTTGTTCGTCAAGATCAAAACATAATGAATTCAGAAAATATATTAAAGGAAACCAATCCTAAAACAATTGTTGAAGAATCCAGAAATGCAATAAAAATTAACAATCAAAGTGATTTATTTCAACAAGATCACGAATTAAATATTATTAACAACCCTGGAAAGCATGAAGGTCTAGTTTACAACGGTTCAAATGATACTGGTTCACTTCAAAACATAGAAAAATTAGAAGGCTTTTCTATTGAGAATATTGTCAACAACGATTTGAATCCTAAATTATCGTCTAAAGCATCCCCAAGTCAGAATAATCGCAAGTCAAATAACATATCAAATGAGCAAACTCTCAACAATCCAGAAAATTGTAAGCTGAGGAAATCTACTAAGTCTGACCCTGTTCAGTATCAAGAACCAAATACATTTGAACCTTCTCTCATTGCATTAAAGACAGTCGAGGCTGTGAAAATCCAGAACAAGATGAGTAAATCTGACAAGCCTTCCAAAAAATGCAAACCTGTTTTAGCAGATCAGGAGACAGTCATTGCTGCTAAACCTTGGCGTTTGGATATAAATACTGTAAATAATCACAATGATCTGCTTTCGGAGACTTCACCTGAGAAAACGTTGAGAGATCTTCAAAGTCGAATAACGAAAAAAGCAATAAATGAACCTACTTTGACGAAATTGAAACCTGCAGATTCCATAAAAGTTTACAATAATCTAAAAGCTGGAGTCAAGAATCAACAACCGGTTGATTCAAATAACGCAGTTCAAAAATCAAACAAATCAGAACATGTAAGTGACACTTCGAAAAAGTTGAAGCAAAAAATAGACAATATAATAGAAACCATTACAAGTACATCTAGTGAAGAATTGAGGGTGGATGGTGGATACATGCCACTAGCAGAGAAAGTTGTTGATGTTAAGGATAACTATGTTTCAGTGCCATCTAAAAATATCAAAATTCCATGTTCGGAATCTGATCAGAACATTTATGAACCCAACAAAAAAGGTTCAAAACTGGATCCTTTATCTAAACCAATTTGTGACAGTTTTCAAGAAAGTATTCAAAAAGAGAAGAAACTTTCTTCTCAAAAATTGAGTACTGAAAAATCCAATGAGATTCAAAAGAGGAACTCAACTGGAAAGGAGCAGAAGATAAATAAATCCACAGCCATCCTAAATAATGACTTATCAGAAGGCAAAGAATGTGACCAGAAAGTAGCAACAAAGCCCCCTGAAAATGTTCCTGCTTTTAAACAATCACCAACCGATCATATTCTCTTGCCCAGCAATGAATCTTCCCAATCCAATAAAAAACTGGATAATGTATCATTTGATCCCCAAATTTTGAAACATAAAAACGCACTTGAAGATCAAACATCAAATAAAAATTGTAATAAAATGTCAAAAGCTATGTGTACAAATAAAAACGAGGCGAAAGAGCTTTTAAGTGAAGCCATTCTCGGCAAGTTTAAGGAGGAAGGTGTCGATTCTATCAAGATTCTCGGCACACAAGACAAAGTTTCAAAGTCAAGTTTCTTCATACAAGATCAAACACTAGACAACCCTACCACCCAGTTCATACATTTAAATAAAAAAGATTGCCCTCAAAATGAAAAACAAAACGTTCATCATGAGCAAAATTCTAAGCCCACTTATCCTTCATCTCTAGAAAATGGAGAGTTACAAAATGACCAAATTAATGATAAAATTGCTCTGGATTCTGTTTCCAAACCAATTAAGAAAGTAAAAGTTTTGCTTATATCTGTTGGACAGAACAACCAGGCAGAAAAGTTTGTTCCCAAAGGAGGTGTTGATTGTCAACAGCAAATGCTGAAAAAAGACCATCAGAACCCAAAAATTGAAGAGCAACATACTCAGGATGTTAAAGATAATATGTCCACCGCAAGGAGTCTACAAATACCAGCCCAACTATCTTCTGAACTTCAACATTACATACCTAAGAAAAAGGAAAATACAAAGTTGGATGAAATTGTTGAAACGTCTGCTTTAAGGGAACCAATCTCGAAAACTACTATAGATATGATAGCTGTGGTTGATAAAGGAACTCCAAAAACAGACAAAAAACAAGAATTGGATGGATTATCCATTAATTCAACACTTCACAAAGATAGAAATGATATTTCTGAACACAAAGAGAAACTCAAAATATCTTCTAATATCGAAATCACACATATTAATTATTTTATAAAGTCAGCAGAAATGGTGAAATCGTCAACTAAGAAAGTTCCACTTGAGAATGTAGCCGGGACATTTTTACCTGGAAAATCTGATGATTTTTTAGTTGATAAACATCCAAAAGTCGGGAAACCTGAAGCAGAAAATGTTGAGAGTGCAAGGCATAACAGATTAGAGGAAACTGGGAAAATTTCAGATTTTTATCATACAACATCTTTAGAACAAAAACCGCAAAATGTTAAACTACAAAAACCGCAAAATGTTAAACTGCAAAATACCAAGGAATGTCTTGAGAATGAGCCTTTGAATGTAACTAAAACCATTCTGGATTCAAATGAAACAGTTAATTCCCAGATTATAACTGAAAAGCATGATATTGAATCAACCAAAAACAACAGAAAAACTTGTAAATCGGAATCGATTTCAGAAGGAATAATTTTGCATATGCAAAACCAACCCACGGAGACGACCGAATCTGAATTTAAAGCCGTTCTCAACAAATCTGTAACCAAAAGTCATAATAATGATTTAGAACTTGCGATACAACAACCGACTACAAGTGTTGAAACTGAAAAAACTGAATTTGAACAACATTTAAAACCGCAAAGCAATTCAGATTTACTTATGACGCCGCTAACACCTAAAATTTCGATAGAGCAACCGGACGGAACAAATAATAAAAGACCCAAACTTGATGTTCAGACTTCATCCACAATAATTCCTCAACCAGAACTAACTAAAACCAAAGAAAGCGAACCATCAACAAAAATACTGTCAAATAAAGATTCTTTCAGTATTGAAAAAACAAAATTGGAAACCAAAGTTCCAGCATTAAAAATCACCAGAAGGTTCTCTACTACGGAAGTAAACTTTACCGTAAAACCAACTCCAATAATTGTTCATGCTACTGGACTTGAAAGTGTTGATGATAAAAGGAACTTAGTAAACAAAGTACCAGCATTAATTAAACCGAGAAGATGTTCGACTTCTGCATTAAACCAAGTAAACATTTCCGAGATTCAAGTGCCTCAAAAAGGTCTCTCTGTACAATCAAATATACCGGCCAAAGATGTTGTAGTAGAATTTTGTAAACTAGACAATTCTGGTGTGCAGAAATCTATGGACAGTGTAAAAACTCCGACAAACGCTGCAGCAGAAAAATGTCAAGTACTGGATGAAAAATTCAAATCAGGCAATAAACGAAAATGTGAAGTGATTACACGCAGAAATTCTTTTCAACTTGACGATCCTGTGTCAAAAAAATTATGCCTAACGCCTAGTGAGTTACTAGACACTCCAGTTGTTACAACAGGGGTAACAACTGCATTAGATCACTTGCCCGAGAACGTATATATTGTTTCGGATATAAATTGCCATACTGAGGTCATCATCGAAACTACCCTACACGATTTTGCAAGTATCGCAGTTGAGCACAGCGAGCAATCTCAATGCCTACAAATAGGTAAAGAGTCAAAAAACGAGGTTGCAACAGGTGAAGCGGTGATTCCCAAATTAAACGAAACAAACAGAAGACTTTCCACGGACACTGCGTTCAAACCGCACGACTTTTTATTAGACCGCAGCGCAACTGCTGTTACTCCTTCCAATAGCACTTACGTGCGTCATACTTATACCACTGCGAGTAACGATGATTTTAGTGATAATGAGGGCAACAAATTAATTATTGTTGAAGAGCAATTGGTTGAAGATGACAGTGATGGTCTTGACGATGTACCATTAACTGAAAGACTCGACAACCTCATGAGCAAAACCAAAATCCAGAGGTCTAAAAACGTAGTACATAATCGAAAGGATCCTGAAATAAAATCTAGAAAAAAAGTGGTTGCAATGAACTTGAAAGATGAGGAAGTTGTTCTGCTCAAAAGCACACCTACAACTTGCCAAATGTCAGAAGTAGTTGCCAATGAAGATAATGATGGAAATGTAAATATAGGAGGTGTAGGGAGTCCCGCTCTAATTTACACCCATAAAAAACTTAGAAGAGAGTCCTTTAATCAGCAACCCCTAAATAATACCATTATAGAAACACCAACTAGTGCGAAACCTATTTTGGGAAACTTTTCAAATTGTAAAAATACAATAGCTCCTACTACTGAAAAATTGAGGAGGAATCTTGAGAACGAGTTTAGAGATTTTGATTTCGAGAATTTTGAAAACGGAGATGTTAAATCTCATATTCCGAAATCCGCAAACAATTCAGGGAGACGGTCAAGTAAATCTCAAAAAAGCCAACCACATATATTAAGCAAGTCAGATAGCACGCTACAAAACAACAATATGAACTTCAGTGATTCTGCAATTTCAATAGAAAGCCATAATAATAATTGTTTAGGTGCAGATTTGTCAAAACCTGCACCAATAAATGAATCTTCAAAATCTTCAAACAGTACAACTACAGAAGTTTCATCAGAATATTCTGCAGAAAGTCATAAAAGCCATACGTCATTGAATTCAGATACGTCATCTGATCTGAAAACAAAAAATGATGTTGCAAGGGTTGAACAGTGTTCAACTATAACCTCTAATACCGAATTTTCGGAAGATAATTCATCCACTAAAAGAATTGTAGGTAATAAGCGCAAGCGATCTCGTCCCACTTACCTGAACGTACCAAAAGTTGATATATCAACAATTAATTTTGAAAAACTTAGAAAAATCGAGCACAACAAAATAGAAATTGCGGAGAATATTTCTGCAAATACCACTGAATCGTTTCAAATATCATCAGCTTCAAAAAATATTGAGAAAACAGAGGAACTAACCACTGGGACTCTGGAAATCCCAGTACCCGAAAAAATTCAGGAAGTACAAACCTTGCCGATTAATAATGATTCAGAAGTAGTAAATACTACAAAAAATGAATCACAAGTGGCCGAATATTCGAAAATTGAGGAAATTCAACCTTGTCAATCAAATATTGAATCACAGAAATTCGAAGCACATGAAAATGAAATTACATTAATTCCCACCCCGACATTAGCTGATTGTAAGATGGAAACACAAGAAGTAGAAACTAACGAACCATTACTGGATGAGCCTCAGTTAAAAGTAAATCATAACGAGTTTAATATGAAAAACGTTGAAGAGTTTCCCTCCATGAATGAGGTGCAAACAAAACTTAATAATCCTCAGTGTGAAACTGAAACCACCAACGTTCGAGAAATTACTGCCCCGCAAATAAGCAATGAAACATCCAATACACAAGAAATAATGGATACAAACCAGAAGAATGACGTTGATTTCATGAACCACGGTGCTTTAGAATCCGTAGAAACGTCAAATGCACAAATTCAAGAGCTCATTAGCATTCAACATTTCAACATAAATCCTTCAAACAATGAAGATCCAAAAATTGAAGCAGCTTTAATGACCTCGGCGTATTTAATAAACAATGATATTCATACTAATTCAGATCCAAATGTGTTAGATCCGGGCTCGTTTGATCAGAGTCACAAACGAAATTATGACCCTCCTAATTTTGAAGGCTTACCAACAACAATCTTTCAAAATAAGACAGCTATAGATGCACATTTGGCGGAGTCGAGTTTGTCTGATGCCGACACTTTAGATAGAAATATGCCAGTTTTCGTTAACAATCCCAATCATCTACCCGCTATGTGTGTCGAAGAAGTTCCCGAAATGTCCAACGAAATTACTTTAACTAAAGATTCTCAAGCGGCCGTGGATAATGGCGCTTCCAACAACGTATTTTTTGAGGAGTTTTTTAACTTTGATAATTACGATATAGCCGAGTTTCCTGTAGTGGTCCCTAATAACTCGTCGAATTCACCTAACAACTCGATTCAGACTTTAAATTCCAAAGAAAATCATAATGGAGAAACCTCTACAGGCATTACAGACCATGATTATCAAGGTAAGTGTTTTTTTTTGTGTAATTCTTTAAATTCACCACCTTCATATTCACGGTGTAGTCCCTTACATATCGCCTCTGTTTTTAGCTTTTTGGGTCTTTGTCATCTATAATATTAGGACGTCTTCTTGGTCTTCTCACACCCATTTGATACCAATTGCAATTTCTAATCTAATATTCGTTGGGATTCACTATCCCATATCATCGAACTGTTCTGAAAGATTCGAAACACAATGTCTGCATAAAATATACTCACTGAAAAAGAAATCGCAACACTCAGAAGGAGATGTTTAAATTAAATTGTGTTTTGGTGAAACATATATGCCATAGGAATGACTAAATGTTGAAAAAAAATACCAAGGAATCTAATTTTTTTACCTTTTTAAGCTACTTGTAATTCATATTTTACAACCTCCGAGATTCGTGTGAGCTGGGGTAAATTTCCGAGCCTTCTACCCAATGATATCCCAAGCATGTTCTATGGGCAAAAAGTCAGGGGATCTGGCCGGCATGACAACAGATTTACACAGGTCTCTTCAAAAAAGTTTAAACTAACTCGAGAAACATGAGGCCGAACATTGTCTTATTGAAATGTGGGATCTGATTTTCTGCTAAAAGCACTGAACGTCAATCCTCTATATCAAAAGGCAATAAGTCACAGCGGCATCGTTGGTTCTCTATATTCACGTTCCTTCTTTAATCGAGCGGTGTGGCGATAATTCTATTCTTATTTTCTAAACCTTCTTTCTAAACTTCCAGACGTAAGCCACTTATTTTTTCCGTTCTTTATTATCTCGCCACTATTGTCTTCTCATATTCATACTCTACTTCGATGCCCACCTATATTTTTCCCTATTATAAGACTCCATCGGAATAACCTTAAGTTCCCAAAAGCCCAAAGGCAATCGTATTCTGAACGAATCTCGCTCAACCGGGGCCGACGATCGATCATCTCGCGCGTTGGTCTAAAGTTTGTCGACATGGAATATAAATACAATCATCGTATTTAGTAGTCTTGCATATTTGTTTGTGCTTTAACCGTTCATGTCTTATTGTTTTTTTACTCAATGTGATTATAATCTTTTTATAAGCTTTATTTAATTGTTTAGATGTAAATACCTAATTTTAGCTAATACTTTTGTTGTTTTTAATAGGGTTTTTAATTGGTTATTTCTGATCATATCTTTAACTCTATCTCATTTAACTATTTTATATACTATGACTATAGATTTAATTTTAAGGTAATTATGACTTAATTAGGAGACCGTATTCCCGTTATACTGGTTGCTCTAATAATATGTAACCCTAACAGCCGGGGAAACAACTTGGCTGAAATGTTTTATAAACTGGTATCTTATTACTGAATAAAGAGATTTAATAAGGGAGTACATAACGCTCCACAACTCCCAGAAGATAACGTGCCACTGTCATGTTGCCTCGTGCAAACACTAAACGTGTATATGTCGCTCAACATCAAATTGGTGTTGACGTCTTTCTCTTCGACATCGTCTCTTATTCGTCCATCATGTCCGCCCAAGCAGAATCGAGATTCATCAGAGAAGACGTCGTAATGCCATTCCACATTCTAATGTTGTCCTTCTCTGCACCACTGTAGTCGTTGCCGTCGATGCTCAGCGGTCAGAGGTAGCACAAGATGTGGTCGATAATGCTTTAGTCCAAAAGACCTTATACGGCGGTACACCATTGGAACAAGGCCAGGTTTTCCTAACCACGCATCAGCCAAATTTCGACTTTTCGAAACTCTGCTTCCAAAGGTCATAATTCTTAGTAGACGTCGATCTTGAACTTCATTTGTGCCTCTTCGACGCCCGGTGTCTACTTCTTTCCGATTTTGGGTATTACCAAATCATCTTTGACAACATCTCATAACAGTACCTATTGGATTTCTGTTCGTGTGGTTAGCGATTTCTCCAAATGAAAAACCCTCCCAAACCAATAATTTGATCTCTTTCAAATTCGCTTAGCTGGCGATATATTAAAATTATACATCTCCTTCTGGTAGTTTTTTTTAGTAAGTATGTATATATCATTTGGAACTGGAGCATCGTTCATTCAACCATTTCGATCTTTGCTTCAGTATGAGTGCTAGAGAAAATAAAACAACTGTAAAATATTGATTCGCCAACCGCTTGAACTGTTTTCAGTTCTCTAGACAAACACAGGTCTAGCATTTCTTTATATTTGTCACTCTTCATCATGCCTTGAATGGGTATAAGTTTTCCTGATCCCTGATATAAAAAACAGCCCCAAAACATCTTTTTGACTGGATGTTTTATTTAGATTAAATGAGCTGCAGTCAATATTTGGTCTATACCTTTCCGAACGAACGTTGATCGGTACCTCTAGATCAAAAAGTGTGTCTCATCTGAAGACAAGACATTTCTCCAGAAATAGCATATTTTTTGCCCAAATCAACCTTTTCCCTCGTAGCCTCCCTTAGAAGCTGTTTTGAGGTCTCACGCTTTTCTGCCACCATCCAAAAGACTTCTACCAATTTGCAGACACGTGAATTTTTGCTCCGGAATTTTCTAAATCTTGCTGGAGATCATAACTTGTCTTTCTGGGATTCAGCTTAGTATTTCTTAAAAGAACCAAATCATCTCTGGAAGTTGTCTTCCGTTTTCTTCCACATTTCCCTTTCGCTTTTTGTTTTATTATTTTATTGAGAACTCCCCATCTTACGGAACACTCTCTAAGAATGTCCCTTTGCGTCATGGATGTGTACTCACTAAGTGTGATTATTATTTAGCTTAGTCACAATAGCTCGTAAAACGACTAACAGTAGCAATAACCTAAACAAAATTAATTTGGCAGAGTAGGTATTGTAAATACCTTTCAAATGAGGTATCACTTGCCATGAGGTCCTATTTGAAAATAGTGACCACAGTGGCACTGTCACGTCATCAGAGAAGTTCTTAAACAGTTATTTTCACTCTCTGAATTTTATTAGTGTATGTACAACCGTTCAAAAGATACTAGGGGGGAGGGGTCTTTTAAATTGCTATCAGCTCCCAAGCTATAAGCGTTATAGCAGTCACCTTATCCCTAAGACCGTTTTATGTCGGGGTTTATCTCTCTTATCTAGTTTTCTTGTTGTGGGGACGACACCACCGCCGAAAGAATGGATGTAAAAGGTATATGGGGTTACTGATGAGGTGGTGAAATGTAAGATGTGAGTACAACTAAGCATATCCCTGTCGGGTTCGCAGAAAATGCTTACCCAAAACTAAACATTGCGTTTATTTATGTTTCGTTCCACAGCATAGCAAACGCCTAATAAGAATACCGTTTTTCAGGTGTAGCTGACCGACTTTTATCAGTTGGACCAACCGAACTCGATTTGAAAGATGTTTTGGAATTTTTAAATACTTCCGTGCAATCTGAAGTCACTTCGCCCGCTTTAATTCACAATCAACAATCAAAACAGAATATCAGTAAAAACATCGAGAACACTGGAAATGACACTGTTGATAGTTCTGTTATGAATCAACAACCTGTTGAAAACCACCAAACTATTGCCCAACACCGACAACTTCTGGAAAACCAAACCGTTGTAAATCAACAATCTGTTTTAAACCAACAGCCTGTTCTGAACGAAACGACTCCTATTACGCACGACTTCATAATAAACCAACAATCTGTTATAAACCGACAATCTGTTTTAAACCAGCAATCTATCTTAACCCAACAACCTGTTTTAAACCAACAATCAATCTTAAACCTACAACCTGTTTTAAACCAACAACCTGTTCTTGACAAAACATCTACTGTGAATCATGACTCAATTATAAACCAACAAAGTGTTGAAAATAAACAGCCTGTGTTAACCAAAGACGCTAACTTTGACAAAGCAAAGGGCCTCGATCCAGAACACCCCCAACGTGACAATAAAACATCTCCATGTATTCAGCCAAGCGAAGGAGACAAAACTCCCGGAAAGAATGTCATCAGAACAGCGAAAGAAGTCAAAGTAGTTGTCGTTCCAAATTATCAGACTCAGTTACGTCCAGAGAACACCGTCAGCCATGAATGTTTTCCGCCGGCTAGGAGATACAGCAGAAAGTCAGCCACGAAGAAGCGTTCCGCAGATCATTCAAGTCAGTCAAGTGGCAATGGAAATGCACAAAGATCATCAGGAATGGTGGATTCTGGCAGGAAACTTCGAAGTAACGGTATACAAAATTATTATTATTTATTATTTTATAAAAGTTTTCTATGGGTTCTAAAACAACTAATGTATCCCAGGAAATTCACTAAAGCTAATCACGAGTTTACGAGAAAGAATTATTCAAAGTTGTCAATCAAAGTAAGCACTTAGGTGAGAATTTAAACAAGTATTTTCAACCCTGCAACAAATTTGTGAATTTAACACTACATTAAACAAAATCTTTACCATTCTTATCAAATTACGTCAAAAATAACTTAATGAAACAGAAATTATGGCAATATTGGATTATTTTACTCCATTAAGCGTAGACTGTTTTAAAGGAATTATTGCGGAAGGTTCTTGTTCGGTATTGCAAAAAAGTAAGGTAATATTTATTTATTTTGAAAGTAATATTTTGACGTTGTTGGTTTAACTAAGAGAGTTTGTTTTATTTCAATATTAAATTGAACAATTTCCGTTGTTGTTTTTTATATTTGAAGTGTTTGTTTATATTTACAAAATATTAGTGCGGAAATGTTATTACACTTTGTTTTTTTTTTTTGTAGAAATGTCAATGCGACTAAGTAAGTTATTATTTCCTTCCGCAAGGAATTGTTACAAAACAACTCTAAGTTGAAAAGAATTCCCTTAGAATGCTTCAGTAAATTAAACGCATTGTTTTTTCATTGAATATCTTCTTTTGAAAGCATTTATTAACAATCTATTGAAAACGAGCAGTCATATTACTTCATAAATGAATACAATAAATACAAAAACTACATATTTTTATAAACCATCATAAAAATTGAAAACTTAACTTTCTGTTCCGTAGTCCTAGGCACACGTGCAAGGTTGCCAAATGTATTGAAATTTCCAAGAACTTAGTATTGGAGTAGGTCCTTAACAATTTAATATAGATATGTCTTTGTTAAGATTTTTTAATTCAAATTTAGCAGTACTATCCGTAAACGAATTTTTCCTTATTGTAGGTCCACCTGAACCTCCAAACGGTATGCCTCTAGTATCAGCCATCACTGGAGGAGCGATCATCAGGTGGGGAACACCGAGAGGCAAAAAAGCAATCGGTTACGTCATCGAATACACCATGTTGGGCAGCAACACTTGGGCGTCTGAAGTTTGTGCGAACACTTCTTTGAGTCACATTGTCAGAAATTTACAGGTTGGAGGAAGATACGTGTTCAGAGTAAAAGCGTACAATATGTACGGTTGTAGCGAACCCGGTTTGGAATCTGATGTCGTGCAATTGGCCAATTCTCGTAAGTAACGAAATTTCACTCGAACCTTTTTATTGTTCCTGTTTATTACGATTTTCTCTCCTCAGTTTTTTTCCAGCAACAGATTAATATAAGAAATTGTAAATGGGGAACAAAATATAATGAGAGAAAAAATGGCAATTGAAAGTTTCCTTCCTGATTTTCGCTTATTTTACTATGATACAACTGTATTCCTAAAGTTTTCTCTTTTTGAAATTTTCTTGCAACAAGTTGTGTTATCTCAGTTGTATATGTGATGAAACGAAGTACTATGTTTAAAGAGGTTACCTAGAAGTGGTTGATGATTATTTGAATGTTTTTATTCTATAATTATTTGGTAATATGACGTAAGTGTGTCATGGGAAATTTCCGTTACAACATCCTCCCTGGGGAAAGTGGGATCCGCGATAGCGTATTCTAAGTAACTTCTAAAATTTATCTAATAATTCCAGAAGTTTCCCTGACTCATAACAGTTTACCTACGAAATTCTTACATGTTTATTTTACTTTATAAACACTTGTCATTGAGTAATTAATGCCACTGTTCACTGTCAATCTTAAACCTATATTTCTGAATTATTTTATTTTACTACATATATAGAATAGAGGTTACTAATGGTAAAAGATACTTCAGAGCAAGATTAATTATGAGGACGCCATGTCCCCAGTTGTAAATCAAGTCGAATGACACTGCAAGGTTCAGACTTAGTAATTGGAGCTGTCACTTTTATAGCTTCAAATATCCACATTTATACAACATTAATATAACAGACTGAAGTAAATGATAGTAGGGACACGATATCGAATAGAATGTATCGATAGTGTACTCAAGAGTAATATGGAAAATAATTATCGCATTCGTAAAAGTATCCAAAACAAAAGTATGGATCTTCGTAGTATCGAGTACTTTTTTTAGAGACTAATGCCCACACAACTAGTCAAGTTTTAAGAGTACATTTTTAAGATTTATTCGATACGAGGTACTTAAATGTACTCATTGAGTAAAAATATCGAATACAAAAGTATCGGTGTTGAAAAAAAGTGTTCGATACCACAAAGTATCGATACTTTTTTTGTGTTCCTAAATGAGAGCAGAAATGCCTTAAAAATACTCCAAATCCAAAATAATAATTCATATATATTTGTTTCTATTCAGAATTACATAAAGGTAAAAAAAAGTGTTTTAAGTCAAACATCGTGTTTTGTTTTTTAATATGCATAATGACAACAAAAGTTGAGTTTTTATTAATAAGAAAAACCTCGGCTATTTATGTAACAGAAAATTAAGTAGATAATATTTTAGAATGTATTTGGTTTATTATAGTTTTCTTTATTGGGTAACTAATTATATAGAAAATACGTGATCAGTGCAATGCAATGGTGTCTTATTTTAAATTATTCTAAGATATGTGACCACACACTTAATTTCTTCAAAATTTACACAACTTTTGATCCAGAATTGATGCTTAGTAAACATCGTTCGTGTTTTTTACTTAACCAGTCTCTGCTTGTGTGATCTTTGTATCTTAATGAGAAGTATTACTTCAAAGGAAATGATGACACATATTCAAGTCTCTCAGATTTATTTTTTACATGGGCTGTGCAAAAGATGAAAGCAGTTGTTACAAAAAAAAAACAAAACCGATTATCACATGGTCACCAGCGTTCGTCTGGTTTCAGGGAATATATATCGGAATACTACTTGATTATACAGGTTATTATAAATGATGAACCCCTTTTCAAAAATTGGTAGTAGTTAAAGTACAAATCCAAAATGAACAATCTTTATACCAATGGAAAGAGGAAGATTCAAAGGAGGGCGGGCAATGTTGGTTCCAGAAGCGGGCGATAGAGTTCACGCTGTAATAGGCTGCCATTCGTTTCCATCTCAATTGTGAATGAGATGGCCACTGAATCGGATCATACCACATGTGACTAGTTCTTGTTATGTTAAGGAAGTTTACGTCCCATCCCTACTAATAACTCGGAACGAGCACTCAGTAATAGTAAGATACACTTGCTGGTGTTTGGGACAAGTTCGGCTACCGTCATAGATGTTTGCCGTGAAGCAGACTGGACACTTTGAACATTTATAATCTATTGCAAACAAACTTTGAAACTCCTACTTTCCGTTGGTATAGAGATTGTTCATTTTGTATTTGTACTTTAGTAAATACTCATCTTTAAACATGTGTCCATCATTTATAATAACCGAGTATTGTAGACGTCTCCTTCTCTCAGTTAATAATAATAATACACTGTTGCTGGAAATATCGGAGAGGAGTAAACCCTAATGAACAGACAAAACAATCAGAGACCTTCCCAATATTATTCCCGAAATTACAAACGTTATTGTTCACGAATTATTCAATGCCCCTTAACTAATGGACAACTGTGGAAAAAGGTGATAAAAATAATTTGAATGAATTTTAAACTTGAAATCAATAAAATCTTTTTCATACTAAATGTTTATTTATTGCAGATTTTTTTAATAGTGGATATTTCTATATTTAATATTTCAAAATTAGTATCGTAACTAAACTGTGAATTCAGATTTTTAAAATTTATTTGCATTTTCATACTAAACAATACAATTTCCATTATTTTCAAACAATATTTTTCAGTACGATTCGAGTATTTTCTTTGAAAGCCTATCATATTGTGATCTGATTTGATAATATTGATAAACAAAACATTAGTTCTTATAAAAAATACATTTTAATTGAGAAATAAGACAATATTAAGTTTTCTTCATTAAATGTTGAAAGTAGGCACATTTTTTAAGGTACGTTTTGTAAAACCTCATTTTTATTCACTGCTAATCGGTTAAAGTTATGAAGTACAATATGCCACACTAAAGATTTCACGTACCCGTATACGTACATGGTGGGCAAATAAGAATGGCCGCAATTCATATCTCAGTACAGCTTTAGGGAAAAGTATTCTAGACTAAAATGGCCACGAGAAAAACCCGGAAATTATTTAGAATACTGTACGATGACCGCTAGAGGGCGTAACTGAAGACCAAAAGTGCAAATCGCTCATTTTCTACAAAATTTACCTAATTAAAGTATTCATAAAACTAGATAATCGTAATTTTAAAAACATTCCGCATACTTTTTATTAGAAGTATTTGGTTCTATTTTGTTAAGTAAACGATAGGGGTGAGTGGGAAACTTGTTGAAAACAAACGCTCGTCATTCTGGTTTGACCTAACCGATTTTTACGAACTTGAACTTTTTGGAATTACCTTTTCTCCACTAATCTGTCGACCATATATTAAAACATTTCACATAAATAACCGAAACGCTAGAGGGCGCCATTTTTTTTGAAATCATGATTCTTCTCAAAAATATTAAATACTAACATGTAGTTTGGATAACGGAATATTTATAGTAATCTCATACAGAACCATTAAAGAGATTAAGGAGAGGGGAGGAATTTGTGTCTAGTTGGTCATTTAATAACAGGCCTTAATATTTAAGGTTATTAACTTCTAAAGTTTCTAAATAATTCAATTTTAAACTCTTGTTTTCTGTATGCAAAATTTCGAAATCTTCGTTAAATTGATGATTTTCAGAAGCTAAATGTATGGCATTGTTAGATCTTTGATCATTTGTCTCATAACTCCTAAGCTCAGAGATGCGTTTTTTAAATTTCTATATGTGCGACCGATGTAGATTTTGGGACATGTACCACAATTCAGTTTATATACCCCTGATTTACTATTTTTATCTGTATTTCTGTATTTTGTTTATTATTTTTGATAAACTCTCCTAAATTGTTAGATCTTTTAATTTAAATGCAACGTTTAAATCCTTTTTACTTAAGATGGACTTTATTTTATTTTGTGACTTGGTTTACCTATATACGTTATTTTCTCACATTATTTTTTGAAAGGGTAAACTAAATTTAATGCCTTTTGTAACTGTTTGTTCCGGAGAATTAAATCAATCGTTTCTGGGCAGTACCCGTTATTATAAACTATTTGCTTTATTCAATTTAATTCTGTCGAAAATTGTGTTTCTGATAATTGGACACTTATGAGCCTATGAGCCATAGAATGGTATGCAGCCAATTAATGTTGGAAAGGATGTGTTGAAGTACTGTGAATCGTAATGTCAGTTTACGACTGTTTATTATAAATTCCAAATTGATGCATACAACTTACTCTTGTTACTGATAAATTTAAAAAAATAATTATTGAATTTTGTTCTATCTCTATGGTGAATACTGTGTTAGGGTGGACGTTGTTAATGTATTCAACTAATTTCTCTAACTGTCTATTTGTCTCTACAAAAGCTGTAATAATGTCGTTGACATACTTGTACAAATAAATAAGATTGTTAGAATAATTATGATTAAATAATCTGAAAATTTCTAAACTATTTAGTTTGTTTTTTCATCAAGTATCGGCCTCGACGATTCAATCCAATTTGTCTAATTGTCCCATATACAAACCAAAAATACTTTCACACTAGCAAGTTTAGACATTGTAAACCTATACAATAATACTCACACTAGCAGATATCTCAATTTTAACTCTAATCATCCAAATACCTTAAAAGGGCATCATCAAATCTTTATATGACACAGCAAATTCTTATATCAATAAATTTAATGAAGAACTAACATTTACTAAAAATGCAGTATCTGCTAACAATTATCCTAAAAAGTTCATCAATAAAGAGTAAAATTGAACACAAAACAATCACTAACATTCAATAACAAGTTTGCTTCAAACAGTACTAATGCCCTTGATAATCACAATATTACAACAACCATACCTTACATACAGGTCTTCCAGAAAGAGTGGACTACATATTTAATATTAAAACAACATTCAAAACCAAAAATACACTGAAATCAATTATAACACAACATAAAACGCAAAAAAATTAATTTATAAAATTCCTTGCGAATGTAACACATTTTATATTGGAGAAACCTCTAGACCTATAAATTTTCGAATAAATGAACACAATAATTATATAAAGAAATGACAATTCGAAAGGTCAAAAATTTGTGAACATGCCTGCAACCTGAGTCATAACATACAAATTCAAAATTCAGTCATATTACACAAAGAAGAACACAATACTAAGCAAAAGCTGAAAGAGTCTGCTTTAATTTTATTAAATGAAAGCGATTGTATCGCTAGTATTTCTGTAGAATTCAGCCGTTCCTGGTTACCAATAATTAAGGATGAAATTAATAATCATAATGTCCTTTTGAACATAGTTCATAAGGTTGGTTCTAGGTTTTCCCTTGCAACTTTAGTGAGATCTCTAGACATGAGAATATGGCGAATGCACTTATAATCTTATAACAAAGTCGTACCTAGTAGTGGCACATAAAATTCTGAAGATAACTCTTTCAAATTCTTCCAATTTTAAAGAAGCTTTGTTATTTCACATAATCTTTAGAATGTTTTAGTGCTACCCTGTCAAATATTTAATGTCAAATTCTAAATTACTTAATTTGTCAATATAAACCTTTTAATTTTTAATTATCTTCAGTTTTATTACCATTGAAAACGGGGTCTGATTTAGACTCTGAAACGTTCGGACTATTTGAAATATACAGATTTTCAAGCAGTTTGTGGTGTTATTCCCCAAAAATCCGAGTCTTTCAAATGCATTTTGAATATGTGACCTTTTAAACCCCCATATTAACATTTTATTAATGCATGTTTGTGTTAATCGACATATTTTTATCACCACTTTCAACAGTTGCTATATTGTCCATTAATTATGTGACATCCCATATATGGGATAATGCATAATTTCAATTTTCCCTCATTGCCCTTATAACACTTTCACCTCAGATATTGTGACTCTCCGGTTTTTCAGAAAACCGCTATGAGCGGGAATTGAAATGTATCATCAAACCTTGAAGAGAAATCGGATCTTGGAGCTTTAATTTTTATCTTTCACTTAAATAAACTACCCAAAGTTCTTTAAGTGTTACCTCTATTTTCCAGCATCGCCTTACATCAGCCATCATCCAGTACGGCCGATAGTTACTTCTTCACCTGAAAAACCAAAACGTCATGATCACCAGAAGGAACCGAATCAACTGAATTACTCCATAGACAGTATTTTGTGCAAATCCACAAAGCCACAAACAAGCAAACCGATCCAACAAACTAACGAAAGTAAAGATTTATTTGATAAGCTACGTGATTCTGACTACAAGAATCCAAACCTTCAAAAGACAATTACTCCCGATAATAAAGTTAAATTAGAACCCGTCATAGATCCCGGGCAAAACGTCAAGAAGCAACCCAATGTTCCGAGTAACAATGGAATATCAGAGCGCCCTAAAGATATTAAATCGAAAAAATCTAGCAAATCAACAGCACCGACACTTTCTCAGGGCAATCATAGGTAATATAAATAAAAATAATAGTTATTATTCAACCTAGTGGTTTTATTCAAAACTTAGTCATTGTTTGGCAAAGTTAAGGAATTAGTCAATAGATGCCGTTTGATGGCATTTTCAATCTCTGTTATAGCTTCATAAACATCTTTTTGCGATTTATAATTCAGTTAAAGGGATCTAGGCGGTTTTTCAAGCATTCATGTAGCAATCTGAATAAATTCTAGTTAAAGGACGGGAGATAATACTGTGTGAGAAGATACTAGTCAATCGTCGCAACCTCATAGTTCCCAGAACAAAAAGTGCCCTATTCCCTTCCCAATGAAACTAACTATATTTGTTCGATCAAATAGAATTGAGTCGACTAATGACGTATCGGCAACCATTTATTCCATTAAATCCTGAAAACATCTATAGAAATTTATCGCATTTTGTCACATTTCTGCCATTAATCTCTATATTTCCATCTTCTGGACCAACAGAGATATTCTGTTATCTATGTAACTTACGTCATCACTATCTGCTGCCATCCTTATACAGAATTTTGTTGGGGTGATGGTCATCAATTTGTAAATCCACTTTTCCATATTTCTGTGTCCAATCTTGTGGCTCATAAAAGATATATTTTAAATAAATTCAGACACAGACAACATCCTTGTAATAGGTTCTTGCTCAATTTGAACTCTATAATGGCAGCAATTAATACTAAAATCTACCACACATACCAAGATTATGTTCAAATTACTTACAATAAATGTTCCAATTGGCGTCTGCACTTTTTTTATTAAGATGACAGTGCTTTCATTAGCTGTGTTTCAATTACGTGATAATTGTGGCATGATATTATTGAAAACATCTCATATTGTTTTGTTAATCTATTGTGTACTACGTAATCGAAAAACGCATTTAAAAAAAATCATACAAGTAAAATCAAAACTTAGTCATTGTTTGGCAAAGTTAAGGAATTAGTCAATAGATGCCGTTTGATGGCATTTTCCATCTCTACGAGGCCTGCCTTTTATATTTCGGGATTAGAGAACAAAAACAAATATTAATCATCGAAAATCGCTTTATTGTTTTTCAAAATATTCCCCATTAAGATCTATACACTTTTGCATGGGTTTGAACCAATTGTCGAAGCACTTTTTCCACTCTGATTGAGGTATCTCCAAAACATGCATTCTGAACGCAGCAACCGCTTCTTCAGGTGTCGAAAAACGTTGACCTCTCAGTTTGTTTTTTACGTACGGGAATAAAAAGAAGTCATTTGGTGACAAGTCAGGACTATACGGCGGATGACTCATCAAATCGATGTTTTGAGTGGTCAAAAATGCAGTTGTTTGAGCCGATGTGTGAGAGCTCGCATTGTCGTGGTGAAGAGTGATCCGTCTTCGGCGGTTGGTTTTCCTCATTTCTTGGAAGACAACTGGCAAACAAATGGTTGTGTACCACTCAGAATTGACTGTTCTGCGTTGTTCTAGTGGTACGGTTGCGACATGTCCAGTTTTTCCGAAAAAACAGGCGATCATTTGCTTGGAAGTGCTTCGTGCGCGAACAACTTTTGTTGGATTCGGCTCATCCTGAAACACCCATACAGTCGACTGCTGTTTACTTTCGGGCTCATACGGGTAAATCCACGATTCATCACCTGTCACTATGTCATAAACGTGTTTTGAAGCACCGCGATCGTATTTTTTGAGCTTTTTTTTCGACCAATCGACACGAGCCTTTTTTTGAACGATTGACAAATTGTGTGGGATCCAACGCGAACAAATTTTTTGACATTCAAATGTTTATGCAATATTGAATGTATGCTGGTCCCACTAATGCGTAAGGTTGACTCAATCTCACGATAGGTCACATGACGATCTTGCAATATCAGTTCGCGCACAGCATCAATGGTTTCCGGAACAAATTCTCTTGGAGTGACCTCGATTGAATTCACCATACCATCAATAAACGGTGGTCCTTGATGGAGTTTCATCGCCAAAAATTAAATTAAGTTCATCCATGCACTCTTGCTGACTTAATCCACGTCAAAAAAAAATAATCGCACGAAAATGTTCACGATTTAATTCCATTTTTTGGCCGAGATGAATCCTTTAAAACGTTCTGAGTACGTATAACCCCAAAAATGTCAAATTTTACTATAGAGCTATCAGTTGTCAGATTGCAACACTAGGGTTGTCCAATCCCGAAATTTAAAACGCAGCCCTCGTATTATAGCTTCATAAACACACCATCTTTCTGCGATTTATAATTAAGTTAAATGGATCTAGGTGTTTTTTCAAGCATTCAAGTGTTTTTTTCACCGCTCTAGCAATCTGTGAGAAGATACTAGTCAATTGTCGTAACCTCATAGTTCCCAGTACAGAAAAGTGCTCTATTCCCTTCCCAATGAAACTAACTATATTTGTTCCATTAAATAGAATTGAGTGGACTAATGGCGTTACTGCAACCATTAATTCCATTAAATCCCGTTCACAATTTTTTTTTTATTGAAAACAGATCTCATATATGGAAATTTATCGCATTCACATTCCTGCCATTGATCTCTAGGTTTCCATCTTCTGGACCAACAGAGATATTCTGTGTTATCTATGTAACTTACGTCATCACTATTGCTGCAACGACTACTTGGCCATCCTTATACAGGATTTTCTAAATCCACTTTGGTATTTCTGTGTCCATTCTTGTGACTCATAAAGGATATATTTTAAACAAATTTAGACACAGACCACATCCTTGTAATAGGTTCTTTCTTATTTTGAACTCTTTACATATTTCATTTTATAATGAAACTGCTAGCAAAAATAATAATATATAATGGCAGCAATTATTACTAAAACCTACCGCACATACTAAAATTATGTTCAAATTACTTACACTTCTGTTAATCTGACAGTGCTGGTTTTAGATGTGTTTCAACAATTTCATAACAATTGTGGCATGATACTATTGAAAACATCTCATATTGTTTTGTAAATGTATTGTGTACTACGTAAACGAAAAATGAGCGGCATTTAATCGGCATTTAAAAAAGGTCATACAAGTAAAATCAGTGGACACAGCTGGCCTGGAAATCAGAACATTTTTGTTGAAAGTATAATGAAGGATCTTTAAAATCAACTGATTAAAATTCGTTTAAAAATATTATTTTTACCACCAAAACGTCATATACCTACAATCTTGCAAAACCTAGATATATGGCAGTATCCATCTTGAGGCGAATTAGTTCTAATGTACTACACCAGGAGTCTCCAAACTAGAGCCAGCGGACTGACTACCTGTATTATCAATCCGGCCCACGACAATTGGCTTATTGCTGATATTGTTCCTGCTGTTATAAGTTGAATACAAAAATACTCTGTTTATTTACTTGCAAAGTCAAACTTAATGACAAGTGTCGTTTCACAATTATCAAGACATACATGTTTAAATTAATTAATAACCTGAATGATTCTCCTGAATTACTCTCCCAAAATACATGCCCATGTCCCTGCACACATTTTAGAGCAAAACTATGTTGATATTGTCAGTTGAAATCTAATTTTCAATTTAAATCTTCTATAATCCTAACTAATCGATTTTTAGAATCGCTCAACGGCTTGTTTAAAAAAATGCACAAGAAAGTATATGTCTGTTATGATAATTATTCTGATATTCATTTATTTTAATAGATCCACTTTATATATATATATATATATATATATATATATATTTGTTTTTAAGTTTTCGCGGGCACTAAATGTTTTAGGTAGTTTCCGGGAATTCATCCGCGTAGTTGATAACTGATCCCTTCCGGGATCGATGGTAAAATAATGACGACGTTTCGGCAGAGTCACATCTGCCCTCTTCAGGTCGGTTCGCATAATTCTCGTAGCCTTCTGCTTTCGCTTCTAGTTACTCAATTACTCGAATATTCGAGTAACTTAGACTATGTACAAAATTATATTTACAGAGCAAGACATCCTTGGACTTCGAGCTTTTTCACTAAAATCAACACACTTCCAGAGCGTCTTTATCACATTTAAAGCGTTTTCAGATTAATTAAAGATGAACGCGAATTTTTACCGAGGGTATTACTATAGATAATATAGCAAAACTATTTTAATTTCCTAACCCTAACACGCACACACAGATGCGGATGCCTCTCCATCTTAGCCGGATATCCATGGTACCATTTATATAGAGGAATACATTTTTTCTTTCACAATATCTGTGAGAAATAATTTGTCTAGAGACAAGCAGTAGTCATGTCAGTCTGTTGTGGGGAAAAAACTCAGGAGAGAAAAATAATGAAACGGTAATGGTTTCATTACAAATCATACCTACCACCTTACTACTGGATTCTGTCGCGAATTAAACACAAACACAAGTCAAAACAAAATACTGTGAAGTATGTGCGTTAGGCGTTTCGAAGAGGTCACCACTTTATTTTACAATAGACAATTTATTGTCTTGGTCGCGCCGCTGGTTATTTTATACTCCAATTACTGCCTGCTCGAAGTGAGTGGAACTTTCTTGAACCAACGAGGTTAGTTCCGAATGTTTAATTGTCACTACTAACTCCACGTTTTACCCGCTAACAGTTGTCGATAGTATAGAGAAGGTACTACCTTCTCTTTTGACCACCAGATGTTCAGACAATACTTATTGGAGTATCGGTATGGGCCGAATGCAGGAAAGTTTCGACACCTCTGTCCTAAGCTATTATTATTTTGCTGCCATTTTTTTGCAAAAAAGTTACGATTTTTTTCTATTGAACTTACAAACAAAATCCAAACAAAAATTTCAAAGTTTTCTGGTTCTCCATAGGTTTTTCAGTCGCAGCATGATCCTTTCCTCACATTAATAATATAAACACACCGAGAAAAGATCATATTTTTGTGGGTTTTTATTATTTTAATAATTTACTACTACAAATTTGCTAATGAATTGACCCCAATAATGTCCTGTGAACTATTACTGAAGTGGTGGCATGAACGAATTGCTGCTAAATATTGTGTTCAAAGTAGGGATGTTATGGATATGTAATTTCGGATCTGGATACGGATATAAGAATAATATTATATCGGTTTCAGTTACGGTTACGGATATGAAATTATTTCGGATTATCCGATAGTTTCGGATAGTTTCAGTTACGGATATTGGTTTATTTTGAATTGACAAAGGAAAATACAAATAAAAACAAAGCGAGGATTTTACTTTAGATTTTCCAGATTATTTGGTGCTACAATCAGATAATAAAAAAATCAGTCTTCAAACTATAATAAACAAAATAAGGATATTAGTTCCTACCATGTAATAAAAATCTCAAGTAATTCTGGGTTTATAAGAAGACAAAAATAGTTGATATAATGAAAGTCAACATTAACAAAGCATCCTATTAATCTGTATTGTAAGAGCGTTACTCTGTATTAAATAGTAGATACAAAAAGTAAATTACATTGGAATTGGTCCATACTATCCATCTTGGAAATAAGCCATAATTTTCTTCTTAATTAGTGATTGTTAGAAAAGAAACGGTTTTATAATATTTACGAGGACCAGTTTTGTAAATTTTTTAAATTTAAAATAGTCAAAACTGAGCAACGGTAAATTATAGGTAACAAAAAGCAACTTTGCAGCTTTAACACCGGAATGTCGATTTCTCAAGGAATTAGAATATCAGAAGAATGGACCACTCACTAATATGAATTACGGATGCAATAGAAATATTAAAACTTTCAACAATGCAAGGGACGCAGCTACTGTACCTGCTCGGCCGGACCAAAACCAGGCATAAATAAGGTTTGTTCCAACGCCATAAATAACTGATGAACAACCGGACACCGTTATTGTAAACGGTAATTCGTCAGCGCTCACTTCGAGAACGGTTTGTCAATCGTTTGTCGGGTTTGAATTTCGAACAGTCTTGTAAAGTGTCTCGATAAAAATCTGACTTTATCCGACATTATTCGAAACGTTTATATCAGATTCGGTTACGGTTTCGAATAGATTTTTATTTCGGATATCCGATAGTTTCGGTTACGGTTACGGAGCTCCATAACATCCCTAGTTCAAAGATGCTCTCAATTTTGACCTATTGACACAATTATATCAAAATGATATTTAGTGATTTTTGGTCTCTGAGTGCTATTGCCGAGATTTCACAAATTCAAGTCTCTCTCCCCAGTTTCATTCATATAAAATATCTGGTACTCTTTACCTTCACCTTCAACAGATTCAACGAGAATAAGTACTACCCCTATTTAAATTATTTTCGTTATTTTCCAAGTGTCACTGTAAAAATTGTTTTATTATATTTTTTGATCAATATTAATGTCTATTATTTTCAGCAAACCAGAATTTCCAATCAATACTGCAGACGCCGACAAATATAAGTGGCGGGACAACTTATCACAGTTCTTTGAACAATAGGTAAGAACAGTGTGAACTTACGAAATTCAGTTAATTTTATATTGGTTTCCCTAACACGCACATGATTTTATTCCTCAAATTGTTACCTGAAAATTCTTGAGATGAAGAACTATGTACAGGGTGACAATTTGAAAACTTGCAATGGCTATCTATGGATTTGCAATCTGAGAAGTATTGAGATATGTAATATTCCGTAAATTACTTTCTACATTACCGAAGAGGGTATATTATCTGACACAAACATATATATATATATATATATATATATATATATATATATATATATATATATATATATATATAGTTCTCACGAAATTGCGTAAAAGTATATTTTATCAAATAATAATATGACTTAATATAATTTACGCTTTCTCGTACCTATACAATATATTCAATTATTTTACCCTAATTGACTAGTTAGTTCCACAACTTCTCTCAGTTTTAATCAAAACCATGTGGTAATGAAGAAATGAATAAATAATGTTATTGAAATTAACATTTTCATAATACAAGATGAATAAATGATATATCAGATAACTGTCATTTATTTTTGTTCAAACAAGAATACTAAAAATATATTTGATATACATTGCAATAGCGGAATCGTTTCAGCAAAAAATAATTGATAACACTAAAAATGACATATAAAACGGTAATTTTTTGAGAACTAATAATATGTAGGTATCTGTGTGCTTAATTTTTTCGTATTATAGTGTATAATATAAATGCGATATAAGGCGCCCCAGTCTCAAATAAAACTCAGAACTTAGCCTTATGACCTCTTGTGAAGTGCATCATTTCTCTATTTATGAACTTGTTGGGAATAACACCACGTATACTTGAAAATTCTATATATTTCCAAAAGTTCCGGTACCTACGGCAGACACCGTTGTAAATCGCAATAAACCTATGAAAAGCACAATTGTTAAAAATTAAAATATTGTCAAAGGTTTTAAAGATTAAAATGTTTTTACATTTAATTTAACTTAACTAAGTATAACTAACTAATTTTAACTGTTGCTTTTTCAGGAAATAATATTTAGCTGGGAATATAATTAGATGAATTATTTGTGTAAATATTTGTAAATTGTTTAGTTTTTAAATAATGAGTGTACATATATATGAAGATTAAAGTGATGTCATTTATCGTTGTGATGTATCAAAGTTCATACTTAGAAAAAGTGCTGTCTATTTATCATTTTGTGTTCTACTTTTTAAATATGTATTTTAATTTTACATTATCTCTGTGATTTATAAATAATTTATAGCCCCAAAAATCATGTTTGTACTTTATATTCTATACTTTAATTCTTTATATTGTGTATTTATTATATGTGTAGATTTATTTATATATTATTTTTAAAAATCATAAATAAATTTATTCTAAAATACATTTTGTTTTAGTTTAATAAGTGTAAATGGGAGCTGTTTTTGTGGATCATAAAACAACTTGTACGATTATTTGAGAACTTTTGAGAACTACATTTGAATAAACAGTGTATATGAGACAAATCAAAATCAGTGTTTGTATAAGCTGCATTCTAAAGACGTTGCAGATTTATAACAATTGATTCATTAGTTGTACTTAACAATGTGTATTAATTGGTTATAGCAGAAATTAGAAATGTCGTAGTAAGTCTAAAGAGATAGAGGGCAATGAAATACAATCAGCATGTTGTTCATTGGCTCATTTCACCCACCAAGTGAAGTAACCTATTACTGTCTCTATTACCCTCTTTTTCTAGCCTTGCCACGATTTGTGCATTGCAGGCTATTATGATTTTCAGAAGGTACAAGCTTTAAGTATCTAGAAGGCCTATGCTCTAAGCATTTGAAGACTGTCTCTATTGCCCTCTCTTTCTAGTTTTATCACGATATTTGTGCATTAAAGGCGACCTTCGAAGTATAAGCTCTAAGTTTGTGTCATAACCGTGGTGGTATGCTGTCTTAGAGCATTTACTTCCTAGAGATAGCATAGAGTGCATAAATATTGCGCCAAGGCTAGAAAGAGATAGCAATAGAGAGGGTAATAAATAGACTATTTCACTCGATTGGGAACTGCATCCAATGAGGTCATTGGCTGCACTTACCAATCGAGTGAAATAGCCTCTTGTCTTCTAAACGTTGTTTGTGGCATATTCTTGATTACTTTTATGTTTTTTTGGGCAATAATACCACAATCGAAATAAAACGACGTATATTGAAGAAAAACCAAACGTTCGAAGTCTATTCTAACTTCGTTGTCAATGGCTTTATGTTTATTGATGTAAATTGCAAAATGAAAATTTGATTTATTATTATTTTCATTTTGCAATTTACATCAATAAATATAAAACCGTTGACAACGAAGTCAGAATAGACTTTGAAACGTTTGGTTTTCCTTCAGTATACGTCATTTTATTTCGATTGAGGTGTTATTGCCCAAAAAACATAAAAGTAAATAGCCTCTTGCTCTCTCTCATATACTTATTACTAAATACTAATATACTGCTAGCAGAGTCTAGAGGAAGGCCCAAATATCACAGTCCAGACGTATAGGTATATGTCTATAACGTTTTACTGTACTTTGAACATTATGTGCATGTTCGTAAGGACCCCATTTAGCTCTTCTGTTGTCGGTTATGTTTTCTCTCTGTTTGATTCTTGCGCAAATCTGTTTAGGTAAGTGATATTAGGTTGCCATATCACTGGTTTAGTTACAGTAACACAGTATAATCTGATGTCTCTCTTAGTCGGCGACCCTTCCGCTTAGAGGCTATATCAGTGTAGTAATATTAAGTCTCAGAGCATGTGCCTTCTGGAGATAGTTTGCAATGCACAAAATCGTAGCAAGACCAGAAAGAGAGGGCAATAGAGAAAGTAACAGGCTATTTCACCTGGTGGGTGGAAGCAGCCAATGAACAACGTGTTGATCATATTTCCTTGGAAGCAGCTCCCAACCGAGTGAATAGCATCTTGCCCTCTCTCTCTCTCTCTCTCTCTTTGGTCGTACCACATTTGTGCACTGCAGGCTATCTCCAGAATGCACAAATACTAAGTATTAAGTACATGCTCTCTCTATTGCCCTCTCTTTCTTTCCTTGGCACGACATTTGTGCGTTCCAAACTTAGATCATGTATCTTCTAGATATAGTCTGTCATGCACAAATGTCGGGAGTAAAGAGAGATAGGGCAAGAGGCTATTCCACTCGGTTGGGAGCTGCTTCCAACTTAGATCATTTACCATCTAGATATAGCCTGTCAAGCATAAAATCGTGGCAACGCTAGACAGAGAGGGCAATAGAGACAGTAAGAGGCTATTTCCCTTAGTGGGTGGATGGTCGGTGGACGCAGCCAATGAACAACATGCTTTATTGGAAGCAGCTCCCAACCGAGTGAAATAGCCTCTTGCCCTCTCTATTGTCCTCTCTCTCCTTAGTCTTACCACGACATTTGTGCACTGCAGGCTATCTCTAGAAAGTAAATGCTCTAAGTTATATAACGTTTCAATAGAACGATAAGTTATTAAATGTTTTGTGACTCCGAATCGCTTTTTGTTCCGTCGTGTTTCGACCATAACGAGTTCCAGAATCTCTATGCTAGACAGATGTGGTTGCGAGTCCAGAAATTGACAAAAGCGGAAGGTTTATATTCATTGGCAGGTGAATGATCATCATTCATTATTTATTTGTTAATATCTTGTAAACAATTAATTTTATAAATATGAAAAATATATTTGTATTCCTCATAATGAGCCCTTTCATTTCGCGTATTGCATGATGCGTTAAAAATATATATATATTTTTTATTTTCCGTTTAATTCCATAATTTAGCTCCCAAAATTAATATTAAGGATTTCTTCGTATTTTTCCGGCATACAAAAAATTTTAGGTCTTATGGTTTGGGGAATAAAGGGGGAATAGGTATTTTTTATATATATTTTTAATATATTTATTTTAAAAATATGAAAAAATATATTTGTATTCGTCATAATGAGCCCTTTAATTTGATATATTACTTGATCCGTTAGACATAACTTTAATTTTTTATTTTCCATTTAATTCTATAATTTGCCCCCCAAAAATCAATATTAGGGGTTTCTCCTTATCTCCTTATTTTTCCAGTAAAGTTCAAGTGAGGCGCTATACCTCTATTTTTTTCAAAATTTTGCAGTTTATGGTTTTTGAGTTAAGGGGGGGTGGGTAATTTTTTTTATATTTTTAATATCTTTTAAATAATTTATTTTAAAAATTTGAAAAAAATATATTTGTTTTCGTCATAATGAGCCCTTTTTGATATATAACATGATGCGTTAGAGACAATTTTATATTTTCCATTTAATTCTGTAATTTGCCCCCCAAAATTAAAAGTAGAGGTTTCTCCTTATTTTTCCAGTAAACTTCAGGTCAGACTCTATACCTCTATTTTTTTAAAAACTTTACGTTTTATGTTTACGAGATAAGGGGGGGGGGATGGGTAAATTTTGGTATATTTTCGTTAATATCTTTTTATTATTTTTTTTTAAATTGAAAAAAATATATTTGTGTTTCTCAGAGTGGGACCTTTCATGTGATGTATTACATGATACGTTTGAATTTTTTTTATTATTAAATTTTTATTTAATTCTATAATTTGCCCTCCAAAATTAATATTAATGGTTTCTCCTTATTTTTTTATATTTATGGCGCAACCTGTAGGTATATTATATGAATCAAATCCAATAAATTATTACTTTAACGATATATTAATTGTGCAATAACATGTTCTTATGTTTTAAACATCGTAATACAAAGATACTTTTAAAAAAAGTATGTTAGGTATTTTTGAAATACCCTGTAATCCACCAAAAATGTATGGCAATTGCTTTGTGAAATAATTATGCCCTATAATGTACAAATCACGATTTCTGCAATAATTCGAAATAAAACACGTCTATAATGCGAAATCTGCTATCACAAATGAGACATTTTCGATGTTTAACACCTTGAATCTGGAAAACTAATCACAAAATCTGTTTGAACCCATGGGCATTTGTCAGAACATCAACTTCTACAACAGACCAGTATTTCGAAAAATTGACGGAAGTCCATTGTTCCATTATTTACATTTTCGGATAGTTAATGTAACAAATAACTAATTTACGCAATTTACTCAGAATTCAACACATTGTTTCAAAATATCATTATGTTTGACAATAATCGCAGAAAAAATCATGTTATTTGTTTCTTGTTGAAAATTAAGAAACAGATTAAAGTCTTGCATGAAGCCTACCTATTTAAGAGAACAAAGTTGATTTCGGTGGTATCTCTAAATGAAAATAATAATTTATTGTTGTGATTTGAGTCTATCTTTGGATGCTGAGAACTTCCTTAAAATGCTCAATTTGGACTCATCCTACCCAGCTCTAAAATTTATGCTAAGTAGTGGGATCCACACAAACGAACAACCTTTTTTAAACGTACCATATCTCGAGAACCCCAAAACCGCCTGAATTTAAACTTTCAGATAAGCCTCTGATAGTAGCCCAAATACATTTACCTTTTCACTTTAAAATGGGGGTGCTCAGAACGTGCTAACTGACCATCACGTTTTAAAAAATTGCATCATAATTCTTCGTGTATGTATAGCCTATGGAGTGTAGAGTGAAAGGAGGACAAAGTTATATGGGAATAAAACTGAAAAAGTGTCCAGCGGACGGTTTCAAATAAGAAGTTCAAGAAATGACCAGAATGGCGCAAGTGTGACCACAGGGTATGTTATGAAGTTAATTGTCAACGCATTGAAATACACAAATCCTACAATTAGAAGTGAAGCGGCTGAAAAAGTGAGAATGATGTAAAATTATTAGTAAAAATCGTAAATAAGACGTAGATGTTATGTGAACTTCTCTTTGTAAATGGTTTTTTTTAATCTCTGCAAGTGATGAGTTTATAGTGTGTTAATTTTGATATAAATTAATAAGCCTGTGCCCCAGTTTTGACTTTTTATAAAACGGAGTGATTTTATAATTGTTATTTTCATATAAAACTTTTTGAAACAGTTAAACATTGGGAAAATTTTGTATATTTGTAATATTTTTATACTTATTAACAAATAGATGTTGGTGAATTAGATGTAAATAAAAATTATTTATTTTTACATTCTTGTGTTCATATTACATATTTATTTTGAAAAGTTGGTGTTTCTAGTTCCTTGTTCACCTTTCTCTGGATAAAAGGTAATTAACAATTCTTTTCATCACTGAATAAAGTGCTATAATTAAGTTATCTCTTCTGTTATCATTATGGAACAAATTTCACTTGCATTTTATGCTAGAATAGTTTATTTTTCAATGATTCTAACATTTTCACACACTGGTTTTCCATATATTTTTTATTGTCTCGATTAACTACAATTAAATGACTATTTTTGGCATCTTTCTGCTATCTGCTGTCTATTTTAAATATTTCCAAAGGTACGCCTGGTGAGTGGCCCTGGAAAAATGTCTTCAGAAGTTTGTTGAAGGACTCGATGGACAATGCCATAATCAGTTTAGTAATTATATAATAATGTGTTCTTCAGAGTTTAACTTGTGTAGGATATTTATCTTGACTCCTAAAAAAATGTACAAATAAAATTTTGATTGCAAGTCATTTTTATCTATGTACAATGTATTTCATTGACTGAATACATTTATTAATATTAAATACAAATTTTACCAATCATTTTAAATCTGGTTGTTTAACTATGATGTTTAAATTTGCAATTTTTGGATGTGTACTTACTTTACAAGACATTTTAAAAAAAATTCTTGATAGGTTTCTAACTGCATAAACTGTTCTTTCCTATTAATAAGTAACCAATTTTGAGCGTCAGTTTTTGGTTTTAATGTTAGCTTTCAGGCATGTAACAAAACCATCTTTTCTTATTTACCCACACATTTTTGGTTGGTTTATTTCGCAGATCATATGGAGAGAATATTTTGTGGGAATATAACTAACTGAAAATAATTTTCAATTTAATCATGTCAATAATACTACATTTATAACAAGTAAATAAAAACTTTACAGCATTTATTTTTAGGAATACTTACTTTTCATTATAAAAAAAAACATATTATAATTTGCTGTTGTAATTTGTAAAATATATAGGTTAGAATTTTCAATTGTCTTTTAAATGGGTGTGTTCAGCAGATACAAACTGTTGTTAACGGCTGTTTTCCAGTTAGCAGAGCACAAGTGATTTTGTGCCGCACAGTGCGGCAATTTTTAGGATGTTAATTGGAACATGGTTGTTTTAAAACCAACCGGTAGAGTACACTGATCACCATAAGCTTAAAAGTGTATTACTCATAAGTTATCAATTGACGTTTATGTGTACATAAATTATTTACAGAATAATTCAATAATGGTTGTTTTCCAATTACTAGAGCACAAAGTGTTTTTCTATCGCCCTGTACCGTAATTTTCGGGCGTTAATTGGAACATACTTCATGTTTTATGATAAAGTTTTATGTTTACTTAGTAAACCTAGAGGGCTTCCGGGAAAATGGCGGGACGGCCACACGTGTAAATAGCTAGTTAAGTTTAAAAATTAGATTGAAGAAGTTAGAATTAAAGTTTAACATGAAATAGTATATGAAATCAGTGATTGTCCGTTAAGTGTTTCATTATAAATCCTCAAAAGGTCCCGTGCAAGAATAGTTATATAGAATAGACGCTTTTAGAAGTGAGAGACGCTCATGAAGTGAAAATAGTGTATAAGTGAATTATACACTATATAGACACTAGTTAAGAGGAAGAAGGGAAAGAAAAAAGGAAGATTTTAGTTAACCCGGAAGTCCAGGAGTGGCTGTCCCGGAAGAATTATTTTTTATTTAGTTTTTTATTGAAATTGCTACTATAGAGGAGGATGGGTTATCCCAGACGCATTTAATTATGCACCTCTTCTAACTCGAGGCTGGCTAAATGCTTATTGGCGAAGGCCACAAACCAACCAACCAACCAACCAACCTTAGTAAACCTACATAAAACATTCCAAAGGCACAGTTATTTCTTGTGCTCATTTGTGCGAGCTAATGCTGTAATTGGAACACTCAGTGCTAGCACTGTGCCGCACTGTGCTCAATTGTGCGCTAATTGGAAAACAGGGAACGTTTGCTTACGTTTAAGCAAACGTTAACAACAGTTTGTATCTGCTGAACGCACCCAATGTTATTCTACGAACAAATTACCCCGTCGTCCCAGTGGCGCCCCCAAATTCATACCCTTTTGTGGACATTTTTTTATACACAGAGGGTGTCCTCCTTTTACTCAACACTCCATAGTATAGCCCCGCAGTTTTCTTTATTGTCAAAATTGATTAATTGCGTCCAGGAACTAAAGTTAGCGGGTGATTTTGAAATTGTATTCAAAACAAATTCAGGCGGCTTGTTGCTTGACAATTGTCAGTAGTGCTATCTTTAACATGTCAGTTCTAATCTTTTTATTAGTCCAATATTTTTTTTTAATTTAGAAAAGTTTTGCATAATATAAGTGTTTTAAACTTCAAATCTATTACGGTTTAATGAAAAATGACCCAGCTACGTTTTTATGGTGAATCTAAGAAAACCCTGTGTTCACGAGAATATAAATGCCATCAAAAATCAAAGGTTAGTAATTGTAATACATTAACATTACCCTAGAAATGTCTGACTAGCAATAAATTTACTGGTTAACTTTTAGGAGAAGCATATATTAACTTTGTTAAATTATATGTAAAAAATAATTTCAATTTTGCTCTACTGACATAAAAATCGTTCATGAAGCGATCTATCGGATATAACTTTGGTTCTACGCTTGGTTGACAGTAGTTGTTCTACTTTGACATTTTCTTTTAAAACACTGAAAGCATACACTTCTGGAGGTAACCTGCAATGCACAAATATCGGGACAAGATTAGAAAGAGGGAGCAATACGCTAGTAAAGTATCTTTGACAATAGGCATTTGCGCCACCTCGTGTTTTATTTCTGGAACGCTGGTTCTGTCAAGGCCGTAATTTATGATTGCTGTGTTTTATATTAAAATTTAGTTATCCCATAAAATGGAAAGAAAAACATCAAACCGAAAGTGCGGTGTAGTTGATTTTGAAAATACATCAAGGAATAATCAAAAATTACAATTCTACCGTTTTCCTGGATTTCTATAGCAGTTGGAGATGAAGGAAAAATGGATTACAGCAGTTCGTCGCCAAGGGCAATTAAATTAAATTTCCACGTTTTTAGTCATTCCTAAATACATAAAATTAATCACAATTGTTGTTCTGTTAACAAAAATAAGATTCAATAACTCTCGTAATCAGAAAAGTTAATCATGTAAATACTTTTCTTTCCAGAATAAATTGAAATTTTAGGTTAACATAATTTTTAATTTTTTATTTAATATTTTCTTTTAGGAATAAAGAAAAAAAGTAACGTTTTAGTTAACGGAGGGATGAAAAGCCATGGCAACGAGGAACATATTCAAGGATTTGCTGTGCTCATTTCGATGGAGCAGAAAAATCAAACAATGTAGATACATAAAGTTTACAATTCAACTATCTTTCCTATAATATATCAATATTTATACTCTTTTAAATAAATAACACTTTTTTTATTCTCATTATTTTTATTTTTTTATGAGCACTTCTTTATTATTAGTTATTACAAAAGCTATAAATAATATATAATCAATACTCATTTCTTTGTGAATTAACATGTACATTTGCATCTGTTGTTGCTTTATTATCCTTGTTCCAACCTCAAAATTTTTATCTTGATCCATTAAAACTTCATCGTCAGTGAGATCTACCAATAAATTATATATAATGAACAAAGTTAATTTGTTTTTTTTTTTCTTATATATATTTACTTACTATTGTTCATCTCTGGAGCTTCATCGACTCCTGAAGATGCAATTTTTTCTTGTCGTAGGTACTCGTAATCTTTCAGCCCACAAACCAGCATGAAGATTTTGCTTTTTTATATACATATTGCAGGACATATAGTTGGATTGTAACTTTTGTTATGTGAAGTGTTTACTTTTTTCCCAAACAATTTGACCACTGCAAATCATTGAATTTGTTTCTGGTTGAGATGGATTGCCCCACTGCCGTAATTAAAAAAAATTGAGTTATGTTAATAGAACAACAATTATGATTAAATTTATACATACAATAATGACTAACAACGCGGAAATCAAATTTATTTACGCATGATGTCGAACTGCTGCAATTCATTTTTTCTTGGTCATAATTGATATGGAAATCCATGAAAGTGGTATAATTGTAATTTTTGATGTTTTCTTGATGTATTTTCAAAATCAACTACATCGCACTTTCGGTTTGATGTATTTCTTTCCATTTTATGGGATAACTAAATTTAAATCTATAACACAGCAAACATAAATTACGGCGTTGACAGAACCAGCGTTCTACAAATAAAACACGAGGTGGCGCAAATGTCTATTGTCAAAGATACTTTACTAGCGTATAGAACATCATGTAATCTCACTTGGTGAGTGGAAGCAACCAATGAACAACATACTAGATGTATTTCATTGGAAGCAGCTCCCAATCGAGTGAAATAGCCTCTTGTTCTATCTAGTGCCCTTTCCTTCTAGTATTGTCACAATATTTGTACATTTCAGGCTACTTCCAGAAGTAAAAGCTCTAGGCTGAAAGCAGAACTGAAACTGGTGCGCTGGTATACGAATTCGGTTCAACCGGAAAACGTCAAAATATGTTCAATTGTTTTGTTTTTGTTTATCTAGAGTGTTATTTATACATAGAGGTCAGGGTGTATTAAGGAGGTGGGCCAAAGTCAATACCATTACATTCATTATGCAGTGACAACTATTTTCATTACTTCACTGATTATGTGAAAGAGGGCGCTACCAAAAGGGAAAATGCCGTTTTGATGTTTTTACAGGGTGTTCGTAACGGTTTCATTTTGATTAATTTGAAGTCAGTTTCTGAGATAATTTACAATAACAAAATTATAGTCAATCACTAGCATAACTGGAAGTTGCCAACAGTTTCAAATTAATTTAAAGAAAAAGTGCTTTTTGGAAAACACCCTTAACAAAATATTTCAAAACTCAAACATTTGTTTATACAAGAAGTAGCTGGGCGATCAAGCTTCACTCATTATTTCAATGTTGCGCCAATCTTTTGATGACATATATACATATGAAAATAGTTTCATCAAAAATTATCAAAATCAATTTCATTTATTTATTGCCGCTAAAAACAAATACAAATATACAATCAATACATAAAAACTGCTGAAATTTATTTACTATAATAGTAACTTGTTTAAAATGGTGTAACCCCCTGTAATGTCTTATAAGTTGTATATATGAAAACAAACCTTGTATTTATTTATTATAATTCCTTTTCACTATCAAGTATATCTATAGTATTTGTTACCAATTAAAATATATTATGCCTGCAATACACGTTGGCCGAGCTTAGGCCAAGGCCAGCGTACCTAGTCAAATTAATACAAGGCAAATGGTACTGCCTCGACGTTTGGCAATTTGTCGAAAACCAACGCAAATGGCCAATATAGCCGAGTTTTGAAGAGATGCCCATGCGTTGGGCTTGTGAATTGAAAGAATATGGACGACGCTATTTCAGCTGCTGCTATATACCTACGACGGACGCCAACAATAATACGCGGACAAACATGTGAACACTACTAGCCGAGTGCGCGCGAGCACCTTTGGTTTGTGCCGAAAAACCGACAACGTTCCGAAGTACGGCAAGTGGTCCCGAGTGATCGCAAGTTGTAACAAGCTACGCCAAATGAGTTCTAAACACGTTGGCGTTGACGGACACCTTGGTATTGGCGTTCACTCGGCGACGCTCGGCAAACGTGTATTGCAGGCTTTAGATTTAAACCTCTTGGACTGATTCATTGAATAAACTATGATTTTGTAAAATAAAATACATCTCTATGTTCTGCAGATTTAGGTTTTTTTTAATTTTGTTGAGCTGAATCTAATGCAATGTAATACACCACTGTGACTTGAAGCCTTTCACAATATCAATCATTATTTGGGCATGTTCAATCTAAAATTATAAACAACAATCACAACCTTTGTAATTATTTGGTGATTATTTAACTTGCCTATTTGTTCTGAACCTATATTAATGTATTTTCTAGTCAATGGCACGTTTTTTGGGATATGAACTGCCTGTTAACGCCAAATACGTCCATTGTGACACTCTGATTCTCGATATGGTATGCTTGCCAGTATTTTTCTCTGTTGTGAATACAGTCATTATAATTGTCTGTGATTTGTTTATCCCAAAAAATTAAACTTGTTTAATAATTTACTTGGACACACAGATCTTTTCAATCATTTCTAGTGAATTAACGGAATGATATTTATGAGCTCATTATCGGCGTGGCTTACGTTTACTACAACGTTAATGTCAGTATTGACAGTCAACGATTTCCCTATAAATTGTCATTATAATAAATGTAAGTTTTTTGGGTTCTGACAAGCGAGCCGAACTGCATAATGTTATTTGACCAAAAAATAATCAATATGATAGATATGTCTATGTAAAAGCGTTGTTGGCCCACATCCTTAATACACCATCATAGGGGTCGTACCTACAATACGTTCGCATACAGGGGGGCTCAGTAAGTGTGACGGAGTGTGATAAGACTGTTTTTGCGTCATTTTTCTGTTAATATGGAAAGTTGTACGTTTTATCGTATTAAATATATAAATTTGTTTACGTATATATTGTAATGTTTTTATTTTCACACTCGGGTTCAGTTCAGTTCTTGGATTTATTTAAAAACACAGTCCAACTCACTCTAATTTATTTCCACTACTTTTACACAATTTATATTCACAGAAACTACTATTTACATTTTATCTTAACTGTCCAATACGACCACCGAAAACTGAATGCCTCCTATCACCAGCTGTTCATATTTATATATTTATCTTGGAATTGTCTGGTACGTCCACGAACCATCGGGAAACTCTTGTTCTGGAAGCTTTAACGGAATTTCCAGATTTTGCCTTGTGCTTTCACAAAAATTCCTGAAATGACTTATTCACAATTTATTTTTTTTTATCTAACGCTGGGGTCGGTTACAAGGCGTTTCTTGAAGTTAGCGTCTTGCTGCAAAAACTAAATTTGACAATTTTTTTCATCTTAAAAGGGCAAAAAAGAAGGTTGAAGAAAGCGAAAGCGAAGAGGAGGAATTCTCAGTTGAGAAAATTATAGATCGTAGGGTGGTCAATGGGAAAGTCGAATATTTCTTAAAATGGAAGGGCTACTCTGAAGACGACAACACCTGGGAGCCCGAGGACCACTTGGATTGCCCTGAATTGATTGCCGAATTCGAGAAAAACCGTGAAGGTAAAGGGAAGGGTAAGGAAAAGGAAAGGTCCAAGAGGACTACGGAAAAAACAACTTCTTCAGTGGATTCTAGTACAAGTTCCAAGGATAAAGAAAAGGAAAAAGATAAGAAGGTGAGTTGTATAGCAAACTAAAAGCATCTTATCATTGACAGATGAATAGTTTGAAATGGCGGGAATTCATTCATGTGGTGCATGTTTTAATAAAGGAATGTCCAAACATTTGAATGTTTTTAAATTTGTACCAAACGGATTAAAGTTGCGGGTGCACTTAAACAAATCTCTTATTTTGTATTTTCACTTTTTCACAATATTCACTTTGTATGATATTTTATAGGTTAGCTTGTAAACAGGATGCCATTTTTTTGAGTAATGCATTTTGTTCATATATAGATTGAATTGGTTTAGAATAATAAGAAAACATTTGTCAATCACAGTCTCATAAGTTTGCTTGCTTATGTTGGGCTTTTCATCATTCAAGTGAAATATCTAAGTACCACTTGTCATTGTTTGCAGTACCAGATTAGCCTTTGATCAAATTAAGCAATTGTTTAGGGTATCACATCTTGAAGGGGGCAATAGAAATACCACCAAATGAAGTTTACTTATCTCTAGGGGGCCACACAGGTGTTGATTGGTTAGGGCATTCACATCTTAATCTGGCACTGCTTGTGTGACACTGATTTCAGATAAGCACAGGTGCTTTTCCATATATTTGAGGATATAATACCCCACAATTTCCTAAATAAAAAGTGCAATCATTTTTAAATTGTTTTTTTTTTCACCATAAAAGTCTACAAGGCGGTGAACTTATTTATATAAAAATTTTATACTGTGCATTTTTTTCTTCATTTTTTAATTATAATAAATGTCTTAAATCTTAAATATACAAATATTTATAAATTAGTTTCCAATTTGATTTTTAAATTGACAATATGTTCAACTAGAATGTTAGATTATATCTTAAAAATTGTTAGATTTTAAAGGAAATTTATCATACATATGGAAAATTGCTGTATTATAAATATAAAGGTTCTCTATGATCTTGTAGGTTTTTTATAATTGATACAGTATTATTTTTTGTAGCTTACTTCCCAAAATCAAAAAAAAAGGTTGGTTTTGGTTCTTGGGGTCAGGGTGGAAAATAAACTTCTATACAAGATAAACTTATGAAATTTGGACAGTTTAATATGCACCACCTAAACAAACTTCACCCTTAATTTGGTTGACATACCCCACCCCTGAAAGAGGGTCAGAGGGCGGCGGGGGCGGCATCGGGGGCAGCCCGTGTGCGGGGCGGTTGGGGGCGGCGGCGGCGCTCGGTTTCCTTGATGCTGTGATAGAGAATCGATAGTGCCTAAAGCATAAATAATTTTTTTTTTCGCATAGTTAATTGCAAGGATGAAAAACGCGAATAAAAGTAAAATGCAACGAGTATCTTACCTGCCGGGCCGACCCCGCCTTGGCGGGCGGGGACAGCCCAGCAGACACGAGGGCAACACGGCAGACAGGCAGGGGCGGCACGTCAGGGCAGGTATGACACGTCAGGGCAGGTATGACACGTCAGGGCAGGTATGACACGGAGGGAGCGCAAGTGCACCGCCAGTGGCAATACGGATATGTAGGTGCGGCACGGAGGCAGTTGCGGCACTGGGATCAGGTATAGCACTGTGACCAGGTAAGACATGGAAGGCAGGTATAAAACGGGCAGGTGAGGCATGAGGCTTTATGTTGGGGTATGGCACAGGGTGATATGGCTAGGGGCGGCACGTGGTGTGGCTCGAGGGAGGGAAGGTGCAGCGGGGAAGGCCCAGATAGCACAGGGTGGTATGTCTGGGGCGGCAGGTGTTTCTCGGGGGAGACCAAGTGCAGCAGCAGGTGTGGCACGGGGCTTCATGTCGGGGTGTGGCACAGAGCGGTATGGCTGGGGGCGGCAGGTGGTGTGGCTAGAGGGAGGGCAGGTGCAGCGGGGGAGGCCGAGATAGCACAGGGTGGTATGGCGGGGCGGTAGGTGTTTCTCGGGGAACGCCAAGTGCAGCAGCAGCACTGGTGCGACACGGAGCGGCGGGAGCGGGGTGTAGCGGAACGGTATGGCGAGCGGGACCGAAGGTGTGACACGGGGGAAGACAGGTGAGCGCCGGCGGGTTGTGCACGCGCAGAGCGCTACGGAGGCGCATATATATTTGTTTTTAAGTTTTCGCGGGCACTAAATGTGTTAGGTGGTTTCCGGGAATTCATCCGCGTAGTTGATAACTGATCCTGCCGGGATCGATGGTTAAATGACGACGTTTCGTCAGAATCACATCTGCCCTCTTCAGATCGGTTCGCATAAAATATACATGGATCATCATCAGTATCCTCAAAACCAATATTCTTTAAATATCCTGTAAATATAGCATTCCATTCTTTGGGTGCTTGTTTTAGACCATAAAGACGTCTTTTTAAACGACAAACTTTTCCTGAATTATCAAAACCTTCAGGCTGCATCATAAATATTTCTTCTGACAATATTCCATTTAAAAATGCCGTATTTATGTAACAAATAATAACTTTTAATCTTTTATTAGCTGCATGACATAGTGAAATCCTAATACTTGTATGTCTCGCTACTGGAGCAAATGTCTCAGTATAGTCAATCCCTTGTGTTTGAGCAAAACTTCTTGCAAAAATTCTTGCTCTTAATCTTCCATCAACCTTTTCTCGCAATACCCATTTGCATGTTAATGGCTTCTTCCCTTCTGGTAAATTTACTATAGTTCCCAAACATCCATAGATTTCAAAACATCAATTTCCTCTTGCATTGCTCTTCTCCATCTTGTATCATTCAGTGCATCTTTCACAGAAATATCATCAATATCTCCAATCATTGCATAATCATTAAATTTAATTGGTAAATTTATATTTCTTTTATTTCGTAAATTATATCTTGTAGTTTTCACTTCTGGGTCTGAATCATTATTTTCTCTGCAAAACTCCTCCTGACCTTCTTCATCTTCTATATCAGACACAGAGTTTTCTTCATCAATTTCAACATTTGCTTCAATATTGTTAATCATTTTACAATTAATTTCGATAAAGCTATTCTCAGAAGTAACTTTTTCATTAATAATTTGGTCAAGTGCGAGTTGGACTCGTATACTTAGGGTTCCGTACCTCCTTCAAGTTTCTAATATTCCAGTTTCAGACAAGCAGGGAATGAGTGCATTTTCTTATATTTACCCTTATATCTTTTAAAGGGAGCGTTTTAAATTTATAAAAAATATAAACTTTGATTTTCCACACATAGACTTTTTATTTTATCTGCTTCAGGATTCGCTTGATTTTTATCAGAATACATATGTATTTAATTTTCTAATTTGGCCCCCAAAAATTAACATTAGAGTTTTATTTTACTAATGTAGAGAAGTCTTTATAATCTACTGTCTGAGTTTTGAGGCTTTGTAGATTGGAAGATAAAGGGCAAAATAGGTCAAGTTTTAAATTATAAATTATTAAATCTGTTATTCAAATTATTAAAAAATACAAATAAAATATATTTTTCAAAATTTAAATAGTGTAGTTTCTAAAGTGGGAATTAAGTAGATGTTTAATATTTTTGTTAGTATCTTTTAAACAAATGATTTAAAAATATGATATATTTGTAATTCACATAATGAGCCTTTTATCTGATATATTACATGATGCGTATGAAAATTGAATCTTTATTTTCCATTTAATTGTATAATTTGTCCCTAAAATTACTATGTGGGTTTTCTAGTAATTGATTTTCCGTTAATTCTATTATTCGGGGGCCAAATAATAGAATTAGGGTTTTTTCATATTTTTCCTATAAGCAAAAAAAATTAGGTCTTATAGTTAGGGGAATAACAGGGGGAATGGGTAATTTTTTTATATATATTCATTAAAAAAAAATTTGTATTCGTCATAATGAGCCCTGTGATTTGATATATTACATGACCTGTTAGAAACAATTATAATTTTTTATTTTCCATTTAATTCTATAATTTGCCCCCCAAAATGAATATTAGGGGTTTTTTCCTTATTTTTCCAGTAAGTTCAGGTGAGGGGCTATATTTTCACTTTTTCAACATTTTTTAGCTTATGGTTTCGGAGATAGGGGGTGAGTAAAATTTTTTTATATTTTTGTTAATACCTTTTAATCAATTAATTTAAAAAATATGAAAAAAATATATTTGTTTTCGTCATAATGAGCCCTTTCATTTGAAATATAACATGATGGGTTAGAAACAATTTTAATTTTATATTTTTCATTTAATTCTATAATCCCCCCCAATGAATATTAGGGGTTTTTCCTTATTTTTCCAGTAAAGTGCAGGTGAGGGGCTATACCTCCATTTTTTCAAAATTTTCCAGCTTATGATTTCGGAGACAGGGGGGATGGGTAAAATTTTTTATATTTTTGTTAATATCTTTTAATTCATTAATTTTAAAAATATGATAAAAATATATTTGTTTTCGTCATAATGAGCCCTTTCATTTGATATATAACATGATGGGTTAGAAACAATTTTAATTTTATATTTTCCATTTAATTCTGTAATTTGCCCCCCAAAATTAAAAGTAGAGGTGTCTCCTTATTTTCCCAGTAAACTTTAAGTCAGAACCCATAACTCTATTTTTTTTCAAAACTTTACGTTTTATAGTTTCGGAGATAAGGGGGGGGGGAATGGGTAAATTTTGGTATATTTTCGTTAATATCTTTTTAAATAATTTTTTTTATAATGAAAAAAATTATTTGTGTTCCTCAGAATGAGACCTTTCATTTGATATATTACATGATGCGTTTGAATTTTTTTTATTTTTAAATTTTTATTTAATTCTATAATTTGCCCCCCAAAATTAATACTAATGGTTTCTCCTTATTTTTCCTGTAAAGTTCGGGCATCGTTCTCTATTTCCTATTTTTTCAAAATTTTAGGCTCAGTAGTTTCGGAGATCGGGGTGGGGGGAACGGTCGCTTTTTTTAGTTTTTCCCCCCAGAAGTACCCCTAAAATCTTTTTTTTTTCTTTACGATATGTACTCCTGATTGGGTCACCAAACTATACATTGATACCAAATTTCAGTCTCTTCCGTCCTGTAGTTTAGGAGAAAATTGCTGTGATGTGACAGAGGCAGAAATCCGGAGTGATATTATAAAGGTATCCGTATATTGTATATACGGAACCCTAAAAATTATATTACACGATACTTCAACTTGCCTTTCATTTTGTAAATAAATTCTATAACCATGTTCTTCCAAATCATAACCAACAAAAATACCTTTCTTACTCTTCTTATCTAATTTCTGACGTTGATGATCTGGTATTAACTTCTAACATTCACATCCAAAACTTGTCATAGTTTTTAAATTTACTGGATGACCAAACCACAAATCAGCAGGTGATTTGTCAGTTACATTACTTGTTCCAGTTTGATTAATTGTAAATACTGAATAGTTTAAAGCTTCTGCCTACAATGCTGGATCAAGATTCTTGGCTTAAATCTCTGATTTTGCTGCTTCTACTATTGTTTTCACTTCTCTTTTAATTCTTCCATTCTGTTGAGGTGTATAAGTCGCTAACCTTTCATTAAATATTCCCAATTTTTCAAAAATAGGTTTACTTTTAATATTTTAATTTTTGTTCCATTATCTGACATTAAAACTTTTACTTTCTTTCCAAATTGATTTTCAATCAAATTTAAAAATAGTTCCAGCTTTTCAGTTGCTTCAGACTTCTTTTTCAGAAAATAAATTGTTCTAAACTTACTAAAATCATCTTTAAATAACAATAAATATTTGGCTCCACCATGAGATAAAACATTCATTTCTCCTAGATCAACATGAACTTTGTCATCTTTAGCAATTTTATCATTTCTTGGATGAGATATTTTGTGTTGCTTTCCATATACACATTCTTCACAAACATTATTCCAGTCATCAATATATTTAATTTAATTTTTCAATAAAATTTCTTTAACATGACCAATATTTTGATGTGCTAACCTTTCATGCCACACTATTAAACCAACAACTGTCAGACTGTACTCTTCCTTTTGACGAAAATACATTTTAAATAATCCTCCGATCCTTTCAGCTATTAATACAACTTTATTGCCTTCCATTATCATTGAATTTTCTGCTGTAGCTTTTTGTGTACATCCTTTATCAAGAACAGTTGTTACATAAAATAGATTATACTTGAGGAACATATAGTACATCACGCAATACTCGTACAATAGGAGTTTAATTCTACATCACCAAATGCTTTTCAATTTTGTTGAATCACCAATTTCAATTAAAATTGGAGTCTCCAATGAACGTATGTTTGATAACCATTCTAAATTCCCAGTTAAATGATGAGTTGCACCACTGTCTTGTATCCACACGTCACGTTTACTTGATGACTCTTCAAAATACATTGATGATAAAGCAACTGATACAAAAGATTTGACTTTATCATTTTTTTTCAATTGAATGATTTTCTTTCTTATCTAGACATTCATTTGCAAAATGACCCTTTTGATGACAAATGTTACAGCCGTACGTTTTCTTACAATATTCTACGTACTTAGCACAAGGTTTATTTGTAAAGCCACGTTTCATATGTCCAAGTCCTCTACACTTAAAACATTTAATTCTTCCTGACTTAAATTGACCAGTATTTTCGACTTTCTTCTGTGGTTTTATTTGATTTTTATTTTCTTTCTTGAATTTATTAAATTTACTGACAAGTGCATTTTCAACAATACTAGATTCATGATTTTGCAATCTTATTTCTTCTTGCTGTATACGATCACGAAGATTTTGTAATGATTTGTCCGTTTCAGCTACTGATTCCCATGCTGCATGAAAATGATCAAATTTGGATGGAAGAGAATTTAATATTCTTGACATAATCCAACTTTCTTTTACTTCTTCACCATTTGATAGTACATCTTGTGCTAGTCCATCAATTAACAAAAAAATAACAATAATTAGTTTAAAATTGATTACTAGATGTCGTTACCCAACATATGCCACCGTTTCTCGTCCCTGGGCTATCAGCAAACAATTTGACAGTGGAATGGCATTTGTATTAGGGCAAGAATAAAAGCGATTTGAATTGAATGTCAGTTCGAACCATTATGGTTCGAAACGCAATAGTAAAATGAGGAGAAGGTGCTTCTCCCACGAGTACATTTTATTTAATTCCGAATACGAAAAAGCAGGCTTTCAAACTGAATTTATACAATAAAATAAAACTAAAAGAAAATTAATTTATGAGGGACGGTACTCAAAGAACTAATAATTAATATGTTCCTTTCAGATGGTTAAAATATTTATTTGGCTCAAAATGGGAGCATTGTAAACTTCACGTAAAATCAAAAGCCCTGCAGAAAAATTCAGATTTGCAAGAAAACCGTCTGAGCTGTATATTTGAGATTCTTAACAGTTATTTACCTCGTAGAAATGGAAGATTCTGCCGAGTTTCAAAATTTCAACGCATCTTGTACAATAACAATGGACGATTGAAAATTGCGTATGTTTTACAGTTGTTTCCAAATAACTCAATAACTAATTACCAATCGGCTACATGAACCTATCATTTAGTCGCTATTGAAATTACGTATAAAACAAACTTAGTTTCGACCCTAGAACTTTTCATTCAGTTGATGAAAAGTTACAAAAACTGCTGAATTTTTTTTTTTTAAACACTATAATTAATTAAGGAATAAAAATTTGTTAACAACAGTTTTTATGTGTTATGCTGTATACATTCTTCAAGAAAAGCCAATCAAATATCTGTGGATTTTTTTTGCAATTGAAAATACTAACTTCCCTAGACTATTAGCAATGTAGAGTAAACGCCTGTTTATTTATTTGTTGTGATATTGACATTGCCATTATATTTTCAAAGATTTTAGATTTTTTTAATACACCCTGATTTTAGTAAAAAACATTTCTATTGTAGGAAACTACTAGCCAAAGGTGCTGGCAGAAAGTTGGAATTGGCTATTTATCAAGCATTCTTGTTGATAAAATGGAAAAAAATTCGAATGCTTAAATCCAATAAAAAAATGCTCAGGACCAGTAATAAAAGCGATATCGCCGAGATGGAACTTGTGTTGTATTGGCTGCACAAAAAAACGCAGGGACCAGTTCTCGAGAATCCGGTCGTAAAGAAAATACTTAATTCAGACCTTTCATCGTTTTTAGATGTTTGGTCATTTAACAGAAATGAAGGTGACATACAAGAAGTTGAAGCGATACCGAAAACGTTGTGGATTGAAAAAGCTCAACTGGATGAAGACAATCTTCAGAACTTGGTATGTAAATTAGTATGTAATGACAGGCAGAAGCCTAATATGAATAGGAATATATATGCCCTTTGTTACAAAAGTTACAATAAAAAAATATTTAAACTAAGCATGCGCGTCCTTAATATAATTAAGTGTCACGATGGCTGATTCAATTCAGAAAAATGTATCAAAGACAAAGTCTTTGAAACAAAGTTTAAAATTTTCCCCTGACTGTCTGATGGCGAACTTAGATTTGGTGGTTACTTCGATTTTTCTTTGTGGATAACATTCATCATGTCTTATTTTTTGTCCTCTCTATTTTAAGATGTCTCTCCTTTTTCAAAACCGCGTCTAAATGTATGAAATACACGACGTTTCAACTGATTTAAAGGCGTTTCAGAGTCTAGACCGAACACTCAATCTGCCTACTCGCCAAATGCCACTAGACAACTGAACGTGTTTGATCTGTGAACTGAACCACAGATCAAACACAAGAAACTGAACTACAAATCATACAGAGAGAATAGATGGGAAATTCAGTGTTATAAATTGTTTTCAGAAATAACGACTAGCGCCCTCTACAGCTGTCCTAGAAGATGCTTTTACTGTACAGAAACCTTTAGTATACTTTTACGAAATTTGAAAAAGGAATCTACGTTATCTACATTTATTGTTTTAAAAAAGTACCACTAGATAACTGTACTACCGAAATGAAACTATCAACTGGAAAGTAATTTTTATTTATAGAATACAAATAAATACATTCATTCAATATGTACATTTTCAGAAATAGAAAGTATGACAATATAGTATTGACAGATCATAAATATCTAAAGTACTTATAGAGAATGAAAATAAAGAACAGTAAAATGTTAATAAATAATTGTGTGTTTTTACAAAACTTCATCACAATCTTTATGTTATAAAACTTTCACTAATAAAATTATAAAAGTAGGTAATTGTTTTGTTGACAAAAATATCAATATATGTTTCATTTCATGACAAAATAATGTTCATAACAAAATCAAAATATGAATTTTTAACAACCTTTATAAAAATGTCTACTTTTTCATGTTTCTGTCTTGATGCAAATGATATAAGGGTAGGTTCCATCACATCCACAAGTCCAGACAAACAATTTTTTTCAATTATTATAAAAAACCTTCCTAATGTTGCACTTTCTCAGGTACTTTCACTGAATATGGGGGTTGGACGCACTTGATTACAATATTGCTATTGTTTTTCTGATTCTCAACAGCTTCTATGAAAACCCAACATGTAAGTCATAAAAGTTTGGCAAATTTCATGTTTTACCTCATATTATTGGTGAACTTAATTAGGTACTAGCATGTTTTTCTACAGACAATACAAACTGTCTCCTGTACTTCTTCTGTTACCTGAAACAACAACATATATGAAACCTTTGTGTGAAACAACAACATATATGAAATCATCACATTTGTGATGGCGCGCTCGCGACAAATTTCGCTGAACCCTAGGTCAAATACAGAGGGCGCCCAAAATGTAAACCGCATTCTCTATCTTGAGCTTCCACCCCCTGAACTGAGCTGAGTATGAATCTGCTCTGCTTCTTTTATTTATAGTTGTCGGTGGCAGGGGGTGGTAACTCAGATAGGAAAAACTGATTCTGATTTTTGAGACCTCTGGCCCAGTGTCAGCAAACCTTAAGCTTCACCAAATTCCCTTGTGAGGCGCAGTTATCAATCTTTAAGGCTTGCATGATTGTTTACATCACAGATCATACAAAGAGAATAGAAACTCAATGGTTATAATTGTGCTCAAAAAATTACGACTAGCGCCGTTACGAGTGTCAGCAAAACTCTACTATGGTACAGAAACCGTTGTTGCCTACTCTTTTCTTGGAAATAAAACCAGTATAGGAATCTATAATTATAGTTTTATCAAAAAAATAAAAGGAATCTTCATTACCCATAATCCTCGTTTCAAAACAGTACTACTAGATGTCTCTACTACCGAAATAAAACTCGTAATTAAAAATCATTTTTTATTTATAATAACCAGATGGAAAATTACAATTTGATATAATACATTAAAATTAAAACATTATTAAAAAATAACACAATATATACCTATAAACAAATATTCTACACTTATTAATTAAAAAATTACAGAAAACATGGATACCCAAAAAGTTTTATACATTTTCTAAAATACTTATTGTCCATCAGATTCAGCAATATTAATAAATTATTTCTGGATGTAGCTTCCCTGTCGAATAGCGGGATTAGGAGAAATTTAAAGAGCCAATAAATTCTTGTTTCTCAGCCCTTCAGATTTCACTCCAATCCCTAAGGGTCTTGATTAGCTTTGGATAGAAGAACTGAAGATCTGAGGACTGAAGTGAGAAAGCAAAAAGACTGAAGTAAGAAATGATAAGAGAATGTATTTTATTTCAAAGTTTATGCAAATCAAAGCTTGAGAATAAGAAATTGACGTTGAGGACCTGAAGAAGAGCTGATTGGTAGAAAATAATGTGTTAAGAGGAACAGAGGAGAAGCATAACACCTTTTTGTGAAAAGAATTAGTCTTGAAAAAAGAGAACTAACTTTTTTATAGCAGAAATATATACCTCAAGTATCAGTGACTTTACATAATATATTACATATCATAAATATATAAAATACTAATACTATGAAAATTTAACATTACATATAACATATAAAAAATATTTTACATTATGACATTTCCATGTTGCAGCAACTTAAAAGTAAGACATGTTTTAAATTAAAGACAAGAATGTGCAAAATGTTATAAACGTTTATGTTGTTTTTTATTATACTTATCAAATGCTAATTTTGTAATGACATCAAAATCTTTATATCTTAAATCTCTCCCAGATAAAATGTAGTTTATTATTTTAACATAACGGAAAATTATAAAAGTAATTGATTTGTCTACAAAAACATCAATATAATTTACATGTTCATGACAAAATAATGACTCTAACTGTGAACAATTAAGTTCTTGTTTAATTTTGTCTTTAAGATTAAAAAATGTGATGTATTGTGGGAGTAAACCATATATTTCATGTACAAGGGAAGTAAAAATATCAACAAATTGTTTTGAAGGAGTAACTAATAATGAAGTCTGAAATTCTCTATTCATAATTAAAATATTTTGAGGAATATCTTCTCTAGATAATAAAATATTGTTACAACTGTCACAATCAATTTTAGACAAATAATTTTTACTAATGTATCCTATAACATAGGGTGTGGCAAGATCAACATCAGCATCAGAAATTGAATTGCTATATAGAGGATATACAGGTGCTATTGTATTGCATTCTTCTACATGTACAGTTGTCTTATCAGTTAAAAAAAATTTTAGTGTATCTAGAGCACCACATGTTCGATCCTGTTCACAATTGGTAGCTGGTGAATGTAATGACATGAAATTATTTATTAGCAATGATTTGAATGAAGAGACAAAAGATGTACATGTAGGATTATTATTTCTGAAACCATGGCTTCTGATAAGAGAAAAAAAAATTTCTAGAGGGTCTTGATTAAAACATCAGGGACTCATATATTTGAAACCTTTACCTTTTAAAAATTTCCATACATGTAAAAAACTCTGTAAGGTAAATATAAAATTTGCTAAAGATGGGGTGACAATATGACGAGAGGACTTTGAATCTGTGAAGTACATGGATCTTAAGAGGGAAATATATTTATGCCAGGTTTCAACATGAACAGAATTTTCAGTCACCACACCTCGTAACATCTTACCTGGAGGAGGATTCAAGAAACTACCATTGACACTATCAAAAAGTCCATCTAAAAGTAGGAGGCAATCTCCTGTTTGTGATGCTAATGGATCAAGAAGATGGTGGAAGATCTGTGCTGATCTGTGATCTAACTTTAATTACTGTGCCAACACTTCTACTTAATACTTGCGTACAATTTTTTACTTTAATTTTTTTTATTTTATTTGGTAGAACATGTTCATCTGTTAATTTTGGAAATTGGCTAAACCCAGTGTTTTGTGCATCCAGCCGATACACATCAACTATATGGGACCAAGAAGCAACCTTGTGTATACCATTTTCAGTAAAATGTAAATCTTTGGTGAGCAAAGCATTTCTCACACCTTTTAATAAATGGGGGCAATCAAAAAAATTAATAATTTCTCTTCCATCAATCAAATAGCCATGAAATTTATTCTCAATATTATTTTTTAAACAGTAAGCATTTGTTTCATTAAGAAGATATTTTATGAAAACGAAGCTGAAAAACGTCTTATACTAGTCGTATTTAAGTTTATATACATAGTTTTCGCAATATAACGGTCAATGTTGCAGACATTTATCTTTATTTTTTAGTCTTCTTTATTGATATTTGATCTTTCGAATGAAGACGACGAAGACTTCTAGAAGGATAATAAGTTTTCCCTGAATTCATTTACGGCCGCACCCTATAAAATCGTCGATACTGTCTAAGTCGAAATAAATGATGATTATGACAGTGACTACTTAACCGCCGAAGACGGTTCATTCCATCATGATACTGATGATGCCATTTTCGTTCAACCAGCAACACCGGTAAGTTGGGTTTTGTCAGTATTTCTTCTTTTGTTCAAACCCTTTATAATATCAAATATATATATATATATATATATATATATATATATATATATTCATAAAAATACGTTTTGAATCCTAAAATAACATCTTACTTTCTCGGTGGCAGAAATTCGTTGCTTCATTTAAGCGCAACAATTGTTTTTGGGACAAAGCCCATCATCAGTTACGCTGCAATCGGTATAAAGATTTGTTATTATTTTTTCTGAATTCTTTGGGAATAACACCACATAAATTTGAAAGTCCGTTTTCAATGATATTAACACAAAATGAAAAAGAAATTAAAAAATTAAACGAATTCGCAGTGACAAATATCGTAATCACAAATTGTGATTACGTTTCATTTTGTGGTGATACCATTGACCGCGCGTCTGATTTAGACCTAGTAAACGTTTAGACTTTTGAAATATATAGACTTTCAAGTTTATGTGGTGTTATTCTCAAAGAACTCAGAAAAAATAAAAACCAGCATTGCCACAATTATCGTTCAGAAAACAAAATTTGTTAATTTCTGCAAACCTGGAACCCATCTAGCAAACGCAAGTTTGTTCCGTTAAAATGAAGTTGTTTAATTATGCGAATTTTGTGAGTCACTACGATGACAAGCCCTAAAATGTAATTGTAGTTTATGCACCCGCAAACAACAGAGATTTAAACACCACAGAAAACTTCTATGATGGTTTTCCGCATACAGTAAACCAGTTTCTAGCAAATGTGTACATTATCTTGACTTGAATGCCAGAGTAGATACGGAGATCTACAACCGAACTTCGGACCATCAAAATAACATAAACGTATACAAATTTCGGTCGACTACATATTGTTACAAATCTTCTGTGGGTTAAAAAAAAATTTTACACCAAAAATCAATCAAGCGAGATGCATTAAACGTACTTCAGCTGTTCTACTACTCCTGCTCCTCTTGTGCGGCCGCATTTATAATCCATCACAGTTGATCTCGAAGGCTTCCCGTTATTACTCCAAATGTCAGTCCCTCTTTTTACACCCGCAATCGTACAGGCTGAATATAGATTTTTTTACTAAACGTTTGTTCAGTTTTTATTACGTTGATTAATTTCGAGAGAATTCCTCTACAATGTCAAATTCAAAGTTGTAACAAAATTAACTAACAGAGAAATGTTTTCGTCCTGTATTTTAGATAATAATTATAGCTTTAAAAAACTAAAAAAATGCTTTAGTATGCTACTAAAGCGTAAACCGAACTAAAAAGCACAAAACAATTTTTAATTATCAACAGTTTATACAGCAGCAGAAAGTCGAACAATCAATCATGATTAATTAGCTCAAAATAAAAATATAATAAAATTTAAGTTATTAATAGAATAATTCGATTCAGAGTAAGAAGCGTGGGTCATTTCCTTATATTTGCATAACTCTCCTCTTATACATAGTGGCCAATAGAATAATTGTAAAATTTAATATTTCAAGCACTCCACGCTTTTTATTCTGAATCGAATTATTCTGTTAATAACTTAAATATTATAATATTTTTATTTTGAGGTAATTCGACTTTCTACTGCTGTAATATAAACTGTTCATAATTAAAAATTATTTTATGCTTTTTAGTTCAGTTTGCTACTAAAGCGTATTTTTTAGTTTTTTTAACTATAACTAGCTGTCGCCCAGTGGTCGAAATTCGACCAATTGTGTCAATATCTCTGGCAGGTTAAGTAACATGAAAATTTTATCGTGACATTCTATCCTAGGACTTTAGGGAGAACAGCAATTACACAGAACGGCTCCAGATTCGGAACCTCTGTGTGATAGTTTCCTCGAAAATCCTAGATGTCGGTCTTACATCTCTCTTCTACAAAAAATTCAAGTTTTTTTCAGATATAATTCATAGAACTTTATTTGTGTTCAAATTCGTAATTCTTAATTTAATATGACAACAATTCAACCGCTAATGGGCTACCCTACATATTTATTTTTTCTAACCCCCCTGTATAGCTATAATTGCACTCAATTCTCTAACATTTATTAAAATCATCATTATAATAATTTCATCTCATTATATATTTCCACGACCCTGTAAATGCAACTGCTCATGGACCACGCATAATATTTTTTAACATTTTTGAATCACCGGGTAAACCATTCTGTATATGCCACCGCCTATGACCCACCATATTTACTCTTTTTGTTTATGAAATTTTTAATTATCTTCTGTAACTATAATTCTACTCTGACCTATATTTCAATCATTATATATATGGAACTCTTCGTGGTCTACTCTATAAATCATTTCCTTAAACATTTTTTATCACCATCCTGTATATCTATAATGCCTCTCACCCTATATTTCATCTTAACTATATATACAACTGCTTATGGGTTACATTTCCATTTCCGCCACCCTGTATATGCATCTATGTATAACATTTTTTGCACCACTCTGTATAATTGTAATTCTACTGCACCTTCTATTCCAAGAACCCTGTAAATTCAACCGCTAATGGGCTTCCCTATATAATTATTTTATTAGTTATAATTGCACTCTTCTCTATATTTTAAACACTCTATATATGCAACTGCTTATGTGCCACCCACGAAAAAAATGATTTCTAACATATCTGGAATCGCCCTGTATAATTATAATATACAACGATTACTTTACCCACTAACCAATAACAACACTTGCATGCCACTTCCAGAAGTACATGCTCTAAGTATATAACAGCATTGGTCTGTCTATATATAATTACTCAATGTTTTGAGTCTGGCGGCGGCGGCACATTCAGTTGTTTGGCATTGACATTATTGACGTAAATAATGAATTTTTATTATATTTTATTTAATGAATGAACCAATATTATAAATTAAGATTAGCATTCTCCACTGAAGGTCGTCAGTAGCTACTAAACAAAATAAAAATGAAGAAAATCGGTTGAGAAACAGAGGAGAAAACGGTACCTAATCGTTTTGTCTTTGCCTATTTATATATAGATTATTTTCTAAGTTTTTAGTCATTTAACGATGTCTATAGGACTTATAATTACAAATTTTACTTTATCTTTGCGTAACCTTTCCATTTCATTACAGCAAGTTCTACTACTGCCAACTAGATGGCAGTAGTTAATAGACAAATTTGTATTTAGGCAAGAACAGTGACAAAAAGAAAACAAACGGGAAAATTCAACTTAAAGAATTCTATTGTCATCGGCCCTTTTCAACTTAATTGGTCTTCTTTAAGTTGGTGAAAATAACCGTGAAAGTTTCCGTGACATAGAACCTACACGTGAACCTAATAAAAGCGTATTAAAAATGGACCGTACAAGATAGAGCAAATTATGGAATTCAATTTCTATGGAAGAATTGCAACAAATCAGAGCTCAGATTCCAAAAGCAAACAAAGTAGCAGGCTATTTAAACAATAGAATATTTTTTTGGAAAACTTCGAAGCATATCAAGCGATTAATTTTTTACACCTCTGGTGACATGTCAATGAGATAAAAGTGATGACCTCTTCGAAATTATTTTTAAATAGTAGGCTATAGTTCCCCTTCCATCATTGGATAGAGATTTCTGCAAATAACATTCAGGGGGTTACATAAGAATTTTTTTGGCTCTTTATCACGAATCCGTTATGAAAATTTGACCTATTTATCTGTAAACACCTACATGCCCCCCATTATTATGATGCGTTACCAAGAGAGGGGTTATGAACCTAGAACATAACTACTGTGTACATGTATAAAAAATGTAACTTCTTCTTCGGTTTTTTGCCCTCCTGGGTTTACCGTTTTTAGTTTCCAAAGGTCCCTATTTTCCCAATCTCCCATTTCTAGTCCCTTCTCAGCCATCATGTTATATGTTTGTCTCAAGTCAAAATAGGTCGGTCTCTTTTTCTTTTTCCCTTTGGGGACCATTCTATAATTTGAAACTGACAAATTTTTTGACAAACAACAAATTCAAGATCAAAGCGAAATCTTTTTAGAAAAAACCTCGAAAACAACACTAAACGATTGACAACGACTCCAGACTCGGAGTTGAAACGTCTCCATACACAGATAAGTATTACACAATATACAATACATTACTTATATACAGGAATACTGGTTGATCATTTTGTAGACATCTTTCTCTCAGAATAACTGTGAGGAAGAATCTCTGTATGAACAGCCAGTAATCCGGGTAATTTTACGAAATTGCCTTACTACACTACAATTTTTAAATACTTATCTGTTGCAGGAAAAAATTTGGAGGAGAGAAAACCCAATGAACAGACAAAATAATATGGGTGATTCTCAGATAACTGTGATTTTTTATGTCTAGTGCTTTATTTATTATTCAACATGATTTTTTTTGATCAGAAAATCATAAATATGGTAAATTTGATAGTATTTTATCTTCGACATTGTATATTAAAGCATAAGTATTCATGAGTCATGAATAACTTACAGAAATATACCTAAAATGTCAGTACCGTGGGCATGTCTGATTTTCGTTTTTCAAACTAAATGTAGAAATTTCTATGGAGTTGTCTTATAACTAAAATCTATCGTATAATTCATTATTATCAATTATACCCTACTATAGATTGGTAGAAAGGAATAATAGATTTAACTAATGTTAAACTTTGTTTTGTTCTAAGACCATTATACAAATTGTTATTTTAGTTCTACTGTTAATAAATTTTAAAGATTGTTAAAATCTAGAAAGAAAATACCCTATGATTATCAAAGTCCTGTAATTTATCATTTGTTTAATTATTTTTAGAACTCAAAGAGATTTATTAGGCAAGTATTTTGAGTATTTCATTTTGGTGTCAGTACCGTGGCCGTGAAATTTCTAATGTTTTTTCTAGTTTCTTTTCTATTGACTTTGTAGTAGAATTATGTTAGAGGCTTAATTTTGAGTATAATAAACGACCAATAGCACCCAGAACACAAGTTTTACAGCTTTTTTGTTTTTTAAAAATGTTGATTTGTAAAATTACAGTTATCTGAGAATCACCCATATCACAATATTTCCCACTGAGAAAAATCTCGAGTCAAACGGTACAAAAGTGTAAAATGTATTAATTATGTATACCATAAAGAATATATAAAATTGTATTAAAATGGTGAGAAAATACAATGTCCTATTTACTAATACATAGGCAACAAAGTACAACGTAAACATACTACACTTTATACATTAAAATTTTATACATTGATATTACTTCCGGAGTACTTCTCGAAAGAATAAAAGAGTGAAATATTATCCTTAAAAACACTAATTTTTCACTCTTTGTATGCCATAATAGTCAGTACCCCTTCTCGTTTATAGTAATCTGTGATAGCTGATAACTAAATCTCCTCCTTTCCTGGTTGAATAGGAGTGAATATCGTTGTGTATTCTGTAGCTCTACAACACCCACCAATAATTCTAACACAGCGACGTTGTAACTTAAAAATGTGTTCAGAGTACGGAGAATTACCCCAGTTGTATAATTGCATGGAACTTATTAGAGCTAAAGTACCTATGATATGCTGTCAGTAATACGCCCCTGGATAAACTTTTTGACAGGCTCCTTATAAATAAAGTTATTTTACATAATTTGTTAAGAAAATTGTCATGGGCTACCCAAGAACTTCACTGATGCATCAGTTTCTAGGGTCGATGGTGAAGATTGCGATGTAAAGTTAATGTTGTGGGTCTTACTATTATTGAGTCTAAGCTTATTGGCTAAAAACCAATTCTCAATTTTATGCTGTTTGATTTGAGTCTACTGCAATATTGGTGAAGGTTGGCACTTTGCCGAATCCTTCGATTCTTCGACTTCTGATTTTCAAAAAGAACATACTGTTCTCTAGCTTCTAAATAGGACTGGGCAAAGATAATATTGCTTGTATTAAATTTGTAGTGTGATAGCTTTTGTTTTCTAAATGTTATTACTGGCATATCTTTGATTATTTTTATGTGTTCTTTGTTTCGATTGTGGTGTTATTTCCCAAGAACACATACACATAGCTTTTTATAAAGAGTTTCAAAAGTTCAGGAATGTAGCCTATGTATTATGCTTATTTTCAAAGCCCTGTGCCACAAACTTAGTTAGTCCATTAATAGGCCAGAGTTGTGCTCTTTTTGTTATGAAAACCAAGCTAGTTTGGTATATAAAGATATTATTATCAAAGTAGTGAATCATTTGGTATTTCAATTAGTATTCGAGAATTTTTTAGATTATTGGCAATAGAGATATATGCCTACCCCCTACAGATAGTATTCACTGTACGACTACTGAGGGTGATATTTTTAAAGAAATTGAAAATGTCATTCATGAACAGTCTATATTTTAATGTTGAAAGGTTGAATCAAATTTTCCATAAACAAAACACATTTTGCTATTTATCAACTACATTATTTCCAGCGGTAGATTTACACTAGGGGCAAGTGCCCAGGTTGGCAAACTTGCTCAATATAATTAATTAATACTTTCAATTATTAATTATTCATATAATTGATAATTCAAGAAATTCGGTTACTACATTATTTGTAAATTATAATTTTGGACTTTAAATAAAAGTTATCTAATAATCAAAGTGATTTAATTAATTTATTTCCTTGAAGATTTGGAATAATATTCGAATTTTGTATTTTCTGGAATTGAAATTAAATTAGTAGTTTTTTCAAGAAACTGAAAATATTTTGAACTTATATTTGCATTTTTCAAAACTTAAATTTTAATTAAATAAACTTGCAAAAGCGCATGCTGCCACCTGCAGTCTGTTTTACTAATGTATATACGTTCCTTTGGTATTAATTAGTTACTTTAATTAAAAAATACATATAAACTATAAGTTTGAATAAAATTTCTGTATTGATTGAGGCGGCATTTTTTCTGGTGCCCAGAGGCGGCATTAAGTTAAATCCGGCCGATTATTTCAACATTTCATTTTTCTGAAACTCGTAGCTCACATCGAAACCCTAAACGCGATTTTAATGTTAATTGAACGTCTTTTTCATTTGACGTCTCTACAGGGTTGGAATTACAACTATGGGAAATACGATGTTTTTCGTTTTGTTTTCTGCGCGAAACCATCAGACTCTTGAGATTTAAAAAAAATTAATACCGGTAGCACTCCGGGAGTGCCGGCAGAAGTGAAAACTTCAATATTAACGTTGTGTTTAATTATAAGTACAAAAGTACTATCATTTATGAGGTAGAATACAAGATTTATTAAAAACCTACACCGATTATTTATTATCTTATTTCATTTATTTTTAGTCGAAATTATTTTTTTGGTAAACCTACACCGCAAATGGGCTTATTGTGGTGTCATGAAAATGTAGGTTAATGCTATAAAGTATAAACATATTACAAATATTACATCTATTATGTGTAAATACAGACTCGATCGAAACCTAATCTTATTATTAAAATTGTATTTATTACTATTATTATTATTCGTTTTTTTACGTTTTATAGTGCTCAGCTTATAGCTGGTTTTCTTGACGGCAGTTACGGGCTAAAGCCAAGTAAGAGTTTTTCATCTAGTATATTTATAAAGTACTCACTCATTTTCTTTCACTACTTCATCATCACTTTTTTCATTAATAGATGCACTTTGTTCAATTTCCATAATTTAAACAATTCACATATACGAATACACAACAGTGTGGTTACTACACAACAGTCAAGCCGACAGCTGTCACCATCCTTAGATACGCGTGGCACGCTGTACATAAACACACACGGACATTCGCGCAAGCGCCCTGTGCCGCCTAAACGGAGCAACACACTCAGGCACGGTAGAAAGAGTGGGAGATACTAGTTCCTCTCCCTACCCCTCGATCTTACGCTTTTTCGATCAGCATCACGTGACCCTGACGCGAGTTTGGAAATTTTTACCCATACAAAAAAAAGTGCTCAGCGCCGCTAAAGAAGTTTTCACTTCAATAATGTGTATTGAGCTATGTTGGTTTTTTGGGGCCACACATTACACTTATTCCCGTCGGTTTTGATCCCAACAGGTCATGCTAAACCTGACGTGGATGCGTTTTTCATCCTCCATTTAAACTTCTATTCAGGTTTCAATTTAGCATTTCCCGAAAAAATGAAGGCAAAATTGGAATTATTCCGACTATCAAATAAACTAGAAACATATTCTCAAGAATAATGTTAATGAAAGTAGTTGTTATTATTATTTCATTCATTTTACGAGGGCTGCCTTTTATATTTCGGGGTTAGAGAACAAAAACAAATATTAATCATCGAAAATCGCTTTATTGTTTTTCAAAATATTCCCCATGAAGATCTATACACTTTTGCATGCGTTTGAACCAATTGTCGAAGCACTTTTTCCACTCTGATTGAGGTATCTCCAAAACATGCATTCTGAACGCAGCAACCACTTCTTCAGGTGTCGAAAAATGTTGACCTCTCAGTTTGTTTTTTACGTACGGGAATAAAAGGAAGTCATTTGGTGATAAGTCAGGACTATACGGCGGATGACTCATCAAATCGATGTTTTGAGTGGTCAAAAATGCAGTTGTTTGTGCCGATGTGTGAGAGCTCGCATTGTCGTGGTGAAGAGTGATCCGTCTTCGGCGGTTGGTTTTCCTCATTTCTTGGAAGACAACTGGCAAACAAATGGTTGTGTTCTACTCAGAATTGACTGTTCTGCGTTGTTCTAGTGGTACGGTTGCGACATGTTCAGTTTTTTCAGAAAAAACAGGCGATCATTTGCTTGGAAGTGCTTCGTGCGCTAACAACTTTTGTTGGATTCGGCTCATCTTGAAACACCCATACAGTCGACTGCTGTTTACTTTCGGGCTCATACGCGTAAATCCACGATTCATCACCTGTTAATATGTCATAAACGTGTTTTGAGGCTCCGCGATCGTATTTTTTGAGCTTTTCTTTCGACCAATCAACACGAGCCTTTTTTTGAACGATTGACAAATTGTGTGGGATCCAACGCGAACAAATTTTTTTGACATTCAAATGTTTATGCAATATTGAATGTATGCTGGTCCCACTAATGTGTAAGGTTGACTCAATCTCACGATAGGTCACATGACGATCTTGCAATATTAGTTCGCGCACAGCATCAATGGTTTCCGGAACAACAACTGTTTTTGGACGACCTTCACGAAATTCGTCTTGGAGTGAACTACGACCTCGATTGAATTCACCATACCATCGATAAACATTGGTCTTGATGGAGTTTCATCGCCAAAAATTAAATTAAGTTCATCCATGCACTCTTGCTGAAAGTCGAAAGTTGTAAAAAATAATCGCACGAAAATCTTCACGATTTAATTCCTTTTTTTTGGCCGAGATGAATCCTTTAAGTTACTGTAAACAACACATAGGCGCTCATATGTCAAAACGTTCTGAATACGTATAACCTCAAAATGTCAAACTTTACGATAGAGCTGTCAGTTGTCAGATTGCAACACTAGGGTTGTCCAATCCCGAAATATAAAAGGCTGCCCTCGTATTACCGTTAATTGTTTTATTTGTCCCGGATAAAGCTTTAATTCTTCCGACACATTTGTTTGAGAACCCAATTTTCTTTTTGGCAACCAAAGTTTGAATGTTTAAGTACTTCTTGGGAAAGAACACCACAAGTTACGAAAATTGCTGTATATTCCAAACGTTTCGGGGTCTGGGTCTGACCCTGCTATCAATGGTTAAGAAACTATTAATAAAAAAGACACAATTCTATTAAAATGTTTGCCAATATCTATTATTTGACTTCTGACGTAACTAAGAGAATCTTATTTGTAATATACATGGTAGCACAGAAACTTCTAAAGATCATATAATCATAAAGTTTCTTTCAAATTGGAAGAATTTGAAAGGGAGATCTTCAGAATTTTATGTGGCGCTCCTAGGTGCGACTTTGTGATTAGATAGTGCATTCGCCAAAAATGCGACCAAAGAATTTTGTTGACTCAGTGATACTATTAAAATTATAAGGGAGAACCTAGGAAAAACCTTATGAACTATCCCGATATTTTGGTTGTTCATAAGGACGTGACCATTAGCAATGTCTTCCTTAATCTCCGGCAACCAGGAACGATTGAATTCTACGAAGGTAGAAGCGATACAATCGTTTTCATTTAACAAAATGAAAGCAGACTTTTTTAGTTTTCTTTTGGTGTTGTGTTCTTCTTTGTGTAATACAACTGAATTTTGAAACTGTATTTTATGATCAAGGTCCCAAGCATGTTCACAAATTTTGGATTTTTCAAACAAACTAACACAAAAATTACATAATTTGCGTACAAAGGAATGACACCTCGAAGAGAGTATTCAATATCTCTGACGGGTGAAGTAACCTGAAAATTTTATCGTGACATTCTGTTCTAGGAGTTAAGGGAGAACAGCAGTTGCACGGAACGGCTCCAGATTCGGAACCTCTGTGTACTGATTCTCTCGAAAATCCTAGATGTCGGTCTTACATCTCGCGTCTTCAAATTTAACGAAATGCATCAAATGCATAAAGAAGTGTTCGAGAGGACATTCAATTGTGGGAAGCGCAACTGATGAAGGTTCCCTAACCAGAAACAATATATATTATATTTATATATAATATATATTGTCTTGCGTACAAAGGAATGACACCTCGAAGAGAGTATTCAATATCTCTGACAGGTGAAGTAACCTGAAAATTTTATCGTGACATTCTGTTCTAGGAGTTAAGGGAGAACAGCAATTGCACGGAACGGCTCCAGATTCGGAACCTCTGTGTACTGATTCTCTCGAAAATCCTAGATGTCAGTCTTACATCTCGCGTCTTCAAATAGAATTTATTATTTTATAAATGCAATTTTTTGTATTTTGAGTTATGTTTTTTGGTTTGGTTTTTGATACAATTGATTTTAGTGTATTTCTTGTTTTAAATGATGTTTTGATATTATATCTGTTTCCCACTCTTTTTAGTCTTTCTGATAGACCCTGTATGTATGGTATAGTTATTGTATTAATGTGATTATTTTGGGAGTCAGTGTTGCTTAGTGAAGTTTGACGTTGGTTGTTAGGGATTGTTTGGTATTCGATTTTGTATTTTTATTGTATAGATTCACAATGTCAAAACTTGCTAGTGTGAAGTATTTTTGTATTGTATATGTGATATTTTTTCAAAAAAATGTTCGCTGCTTTTAAGATTTGAGTTTTTGAGAGCTCACTGCATGGAGAATTTATAGAGCTGAAGTGAGCGACCTAATGGATTGTTGGGTTTATGAATTTTAGGTAACCCGTAAAAATGGGGTGGTTTAGAATAGTGTGGAGTAAGATTTTTACATACTTGTTGTATAAATTCATGTTTGTGATTGTAAAGTAAGCAGTATATTTTGTTTTCTATAGAAGTTGTTGGATTTGTTTAATTTTGTATATTGTCCTTGGTTTATTATGTTTTGAATTTTGGAATCGTAGTCAATTTTATTTAAAATAACCGTAGCATTGCCTTTATCTGCAGGTAAAATCTTAATAGTGTTGTCATTTATTTAAACTTTAATTGAATGTAATTCATTTTTTGAAAGGTTATTTTCTATATGTATAAGTTTTTCTAGTTCAATTTTTGCTTTTTAAAGTTTTGTTTCAAATGTCGATTGTGTTTTGGTTATTAAAATATTATTTCCCATGAAGTACTTAAACATTGAAAAATATGCCACAAATATCATTCAGAAAACAACTAAAGTTTGATTTAGTTAGAAAACTTCTTTTATCTGAAAGGAATGAGCCTAATGTGTGGGACCCTTTAAGTTCTTTTTTGACGATTTAGTCACGTGTCGATACAATTTGTCACCACTAAAATCAATGTTTCAGGGAGAATTCTGTACAAATTAACACCAGCGACGATAATCACATCACCAAAGACAACAAGCTTCATCTCGAAGAAAATATGAGGCTCGACAATTCGCCAGCTTTAAAAGTGATACCGGATACGAAAACGTACACGTCAGTTGACAAGTTGAAAGCCTTGCCCGACAGAGTTAGCTTTGTGGGTGAAAATCCTGTGGACGATCCTATTACCAGTCAAGACGATAGGCAATTGAATCAGCTGGAAGACATACACAAGTTTAACTCTAAAGAGTCTTTGTTACTAGACGACCAAATCTCTTCATCCGACCACAGCCCAGATTATCCGGACCTGGTTCAGGGAATTTCCGCCCAAGGACAAAAGAAAGATGTATCTAATGCAAAGAGGGAATCGTCTGAAAAGAACATCGCTAAGGGTGATGGTACATCGCAAGACCCAAAGATCCAAAGTGACACCCGTAAGCTTAGTTTGAAAAAGCGACAGCAACCTCAAAAGGGAAGTATTTTTAAACGCGTCAAGAAAATGAGTATGAAGAAGATAGATAAATTGTTAATGATGAACGACATATCGATTCGAAGTACTCGAAAACCATTTCCGAATTTCTTGTTCCACTTTTCGGTGGAGGAAAAGCGCGCGGATAAAAACTTCATCAAGCCAGCGGATTTTGTACAAGGGCTGCCATTTTGGTTTTGCATATAGCGCTGGAAAAACACACGAGATTAATGCGCTTTCGACTGCGCTAGACTCAACTCTGGCAGCAGTTATTCCATTCGTTTGTTGGTACAGTCAAAATTGCATTTTTGATTTTCGGAAAGCTAAAATAATCGTTGGGGCTTATATCGGGACTGTACGGAGGATGGCCAAACAATTTAATGATTTTTTGTTATGAATTTGTTTTGAATTCAGCCTCATAATATTCCACATGTTGTTCTTACTTGACAAGTTTGCGTATAGCATGAACTTTTCCTGGCAGAGGGCCGTTTTTGGTGCACATAGCCTGGATCTTCGCTAATACCTAGTCACCCATCCACATTGTCAACTGATGTGGTGCTTCATTGACATCTTTGAGATTGTTGTCTTCAACAGTTGTTAAAATAATTTTATTATTTAATCCCATTATTGGAATGACTTGCGAACCAAAACGCCGTAGCTACTACACCAAACGTATCGCACTAAATAAGGATTAATTTTGAGTAAAGTTGGAGGTTTCGTTTTAGTCTAATTAGTGACGCACTCTATCTCTTGATTAGCAAAACTAAAAAACAGCCCTTGTAATAAAAGTTCCAATAATTTATTTATTAGATGCAGTTAGCAAAGTCAAATGATTATTTTTTTATGACTTTGATAACATGTCAGAAAAAGGAAAAGTATACTTATCAAAGTGAAGACGTCATTGAATTTATTTTCACATAGTCAGCTATAATTCTCTTTGCGCCATTATATAGAGGACATTTTTTTGCAAATGACATACTAATTTTTGAGAGAGAAGTAAAATGAACGAGAATAGAAATCTTTACTGCACTAGCCTTGTAAATAGCCAGTTTTATTTATTTCGAGAATTTATTTTTAATCAATTTGTTGTCTAATAAGAAGTAAGTGATGTTTATGTTTGTATTCATCATTTTCTTGTACTAACAGAAAGTAATTTATTGGAGCTAACTTCTTGATTAATAGCTATATACAAATTATTTTGTGTCTATTGTTTTCAATTAGTACCACACTCAGGACATTATGACGTACCGTTACCTTCTCTGACACGACGTCAGTCGTTCGGGTTGTCACGAAATACAAAATAACGCGCGTTGCTTGCCTCTTTTTCTATCAAGATGGGTGAAGAAACCGAAAAACTAATGGAACTCGTGAGAAAGTACATTTATTTATATGACACTTCATATTGTAACGTGTGAAAAAATTTAAGTCCAGTACTGTCCTTAATTACTTCGAAGCAAAGAATTCTATCGCCCTCTGATTATCGGTTGAGTGGTAGAATTCCGTTCTCAAAAAGAGAAGTGCGACGCAGGTCACAGGTCACTCTCGCACCAGTTTCGAACGTGAAAAGAACACGTAAAATATGAATGAATAAATGGCGGTGTGCAGACGTAGTTTCTTTGTATTCGAAAGCATAAATTCGTAAGCATGTATAATGGTTCGTTTGCAGACTTCTGCACATTATGTTTCCTCAAATAGAGTAAGATATTTTGGGATTAGAGGATAACCTTTTTTTTAAAAAGGGTCTTTCGGTGTAGCCGTCTTATCTTACGGTCAAGTTTCATTTCACGGAGGAGTATTTTACATTGGATTAATTACTAATATAGCAGGCGACCCATCAAAAACAGTTAAATGGGCCCAACTCCAAAGTAAAAAATACATTGGAGTATTTTTTACTTTGGAGTTTGGCCCATTTAACTGTTTTTTTATGAGTTTCTTGTGGTGGAACTATCCTGTGGAGTATTTTTTGATGAGGCCTGGTCTTTTGGGTTTAAGTTATTTTACTTTGGTACGTTGGAATGGGGCCTATTTAACCCTATAACCATTTAAATAGAGTAATTTCTATGGGGAGTTTATATGATAACTCATTTTGTCGAAGCCATATCGCTGAACACCAAGGAGAACGCCCGTTCCCTGAGCGTCACATTATAACGCATTCTGTGTAGCAAAGGCTTAAGTTTTAAAGATTTGACGTTTATCTTACTTCTTTTCTTATTTAACATTACCTAATATTACATATAAAAAAATATACTTAATAAAAAAGAAAACGGTTTAAACACCTTGTACAAGGCTGTAGCCAGAAAAATTTTTCGAGTTGGGTTAGATAATTTTTTTGAGGGGGATTGGATAATTTTTTTGATTGGTCATGGGTTGATTAGGACTGCAAAATTTATATTTGTGTTCATGTATTTTCAGAATATATAAAATTGTATAAATATAACATTTATTTTTATGAAAAAGAAGATTAAAGGGTTAAAATTGAATCTTGAAACCCAATATTCCAAAATTGGGGAGAGGGCTTGAACCATAGACACCCCCACTGGCTACGGCCTTGACCCTGTGCAATCAGTTCGACCTATTAAGGGATGTATTGTACATATCGGTTGTGTGGGAAATAGTCTTGTCCTCTGAATGCTTGTTTGAACTGGCGTGCCTTAGTCTAGATGGACTTATAAACAGCTATAACAAGGCAATTTTAATACTACAACCATAATCCAAAATTGTATTCTTGTTATTTCAATATGATACCACATAAATACTTATTAATTTAATTAATATAAACATTCAATATTCAGTAAATGCAGTATATCATCCAGTGAGCTGTTTCCAAATTGCAAACGGTGAACAATTTGAATAACTTTTTTAAAATACATTAAATATTTTTATTCATTGAAATACATTAATAAAAAAACATGTTAATGGTCTTTATTAATTTGTATAAAAAAATATTGTTAATCCCCCCCCATTTCAAATATGTTGTCTTATACAGAAAATTGTCCTCTTTCGTAGCTTACTATCTGAAAATCAAAATTTGATATATGATTTATTAACACTAATTGTGAGTGGAAGTACTTAACCCTTTCAGGCCCAAATTATTTTTTTGCAAAAATACTTTCCCAGTAAATTAGATCTGACATTGATTAAGAACTACATTTTTGAAAGAATAATGTTGGTCAATTATCCTGCAGGAGGTGGTTACCTCACATGACCACCAGACACTTAGTTCTTACAATTTATTTGTAATAATATAAAACATAACGTACAACAAAAACAATAAATCAATATTTATCTTGCATGAAATGCTTAGAAACAGTTTTTCTCAGCTTTAATATAAAGTCCTATGTTGCAAGTGTTGCATTTCCACAATGTTCTTGTGACATCTGCTTTGGCACTGCAATGAGCTCATCTCACCGATGTGCTTCTCTCACGCATATGGCTCGCATTTGATGTTCGAACTTCGAGAGGTATGACTTTCTTAAATTTATTAGGCACATTTTCAAGGAAAGCTCTACCTTTTTTTGAAGAACTTGGAGTGCCAACTAGTCCCATTATCAGATGTATACGGAATTGTTTTAAGGTAAAACTTTTTGCATTGATTCGCTCCTTGTAAATTATATATGCATTTACAACACACACATCAAGAAATTAGAAGAAAATTCGGTGCCAGAGTTATAAGATCGTCATCATCCCAACTTAACTCATTATCACTATTAATGATTTCTTGTTCACTCGTGGCATTATTAGGAACAACGTCTAAAATACCGTCGGAATCCCGAAATCCTTCTGCATCATTTTCTAATGTAGAATCTGTTTCTGAAATTATAGACTCGTTGTCGCTTGGAATTTCCTCCAGGAGACTATTTAATTCATCTGCAGTGAGCATTTCCAGGTCTTTAAGACTCCAAAGGTTTTTCGCAATTTCTACAAAAAATTGTACATTTTTTGTGAAAGTGCCTAGTGGTTACTAGGCATGACCACATACAAAATCACTATACTGTTCAACTTTACAAACGGTGTTCAATCAAAGTTGTTTGTATGTGTTAACAATGATTATAAAAATTAAACTTACCCAATGAAAGGCGAAAACAGCATAAATAAGCACAATATTTATAACAGATATATTGTACACCGAAAAAAATGTGATGTCTATACACTTCAACTACGAACTAACACACATTTGCTTGATAATTGCCGAAAGGTTATTTTGGTGGGAAATAATATAATTTAGGCAACACACATATCATCGTGGTTCTGTGCAATAGCCACTAGGAAGCAAGGAATCGACAATAAGATTGGTGGTATCCTGATATAACCACTGGTCCTCAAAGGGTTAAAAGAGTAATTGAAAAACTATGTTAAAAGTAAATTAAATAAAATTTAATTAATAATATAGCAGGTGACCCATCAGAAACGTATTCCTCTATTAGTAATTGTATATTACAATTGCACTTCAATTCATTAACAGATGAACATAGTAGTAATCCTACTATGGAATCTTCTACTAATTGTAACAACAGTCTTACTAATAAGTGTAGGACCTAAATATTGTTAAAATATGTTGAAGATTCATCTGTTATCAACAATGATCCCCTCACCAACTCACCTAGATCATTGTTGGATTACATTTATCTGGTAAGTTGGTGTAAATTTAAACTGGAAATATCTTATTTTGGAGTGATTCAACATCTTTCATATTTTACCATCAAATAATTCAGGTTTATTTCTAGAATGTTATCTGGCCCAAGTCAGTTTCCAACACCACCACTTTCGTTTTTCTATTAGCTAAGTCAGACCAGATCAAAACTCTTAATGAAAATTGTAAATATTGCATAGACTTCATATCCATCACTCATAACATAGTTATATAGTAGGAGATAGTAATCTCCCATTTGAAATTTAGCTACTATTACTATACCTATTGATTTGGCAATCCTATAGTCAAAATTTGTAACACAACCTATGGATAATAGTGAAGAAAAAGAAAATGTCAAGATTCCAAAGGAAGCACATCTAATCAAGGAACTTTAATTTATAGCGACCCACTATGTCCATGAAGTGGAAATTGTAGTAGCTTTCAAATATTGTAATAAAAGCATTTCAATGAAATAATATAAAATCGATAGACTTGATAAAGCAATTAATTATATTAACATTAGCTTTTTGACAATTTTTAATTATGCCCTCATAGTAAAATTTCTGATTTATAAGTGCCATAAACTTTTTAAAATCTATGTGAAGAAAAGAAGATAATCCAAGAAAGATGATATGAATATAATTCAGGAAGGAAGAAATAGAACTCAAATATTCTTTACAATAAGTATTTAATTAAAAAAAATCTAATACTTATATACTCACTGACAAAGAAATCGCAACACCCAGGGGAGATGTTTAAATTTAATATTGTTTTGGTAAAACATATATCTTATAGTAAGGAGTAAATGATCAAAATTTTAATAAAAAATACCAAGGACTTTAATTTTTTTATAAGTTTGTTATCTATACAACATGTCTTGACATTTATTCAATAAGTTGGTCTATTTCTTCTTGAATCCCAAGCTTCCTGTAATTCATGTCTTAGAACCTCCAAAGTCCGTGGGGGCTGGGGTAAATTTCCGAGCCTTCTACCCCATCATATCCCAAAACATATTCAGATCGGGGAATCTGGGCGGCCATGACAACAGATTCACATGGGTCTTTTCAAAAAAACTTTAGCAACATGAGACCAAGCATTATCTTCTTGAAGTAAGGGAGTACATACGGCTCCACTACGTCCGGAAGATAACGTTGCGTTGTCATGTTGCGTCGAACAAAGACTAAAGACCTTATATGGCGGTAAACCGTTTGGCCACTTACAAGATGGCCTAGTTCTTCTAACCACTCATCAGCCAAATTTCGAGTTGTCGAAAATCGGTCTCTAAAGTTCATAAGTTTTAGACGTCGATCTTGAACTTCATTGTGCCCCTTCGACGCCTGGTGCCTACTCCGATTTGGAGTATTATCAAACCACGCTTGACAACATCTCATAACAGCTGTTGAATTTCTGTTTGTGCGGTTAGCGATTTCTCGAAATGAAAAACCCGCCTCCCGTAAACCAATAATTCAAATTCACTTAGCTTGCGATACATTCGGCGTCCACGGGTATACGTACTCTAGATATTTTAACATTACTAAACATAGATTTTGGATCCCATCAAACTATCTGGTTTTTGATAAATCTTAAAAAATGCAAAAACGACTACAATATTAATTCATAAAAAAAGTTTACTTGAAAAAACAATCAATTACTCCTTACCAAAACAATATTAAATTCAAACATCTCCTTCTGGGTGTTCTGGTTTCTTTGTCAGCGAGTATACTTGAGTAACATATGTAGCTTTTCAAAATTTGAATGGTAGTTTTGTTTCTCCTTAACAAAGAGTTGTACAGTATTATATATGTTACTTCCGTTTCAAGGTTTTAATAATTTTAGACAAATGGTTGATCATTTAAACACAATGTGACAGCATAGGTGTTGGTTTATAAATTTAACTTTTAAATGGTCAAATATATGTGAAATACATAAATAATTTTGTGTATTTTTTCATCCAGTAACAGGAGTTTGTCTTACGTTCAAAGTTTTTTTTTCGAAAAGTAGCCTGTCATAATTGATTAATTGAAATGTGTGTTGTGATTTCTTAAATACAGCACCCTAACTGAAACCTCAGGTGTCTAGTTACCCTCAAACTTGTAGATATTCATGTTTAACTATGTTTTTTTTTATTTTAATTAAGCATAAACAAAAATGAAACAATATTTGGATTTATCCCTACAGATTCTGAAAACATCTCAAACTATCAAAGGCCTAAAATGCACCAAGAAGTTGTGGTAACATCAAATAATATTAGGATCAATAATTATCAGTATGAAAATAGTATACCCAAACAATGTAAGCATATTTGTTGTAGTAGTCTCATTGATGAATTTTGCTGTTTAAATATTAGTAAAAATTTGGATTGTATCGAAACCATTTCACACTGCAATCCAGATTCTGCTTCAGCCACTACCACGACAACAGGATCCGAATCAAATCATCCGTTTTTTCCTACCAACCCACTTCTTCCGTGAAAAAAGGAAAAAGAAGAGGAAACTGTCACCGGAACCTCCGAATATTTATGATTTTTGTTCACACATTCATGATGACATTGAAACACCAGATACTGTGAGTCCAAATAGTAATTTAGATTTAAGTTTTGTGTCAAGCATTGTAGAAAACTTCGATAAAGAAAGTACAGATTTTATTTTAGATTTAAATCCTGCCGTACTAGAAGGTGCTAGCAACAATATAAGTAGCTTTAGTGATCCAAGTGTCACACAACTGGAAGAATTCGATGATGAAAGCAAACGATTTGGTTACACATTCGTCTATAACTTCTGATTTGCAAGTGTGAAATATGCCGAAATGCTTTCGAAGTTGTTTGAGTCCTCTATTGAATTCTTCCACCATTCCTTTCGTTCAAGAATTTAACAATCGTGAATTGCATGAGAATAATGAAGATTCAATCCAATCCAATATTGATTTAAATCATCAAGTGTTAATTAATAATTCTAAATCAGATAGTGACTTTTCTAGCATCGTCTCTGCTAACTTCCAACTGAATAATTGGGATAATGGTCACTTTGTTTCAGATAATTGTAACTTGCAAACAATAACTAATGATGAAGTAATTGTCCAAAATAATTCAAATATTAATTATGTGTTTCAAAATAAGCTGAGTGAGCCATCAGATGAGGACTATAACGTAGCGGGGACATCAAACAAGCGGGTCGGCCCATTTTTCAACGATGCCGAAAAAAGCGGGACCAGGGACCTGTCTTCCGCTAAAAAAACGTTAAGTTATCGGTCGCCAATAATAAGGGCAGAGCAGAGGATTTAATGGAAGAACTTATTCGCAGAGCGAGAGCTGAGATAATTGTGAAGGAAGATATCAGCTATCCGTCTCAGCCGATGATTAGTATAGCAGAAATACAAGATAGGATGACTGAACAAGTTCCGAGGCTATTCAAAACACCTGCAGAGAAAAAGGAAATGCCACCACCACCTTCATCGCCGCCGCAAATTGTCGGTTTATTATCATCACAAACTGCCGGGTTAGCGCTACCGCAAGCGGCCGGGTTAGCGCTACCGCAAGCGGCCGGGTTAGCGTACCGCAAGCGGCCGAGTTAGCGCTACCGCAAGCGGCCGGTTTAGCATTACCGCAAGCGGCCGGGTTAGCGCTGCCGCAAGCAGCCGGGTTAGCGATACCACATGCGCCCGGGTTACAACTACCACAAGCGCCCGGATTACAGCTATCGCAAGCGGGTGTATTACCGCTCCCACAGACGGCAGGTTTACCCTTTCCACAGGCGGCAGGTTTACCCTTTCCACAGGCGGCAGGGTTACCCTTTCCATAGGCGGCACCCTACCCCTTCTTTCCATGCGGAAGTTTGCCCTGTTTCCCCCCTTTCTTGCTGCCGATGAACGGCACTACAACCATTGACATGCCGAAGTAAGAACAACAACAGCATAGCGTTGTTTTTAAATATTTTCAATAAGAACGTGAAGTGATTGTGATATACGCATTTGTATTAAAACTGAATTTTATATTAATGTTTGCCTAACGGAATTGTGCTGGCGTTTGTGCAAAAAATTATTCATTTTGTGGCCAAATTGGACATTAAATATTTTTTTCTAGTGCATTATATATTACATCAAATGAAAAGGCTGCTTATAGATAATACAAACATATATTTCTTTAATTTTAAATTGTATATGTTAAATGATGTTAAGAGAAGTATATAATTTTTTGGATCTCATAAACTACTGAGCCCAAAATCTGGAAAAAAACATACACAATACAGAGCCTCATTTAAAATTCGGAAAACCTAAGCGGGAATCCTAATTTCAATTTTGGATGGTAAATTAGATTATTAAATGAAAAATATCAAATAAATGGGCTCATGTAAGGAATATAAATATATCTTTTTTAAAATGTGTAGGTTAAAAGATATTTAAAACATATACAAAAATTAACCCATAAGAACAATAGACATTTAAATGACAAACCATTTTTTTCAAATGTATTATATAATGAAAAAGCTCATGATGGGGATACAAATATATATTTTTAAAGTTTATAATATAGAGGTAAAAAATATACAAAAAATGCCCCGTTACCCCCTTTGTCTCCTAAACTACTGAGGCTAAAATAGAGTATACAGGCACCTGTACACGGGGCAAGTACCTAGTGGCGGTCACTAAAAACGGCCAGTATTATCCGCCACCAATTATCGAGCTACTGGCCTTGTGTATAGGGGTAATTGCGCTTTCCCCTGGTAGCAGCAATTAAAGTCAAACATGTTTGAGTTTAGTGGCCAATGAGGCAGCCAGTAACCGATCACGTGACCCACTGGCGGCCATTATTGGGCGGTTCTTAAGTTCAATGGACGCTAGTAAAGTTGATTTAGTCGTGTTGGGAGCTATTCATTTGTTTCCGCGCCTAAGTCGGTGAATCTCGTTTTAAATTATGGCCTGTTCCGAAGATATTAAGAACACTAAGTGAGGGCCATATAATATAGAAATCTTTTTGGAAACTTTCCAAAATTATGAACTTATGTGGAATATACGGCATGGAGATTACTCCAATAAAGGGAAAATTAAAAGATGACCTTATGTTACCTTAAACTTTACAGACGAAAAACAATATTAATTTTTGGGGTCAAATCAGACATTTAAATGAAAATTAAAGAAAAAATTCAAACACAATGAAACGGTTCGTCATGCTAATTATAATTTCATTTTAATATCATTGTGGAAATACAAATATAATTTGTAAATTTTAAAAGGTATGGTTTAAAATAAAGTGTACAATCCCAAAACTACTAAACCCAAAATTTTCAAAATCTAGAGAACATAAAGCTGACTTATTAATTGTCATTTTGGGAGGTGAAATAAAAAAAAATATATAATATAGCTCGACTATAAAAAAACCTACGGAACCCTAAGTATGCAATACCAGCACACACTTGATCAAATAAATTTATCCTAAAAATGATGATGATGATGAGAGAAGAGGAAATAGTTTTAAAAATTGCCAGACATTTTGAGGAAGGGGTATCTGAGACAATAAGTGTACAAAACATCAGAACAGTTACTCAATTTATAAATTATTTAAGTAGGATCCAAAGAATGAGAAGAAATGGTGGAAATCAAGAAGATTACAGAAGATCAGAGAGGGAAAGAAATGCACAAAGAAACTACAATACAAACAATAGATTTGCCCATGATAATAATAGTAATTACAACAATAATGGAAGATTTAATAATAATAGGGAATATAGAAACCATGACAATTATAACAGGTATAATAATAATAGAAGCAATGGAAATACAAGACAAGGATGGACAGACAGAAACAGATATAATGGCAGAGAAAGGTCAAGGGAAGAGAACAGAAATCAAAATGAAAGGAATAGTTCACAAAATCAAAATAGAAGGATGAATAATATAAGGAGAAGAAGAAGTGAAGAGGATATTGAGAACAGAAGGGAAAGAAGTACAAATGTAAATACACAACGAAGCCAAAGTTGTGATAGAAATATAAGACAAAGAGAAGAAAACCCAGGAACTTCTCAAGAGAACTCACAGACAAATTTTTAATAAGGCAGGATACTGAAACCAAAAATGTAAATAGTAGTTATAAGTTAAAAGGCCAAGTGAACAACCAAGTTTGTATATATCAACATCATCGTGAATTTATAAAGCCAGAAGAACAACAAATGCTAAGAGGTGAAGAAAATGATTTAATATTTATAAAAGCAATAATTAATGGAAATGAGGTTAAATTATTAATTGACACGGGTTCAGAGGCAAGCATATTAAGTGAAGAAGTAGCTGAGAAAATAAAGATCAAAGAAGAGGATAAAATGAAAATAAAGAAAGTAAATATAACATCTGCTAACAATAGAACATTATTTGAAACAAACACAATGGTAAGAACAAAAGTGGGAATTGGAGAAGAAGAACTGGATATGGAATTCATAGTGGGAAAGAACATACAGTACCATGGAATAATTGGAATGGACATATTAAGGAAATATTCAAGAGAGATACTAATTGAAAAAGAAATAATAATAATGCAGGATAATAGGATTGCCATTGAGAAGGAAGTTATAGAAGAAAGTGGGAATGAAGTTATGATGAATGCCATTAAGGACAAGAGATCCAATGGTAAAATAAAGTATAAAAATAATGTAAATGAAGAAGATGAAAAGGTCATGGTAAATTTAGAAAAGGGTGAAGATGAAATAGATTGTCCAAAAGAGGAAAGAACAAATGTATTAAAAGTCCTGAAGAAATATAAAGAATTAATCTCTGAAGAAAACAGAGTAGCAGAAAAATATGTACATAAAATCCAAATAAGAAATATAGATACATACAATTATAAAAAGAAATTAAAGGAGAAAATTCAGAAAATGTTAGAGGCAGATATAATAGAAAAGTCAACATCCAGCTACATAAACCCGATTGTAATAGATAAAAAAATTATGGAGAATTAAGATTGTGCTTAGATGCAAGAAATATAAATAAATTTAGCATACCTCAATATGAAGCCCCAATTACCATTGATGCAATATTCAGTAGAATCACAAATGCTAAAGTGTTCACAAAACTAGATCTGAGGCATAGTTTTTGGCTTATTCCATTGGAAGAACAATCACGAGATTATACAGGTTTTCAGATAGATGGAGTGATATACAGATTTAAGGTAGTTCCGTTCGGTATCCAGAGTTCTTGCGCAGCCTTAGTAAGAGCCTTACACCAAGTTTTCGACAAATTCGACTATGTTTTACATTATATAGATGACATATTAATATTCTCTGAAAATAAAGAAGTGCATAAAAATCATATAGATATGATTTTAAATGAATTAAACAAAGCAGGACTAAAAATAAACAGTAGCAAATGCCAATTCTTCAGGGAAGAAGTAATTTATTTAGGTTACAAATTAACCACAAAAACAATTGAAATGGACCCTGAAAGAACAAAAGCAATAAGGAAGTATGAAAGACCAAGAAATTTGAAACAGTTAAGAGGATTCCTTGGAATTGTGGGATATTTCAAAAGGTTGATACCAGATTTAAGTCAAAAGGAATTACCACTAATAGAAATGCTAAAGAAAAATCAAAAATGGACTTGGGATAACAAGAAAGAAGAAGCCTTCCAACAAATAAAAAATTGTTTTGAAAACCAGTTAAAGATATATCATCCCAATTACAAAGAGAAATTTATAATCAGGGCAGATGCTTCTAAAGATAGATTGGCAGGAATACTATTACAAAACTATAACGATCAAGAATACCCAATATATTTCTTATCTAGAGTAACCAGAAAGCATGAAAAGAACTATGCAGCTTCAGAATTAGAATTAGCCAGTATTATATTCTGTATAAAAAAATTGAGATTCATAATCCTAGGGAGTGAATTCATTATAGAAACAGACAATTCAGGTTTGATATCAGTATTAAATAATAAATATGGAAGCAGTAGGATACACAGATGGTCGCTGTTACTTCAAGAATATCAATTTAAAATTAGTCACATAAAAGGTAAAAATAATAAATTGGCAGCATTAACAAGGAGTGATGGAGGAAGAAAAGATACATGTATAAGGATGGGAGTGAACATAATGAAAGATGTGAGTGGAATGTTTTCATTAGAAGAAATTCAACAAGATCAACAAATATTAGAGGAAGAAAATCGAGGTAAAAATATACAGAAAAATGAGGATGGAATCTATTTCAAAGTAGTGGAAGATAAGGAATTGTATGTAATTTAAAGATTTAGCTACAAAAATTTTAAGACAATTGCATCTGGAATATGGACACATAGGTTCAAGGAAATTATGGTTTATGTTCAGAGAAAACTACATATCAAAGAAGGACTTGAGCATATGTAAGGAGATTACAAGGAAATGTGAAACATGTCAAAAGATAAAACCCAAGAATTATAAAAATAGTAACATTCCAAAGTCAATAATAGCCACCACAAAATTAGAAATAATAGCAATAGATTTTTTAAGCAATTTGATAACCACTAATAATTCAAACAAACATATATTAGTCATTGTGGACCTATTTTCAAAATACATTAAACTGTACCCATGTAAGAAAACAAATGTGACAGAAGTAAAAAGGGCAATGAAGAACTATATTGAAAATATGGGAAAACCAGAAGCAATAATAATGGATAATGCTACTTATTTTAAAACAGATTTACAAAATATTTACAGGACAAACAAATTGAATCAAAATTTATATCAATCAGACACCCTAATGCAAATCCAAGTGAAAGGTACATACAAGAAATAATAAAATATTTAAGGATATATTGTGAAGACAACCATAAACAATGGGATGTACATATAGGAAAAATCGAGGAAGTAGTTAACAACACTCATAGTAACATTACTAAAGAAGTACCTTATGTGATAATGCACAACAAAAGACCAACAGGACCATGGATAATAGAGAATACAGAAGATTATCAAGAAATCGTCAGTAAAATCAACCGGAACATTGAAAAACAAGCTAGAAAATACATAAAAAGAATGGAAAATAAAAACAAGAAGAGGACAAAATTCAAGAAAGGTGAGTGGGTACTGGTGAAAGCATTGAAACATCCAAATAGTAGTAGTAAATAGCTATATATTAAAAGAAATAGAAACAGGAAAAATCAAAGAGTATTTCACATTAGTAGCATATTCAGATATAACACATAAATAAGTTCAATTAAAAGTTAAGTTAGGAATTACAAGTTAAATTTCAAAATAATCTTTTGCTGAAAACCAAACAATTTCATCAAAATGCTTATTTTGCAATTGGGAAATTGTTATGGAATTAAAATAGCCATAAACAAAAATAAAAAAGGAAATATATCAAATAGAGTCAAAGACAGAAAGTAGACAAAAAGCATGTCACTAACAAATATGTTGATTGCATAACCATCAGGTGCATTTAAATGAATAAAGAAAATTTTTTATTAATAATAAAGCAAATTTTCTTGAAATATCTGACAAAGGGTTGAAAAGAATCAACTGAGAGTCAGATGTTAAGATAAAAAAAGGCTTAATAAAACCATTTATTGAATGAAGGGTCAGCACAACTTTTGTATTTCAATTTCGAAAACAAGCCATTCCAACGAGACAGTAAAAAGGAGAAATAATTGTAAATAAACTATATGGACTTTGAGAAAGGGAAAATATGTATAATATAGGAAATAGTTAAGATAATTTTAGTAATAATAAAAGCTGTAAATACTCACAAGTAGTCCTAAAAGGTAATTCAAAATGGTGCTGAGTCATCATATAACGAGAATGAATATCTTGAGATATATCTCCAAAAATAATAATGTAACTTGTGAGGAAAACATTAAAATCCATGCTAGAAACCTAAAACAATATTAATTAGTAAAAATACATGCAATTGCAACAGTACAAAATAAATTATTAAGCAAAGCATCATATAAAAAACTAGCAGAGAAAACTAAAATGTAAATAACTTTGAAATTAATGAATAGAAAGAAAAGAAAATTGTTCAATAAACATTAGAGATGATAAGGAAGAGAATTTTATAACTTGAATTTCAATTATTCAAAATTTTGAGGTAAATTTGTGTAAAGGATAGGAAAAGTTGAATGACCTTGAAAAAGTAATGACCAATAAAAAGTAAACAAAACATTTAAAAGAAATTTGACAAGAATAAAAAAGTTCTTAAAATAAAATAAACTAAAACATCATTTAATAAGGGAAAAAGAAAATTTTTGTTTCTTATGGAGTTTACCTTGGGCTAAGTAAGCGAGGGTGACGGGCAAGACAGAATTCGTTAAACGCAAAAACAAATGAATACGCCCCAAAGAATGAAAAAATTCATCCAAATAGGGTTCGGGGCCAGATTAAACGCAAATTAGCAGGCAGTTGTTTTTAAAAGACTATAAAAGCTTACGTTTTGATAGCAGCGGTCTCTTTCATTTCCGATTTTTGAATAGCAGCAGTCTCTGTAGTTCATGATTTTTGAGTATAATTAATCTCAGAGCATGTGATGTGTTGTTTTCTTTACAATAACCTAAGAACTTGTTAGTAGAGGTTAAGCAGTGAAAAGTTATTAGACATATTGTCAAAACAATTCCAATGACATTTAAGGTTGGCAATGTCTAAAGATTTTTAGGACGGTAAAATTAAAGTGTAGTGCCTATTTGACCGACGAAAATGACAATTAAGTGGGAATTTCAAATAAACATTGGTATAGATCAACAAAAATGGTAGTTGTTGTTAAATAGTGAATAAGAATAATTTGGTAAATTATAATTTAATTGTAATTGACATGGATAATGAATTAAACAATATAGTGAACATGTAAAATTGGTAAACAATATGGAATGGGAACCAATAAAAATAAAAATTGGTTTGTAAAATAAAAGTTTTAATGGACAATAAACAGAATTGGAACTTATGGACAGTAATCACAACAAGGAGTAAAAAGGTTAGTGCAACAATAATTGTTTGAAAATGTAAATAAAGTGAACATTGAGTTATTTATGTGTATAATAGTTAAGGATATTAAAATAACAAATTGTAGATTTAAATGAATGGATGAAAAGAGAAATTTCTCATAAAAATTTAGTAGGTAGGAATGATTTCATTTGTTTATTTATTTATTTGTTTGGTTAAATTATTTATATTATGTTAATAAAGGATGTTGTTGAAATTTAAAATGGAAAGTTGTGTTGAATTTATTATGAGCCAAAAATAACATTGAACTTAGAGTACATCTAGATTCTTTTCAATAAAAATAAAATTTTAAATTCAATTCAGAAAAAATTAAAAGTTAAAGAGGTTTGAATTAATAAAAATGAGTAATAGTGTTGAACAAGTGAAAGAAAATAGAAGCAGAGCTGTTATAAGGAAAATAAAAATGTAAATATTAGAACCTGTTGAACCACCTTGAGATAAATTAAATCAAATAAAGTATAGAATAATAAATTTATATAAAAATATTACTATGAAATATAAATAAAATAATAATTCTTAAAATCCAATATAATATATTATTCTGAATTGAATCTTCTCTTTGCTTATTTGCGTTGTGTTTTCAATTTATAGTGAATTATTTGTTATTTATTATTACACATATTTTTATTTTTATTATTTTAGAGCCACACTTTGGGCTAGCCAATTTATTATGATTTTTGATTATTTGAATTATTATTTATGTATATTTTTATTTTATCTTTGCCCTCTTTACTGGTTGATTTCTTGTCCTTCTTCGAATCGGCTGACGAATCAGCGTTTTTTTGCTTTTAGGCGTTTCTTCTTCATCACTTTCGTCTATCGATTTCTTCTTTTGGGGTTTATCTTCGTCGTCGGAATCTTTAGACTTCGATTTGGAGTTGCTCTTCTTTCCTTTGTCGTCATCCTTTTTCTTTTTCGATTTCTACTTCTCGTCGTCAGAATTGTCGCTCTCTATTTTTTGTTTTCTAGATTTTGGTCCGCTGCTACTTTTGCTTTTCTTTTTCTTGGGTTTCTCGTCTTCGGAACCGGAGTCGTTTTTGGTTTTTTCGTCGTCGGAATCATCGGCTTTGCTCTTTTTGCTTTTGGGTTCATCATCAGAGTCAGGAAACGGAGAACGAGCTTTGGATTTTTCTTCTTATCTTTTTCCTTTTCTTTATCCTTGGAACTTGTACTAGAATCCACTGAAGAAGTTGAGTTTTCCCTAGTCCTCTTGGACCTTTCCTTTTCCTTACCCTTCCCTACGATCTATAATTTTCTCAACTGAGAATTCCTCCTCTTCGCTTTCGCTTTCTTCAACCTTCTTTTTTGCCATTTTAAATTTTTATAAATTTAAAATTCCAAGAAGAAGAACAAACAAAGTCCGGTATTTCTAGACGCTTTCACAGTTCCAAATCTGTTCATTGTCCATTAGAACTTTTACTTTATAAACAAATTTTTTTTATTGGTTCCCATTCCATATTTGTTTACCAATATTGCATGTTCACCATCTTGTTTCATTCATTATCCATACTAATTAAATTAAATTATTATTTACCAATTTCTTCTTGTTTACCATTAATCAATAAATAACATCTTTGTTGATGTTTTCAAATTTTTATTTGAAATTTGAACTAAATGTCATTTTCGTCGGTCAAACCTCTACTAACAAGTTTTTAGGTTATTGCAAAGAAAGTATCACATGCTCTGGGACTTGTTTTACACAAAAATCAGGAACGAAAGAGAGCGATGCTGTGCAGACGTAAGCTTTTATAGTATTTTAAAAACAACTGCCTGCTAGGTTGCGTTCGTCTTGCCCTTCACCCAAAATGGAACGTTTTCATTTGTTTTTGCGTTATATTTTCTGTCTTGTCCGCTCACTCAAAAATTCTTAGCCGGTGTAAATCCCCATAAGAAACAAACATTTTCTTATTCATTAAATGCACCTGATGGTTATGCAACCAACATGCTCACTTCTTACATATTTTTTTTTATTTTATTTTGGTTTATAATTCATAACATATATATATATATATATATATATATATATATATATATATATATATATGTTTGTGTATACTGTTTCACGGATGGAAATATGTGGTTGATGATTTATTCCGGTGTACATCCGTTCGTCTGTATTCATTTGAAAGATCACTTGACGTTTCGCCAAAATCATATTTGGCTTTCTCAAAAGATACTAAGTAACTGAAGAATTTCTGGTTCATGATCTCAATTTATACCTGCCCTGTGAGCCCTCATTAGTACTTAATCTCTCAGGTACTTTATCTTGTTTATTAGGTTGGGTTAACTGATGGTCAATTAAAATGCAATTGTTGTGTTTATGGCTTTTGTCGGTAATTTGGGTAATCGGATTATTTGGGTTTATTGCTGGTTTTGATGTTTTGTTATTTTGATATGGGATTACTGCTTTCCAAAATGGTGATAATTTCAAAGCTTCGTCTCTCTTGTTTATGGTATCTCGGGTTTCAATTTCAATCGCTTCTCGTATTGTTCTGATTTTATAGTTTTCAACATTGGCGATTTCTTTACAAGTATTAAACTCTATTTTATGCCCTGTTTCTTGTTCGTGTCTGAATAAAGTAGAGGTGGTCTGTTTGTTCTTTACGTATAGTTTGTGTTCGTCTCGACGGGCGGATATTCGCCTGTTTGTTTGGCCGACGTATAACTTGGAACAGTCTCCACATGAAATGCTGTAAACTCCATGGTTCTCTAATGGCATTTTATCCTTTGGGTTCCCCAGCAATTTTCCGATTGTTGTTTGTGGTTTGTATGTAGTTCGAATTTTGTGTTTACTCAGAAATCTCCCTATTCTATCCGTTGTACCTCTGATGTATGGTAAACTTACATGGGCTACGTAGTCTTGGTCATCATTTTGTTTCTTTTTCTCATCCTGTTGTTTGTTTATTGCTTTTCTGATGGTGTGGTTATTGTAGCCATTTTTTCTGAGGGTGGTTTTCATGAAAGCTAGTTCTTCTTTTCTAGTTTGCTGGTCTGTGAGACGTACCGATCGTGCTATAAGGGTGTTTGCTACTCCTTGGATCTGTGCTGGATGATGGTGTGAATTGCCGTGTAAATATCTATTGGTGTGTGTTGCTTTTCTGAAGACGGTGTGCTGGAAGCTTAGGTTGTTTCTTGTTAGGAGGACATCTAGGAAAGGAAGTTGTTGGTTGTGTTCTGTTTCTAGGGTAAAGTGTATCTTGTTATGAATGGAATTCATATAGGCAAGAAAATTATTGAGATCAAATCATTTCATAGAAATAATTAAAGACATAGACTTAGAAGAAAACGACTTAATAGCAAGCCTCGACGTCATATCTCTCTACCCCAGCATACCACTCGACGAAGCACTGGACAGTATAGCTATGAACGAAAACCTACCTCACCACATAATAGAATTATCCGACCACTGCCTCAAAAATACGTATTTCTCCTTCGACGGCCATTTTTATAGACAAATACAGGGTGCTCCTATGGGATCGGCTCTATCACCAGTTGTTGCCAACCTGTTTATGGTATATCTGGAAGAAAAGGCCATAGCTAACGCAGCATTAAAGCCAAAACTGTGGGTTCGCTACGTTGATGACATCTTCATTATATGGCCTCACGGGAAATTAGAACTCAATAATTTTCTTGCCTATATGAATTCCATTCATAACAAGATACAATTTACCCTAGAAACAGAACACAACCAACAACTTCCTTTCCTAGATGTCCTCCTAACAAGAAACAACCTAAGCTTCCAGCACACCGTGTTCAGAAAAGCAACACACACCAATAGATATTTACACGGCAATTCACACCATCATCCAGCACAGATCCAAGGAGTAGCAAACACCCTTATAGCACGATCGGTACGTCTCACAGACCAGCAAACTAGAAAAGAAGAACTAGCGTTCATGAAAACCACCCTCAGAAAAAATGGCTACAATAACCACACCATCAGAAAAGCAATAAACAAACAACAGGATGAGAAAAAGAAACAAAATGATGACCAAGACTACGTAGCCCATGTAAGTTTACCATACATCAGAGGTACAACGGATAGAATAGGGAGATTTCTGAGTAAACACAAAATTCGAACTACATACAAACCACAAACAACAATCGGAAAATTGCTGGGGAACCCAAAGGATAAAATGCCATTAGAGAACCATGGAGTTTACAGCATTTCATGTGGAGACTGTTCCAAGTTATACGTCGGCCAAACAAACAGGCGAATATCCGCCCGTCGAGACGAACACAAACTATACGTAAAGAACAAACAGACCACCTCTACTTTATTCAGACACGAACAAGAAACAGGGCATAAAATAGAGTTTAATACTTGTAAAGAAATCGCCAATGTTGAAAACTATAAAATCAGAACAATACGAGAAGCGATTGAAATTGAAACCCGAGATACCATAAACAAGAGAGACGAAGCTTTGAAATTATCACCATTTTGGAAAGCAGTAATCCCATATCAAAATAACAAAACATCAAAACCAGCAATAAACCCAAATAATCCGATTACCCAAATTACCGACAAAAGCCATAAACACAACAATTGCATTTTAATTGACCATCAGTTAACCCAACCTAATAAACAAGATAAAGTACCTGAGAGATTAAGTACTAATGAGGGCTCACAGGGCAGGTATAAATTGAGATCAAGAACCAGAAATTCTTCAGTTACTTAGTATCTTTTGAGAAAGCCAAATATGATTTTGGCGAAACGTCAAGTGATCTTTCAAACGAATACAGACGAACGGATGTACACCCCGGAATAAATCATCAACCATATATATATATATATATATATATATATATATATATATATATATATATATATGTTTCAGGTGGTTTCTCGAGTAACTAGAAGCGAACGAGAATTATGCGAACCGACCTGAAGAGGGCAGATGTGACTCTGCCGAAACGTCGTCATTTTACCATCGATCCCGGCAGGGATCAGTTGTCAACTACGCGGATGAGTTCCCGGAAACCACCTGAAACATTTAGTGTCCGCGAAAACTTAAAAACAAATATATATATATATATATATATATATATATATATATATATATATATATATCTGTCATAAATGTTGTAAACATTTGTTGTGATGTATTTGTCTGATGTGCGTCTAATAACTTTAATAAATTTTGTTTATTAAAATACTGTGCTGGAAATCACACCATGGACCTTTTCTACAGATACAACAATGAATTTTTAAATCAAAAAAAAAATTAAATGTACAATTGACCTTTCTGTTCACTTTCTAAAATCTGTAGATTTTTATGTGTGTTTTTTAACTTCTTAGAATCGTTAAATCAAGAGAGCCAACTTAATTTTTTAGAATTATTTAAAATACTCTTGGAGCCCAATCGGCACCAGTAACGCAGCGGATACTTTTGACATTATAGGAGGCTGTTTTGTAGAGTACAATCACGAAGTTTGAAAGGTATGGGTTTTTTCACGATATTTAGGTACACAAAAATGAGAATAGTACACTTTTTGTCACTCGCGGCGCTAATATTCAATACCATCCGCGCAACAACAAGAAGTTTATCTAAACTTCGTGCGCAACAGCTACATCGTAAAAAGCAGTGCGCTCTGCTGACAAAAGTTCTGCCCCTCAGATTGGAGCCATACTTTTAACATTATGTTTGGACTCCTGTGTCAATACTGCGTGGGACAAATACATGTTAAAATTGTAATTTGACGTTAACATAAACTAATTTCATCTATTTGAGAACTGTTTAGTTCGGGCGCTGCAGTCCCACATCAGGACACACACACAAATAGTTGTTTTCCAAGGGCGCTTTTCCCAGTAATACTAACAAACGATTCCTAATCTTGAAAGCTATTTTTTCCCATCAAAAACGGTGTTTCACTAATCAACAAATTCGTTTTTGTACACTGTTTAAACAAAAACTCGATGCTAAGCTTAGCTTGGATACTGAAAAACAATAGGCGAATGGCATTTGTGACGCCATCTATGATTTAGTCCCGGGACTTAATAATATGTATAATACATATATTCATGGCTTTTCGTAGTCAATGGTGCATCCAGGGAATTATAGCGCTGAAGCGCCACAGCGCTTTGCTTTCGCTGAATGAAGACTTTTGTTCCTAGTTATTTTCACTATTTATGTTTATTTGTTGGCAACACTTTTGTTTAATATCAACACAGCTTGACAACTGTTTTAGTTATAAAGTGTTAAAGCGGAGTATTTAATATGCTTTATTAAAGCGCTGCAGAGCTGTGGGTAAAGCAGACACTAATTAGTACACCGCTTTAACAAAGCGGTTCAGCGCTACGATTCCCTGAATGCACCCATTGCTGCAAAAAATACCTACTTTTTTACCGACCCACTCATTTCCTCGATATTGTTTATCTATTCTCAAAGCTTCATCTGCGACCTGTATTACCATTTTCAGCCACGCATTCTTATCGTTAGCAGATACTGACAGCTGTCTTGTCATCCTCATTTTGTTTATTCTTTTTTATCAAACTGGAATAAATTTGAGTTTTGTGAAGGAAAATCTGAGAGCCACCTTCGGCATACTCATACATCCTTATCTTTATGGTGTTTATTTTGTCTGTATATAAGGGTTTTCCAGCAACATATTTGAAATATATAAATGGGGAACAAAGTGCAATAAGGCAATTTGAATTACTGGTTGTTATTCCTATATATAAATAAGTATTTTGTATATAGTGTGATACTTCTTTTGTTTCCCATTTACAAATTTCAATTTATCTGTTGCAATAAAAAACTGGGGAGAAAAAAACCCTAACTTGTTTTTATAGGACCAATTTAGAATTCTGAAATCATACATTTTGTTTTATTTTATAGTATAATTCCAGCTAGAAAGCTACACTCTGTAAAACCAAATCCTTAGATTTTAGAATATGAGTCATAAATAAAAATATTGCTTCGATAAAACAATATAAACTATATAATTGTATAAGAAATTCATGTTAAAGATACAATCTCAACTCAGAATTTTACGAGATTCTTTACAAATAATCATCATCAATATTCAGCAAGTCGACAAATATCCAATTTCATTCCCTTAAGTATAAAGGATGAATGGTCGTACAAGTACAATAAATTAATTTAATTAAGGCTCCAATGTTATAATCTGAGCGAAACAAAGGAAATCTTTTCCGAGAAAACCCCGTTTACAATTGTCTGAGCGGACCGAGTGACTGAACGCCATACCGATCTATGTAATTTGTTTGCCGACTTTTTAAAAGGGCGTACCAGATGCGAAAGGATATACAAGAGGACAACCATATAAAGTGTACCAACAACGGACAAAAAGAGATTTAAGCTCACATGAGAAATGCAGAGATAACTAAAGTTCTTCAATGGAACAAAACAAAGTCGACATATGATGGTAAATCATTGAGTAGTACAATATATACTATACATCTGAATAAAGTTTCACCAAAAAGTCCAACAGTCTTGGTCAGAAAATTTTGGAACACAAAGACTGATCAAGGTGAACAAACCCCTTTCTAGTGCGTCCAGCTGCTAATAATCTTGACTGAAGCAAATTATTACAAGTTTTAGTAGACGAACCGCACTTCCGCCATAGCTTTTTACTGGAAATGTACCCATATAACTATGTTAATTGTTACTTTCAACGGTTGTAGAGAATTTAAATTTCCACAAAATGGGCTATTCTATTGTCACTCCGCTAATTTATATAATATGTGTAACAAAAATGATTTTTTGTCATTATTTATGTATATTTTTATTTTATCTTTGCCCTCTTTACTGGTTGATTTCTTGTCCTTCTTCGAATCGGCTGACGAATCAGCGTTTTTTTTGCTTTTAGGCGTTTCTTCTTCATCACTTTCGTCTATCGATTTCTTCTTTTGGGGTTTATCTTCGTCGTCGGAATCTTTAGACTTCGATTTGGAGTTGCTCTTCTTTCCTTTGTCGTCATCCTTTTTCTTTTTCCATTTCTACTTCTCGTCGTCAGAATTGTCGCTCTCTATTTTTTGTTTTCTAGATTTTGGTCCGCTGCTACTTTTGCTTTTCTTTTTCTTGGGTTTCTCGTCTTCGGAACCGGAGTCGTTTTTGGTTTTTTCGTCGTCGGAATCATCGGCTTTGCTCTTTTTGCTTTTAGGTTCATCATCGGAGTCAGGAGACGGAGAACGAGCTTTGGATTTTTTCTTCTTATCTTTATCCAATTTCATTCCCTTAAGTAAAAAGGATGAATGTTCGTACAAGTACAATAAATTCATTTAATTAAGGCTCCAATGTAAAAATCTGAGTGAAACAAAGGAAATCTTTTCCGAGAAAAACCCGTTTACAATTGTTAACTGAAAACACAGATCTTCTTATCCTCAATATTGTAACATCCCGAGGATGTTTACAGGAATTCATAATGCATTTTTTTATTCTTTTATCGGATATATGTTATTTAATATTTGTTCACGTAAGTAAACTAAAACGTCGTATAGAAAAATTTCACTCGTATTGCAGAATATGAAACATGTCGCTAGAATTGTGAAATTTCACCTTTGTATACCACTTGCATATGTTGCGAAACTTAACCCATTTTCCATGTTATAATAATTTTATTTAAACAATGAATAGTGTATACATATCGTTTCGTTTTGTTTTTTTTTGTCGATTCATGGTTAGCAGAAAGTTGAACTCTTGTACGTGCGAAAAACCAGGTAGACACAAATTGTGTTGCAACATTTTAAACAAAAACCAAAGCTGGCCGATTTTACGCAGTTAGAGAAAAATTGCTGATTTTGCCGTCCTTAATTAAAAATTTGTTAAAATGCCGAAGAAAGGCACGTGCGTGGAACCCGTCGGTTAATGGCGGAAGGTGCAGCCAATCGGACAATGAACAACTCACGGGGTAGGGAGTTTTGTTGTTAACTTATTCGCGAAGATAGTACCGATATGGAAGGGACCAAAGTTCACAAGGAAAATGTCCACAGAATTCCAAACTAGTTCGGGGCCGGAACTCAAGAAAAGTAGTCGTACGTGACGCGACGGATTTAGGGGATATAAAAATGGTGGAAACCAGACTCCTAAGAGAGGAACGTTTCACCTGTCCAAATAGGGCGCTAGGAAGTAAATTAATGAGTTATTATCAAATTTATCGCCGAGGGACGGGAAACGCGAGAGTCGCGAGTGTATTTTGATCAGTGCTTAGCTAGCTAGATTTTTTTTTCTTTTAATTCACAGGTAAACCTTTTGGGATTAAAGGATAATTCGCATTCGGTGAGTACCTTTACATTTTCCTAACCGAGGAGTGTTAGTGCCGAAACCTGTGAGTTTGTTCGTTGAGTTGTAGGTTCAGATTCTGAACCCAGGGTAGAGGTTTCTTAGACCAGCAAACGGCCGGAAAGAGACCTCGCGATAGGGACGAAGTAGCGTCCGAGTACGCACAGCTAGATTGTAAACTGGTAAAGATTTCATCTGACGCCCTGAGCCGGCAAAAAGGACCGAGTCGCCAAAAATTACGTTTTCTTGTCTGGTGATATCTTGTTTAAATTTGGTTTTGTCTTAATTTTATATATATATATATATATAATATGTTTATTGGGGATATACTCATATATGCGTTGGATAAACTGGCTCACCAACGTTTGCTGATATAAGGGAAGACCTATTGTAGTAGGCACCGATAGGGCTTAAATAGGGTGTAATTGTACCTGTCATTCCCAGGATTAGTGGGTATAAGTAATATTGAATTCCATAAAGTTATTAGCATATTTTCTTGTGTTAATTAAAAATCATAATTTGGGGAGTTACAGTTGTTTTGTCAGATTGTGCAACTAACAATATTTAAAGTTTGTCTTTTTCCCTTTTGTCTTTTAGATACATTGTGGGTTGGTTTTATTATTTCTAATTTTTTTTCATTTAATTTTTTTTCAATATACCTGTGACGAAAACCAGAAGCTACCAAGGACTGAGAGTCAAGGCAGATAAGGGGCAGTAAAGTTCCTTTTATATTATTTATTTTCAGCTAACATTTACAGAGAAGGGTTCCCGGAGTCTTTCTCTCCAACACAAATTTTCTTCGGGTGGTGGCAGCATTCCCCTTTTCTCTCAGGTTCTATATAATATATTTCTTTCCCCATTATACAACAGGTGAGGGCCAAACTGTTATACTGGTTGGCAGCGGTGTGGGATCTGGTTCTATTTTAGGAAGTTAGGTCGTGAGGTTAGGAACTTTAGAGAGGAAAACAAACACAGGGTTAGCACTAACTGTTGAACAATAACAGGGTTGAAAAGTCTAGTCATAAAGAAGCGATAGGAAAGGTTGAATTTAATGTGGAAATATAAATTATGCACTATCGGTTTTCTGATTCTGTTTATGATTGTTTATAATTTGTGAAGAAAAATTGGGCAATTTTATTTTGATGTTCATACAGGGAGTTTCTAAAATTTAATTACCAAGAAGAGAGTCAGTGTGCAAGAACAGAAAGTATTTTGTTTTACTTTTGAGCTGTTGGTATAAAGTAATAAAACGAATTATTCTTGATATTGCTTGCTTTATAGATTTTTAATTCAATTAAAAAAATGATAGTAAAGGGTTTGGTTTGAGTTTTATTGTATATATAAAGTAACTTTTGATCGCCTTTTTGTGTTTGAATTGTAGTATTTTACCATTTGATATATTGAGATATTTTATTATTGTTGATTGCATTTGGTTTACCACTGATTGTAAATGTTATTTTATGTATATTTTAGTTGTTTTAATTTCTTTTATGTTACCATTGATTGCACTTGATATATTGATATATTTGGTTGTTTTATTATTGATAGCATTTTTCACTTACTACATTTGATTTGAAATATTATACGGAACTTTGGAAAGTTTCCAAGGTATAGAGATCGCGAAACCTTATAGATTTTTCTTTAATAGAGACGATTAGTATATTGCATATTTTAATAGATTCGACTTGATATAGAGGCATTGAAGAAATGCCAATGCTTTTGGTGAATACGGATGGTCACCTGCGAAGGTCCAGACGACCAGGGAAACCACCTTGGCGTAGTCAATTTTAAGATAATGGCATCGCCGTGCGAAAAACGGTTAAGAATATTTTTCGCGACTTTTTTGTATTGGTCAGCAGTAAAACCCTTGCAAAATTAATACAAGCCCGGATGAGGGATGTAAAAAATCCTGATTCCCCCTCCCCTGAAATCGCCGTGCGAAAAACTGTTAAGAATATTTTTCGCGACTTTTTTGTATTGGTCAGCAGTAAAACCCTTCCAAAATTAATACAAGCCCGGATGAGGGATGTAAAAATCCTGATTCCCCCTCCCCTGAAATCGCCGTGCGAAAAACGGTTGAGAATATTTTTCGCAGCTTTAATGTATTGGCTAGCTGTAAAACCCAAGCAAAATTAATACATGCCCTGATGAGGGATGTAAAAATCCTGATTCCCCCTCCCCTGATAGTCTATACCACATAGACTGTTTTTTTTCTTCCCCATGAAAGGTTATCATAACCATTCATTAGTTTCCTGGACAAGTCGTTAAATGCAAGAAGGGTAAATCTTACGTAGAATTTTCTATTCTAAAATGCAAAGATCTATTTTTTGTCCGAATGTGAGATTACAAATTTTTTGTTGCATTAGGCTGATAATTTTGTTCTCCACACGTAAGATTTTCCTATATGACATAATGGCGGTAAACATAAACCAATAATTTAATTTTTGAAAATAAATGCAAAAGTTTACTTTCGAGATTAGAGTCCGAGAAACATAGATAACTCAAGCGAAATGCTAACTAACGTTATATAATCGCCGTAGAAATAAAAAGATAATATGGTATCCTATGCATTGTAGCATAAATGCAATGTTAATTCTTATAAAAATATGAGATATTTTTTTAAATGTAATGAGATAAGTATTCAGACGACTCAGAGTATTTTGAAAGACAGTAAAGTAGATGAAGAGAAGAAATTATTTCCATGAATAAAAATAATTAATTCAATACCGGATATGAAAAAATAGTGTAAACTATATAAATAATAAAAGGTAAACGTACGGATTATTGTTTGCTAAAGGAATGTACGCTGTCAACAATTTTGTAGTGTCAAGAATACGGCCTCAGCATAAGCTGTATTATACTTGAACGAAGAGCGAATAATTATTGCAAAGATTTTAGTGCTACGGGGCATGATTATAAAGAGTATGACATTTTGAAGTAGTAATGTTTTTGACTAGGTAAAAGATTTATCACGGGAGCTGTACTGTGGGTATACAAGTAAAAATAAAGATAATTGGAAGTGTCTTTAATGAGTAGTAAAGAAGAAGGTTGTATTAATCTCTTGATAACAATAATTGAGTAGACACAAATTGTGTTGCAACATTTTAAACAAAAACCAAAGCTGGCCGATTTTACGCAGTTAGAGAAAACTTGCTGATTTTGCCGTCCTTAATTAAAAATTTGTTCTAGAATTTTTTGAAATGCCGAAGAAACGCACGTGCGTGGAACCCGTCGGTTAATGGCGGAAGGTGCAGCCAATCGGACAATGAACAACTCACGGGGTAGGGAGTTTTGTTGTTAACTTATTCGCGAAGATAGTACCGATATGGGAGGGGCCAAAGTTCACAAGGAAAATGTCCACAGAATTTCCAAACTAGTTCGGGGCCGGAACTCAAGAAAAGTAGTCGTACGTGACACGACGGATTTAGGGGATATAAAAGGGTGGAAACCAGACTCCTAAGAGAGGAACGTTTCACCTGTCCAAATAGGGCGCTAGGAAGTAAATTAATCTTTTAATTCACAGGTAAACCTTTTGGGATTAAAGGATAATTCGCATTCGGTGAGTACCTTTACATTTTCCTAACCAAGGAGTGTTAGTGCCGAAACCTGTGAGTGAGTCCGTTGAGTTGTAGATTCAGATTCTGAACCCAGGGTAGAGGTTTCTTAGACCAGCAAACGGCCGGAAAGAGACCTCGCGATAGGGACGAAGTAGCGTCGGAGTACGCACAGCAGATTGTAAACTGGTAAAAATTTCATCTGACGCCCTGAGTCGGCAAAAAGGAACGATCGGCCAAAAATTATGTTTTCTTGTCTGGTGATATCTTGGTTAAATTTGGTTTTGTCTTAATTTGTTTTTTTATATATATTATATGTTTATTGGGGATATACTCATATATGCGTTGGATAAACTGGCTCACCAAAGTTTGCTGATATAAGGGAAGACCTATTGTAGTAGGCACCGATAGGGCTTAAATAGGGTGTAATTGTACCTGTCATTCCCAGGATTAGTGGGTATAAGTAATATTGAATTCCATAAAGTTATTAGCATATTTTCTTGTGTTAATTAAAAATCATAATTTGGGGAGTTACAGTTGTTTTGTCAGATTGTGCAACTAACAATATTTAAAGTTTGTCTTTTTCCCTTTTGTCTTTTAGATACATTGTGGGTTGGTTTTATTATTTCTAATTTTTTTTCATTTATTTTTTTTTTCAATATACGTGTCATTTTTTTGGTTGTTTACTTTTAACTCCTTCCTTCTTCCCATACAACCACCAGCATTTGCGAAGCCTGGGGACTTACTGTCTTAGAGGAGGCCAGGTGACGAAAACCAGAAGTTACCAAGGACTGAGAGTTAAGGCAGATAAGGGGCAGTAAGGTTCCTTTTATATTATTTATTTTCAGTTAACATTTACAGAGAAGGGTTCCCGGAGTCTTTCTCTCCAACACAAATTTTCATCGGGTGGTGGCAGCATTCCCCTTTTCTCTCAGGTTCTATATAATATATTTCTTTCCCCATTATACAACAGGTGAGGGCCAAACTGTTACAATATGCGTTCTACAAATTAGCACTACATTCGATAGTGTTTGCAAGATAACAGTTAAAGCATAGGAAGCTCTTTTTAAAAGGTCGTATTAACTCACTACCATAAAGTAGAAAAAGTTTGCTCTAAAACCAATAATACTAAAAATAACACAACCACCCTGCAACAACATCATGAATGGTCTCGTCACCTTTAGTTTGTCGATAAATAATCTCAGTATATCTCTTTATACTAAAAATTTTGAAAATTTAAGACCAGGGGTCAAATTTACAACAATTCCAATTCCCAGTGCTGTTTTTTGAATGATGATTGGTCCATCCGGTGAGATAAGGCCCTTTAAAAAAGGTCTTCCTAACGTTTAATTTTGGAAAACTACTGCAGCTGCATTACCAATTTTTAGGGCATAGATTGGGTATGGGAAGATTCCATTTCCAATGAATCAGTTTGAGAAATAAATTATTTAACAAAAATCGTTTAATTCAAATTATCTAAACAACAATTTAGCGTATTTGGGCTTACGCTCATATTGTAGGTTTTCTACTTCTGTTGCTCACTGACCAAAATAGCAAGTTTATGGGTAGATTTCGTGTACAAGGCAAAAATCTATTTTATTCCATTTTTTAGGTTCTTAGTAGTGAAAACCAAAATTACATCGATTAAAAATATTAAATTTTGTGCCAATTTTAATCACTAGAACAGTTACATGTTGGTTTTGTTCTACTATTAATTTTTGACTAAGTATATGCAACAAATAGTTTCTAAAATAAAGTCAGAAATTGTTGCTAAAAAAAATTTCGTCTGTGATTCTATTACTTTAAGTGAATGTTAAATCGATATTGTATTCTAACTTGATGTTTTATAAATTTATAATTTATAGATTACAAAAGTTACGATTTAGTGTTTATATTCCTTCCTTTTCAAAGAAATTATAATTCCATGTTTAATATTTTAACTTTAAGTGTAATTTGAAGACATAACTGCAAATAATGTTATATATTATGTGTTTTGTATTTATAATAAAGTTATCTAATTTTATGTTGAAATCTATTTTTTATTGTATCTTTAAGATTACGTACTTCCTATATAGTAAGGTTGGATGAGACAAGGATGACGAACTTATATGAGGATTTAGCTGAAAAAGTGTCCAGTTGAAAGCATTAAGTAACAAGTTCAAGAAGTGACCAGAATGGCGCTTTGCTAACTATAAAATAATATTTATGTTGAGTAGCAATTTTTGTCTTTTAATCAACCAAGAATATGTAAAATACATATATTTTTTCTAATTCTGAATGTAATAACTCAATATGTTATAAGTTACTTGAATATCTATAACATACACAAATAACTTACGCAGTTTAAAATTCACCATCATGCTACGTCAGCGCCACCCTTTGCCTTTCGCCGGACATTTTTTCATACAAAACATGCGCTCCTTGCTCCATTGTTATATTCAAAGACCTCAACCATTGATGGATTTTTAGCATTGAGTTATTACATTTTTAAAATGTTCAATCGTTTGATTATTTTTAAAAAATGATTAATTTTTCACTTGGCACCCGATTTTTTGAAAAATACAATTTTTGTTAGATATTTGTCGATTGAAATACATTTGCCGGTTAGTGATGGTTAATTATATAATAATTATATTCAGTCAGGTTTATTTTCATAAAATAGTGATGAGAGAATATATTTAATTAGCCATCATTAACCCGCAAAGGATTTTCAATGAAAATGTCTATCAAAACAAATAGGGTGCTAAGTGAGAAAAAATAATATTGCAATATAGTCCGTGGGTTCAATTTAAAATTATAAAACTAATATTCACTTTCACTTTTCTAGAACTTTATTTACATTAAAACAGCTGATTCAAATACAATAACAATCCCATATACGCTAGTCGTCGCGGTATAACTGAACTGGCGATCGTGGCGTGCTTCCTTTATAACACCAGCGTCGAATTCTCCAGTAAAAATCATCATCACTCCTTCCGCTGCCGAGTCTTTTCGAGAATCGTTTTTTTTTATCTTAAAGAGTTTGTTGTCATACTGAAATGAAACAGGGTCGGCTTTGGGTAAATTTCGTAACATTGCCCCCCCTTTAATTTTGATCGTCCCGATCAGAAACATCCCCTCCATGGTAGGGAGCGAGTCGATCTAAATTAACCACCTTCAATTTAGCCTTGGGGTTTCGACGGATCCGGTAGACGACGTCATTAAGCCTCTTGACCACCTCGTATGGACCATCCCAGGCGGGTGTAAGCTTTGGGGATTTACCCTTGCTCCGTTGGGGGTTGTACAGCCAGACTTTGTCCCTCTCCTGGAACCCGACTGAATTGGCCTTGAGGTCGTATCGCGTCTTCATCCGGTCACTGGTGGCCAACTTCTGCGTTCGGGCTAATTCGTGTATTGTCAGCATGTTATGTCGGAACTGGTCGGCATAATCGTCGATGTCTTGGGGAGGTTCTTCGGGGGAGCCAAATGCCAAGTCGCATGGTAATCGCAGCTCCTTTCCGAATATGACCTTGGCTGGGGTCAGGCCTGTACTATTATGTACAGCAGAGCGATATGCCAACAAGAATAGGGGAATATGCTCATCCCAATCACGCTGGTTATTGCTGACGACCTTGGATAGGTGTTGTTCCAAGGTCCTGTTGAATCTTTCCACCATTCCGTCTGACTGTGGGTGTAATGGTGTTGTTCTCGTTTTCCTGATCCCCAACATCGTGCACACCTTCTGGAAAACATTCGATTCGAAGTTACGCCCCTGGTCTGAATGTAGTTCCATCGGGACGCCAAACCTGCTAAATAGTTATTCTACTAGCACCTTCGCTACCGTGGTTGCCTCTTGGTTGGGTATCGCATATGCCTCAGGCCATTTGCTGAAGTAATCCATTGCGACCAGAATGTATTTGTTCCCCCTCTCAGACTCGGGAAACGGACCCGCGACATCGATGGCAATTCTCTCAAATGGGACGCCCACATTGTACTGCTGCATTCTGCCCTTGGTCCGGGTCTTCGGGCCCTTACTGGCTGCACACGTGGCACATTTGCGGCACCAAGCTCTGACGTCTTCGAAGTAGTTCACCCAATAGTACCGCTGGCGAACTTTGTCTAGGGTTTTATTCATACCCAGGTGGCCTCCAGTAATTCCATCATGTACTTCGGTCAGGATGGCTGGTATCTTTTTCGTCGGAACTACCAGTTGGGACTTGGTTTTTCGTCCATCAGCGCTTTCCCAAACTCGCTTGAGCATTCCATTGTCTACTCTTAGAGAGTCCCATTGAGCCCATAATGATTTCAGCACGCCGGAGTATCTAGCTACCTCGTCCCATCGTGGCCTGGGTGCCCCTCTCGTTTTGAGTGACAAGATTGGTTCGATGTCTGGATCAGCCATTTGGTCCTGTATGCACTGTTCCGTTGTCCAGTCCTCATTGGCCTGCACTCGGATCTGCCTGATGGAGATAGCCTCTCGCTGTTCCGTCTTCAGACAATGTCCGCATTCCGCTCTACAGGGTCTTCTGGATAGAGCATCGGCATTATTGTGCAAACGGCCGGCACGGTGTTCCACCTTGAAGTATTGCTGTAATTTGTCCATCCATCTGGCCAGTTGTCCTTCCGGTGTCTTCATGTCCAGCAGCCATTTGGTCTACAGCACTTATTATTGCAAGAAGTTCTTTTCTGGTGACGCAATAATTTCTTTCCGGTTTCGAGAGTCCACGGCTGTAATACTCGATCACCCTCTCTTCACCATCTTGCACCTGGGATAGGACGGCCCCCAAACCTGTGTTGCTGGCGTCGGTGTCTAAAATGAACTTGCCGGACTGTGTAGGAAAGGCTAGGATTGGGCTGGAACATAGTGCTACCTTTAGTCGTCTGAATGATGTTTCGCAATCCTGATTCCAACGGAAGGTCTCTTTCTCAGTGGTCTGCCGATGTAGAGGGGCGGCGATGGTGGCAAATCCCTCAACAAAACGTCGGTAGTATGAACAGAGACCCAAGAAGCTTCGGAGTTCATGCTTGTCTCTTGGGACTGGCCAATCACGGATGGCTGCTATCTTGTCTTCGTTGGTGCGGATTCCTGACTCGGACACGACGTGGCCCAAAAACTCTACTTCTTTTTGGAACAAGGAGCACTTCTTCGGGTTGAGTCTCAGGTTGGCATTATTAATTCTGGAGAATACTTCGCCCAGGTTTTTCAGATGGACATCGAATGTCTGACCCATGACTAGAATGTCGTCGAGGTATACTAAGCACGTCCTCCATGTTAATCCGCGCAGTACATACTCCATTAGCCTCTCAAATGTAGCGGGTGCATTACATAACCCAAAGGGCATGACCGTGAACTGAGACAGCCCTTTACTGGTGGAGAACGCTGTCTTCTCTCTGTCGTTTGCGTGTAGACCAACCTGCCAATATCCACTTTTTAGGTCTAATGTGGAGAACCAACGGGAGCCTGCTAGTGTGGTCAAAGTGTCATCGATTCGGGGTAGTGGATAGCTGTCTTTCTTCGTGACATCATTCAACTTTCTGTAATCCACGCAAAATCGGGTGGTTCCATCCTTCTTTTTAACTAGCACGACGGGAGCAGACCATGGACTGATGGATGACTCAATATCTCCATTTTGTAACATGGACTCGATGTGTTCCTCGACTGCCTGTTGTTGCCCCAATGGTAGTCGTCTAGGTGATATTCTTATGGGTTGAGCCTTTCCGGTATCTATTCGATGCTGGATGATGTTGGTGCGACCGGTGGTTCCATTTTTACTGTTAAAAATTTGCCAGTGTTTTGTGATAAATTGCTTGGCTTTGTTCTGGTTCTCTGGTGTCAAGTGTGTCAAATGGTCAGCAAACTGTTGTAGGAACTCTTTACTGGGCCCTGTCTCCTTCACCGACGTCTGGTACTCTTCTTCGCAATTGATGATGGTCTCTCTTGACCATTGGCAATTCTGATGTCGTTGTTGGACAAATTCAGGACTCTGATTGGTATATCTCGTCCGGTTTTAACTATAGCCCGTCCAACCAAGTAGTCATGAGCTGAGTGTACGGGCTCCACCATTCCAACGCAGCTCCCAGGATTGCTGTCTAGCTGCCCATGAATAATCTGTTCCGTTCGACCGGGAATTCTAGCTGAAGACTTTGCCACAATCCATGCTTTTTATGGGGTACCAGGACTGATGTGTTGACGGGCTGACATGGACTCGCCGGTGACTGTTCTGAGCGGCCAAATTGGACTTGGCAATCTCATTTAGGAACCGCTAAATCCCCGGATGGATAAGGTTTTGGGGGCTGGTGGAGGGTTAGTCAGCATTCGCCCCCTTATGCTGACTGGTGACGGTCCCGAACATCAATCACTCGACAATCGAAGTGTCCTGTCCGTCCGCAGCAGTAACATGCCCCTTTGGTGCCAGTTCTTTGTGACCGGTCTAATATTTGGTTGGTTCAGACTCGATGACATCAAATCCATGCTGAACGATGTCGTCCCTAAATAGCCGTTTAGCCTTAGGATATTTATAATATATATATAATATATATATATATTATAATATATATATATATATAATATATATATATTATCAAATTAATATTAAGGTTTTGCTGAGTCATAATTAATGCACGCTAAAATATAAGGATTTTGTATATTTATTTGGGTCCATTCCCAGTATGAAATCGTCCACAATATTCGAAACTACCAGGACCCTATGCTGAGGTTGCTACTATACAAAGGATCATGTTGTCCCCTATCTGTAGCACGACATTGGAAACTACTTTGCAAACTGCAGTATCAAAGTCTCATAAAGTGGACGACTTTTCTAACCCTGTAGTTTCAGTGTCATCCATCCTGTCCGCTACAGAACTTTTGATGTTATTAATTAAATGAAGCATGGACTAAAACCGTACTTTTTGACCGCCGGTGTTCTATATCACTAAACTGTTCTGAGCTGGATGTTATTGGTAACTAGTTACCTCTTTTTCCGGCCGAATGTTAATTCATTGTTTGTTAAATTATCTGATGAACTGCTATTACGGACTCTCAAAATTCGCCAAACATATCGTATGGACTTGGCAATGTTTCAACTTTCAGAGCCTGTGAACAGCGGCGCCGGTAATCGATGTTTGGTGATGGTAACTGCTCGCCCAGTATGATTGATGCAGTCTAATAAGCTCGATTCTAGCTGATGTGCTGTAACACTAAATTTCGTTTGTCACAGATGTCCACCCCGTTGTTAAACTGATATAACTGCACTTTGGCTTAGGTAACAAAATCCCCGTGGGAGTTGGTGGTTTAACTCTAAGTACTAGATAAAATGAAAAAGGCAATAGTCTTGCTAAATGCTCGTAATGGACTTGTCACTGGCTTTAGTTTCTAAAGCAGTCTTGCCGCGGAAACCCTAATACTCAGCTATACAGCTGGAAGACTTGAATGTAAGCTACCTGTTTACTCTTGGTCCTATTCTGATCCGACATCTGTGGCTGCTTCTGTTGGTGCCATACTATCCCTGATTGCAACGTCGCGGTCCTGATCTTCGTTCATCTCGGTGGCCTTAAATCTTACTCAAAAGACAATCACTTGTGTTAAGTGTGTTAAAAATTTCCGACGGGAAGTGTCCTGTCCGTCGATTGAACGCAGCGGTAACATGCCGATGAGTTCCTCTGGTGCCAGTTCTTTGTGACCGGTCTAATATTTGGTTCAGACCAGCCAGCAGCGCTTGAAATGGTGATTCTGACTCTTCCTGGTTAAAGGAAACTGCTCGGACCCTCGGCTTGGACATGTTCATGACGGCCTCTACTTCCAAAGCCCGAAGTAGAGCTTCATTACTTTTCTTGACGCCACTTAGTCTTAGATTTCGTTGTACTTCCACATCTCTGATGCCGTTTATGAAACTTTGTGTGGCCAACTGGTCTTTCGTTTCCTCTGGCAGGTCTGGGTAGGACAAGTGAACTAACCGTCTAATTTCTGCTTCGAATTCTTGGAGGCTTTCACCGGATTTTTGCGTTTTTCACTCAGTTGGACTTGGTATACCTGGCTCAAGGATTGATTGTCGTAACGTTTGTCCAGGATGGCGATGATCTTGTCGAAATTGCCTTGTTCCTCGACTGGAATGCTTTGGAGGAGTTCTAGGCCCGGACCTCTTAACGAAATTACCAGAGAAGTAGATTTTTCTTGATTATCCCATCCATTAGCAGTAGCCACGGCCTCAAATTGCCGTTTATACATGGGCTAAGATGAACTGCCGTCGAATGAGGGTGGTTTACTAAAGGAACCTTTGGTACTCACGGTGTTCTGGTATTTTCCTCGCTGTAAGTCCTGTTGCATTTTTTTAATTTCTGTGTCTAGTTTATTTTGGATGGCACTGATTTTATCTTGTACTTCACTGTGTACTGTTTGCTTTTGATGGAACTGATTTGATCTTGAACTGTGTCTTGAATTGAACTGATTTCAAATTTTACCTGGCTTTGGATGGAATCGAGATCATCTACTTTTGTTTCAAGAGTATCCACGGTATTTTTTATGGTCTTAATGTCATCATTTATCTCTTTTATATCTGACTCAACTATTTACATTCTTTCATTAACTGTTTCATTAACTTGTCCTACTATTTGCATTAATTGTTCGAACTGCATTTTTCTTTTTTCTTCAGTTATTTTCAATTCATTTTGTCGCTTAAATTCAACTTGTTCTTGTTTTTCTTCAAATAATTTAAAATCATTTTGTGGTTTTTCTTCTAATAATTTAAATTCATTTTGTCGTTTTAAGTTCAAGTTGATCTTGTTTTTCTACAAATTTCGAGAATAATCCTTCAATTAAATTATGTTGTTCGCTTTTCATCGTAGTGACAAGATTTTCTAATTCTATTTTACGTTTTTCATCAAAGGATTTTACTAACCTTTGTTGAATTTCTTCTTGATGTTGTTTTTCCTTCTTGTCACGTTTTTCTAGAATCTGTGCAATTTTTTCGCCCAGTCCCTCTGTAACCTGCTTGACTATTTTTTTGGTAGTTTCGTCCATACTACGGGTTTCCATAAATCAAATTAGGATTTTAACTGCACTTAATCCTTCACTTCTAACACCAAATTGCAATATAGTCCGTGGGTTCAATTTAAAATTATAAAACTAATATTCACTTTCACTTTTCTAGAACTTTATTTACATTAAAACAGCTGATTCAAATACAATAACAATCCCATATACGCTAGTCGTCGCGGTATAACTGAACTGGCGATCGTGGCGTGCTTCCTTTATAACACCAGCGTCGAATTCTCCAGTAAAAACCATCATCACTCCTTCCGCTGCCGAGTCTTTCCGAGAATCGTTTTTTTTATCTTAAAGCGTTTGTTGTCGTACTGAAATGAAACAGGGTCGGCTTTGGGTACATTTCGTAACAATATATATTTTTAAATAAATAATTAACGCTCAAAATAGATAGTAGTAAACCATCTAACGATTGTAAATTAGAAAGTTGCAATAATTCAGTATGGGGCGCTAAACATCTATGGCCAGCTCAACCCTTATACGTAAAATCCGTTGCGAAAGATTGGCGCGTAATTTGCAGCAGTTCAATACTCATATAGGTATATGCCTTTACCTATCTGCTTAAATCTGTATTGATATGTGCAAAAATGTAGTGCGCACTAGGCTTGGGTCGTTCGTGAATGAGTCGTTCAAAACGAACGACTCTTCTACATGTGCCACGAATGAGCGGCACAGTTAAGTCAAATAGCTCGTTCAGTTCGCCATTAATAGAGTCATTCAGCTCGAGCGAGTCGAGAGTCATATGATGTGCTAAACATTCAACGTTCAATCACCAACTACACTCGTTCATCTTTCGACCGGCACAGTCACCTCGGCTCGGAGCAGTGGAGACAAAAGAGCCGTCAGCCGTCTGGTTCATGAGATGAAAGGTATTTTAAATTTTTTTATTTTTAGGTTTTATTTTCAACGAATCGATGAGTGGGTATTTTAAATTTTTATTATGACAGGCACTAAGGCACAGGATTGTTATTGTTTTGCAGTGTTTTTGTTATATAAATTTCTATTTGGGTTATAAGTAAGCATAATAATTTTATTTGTTAAGAAAGTTTAAAACATTTACATTTTAATGTTTAGAGTTTTTTGCTTATTTTTGTTGCCAAATAATACAAAAATAAGAATTTTGTATTTACTTAAATTAATGATCTTTAAATTATGACTCAGCAAAACTTTAATATTAGTTTGAGCATTAAACTACACAAGTAGAGACATTATATAAATCCGCCTAAGGCTAAACGGCTGAGCTTTAGGAGATCGTTCAAATGAACGACTCATTGTTTTGGTGAGCTGAACGAAATGAGCCGGCTCACTAAAAAGAGTCTTAAAACCCAACGCTAGTGCTCACACATAGTGCCAGGTAAAGCAGCCGCCGGCCCCAATGTTAAAGCTTTTTAACAAAACAAAGATGCAGCTTTTAACACATTTTTTCTTAGAAGTTTGGTAAAGTTGAAATGACTGTTCTGAAAAAAGTTAGTTTAAACACAGAGTTATAAACAAAAGGGGCTGCCGTCTCGGATTGCAAGGGTCCCACTAAATGGAGAGAAATAAAGAAAGAAATATGTAGAGTTCCTATGTAATAATTTTATGAGAATTTAAAATAAATTCATATTGTCATATACAAAGTGAAACAGAAATCAGAATATGGGGTAATAGTCAGTTTATTTCAATAGTAGTTTGGTTACGGCATTGAACAATTAGTTTTTTAGCGGCAGGTTTTCTTATATAGTAAGTATAATCTTCAGATCCGCTAGGAAACTCTCATCGTTTTTTTGCATACTCTTCCTGAAATGGTTCGTAGTACTAGATTATGATTATGAGTATTGCCAGAGCAGAAAAAAATTATTTAGCCAATATTTTAATTTTAAAATTTATTAATAAATCATTAGTTATAAAATGTTGTTCAAATCGTTGTTTGAAAAATTATGTACGTTTCAAATTCCTATTAGATCAAAGTAAGTATTAAAACTGTTTATTTTTATTATTGAGAATATATAATGGAACTGGTCACGTATTTATAATTGTACTTTACCTAGAGTTCTGAAATGTATTGGAAATGTTACTCAAAAAAATACGTACTAGTTAAAATGCTACAAGGATTGTTTTTAAATATTTTTGGAAGCAAAATAACTAATCGAGCCCCAGTAAAGTAATGGCGCCACATACTGGAATACGTTTGCGTACTTATGTACCTAGGTTCATAGACAAGAAGACCGATGTTCTATGTGCTCTTGAAATCGTAGTTTTGTGGTCTTAGTAGCATGTCTTTTGTTTTGTGAATCATCTGTTTAGTGCATAGAACAATGATTTAAATAGAAGGGAAGCCCTTATGGGAGACACGAGCGCTGTTTTCCAATTAGCGCACAATTGAGCACAGTGCGGCACAGTGCTAGCACTGAGTGTTCCAATTACAGCACTGGCTCGCACAAATGAGCACAACAAATAACTGTGCCTTTGGGATGTTTTATGTAAGTTTACTAAGTAAACATAAAACTTTATCATAAAACATGAAGTATGTTCCAATTAAGGCCCGAAAATTACGGTACAGGGCGACACAAAAACACTTTGTGCTCTAGTAATTGGAAAACAGTCATTATTGAATTATTCTGTAAATAATTTACGTACACATAAACGTCAATTGACAACCTATGAGTAATACACGTTTAACCTTATGTTGATCAGTGTACTCTACCGGTTGGTTTAAAAAAAAACATGTTCCAATTAACGTCCTAAAATTGCCGCACTGTGCCGCACAAAATCACTTTGTGCTCTGGTAATTGGAAAACAGCAGAGAACACTAAAAAAGCTTTTCCCTGCATCCGTATGAGGACGCTGATATCGGATTTTTTGTAATTTCTTTACAGTTTTCTTTAACATAAATTTTAGCAATATAACTCATCAAAGTTGATTGTCGTTATTAATTTATTAACCTTAAAAATATGGCGTTTGTTATCACAAAGCTGAAAGCTGTATGATCTGTGGCTGAAAGCAGTGTTGTTCAAAGAGATTAATACTGTAGAGCACGTGAAGTAGCGAAATTCATGTAATATCAATAGAAAGAGAGAGAGAGAGAGAGAGAATAAGCGTGTCGTTCCTGATTGGTCAGTGTCAGTGGTGACGCCTACTATTGGTAGGGTAAAGACATAGCAAGCGCTCCCTGATATTGTCTTTCTCTTTCTATTGTTATTACACTGCCACTTACAGTGGCTGTTTTCCAGTTAGCAGAGCACAAGTGATTTTGTGCCGCATTTTTACGATGTTAATTGGAACAAGGTTGTTTTAAAACCAACCGGTAGAGTACACTGATCACCATAAGGTTAAAAGTGTATTACTCATAGGTTATCAATTGACGTTTATGTGTACGTAAATTATTTACAGAATAATTCAATTCCAATTATAAGAGCCCAAAGTCTTTTTGTGACGCCCTGTACCGTAATTTTCGGACATTAATTGGAACATACTTCATGTCTTATGATAAAGTTTTATGTTTATTTGGTAAACCTACATAAAACATCCCAAAGGCACAGTTATTTCTTGTGCTCATTTGTGCGAGCCCATAAAGAAAATAAGAACAGAGTGTTCGATTCCAAACGGAACATCGGAAACAGTACATCAGCGGCACTATGCTCATTGGGGGTTGAACTAACCTGAAAAGCGGGAAACTCAAATTTGATATGTGGTATATTCCAATTTCAATAATTTGATTAAACGAATTTTTAGGTTATGAAATAATTTCAATCGATTGATTCGATTGAAATATTTTCAAAACCGTGTGATTTGATGTTGGTGAAAGATAAGGAAATAAAACTACGTAATACTCTACAAAATTTAATCATAAATTAAATTCAGAACATAACCATGTATAATAATTTATGCAAATTTCCATCATACCACTAAAAACTAACAATACTATATTCTGAGAAAACAGAGTATGAACCCTGAGAAACAATACAAATAATTATCCTAAAAACATGTCTAAATATTGTGTACATGCCAATGTATTTTAATAAACAATGAATTGTCAACAGTAAAAACATTTCCTTCAAATATCAGTAATCAAATATACATCAAAGTACTAAATTTAAAGCTAGTCTGTGTTCTATTTTTATAATTTTTGAATACCTTGAAAGTTTTTACATTATATGTTAAAAAAGAGGCAATTGCTTACTGCATCAAACATTTATGCATACAATTTGTCTTAAATTATTCATTTTAGATACCTACTCTAATTTTGTAAATATATGGTTGGCTTATCCCATGCATTTGAAAGATGTTTGATTGAGATGCTTTTGTAATGTTGATTATCCTGGATAGCAAAACTTTTTAACAAATCTATATCTTAGAAAATCCAAAGGAAAAACACTACATGATCATAACGGTCATTTTAATTTATGTTTTATTCATGACTGCAAATCTGCCCACCAATTGAACTGAGGATTGCACCAACGAATATAGAAGAATATATAAGAGTCTATATTCGTTGGCAGTATGCTCCAACTATCAGAACTACTTGTGAAACTTGAATATCAGCCCCATTACCTTCCAACTTGTTAGGACATAGTGCTAAAATTGCTAGATGTACAATTGTTTATGTGAGTGGGTACATCCAGAAGTTATTAAAAAAATATTATTATAATTGTAATGATTGTTTACAAATTGTAAACTCTAATTTAGAATCAGAAGATTGTGAATTCATTGATGCTAGGTAGGATCCATGAGGACATTGGCGCAAGTACCAAATACATATTTAAATTTTTTAATAACACATTTTTTATCCTCCTTATATTTCTTAATTCCAAGATTGTGTTGCAAGCAGAACATTTCTCAAGAGTTGTGACCAAGTGTTACAACACAATTATTTATTTAATCCTTTGAATTGTTTGCAACAACACAATCTTGTTAATAAGCTATGCCAACTCCTAGTTAAATGTAGTTTTGGTGGTGTAGAAGTGTAAATAATATTGCCTAGGGAAGAGACTACAAATTTTCTAAATATTTAGCTTTAAAACCAAATATAGTTGATCCTATAAAAGTCCATGCATTTAGATAATTTCAGTCAAAACAAAAGTTTAAAAACTGTTGGCAATTTTCAAATCTTTAAATGTTTTTTTACAAACTGTACCTTAGGAAAAAAATTTATTTATATTTCATGATCTAAAATATAAAATGAATTTACAATATTTTCTAACTGTAAATTTCACACTTAACTATGTGAATATGGATTCAATATTACTAATTGTTTTTTTAACGAATCTCTATTTTGTATAGCTAAGTCATGAACATGTTTTTATCTAAAATATTTTATAAATTTCTGTATTTATTTTTGTTAATACACTTATTTCAATATGCTTTAATTGTTTTATTGAAAGTGTGCATACATATATTTAATAGCAAAAATCTCATGCTGAAAGTATGCTTTTTTTTCAAATTTTGTATGTTTTTGTTACATTTATAAAACATAATTTGTTCTCATTAAAATTATTTTTAGAAAATGTTCCTACCCTTACTAAAAAATAAGGTATCAGCTGGAAAGAAACATCATGGAAACATCTGGAACACTTTGTATATATTTGAATAATTTAGTGTCATATCTACCGCTAGATATCAGCACCTGTAAAGTTGAGAAGATTAGTTCAAGTATTGACTAATAGAGGGCGCTGATTGCAACTAAAACTTTCCCCTGTGTTCCAAATTGAAACACGTGAGTTTCCCTTCTATACAGTTCATTTTTCTATGGTTTGTGTTTGATCTGTGGTTTAGTTCTGTGGTTTAGTTTCTCTTGTGTGATCTGTGGGTTTAGTGTTTTGTGCAGGCCAAGTTACAAAGGTAGAATAGTGGTAAAGCGATTAAATGAAGTGAATGATATTAACTCAGTCCTAAAGAATTGTAAATTAACATTATACTTGTGAAATCTTTAATACGCGGGCGTAATATAAATTACTGTAAGCAATAGTGGTGAGGGTAAGAAATGCAAAGTGATTTTGAAAGTGGAGGCAGCAATATTCCAGACGCCATATTTGTTATGGCGATGTTATCACGTCCCTATTTCCCAAAAACGGATAATAGTTTTCGGCGATTTTAGCAGTTATAATTAGTAGCGAGACTTGACTTGATTGTTGCTGTTGATTTTTCAAGTGTAAATTCGGATTTCGTTATGCTTAACGTATTCGTGAAAAGGTAGACTAGCGTAAGCATTGAACTAGCAGTGTTAATGAATATACTTTTGTGGTGCTCGGTTTAACTAACTGTTGAGAATGAACTGTATAAGAGAAGTGCCGTCGATAGTTCCTAAATGTGAAGAAATTATTGATGTCGGTAAGTAATCCTTAAATCCTTTATTGTTACTGACGCTTTGTCATTTCAGTTGTCAAATTATTCTTGCCATAAAAAAGTTACGAGGGCAATAATTTTGTTTATTCGTCCTTAAACGTCCGAAGGACGAATATAGTGCATATTAAACCGTCACATGATTTTTCAAATGCTCAGTTTTTTATTTATGTTTAGCCCTTTTTTATATCCAAAAGAAAAACAATTGAACAAAATAAAGAGTTAACCAATTATAATACAATTTATACCATTTCTTATATTTAAATAGATAATGATTAAATTTTCAAACCAAATATTCAAAATTAAGAAATTTATTTGATAATGAGAAGGTCCACCCCGATTCGTGGTTTTCCTTGTCATTCGCTATGTTCACAGGTGGTATTCGCAAGTTGGTCCCCATAGCACGAATTTGTGTTTACACATTTAAGCCAGTGTTAGAGCCTCCAAGATCGTGCGATTTAACGCCGCTTGACTATTTTCTGTGGGGATATGTGAAGTCGCGAGTCTACGCCGATAAGCCCGAAACGATTGAACACTTGGAGGACAACATTCGCCATATACGGCCACAAATGGAAAAAATCATCGAAAATTGGACCTCCAGATTAGACTATGTCCGAGCCAGCCGTGGCGGTCATTTGCCAGAAGTCATATTCAAATTATAATGCCAGAAGATTATCTTTCGAATAAAGTAAATTTCATGTCAATTTAAAAAAATATATCCTTGTTTTATTCCATTTTAAAGTTCTATAGCTCTAAAAAAAACACCCTTTATTACCTCTATGTGTTTATACATTGTAGGTTTGTTTTTTTTCTGCCGATTTTGATGCAGAGTAGCATGTCATGCAATTTTATAGTTGGTCATGTGAGGAAAAGTAAAAAACACATAAAAAACATTGCAGGCCGAAGCTATATCGTTTGCGCGATATTTCGATCTGGCCCCCGCGTGTCGTCTGATAAATTCGCGAATAATTCGCCAAAGGCTTTGGGTCATGATTGTACTAGTTTAGAACACTATTCCAAATATGTGTAAGAAATTCAGAACGTCAGAAATTTTTCAGACCGAAGTTATATCGTTTTCGCGATATTTTAATCCTGCATTCATTTGCTAAATTCGCGAATAATTTGCTAACAGCTTAGATATTTGATTTCATTCATTCAGAAGACTATTCCAATCGTGTCTAAAAAATTGAAACAAACAAATCTTGAAGATCAAATATATAAGGTTTGTTAAATTCGCAGATAACGGGCAAACAGCTTAGACTAATTCGACGGTGTGTGTGCGAAATAAGTCGCGAATGGCCCTGATCGGCGACTTGATTTACCCAGCAAATATTATGAATCATACAACGAAAAAGTGCACAGTATAACATCTTGCAGAAGAAAAATTCATAGTTAATAAGCATATCATACTTCTACGCATTTAATAAATTCGCAAATATTTCAGGTTCATAATCTTAAATTTTCTAATTTAGGAAAAATATCGCTTAATATTCACCGTTCTATTTAAAAACATCACATTCAATCATTACTTCTATAAAACGGGCGCATGTTATGTCCCTGGTTCTAAGCGCAGTCGCTGAGTGTCTCGGCCGCCAGCTTCAGCTTCCCGGGCTCTGAGCATCTAGTCCCCTTACCGGCACCCTTTATAAATTTAAGGGTGTTTATTGTTAAATTCATTATGGAAATTTGTTTAAAAGTAATGTTTTTGAATAATTTAACAAATATTTGTCGTTCGAGATTGATTTTTTTAACAGTATCTTCCAAAGTCAATAATTTACTTAACAGCTGATAATTTGAATATAACAACTGAATATTGTATTATACTCGTAATATTGACTTTCTTTCTGCATTCAATTATACATACTATATGCATTGCGAAAGACTGGCACTCTGTCAGAAACGCATTAATTGCACACTTTGGCGATCAAAGAGATGAAAACGGACTTTTGTTTGATTTAGATCAGTTAAGACAAACTAATGAATCCGCATTACAATTTTATACCAGGGTAATGTCAAATCTCAGTGCATTACACAATTATTTAGACACTCATGAACCCATTGCCGCGTACAAGCAGGTAAAGAAAACTTTTTACAACACACATGCTCTCAAAATATTTTTAGCTGGTCTCAGAGAACCATTAGGCTCTACAATTCGAGCGATGAAGCCTACTGGGTTGGCTTAAGCTAGACAATTTATAATTTCTGAAATTAACATACGTCATTTGCAAAAACCTATTGAAAATTTAAACCAAAACCACAAAATTTTCAAAATCAACCACAAAACTTTAAACCTTTTCAAAATAATTTTGCTTTACAACATCATGTACCATTATTTCAACAAAATGTACCTCAGTTCGTAAACCCTATTCAACCACCATTTACACTCAGACCAATAAATATTCAACCACGTCCTGTACCCTACCAAAGACTACCAACGAATAGTCAAGTTTTTGGAAGACCCAGGCCACCAATTAATGTTTGGAAGCCAAATAATAATTCAAATAATCATACTAATATTCAAAATAGACCTCGACCCGTACCAATGTCAGGTGTATCAAATTTTTCTAATCATACTGCTAACACTGTTATCCCAAATCCTCGTTACCAACCGAAGAAATTTGGAGAAATGCATAATTTTGATTACAATGATCCTAATCAATATTTTTATAATAACAGTAATGAAACAAATATAACTGAACAATCTTATTATAACAATCAATATTGTTTTAATGAACCGAACTATGATGAAAGTGAATTTTACTCAAATTCATCACAAACAGTTCATGACTCTAACATAACTCATCAAAATGAAACTTCTAATTCTGAAAATCTTAATGAACCCAATGACCAAAATTTTCACGATCCCAGCCAAAATTCGAAAATTTCATAGAAATGCATTCAATTTACGATCGCAAAGATTTACCTTACATTAAAATTGCTAATCCTCCCTTAAAATTACTGATTGACACTGGAGCAACGAAATCTTTTCTCAACCCAGATATTGGTGAGAAATATTTTTCTGATTACCTTCAAAAAGAAACTTTCACAATTTCTTCTATTTTCCAAACAACAACTCGAAACCTTTGTGTAAATATTCCAGCATTCTCAAAATTCAATACCAAACAACCCATTAAGTTTTATCTTTTCAAATTCCACCATTTTTTCGACGGTCTAATAGGCTACGATACTTTGAAAGATCTTAAAGTTCAACTTGATCTTAAAAATTATAAAATAAAAACACCTTCAGCAGAAATTCCTTTATCACACTATGAAGCAAAAGGAAAACTTTTATTCTTTGCTAGAATAGAACCCTTCACTATCGAAACAGCAAAAATTCCTGTTAACATAACAAATGGACAAATTCTTATTCTAATTAACTGATACTACAATTGCAATTTCCACAAATTACGTTTTTTTGAAAACTGTCCGACGCGTTTCGACTAATGTCTTTGTCAAGGAACTAGACCAACTTTTGGTCTAGTGGAGTTGGTCTAGTTCCTTGACAAAGACATTAGTCGAAACGCGTCGGACAGTTTTCAAAAAAACATAATTTGTGGAAATTGCAATTGTAGTATCAGTTAATTATTATAATGAATTTCCAACAAGTATCGGCCGAATCAATTCAGCAAATTCTTATTCCCCAAACCAAATTATTCAATTGTGTAATTCGAGAAGGATTAACAATTTCAACAAATGGTTACGCCCCTGTCGATATTCAAAATTCCACACCACATGTCCAAGAAATTTGTTTATATAAACCAATAAATGCAAATTCTTTTACCGAAAATGACTTTGAATTTTATCATGTTCAAATCGAACCCTCATTTATTGACTATCAAAACAACGTAACAAATTTACTTCGAACGGACCATCTCAACCCTGAAGAAAAATTTCACCTTGAAAAACTTTGTAAAAACTATTCTGACATATTTCACCAAGACAATACTAAACTTACTTTTACAAACCAAGTTGAACACAGGATAAAAACCAAAGACGAAATTCCAATTTACACCAGATCTTATAGATACCCGATCATTCATAAAGAAGAAGTCCAAAAACAAATAGATGAAATGCTAACTCAAGAAATAATTAGGCCAAGCGATTCACCATGGTCTTCACCTATTTGGGTAGTGCCCAAGAAAGCTGACGCATCTGGAAAGAAAAAATGGAGAATAGTAGTTGACTATAGGAAGATTAACGAAAAAACAATCGATGATCGATACCCTATTCCCAATATATCGGACATATTAGATAAATTAGGAAGAAGTCAATATTTCACCACCCTTGACCTAGCAAGTGGTTTTCATCAAGTAGAAATGCATCCAGATGATATACAAAAAACAGCATTTAACGTAGAGAATGGACACTATGAATACTTAAGAATGCCTTTCGGATTGAAAAACGCCCCCGCGACTTTTCAGCGTGTGATGGACAATGTATTAAAAGAATACCTTAATAAAATTTGCTTAGTTTACATTAACGACGTAATTATATTTTCAACTTCCCTTCAAGAACATTTAGTTAACTTAAAGAAAATTTTTCAAAAATTTCGAGAACATAATCTCAAGGTACAATTAGATAAATCTGAATTTCTCAAAAAAGAAGTAGCATTTCTAGGCCACATAATAAATAACGCCAGAAGGTATCAAACCGAATCCAGATAAAATAAAAGCAATCCTAAATTATCCAATACCTAAAACAACTAGAGAAATAAAAAGTTTCCTCGGACTCCTAGGTTATTACAGAAAATTTATTAACAATTTCGCAAAAATAACTAAACCATTTACCAGTTGTTTAAAAAAAGGAGCAAAAATTGACATCAATGACCCTATTTGCATAAAAACTTTTGAGGACTGTAAAAAACTTCTAACTAATGATCCAATACTTATACGACCAGATTTTACTAAAGAATTTATATTCACCACCGACGCTAGCAACGTAGCAATTGGAGCTATACTATCGCAAGGACCCATTGGTCAGGATAAACCCATTGCATACGCATCCAGGACTTTAAATGATGCAGAACAAAATTACCCAACAATTGAGAAGGAGCTACTAGCCATAGTTTACGCAACTTCTTTCTTCAAATGTTACATAGTAGGAAGAAAAATAAAATTAGTCACCGATGACAAGCCCTTACAGTGGATAATGAATGTTAAACAACCAAATTCCAGACTAGTAAGATGGCGATTGAAATTAGAAGAGTTTGATTATGAAGTCATTTATAAAAAAGGCAAGTTAAACACCAACGCAGACGCATTATCAAGAGCAGAAATTTATCCAACAGACACGTCATCAAATGTTTTACCAATTTATGAATACATGGACGAATTTAATAGAAATATAATGGAAAATCCCGAAGCAACTTCCCAAAATTCAGACGAAAGTGAAGAAAATCAAGAAAGACTCTCACTTGTCCCGGAAGTAGATCCAGAAGACGGAAATCAAACTGTCCACACTAGTAATGAAGATCCAATCTTAACAATTGACATCACGGAAAAACCTCTAAATTATTTCCAAAATCAGATTATGATAATAAAAACTGACCATAATTGCAGAACAGTCAGAAAGAAAATTTTCGAAAATCCAGTACTACGAACAAGATGGCAAATTTATGTTTCCCCGGAAAATTTCCAACAAGCTTGTATTAAATTTCTAAAAGAATATGGTGTGCCTAAACGTCAATACGTATTTTATTTCCAAAATGACGATAATGACTATCTTTATAAAAATATGTGCAGATTTGTACCGCTCATTTTCAAAAACTCTGCTTTTAAACTATTAAAATCAAACAAACTACTTTCCGACGTAACTAAAGTAACTAGACAACAAAAATTAATTAAATCACAACATGAAGGAATCACTAACCATAGAGGAATGCATGAAACCATCAATGAACTGAAATTAAAACATTACTGGCCAAAATTAATTGACGATGTAAAAAACTTCATAAATAACTGCCTTATTTGCCAGCAGGTAAAATATGAAAGACACCCACCACTTATAAAATTGCAATTAACACCCTCACCGAAAAAACCTTTCGAAACCCTACATGTAGGTACATTCAAATTCGATAATGTCACTGCATTGACAATATGCGATAGTTTTTCAAAATTCGGACAAGCCTACATTTTGCCAAGTTTATCAGCTATTCATATTTATCAATCCTTGTTACAATTTATTTATTCTTATAAAATTCCTGAAAATATAATTTCAGATAACGGAACAGAATTCACGCAACATTTAATAAAAGAATTTTCAAAACTTTATAAAATTAATTGGCATTATACTTTAGCCTTAAACCCAAACAGTAATTCTATTGTTGAAAGATTTCACTTAGAACATTTAAGAAATCTTTCACTTTTGAAACCACAACTAACTTCTTTCGAAATATTAATCTACGCTATAACAGGCTAGAACTCAATACATTCAAGCATAAACCAAAAACCAATTGATCTTTTATTTGGACATCTTGAATTAAAAGACCCTATCGAAATAGATAATTCGATACAACCGATCAATCATCAAATAAACGAACATAAAGAAACCATGTTAGAACTTTATAAAAATATTAACCAAAAATGCTCTGACAAAAAACAAAAGGTAATTACTAAACTTAACGAAAAAAGAAACGATCCACCCGATATCCAACCAGGAATCAGCGGTTATAAAAAACTAACGGAGCGACAATCCAAAACAAAACCCCTTTACAATCGAGAACATATTTTAAGATCTAACGAATTAACATTAACAACCCCTCACGGTACTTACCACAAACAAATTTTTAAACCTCAAAGAAAATTCACCAAACAATTTTTGCAGGATAATCCTGATGACCAACAACCTGATAACGTCACGGAAAGTTCAGATTCAGAACCTGAACAATAACCCCGGAATTTTAATTTTCAAATAAGGAACCGCAAGAATTAAAATTGGTTCTCACTCTTTCCTTCATTATAATCCCATCAATTCAATCAAAACCCAAATTTTTAATATAATAATATATACTCGTGAATATGAACACATTGGTAATTTAATGAATCAAACTACCCTTAATTATAAAATGGAACTTTATACTAGCCACCAACATCTGAAATTTGAAATTGATAATGTAAATAAAAAATTAATTTCAATTTTCCCCAATCAAAGATACAAAAGAGGCTTATTGAATCCTCTAGGTAGCATTATCAAATCTATAACTGGAAACATGGATCAAGAAGACGCTAAGGAAATCTATAATAGCATTTCACAATTAGAAAATAATCAAAACCAGATTATTAGAAATGTAAATAAACAAATATCTCTAAGTACTAAATTGGTCAATGGTATAAATGAAACAATTACGTCAGTTACGACAAATCAAAAATTAATTTCAAATAAGGTTGAAGAATTACGAATTGCTCTAAATGAAACAAAATTCGGTTATGAACATTTTGAAATTCGAGAAATCTTAAATCATGTAAAACTTAATTTAGACTCAATACTTAATTTTCTGACTGAAATCGAAAATGCTATAAGTTTCGCTAATCTAAACACTTTGCATCATAGCATTATTTCACCAGAACAACTTAAACATTTAATAAACATTCTTTCTGAAATTCACAGCCATACACAAATATTATTTGATAAGAACAATTATTTTGAATATTACAAAATCGTTAAGACAAATATTCTTTACACTGAAGATAAATTAATATTTTCTTTAGAATTTCCACTAGTTCATTCTGAAGTTTTTAATCATTATCACTTATATTCGATTCCGAATATCAATAATACCATAATTATTCCTCCTCAACCTTTCCTCATATTGAGTAATGACCAATATCAATACCAAGAAGATCCATGCCAAGAAATCAACCCCAACTACTTGTGCCAAACAAACAGCCTGGTGCCTACACACGAAAATTTAGACTGCATCACATCAATCCTATCGATGGAGACAAACTTAGAAAAATGTCAACAAGTTCCTGTCAAGTTAATCAATTATTGAGGAAATCGATGAATCCCATTATATTGGTATTTTTCCAAGGCCACAGAAAATTCAAACAAGTTGTGAAGAAAACGATGTAGCCATCATCAAAGGACCTTACCTTTTTGAAGTTCCACCCAAATGTTCAATTTAACCCGAAGTTCACCTACCAAAATGAAAAGGGAATCTCCCAAGGACATCCAATAGCCCTTCAAGATATTGTTACGAAATTTACCCAAAGCCGACCCTGTGTCATTTCAGCACGACAACAAACGCTTCAAGATAAAAAAATACGATTCTCGAAAAGGCTCGGCAGCGGAAGGAACGATGTTGATTTCTACTGGAGAATTCTACGCTGGTGATATAAAAGAAGAACGCCACGATCGCCAGGCAGTTATACCGCGACGACTAGCTTATATGAAAATGTATTGTGAATCAGCTGTTTTAAATGTAAATAAAGTTCTAGAAAAGTGAAAGTAAATATTAGTTGTTATAATTTTAAATTGAACCCACGAAATATACGACATTTGGTGATCAGAAGTAGAGGATTAAGTGCCGTTAAAATCGTAATTTGATTTATGGAAACTCGTAGTATGGAAAAGTTAGACGAAAAAATTGCACAGATTCTAGAAAAACGTGACAAGAAGGAGAAACAACATCAAGAAGAAATCAACAAAGGTTAGTGAAATCTTTTGATGATAAACTTAAAGTTGAGCTAGGAAATCTTGTCACTAATATCGATGAAAAAACGTAAAATAGAATTAGAAAATCTTGTCACTACAATGAAAAGCGAACAACAAAATCTAGTTTCTACAATGAAAAGCGAACAACAAAATTTAATGGAAGGATTATTCTCGAAATTGAACAAAAACAAGATCAAACTGAAGAAAAAGACAAATGCAATTGAACAACTAATGCAAATAGTATCACAAGTTAACGAAACAGTTAATGAAAGAATGCAAATAGTAGAATCAGATATAAAAGAGATAAACGACGACATAAAGATCCTAAAAAGTAATGTGGAGACTCTTGAAATCAAAGTAGATGACATCGATTCCATCCAGAGCCAGGTGAAATTTGAAATCAGTTCCATTAAAAACACGGTACAAAGTGAAGTAAGTGAAGTACAAGATAAAATCAGTGCCATCCAAAACAAGGTAGAAACAGAAATCAAAAAAATGCAACAGGACTTACAGCGAGGAAAATACCAGCACACCGTGAGTACCAAAGGTTCCTTTAGTAAACCACCCACATTCGACGGCAGTTCATCTTGGCCCATGTATAAACGGCAATTTGAGGCTGTGGCTACAGCTAATGGATGGGATAATCAAGAAAAATCTACCTCTCTGGTAATTTCGTTAAGAGGTCCGGCCCTAGAACTCCTCCAAAGCATTGCAGTCGAAGAACAAGGCAATTTCGACAAGATCATCGCCATTCTGGACAAGAGATACGACAATCAATCCTTGAGCCAGGTATACCAAGTCCAACTGAGTGGAAAAACCAAAAATCCGGTGAAAGCCTCCAAGAATTCGAAGCAGAAATTAGACGGTTAGTTCACTTGTCCTACCCAGACCTGCCAGAGGAAACGAAAGACCAGTTGGCCACACAGAGTTTCATAAACGGCATCAGAGATGTGGAAGTACAAAGAAATTTAAGACTGAGTGGCGTCAAGAAAAGTAGTGAAGCTCTACTTAGGGCTTTGAAGTAGAGGCCGTCATGAACATGTCCAAGCCGAGGGTCCGAGCAGTTTCCTTCAACCAGGAAGAGTCAGAGTCACAATTTCAAGCGCTGCTGGCTGGTCTGAACAAATTATTAGACCGGTCACAAGAACTGGCACCAGAGGGGCATGTTACGGCTGCGGACGGACAGGGCACTTCCAACGTAATTGTCGAGTGAGGCCACCTGAACGATCACCGACCAGGGGTAACCAACAGAACAGCCACATGTCCAGGGACCGTCAGTCAGTCAGCATAGGGGGGCGAATGCTGACTGTCCCTCCACCAGCCCCAAAACGTTATCCATCCGGGGATTTTGCCGAGATAGCGGCAGCCTAGTCATCAGAGGCACCATCAACGGGCGAGCAGTTACCATCACCATCGATACCGGCGCCGCTGTGTCCATTGCCAAGTCCAGGGTTTTGAGAGCATCAGAAATTCGGCCAGTTACCAATAACATCCAGCTCAGAACAGTCACCGGCGAGTCCATGTCAATACAGGGTGAGGCAGATGTCGTGCTACAGATAGGGGACAACATGATCCGGCATAGGGTCCTGGTAGCGAATATTGAGGACGATTTTATTTGGGAATGGACCTAATTAGCCAGCATGGATTTATGTTCGACCCGAGATATGATGTTCTTCGGTTCCTGAATGAGGAATTTGTATTGACACGGCCCGTCAACACATCAGTCACGCCCATAAAAATTGTGGCAAAGTCTTCAGCTAGAATCCCGGTCGAACGGAACAGATTATTCATGGGCAGCTAGACAGCATCCTGGGAGCTGCGTTGGAATGGTGGAGCCCGTGCACTCAGCTCATGACTACTTGGTTGGACGGGCTATAGTTAAAACCGGACGAGATATACCAATCAGAGTCCTGAATTTGTCCAACAACGACATCAGAATTACCAATGGTCAAGAGATAGCTTGTTTCGAGCCAGTAGAGACCATCATCAATTGCGAAGAAGAGTACCAGACGTCGGTGAAGGAGACAGGGCCCGATAAAGAGTTCCTACATCAGTTTGCTGACCACTTAACACACTTGACACCAGAGAACAAAAAAAAAAGCAAGCAATTCATCACAAAACACTGGCAAATTTTTAACAGTAAAAATGGAACCACCGGTCGCACCAACATCATCCAGCATCGAATAGATACCGGAAAGGCTCAGCCATCAGAATACCACCTAGACGACTACCATTGGGGCAAAAACAGGCAGTCGAGGAAAACATCGAGTCCATGTTACAAAATGGAGTTATTGAGCATCCATCAGTCCATGGTCTGCTCCCGTCGTGCTAGTTAAAAAGAAGGATGGAACCACCCGATTTTGCGTGGATTACAGAAAGCTCAATGACGTCACGAAGAAAGACAGCTATCCACTACCCCGAATCGATGACACTTTGACCCACTAGCAGGCTCCGTTGGTTCTCCACACTAGACCTAAAAAGTGGATATTGGCAGGTTGGTCTGCACGCAAACGACAGAGAGAAGACAGCGTTCTCCACCAGTAAAGGGCTGTTTCAGTTCACGGTCATGCCCTTTGGTTATGTAATGCACCCGCTACATTTGAGAGGCTAATGGAGTATGTACTGAGCGGGTTAACATGGAGGACGTGCTTAGTATACCTCGACGACATTCTAGTCATGGGCCAGACATTCGACGACCATCTGAAGAACCTGGGCGAAGTATTCTCCAGAATTAATAACGCCAACCTGAGACTCAATCCGAAGAAGTGTTCCTTGTTCAAAAAGAAGTAGAGTTTTTGGGCCACGTAGTGTCCGAGTCAGGAATCCGCACCAACGAAGACAAGATAGAAGCCATCCGCGATTGGCCAGTTCAAGAGACAAACATGAACTCCGAAGCTTCTTGGGCCTATGTTCATACTACCGGCGTTTTGTTGAGGGATTTGCCACCATCCGCCCCTCTACATCGGCAGACCACTGATAAAGAGACCTTCCATTGGAATCAGGATTGCGAAACATCATTCAGGCGACTGAAGGGAGCACTATGTTCCAGCCCAATCGTAGCCTTTCCTACACAGTCCGGCAAGTTCATCTTAGACCCGACGCCAGCAACACAGGTTTGGGGGCCGTCCTATCCCAGGTGCAAGATGGTGAAGAGAGGGTGATCGAGTACTACAGCCGTGGATTCTCGAAGCCAGAAAGAAATTATTGCGTCACCAGAAAAGAACTTCTTGCAATAATAAGGGCTGTGGACCATTTCCATAAATACCTGTATGGTCGCCATTCTTAATCCGAACAGATCATGCCGCACTCAAATGGCTGCTGGACATGAAGACACCGGAAGGACAACTGGCCAGATGGATGGAGAAATTACAGCAATACGACTTCAAGGTGGAACACCGTGCCGGCCGGTTGCACAATAATGCCGATGCCCTATCCAGAAGACCCTGTAGAGCGGAATGCAAGCATTTTCTGAAGACGGAACAGCGAGAGGTATCTCCATCAGGCAGATTCGAGTGCAGGCCAATGAAGACTGGACAACGGAACAGTGCATCCAGGACCAAATGGCTGATCCAGACATCGAACCAATCTTGTCACTCAAAATGAGAGGGGCACCCAGGCCACGATGGGACGAGGTAGCTAGATACTCCGGCGTGCTGAAATCGTTATGGGCTCAGTGGGACTCTCTACGAGTAGACAATGGAATGCTCAAGCGAGTTTGGGAAAGCGCTGATGGACGAGAAACCAAGTCCCAACTGGTAGTTCCGAAGAAAAAGGTACCAGCCATCCTGACCGAAGTACATGATGGAATTACCGGAGGCCACCTGGGCATGAATAAAACCCTAGACAAAGTTCGCCAGCGGTACTACTGGGTGAATTACTTCGAAGACGTCAGAGCTTGGTGCCGCAAATGTGCCACATGTGCCGCCAGTAAGGGCCCGAAGACCCGGACCAAGGGCAGAATGCAGCAGTACAATGTGGGCGTCCCATTTGAGAGAATTGCCATCGATGTCGCCGGTCCGTTTCCGAGTCTGAGAGGGGGAACAAATACATTCTGGTCGCAATGGATTACTTCAGCAAATGGCCTGAGGCATATGCGATACCCAACCAAGAGGCAACCACGGTAGCGACGGTGCTAGTAGAACAACTATTCAGCAGGTTTGGCGTCCCGATGGAATTACATTCAGACCAGGGGCGTAACTTCGAATCGAATGTATTCCAGAAGGTCTGCACGATGTTGGGGATCAGGAAAACGAGAACAACACCATTACACCCACAGTCAGACGGAATGGTGGAAAGATTCAACCGGACCTTGAAACACACCTATCCAAGGTCGTCAGCAATAACCAGCGTGATTGGGATGAGCATATTCCCCTATTCCTGTTGTCATATCGCTCTGCTGTACATAATAGTACAGGCTGACCCCAGCCAGGGTCTTATTCGGAAAGGAGCTGCGATTACCATGCGACTTGGCATTTGGCTCCCCGAAGAACCTCCCCAAGACATCGACGATTATGCCGACCAGCTCCGACATAACATGCTGGCAATACACGACTTAGCCCGAACGCAGATGTTGGCCACCAGTGACCGGATGAAGACGCGATACGACCTCAAGGCCAATTCAGCCGGGTTCCAGGAGAGGGACAAAGTCTGGCTGTACAACCCCAACGGAGCAAGGGTAAATCCCAAAGCTTACACCCGCCTGGGATGGTCCATACGAAGTGGTCAAGAGGCTGAATGATGTCGTCTACCGGATCCGTCGAAACCCCAAGGCTAAATGAAGGTGGTTCACCTAGATCGACTCGCTCCCTACCATGGAGGGGATGTTTCTGATCGGGACGATCAGAATTAAAGGGGGGGCAGTGTTACGAAATTTACCAAAGCCGACCCTGTGTCATTTCAGCACGACAACAAACGCTTCAAGATAAAAAAATACGATTCTCGAAAAGGCTCGGCAGCGGAAGGAACGATGTTGATTTCTACTGGAGAATTCTACGCTGGTGATATAAAAGAAGAACGCCACGATCGCCAGGCAGTTATACCGCGACGACTAGCTTATATGAAAATGTATTGTGAATCAGCTGTTTTAAATGTAAATAAAGTTCTAGAAAAGTGAAAGTAAATATTAGTTGTTATAATTTTTAAATTGAACCCACGAAATATACGACAATATTGAAGAAATTTCATTACCAGTTATGTCTGTTCAAAAACTTAAATTAGAAAAAGTTTCACTTGATAAATTGCATGAAATTCAACTTGAAGAAATTAATAATGAACCTTTAGAAACAATTCAATTGCATTCAAATTATCACAGTTGGTCCATTGGAACATTTTCAATTTTGATTTTATTAATAATTTGCTATTTTCTTATTAGAAATAGAAAACAAATTCAAGCTTCAATAAAGAAGAAACTTCAACCCAATGGACAAGATGCCACTCCAAGAAGAGTTGACGAAACTCGAATAGTTCCACCCTCGAGTTCCTTCTAAGGGATGGAGGATTTACGTAACCCTTAACTGCAAATGCAACAAGATTAAAACCGCACGTGCAAGGACGCAGATTCAGCGTCTTGGCTGCCTGATGAATATCAAACCGATCTTGAATTAGAATCGGCATAACAGTTGAAGTAGTTAGACGTATTTTCATAATTTAATATTTTACATGTTATAATCAGATATATTTTTGAAATTATAATTTTAAGTTAAGTGAAATAAATATTTTTTAAAAACAGTGTTGATTAACACAAAAACATCACTGCAGATGCACATACAGGGTGATTGAAATATTTTGTAGATTACAATTATGGTTATACAGGATGGATCAAAAATAAGTTATAATGTTTGACAAATTGGCAGCGGTGTCTACAGGATGGTTTTAATGTAGTTGAAAGTAGAGTTAGTTATACAAGGCAGTTAAAAAAATGTTGAATAAAATTGTTATATAGGGTGGCCAATAAGCAGTTGCAGTTTGGGTGCGTGTTTAAATAAAAGTTTGGTGTTAGGGTGCAAACTGTGTTTTTACATTTGTGACACACCAAGGGTTCCATACGTATTTTCATTAGGGTGGATAAAAAAAATGTAATATAGGGTAGACCATGAACAGCTGCATTCTACAATATGGAACATCTTAAATATGGGGAGAAGCAAGATTATAGTTTCAGAGTGTGTTTAACACAATGTTAGAAAAAGTTGCATATAAAGGGTGATTAAAATATAGGGTAAAGAGAAATTGTTCTTTAAAAGGTGGTTCTAAAAATATCTGAAATAATTGTTATACAGTGTAGAACCTAAGTTATATTGGGTGACAAATAAAAAGCAGCATATACAGGATGGTTGAAATATAGGGTGAAGTAGAAATACAGTTATTCAAAAAATGTTGTATATAATAGTAATATAGGGTGACCCATAAGTCCTTGCAGGTAGGGTGAAATATATTTGGGATTGATGGACATTCGGTAGGCGGGTGAAACCGCGGGTAACGGCTAGTATTCTTATAAAATTATTTTTATATAGACACCTTAATGAAATGTGTCTATCTTTTATTGCTTAATAATACAAACTTAAATTTATTACGAGTTCTGAACTTCTTGTATTCATATACAACATGAAAACATTTGTTTCTCGCGGATATTTAAGGAACTGACCGTTGGAGGCCTCTACGTATAGTACACTAAGTACTATACGATCATCTTGAACTCAGACCGTCGTTCCATCTCTTCAATACTCCGTGCGTCGTACTTTGCTCTTTTTAACCGACTTCCAAAAAGGAGGAGGTTATCAATTCGTCTGCAAGTTTTTTTTGATTATTGATTATTCAAAAACGGCTTGGGCAATTTTGATGATTTAAACGGCGTTGTATTAAGGAATATTACAGAAAGGTACCATATAATTTTATATAATATGAGAATTACAGTTTTCCAGAAAATCACAAAAAGCAGTGATTAACGGACTACATTTCAGTGAATTTCAATGAATCTACACTGTTTTCTCTATAACGGTTCAATCAATTTGAATATTTTAAATTAATTAAAATATAGTGTTTCTGAAAATCGGAAAAATATGTGCAAAAAACTGTAAAAATCAATGCAAATGTCAAATTTTCATCTTAAATATCTAGCTTAAATGTCAAGAGATGCCAGGAAAGCATATCGTACAGGATGTTTGTAAGGGTTTTCATTTTATAGGGCTTGTAGTCGAGTCAAATAGCACAAAATATTGCATTAGGGTATCGAAAAAAAAATTTTTTAGGTGAGCGATGTTTTCTATATGATTTACGGTGGTAGGTGTGTGTGTGTGTTCGTGCATCGAGATTGAAGCAGCAAGCAATATGAGCAGTTGAAATATAGGGCGAAGTAAAATTACAGTTAGACAGGTGGGTTCAAAAAATCTAACAAATAAATGTGATATTAGGTGGTACATAAGAAGTTCAATATATAGGATTGTTGAAATATAAGGCGGAATAGAATTAAAGTTTTACAGGGTGGTTCAAAAAATGTTGTATTAGGTGGCACATACGTAGATGCGTATATAAGGTTGTTGAAATAAGTGTGAAGTTTACCTATAGTTATACAGATTGGATCAAAAAACTTAAAAACATGGTTAAATAGGCATATGTAGTAAGGATATTCGAGTAATAGGGCGGAGGGTTCAAAAAATGTTAGAAGCAGTTGCATATACAGAAAGATTGAAATATAAGGTGGAGTGGAATTATAGTTATACAGGGTGGTTAAAAAATGTAATATAGTGTGAAACATAAGTAGTTGCTTATACTTGACTTGGGGCGAAGTAAAATTTTAGGTATACAGGGTGATTTAAACAATAGAAAAATAGAAATAGTCAATAGGCTGGAGAGGATTAATACTGATACTGGACGGTTGCATCATCGTGTAGAGTTGAATTCTAGTTGTACAGGGTGATGCAGAAAATGAGAGACAAATAATTTATGTTGGGTGACAATACACAGAAACATATACAGGGTGTTTGCAATGTAGGGTGAATTAGAGTTAAACTTATAGAAAGTGGTTCAAATAATAAAACAATTAAAATAGTTGAAAAAATATGTGGATAATATAGAAAAAAATCAACTAAGAGAGACTGAGGGAGAAAGAGAGAGAGATGGGAATACGCTAAAATAATCAATAGTATTGTGCCTCAAATCAGATAAAACAAGAATGTATGTCAGAAAATAGTGATTGATTGCACACGGTCTTTTTGAAATATAAATTATTATCAATAGTGTTTTTGACGTATACTGTTGGTATGACCCACCTCACTTTCTCCGGACTTGGTATGGACTGGGACAGCTCAATGTTCCAGGTGGGACTATAAACCAAATATGAATATAATTTTTGTCCTAATCTGTCCGCCGAGTAAGTTGTACAAATGAGGGCCAATCAATTAATTATTCATTCAATAACACTGCTAATTGGTGATCATTGTTCTCCAGCCAAATTTATCAAAAGTGTCCAAAATTTTGGTATTACCGCCTTTTTAATGGTGGACACGCTTGCTTGTTACTAGTCTAGAAATGGTACCTAAACGCTAAACCACATGCGTACTTTTAGTAACTGAAGAGCTGAGTAACTATAAAGAAGCATGTTCCATTTTGTAATTTTATGAATGTTTATAAATAATGTACTATTATGTATTAAAGAGCTAGCAAACTGTACATAGTTTAAGGTAAGAATAGACTTAACAAACATAATGGCGGAACATACATATAATCGATTATTCAGATTTCTTCTATAATGTTTTTTGTTTTTTCCTATACCTTTTTGGTTAAGGTTTGCTGTAGTTCTGTATTCAAATCGTTCCAGAAAATAATGAACTATATTATTATTCATTTATATAATTAATTAATTCAGCTTTAAAGTGGTGATTTCCGATAGTCATATTATTTTCAACTAATTGTGCTATCTATGCATCTTTTTTTTCTAATTTGACTATAATATAATATCAGAAAAAAAATGGTTTGAACTTACCATTTTGAAATAAGCATATACTAGGGATTGTAGGGAACTGTATTTTGAGAAGTTTTACATATCCCATTTTTTCTCATACTTGTCATATTTTGAATAAAAAAAATGCTGATACATGGTCGGATCTTGGACTATACGAACCTCTTTTAAATTGTATTTTTTGTACCCCGTGTTTTTTTTAATTTCTATTTATTATTTACTGATTTTGTTATTGTAAATTGTTAGTTAATTTGTATTATCGTTTGCAGAGGAGGAATACAGCGTTGTTGAGTGGAATGAAGACGTAAACAAACGATTGAAAGATTGCTTAAAGGCTGACTCAGAAAGATCCTTGGATACCTTGATGAAATGGTATCTTCAGTAAGTACCCAAACTGAAACTTATGTCAAAATCGATTTACACGTTTTATTCTAGGACTTTAGGCGAACATATTTCATGTAAGAGTTTTGAGCTATGGAAAATATTCATGTTGAAGCACATAAAGTTTTTCAAATGTTGTTTTTTGGAATTAAATTGCCTCTATTTGGACAACTACTTGGCAAATATGGAGAACATTTTGGTGTATTATTTTGAAATAGAATTGAAATCTCTGTCGAGGCTTCACCTGACTGGACGATATAACATAACAAAAAGATCATTGCGACAATTTTATAATAGAGTAATAAGAGTTTTTTATATCTACCTGTTGGGTCGGGAGGATCACGTGCAACATGTACTGATGAAGATTCAATACGAACTTTCCGAGGATACGATATCCTGCATGGATATTATGTATTGGTAAGTGCAGTTCATTAATTACTATTTATGGTTTATTTTTATTAAATAACGCAATAAACTGTACACATAGGTTATTATTAAATCCCAGGATTCACCATTTAACTGAACTGAAAAAGTAGGAAATATTTTTTAGATATTAATAACACATAGCTTTATTAAGTCCCGGGTCTAACTAATAGGTAGACTTTTTTTTGCAAAACTGTACTTTATTCATCAACATAAGGTTTGTTCATACCCTATACGATGTGACGATCGCTGTGATGCGCATTGAAGACTACCTGTACCAATCAAAAAATGAGAGTTCAGTAAACGATGCATTGCGGTGTTCCAACCAACCAGTGTACGGTTTTTGTATCGTCATTTTGATATGTTAAAGATTCTTGCATTATGTGGAGGTGTTGAAACATTATACATTATACATTATAGTTCGGTTTGCTATTAAAGCGTATTTTTTAGTTTTTTAACTATAATTATTTTCTAAGTTTTTAGTCTCATAACAATGTATTTATAATTAATAAGTTTACTTCATGTTTGCGTAACCTTTCCATTTCATTGCAGTTCTACCCCTGCCAACTAGATGGCAGTAGTTAATAGACGAATTTGTATTTAGTCAAGAACAGTGATAAAGACAACAAAAGGGAAAATTCAACTTAAAGAATTGTATTGTCATCAGCCCTTGACACGTGTGCCAATTTTCAACTTTAAAGCGTATTTTTTAGTTTTTTTAAACTATAATTATTTTTAAGCTTATTTTGTTACCAACTGTTATTGATGTTGCAGTTACTCTAAATGTTTGGCAATTACAATATTATCACATAATTGATATATTCGCCTTACCCTAACTACTTTGTTTGACGTGACCTTGTCCGTATTCAATATCCTGATTTTGACCTTGCTCTTGCTCATTCAGGGCATTGATTCCTGCGTTCAGTAAGATAGTGTTCGAACGCTTTCTCGAAGTTTATTAAAGCCAATGCAAGTTGCATTTGGTATGTTTTAGTTCTAATGATAATTTTCATTAGGGTATTTATAGTGCTGAAGCTACTGCGAATTCAAGCTTGTTCTCGGTGTTGAGGCAAGGTTTGGAGTGTTGACATGTATGGTTGGTTGCAAACATACTAATAAAAACGTGTCGGTTGGTAAAGACATACATAAAAGTAGGTAGTTAAGTTATTACTGTAAAAGATCAAGATGTGTTCGCTTGTAAAATTTGTTGTTGTTGTAACAATTAAGTTATAATAAATAATGTAAAGTAACAAATCATGCTTATTTAAAAAACTTAATATAGAGTACATTGTATCCTCTTTTGTCAACTGTCAAACATTTTATTGTTAAAGTTACATTTTCTTATGTAACCTATATACAGGTGTGGAAATTCGTTCTCTGGGGTCGGGTAGAATCCCATGCGATTTTGAATCAATCAACGCAATACGCACCAGGAGAATGAAGTCGGTGTGACGCCGGTTCGGATGTGTTCGGGCGATAAATACTTTTTTTGTTATCACCACATTCCGACGATTCCAATCGCTTAAAAATAAAACAAACGATATGTTGTAAATAATTATAAGGTTAATGATTAATTTCTTATTGACAATTTTTTTAACAGTTCCTAATTTATTTTATTTTTAAGAGTATCTATTTTATTTCATCTTTAAAACAGAAAAACTGTTAAGTTTTCGTTCTGGCGTAATAGCGGACAATTAATTTTTCATCGCAAAAATGAAATGAAAAGGAAAAATGCTCCGATATCCGTATTATTTGCGTAAATAATCTGTCGACGAACAACATACTACTTCGTTTATAAAACCTTACTGACGAGGAAAGGGATGGACGGTCGCTCTGTGACGATCGATGCTGTACGATACGATATTCTCGTGCTTTACCTTGAATGCTCGTGAAACAGACGTACTTAAAACGACAATCCTCGTCTCATGCATATAGTACCAGTTCCGTCCTTGTTTAACGTTAACATTCTCCGACCCCAGTCAAACGTTTTCCATATCTGTATATATAACTGGGTCAGGCCTAGATCTAGAAATTAACTGACTTTCTATATGTGTACGAGAGGAAAGATTTCTTCAAGAAATCTATAACTACAAAACATTTCTTAATGATTATATTATTTTTTTATTATTTTAGGAAACTCTTAACCAAAGGTCCTTGCAAGACATCCGATTTGGCTTTTTGTCGAGCGTACTTGTTGTTTCAAAAATGGAAAAAAATCCGATTGGTCAAGACCGAAAATTTAAAAGAAATCGCCGAGATGGAGCTCGTTTTGTATATGTTGTACAAGAAAAGTCCGGGAACGATACGGGAGAATCCGGTTCTAAGGCAAATCGTTGATTCCAGTCCATCATCGATTTTAGACGCTTTGTCATTTAACGAAGAAGGCGACGACCGGACGTTAATGGAGGGCTATTTCAGGTTTTTCCATTCGGGGCACATACAAGAAGGTGAACTAATACCAGAGACTTTGTGCATTGAACACGTGCTACTGGACGAAGACGATACGCAGAGCTTGGTAAGTAATGACAGTGTACGTTGTTTTGTGGTGGTGCCAGTGTTGCCAAATATTATTTCTCACAAATGCTTAAATCCCATAGCGTTTTATATCCTACGGTTTCTTTCAATAAGAGCGCAAGATTCTAAGGTTCAATAAACATGGTTTTTGGTAGCAAAGGATTGAAATATTTATTGATTTATCATGTATACCTGTGAGTGTGACACAAAATATTGTGTAAATGACCACTGCTCTTTTGACAAAATTTGCAATAACATTAGTGTATACATGTGGCGGCATTTCATTGATCCAGCATTTAATTTCAGCCTGCAAATGCTTCGGTGCTCGCGGAATTGATGGTATGAACCAGAAGTTTCAAGATGTTAAATCACAACACGGTATGGTGACCAATTTTGGCCACCAAACAAGACATTTAAATGTTCCACGAACGGTATGACATTTGGCACCGTCCTGCTGAAACCATGTTAAATCACAACACGGTATGGTGCCCAATTTTGGCCGCCAAACAAGACAGTTAAATGTTCCATGAACGGTATGACATTTGACACCGTCCTGCTGAAACCACATACCAAGAGCTATATGTTCCAATTGACGCACCAAAAATTGCGTTATATAGCACGAAAATAATTCTCCGTTAATGCATTGCCTTCCTCAATTTCAGAGATCCAGTAGATATGACACAAATCCAAAATGCATTGGGAAACCAAAGAACTGAAAAGCGCCTGGTCCAGATTCTAATAACTTTGAACTTATGAAATATGATGGCATTTTCCTGCACAATTGTTACACCTATTTAATATGTGCTGGATAAATATTGATATCCCAGATGACTGGAGACTCACTAAGATTATTTCTCTGTTCAAAAAAGTCAATGAAATAAGACAGATAATTATAGGGGAATTAGCCCACTAAATGTTGCTTATAAACTATACTAAAATTGTTAACCAGGGGCCTCAAACTATCTCAGACATTTGCTAATAGAATGGGCGGGCTTCCTTAAAAGAAGAACCTATATTAAAGATGCCTTTAGTCTAAAGCAAATAACTCAGAAACCTAGAGAAGTTCAATCTAGAGACACACCTACCCTTCATAAACTACAAAAAAGCCTTTGATTGAATCCATCAAGATAAACTTTGGCATATAATGGAGAAACGTGTGTATCCTTAATAAGCGCAATATAAGACCTGTACCTAAACACTAAAATCATTATTGACACTAGTAAAGACCTTACTAAAGTAATAAGGACAACTCAAGGTGTTAGACCAGGATGTACTCTACCTCCTACACTACTTCATATGTGCGTAGATGACCTTATGAGAGAATGGAAGAAACCGCACCTTCTGGAAATACAGACTAAGTCCAAGGATTTTACATATAGAATGTTATTCCCTGATGATCAAGTTATAATACAAAACAGAAAAGACAAATTACAATTACAACTAGCAATAAATAGGTTCATTTTGCTATCTGCGGATTATAATCTGAAAATATCTATAGAGAAAACGAAGAATATTGTTATTAATGATCACACTTTAAAGAAGGTGTCAAATTTCAAATATTTAGGATACGACGTCATTTGCGAAGGAGATATCTCAAACAAAATAAATAATTTTCAATTAATGTGTTGAACCATCAGAAGAACACTCAAGGGAAAGACTTTAAAAGAAACATAAAATTTTACAAAGTTATGGCAATCTCCATGATATACGTATCGGAGAAGTGGGCTCCAAGAAAACTATACGCAACTGGATAGATCACAAATGAGATTTTAAAGATCGATAAAGAGTTGTTCCCGTTTAGGCGATATAATATATGAAGACATCAGACAAGAACTATTGGTATAATCATTTACTGAATTAACAAGAAACTACAAGAATAGATGAAGAGAACATGTAATGAGGATGTCTCCAAAACAATGCTTAATAATAATCCCACAGAAAATAAAAGCGTTGGCAGACCTAGCACAATGTGGAGAAAGGCGGGAGAGGCAAATTTCCTAATCTTGGAAAAGTAGAAGAACAAAGCATTTGGATGATGCAATTTTGCAGATTAACAAAGCCATCGAGTGGAAATGAGCTTCACTGAAAATTATTTTATTCGCAAAATCGGCATCTGTTTGCTCAAGAATCAAATTCATGAATGTTCGTTTTGCATGGTCTGTTAGCAAAAGTCGTTGAGGCAGTTGGACTTTGTATGTGTGTAGATGTAAGCCTTTAGTAACAATACTCTAAGGACTGACTGTTATAATATTTAATTCTTGTGCACAATGGCGAATCGAGGCCTCAGGATTTTCGGCCACACTCGTGAACGGCCATGATCTTTTGTTGTGAACGCGCCCTACTAGCTGGGTTGTGTGTTTCATGTCATTAACTGAACCAATGCTTTCGAAATGTTTTATTATTTTCACAGTAGTATAATTAGGAACATTTTGTTGGAGGAACTTTATGAATAGTGGCAATCAACCTTTAACAATTTTGGTAATAATGTTTAACAATCAGGACGCGTTATTCCATTTTTAATAAACCCATCTTTCCACTTTCGATCAGTCACGTTATAATCACGCCTCATTATGACTGTTAAACATGGCGGATAATTCAAATTTTGTGCCGTTATTGAAACACACTTTATATATAAATCGAATTTCACATTCAATTATTTCTTTGAGTCTTCTTTACTCATATTTTTTATCTATAGGATGAAGACGACGAAGATTTCAACAAAGCTTACGAGTATTACCTCAAATCGATGGAAGATGTCGGCCATAAAATCGTCGATACTATCGAAATAATAGATGAGGACGACGGTGATTGCTTAATTGTCGAAGACCCTGTGGAAACAGTTACATTTGATGAGGACGATACCGATGATGTAATTTTCGTTCCACCAGAAACACCGGTAAGATATTTTTTGTCAGTATTTTCTCATTATTTATAGTTGCTTTGTAATATTAGGCAAAAAGAAACTAGAGATGTCTATTTCAGTTTTAAAAAGTCGTTTGAAGCTTAATAATTGCGGTAGGATCTCTTCTCAGTGAGATTTCGCCACTAAATTGAGAAGTCACCTCTTGTCATAATTTTTTTTTGTTATAATGATAGCATATATTTAGATAAATTTTATGCTTAGTTTTACTTTGAAAAATTAGAAAAAAATAGTTTTTTGTGGCCAACCTACTTGTTTTTTTTTATTTTTGTGTTTCGCTATGAGGATTAATTTAAAAAATGTCATTTTTCTCTTAGTTACATGTATCTCAAAACACTCGAACAACAATGCAAATGTGTAACTACGAGGGAGTACCCAAAAGAAACCGAACTGATGTTGCGGGCAGAGTTTTTGTAGTACCGCGTTCTGCCGCTAGGGGCATATAGAGCCACCATTCCCGAGTCAGTAAGCCAAGCATCGTCGATAAAGAAAGTTCCGTTCGGTTTGTGTGAATTTTTATCTAACAATTGTTTTGCAATGGCTGATTCTCGGGAACAGCGCGCGGCCGAAAAGTTTTGCTACATTCTGGGAAAACTCACAGAGAAACACTTGGAATGTTAAAAACGGCCTATAAGTATGATGCTATTGGGAAAACTCAATGTTGAATGGTTTTCCCATTTTAAAAATAGTGCAATGTCAATTGACGACTCTGGTCGTCCGTCCAAGTCTCGAACCGATGAAAATTCGCGAAATCATCCTGGAAGATCGATGACAGACTATTGAAGAAATTGTGGAGCTGTCTGGAGTTCAGTTCGGCGAATTTTAACGGAAGATTTTCCACCACAATAACGCCCCTGCTCACACAACGATATCTGTTTGGCAAATTTTTGACCAAAAATGGCATGAACCATCCCCCTTACTCACCCGACTTTGTCCCCAGTGACTTTTTTTTTATTTCACCGAATGAAAAGAGACATGAAAGGAAAGCGATCTGCCGACATTCCTGAAGCGAAGAAAAAAACGACAATGGAATAAAATATTGGACAAGTATATTGCTTGTGGAGAATACTTCGAAGGGGTTGAAGATTTTTTCTGTAAAAATTCAATACATAAATTAAAATCAATAATGATTGTAGAAAAACTAATTACTTTGTTTTATATCACTAATTTATTTAATTATTGATTAAATAAACATAAAAAACCGTGACGAGTTTCGACAAAACTATGTCACTTTCAAACGGAAACAAATTCGTTTTTGTAGAATCATAATGATAGTAAATCACAAAGTAAAGGCTTCCGCCATCAACTATTTAAAATAATTAACTTCGGTTTGTTTTGGGTACCCCCTCGTATATGTTTGGTGTCTGTGGACATAGAAGTCGTTACCACTAAATATTACCGTTAAATAGTTATTTGAGTCGCCTTTTATTAATTTTCGATTATCAGCACATACTACACCCGGCTAACCAAAAGCTTTAACTAATATGGGTGTTCTTATGTATTTTTTGCTTGCCATTAAGATTTCCTCTCCTCAAAATTTTCCTGCAACAGATAAGTATTTGAAAATTGTAAATGGAGAACAAAGTGTAATAAGCAATTTCGAAAAATTACCTGAATTACTGACTATGTAGAAAATTTTCTTCAGATATTCTGAGAGATGTCTACAATATGATCAACCAGTATTCCTGTATATAAATAGTGTTTTGCATATTGTGTTACTTATCTATATTTGGAGACGTTTCAACTCCAATCTGGAGTCGTTGCCAATCGCTGTGTAAATCTATTCTAAAATTTTCGTTTTGACACTAATTTTCTTGTTTGTCAAAACTTTAACAGTACTAGGCGTACCGTTTTTTTTTGCTCTTCTAGCAATATATTTCTCTATCCCAAATCCAGGTCAGTTGAATTTCGTTCAAGGTCTTTTGTTTTATCCTAAAGGTTTTGAAGTTTCACCAAAATATGTATGGCTAAGCCACCTACAAAACAGTACAAACAATTTGTAAATACTGAGCTGCGTTATGTGTAATATTTTTTTTCAAGTTTTAACGTCATATTAATTTCCTAACTTCTTAATTTTTAACGATACACCTCGAACATGTGGAATTATGTTCATAATTTTGTTTTCTGTTTGTGTTTGGTTGGTAATAGTGGTATGCTGATCGTTTCTTCTAGTTTGTTGTTGTAACTTTCTTTTTGGTTTTTATAGGCATTTATAAAACCTTCTGGATATTGATTTTGTTGAGAAATATTCCGGTGAATGAAGATAATCTTTACAACACCTTTGTTTGCATTAAAGTGCTTATATGATTGAGCAAAAGCATATCTTCATCCTCCGAATATTTAACAATGTAGTCAACATTATCAATAAACAAGAACGTCTACTTCGAATTCAATATCCAGAAGCTTTCATAAATGAGCTAGAAAGAAAGTCCCAACAACAAACCAGGACACCACCAATAATACCAACCAAACACAAACAGAACATATGTTCCGTGTGTACCGGAAAAACGTATGCGTTAGGAAGTAAATGCGATGTTAAAATTGTTTTTAAAACAAATAATACACTATCGTTACACATACCAAACCATTTATTTGACTTGGCTCAGAATTCGAATTGTGTGTAGTGTTGTATGTAACTGTGATCATATACCGGTGAAACTTCAAAACCTTTATAAATAAGTAAAAAGGGACACCAATATAACATTTCCAAAAGACATGTGGACAAATTATATTTGGTCAACTATGTAATAACAAGCACGAGCAGCCATAGGATAAACTGGGATAAAACAAAGATCTTGTTAAGAGAAGAACATTTAAAAAAGAGAAAACTTAATGAAGCCAGCTGTATGATGGTAAACAACCCGGAAATCGGGGTACCTTCAATCGACCTGGATTTGGGATCGAAAAAGGTATTGCTAGAAGAGCAAAAACCAATCGCTAAATTGTCACTGTCAAAAAATTTGACAAACAAACGAAAATTGTCACTGTCAAAAAATTTGACAAACAAACGAAAATTGTAGAATATACCTTCAGCTACAAGTCGTCACTTGAAAAGTCTCCAAACACAAATAATCATTACACAATGTAGAAAACGCTATATATATATATATATATATATATATATATATATATATACATATACATACATACATACTGTAGACACCTGTTTCTTTCAGAATATCTATTAGGAAGAACTTCTGTTCAGGCAGCCAATAATCCGGGCTATTTTTCGAAATTGCCTTACACACTTTTTTCTCAATTTACAGTTTTCAAATACTTATCTGTTGCAGGAAAAATCTGAGTAGACAAAACCCTAATGAACAGTGAAAATATTCCAAGACCTCAACGATCTTTTGAAAATTATTCAGTTCAAATTTACCCAGGATTATGGTTCATTATTAATGGCAATCTTTAGTTATGTCAGGTTATTATCATCACATTTTGTAGAATCGAACTGTAAATATAAAAGTAAATGTAGTTCTCTTCTACTTTTATTCCACAACTTCTCATATGATTTTGCAATGTATTATTAAAAAAACTTAAGGATTTAGTTATTTTTTTATTCATTCTTGTGAGAAAATTCACAAAACCAAATCGTTTATTCTTCAAGGTACCTGCTGCGGAACCCAACATCGACACCATAGACAACGAGAGCGATGCGGTACCTATGGAGGAACCCCAACCTGATGTTTCAGACACCCTCGAAGTGGAAAAAGTTCCAGCGATTTCGGAAATAGAACCAACCGTCGAATCGATCGAGGCTGCTTCTCCTAAATCATCTCAGAGAAGTCCTGTAATCGTCGTCAAAGAACCCCCAACGATTCACGAACCAGACGTAGCCAGTGAAACTTGCATAACAACAGTCGTCCAACCGGCCGTAACTGCGATCAAGAAATTGGTAACCACCGAGACTCAGACCGATTTTACCAATCAGATCGACAGTTTTCCGACCCCAGCCGGCAGTGAAGATCGCAACAGCGATGATCGCACCACGTTCGACTTGAACAAGCCGATGGTGTACGCCCCCGTTGTGCCTGTCCTGTTGATCGACAGCGACATTGACGATATTGATGTTCCGAACAACAGCGTGCGACCACAGTCGCCCATAATATTTGAGATGGAGATTACGAACAAGGAACCACCTTCCGACGTTCTCGATGCATCGGAACCTGCAGAATCTCAAAACAGCTGGTAAGTAATGAAAAATTAAATAGCGAGACTGCTTATGAAAGAGGGTGCACTTCAATGTACTCCCCTCCCCTCGCCACACACCTTTCCATTCGTTTTTTCAATTGGTGGAAGTTTTCTTTTGTAAGCGCATTTAGGAGATCTGCCGATTGCGCTGTACTTCTTCCATCGACTCGAACCGGGTCCTTTTTATAGACCAATCAATAGGGATACTCCCTGAGTCATCACTTTAAGAATGATTTGTAGTGATATTTTGCTACCTTTTCCACTCGCAACTATGGTTTTTTACTTTATTATAAACAATTGAAACAGGAAAATTGCGTTTTTTTTTTCGTTGCATGTGTCAACAGGTGAATTGTAAAGCATGAAAATACCAATGAAATGAGCCCAGGATCGATCCGATAAGATCTTTAGTAACAGGGAAAAACAAAAAATTCTGGAAAATTTAGCGGTTTTCTTTATATTATTATAACTCCGTCACTATCGAAATTGTAGAACTGGGCTTGTGGGAATTGATAGTAATTGATATCTACCTTATGCGTGACTAAACCAGGCGCTATCGGTTTATTAGTTTTTGAATAATTGCTATCTGAAGTTTTTAGTCCACTATTCTTGCAGTGTGTCTCCATGGGCGATGGATCGTCAAATATCAATTCAGAATAGAGATGTTGAAAGTAGAGGTATCATTCTGCGACTCCTCTATTTTCATTTTTCATTAAATGTCTGTGAAATATACGAAAAATTTAGCAAAAATGACCAAAATTTGGTGAGCGTATAAATGTGTTCGAGTAGGTGGGAGGAACACGGTTGTTGAGGGGAACTGCTAACAATAATTATTATCGATAGTAACTGTCACTCTGACAGATGGTGAAAGAATTTAATCGTTAAAAAAACTTCTATACAGAGTGATTTGATCGATTTTATTATATCAAATGAGAACTGTTTATTAATATATTTATATGTAAATGGTTTCTCGGAAAAGTTTTTGCTTTAATTTGTGGATTTTGGGTTTACGGAACATCGGAGGAGACCGGTCATTAAAAAAATTCTTACTTGTGAATATTAAAACGATCTATGTATGTGCCTCTACTATATATTACTATACTTTACGAGACTGTTCATCCGACAGCTGGTGTAATCGGCCATCAACCAATTCATGGAAGGGACATTCCGATAAATTCTGGGAACCCGAAATGTTTGTCTCTCAACAGGCGGACCGCTGCCGTTACTGGCAATTCCGTTAAAGCTTCCAGAACATGAAAGAGTTTCCCGATGGTTCGTGAACGTACCAGACAATTCCAAGATAAATATATAAATAAGAAGAGCTGGCATTCAGTTTTCGTCGGTAGTATTGTACAGTTAAGATAAAATGTAAATAGTAGTTTCTGTGAATATAAATATTTGTGTAAAAGTAGTGGAAATAAATTAGAGTGAGTTGGACTGTGTTTTTAAATAAATCCAAGAACTGAACAGAACCCGTGTGTGAAAATAAAAACATTACAGTGGTGTCAGGTGTGAGGTGTATTTGTGGAATTTTATAAGTGGAAAATAAATAGACTGACAATGTTTAAAAACGTGACTTTGGACCAATTGAAAGTGACTGTTTTAAAAAACAACTGGAGGAAAGGGATTTAGAAATTAGTGGGAAGAAAAGTGAATTAGTACAACGGCTACGAGATGCCCTAATAAATGAAGGTAACGATCCCGATACATATTTGTTTGAAGTTTCTGGTAATGGGGATATGAGTATGCTACTTAAAAAAATTGAAGAAAATTCTAAGGCTTTAGAAGACAAATTGTTAAAAATTCTAAAAACATTAAAGATGCGTTAGAAGATAAATTCCTAGAAAATTCTAAAACTATCGAAGAGAAATTGCTAGAAAATTCGAAAACCCTAGAAGATAAATTGCTGGAGAATTCTAAAAACTTGAAAGAGGCGTTAGAAGAAAATTCTGAATCCCTAGAAGAAAAATTAGTAGAAAGATTACAAGAAAATTCTAAAGCGCTAGAAGACAAACTGCTAGAAAATTCGAAGTCTTTAGAAGATAAGCTACAAAAATTACACGAAAATGCGCAATCTTTAGAAGAGAAAATAGTCGAAAATGAAGCCCGAATTGAAGATCTGAATCAGACCACGGTCAAATATGAAACCCGGATGGAAGAACTAAAGCAAACAATAGTTGAAGAGCTGAGTCAGACAACAGTTAAAAACGAAAGGCGCATAGAAGAGTTAAAACAGATAATGGAAGACGAGATAACCAAAATAAAAGAACAGATAGTGGCAAAACAAAGGGGAGAAATACCATCAAAGACGAAAGCAGCAGCAGTCTGGAAGTAGTTCATTCGAAAATTGGCCTTGAGGAGACAAGACAATGAAACCTCCCCAATTTGATGGAAAATCGTCATGGACTAACTATCGGCGCCAATTCGAGGCTGCAGCAAAGCTAAACGGATGGTCAGCAGAGGAAAAAGCAGTAGCATTAACCCTCGCCCTAAGAGGGGATGCTATTTTGAAAACATTGAATACCTCGGAGCAAGAAAACTACGAACAACTTGTTAAGCACTTAGAGCTGGGTATGGACAGACCCATTTGGAGCACGTGTACCACTCCCAACTAAAAAATCGTCATCAGAAATCTAATGAATCGCTACAAGAGTTTGAAGCCGATATTGCCCGTCTGGTTCGCCTTGCCTATCCAGCCACACCGGAAAATGTTATAGAAAGGTTAGCAGTCCAGGCATTTTTGGATGGACTTCGGGACCACGAAGCCAGACAAGCATTGACCCTAGCTTGTTACGTTATATTTTTGCCGTAGCTACTCCGTAGAAATAAACGCGTTTAAAACCGGTCAAAATATTGCTTTTATTCGTCTGTTCCGTTAGCGATCGATAACCTACCGTTTGCGCCCTGATTTTTTCGTATTTATTGTGTTTCGTTGTGATTTATTTTGAAGGATGTTTGAATTTGACCTGTTGAGACGAATTGATTTATCGAATATTTTTGGTTGGCATTGTGTGTTTCTTGACAGTTGTCATTGTCGTCGACAAGGCGGGAAGTCTGTGCGGGTAGAAAATTATTTGAGGTTAAATGGAGAAGTCGTGCAGTTGTTTTTAAGGGATTTTCCACTAGTATACCGGCTTTTGATAAGCCATCCGAGTTCGGGAGTTATATGGAAATCCCTACATTGTGTTCCAGCATATTGTACTACTGTTGATTAGTTGCTGGGATACTTCTCTCATGGATGATTTGAAAAACTTTTGTTGTTGCGTAATTCTTCATGGTCATGGTATTTGGGGCCACCCTCACTATGGAACCTTTGATAGGGGTTCTTGTTCTTCTTCGTTCTTCTTTCTTCTTTTCTCCTTCTTGTTCTGTCATATTTCTTCCTTTTGTTTTGTTTCTACGTGCTGCGTTCCTGTTTTGTTCTCCATCCAGTGAGATTGGGGTATATTTTGCTGTTCTATTACAACACTAGAACACAGACCTGGTTTTTTCATTATGGTATCAGATCATGGACCATGCAGATGAACTAGTTGATGGTGCATACACGAACACTGTATTTCTGGTATTTCTATCATCAGAGTTCCAGTGGTGGAGTGAGCGCAAGGGACTCTAACTTCAGCTTCAGCTGTGGTTTCAGATAAGTGACAATTTGTGTATCTGGTTACTGTTTCATTATCAGTTATTTTTACAATAATAATATAAATCTTCGTATTTGATTTGAAATTGATAAAATAGAATTTGTTAACCGAAAGTAAAGACCATATAGCCTACTATCGGGTTTTTTTATTATTATTCTGATCGATTGCACTTCCCTCGAGCTCGAGTGTAGTATAGATGAGACACCAACGTCGAAATTTTGAATTTTATTGAATGATAAATATCAGGTAATTTATTATCGGTTCCCATTAATGTTACTATTTGATACGGACGTATTTATTTAAATATTTGTAGCCGGGTTATTTAGGATCTCACATGTTTATATGATTAGAATTATTGTTTCATTTATTAGGAGCTTAAATATTCTGACACTGTTTTGCATTAATAGAGTGTATTATTTTAATATTTTGCAAATTAAACTTATATTTTGGAACTGTTGTATGCTTATTATCCCGATTCCGAGGTTATTTAGGATAGCAATTTTGGTCGTAGCAATTTTTGACACTTGTATATACACAGTACAAGTACTGTAGTTTCTATTTATTTGTTTAGAATCTCTGACTGGTCCTTAAGTGATATTTATCTTATTTGGCATTAATTGAGCATTTTTCATATATTATTATTTTTGATATTATATTTGTTTTATCATTTCATTTATTATATATTTAGGATTCGGCCAAGCGTTATTTAGGGTGAATATTTGCTTAGAAATTTTGTTATCATCTGCAGGTGAGGTGGTTGGATCAGGAAGAGTTAAGTTATGAAGTAGTGAGAAGAGGTATTGCTGCACTGTAGATCAGATGCGTCATGCTCTGACTATGGCGTTGCGGTTATGCGGTGACTCTGTCAGTTACCCGCCTTACCCATTTCTATTTGGCTGCTGTGGAGAGGAAGTTGGAAGAGCTTAGGCCCAAGGTGCAGTCATTCAAGGAATCCACCACTAGTAATGCTTTTAGCAAGCTCCAAAGTAAAATCTCTCACTTATTGGGTAGAATAGATAACTTGCCTGTCGAGGCCACCTGTAGACCTGTTGTGTTGTCTGAAGCGTTGTTATCGATTGTATGCGAACAGCGTAAAGGGCTCTTCTGATCAAGATCAAGTTGAACCGCCTCAAGTTATCCACCGCTACTCGGTGCATCTTTTGCACAGTTCGCACAAACCATTCCTCCGTCCCGTAGGTCATAGTGTGTTATGCTAATCAGGGTCATTCACTTACGTTTAAATCTAGTAAATAGAACCTTAAATTTTCTGGGCACCCTTTCGTTAAGTGCTTTTCTGGAAAGAGTAGAAGAGTTAAGGGTTGCAAAAATTACTACAGCAGATACTTGGCCTATTTAGGTTAGACGGGTAGGTGTCCTGATTATGTGTATTTAGAAGGTATTTCAATATACTTGCTCTTGAGGAGGTCTTGATCCTTAGTTGGCTTTGGTAGACATTAATTCTATTTCTCATCTGAAAGAGTTAGGCAAGCGTCTATTTGTGGAGAGTTATTCCGCACCTTCTAGGAAGACGAGTGTAATGGAACCGGATTTGGCAACGTGGCTAAGTGGATCGTCATCGTCTCGGAGTAGTAATCGAGATCGTTCCAGGGATATTATTTGTTTTAGGTGTAACCAAGCAGGACATCGCGCATGTGCTGTGGTTGTAAATTCTGTTATAAATGTAAAAAAGAGGATGTTACTCTGAACATGTAATGGTTGTAATCGTAATTCTCAGGGAAACGGATTGACGCGCGACTAGGTGATTGGTGTAGTCGTAGACTCCAATTTTCAGGGTGTTTTGGACTACATCCTAGAGAATGCCGTTGGCGATGAGAGGCCTTACTTGTCGGTGAACGTTGTTCTAGGACTTTTGGATTCTGGGGCATCAAGGACAATCGTTGGTAATCAGGGTTTAGGGATTGTTAAGGACCTTGGATTGTCTATTAATTACAGCAGGGTAGTTAGTTGTACTGTGGCAAATGGTAATAAATGCAGTAGTGTGGGTAGTGTACGATTACCTGTGTCCTTAAGAGATAAGTTTAACTTCCCCATGTACTCATCCTTGGAGCAGATTTTTGGCGAGATATGGGTATAGTTCCTGATTTAAGGCGTAATGAATGGCACTTTTCTCGTGAACCTGTTGGAGTTGATACGATAAGTCATGTTTCTGATCAAACTGTACTTAGTCCTCTAGAGCGGTCCAGACTTCAGGCAGTAGTGGATCGTAACGTGGCATTGATGGGTGATCAATTAGGTTGTACAGACAGGACGGAACATGTCATTGTGACCAATAGCGAACCGATTAAGCAGCGGTATTATAGGGTGAATCCTGTAATTCGACAAGCAATTAGAGGAAATGTTGCGACTTGGTGTAGTAGAGCCGTCAACTAGTCCTTGGTCTTCTCCCACTCTCTTAGTTAAGAAGAAAGATATCGCTTTTGCGTTGATTTTAGGAAGTTAAATTCTGTCACGGTCCGCGATAGTTATCCACTTCCAAAGGTCTCCGACATATTAGATAAGCTTAGGGATGCTAAGTATTTAAGATGTTAGGTCTGCCGGCAAATCAAAAGATGATTCTAAAGCCAATACAGCTTTCTCAGTGCCTAATAGGATTTCAGTTTTGTCGTATGCCTTTTGGGTTGCATAACGCTCCAGCTCGTGGCAAAGCCTGAGATCAAGTCTTAGGGAATGATCTCGAACCTTACGTTTTTGTTTATTTAGATGATGTAGTGGTGGTAAGTCAGACATTATCAACACCTAAGAGTAGGGAAGCCAACATTACCGTTACAGACAATTTTGTAAACCCTACGTTGTCGGGGAATGTCGACTAAAGAAGGCGATGTTAGAGATCCACCGCCAATCAAAGGGAGGTACGTCGGATTGTCGGGACATTTTCATCGTATAGGAGATTTTGAATTTTGAACCTGTAACCAACAAATCCCAACTACCAACGCATATGTCGCTTCGCTGCGCAACCACGTTAACAGTGTCTTCGTAGATGGCCTTATTAATAGGAAGCAATTTGCAATGCTGCTGGATACTGGTGCGACGAAAACAGTAATAAGGCCCAACATTGTTTTAGAGACAATGATAAAACCAACAAAATGGCAACTGCGAACAGCGACAGGAGAAGCAGCGAAAGTCCATGGTGAAATAGAGGTTGAAGTGACCTTGGGAAACACAACCTTCCTACATCGGGCATTAGTGGCAGACATCGAAGACGAAGTAATCGTTGGAATGGATGTCATGAGCTCCAAGGGATTCCAGTTAAACTTCAAAGATGGAATTCTGCGAGTGAATGACGAAGAAGTGGTGCTTCATGGAAAAGATGACATAATGCTGCGAGCCATCTTAGCAGAGGATGTCAATGTTCCTGAAAGAGCTGAAATCATTATAGATGCTTGCTTAGATGGGAAAGCTAAAGCTGGAACAGTAATGATGTTTGATCCCGAACTTAACGACGGAAATGTAGGCAGAGGAGTCGCACTGGGGAAGACTCTGTTTCGGGTCAAAGAGATTGTGCCAGTAAGAGTAATGAACCTGAATCATTACTCGTGCTAAAGAAAGGAACAACTTTGGGCCGTTGTTCAACAGTTTCCTCTGTTGTCAGAAGCACACAGCATGCAGAAATGCCACCAGGTAAACTATCTGAGGAACTGGAAAGACTCATCACCGATTCATCTAAGAATTTGAAACTAAACCAGAAAACAAAATTGAGGCACATCGTTAGAAACTACCAGGATATCTTCGATGTAGGGAATGGCAAAAGAGGACGAACTGATCTGGTGAAACATAAAATTAATACTGGGGACGCTCAACCTATTCGACAGTCGGCGAGAAGACTCCCCCAAGCTAAAAGAGAAGAAGCCGACAGGATAGTCCGCGAGATGGAGGAAGAAGGTGTTATTGAACCATCCAATAGCCCTTGGGCTTCTCCAGTTGTCTTGGTGAAAAAGAAAGATGGTTCGACTCGATTTTGCGTGGACTATCGGCAATTAAACCACGCTACAAAGAAAGACAGCTATCCCCTTCCAAGAATAGACGATTCCCTAGATACGTTGGCTGGATCGAAGATGTTTTCCACCCTGGACTTGAAGAGCGGTTATTGGGAGGTGGAACTTGCTAAAGAACATCGAGAAAAGACTGCTTTTACCATCGGCTCAGGACTTTATCATGTGTCCAGCAACGTTTGAAAGATTGATGGAAACAGTGTTAAAAGGGCTTTCATGGAAAACGTGCCTGGTGTATCTTGACGACATTATCGTGGTTGGAAAATCGTTTGAAGACCACGTGAGGAACCTGGAGGAGGTATTTCGGCGACTTCGAAGTTCCGGACTAAAGTTAAGCCCGAAGAAGTGTCAGCTGTTCCAAGAAGAGGTGCAATATCTTGGACATGTAGTTTCCGCACAGGGAGTAGCTGTGGACAAACAGAAAATCAAAGCCGTCCAGGAATGGCCGATACCTAAAGATATCCACCAGTTAAGAAGTTTTCTGGGGTTATGCACGTACTATCGTCGGTACGTAGCCGGATTTGCCAACATCGCCAAGCCACTCAGTAGACTAACAGAGGGGAAGGTGCAGTACCAGTGGAACGAGGAATGTCAGCGACCATTCGAGACACTGAAAAGAGCATTAACCAGTGCCCCCATTTTAAGTTATCCTTTGCCTGATGGGAACTTCGTTTTAGATACCGACGCAAGCAATGTCGGAATTGGTGCGGTGCTTTCGCAGATCGAAGACGGTCAGGAGAAAGTCATCGGCTATTTCAGCAAGACCTTGAGCAAGCCTGAACGGAATTACTGCGTTACTCGCAGGGAACTCTTGGCTGTGGTAAAGGGGGTAGAACATTTCTACAAGTACCTCTATGGTAAAAGATTTCTCCTGAGGACTGATCATGCAGCACTGACGTGGCTCTTGCAGTTTAAAAACCCTGAAGGACCAGTGGCCAGTTACCAGGCCAGGATTGAGCGATTGCAAGAATTCGACTTCGAGACTGAACATCGAGCTGGAACAAGCCATAAGAATGCTGATGCCCTATCGAGGAGACCATGCGCTGATGATTGCAAACATTGTCAGCGAGCAGAAGAAAAAGGGGCTGTTCTCTGTAGAACTACCGCCATCGATGACCATTGGCAATCTGCGGAGATCCAAAAAACCAGAAATTAGATCCAGATTTGAAAGAGGTTATCCGGTGGAAGGAAGAACCACAAACCTACGTGGCAAGAGATTTTCCGATACTCACCAACCATAAAGTCGTACTGGGCTCAGTGGAACTCTCTCATCCTGGAGAATGGACTTCTAAAGCGCGTCCTTGAAACCCCAGAGGACGGCAAGGACAGAAAGCAGATTGTAGTCCCTAAAAATAGGAGACCAGAGGTTTTGTGAGAACTACATGACGGTACAACCGGAGGACATCTGGGAGTGACCAAAACCTTGGGGAAGTTGCGAGAACGCTACTATTGGGTAAATTGCCAAGTAGACGTTAAGGAGTGGTGCCGGAAATGTACGGTTTGTGCTCCAATGAAGCAATATAACGTGGGCAGTCCATTCGAAATGAAAGCTGAGAGCGGAGAATTCCAAGTTGATGATCTTGTTTGGTTGTATAATCCGCAACGTCGTCGTGGATATTCGCCCAAGCTACAGAGATCTTGGGGGGGGCCATACCAAATCGTGAAGAAAATCAACGATGTTGTCTACAGAATTAGGAAGCTGCCTCGAGGAAAGTCAAAGGTGGTACATTTCAACAGGTTAGCCCCTTATGCCGGAAGTCATGACGGCGAAGTTGACCAAGCCCAAGTCCGCAGCATCCAACCACCCGATGATGAGATGACCTTCGAACAGTTTATGGCACTGTACTCTAATGGGCAGAAAGTGCAGCACGACGTGACGACAGAGGAACCCCGAGACCTGTTTGAGGTGCCCATAGAATATGCCCTGGCTCATTGTGTGGCTCAAGATCTCCGTATGTCCAGAGGAATAGCCAAGGTGTTTGCCAAAAAGTACGGCCAGTTCCAGAAGCTACGGGAGCAAGATCCAGTGGTAGGGAAGGTCCTTCGTCTCGAAGATAAACATTCTCGCAAGACAAGCCAACATATAGCGATCTTTGGAAGACTCTGGTAGAATTGAGGAATGTGATGATGGAGAAGAATCTGATGAAATTGGCGGTCCCAAAGATAGCCTGCGGGTTGGATGGACTGAATTGGAGGGTGGTGAGAAGTATGATGGAAACAATCTTTCGATTCAGTGGCATCAACATCCTGGTATGCTTTCTCAATATTCGCAGCCCAGGTTCGAAGACCATTGACTGCTACTTCCACCAAACTTCCCGTTGTCGAAATGGAGAGTCCTGCAAATATCGTCACACCACGAAGGATTCTAGGACATTCCGGGACGAAATGGTCTTAAGGAGGGGGTAATGTTACGAGAATTCATCCGACAGCTGGTGCAATCGGCCATCAACCCATTCATGGAAGGGACATTATTCCGATAAATTCTGGGAACCCGAAATGTTTGTCTCTCAACAGGCGGATTGCTGCCGTTACTGGGAATTCCCTTAAAGCTTCCAGAACAGGAAAGAGTTTCCCGATGGTTCGTGGACGTACCAGACAATTTCAAGATAAATATATAAATAAGAAGAGCTGGCGATAGGAGGCATTCAGTTTTCGTCGGCAGTATTGTACAGTTAAGATAAAATGTAAATAGTAGTTTCTGTGAATATAAATATTTGTGTAAAAGTAGTGGAAATAAATTAGAGTGTGTTGGACTGTGTTTTTAAATAAATCCAAGAACTGAACAGAATCCGTGTCTGAAAATACAAAACGCTTTCCCTCAACAACCGTGTTTCCCCCACTTCTTGGATACCTTCATACGCTCGCCCATTTTTTGTCATGTTTGCTAACATTTTTCAGATATTTCTCAGACATTTAGTGAAAAATGAGATAGAGGCTTTGTAGAATAACACCTCTACTTTCAACAACTTTTTTCAAAATTGAAATTTGATTATCTATGACGCATGGGGGCACAATGCAAAAATAGTGAACAGAAAACTTTATATCACGATTGTTCAAAAACTAATAAACCGGTAGCGCCTGGTTTTGTCATACATAAAATAGATGTAAATTACTACCAGTTCATACGCCCAGTTCTACAGCTTCTAAAGTGACGAAGATACGATTTAAAAAAAATCCTACATTTTTCAGTATTTTTTGTTTTTCCCTGTTACTATTGAACCAATCAGATCGAGCCTGGGCTCATTTCATTGGTATTTTCATGCTTTACAATTGACCTGTTGACACCATTAAGATTAATTTATTATTTTTGATTTTATAAACATGATAAAAAAACGTAATTTTCTTGCTTCAATTGTTTATAACAAAGTAAAAAACCATAGTTGCGAGTGGAAAACATAGCAAAATATTGCTTGGAATCTTTGTTAATGTGATGGCACAGTCGGTATCCTGATAGTATTTTTTACACATTATCAGTTAATTTTTGCACTATTGATTGGTCTATTAAAATAGACTTGATCTTCGGAAACAAGAAAAGTCACAGGGCGCTAAATCAGGCGAGTATGGTGCGTGTTCGATCACTGCCGTACCTCTAGCGGCTAAATAACGCTTCACAAACAGCGCTTTATGGGCAGGTGCGTTGTCCTAGTGCAAGATCCACAACCACTGACGTTTTTTTTTTTTTCGAACTCGCCCTCGCGTGTTGCCAAAATCTTCAAATATTAAAATCGGTTTACAGTTTGACCCCATTTAGTCATCGCGATACCGTTGATGTAAAAAAAACCGATTAGCATGGCATTGGAATGCTAACACGTTAGCACATGCACGGCTGTCTGTCAACCCGGTGTTGTGGCACCATTGTGTCATATGGAAGAGTTGGACAGTTGACGATTACTATAACAAAGTCTTATTACGCGTATTTGTCTTTTCAGGAAAAGTATAGGTTAATAAAACATAAACCTTACACAAAATTTATTCTCTTGAAACAATCAATTAAATTTTGAATTAAGAAACTAGTTTAGACGATAAACCTTAAATACAGGCAACAACATTTACGCGTACTCTAAATACGGGTTGTCTTAAGCCTAACAGGTTGTAGATCATTTATTTTATAGAAACTAGTTGATTGAATTGAGCCTTTAACCCGGCGTGAATTAGGTGAAAATTTGTTACAATAGCTGTGAGGTGGGTATGACATACCCCAATATAGAATTGTCGATTTTGATAACTAACATGACTTTAGAATAATACTTATTACGGAAATATATTAACATTAGTGAAATGATCCAGTTATAAAAGTATTTATATTTCGATAAAAAACAAAGTTGCATATTTTACGCATGAATCAACAATATTTAGAAACTATCACTTAATATCTGAAAATTTGGGAAATTGAGATCAATTATGCACACAAAATTAAATAATAATGATGTCTTATATAATTTAACTTCGCCATAACAGACTTATGCTATAAAAACTAATCTTTTTCGAAGTAGTTTTCACCAACACCAGCTGTACACCACAGATCATTTCGTTTCTATCTATTGAGCGATTTAAACCTTCTAAATAAAGAATTCACAAAAACGGCTTCAACTGTTCCAAAATATTGTCTTCCACGTGATATTGTTCATTGTCAACGCGACACAAAATCCTCCTATTGCTATCAAAAGGTTCCAGCAACCACACTCGATTTGGGCACTTTGAGCTGCACCTGTTACACATGTTTGATGTCAGATAATATTTTCCGAACTAGTGCAGGTATTTGTTCGAGGACAGGCTTTTTCCATTTAGTTTCACCGTTGGCAGTAAAATATGATCCACATACCTCATTAGCAGGCTCTTCATTATCTCTCAACTGTAGAATGTGGTTTCTAAATGATTGAGGAGACTAATATTTATTTTGGATGTTCATGTGGGTTTTCACTCCTCACAATGGTTTCTAAAAAACACAGATAAGTAAAGTAATTGAAAATCAAAGTGTACTATTTAAGAGCAGTCTGTGGAAACTGCCCGTAACACTAGTTGCCTTCTTATAGAAAAACTCTCTCACAGGAGACAGTGGGTTTACGGATTTATCAACTAAAGGGTGTTCCAATTTGAGGTTAATTTTTAAATTTTTAATAAAATACACAAATTATTTGAGAATGATCAAATCTTTTATTTCAAATGATTGAATGATGAATTGTTTCGGTTTAATAATGGAAATCAATAATAGTGACCACCTGCTGCTGTATGACAAGCTTCTAATCTTTTGCCAAAATTTTCGATAACTTTCTGGCATAACTGCGGTTCAATTACTTGAAAACTGTCAATAATGTTCTCCTTTAGGTCATCAATTGTTTGTGGATTGTTGGCATAGACCTTCTCTTTCAAATAGCTCCATAGGAAAAAATCTAGAGGTGTTAGATCGCAAGATCTAGGGAGCCTATTAATGTTTCTTCTTCGAGCAATTATTTGATTACCAAATTTCTGTTTCAAAACATTGTTTGTTTCTGCAGGTGAATGACATGTTGCACCGTCCTGTTGGAACCACATATTCTGCACATCAGTATGCTCCAATTCATCCCACAAAAAGTTAGTAATCGTCGTTCGATATCGTTCACTATTCACAGTAACATCATTTTCATTGTCATCTTCAAAAAAGTTTGGACCAAAAACTCCACCAGCCCAAAAACGACACCAAACAGTTACTTTTTGTGGATGCATCGTCTTTCCATTATTTCTCGTGGATTTGCTTCACCCCAAATTCGACAATTTTACTTGTTAACAAATTCACATTTTCAAGTTTCTGTTATATGGCCCAATTAACGAATTGACGACGTAAACCAAAGTCTGTTGGCTTTATTTCTTGCGTTATCTGAATCTTGTAAATCTTTAAATGAAGATGCAAAATTCTGAATAAAGTGGTTTTTGGAATGTTCAATTGCTATCCACGATGACGAATTGATGTTTTTGGTTGTTCAACAACACTAGCAGTAACAGCTGCAATATGTTTCTGTTATATAGAGTGATTCATTAGGAATGCCTAATCTTTAAACTATAAATTCTACTACAGTTTAACATGATTTTTTTACAAATATTGCAGGTTCCAAGATACGGGGTGTTTTAATGTTTAATATTTTTCTACTTGAAAATTAATATATGTTTCTGGTGGATGGTTACGAATTTGAACTCTTAGTTTAGCATTGCTAATAGAAAGTTAGTTAAATTTTGCTATTTTAGTAAATAAAAACATATTTTTTTGTTGTTGCACTATGATTAAAGCAATAAAAAATATGAGAGCATTAAATTCCACACAGACAATTGAAGTGCAGTGCACTATGATGGTCTAAAAAAAATTGTTCTCTAAATGTGTATCAATAACAATAAAAAAACTTCAAAGTAATTGTTAAAAATGTCCAGCATTCATATCAATACACTTTATAATCCGCTTTCTCAAAAGAATCCATCCGCTTTCTCAAAAGAATCCTTAGTGGACATCCATGGATGTTACAGTCTCTGATTCGTCATAAATTTCTAATATATAATTTTATTTTTTCGTTCCTTTGTTGGTGGGTTTTAATAATTAACTTTTCTGGATATTTAGTCACATACCTGTACAACTTTTCACCACTAAAATTAATGTTTCAGTGAGAATTCGGTACCGGTTAGCACGAGCGAAGTGATGACAACGACCGAAGACACGCAAATCACCAAAGACGACGTCGTTCATCTCGAAAAAAACATGAGCCCCGACAGCTCGCAAGATTCGGCCAAATCGCCGGCGTTAAGAATGAAACCGGACAAGATAATGTACATGTCAACTCTCAAGTTAAAAAAAATGAAAGTCGTGCCCGACTGGGTCACCATCATGGGTGAACAACATGCCGACGACGATCCGTTCACCAGTCAAGTCGACGGGCGGCTGAATCCGACCGCAGACAAGAACAATAGCATCCCGGAAAATTTCGATTTGTTCGGAGCTTGTTTGCCTGACGACAACAACGTCTCGTCGTCGAACTACAGCTCCGAAAGTCCGGACGTAGTTCAGGGAATTCCGTCTCAAGCACCTATCGAAGATGTGTCCGTGTTTAATCCGAAAGACACGGGAGCCTATCCAAAGAACGAGTCTTCTAAAAAGGCGGTGACGTTGAACGACGAAGTCAGTACGTCGGAAGAAATGGTATCTCGATCGGAACCGGTTACCGAAACTCAGGGTGAGACCCTTAGGGGAATTTTGAAAAATGCGCCGAAGACGCCACCGGAACCCCCAATGCCAGATCTTCGCATAATCGTGGAGAAAATAACCGACAAACGCATCGGCGAGTTGTTGATGCTCAACGAAATATCGACTCAAATTACACGAAAACAGTTTCCGCATTTCTCGTTTCAAATGTGCGACTTTTCGGCGGAGAAAATGCGCATGAGAGTGGAAAAATCCGATTCTTTCTGTTTCAAGGACTGGAGGATTCCGAAAACCGACAAAAAACTTGAAGGTATGTAAGGTCTTTTGTAGCCTAGTGAAATGGGTGCATCTGGCTGTTTTTGAAATTATCTAACGCACCCTGTTAACAGCCATTCTTTTCTTGGTGTCACACGTCTCTAAGGTACTAAACTGTTTGAATGTTGTTTAGGGACTAGTACTCTCATCTTTAGAAAATATTCTAAAACAATCTTGAATGATCCAATTTTAACAAATGTGATAAACAGCAAAGTTGTAAGAATTACACCTACTACACTACACCTTCTCGAGATTATTCATTCCATTAACCGCAAGACAATATATATGTTTCTGTTGATGAAATGAGGACCTTCCATCAGTTGCACTCCCTTCAACTGACTGAAATCACCAATGTATGTAGTACGTATAACTATATTTAATAAGCTGTTTCCCCTCTATTTTGAATTTAATGGATTACCATATTCGTAGCGCTTTTCTGTCGAAATCTTTGTTATTTAGAATCTTCTCACTTTCAGCAATTAGAACGTCCTCAGCTCTATATGAGGTCCCACATTGGCGTTTCAAAGGGGGGTTAAGGAATGCAAGTTGTATGCTTCCAACCAACCTTCGGCGGGATCAAGCCCCCTAAAACGAGATCAAGCCCCCAAAACGAGATCAACCCCTCAGAAAGAGATCAAGCGCTACAAACGAGATCAAGCTCCCCCCAATGACAATTTTGGATCCGCCACTGAGGTCCCACAATCATTTTCACTGATTTTTCTTGTCTCTGTTAAGAAGTGAACTAACTACACTTTACAGTTAACATATAATTATTTTTTTTATAAAGATCCCCATTTACTAGGCTATTAAGTAAATTATAACACTGAAGAACATTTTAAACAGTTAAATGTTTTAATAGAAGCTTAAAGGCAAAACATGTTTCTTGAAGTTCCACTCCGAAGTTTTACTAATTAATGATATATTATAGGATATGTTTTTTAAATTGGGGGAAAGTCGAAAATTCATCTATGACCGCTATTTTACAATAACAGTTAATGTGTGTTAATTGAAATGTAAGCCTTAACAAAGGAGTGTTGACATAAATTGAACCACTATCTATAATTTGTAAACTTATCCATTTATTGATGGTTGATGGGTCTATAAAATTATGACTCCGGAAAATCTTATTTACAGAATATCATACTTCAATCCTTCATTCCTTCTTTACTTCTCATCTGTTTTGTTTTTGTTCCAGATTAATGTGTGTGTTTCAGTTCATTGTATAATCAATCTGGGGTCTTTTCTCTACTCACTCACAACTTTCATCTTTTCTAGAATATGTCAAATCAAATCTGTAAATTACTGTTGGTGTCTACATTTTAAACTGCTTTTAAGTGTTACAGGCATACTTTTTCAATCATCAATCATTCACTAAAACAAATTATTGAATTTTTCTTAATTCTCGTGTTTTTAGAAGAATTATTGTATTTTGCATAAATAGCATTGTTCTTTTTTCTCAAATGTTCCATTATGACTTAACTCTATTATTTTGCATCTTACCTCTATAGTTCCCTTTTTGAACACAAATTTAACTTTACAGCCAGTTAAAACTCGTTATTTCCACAATTCTGCCTGTATGCCATCTAAACCAAATATTTTGTAGTTTTCTTTTTTACTTTCAGTTCGTCTAAGCAACATCAACTGGTATTAGGTGTTTATATGTACATGATAGTTTCTTTAGTTCAGGCGTCGTCATCATTATACTTATCAAAAAAAAAACTGAACGATTTGTTTCTGTTCCAAATGTTTTCTACTAGTTTGTAATTAGTTTGAGCGTTATTGATGTTATTTTTGTCAGCTTGAGGTGGTATCGTCAAAATTCAAGGTTTGGGAAAGTTTTGTCAGTCTGTTTATACTTTGAATTTTGTGGGTATAAATTAAAAACGTCGTAGTGCTGACTTTGTCGTGAATAACTAATGGCTTTATGTTTTCCAAGTCTTGTTTATATTTTAATATTTTTTTGAATAATATTCAAGACTCTCAAATTTATATTTATGTGGTTTTGTTTTTATTTATTCGAATCATTAAGGAATATTCATAGTTTATTTAGTGACGTTATAATTTTGTTTTTAATTTCTGTCACTAATTTTCACTTTGCACTCGTAGTGAGGTTCTACAATGAAAGTTCCATTGATAAGAATATTATCTTGGAAACCTTGACATTTTATTTTTCTGATAGGTTCTGTAGTTCTCGTTACCAGCTGTTAGTTGTTTTCTAATATAATATGTCATGTCCAATTTATGCAACCCGCAAATGGAAGATAGCATATTATTTCTGGGCTGGAAGTTTATTTAGTTGTCATTACACGCCGTCAGTTGTTTTCCAATTTAATATGTCATTTTCAGTTTTTGCAAACCTCAAATGCAAGATAACATTATTTCTGGGCTGGACCTGTTTTCAGTTATGGCACCCTGGAAGGATCGAGAATGTATGTATTATATGTATGTAGATCTTTACTGAAACAATTTACTCTTCCATACATAGAACTGTTCTAAATGATTAAAATTTTGAACGTCTGTATAAATGTATTCGCGTTAGTCAGTGTGCGAGAGAAAATGAATCACGATATAATCCCACCGAAATGATCCGAAATATGCCGATACAACAATATGCATTATACGATAATGAAACTCACGTTATTGAATTATGAACTTTTAATGCTATTCAATAACAAACTATTTGATCAATTATTAAATATTTCATTTGAACAGTGTTTTAACTGATAATAAAAGATATGGGTTACACAGTCATACCCGCTTAAAATTCATTTGGATAACCTTTTAACAATTTGAATGAAATTTGAACAGGGTTGGGGGTAAGTATTAGGTAAATCCAATAAAAAAATTGCAACAAAGATATATTTATAGGTATAACCATAATAAACAATACTAACTTATGTTGTGGCAATATTTAAAATTGCCAGATACTGTTATATTACAAAGAATTAGTTTATTTTATCTTCTGCTTCATAAAAAATATTTTAAAGATACCGTATGTATCTTTGTGTGTGTGTGCTATACCTATATGTGTATGTGTTATAAAAGGAAATAATATATTGTAATAGATTCCGAGTGGTCAATTTCACAAATATTTACTCACTTTCAAAAGTTTTTATGTTTGCAAAATAAATTCAACATTAATAAGTAATGTTAAAATTTTGTATTTTTTATGTTAAATCAACAAATTTTTATTCTTTAGATCACTGACTCTGCTCTACTATAATAACTATGTTAGACACAGTTCATGGTAAAAGGAAAAAATGTTCTTCAGTGTACAATTATTAATTATAATAACCCGAATTTTATCCCTACAGATAGTGAATACACCAAAAACTCTAGAAGCCATAAAAAACAACAAGAAGGTATGGTAACATCCAATAATAATAAAACTATTAGAATTAATAAGTATCACTATGAAAACAGTACACCCGATCAGTGTAAGCATATTTGTTGCAGTAGTCTCATTAATAAACTTTGTGATTTAAATATTAGTAAAAATTTAAATTGTATTGAAACCATATTGAATTTAAGTTCACAATGTAATTCAATTTCTGCCTCGACCACATCATCCGCCTCCACAAGCACGACAACAAAACCAAAATCCCCGATTGATCCGAATAACCCGTTTCGACAAAAGCGGCAAAAAAGGAAAAAAAAGAAGATGAGACTGTCACCGGAGCCTCCAAATATTTATGATTTTTGTTCACATATTGATTATGATATTAAAACACCAGATACTATGAGTCCGAATACTAATTTAGATTTAAGTTTTGTGTCAAGCATTGTAGAAAATTTCGATAAAGAAAGTACAGATTTTATTTTAGATTTGAATCCTGTCATACTAGAAGGTGATACCAACAATACAAATAGCTTTAATGGTCGCAGTGTAACACAAATGGAAGAATTCGATGATAAACTAAACGAATTGGTTAAAGCTTCGTCTATAGCTTCGGATTTGCCAGAGTTAAACGCCCAAAAATGCTTACTAAGTACAGTAATAAATTGCTTAAGTCCACAATCGAATTCTTCCAACATTCCTTTTGTTCAGGAACTTAACAATTGTGCATTGCCTGAGAATAATGAAGAATCCAATATCGATTTAAATCATCAAATGTTAATTGATAATTCTAAATCAGATATTGACTTTTCTAGCATCGTCTCCGCTAACTTTCAACTGAATAATTGCGATAATAGTGATAACTTTGTTTCTGATAATTGTAACTTGCAAACAATAACTAATGATGAAGTAATTGCCCAAAATAATTCTAATATTAATTACGCGTTTCAAAATACTTTGAGCGAGCCGTCAGATGAAGACTATAACGTACCAGGAACGTCACACAAGCGGATGGACCCATTTACCAACGAAAGCGAAGACAGCGAAACCCGACTTCCGCTGAAGAAACGTAAGCTATCGGTCGTCAATAACAAGGGCGAAGAAGTGGAAGAGGATGATGATTTCCTTGGACCAGATTTAGTGGAGGAAATCATTCGCAGAGCTAGGGCCGAGAAAACCGATAAGGAGGATATCAGTTATCCGGCCAAGCCGATGATCAGTATAGCAGAAATACAAGATAGGATGACCGAACAAGTTCCGAGACTATTCAAAACACCGGCAGAGAAAAAGGAAATGCCACCACCACCTTTACCGCTGCCACAAATTGTCGGTTTACTATCATCACAAACTGCCGGGTTAGCGCTACCGCAAGCGGCCGGGTTAGCGTTACCACGTCCGCCCGGGTTACAACTACCCCAAGCGCCCGGATTACAGCTACCACAAGCGCCCGGATTACAGATACCGCAAGCGCCCGGATTACCGCTACCGCAAGCGGGTGGATTACCGCTCCCACAGGCGGCAGGGTTGCCCTTTCCACAGGGGGCAGGGATGCCCTTTCCACAGGGGCAGGGTTGCCCTTTCCACAGGCAGCAGGGATGCCATTTCCACCGGCAGCAGGGATGCCATTTCCACAGGCGGCCGAATTTCCACTACCACAAGCTTCTGGATTACCACCACCACCAGAAGCGGCCGGAACATCGCAACCTCAAGCGCCGGGGTTTCCATCACAAGCTCAAACCGGTAATTCTTCAGAACCTAAAATTGTCACGGAACAGTATAATAACTTAACTTACAATAACCCCACTATATATTATCACATGAATAACGTACCCTACCCCTTCTTTCCTTGCGGAAGTTTGCCCTGTTTCCCCCCTTTCTTGCTGCCTATGAACGGCACTACAACCATTGACGTGAACGGCATGCCGAAGCAGGAACAACAACAGCAGCAGCAACAACAACAGCAGCAGCAAGAAAAACAGCAGCAACAACAACAACAGCAGCAACAACCACAACCGCCACAACAACAACAACTCCCACAGAACCAACCACCTCAAGAAACCCAAGAACCCGTCATCGTACCCCCAGTACGACCGAAGAAGGAGAAAAAATCTCGAGGAAGAAAGAAACATAACTAAAAAAAAAATAATCAGTTAAATTAAATTCGTTGTTAAATGTTTTCTTCAATATTTTTGATATTCTCATTTTGGCTGTGAGTTTAATCAGTTCTATCTAGTAGTTTACTCTATTTTTTTATATTATTCTATACATATATAATTAACTTTTTTCGCTTAAATTTAAACGATATAAGAATAAGTTAGAAAGAGGAATAAGAAGACTGATCACACAACAATGAAGATTGGGATAACCATATTTGGAGCCAGCTTATGATGCATTTCTTTCTGAATTTTAAATTTGTTTCATTATGATTTTGTATATTTACGGAATTAAATCTTGTTTTTTTATCATTTAATTGATGTGCATTTATAGATGTGAAATAATTGTTGTAGTAGCATTTACTGATAAATTGTCGTGATAATCACAGATTCAAGTATATGATATCGACTTATGGTTGATTTTATTTTTCTTTTTCAATTGTAGCCTGAAACGATTGCCACTTTTTGTCTTTAACTTGATCTTTTTGGTTTTAAGGGTTGAATTCAAATGAGCTGCCATACACGGATAAAAAACGTGGAAAACGGAAAAGGCAAAGTAAGTCGATATTTTTTTATATTAATTATTTTGAAAAAATTAAATTCTTGAAAATGCCTGAAATGTTTTCATAAATCTTGGTATGCTACTCTTTTTGAGTCCTTATGACATGATAATAGGTAGATTATGTCATGAAGGTTTACATAGGTTTTTTTTATATGATTTAATTGTTGATAAAATTTGGATAATGCATCTTGACTAGAGATTTGGTCAAGTATCAGGCGGTGAATGTACAGAATTCAACCATTGATCATAATGTAATATTTTATATTATATTTTTTAAGGAAATTGGTGTTGCAAACACATTTAACAGGTGTTTGATTAGTTTGTCTTAAGAAGATACACAACACATAAAAAATGTTTATTAATCAATCACTGAAATTCATTAGTAATTTGAGAAAAAATATTGAACCAGCAACAGTTTTTTCAGTTTAAAAAATGTTTTAGCCCTGAAACAAGGCAAAAGTGTCCTTTTTGGCATAAATAACTGTGGAGTATTGTTTTTCGCATTTTTTAGGTTAATTTACTCCCATTATGCGTTCAAATATATATGATTTTCAATGTGTAAACGTATGATAAATTGTCCAGAATATCGCGAATATTATGGAAATGGTGGGAGTGTGTCACCTGTCAAAGACTCACGGTATACGCGATTAAAAAATAGCAGGAATTTTCGTTTTTTTGAAAAAAAAAATTTATTTATCTACATCGATGTTCGCCCCTTCAAAGAAGTCCCCACTAGATATTATGCACTTATGCCAGCGCTTTTTCCAATCCTCAAACTCGATCTTTGGGATAGCTTTGAACTCTTTCAGCGATGCACTTTTAATGTCACCTATGCCTGTGAAACGACGACCCTTTAAGGTTTTTTTATTTTTGGAAACAGGAAAAAGTCACAAGAGGCCATGTCTGGCGAATATGGAGGTTGGGGCATCATTACTGTGTTGTTTTTTTGCCAAATATTCATGAACAAGCAACGATCTGTGAGCAGGTGCATTATCGTGATGCAAAAGCCATGAACTGTTTTGCCACAAATCCGGACGTTTTCTTCTCACTACTTCACGCAAATGGCGTTGAACTTGTAGATAGTATTCGTTGTTGATCGTTTGACTTGTGGCAAGAATTCATAATGCACTATGCCATTAAAATCAAATAACACATTAAGCATAACCTTGACGTTTGACCGCACTTTTTCGGTCTTGGAGAGCCAGAATGCCTCCGTTGGGAGGATTGAGCCTTTGTTTCGACGTTATATCCGTAAACTCATGTTTCGTCACCTGTTATTCCTCTTTTGAGCAAATCTGAGACGGCGTTGACTTCACTTAGTGAATCCTGAGCAACTTCCATACGCCGCTGTTTACGTTAAAAATTGAACAATTTTGGGACAAATTTTGCTGCCACGCGTTTCATACTCAAAACATTCGAAAAATGTCATGGCATGAGCCAATAAATATGTCAACTTCATCAGCGACTTCTCTGATTGTGATTCCGCGATCGTTCATAATCATTTCTTTCACTTTTTTCACGTTTTCATCGGTTATATTGATGTGCTGGGGCGTTCGTCATCTTCAACGTCTTCACGGCCATCTTGGAAAAACTTATACCAACCTTGTTTTTTTCATAGCAAACTCACCTTTGTTAAAGGTACACTTTGAGCTACGCGACCGAGACAAGCGACGGCGACAAGAGACAGGAGGGTGCGACACGCGACACGTCTGCTTTCAATGCAATTATATGAGGCACATTTTAAGCGCGAGACAGAGACGCGCGACCGCGACAAGAGACAAGAGACAACTTTGATGCGACTGCTTCCGAAGCAGTAGTGTCGCCTGTCGCGTGTGTTTTTGAGGTTAAAATGACGGAGTTAAATTTCTCTATTCTCTAGAAGATAATCTTCTTATCAATTTAATAGAAGAAAACAAATCATTATATGATCCTCAGAATGCAACATATAAAGATGTAAGCGTTCGGGATAATATCTGGAGGGAGATTGCAATGATATTAAAAAAAACAGGTATGTTGTTTATATTTTATTTTTTGTATGAATGAAATTAATGTCACATAATTTTGTTTATCTGTTTATGTCTTATTTGTTTAATTGTTATAACACAAACTTTTTGGGGAGTGCGATTTATTTACCTTCTATTAATACGATGATCTTGCCAAGACACCACCGATATCTGAATTAAAATAATCTTTCAACTGATCCCGTATTTCTAACCCAGCTCTGCCTCCAAAGCCTCCTGCAGGTTTCAACGGTCGCATATTATTAATTTGATTAGCTTCTTCAGCATTGAATTGGTAAACAGACTGAAAAGACCTCTCCAAGTATCCATCACGTAATAAATTATGTAAACAACAAGCAACTAATGTCAAGTCGACACAAGTTTCGGGTAATATTGCTATAGTTGAGTAGAATATTCTGAAGACTTGACTTAACAAACCGAATGCGTTTTCTGAGACTCTTCTGGCACGACACAAGCGATAATTAAATATTTCTTTTGCTGTGTCATTTTTGGCAATTTTTCTCTGGTAAGGCTTCATCATATAACTATCTAATACAAACGCTTCATCGCCAATCAAAAAATGGTTTAGTTTCGTATTAGTTCCCGGAAGAGTTCTTGGTTTAGGGAAATTGAAATTGCCTGTTATGATTTTCTTTTCCATAATAGACTTCCTGAAAATCGCACTGTCCCCTTCTCTTCCATAAGAACCAACATCAACTGCGATAAATTTATAATTAGCGTCCACAATCGCTAAAAGCACAATTGAAAAGAATTCTTTATAATTAAAGAATAGTGAACCACTGTTTCTTGGTGCTTTTATACGAATATGTTTGCCGTCTATTGCGCCAGTGCAGTTCGGGAAATTCCATTTATGCCAAAATTCCTCAGTAATGCATTTGAAGTCTTTCTCAGTGGGTGCAGGCATAAAAATAGGCAGAATTTTTTTTTAATTCCTTGAGAACTTTTCGGACGATTACAGAAATATGGCAAGCAGATATACGATAAGCAAATGAAAGAGAAGTAAAGCTCTCTCCTGTAGCCATGAACCTAAAAAATATATAAATTTTTATAATTTTGATATGCTTACGGTGCACCAAGCAAATTCTTTATAGTTTTCCGTTTTAAAATTACAAATAAATACAGTACAGTATATACAATCACTCGCACACAATTATTAGTTTTATTTTGTTCTAGATGGAGAATGTAGAAGGAGATGGAAACACATCCGTGATTCGTACAACCGATTCAAAAGGAAACGTAAATGCAGTACTGGTTCAAGTGCAAAAGCTAAGAATTCCAAATGGGACTTATACGAACGCTTAAAATTTTTAGAAACGGTTACACTTGAACAAAACACTGAGAGTAATATTGATGAAAATACATCTTCAGATTTATTAAACCAGTCAGCTACTGTTGTTGATGAAGAACTAGATAAGAACGACGCTCTATCGGACAAACAACTTTCTTCACCACCAAGTCACAGATCACCACCAGGTAGATCCACAAAGCACCATGACAAAGAGATCCTTAAAATATTACAAACTAGAGAAGAAAATAGATTTAAATTGATGGAACATTTGAGACATGGCACAGAAGATGATGACGAGGATTCCAGTTTTGCAAATCATATTAAATCTGTTTTGAAAAAATTGGATCCTCGTTTAAAAATAAGGGCTAGAAATGAAATGTGAGAACTTAAATTTGGATCTAAAGGAAAAGAGGTCATCATCTGCATATTCAATAAACTCATCTCCGGCATTTTCTCCTGCGAGTGTGGCTTCCACTCCAGAGCCATATGAAATGGTAGTTCAGCAAGCCGCACCAGCCATTATTACACCTGAACCAGTGATAGATCCAACTAATTTAACAATTCAACAAGTGCGACCTAAATCGTACATTTACATTGTCACCCCTGAACAAGATGAGCAGAAAATTTGACAGATAAAATTGCTTCTTATTTGAATATGATGTTTTCCGAACAATAAAATATGTTATATTTTTAATTAAAACTTTGACAAATAAATACATACCGTAATGTGATTGATAATTTTTCTCGTGGTGTTATACCTCCACCTCTGTTTTGAATATCTTCTTCAATTAAACTTAATACATAATTAAATTGACTTTGATTTAATCTGAAATATTGTCTAAAATTTTCTACTTCGAGTGATAAGTGGTTATTAATTAATAGAGAATAAAAGCCCTCTGTGTTTCTACTCTGGTACAATGGATTCATTTCACATCGTCTTTTTCTGTATAAATAATACAATAATAAATCATCATCACCTTCTTCTTCAAGAAGTATTTGGAGTTGCTTTGATGCCATTTTTAATTCACGAATACACGTATTTATGAGGGCAGAACATCTAACCAACTGCTTGTCGCTTAATGTCAGTCGTGTTTCCCAAATAAATACGAGCGACGTTGTCTGTTGTCGCTTGTCTCGGTCGCGTAGCTCAAAGAGGTAAAGCGACAAGCGACATTGTCGCGGTCTCGTGTCTCTTGTCGCCGTCTCGGTCGCGTAGCTCAAAGTGTACCTTAACATTTCGCACACTTTATTACATTTTTTACGCCAAACATAATACAAATTCTTTGATTAATTTTTTTTAACCATCGAAAATCGCCGAGCTCATAAAAACACGTCTAACCTTAGCGGCTGTCACAGATAAAGTAAACAATGAATGCAGCTGAAAATTATGCCATACTTCAGGAGCATGTATACCGACATAATCAAAAAAATGTTGACAATCTGACTCTCCAAACCTGCAAAATTTAAAAAGTCCGGGTATTTTTTGAACACAACTCGTAATTTAATGCGTTTCGAAACTAGACTGAATAATATTACATATGGATAGAGTCTGCTCTTATTGCACATACATGAAAGAAGCGGTGACAACATGTGGGCGCGATTTACATGTTCGTAAATAAATGATGATGCAAGACGGCAGCAACGTGACGACGGAAAAAGCGCCCGCAATGCAATTGTGTACAATTAATTTGTCGTTGAGTGCAATTATAAGTCTTTTAAACCAACAACCCGATGCAAATACCTATTAGTGAAATTTATTTTGATAAATTAAACCACTAGATAGTAATTGACACAACGTATTAATTTCACGGGTTACAAACCTTTGCCGGTCATCAGCTGTGTTGATATTGTTATCTTTCTCTCAAATCGTCAGCGCCGTATCTCTCTACACTCTGTCCATACGTATTATAAGGTCGAAGAAATTGGTTTTATTCTTATTTAGGTTCACTATAGTTCTATATGTCTAAAGATTAAACATCACTAATTGGCATAAAATTCAAAAATGTTATCGAAGCGTTTTTTTTATCAGAATAATCTCAAAAAAAATCGTTCGCTTCTATGTGCAATGTTTTAGAAAAAAGATCTACAAAAATGAACTACTAAACGCTCAACTTCGTTAATTTGTTCATTACAAAATGGCTTCAAAACATGAATTTACAAAAAAAATTAATTGTTTATATGTTTTTATTGTCTAGTTAAAACACTCTTATTAACTGAGAGGGTAGATGTTCTCTAAAAATAAATACTGCAGCCCCCGTAGTTTCTACAAAAAGTTAATGCAAGAATTATCTGCAGCCCCCAGTATGTTTCTAGACAAAATTTTCAATTGTTAAGTTGTTTGCAACGACTGTATACCTAGTTCCTAAACTTTACATTAAGTTATTGGGTTCGATTCATAAATTTACCAGTTGCATTACTCAACATCTCAATTTCTAAGTCTTCAAAATACATATAAAACAAATTTACAACTCTCAAAATTTTGAAAATCTCGTAATTATTTTTTTAGAACAATATTGACAATCATATTGAAACTAATTTATAAGTATTTGTTTTAAAAAATGGCCACTTAATTTGAGTTAACGAAGAGGCAATTTCATAAAAACATTTAAAGTCATTGTCACTACCATGCAGATTCAAGAAAACCTATTCCAACCAAATGTAAATGCACCAAAAATGATTAGAAACATGAGACTAATAGAAAGAGATCATTTTTGATAGTTAAATATGTATATATTTAATAAGGGTGAGTTTTTTAAAACTGTTTGGTTATTTAAATCATGTGTTTGTTCGGTTTGTGTGAAAGAAAGCATATTAAATGACACATTAATTAAAAGTTTGGGTAACAAATTAAGAGATGTTCAAAGTTGCAAATAGTATTTTGACATGAAGATTGAAAAAGTTTATTGTAAGGTTTTATACATAACAAGTTTAGAAACTTTACTTCAATCAAATCAAAATTTCATCGCTATAGTTTTAATATTCTTGCAAAATTAATTTCTAGGATTCTGGGATCTTAAATTTTTATATACACAATGTTCTCATTAAAAAAACACAACACTAGTTATTTTATAGATCATAATAATGTAAATTTTTTTTTGTCTGTTAAACAATCACTAAGTGCAGAAGGCAAATTTTGTTTTTGTTTAATGTATCTCGTGTTTTACTTGATGATTAATAGAACTTTAGCATTCCATTAACCTAATTATTTAACTACAAACAAATATGATTATAATTAATATTATATAGAGGTCACATATTTTTTGTCACTATTTCTCAGCTATAATATTTATTTTGATTTGGTTTTATTTTCATTTATCTTCGTTGCAGATTTTGAAAAACGACAATTACTCTCATTTAATGCCATCGCTTTCGTCAAGTATTTCCAACCTTATATATACAGAATTTAGTTTAAACTATCAAACTTAGTTAAACGGGTTTCGAGTAATCGCTGAAAACACATAAAAAAGGAACATGTATAGAACATATTAAAAACCTTGATAAATGCGTTCCAACATAACTTTTTTGTAACTACAGTGTTGGTACTAAACTTGCAGTTATCATAAAATCTATATAAGCGATTTCGTGATAGTTTCATGGCGGATATTTGGTTCCAAGATCCGCGGATACGGATAGGGAGGGATCTTAACTTTTTTAGAGTACGCGGCTGTAAATATTGCACATAAACCTTTGGAAAGAGACAATCTGTTATCTAGCAAAGTTATTGATCTCTATAAGATTTAAGTTAAGAGTTAACCCTCATAACCAAATACATTTAAGTATGATAGTTGTAGACTGGACAAGTAGTCACTTGGAGGTCTCAGTCAAATCGCTCGCACATATTTGTCATCATCGGCGAGAAGCCGAAGAAGTGAGCAATTTTTTAGTGCAGCAGAAATTGTTTATGAGCCCCATCGTAACAACCTTTTGGGGGACAAAGCTGCCAATTTGCTCTTTTTGAAATACCATTACTTAATTTTAATTATGACTTAACTTTTTTTAAGTTTCTCTAAATGTCACTGTGTTTTGAATCTAATGTCAACACCCTGGTCAACACTTTATGTGTCACGAAGTATTAATTTACTTAATTAGAATTTAAAATATTACGAAGATTTAAGTTTTGTTGTTTTTTTCTCATTGTAAAAGTGATCTATAATACCTAAATATTTCATTACTTTATTAAGCTTAACGAAGATTTAACCAAATTTATCTCATAAAGATATTTTAAATAATATCTATATAAAAACTTTCTATAATAAATGTTTAAATATATTATCATTTTAATAAGCTTATTACCAAGATGTGTGATAGATCTCTCTATGATAAATGTTTGCAATATAAAGGTGCCAAATACGATTTTAAAAAATAATGTGAATGGAATTTAACAGTTTTTTATTGTTACCTAATGACCTATATATAAAATTGTATCTATGATCCGCCAAAAACTAATGGATACGGATTTTTCTTCTCTCTCGGATATCCGCGGATACGAATAGGGATATCCGGCACATCACTAGTATGAACCCCCTATATTTTCAAGATTGAATATTTTAAATTTGGAATACTTCACAATAATGAAACTTGTTTTTATTTTCACGTTAATTTATGAAATATTTCAGGCAGTTTTTCGTTAGTAATAATGACTTAGAAAACCCAACTTCCAACCGTTCGTCTACTTTGAAATTATTGTTACAGATAATTTAACCAATGGATTGCAACCTATGCAGTCAACAGGTAAGACATTAATTTGGCAAAACAATGGAATTACTTCATACGATATATAACATTTATTAAAATAGTACTAAATGGATGTCGTAAATGTATAATTTTTGTGTTGAACAAACTTGACGTTGTTTAAAACTCACTCGTAATAATGCTTCAGTATATTTTTATTTATAATGAAGCAAATCACGGGTGAAAAGGTATTTCGTGTTTAGCCGTATATATGTCGTATAAATGTTGTGAACATTTGTTGTGATGTATTCTCTGATGTGTGTCTAATTGCTATAGTAAATTGGTGTTTATTATAATGTTATGCTGGAAATCGCACCATGAGCGCCTTCTAAGGGTACAACTCCGAAGTTTTACATTCGTTTGAAGTTACATACTTCGAGGCAATCATATAAACCAAAAATATATAAATAAATACAATTTACAAAATAACATCATCACTTCATTACTAAAAATTTCATGATGATCATTATATTTTTATAATGGGGTTTTAGCAAATTTTTAAATTCTCACAATTTACAGCATTAATCGATTTCAAATACTTTTATAATATATTATTCATGATGTTTACATCCAATTGGGACTCAGTATTCAAGACTGATTTGTAGGAATTAAGTGCCTTTTTATTGGTCTTCCAATAAAATTCTATCATTTGTTAGAATTGTTTCCATTATTTTATATAGTCTATTATTATTCTATCACTTAGGTTATTTAATATACAGGGTGTCCATGGAAGTATGTCTCAGTTTCACTATTATATAATAAGTTTTATTTAAACCATTTATAATAACTCATCAAATTGCTAGGTAAACTAACAATTATAAATATTTAATATGTGCTCATTTTGTTACACGACACAGATCCATCTTTAAATCGAATTCTTTCCTCACTTTACTAACCAGTCAGGAATAATATAAACAGTAATCTCTGAAAGTACAGACTCACTTTTAGCAAACACTTCAGGAGCATTTTATTTGTATGTCTTTACCAGCGATTAAATAAGTAGACAGTACTGTAGCATGCGATTATCTAAAACCGTGTGAACCACACTTTACAATGCTTAAGCTTGGTTATTGCTGGAACATGCTTTTGTGGACACTATATATGTAATATTTGTTGAGCTATGTTTCATCATTCCTTATTATGGTATAGTCACCGTTAAAGATTCATTTTTCATTAATCTTAATTGTCTTTAGTAGGAGAGATGAAAATTGAGCTGTTTTATTAATGAAACGTAGGATCGACAGTAGGGAGTACACGTTGAAACTTGACAAATTTCATTCTTATATTATTATTTTTGCAAAGGTGTGTAAAAACACAGTTGTGCACCCTAAGACCAAACCTTTATTTTAAACACTCAACGCCGTTTCAACCCCTCTCAAGTTGTTGAAAAAGCGTTGAGTTTTTAAAATAAAGGTTTGGCGTTAGGGTGCATAACTGTATTTTTGCATTTGTGACACACCAAAGGTTCCACAGCATTTCCATTGCAAAGGTGTGTTGGAAAAGCAGTAGGAACAACTTTTTATTATTTTATAAATCCTACTACCATACTCTAGAATTAAAAATATTTGTTTATGCCAGTCACAATATAATCAAAACGTCGAAACTGTAAAATATAACCTCATTAAATCTCAAATAATTAAATTACAGTACAAACAGATGAGTATTAATTATTAAATAAATAAAAAAAACAAAAACCGACGTCAAAAGAACACTGAACTAACCTTAAAACAAAAAATAATAATAAAAAAAACAAAAACCGACGTCATAAAGAAAACACTAATTTTTGAAATTCATTTATTCTTTGTTTAACTTGGCACCTTTTTAGTATATTTTTTGTGATATAGCAAGTTTAGTATTTATCCAAAATCAGTATTTCTTGATTTAAAATAACAATTTATTTTTAGTGATATAACATAACTTAATAGTTTACGATATTAGCAAAAATCAATGAAGAATTCATACAAGACTTGGCTTTACGATTACTTTATACATAGAGTTCCGTTTTCTATTATTCTATCAGGGTACGTTTCCCATCTCTGCCCAGCACTATTTCATCTTTTTAAATCTACGTTCGATTCAGCTGCCGGCAGTAGTACGTTTGAAAACAAGTCTTCGGAAAGATTGACATTCCTCCTTCCTCAAATAATTAGACATGATGATACATGACACCAAAAAACACAAGTTACACTACACACACAGTTCTTAGAACATTGAGCTTCCTTTTTTCTTGAAAGCAATTCCTAAATTATTTTAAAAACACCTTAAATTAGTATTGCCTATTTTTGAAATTCAAAATTAAATTATAGTATAGTAACCGAAAGAATAGGGCAATAGATAAGAAGCCAAGATTTGCTGTAAATATTTTGTCAAGAGTCAATTGGTCCTAATTTATTATTAATCCACAAAATTGATAGATCGTTGAAGAACTCTCTAATTTATTACTTTCAAATTATGTATTCTATTTTTTGTGATATAGCATGTTTAGCCTAGGAGTAACATTTACAAGCACGTTGTGTTTCTGAAAACTCGTTTTTCTATCGGAAAACTGTATTTCAAAACTGTTGTCATGTTTGGAGTTGATTCTTGTATTGTAATTATTTTTGTTATTAGTTTCATCTTTGGTAACACTGTAATGGTAAACTCTAGAGTGGTAAAATTGGTGCTTCTGCATTTTGTAGCTTTCATTGTCTAAACTGTTACGCTTACTATGCCTATTTATAGATTCGCCAAGATAGAGTGACAAAATTCTTGTTTTTCATGTATTGATAGTGTTCAAGATAACACTAAAAATATTTATAAATCAGCGAATTTAAAGTTAGGGTTAAGCATTTATTGATGCCATATAATAAATGGACTGAAATATGCTTTAGATTTGTACTGCCGTCAACAGTATTACACAAGGCGCTCATGGTGGATATATTTAAGTCGCTTATACCATGGAGTCTATACTAAGGAGATTAAGCTTAATAATAATGAACTCGTCCAATACTTTCGGATGCCAAAGAATTATTTACTAATGTCATTCAAATAAATATCGAATTTATTTAAATATATACATTAATCTTTTGGTGCTAAATTTATCAAGATACTATTTTTTGAAATGGAGTAGTTAGGTTTAAAGAAGAAATTGATAGAAAAAAATCCGTCCCAGGATCTGATGTGATATTACTACTTACTAACAAAATATATTATTGTCGACCAAGTAGTGTAATGATCTATTTAAATCGTTTTAAGGTAAATATAATTGGTTATGCTAATTCGTAAAAAAAATGAGGAGTAATTTAACATGTTGCCATTTCTACTAAATCCTAGTGTGATGGATATGAAGGTATGAAATAAGGCTTGTGATTTAGTAGACCCACCTCAACTGGTACATCAAATTGTTTGAGTAAGAGATACCTTCATAGTTTGGACTAATTCCTACTTATCTGGAAGATAATTCCACGTTACAGTATAAGGGTTGCTGCATTAATTTTCTGAAGAAAAAATTACAACTCTGATATTTTCAAATTGTATCTCCTGACAATCTATGCTTTTTTGATGTGAGTAAACTATGTCATAATATTTTTTCCAATATGAAGCACATTATACTTTTCAGTAAGAATGTATGAAACTTAAACTTGAAACTAAACTGTCATTGAGCAAAGTTGGATATACAGTAGGAAACAAACAATAAAAAACGGTGTCACTTGTTTACCCTCACTTTGGTTTGATAAACACAGCATGTTACAAACAAAAACAACTAGTCTTGGGAATCGTGCTATACAAGAACATTGTAGAAAATAATAGTGGACTAAGACCCTCCAAGAAACACTTCAACAATAAAGGTATAGAAATGTTTAAAATTTTGAGTAGTCTGCAAATTAAGAGCAAGCTGGATATCGAAAAATGTTCAGCATAATTCTGATAGAAAGTGTTCCATTTTCGATCGCACTTAAGAGGCAGTTGGAAAATCGCCAATAGGATCATTGGGCGGTAAGAAAATTATTGGAAAAAATTGCGTATTAATCGACAATATCAAAATTATCAGCGGTACGCTAATAGTTGTAATAATTAAAGCAAAACAAAAAGTAAATGGCTGAATCCTCTTAAAACAAAACTGAAAGAATTCTCCATACAGGTAGCAAAATTGAAATAAACTGATTGAAAATACCTTGGCATAAAATATAACAATTGGAAAAAAATAATTATGCACTAGATGCTAAAAAGAGGAAGACTTACTAGTGACCTGAAGAAACAATCTGTAAAAAAATACAGAAGCCTACGTCATGAGGTAGACGTTTGGGATTAATTTAGTATATAGTTTTTAACATCGTATAAGATAACTAAGAGGAACAAATCTATTCATTCTAAAAAAATGTATTTCTGTAGAAGAGAAAAATTTATATAATTGAGTTTAGTATTTCATAGACTAACCTCAATTTAGATGTGAGAGACATACGGAAATTTTTATCGGAAGATCTAGGAAGACGGGAACTGTAAATAGTTATACTTGTATATTCATATAATACAAGACATGACTTTAGTAAATAATTCTTCTATACCGGGTGTGTCTGGATGACGGATCGTTAGAAATTGCTACATATTTACATGAAATTTGGTTCTGGGTTTTTTAAGTATTTGAAGATAGTGATAAATGCCAGATTAACCCGATTGTTTGATCATGTGTTTCTTGGCCGTTACTGGATTATTGTAAACACCATTTCTGATAAAACTTCAGAGAAAATAATCTACAGAGGTCAACTCGGACGAATGAGCAGGCCAATGAATTGGCCCATTGTTCGCAATCCAGCGATCTGCAAAGTGTCTAGAAAATCACGAAATTGTCGGAAATTGTGAAGTGGTGCTCCATCCTGCTATTAACAAACATGTCTTTCATGTTTGAAGAGCTGCAAAAGAGTGATTTTGGTTTTTTGTTGTACAAAAATTTTAATGAAAAAGTTCCATGATTTAAACAGATATTGATTAACGACAGTAAAGTCTCACCAGATGTACGTTCGCTTATTTTGTTGTATTTCCGTAAATTAAGTACATCTTCGTTTTTGTAGTCTAACTGAGTCATGTATGACTGCATTTGGCATACTACGACTTTCGATAGCTTACCATTCGTCACTACACTTTACATTAAACTTAGAGTTTGCGCAGAAACTCTTAGACGTAGATATGGATCAAGGATAATTTACAAAGGATTGCTTGATAGATGTAAATTTTTCCGAAAGCATACGTTACAAAGTGGCTGCTAATATTTGCACTGTAATTTTTTCTAATTAAGTTATCAATATCACATTAGACAGATGAAACAAAACCAGAAAAACTGTCAACAAACAAAGCGCCACAACAACTCGAGAGCGGGCGCAAGGTGACTGGTTTTTTTTTTCGAAAATGTTTAACATTGATCAAGCAAATCTTGGTAAAATATCCTTGGATATGGATATGTTTAATGCGGAAGCTCACCTGCTTGGAGGCGTCATTGCATATAAAACTAATGATTTTACAATCCTGCGATTTCACGATATCTATAAATATATTCACGATTTTTGTATCCTATTTAAAGTAATACAATTTATCAGAATTGGTCAATTACTTTTTTAAACAGAACGTTATAAAAATTTGATAATACTAAGAATTATTACTGTTGGTGCAAGCTCATTAAGGATGACAAAGTTGAACAATTTTAAGGAAATGTCAAATTTTATTAATTTTGTGTTTCTTTTATCTGCCACATTCTGATGTAAATATTCAATACATATTTTCCCGATACTCAGAAAATAGTAGTTAGAAATTACCAGACAACGGAAATATTGTGAGCGATCATTTTAATAATAATAAATGGATAACATAAAATTATTTACCGAAAAAATCTTCTAATAATTATTATTTTCATTAAATTTCATTTATTTTAGTTTTTGAGTTAAGTGAATGACCAACTACAATTGTAAGCAGAAACTACTTAATATAACTTAAAGTTAATCATCTAACTATGTCTCATGATTTTTGTCAGTTTATCCAAACTTTCTGGTATCCCAAGCTTATGTGTGGCATGAAAGAGAGTATCGAAGTAAGATGTAGATTTTAAATTAGCATGTCAAATAAATGTTGGAGTTTGAAAATAGAAGTGAAGAAACAGGATTTAAAATAAAAAGGAGCTAAAAGTGGTAGAAAACGTGAGATTGTTGAAAGTGTTATTTAGTTTGTAATAGGTTTTTTTTGTTATTAAATTTTATAATTAATAATATTTAGAACGGTGGCGACCTATTACTCGTATATGCAATAATGTCACTAACCAGATGAGCTAGCACATGAAACATACTCATCGGAACATCCAGTATAGTTTGAATCGTCCCTCTTTGTTCTGTCAGAATAATTTAAACATATTGGTGCTCCAATTCGAAATAAGCCTCATTTAAGGTGTTGCATTCAAAATAAGAAAGTTGTTAACTATTTCTTGCATATCTAGAGGGCGCTCGACGTTGATACTGGTTCTATTGGATGGAGCACCCTTAAAAGAACCCTCGATACCAATTTTGAGGTAAATGTGTAGGACAGTTGACCTAAAACTTCTAACACCGAATAAACGTGACACACTTATGTATTATTTTATTGTCTGAACTTTAATTTCTTGGTTTAATATTGACGTAGTTTATTCTTTTAAGATATAGACTTCATAGCTAATGTATATTTGTAAGATTTCCGAATAATTACATAATAATTTTTCTCAGATAAAATTCATTCACATGACAAGGTGTTCAATGACAACAAATAAAATGATTGTTGAAGTGAAAAAAAATTAATATGATTTTATTGAAAAGATTACAGGGAACCATCAGCAATAGAAAGTAGCACTAGGGCAAGAAAAAAACCAAAAAAGGACTACTCCTCGGTAGTTACCATTGGGAAATCAAGAAAGCAAAGTCACCCAGATTAATTTTTTTACATTTCAATAGATAGCCGGAAGCAGATGCAATTTGTAAAAAAAAATGTAAATACTTTTATCAACAAATAGCCTCTTAAAAAGAAAGCCACAAATTTTTGCTAGAAAGCATTTTATCTGTGATCGTATTACTTTAAGTAAACCTTAAATCGATATTGTATTCTAATTTGATGTTTCATTAATTTTTAATTTATAGAGTACAAAAATTAAAATTGAGTGTTTATATTTATTCCTTTTCTTAAAGGAATTAGAATTCCTGTTTGACTTTAAGCTATGAATTGTTCCCTAAGTGTAAATAATTTGAAGAGACTTTGGTAAATGTTATTTATTATTTGTTTTCTATTTATAATAAAGTTGTCTAATTTTATGTTGTGTGTTCATTTTTTATTGTCTGTGTAAAATCACGTGCTGCAGAAAACTCCAAAAAGTTATAAAAAATTGAAAAACTATTATGTACAATAGGCCTTTTCATATTCGAAAAATTTTTTCCCATGCGTCATTTTTTTCGAGCATTTAAATACAATGTTTTTTGCCCGAAAAAAATGACAAGTTGACGCTTGCCCACTAAAAATTTTCGAATGTGAAAAGGCCCAAGGCCGTAGCCAAGGAATTACATATGTATATCGTGACAACATTAGAGAATGCCATAAAGACAACATGGTATCTCACTTGGTGGGTGGCAGCAGCTGCCAATCGAATGAAATATACTGTTGCTTTCTCTATTGCCCTCTTTCTAGACGAATTAGATCGATTTTTCGAAAAATCTATTTTAAACATGTAATTTTCTATCTCATTGTAGAACGGTATTACCTATTAAAGGATTTTTAACAAAAGATCTCACGAAACAGTTTATCAATTATATATTCTGAATGTCAAAAATTTTTATAAATGACCTAGATAAAAATATTTTATCAGATATTGCCTTTTTATTCAAAATTGAAGACAATGCTGTAAAAATAATTTAAGAGTGGAGGATGCCATGTTTAAAGACTTTTTGCTTTTACGATTTACGACAAGGAAAATGTGACTGAAAAACTGAAAATGGATAATAAATCATTTTATTTAAACAGCTTTTCGATATGGTCTCCATTGTATAGTTTGACGAAGAGTAGGTACTATTTCGACCTGTAATTTTTGAGGTGCGCCACTCTGTATCACTTCTCATAACAAAACAATAACTCCTTTCGTTAAAAAAGGTCGCTTCCGTGAAGTTAAGTCTTACTTCGTTATTTTTTTTTACTCGACGAAATGGTTTACACATTAGTGGAAAAAATTGTAATTATTGTTTTTTATGTTTACAGTAATTACTGTGGTAGAGAAACTGCTCGTAATTTCAATATTAAGCAACCAGAAAGACTCGTAAGGCATAAATACATTACTAAACAGTTGACACAACGAAACGGAATCCGTGGTTACAAGAAACGCGAGCCAAGAAGAATCGATGACGTTGAAGTAGCAGTATTTGGACATGTTGTAATGCAACCAAATAACGTTACACAATAAGTTTTATCTCTACAAAATCACACTGGTCCAAGAATTACATGAAGACGACTGACAATAGAATTCTGTAAAATATTGTCCAGTCACATAAACAATAATCGCAAATATTTATACAATACTTATGCTTCGCTGACGAAGTCCCCTTTTATTTAAATGGTGAAGTAAATCGTCATAACTGCCGATACTGGAGTAACATTAATCCAGTTATTTAGAGAGACTCATACACCGTTACCCCTACAGCTAAATGTGTGGGCAGGAATCTCGTTGGAGCCTTTTTTCATAGATCGCACTTTAATTTGAGATATAAGTATTTAGACTTTCAAACGGTGTAGATACGAGAATAACTGAGACATCGGAGGCAGATGATCGTCTAGTAGAAGACGCGCTTGTTTTTCAGCACGACGATGCCCCACTACATTGTCTTGCGAGTTGAGTGTTTCGCTGGAGAGTCGATTTTCTGATAGATGGATTAGAAGACGAGTGGCCAGCAAGGTCGCCCTGGATTTTTTCTTTGGTGGCATTTAAAGACCCTCGATGATCTAAGTGTGGCCGAATTACTCCAGATGTTTTTTCCAATGTCCGCAAAGAATTTGAGGCACGATTATATATAAGTGACGTATCAATTGTAATTATTTGTCAATAATATCAGAGATAATAATTATCCAGGAATCACGTTTTAATAGGCAAATTCCTTAAATGTGGATGGAATATCAAAAACGGCACACCGTTGAATTCCTTTTTAAACGAAAAAAAAAAAAGAGTATCTAGCGTGATGGGGGTGCAATTTAAGGTTCCTTCCTTCAGCCGATTGCCGACCGATCAGCAACTGGTTAATGCATCGATACATGAAACGTTTATTGCGCAACTCGATCCATATACCAGTCGGCAACGAAACCGCCTTATTAATGCGCATGGCTGCACCACCGATTCTTCCCTGATGCCGGTGATTGAAATGCTCGATCGAAATTACCGTACATTAACTGGTTGCAAATCACCTTGTCACTTGGAACACGAAACTGAACCGTTCACTAAACGATTATTGTTAGGTTCGTTCCAATAGACCGAATTACCGATACTCAACCGATAATCTTCGTGCGCGGTGACGAGTTACCGTTTACAATATTGTTACGCGCAATACAATTATCGGTTTTAAGTCTGGTAGGAACACGCCTGTTGAAGGAACGCTATTTTTCTTGTGCGCAGGTACGCAACCGTTGTGTATTGGTTATCTAGGCTGAAGGAACGAACCTTTAATACACGGTTAGTATGGCCAAATATGTTCCCCTTCGTAAATCTATTGACATGTGGCAATTTTCATTTTCGGTAGGACAATCTGTATATATCGCAGTTAATCTGTTTTGAAAACGGTAGGGTGACGCCTACCCCTCAGGGCAAGGGCGGATACTTATATTGCGGGGGTGGGATTTTTCTAAGGTATTCCATTAAAAACAGTTGATCTGAGGTTGAAGCCTATATGTTACTTTTTGAGCTAAGATTCCCTAGTTTTCTTGATAAACTCACTAACTTTGAACTTTCAGATAGGGTGATCCTCCCCTTGGATTCGCTCCTGCCTCAGGGTACTTTGGAGACCTCTTCTATAATAAAAGAGATTTGTGATGTGATTTATAGTTCACTATTCAACAGCAGAAAATGTTATGTTCATATTCACAGCATAGTTACTGACTTTAATTTGTCAACTATTTTTCTTAACAGCCTTTGTACATCCAGGCACACTAGTATTAATAATATTCCAATTTTAATTTTTAGGATTATTTAAAATATATCCTAAAAATATTTAAAAATTTAAATAAATGACAACATCAAAAATAACGATTTTTGGGGTCCGTATGTACAATATACGGATACACTCCGGATTTCTGCCTCTGTCACATCACAATAATTTTCTCCTAAACTACTGGACGGAAGAGGTTGAAATTTGGTACCAATGTATAGTTTGGTGACCCGATCAGGAGTACATATCGCAAAAGAAGGAATTTTGATTTTAGGGGTACTTCTGGGGGGGGGGGGAACTAAAAAAATCGGCCGTCGAACTGTACAGGAAAAATAAGGAGAAATCATTAATATTAATTTTGGGGGGCAAATTATTGAATTAAATAAAGGTCCCATTCTGAGGAACACAAATATATATTTTTCATATTTAAAAAAAGTAGGTAAAAAGATACTAACGAAAATATACCAAAATTTACCCATCCCCCCCCATCTACGAAACTATAAAACGTAAAGTTTTGAAAAAAATTATAGGTATAGGGTCTGACCTGAAGTTTACTGGAAACATAAGGAGAAACCCCTAATATTCATTTTTGGGGGCAACTTACAGAATTAAATGGAAAATATAAAATTAAAATTGTTTTTAACCCATATATCAAATGAAAGGGCTCATTATGACGAAAACAAATATATTTTTTTAATTTTTTTAAAGTATATTAAAAAAATTACCCATTCCCCCCGTTATTACCCCAAACTATAAGACCTAATTTTTTTTGTTTACAGCAAAAAATGGAGAAATCCCTAATATTAATATTGGGAGCCAAATTATAGAATTTAACGGAAAATAAAAAAATATTTTTTTAACGCATCATGCAATACATCAACTGAAAGGGTTCATTATGAGGAATACAAATATATATTTCTTATATTTTTAAAATTAATTGTTTACAAGATATTAACATAAAGATATAAAAAAAAATCATTTCTCGCTTTATTTCCGAAACCATACTACCTAAAATTTTGAAAATAATTAGGGGTACTGGGGCTCACTTGAAATTTATAAGAAAAATTTTAGGGACAAAATATACAATTAAATGGAAAATAAAAATTCAATTTTCAAATGCATCATGTAATATATCAGATAAAAGTCTCATTATGTGAATTACAAATATATCATATTTTTAAATCATTTGTTTAAAAGATATTAACAAAAATATTAAACATTGACTTAATTCCCACATTAGAAACTACACTATTTAAATTTTGAAAAATATATTTTATTTGTATTTTTAAATAATTTGAATAACAGATTTAATAATTTATAATTTAAAACTTGACCTATTTTCCCTTTATCTTTCAATCTACAGAGAGAGCCTCAAAACTCAGACAGTAGATTATAAAAGGCTTCTCTGAAAGTTTATTAGTAAAATAAAATTCTAATGTTAATTTTTGGGGGCCAAATAAGAAAAATAAATACATATGTATTCTGATTCTGATAAAAATCAAGCGAATCCTGAAGCAGATAAAATAAAAAGTCTAAATGAAAGTGTATATTTTTTATAAATTTAAAATGCTTCCTTTAAAAGATATTAGGGTAAATATATGAAAATGCACTCATTCCCTGCTTGTCTGAAACTGGAATATTAGAATTTTGAAGGTGGTATGGAACCCTTAGCATGTGAGTCCAGCTTACAATTGACCAAATTATTTCAGCATTTTCTTTGATTTTGACACTATTTACTTCAGCTTGATCTATTCATTCTGCTTTCATCCTCCAATATGCATAGAGCTCAAACTGGACAAGCTGTTTAAAGTAATAATGAGCATACAATTAAGAAATGTACTTTTTTGAGGAATGAAATATACAATAACCACAGTAGTTTATTTATAAGACAAAATTGTTTGTATGTCGCAAAATATTCATTATGCTAACAACTCATTTTATCTAAATTAACTGGTTCTATTGTATACAAGAAATTGTGTCTATAATAACAATAGTGTTATTATAAACAAAAATAAATTGCATCTATAATAGTATAGATGCAACTTTATTATACCATCAGGTGTGTATTTTTCTAAAATCCATAAAACACTATGCAAATAATAAAACAGGAAATAAATATGCATATCAGATCTAATAAAAAGGGATCTTTATTTATGTTAAATACATAAAATAATTTAAAATAATTGGAAACTAAAATATCTGAAGCACATCTTAGGTGTAGGTATTCAAATTATATAACTGAAGGGTTAAATATTTACATCATGCCTAAATTAATACAGATTGAAAATATGGTTTTCATTTTATACTGCCATTTTCATGTTAACTTTTGGATGTGGATTATACCCATGAAGATCAAAATCTTCAAATTTGAAATCTTCAATGTTCTCAACTTTCCTCTTGATTAGTAATTTTGGGAAAGGTCTTGGCTCCCTTTTCAGTTGTACCTCAAGAGCATCAACATGATTCAAATATACATGACTGTCACCTAATGTGTGAATAAACTCCCCTGGTTTTAATCCTGTTACATGAGCAATCATATAAGTAAGCAATGAATAACTAGCAATGTTGAAAGGCACACCAAGACCCATATCGGCTGATCTCTGATACAGTTGGCAAGATAATTCATCATTTGCAACATAAAACTGTACCAAGCAATGACATGGCGGCAATGCCATTTCTGGAATATCAATTGGGTTCCAAGCACACATAATAATTCTCCTATCATCTGGTTTAGTTTTCAATGTATTAATGATATGTGCTAATTGATCAATACCCTTATTTTTGTAGTCAGTATCCATGTCCTTATAATCTGCTCCAAAATGTCGCCACTGGAATCCATAAATTGGCCCTAAGTCTCCCTCTTCCCTATGGTTCAGGCCTACTGAATCCAAAAATTCCCTAGTGCTATTAGCATCCCAAATGTGAACATCTTTGTCCCGTAATTCAAAAGCATTAGTGCTTCCCTTAATGAACCACAATAATTCTTCAACGACTCCTCTCCAAAATACTCTTTTTGTTGTCAATAATGGAAAAACATTGTTACGGAGGCTGTACCGCATCTGAGCACCGAAGAGTGAGTAGGTTCCTACACCAGTTCGATCAGTTTTTTTAACACCATTATCTATAATGTTTTTAATAAGGCTTAAATATTGCGTTTCTTCATGTTCCTTTACTATTTTCATGGGCTGACCATTTTCTACAGTATATGATTCAATACTTTTAGACATAACTTGGGGCTTTTTTAATTTATCCAAAGTTATTTCGATTGTTACTTCGTCCCCGTTATTTTTCGTTATAATACTTGCCATTTAATTTTGATGCCGTTGTAATTTTATACTTTGTCTGCTTTTTCCCGCGGTTTCTCAAATGTCAAAATTGTCACAAACTTATTCTTGAAACACTAATTTAACGAAATATCGGGATGCGTGGATTATTTTATTAGTCTGCAACACAGATCATACAGAGAGCAGGGGGTGGTAACTCAGATAGGCAATGTTGGTCCAGCTGTCGGTGAACTGTAAACGTAGCCCCCTTCAGAACTCCTTCAAGTACTATTTTTTGACAGTTAATCGAATATATCCAGGTGACACAATGTGATCTTCTTTATCGGCCCATTGTACATGTAAATGTGATTTTTGTCAATGTCTTTGTCAGAAAGTTGAAGCTATTAATTATTTTTTCTCTAATTTGTGGTAGAATTTTGTATCGAATCCCATTCCCAACTAAATAGTATTTAAAGCATAATTTAATAATCAGTTTTTTTAGGCATTATTTTACAAACAACAGTGTCAGAAAATATGGCTTCAAAGAATAAACATCGAAAAACTTTACATGCCAGGTATGTTTATCTTTTTCTGATACTGTTACTTGTATTTATTTCATTTATTGTTTAATTTCAGGTTATGAGAGAAGTTCAGGAGACAATTTTGTATACTCTGTAGGAAAACAACAAACTACTGATTATTACCCCCATATGATGACAGGTAAACCAATGAAAACAACCAAGCTATTATGAAAGAGATACATGCTATTTTTTTAAAGAAGCTGCTGATAATTAGAAAAATAATATAAAAATCCCAGATCAAGGAAGTTCCAACCCTGAAGTATCTGAGCTGGATTATAGATGTATGGCAGTAGTGTCAACTGATGATGATCATTTGTACTGTCTTAAGATGAAACCAGCAGATGAGCCACAGAACCAAGTAAACACGGGTAAGCAAATTTTAGGGTTTGTTGAATAATTCATAATGTCTTGTATTTTTATCGTGTAAATAAATAAATTTAATTTCAATATTGAGTTTCATTTATTCTGATGGTACATTGTCTTCTAAATGTTTTTGTGACATATTCTTGATTATTTTTATGTGTTCTTGGGAAATAACACCACAATCGAAACAAAAATCTGTATATTCAAGGAAAATTTGGTTTTTCCTTGAATATACAGATTTTTGTTTCGATTGTGGTGTTATTTTCCAAGAACACATGACAATAATGCGATGGTACAGCCCCCTGTTGGTGAGACTTGGGACCAGAAACTGCAGATTCCTTCTTTTTAGTTGGTGATGATCTGTCAAATTCAACAAACGTCAAATTTAGTACTTGAAGGACTTCTGAAGATGCTTATTATGCATATTCTAACCTCTCATGGGACAAAATGTGAACACATTTTATAACATTGAGTTGCCCATCTATCTTTATTGTATGATCTGTGACAGAGAGTCTGCAATTTAAAGATACAGATTTTTAGAAAAGCAGATACGGACTGTTTTCCAATTAGCGCACAATTAAGCACAGTGCGGCACAGTGCTAAGCACTGAATGTTCCAATTACAGCACTGGCTCGCACAAATGAGCACAAGAAATAACTGTTCTTCTTGTCTATGGCTGTTTTCCAATTACCAGAGCACAAAGTGATTTTGTGTCGCACAGTGGGGCAATTTCAGGACGTTAATTGGAACATGGTTTTTTTTAAAACCAACCGGTAGAGTACACTGATCACCACGAGGTTAAAATTGTATTACTCATAGCTTATCAATTGACGTTTATGTGTACGTAAATTATTTACAGAATAATTCAATAATGGTTGTTTTCCAATTACTAGAGCACAAAGTGTTTTTGTGTCTCCGTTTTTTTGTTTACTTAGTAAACCTACATAAAACATCCCAAAGTCACAGTTATTTCTTGTGCTCATTTGTGCAAGCCAGTGATGTAATCATAGAGCTATTACATACGTAGAGTGAATTAGGTTGGGAGTTATTGTAAGTGGCAGTGTAATAACAGTAGAAAGAGAAAGACAATATCAGGGAATAACAGTAGAAAGAGAAAGACAATATCAGGGAGCGCTTGCTATGTCTCTACCCTACCAATAGTAGGCGTCACACTGACACTGACCAATCAGGAACGACACGCGTATTCTCTCTCTCTTTCTATTGATATTACATGAATTCCGCTACTTCACGTGCTCTACAGTATTAACCTCTTTGGCTGTAATTGGAACACTCAGTGCTCAGCACTGTGCCGCACTGTGCTCAATTGTGCGCTAATTCGAAAACAGAGGCTGTTTTCCAATTACTAGAGCACAAAGTGATGTTGTGCCGCACAGTGCGGCAATTTTAGGACGATAATTGGAACATGGTTTTTTCAAAACCAACCGGTAGAGTACATTGATAACCATAAGGTTAAAAGTGTATTACTCATAGGTTATCAATTGAAGTTTATGTGTACGTAAATTATTTACAGAATAATTCAATAATGGCTGTTTTCCAATTATTAGAGCACAAAATGTTTTTATGTCGCCCTGTACCGTAATTTTCGGGCGTTAATTGGAACATACTTCATGTTTTATGATAAAGTTTTATGTTTACTAAGTAAACCTATATAAAACATCCCAAAGACACAGTTATTTCTTGTGCTCATTTGTACGAGCCAGTGCTGTAATTGGAACACTCAGTGCTAGCACAGTGCCGCACTGTACTCAATTGTGCGGTAATTGGAAAACAGCGTATGATAACTGTGCCTTTGGGATGTTTTATGCATAGATAAGAGATTTATAATATATGTATAGTTTTATGTGGGTTTACTAAGTAAACATAAAACTTTATTATAAAACATGAAGTATGTTCCAATTAACGCCCGAAAATTACGGTACAGGGCGATTCAAAAACCCTTTGTGCTCTAGTAATTGGAAAACAGCCATTATTGAATTATTCTGTAAATAATTTACGTACACATAAAGGTCAATTGATAACCCATGCGTAATACACTTTTAACTTTATGGTGATCAGTGTACTCTACAGGTTGGTTTTAAAAAAAACCATGTTCCAATAGGCGTTATTCCGTCGCTTGGTGTCGCTAGTGGGCCAAGGGGTACGAGCCCGCGAAATTTAAAAATGACATGAGCGGAATTACAATGAGTGAGGTGGGAATAGTATTGATTATAAATATTTGTATAATTTTGTAGGTTACATTATGATAAGTTATTTATTAATAACCAATCAGAACAATAGGAACATTAGTTATTATTATTATCATTTATAGATAGTTCAATGCATCTCATGACATTCTTTTAGATGGTGGTTTTGAAACTATTTTTTCAAGTTGTAAAAGTACACAAAGAGTAACTAACCCATTCGGCATCAATATCAGAAAGGCTTTAGAGCTCAGACAAATATTAGCTTTTCTTCTATGGAGATCAGTGTATTTCTCTTAACATTTTATATAATCTACAAATTTATCAGCTGAATTAATATAGAAGAGTCTATATGTTAGAGTCCATCAAAATAAGGTAAGTATCCATTTATTTGACTTCCAAATAAACTAACAAAAAATATATTTAGCAATAAAAGATGTTTCTTGGTTTTTTCAAGTAATACATCTAGAAATATTCCTGAATTATGGTTAGATATTTATGTCTAAAAGTTTTAAATGGCCTAAGAATCAAAGCACAATTTTACAAATTTAGGAAGTTGTTAACCCTAATGCCACCTGATTTATATATTACTATAATCAAATTTGTGGCACATACGGTAAATTATTAAAACTATATTTGCATAATTTGTTTTGTTTTTTAGACACTTATGATGATGCTAAGGATTTAGAAGAGGCCACCATGAATATTTTGGCAAATGATGTGGAAGATTTTGCACTACTGAGAAAAGAGAAGTTTACGAAACCAGAAGGAGCAGGCATAAGTCAATACAAGATGAAACAACATCATCTGATGATGATGAACTGACTATAAAGAAGGGTAAGCATTATGATTTTATTTTTACTGATTTTTGTATGCATAGGTATTTTTCTGAGAAAAAAAATACACATTTTTAGATGCTCAAAGAAAGAACAGGGTTTTATGAACATCAAGTTCTTCAGAAAATGATAGTAACAATTTTTTTATATATCTAGTTGATACTGAGTGTAGTGCAACAAATTATAAATTATTACAAATGTTCTTAAACATAAAAATTAATTTTGTTTGTTAAAACAATTTATTTTTAGAAAATGATTCACTGAGTAAATTGTCTCCACTAACTCTGGTGTATCTCTAATGTAACAAAATAAAAATAGTGACTAAATGATCATCCTTAATTTTAATTGTTCATCTTTTAAATTTTAATTTACTTATATCTACAATTGCTTTTTATAATTATACTAAGTAGTAGTAGTATTCAAGTAACTAGAAGTATAAGCAAGAGGATATGAAAATTATGCAAACCAACCTGAAGATATATTTTTTCTTCTTCTCTGCTCAAAATATCATAGAATATGTCTACACAAATATCCTGTTAAAAGTGGAGCTCATAATTTTAATTTTAAAATGTCCATCATCAAATGTTAAGTTTTACTGCTTAAATAACATGGAAAAATGATTTTCTTACCTTATTTATTCTTGCAGCCCAGGAAGAATTTTTTTTATAAAATCCATGGCTATACCCATTGGCGGATCCAGGGGGTGGGCTAAGGGGCTGCAGCCCCCAAAACGAGATCAAGCTCCCCCCAAATGACAATCAAGGATCTAAGTTATACTAAATGTGGAACAAAAAAACTCATTGAGCCAAATTTCATTTTTCATTATTTGATTTTTACTAAGTTTTGAAATCAATATTTTCTGTTTTTTTTTTCTTGCTTTTTTAGCTATAGCTGACATGTTTTCATTATTTGATTTTTACTAAGTTTTGAAATCAAAATTTTCTGTTTTTTTTTGCTTTTTCAGCTATAGCTGATAAACTATTGAAGTTAAATGAAAAAGTTAAAAGGCAATTTTATTGCCTGACTGACAGACTATAAGAAAGTAATAAATTTATTTTTTGAATTGTCAATACTTGAAAAGTTAAAGGCATATAAAATCATTATTTTTGTATTATTAACTTTTTGTAAGTTCACACAAAAAACCAATAAAGAATAAAAAAAAATAAATTTTTGGAAAAATTGTCTTTAATTATTTTTATATTGTCACCCATTACAAGTTACTGACTTATTTAACCTTATAAACAAATTATTACAGATTGTACACTGCTTGGCTTCAAATCTAATGTAAGATATTGAAAAATTCTTTACTGTAACTCCAATAACCCTTAAGCTGTCCCACTATTGGGCTTTTAACCATACTTGCATAATATATCATAATTCTCTAATTGATTTATTTCTCTTTGCTTTAAAAAAATATATTATGAAGCAATTTCGAGGTCCAGCATTTGATAAGCAAGTGAGAAGTATCCTTAGTGTAGCATTATTAAATGAGATGGCATATCATATGACTTGTACAGGAGTAAATGATACAATTAAGGCTAAAGACTTAAAACATATATTACTTTGATAAAAGATGATTTCTTTGACTGTTAAATTATTCTTACAGTAAATTCATGACTATTAAAAAAACTATATTTGCATAATAAATTTGTTTTTTGTTATGGTGTATTGGTGGTGAAAGACCTTAACTGTTGTTTCATTTCAGAAAATGGTTAACAAAAATGGAACTATGCCGCCGATGCAAAAATAGAAGGAGGGATGAAGCAATGCCTGAAAATGCTGGAGATGGTGTCAACTCAATAAAGCAAAAATTTACCTGTTATTTTTTAAATATAATGCTTTATTTGGATTTTGTCATTTTTTATATTATAATGTATAAAAATACAGTTTTGTACCCTAACACCAACCCTTTTCTTAAAGAGTCAATGTCATTTCAACAATTCTAAGTTGTCATCTTTCTGTTCCTAAGAACTTAGTAAGGTCTGTTATTTGGGCTTTTGGTACTTATAAAACTTACACTTTGTTATAGATTACTGTAATTTACATAATAGTATTCTCATTTAAGTTACTGGTAAGTGTAAATTAGCCAAAATTGTAGATAGATATAGTTTGGTTTACTCTATGAAGAAGTCAACTTGAGTTGTTAAACCGGCGTTGAATGTTTAAATGAAGCTTTAGTCTTAGGGTACAAAACTGTGTTTTTATACAACTTCAAAAATGTAGCTAATTAGTGCATCTAAAATATTATATTTCAGATACCATTTCGGAGAGATCATAAACATGTCCGAATCTTGCGTATTGGATATCCTTCATCTGATAATGTTCTCTTATCTATATTATGATTCTTAAAGTTAATTTATGTGCTCGTTGCGATAACTTTAATCCAAGCGGGAAAGGGGGAAAGTTACAAAGAATAGTTTTATTGAGTTAGAGAAAGGCTTATTTACGTGGCCAAGTTGCTTCAGAGTACAGAAAAACTATATAGCTGACATTGAAAATAGCTCCAAATACATTTCTGAAGTACATACAATTTGAATGTGCGGCCAGTTAAAGGCCCTAATGCACATTGCGCACTTGTTTGTGTGCTTTTTAGAGCCATTAAAAAGATTTTGAAAAATAAAAATACCACTAGACAAACTTGTACACAGAAATTAATAGCATTCCAACAAACAACAAAATACAAAGCATCAACAATTAAAAATAAGGATTTTGCATTAACTCAAGTGCAATATATTTAAAGAAAATTAGCCAATTTTGATCCAAGAAAATATATTCGACGATTTAAATATTAATAATAAAAAGTTTGTAGAAATCAAAAAGTAAGTGTAATAATTGAATAAATTAAACAAAAATTTCATTAACTAACAAATTATGCATAGGAGTTAATTATTTTCTTTCGGAAATTAGCTAACATGAAGCAAACAAAAATTATGTCTTCAGCCAAAACTGTTTGAACGGAATTCAATAGGCAATCTTCTTATCTTTTATTTTTGCTGTTTCTGATATCTGATTTTGTTTATTAAAAAAGGTTGGAATGTTTAGGGTTATTCTATAAGGTGCTAAAATGTCTTGGATATCAAACCCTTTATCTGCCATAAGAGAATCTCCTGGGTCACACATTTGCAACAAGTTCGTTCTTTCGAGAATTTGGCGATCAGTAGCAGATCCGCCATAAACAGGAGATATATAAGAAGTCAACCCTCCAGGTGTTATAACTAGCATAGTTTTAACAGTTGATTTATTTTTGTAAGCTGAAAGGAACTTTGCTGAGCTGTTGGATTACCAAGTTACATATAGGGATTTTAGTCCCATCCAAAATTTCTCGAGTTTGTGGGTTAATAGTATTTGGAGGAATACCATAATTGTACTGCAAGTGATTCACAGAAGGACCGAGTAAGTTAAAAACAAATAGTAATTTTTCATAATTTTCCAATCCTGTATAGAAATGAAGTGTTTTTTCATGATGCTCCAAATTTTCTATTCTTAAATTAAAACTAAATGTTGACTTCCTGATGTCTGAACTTTTCATATTACTTTCATCTGTCTCACTTACAGAATTTGAATCAGTTTCATTTTCACTAGCCACTTCACTGACTACTTCCACAACATTTATAAAGTTACAAAAATCTTCAACATATTCTTGAGGCAGTTCATTTATTAGTGGATTATCTTGGTCCAATTTATAAGGTTTTTCTGTATTAGCAAAACTGATTGTACTACATTTAGCTTGTATATCTTCCAAAACTTGTTGAATTATTTTTTTTAAATAAATGCCGGCAATAGCTTCTATAAGAATAGATTGAACAAGTTTACTTCTTAGTTTTTGCTTTTTTATTATTATATTCTCTTTCAAACTGGAAGGAAGAAGAGACGGTACTGCATGTTTTTTAAGAATATTGCGATGAGATAATCCTACCCCTGCAATGAATAAGATATTTTTTCATAACTTCCGTATACACATACCAAATTCAGAATGGTTCACAAAATCAGTTGGTTTAAAATGTTTAGAACATATTTTACTCCACTTTTTTTGTAGTAAAATTCTTCATGGCTTTAAGCCACTTTTTACGGAATTTTTCGTTTTTAGAAAACAAATGGGTTTTCCCTACCGAACTTTTGCAATTTGGTACGGAACAATTTCCCTTCATTTTTATTTTATATGTTAAAAACAATATTAATTTGCAAAACTTTTAGACTGAAATAAAGTGTAAATAGTCTTTTCTGAAAATTCTAATTCATTATTCATCTGTTTTTTTTTTCAGAAACTCCTAGATTTATTTCACTGTAAAATATTAAATATCATATATTTAGTATTATATTTTAAATGATTAAAATACTTGACATCTAAAATCAGAATTAATGAATTTCAATCTTATTTTTAAATTATTCTTTTTTATCACCATTGGGACTAGAGATGTTAGATGTCGCTACAGTCCCCAAGGTGATAAAAAGCCAATAATTTAAAAATAATTTATATTGATTATGTCTGATTTTAGATTTCAAGTATTTTAATTGTTTAAAATATAGTAATAAGTTAAATATAATTGTTTTACGAAAGCACAAAACTTTACTAGGACATCAGCAAATTTCCACAAACTCGAGGAAATTAGGATGGAACTGAAATTCCAGAAGATTCTCTTAAGGCGGGTAAAGAGTTTGGTTTCTAAGACCTTTTAGCTTATAGAATAACTTTAAATATTCCAACGGTTTTTGATAAACAAAATCAGATACCAGGAGCAGGAAATGTAAAAGATAAGAACATTCCCAGCAAGAGAATTAGTGTAGAACATGTTATTGGGTTAATAAAAACATTTAAGATTTTAAAAGGCCCATTGGATTCAAATCAAACAGTTTTGGCTAAAGCCATAATTTTTGTCTCTTCATGTTAGATAAATTTTTAAAGAAAATAAATAGATTCTATATGTGTAAATATTTTTTTAAATATTAGGTACACTTATTAATTTCTACAAACTTTTTAATAACTAACAATTTTCCTCTAATGATACCTATGTATGTAATTATTTTAATTAAGTTCATAAAGGAACTTGTTTATGATTGCTTTTTTAAAATACATTTCATAAAAATGTACTAACTTCTCTACCATTTTTTCAATAAGTGCATCATTTCTATCTATGCTTAACAGTAACATTTCCTTAAATGTATAAACTACAAAAATACACCTCTGTTTGTTAGCACAATACAATTGACCCTGTACTTGAAAATAATAGTCATGCCTTTCATCCAGCTTGTACACTCCTTCTTTCTCCCACAAGTAAATATAGCCTACTGTTTCTGGGGAGATGGCTTGGTCTTTAGCACTAAAGGGACATTTGACTTCAATAAAAGTAGAATCTCCAATTAACCCATCTGGAGAGGAAGCTAAAAATGGATATTTGGCAGAAATAAAGGTCCCACATTGAATCACTTTCATATTTTCAGAAACTTCAAGTGTTTTTATTGCTTGAATTTCATGCTTTTTCCATGCCTAATAGCGGGAATCATTGATATATCTTTTGTATTCAATAACTCATTCACAAGTCTCTTGGGATCAAAAGAAGAAAAAATTTTGCCAAAATAATAACTATTAAGACATATTCTTCTTTCTTCTAACCAAAATTTATTATTAGACTGTCCTCTAGTATATAATTCAATTTCTGCTATTTTATCCTGAGATACATGATCTAAATTGTTATTTTCTAAAAACTTTTTTCAGCATGCTTCTGACAATAATCATGATCATTGTAAAGGGCAAATAAAGATGCTGCTTCAAATAGTTCTAACTCAGAGAAAGGTTCTAAACTAATTCCAGCATAATTTATGCAATGATTTCTAAAAATTGTTGGAAATTTTGAAATTTTTTTATACTTAGCTGGTCTCGGATCATAATTTGTTAATTTCCTTTGCATACTTTGAATTTGTGGCAAACCAAAATCCTTACTTTTAATTGGTGATCCTTTAAATTTTGATTTCTGATGGAATGTTTGTAATTTTTCCGTACAAGTTTGTCTGGTCATAATATTTTTATTTTCAAAAAATCTTTAAATGATTTAAAAACCACACATACATGTTTGCAATGTGCATTTGGGCCTTTACCAGCAGCACATTCACATTGTACTTCTGATATATATTTGAAACGAGTTACCTTAATATCAACAGAATAAATAATTGTCTTTCTATATTTTGAGGCCACTCGCCCACGTGTAATAAGTGTCGCCATCGATAGAAGCCTTTCTCAAACTTAATAAAAAATTGTCTTTGTACATTTTTTCCGCTTTTTCTTTATGTATTTTTCCCTCAACGGCTTGACAAAAAAACTGTTTCAAAATCCCCGTCTAAGGAAATGGCATGAGATGCATTCAAATCTTTATAATTGATACTATCAGGTATGGTAAATACGTAATTTGCGTCTTGTTCGGCATGATTATTGATAAATAATTTGTCATAATGTTGCAACCTATAAATTACATAAATAATACCATCAATTTATTTCTAAAAATGTCTACTACCTCTCAACAAGTTCAGCTTTTTTTCCTGCTGACTTGGCTTTTCTTTTTTTCAGTTCTTCTATTAATTATTTTAATTTCCATTTGCCATAATTATTCTCACTGATATCATTTAAATTTCGCGGGCTTGTACCCCTTGGCCCACTAGCGACACCAAGCGACGGAATAACGCCTATGACGTCCTAAAATTGGCGCACTGTGTGGCACAAAATCACGTTGTACTCTGGTAATTGGAAAACAGCCACGTAATGCTAAATAACTTGGAAGCTGCAGTGGAAAATGATTTCAATCACTAGTATTTGTCTTTCAATTTTTGCACAGTTTAAAACTTAGAGCATTTACTTTCTAGAGATAGCCTGCAGTGCACAAATGTCGTGGTAGGACTAATGAGAGAGAGGGCAAGAGGCTATTTCACTTGGTTGGGAGCTGCTTCCAATAAAGCATGGTGTTCATTGGCTGCGTCCACCGACCATCCACCCACTAAGTGAAATAGCCTCTTACTGTCTCTATTGCCCTCTCTTTCTAGCGTTGCCATGATTTTATGCTTGACAGGCTATATCTAGATGGTAAATGATCTAAGGTTTAAAAAGTCTAAATGATTCTGTGTTGTATGGGTATAGGTAGAATAGGTACCCTGCTTTCCAATTAGCGCCCAATTGAGCACAGTTCGGCACAGTGCTAGTACTGAGTGTTCCAATTACAGCACTAGCTCGCACAAATGAGCACAAGAAATAACTGTGCCTTTGGGATGTTTTATGTAGGTTTACCAAGTAAACATAAAACTTTATCATAAAACATGAAGTATGTTCCAAATAACGCCCGAAAATTACCGTTCAGGGCGACACAAAAACACTTTGAGTTCTAATAATTGGAAAACAGCCATTACTGAATTATTCTGTAAATAATTTACGTACACATAAACGTCAATTGATAACCTATGATTAATACACTTTTAACCTTATGGTGATCAGTGTACTCTACCGGTTGGTTTTAAAACAACCATGTTCCAATTAACGTCCTAAAAATTGCCGCACTGTGCGGCACAAAATCACTTGTGCTCTGCTAACTGGAAAACGGCCGTAGTCTTCTTGTCTATGACAGGTAGTTTATTTGCGAAATTTCATGTTGACAGACGTCAAAATAACCTTCCTTATTAGTTTTTGTATGTTCCTAAAACAAATAGTTTTTGTCCTACTTTAGTTTTTAGACTAATAGATTTAGAAAGTACATTTGTCTATATTAATATGGAAGACTCTATAGAAGATTATCTAAAAATTTCAAGAAACAGAAAAGATGAACCAATCAATTTTAAGTAAGTATTGCTCAACATGATTTATTACATGCAACTTTAAGGCCAACTTAAATACTATGGTGGATTGTAAATAGGAAAGAAGCACAGATCACCGCTATAAAGAAAAAGGAATGTGATATGAGAGCTATGAAGATAGTAGAATTTTCAATTGAAGGAAAGTTACGGCCTGAAGTTTTTACCAAATGTGTAAGTTTAACTAAGAGTCAATACTAAGATATCTAAACAATTTTATATGTCATATATTACAGCTTCCTTATATCACACAATCTCACTATCAAGATATTGTAGAAGAAAGGGCAGTAATAAAATTATGTGGTTACTCAGTTTGTGGGAAGCGTATTCCTGAAATGCCAAAAAAGCAGTATTACATATCAACCAAGAACAATAGAGTGTATGACATCACAGATCGAAAGGTATTTAGTTGTGCCTAATCTGAATAGACACCTTTGGTTTGTTTTCCAACCCAATTAATTTAAAATTTTCAGAATTATTGTAGCAATTTTTGCTACAAAGCTAGTCTTCACATAAAGAAACAAATTAATGACAGTCCACTTTGGTTAAGAAAACTTGATGATATTCCTGAATATCAACTGTTAGAATCCAGTGACAGGTAATAAAATATATCTCAATTCATTTTGAAAGAAAAAATGTAGCTAGTCACTTGCCTGAGTTAATAAAGTATATGAATTTCCACTGAATCAAATTTTTACATACTTTAAAGTGATAACAAATTATGCATTGCCAGTTTTCTAATTTTTTTAGCACCAATAAATCACCATGTGAAAAATGTTTTACTTCAGAGTATTACATTACTCTATAGATACAAAGCATCAGATTATATGTCTTCTCATATTGTCATTGCCATCACCAATCAATAAAACTTAATCAAAAGTTTCTTTTTCATTAACTTTAACTTGGTTTCAATTTCTGATAGTTGCTGTAAAATCAATAAAATGTGAACTAATTATATTGGTTATACATATTTTTGGTTTGTATATTTTAGAATTGTTTTCTCAGTTTTATGTCTTACTCTGAGAACCATATCTATTGGATCAAAGCCTTAACTAATATAATTCAAATATTTTTATCACATGAAGGTATTTTTTATACCCAATATATTTGATCATAAAACCATGGATACAAGTTTGCAAATTGATCAAGGCTTCTCCCGTCCAGTTTTCTCCCCACCTAAACTTACTAATGTTTTTTACAGGAAATAACCTTGAAACAAATTCATTCTCATGAATTTGTGAAATTTAGTATAGCTATAACTAAAACATTTTTTTCTGAACATACAAGCTCTGCTTTTGTTGTTAGTTTTTCACCAAATATCACCATTACTAATATTTTTCTTTTTAAACATCACATAATCTGCTTGTTTTTAATTGTATGGAAAGGATTCATTATTTTTCTTTATATAAAGTGTGTTTAATTGTTTTTGCATTCTAGGTATTTTTTAAGTTTTTTTCTTTAATTTTTTGTTAAGTCTTCAAAATTATTCATTTGTGTAAGACTTCCATAATTTTCCATTCCTCTATTCATTTTTTGACTGATAATACCCACACAGCATGAAATATTTCTAAAATATTTATGCAATATTTCTGGTTTGATTTGAAACATTTCAAAATATTTCTTGAAATATGTCAGCAATATTACTATATCTGCGATAAAACCCCATTTGAAATAATTCATGAAATATTCCTGTAATATTTTATGAAATCTATGTGTCATATTTCATGATATATTTCAAAAGATCTTTTGTTGTAGATATAAAAATAGTTTAAATATATTTTAGTGAACTATTTAAAAATATTTATATAATATTTCATGTTTGTTTTGAAGTATCATAAAATATTTCAGAAATCTTCGTATTTTCACTACAAAAACCTTTTGAAATATTTCATGAAATATATCTGTAATATTTCATGGTATATTAGTCAAATATTTTAAAATAGTGCTAAAATATTTGATGTCTAAAGTATCTTTTGAAAATTTTTCCAAAATATTCACGACTAAAATTCTCCTGAAATATTTCATGAAATATTGGTGTAATATTTCACGAAATGTTTCTCTAAGATTTCATGGAATATTTCAGTAGAAGTTTTGTCGTGGACATATGAATATTGCAGAAATATTTCAGTGAAATATTTCTTCAGATATTTCATGCTGTGTGGGTATCTGTACTTGATTTGTTAAATGTTTCACTGCATTTCCTCTATAAGAAGTGAGATTACAAATTTAGTTCATCTAAAACATCTAAAATATATGTGCTTAATATTAATAGCTTGTCCTAATTAAAATAATGACAACTATAGAAATTACTGTCTTATACTGTTGTTTTTGGGATTTTCTTGTTATCTTTGTAGTAAACTACCAGAAGTTCATATGGTGGATTCCAGATTTGACACTACCTAACATGTTTGAATTTGACTGTTTATTGTAGTGGATACCTCTATAATAGAGAGTTTATATAATCATACTGCTATATTAATATAAAGTGTATCTAATTAATGATAATTTTAGTGGTTTACCTGGAGAATATATTGACCAAGGAATTGTTAAACCTGTGATATCAAACAATTTTACACCAGTTGCAATATTCACAGAAGTTTGTCTACAAGATATGGTTGATAATGAAAAAGGCAGACAAAGGACTGCCAAAAAAGGTGGGTTTCTTTGCACTTTGGTCTAATTTGGTGAAAAAACAATGCTAACCCTTGCTATGCTTGAGTCTTGATTTGAGTGTTATATATCAATCTTTACCTATATGGTTTCAATAGGTTTTAAGTATATTTTTTCTTTGAAGCAACCCCAGTAAAATAACTGTATAAGGTTTAAATGTGGGCAACATAATGCTCACAAAATTGGACCAAGAAAATAAACCCCTCTTCTTGGATTCTTTCCATTTAGATACAAACTAGATACTGGCAAGTAGTATTTTAGGAATAAGGAGAAATTTCTCAGCTCAAAATTTTGTGGTATTTTAAAAGGACCAATAGTTTGCCTCTTTAAAATCCTGGCCAAAAGGTTGATTTAAAAGTGACATTGGGATTGATACATAAAATTTGGAATTTTATTACTCCCTTCAAATCAAATTCTGGAAGTTCAAGTAACCATCTTTATAACAAGTACTTTCATCAGACCATAAAATTAATAGAATTTGGATGGTGTACAGTCTAACTGCAGCACTAATGTTGCAACTGATTTCTTCATAAATCAGATGATTTTTTTGGAATATTCTGATACTCTGTGTGGAGGCAGTAAAGTGATAGCAAAATTTTAAACAACATGGGACAAGTTTCTTTATAATCAAGTCCAAATACACAAAACTGAAGTAATTAGTACCTTCAGCAACATGACTACATAAAAAATTGCATTGAATGAAAAAGATTGGCATACTGATTCAGAGGATGTTGGCATCACTACCTATGACAGTTTTATCACGATGTCACTCTTAGCTCAATGGAACATTTTAAAAATTACTTGCCACATTGAAATATAATTTTTTTCATAATATAGGATTTTGAAGTTAATAGAAAAATATCATTTAGGTTTTATCTCTATAAAAATATATTTTTTAACTAAACTCCATCTATGTGACTGTGTTTAACAGCAAGGTTGTTTAGGGTTACATTGCAAAAATAAACACTGGTTAATTTAATATTTTATCACAAAATGAATTTCGACATCCAGGAGTTTCAAGAAAATCTAGCTCACAGAGACTCCAAATCGCGAGTCGTACTGTGTGTAACGCCGTTTCCCAGTGATTCCAAGGATAGAAATCACACTGAAAATTTCATAGGTTTGCTAAAACCTTGTAAAAGAAATTACAGTACTTACTTTTCAAGATTTTTCAATCCTTTGAACGCAAGACAGTATATTCTTTCCAGTCGAGAACCTTCATCAGTTGCGCTCCCCTCAACTGATTGAATTCTCGAATAATTATTTATGTATATGGTACATATAACTGAATTTAATATATTATCGCAAAATGAATTTCAACATCCAGAAGCTTCAGTAAAATGTAGCTCACAGAGACTCCAAATCGGGAGTCGTACTATGTGTAAGGGCGTTTCCCTGTGACTCAAAGGATAGAAATCACACGAAAAAATTCGTAGGTTTACTAAAACTAAGAAATTACGATACTAAGATTAGTACTGGAAAATTTGTTATGTGATGCTACTTGATTATATGTGTATCTGCTTGCTATTTTTGTGTTTTTGAAAACAGAGTAATATTTATAGACTGTCAGCTGGTGGTAGATTTTGGTCTACCATTTTGTAGCTGTCTTGAAGGGGGTTGAAAATTGTCTTATTGTTAAATACAGTCTGTCAAAATTTTCGAGATAACTGCGTGGCTAACATAGAAAAAAATCGTTTTCCATTTTCCGAAAACGGAGATGTTGGATCGCTTTTCTCGCTTCTACCATGTTGACTAAATTCGCAAACCTTATGCCATTTTTATTGTGGACTAAGCTCGATATTTATTAACTTTCATTCTTTTGCTTGGCAGAAACGAGAAAATTGTGGCCATATTGTTATGTTTTCGTACAGGATCACATCCTTATCTCAACCCTTTAGCTACATGCTAAAAGTATGCTTATGGTATTTAGATGCTTTGTTGAATCATGGACTTCATTTAGTGTATCGGAAAATGGAAAACGAGTTTTTCCTATGTTAGCCATGCGGTTTTCTCGAAAATTTCGCCTCATTTTATTCAACAACAACACATTTTTCAACCCCCTATTATTCTATTATGTGGTAGTAAATTGTCAAAAATTTCAATTCCCAATTTGCAATTAATTTGAACATATTTTATATTGAGTTTTGAATTTTTAGGTTCAAACAGGAAAATGTCAAAGTTGTTGAAGTCCACAATGCAAACAATAAGTGAAACTGCTGAACAATCCCAAGAAGTTGAAGATGAGGAAACAATAGAATCCACAGTACATCAAGAAACAAGCAAGATTCAAACTCAAGAAAGTGGAACTAAAATTTGTCTACCAAAAGATTTGCCAGTGATTGAAGAAACTGATGAGATAGAAACAAATTCTAAACAATCAGAACCACAGAAATCAGTTTCAGTTTCAAATTCACGCTCTAACATAAAACACAGGAAAACTAGAAATTCTAAAGTTCAAAAAATCGAAATTGAATCTCTTGTAAAAAAATCTCTAAGAGAATGGTTAACCATAGAATCTTACATTTTTTTATTTGGTGAAAAGAAAATTAAGGAAATATTCAATGAGAAAAAATTAAGTGACTATTTTGAAAAACTTGACATAGCGAAGTTGAGGAGGGAACAACAAATTAAATACATGGAGATATGCAAGAGTTTGCATTTGCAAGAGATGGCAGATGAAAAATTTGATAAAGCTATCGTAGGCAATCCCAAATTGAAACCTGTACCAGATTATCAGAAACTAAAAGTGGAAAATAAGGAACTTAGCATTAAAGTAAAGTGCTTCTATAGTGGGGTATTGGAGGAGAAGGAAGACAGTAATTTTCCAACAAAAAGTAATAACAAAAATGTGGAAACTAGTGAAAATGAACCGCCAGCGGTTTTGCCACTCGTTGATATCAAATCACAAACTGCGTTAAGAAGAAAAATATTCTTGTCATCTATTAACAAAACGTGAGTAGTTAAAGAACATAGTTACATAAATATTTACTGTTAAGTATAGGTATGTGTATGAAAATGATTTTGACTGAAATTGCAGAAGGTTGTTTATGAAACATTGCATATCACCAGGATAGAAAAATCTTTAAGTTTTTAAATGTTTCAAAGATTTATTGTTTTAAACACTCAACACATGTTTCGTTTTATTAGGACCTGATCAAGAGTACATGTTATACTAAAGTTAAATTTCAAAAGTAACATTCAGGTAAACAATATTACATGATGTACTAATAGTGAAATTATAATTGTGGGTTTTCCCCAGGTATTCAGTACCCGGAAGACACCATAAATTGATATTATTCAAATAAAATTCAGCTGGTCGTTTGTGGTATACATGGGTTTTTGTTTGAAAGATTTTTTAATTTCGAGTTGTTCTAGTAAATTTAATCTTTTACCTTTGGGTTCATTGTGAATAAGGTCTACATTATTAAGGTCAAGGTAGACATGCCCGTACTATTATTCAAGATATCATATCGGTGTTTTTTTAAGTTTATATTACGGGTATTTAAACCCACATATACGGCTTCACAATCTGTGCATTTGATTCTATACACCCCCGATTTGTCCCATTTATCGATTTTGTCTTTGCTATTGACTAATATTTTACTTCAATTGTTTCTATTAACATTTACAGTTTTACAACCTACACGTTTTAATTCCCTAGATACGGAAATTTTCATGGCGGACTTCGAAAAACACCTATTTAGTTGCAATAACCCTTTAACCAAACATGACAGATTGAATTATTCACCATAACAATGATGGCAAATAAAACTTTCCTCATTCCATAGTCCATAGGTTGGTAAATTTTCCACTCAATCTTAATTTTGACAAAGAATTGACCATCATTAAACAAATAACAATTTTAAATTTATTAATTATACCGGTAAACTTAGTAATAATTTATCTAGGGAAATTAAAACGTTTAGGTTGTAAAACCGTAAATGTTAATAGAAACAACTTAAGTAAAATATTAGACAATAGCAAAGACAAAATCGATAAATGGGACAAATAGGGGGTGTGTAGAATCAAATGCACAGATTGTGAAGCCATATATGTGGGTTTAACTACCCGTAATATAAACTTAAAAGAACACCGATATGATATCTTGAATAATAAAGTACGGGCATGTCTACCTTGACCTTAATAATGTAGACTTTATACACAATGAGCCCAAAGGTAAAAGATTAAATTTACTAGAACAACTCGAAATTAAAAAATCTTTCAAACAAAAACCAATGTTTACGACAAACGACCAGCTGAATTTTATTGGAATAATATCAATTTATGATGTCTTCCTGGTACTGAATACCTGGGGAAAACCCACAATTATAATTTTACTATTAGCACATCCTGCAATATTGTTTACCTGAATGTTACTTTTACAATTTAACTTTAGTATTACATGTACTCTTGATAAGGCCCTAATAAGGCGAAACATGTGTTGAGTGTTTAAAACAGTAAATCTTTGAAACACTTAAAAGCTTACAGATTTTTTCTATCCTGGTGATATTGTTAAAGATATTCTCCAACAATCTAAATAGCCGCGTTTGTGATGAAATTATAATTCCAAAACAGCCTTTCAGTTCTTGACTCATTAACAGTTTGTCACTTCACTCAAGGTCCCTCACTCCCATATTGTATTTCACTATACCCTTTTCTGGTCTGGTTGGTTTGAACTATGTACTCTATTCCAAGAAAATTGGAAAAGAGCTGTGCCTCTAACCTAAACCATTTCTACAACCAGATGTCGCATCATATATCTCGACTCAACAACTTGCAAGGCAAATGTGGTGTTTTAAATGCTAATACGCTTTTGCCAGACAAATAAATAGTTAACAGTGGTCTTCGGTTTCCTGGCCAAAGTAACAGTCAGAAATGCAAGCAGACGTGGGGTCCTAAGAATCACTGGGTTGCAGCAAACTATCAAAGAAAAAAGTCCTTGGCAAGTGGAACTGTAAACATACTAACCATCTCCATGAACCTGAAGAAGAACTTGATAAGACGAAATGAGAATCATCAGGCCATCAGAAACAAGGATAAAAAATGTATATCACTTAAAATAGGGCACTTACCGTATTGCAAAGGCGTAAAAAATGAAAGCCAGTATGGCGTAAGTTTTATAATTAACAAAAAATAATAATATTATAAATAGCTTCAATAACGGTACGGTACGGTTGCCAAACATCTGAATCTATCCAGCATATCACAGGAGGTTGTCAAGCGTTCGCTGCAACTGAATACAAAGAACGACACGATGATGTGGCAAAAATACTTCACCAGGAGCTGGCACTGAAACTTGAATTATCACAGTCGATAAGATTACCATACTATAAATACAAACCAGAATCTGTTTTAGAAAATAACAACTACAAGCTGTACTGGGACCGCACGATACTGACCGATCGGACTATTCCTCACAATAGACCAGATATAGTTTTGGTAGATAAAGTATCTCGGAAAACAAGTTTAATTGACATAGCAATTCCTAACAACAATAATATAAATACCAAGCAGGCCGAGAAAATAACCAAATATAGAGATTTGGAGTTTCAAATAAAGACTCAGTGGGACATGAACAACACACGAATGGTACCAATTGTTATGTCAACGACAGGACTAGTCCCGAAACATCTATTAAACAATTTAAAATACCTCGGTCTGGACGAACATCTTTACAAACAAATGCAAAAAGCCGTCCGGTCAGGAAATTCATGTGAAACTGCCGCCACGAATCCAACCACGGGCCTGAAAACCTGGCAAGGGCTCCCATAGAGCTAAACCCTTTTGATGTCTAGGATATCTGGGGGTTAGTGAATTTTCCCCTAAAGGCACTCATAGCGTGCCTTAGAGGGAGTGTGATGCCATACATTGCATGGTCAAGTCGGGGGCTTCAATAATGCTACCAGAATACAAGATAAAAATAATAGTATTATGCACAAACATTATTTCATAAAGGCAGACAAATGAAAAGCGTTTTATAATCAAAAATCATAAATGTAAACAAAGATATCCTCTAGATCAATATTATTAAGTTCAGGCCACAAAAATTCTGTTAATATCTAACAATATTCAGTATTTGAACCATATATGCCTCTAAAGCTGAATCTTTTTGTAAATTCGCCATGTTGTTGATTCACTTAGCCCAACCTGTGAACGTCGACCATTGGACAGTATAGGTGTGTCCTCAATAGTTCTTTGAAATGAACCACATGGACATGGAAAAATTTGAATGCCTTGTATCTTGTACGAATATTCAAAATATAACAATTCAGTTCGCATCTATATATATATTTAAAAGCCCCCAATTGGAAAGACCTCTTAGAAAATTCTTTACAGCACAAAAAATCAACAACAAAACAACACTACAACTAAATTCAAAAAATAAACAGTGTAGTTTTAGACGATAAGACAAGTGATGAACAGCAGAATAATAAAGGAAAAAGGGAGATCCCAAAGACAAAATAATTCAAAATGAATAAAAAATGTTCAAAAACAAAGTCTTCAATCCAACCCCAGTACAGCAAATAGAAATTTTAAGAAATGGCTAGTTATGATTGTGTTAAATCTTGAAAGGAATTGAAGAAACAAAAATTTACAAATTTAGTTCTTTTTTCATGGTCGAAACAACTTCATTTCTCCTCTTTACTGTTAATATTTCATGTTCTCACTCCATTGTTCTCAGGTTTGTATTATGGGTAGTTTACATGAAGCTTTAGTGAGGTTCTGTGCTTCGAAACCATATAATTTTATTTTTGCACCTTTTATTCAGGTTTAAACTTGTCGTGACTGATCTCTCTGCATGACAAGTACCCAAATCTTTTTGTTGTTCAGTCTTGCCTGCTTAGAAATCTGTTTTAACAATTTGTAATTGATTTTCATTCTTATTAACTATCTGGTCATTTAGGCTCTGTTCTTTAAATCTGTTAGCTATAAGGACTGTACGATGTTCCACATATTATCAATTGTTTTTCCAATAATGAACACACCATCTTTACAAGTTTAGTGCTTCTATCAAGACCCTGTTAGAGATTGTGTCAAAGAATGTTGGCAAACTATGGAGTTTATATATCTTTTTCTTTTATCCTGTTTATAAGACATGTCTTTTTCGGCAGTATTATACAATTTTGATGGCCTCTTGGTTTTCCTTTATCGTTTTCGTAACTTCTGCAATATCTGGTGAAACTTCAAATACTGAACCCTGGTTTAAAATTACCACACCATATTGGAGTTTATGAATTTGGGTGGCTAAAGACCCGGATTCTAGTAGCTCTATAATTGTACATCCTACCTCTTAAGTCACTGTATAAGTTTTATTTTTGTTATAGGATGCAGCAGTTGTTACAAGGGTTGAGGATCCCATCTTTGACACCAATATTATCAGACTTGCAAGCTTTCGTGAAGACTTTCCGATTGAATGCTAATAATATTGTATTCAAGCCTGTCGTTTGGAATTGCATAGCAGTGGTTTTGCTTAACATGTAAGTAAAATCTAAATGTCAATAAAAAAACTTATTAACAAGACATTTCCGTTTTAGACTATCAATTCGAGATGAGAGTATTAAAACGGTATTAGAAGAAAAATCTTCAAGGGAATTTGCGAGTTTATTTGTGGGTTCTTTACCAAATAAGGAAGAATTTATAAGTCAAATATTGAATAGTATTAATAAACTTGATACTTTTGTTGAGGAGTATATATCATCTTGTTAATGTGATTTTTTTAAATAAAAATAGTTTAGGAAAAACGTTTATTTATCGTCCTCCAAAATACTACATACATTTAATTATTCAAAAAAGTTTGTTAGACATGGACTGTTGATATCAAAATATTTTGTAGAAAAGTGGACTTCCGATCAAAATGGCAGGACCGCCACATTTGTATAAGCAGGGCTTTCATTTCAAAGCTAGGCACCCCAAAATAACTTTTAAAATATCTTTAAAAGAAAAAGACAACGTTAATTTATATTTACGGTCATCCTGCAGTTTCAACCCCTAAGCGGGGGTGAATATCACTTCTACAAGTGAAAATTCAAAGGGGTATCATGTGATACCTCTTTCTAAAGATCTGTTTTTTGCCAATCTTTTGACACATCAATCAGATTATTTTTTAGAGTAATGACCTAGAAACCGTAAAAAATTTAAAATTTTGAATTGTAATTGAAATAATTTGGTCAAGTGCGAGTTGGACTCGCATACTTAGGGTTCCGTACCACCTTCAAGATTCGAATATTCCAGTTTCAGACAAGCAGGGAATGAGTGCATTTTCTTATACTTACCCTTATATCTTTTAAAGGAAGCGTTTTAAATTTATAAAAAATATACACTTTGATTTTCCACACATAGACTTTTTATTTTATCTGCTTCAGGATTCCCTTAATATTTATCAAATACATATGTATTTAATTTTCTAATTTGGCCCCCAAAAAGTAACAGAGTTTTATTTTACTAACAAACTTTCAGAAATGCCTTTTATAATCTACTGTCTGAATTTTGAGGCTCTGTAGATTGGAAGAAAAACGGCAAAATAGGTCAAAGTTTAAATTATAAATTATTAAATCTGTTATTCAAATTATTTAAAAGTATAAATAAAATATATTTTTCAAATTTTAAATAGTGTAGTTTCTAAAGTGGGAATTAAGTAGATGTTTAATATTTTTAATATCTTTTATACAAATCATTTAAAAATACGATATATTTGTAATTCACATAATGAGCCTTTTGTCTGATATATTACATGATGCGTTTAAAAGTTGAATCTTTATTTTCAATTTAATTGTATAATTTGTCCCTAAAATTACTATGGGGGTTTTCTAGTCATTTATTTTCCGTTTTAATTCTATTATTTGGAGGCTGTAAAATACTCTTTTGGTATTTATAAAAAAATTGAATTGGGTATGGCTTGCCAATAGTAAAATAAAAATAAACGTCTGATTCAAAACAACTTAACTTTATTAGCACTTATACCCCAAATACCCTTAAGGATTTGAGAACCTTCTTAGTTCTCCCCTCATACAATGCGCACATGTGCATCTGCGAAAGATATCGCTTACAATAAGATGCGACGTTGTCACGCCAAGTCCACTTTAACAAGGTTCACACAATTACCCTTATAGGTATTAACCAATACAATTCTAATTCAAAACAAACATGAACAAAATGAAATCAATTCATCATTGAAACTAAATACAAAACATGCCGCCCGCCTTGAAAGGCTCTGGCCTTTAAACACATACAAATACAAAAAAGGAATATTAAATATTATATACATATATTTTAATCTAATGGCAATGGACATATTTTAGAAAAACTGCGCTTTATAAGTCCAGACTGAGTTTTTATAATTGCCACTCGCGCTACTTTGTCTTTTCCCGGAAACACTTCCACCACTTTCCCCATTTTCCATTTCATAGGGGGCGCATTGTCATCTTTCACTAACACTAATGCACCAACCTTCAAACTATCATAATTTTGCTTCCATTTCGTTCTTTGCTGAAGCTCCGCAACATATTCCTTGCTCCATCTAGCCCAAAGGTGCTGTTTTAACTGCTGCAAGTGTTGATACAGCGATAATCGATTGTTTGGTAAACTCTTTAGATCGGCATTCAACCAAGAATTTAACTGCCGTCCAATGAGTAGATGTCCAGGCGTTAGTGGCGTGAGATCCTCAGGGTCAGAGGATAAAGGTGAAAGGGGACGGGAATTCATTATTGCCTCTACTTCAGACAACAGTGTATAAAAATGCTCGAAAGTTAGTGGAGTATTGCTAACTACTCGCTTTAAATGAACTTTCATACTTTTAATGCCTGCCTCCCACAGGCCACCAAAGTGAAGCGATTGAGGTGGTATAAAATGCCATTCTATCTCTTCTCTACAAATATTTGAAGTTAATTCATTTTCATTTTCTTTAAAAAATCGACCTAACTCTTTCAACTCGGAATAGGCTGACACAAAATTACTACCGTTATCTGAGAAAATTACGGATGGTTTACCCCGTCTTGCAGAAAATCTACGTAATGACAATATAAAAGCTTCTCTACTGAGATCAGTTACTAATTCTAAGTGAACTACCTTTGTTAAAAAACAAATAAAAAGACAAATATAGGATTTCGAAATTTTTGCACCACGACCAGCTCGATTTTTTAGCAAAAAAGGACCTGCATAATCAACGCCAACAATATCAAACGGGTGATTAGGAGTTAAGCGTTGTTCAGGTAAGTCGCCCATAATGGGTTTCAACATTCTGGGATTATACCTGAAGCATTTTAGACATTTATGCACAATTTGTTTGGATAACGACCGTCCTCCCAGTGGCCAATATGATTCCCGTATGGACGCTAATAAATGTTGTGGTCCACAGTGATATAGTTTTATGTGCTCATGAATAAAAATTAGTTTAGTGAGATGGTGGCGTGCAGATAAAATTAACGGGTGTTTCTTTTCAAAGCTAAATTTTGCATTTGACAATCTGCCACCAACTCTTAAAAAACCAAAGTCATCAATAAATGGTTTTAAATTAAAAATTTTTGATGAATGCTTTATTCTATGAGCCTTTATTTGTTCAAACTCCGTGGCAAAACAATTTTCTTGAACATGAATTAGCAACTTTTTATAAGAATGATCAATTTCACGCTTCGTTAATGGGCCATACTTGCGATCACTTCGGTTTTGAGAACAATTTTGTATAAATCTACGCATCAACGCGGTTATTCTTTTTAATTTCACCAAATCTGAAAACCTCTCGATAATAAAATTACAATTTTCTTCCGCCACGGAGTTAACTGTGCAATGAATTTTAGTTTTGCGCAAATCTGGTAAATAATTTTTTTCGCCAGGGAATTTTGGCCATTCATTTTCGGGAGAATTTAAAAATTGAGGTCCATACCACCACATATTTAAGTCCTTAATTTCGGAACATTTTACCCCCCTAGACAAATAGTCAGCTGGGTTAAATTCACTTGGAACATGCCTCCATGTATTATGCTGAGTAATTTCCTGAATTTCCGAAACTCGATTACTAACAAAGGTTTTTAATTTGTTTGGAACTGTCTTCAACCAACCTAAAACAATTGTAGAATCTGTCCAAAATACTGTTTTTCTAAATTTAACCTTAGTGCACACGAAACCTTTTTTGCAAGTCTTGAAGCTACTAGGGCCCCACAAAGTTCCAAACGTGGCAATGTCACCGTTTGTAATGGCGCCACTTTTGACTTGGATGTTAAAAGACGTACGCTTATTTCACCATTTTCGCTTATAGATTTGAGATAAATACAAGCCCCATATGCCTTTTCGGAACTATCCGAAAAACAATGCATTTCAATAAATTTTGCATTTTCACAAACTACATGACGACCTATTCTGAGCTCATTCAATAACTTCAACTCCGATGTGAAGGAAGTCCAAACCATAGCAATATTATGGGGAACGGGATCATCCCATGAAAGCTTTTCTAACCAGAGACTCTGGAGAAGAATTTTAATTACAATTACACATGGACTTATAAGTCCCAAAGGATCAAAAATTTTAGAACTTTCAGATAATATTGACCGTTTTGTAATTATCTTGGAATGAATAATGTCATTCACTTTAAACATTAATTTATCATAAATAGGATTCCAAATCAGGCCGAGTGTCTTTTTTGCATCATTTTCACCAAATTCAACAATTTTAGATAAAGGATCATTATTAGGAATATCATCTAGAATGCTAGGATTATTAGAATAAAATTTGCGCAAAAGAAAACAACCTTGTTTGAGGGTTTCAAAAACTAACTCACATATTCGTTTTGCGTCTTCAACAGTATCGGCTCCTGTAAGCAAATCATCCACATAAAAATCCTCCTTAATAACCTTCGCTATGTCGGGATAAGTATTTTCAATATCAAGAGCAAGCTGAAACAAACAACGAATGGCGAGAAAAGATGCTGAAGTAGTGCCATACGTCACTGTATTTAGTTCGTAACAATTTAGAGGGTCTTCTGGATTAAATCTCCATAAAATGCGTTGCAAAGACCTATCTTCTGGGGAAACCCACACGGACCTATACATTTTTGTGCAATCCGCAGATACAACAAACCTATGTTGTCTAAATCGGATTAAAATCGAAAATAAATCTTGCTGTATTGTAGGTCCAGCCATCTGAATATTATTTAGAGAAAACCCTGTGCAACTTGGCAGTGAAGCATCAAAGACGACACGAAGATTGGTGGTGATAGCATCTTCACGATATACACCATGATGACACATAAGATAATCGCCTGAAAAAGTGGCATCTAGAACTTTTGTCATATGTCCCAACCTAATATACTCCTGTATAAAGTCATGATATAATTTTTTATAATTATCATTGGAACACATTTTACGTTCAAGATTTAAAAAACGTCTTTTAGCTTGTTCAAAGGAACTACCTATTTTTGAACTCTCCATTTTTAAAGGTAACTTAACCACAAATGAGCCATCTTTGTTTCGCTTTGTATTATTTATAAAATGTTGCTCACAGGCCAACTCCTCATCTGATAACATTTTATCCACCACACTGACATTTTCTATCTCCCAAAACAATTTTAAGTTATCATGAATTTGCTGATTAATATTATCGTTTTTGGTATTAACAAAACAACAGTTTACAACCCCCGAATTATTTGCCTTACCTACAGGACCAGTCACTATCCAACCAAACCTTGTGCTTTGTAAAATCGGCTGTTTAGACCCTAAACAGATTTTTTCCTCGCATAACAACCCCCATAAATAATCCGAACCAATTAACATGTCAACTTCCTGCGGTTCAAAAAAGGCAGGGTCAGCTAAGTTACAGTTAGCGGGAACCTTTAAATGACTGACATTTAGGGGTGAAATTGGTAAAGTTCCCGTTATTTTTGGAATAATGAAACAAGAAACTTTTAAAGAAAAATTATTTGACTTGGAAAATAATTGAGTGTTACATTTATAATTAATAGCTGAATAAGAATTGTTTATTCCATTAAGAGAAACATTAATTTTTTCTTTAAATAATTGAAGCTTATCGCAGGCACGCTCAGTAATAAAACTCGACTGAGAACCACTGTCTAGGATTACACGAATAGTGTGTTTATTATTGAATCGGTCCAAAATATAAACGTGAGCTGTCGATAATAAAACATCACTAATCTCACAATTAGCGGAATTATTAACTACTTCCTTTACATTAACTAATGAGGAAGAAGAACTTTCGATGCCAATATTTGACTCCTGTTGTTCTTGGGATTTTACTTTATCAATATGCAATAGAATATTGTGCTTCTTGTGACATTTTTTACAAGTTGGTTTTCGACAACTCTTATTAAAATGTCCAGGTTTCAAACAATTTAAACATAATTTTAGGGAACAAATTTTTTCACCTCGGTTTTCAACAGGTATATTCAAAAATGAAGGGCATGACTGTATATAATGTTCCCCCTTGCAAAATAAACATTTTGGTAATCTAGCATCAGTAAAATTTCGTACATTATCACCAACCGCAATTAAATTTTTAAAATTACTACAAATTTGTTTATCTATGCGGCTCTGTTCCAAATTATCTAGGAGTTCTGCTTTGGAAGACAAAAATAACTTAAAATCCTCTAAAGAGGGATTAATTTTAGATTTAGATTTATATGACTCCTATTCCCTAGCAGTACTTTTATCTAATTTTGTGCCTAATAAATAAACAATGGGTACATCCCAAGATGTTGTGGGCAGACCTAACTGACTTAGTGCACGCATATTTTTCGTCAACCTGTTTAAAATTGTACGCATACCTTTTGCGGACTCTTTGCTCATGGCCTCTATATTAAAGATATTTTTAATGTGGTTATGTATTAATAATTTATCATTATTGTAGCGCTTTCCCAATAATTCCCATGCAATGTTATAATTATCTGAAGAAAATTCTATACTTGAAATTAATTCAATAGGCTCATTACGTACAGAAGCTCTCAGATAATGAAAACGCTGAATATCAGATAATGATTCATTTTTATGAATCAGAGACTCAAAAATATCTCTAAATTCAAGCCAATTTTGCAAAGATCCATCAAATATAGGTAAATTTATATCAGGAAGCTTTACGGATTGTACAGGGTTAATAAGAACTGAATTTTGCGAAGTTTTTGATGACATATCATTATCAGTTTTGTTGTCATCCAAGTATTTTTTTGCCAAAGAAATCATTGAATAGTACCTATTTTCAAACTCACTCCTTTCTGTATATTCGGTTTCTAACTCATTTAGTTCACATGTTGTCTCAATATTATCTTGGATACCGACAAATTTTTCTAATAAATTAACTTCAATATTATTTATACGAGTTTCTAACTCTAACATTAATTGATGAGTTACATTTGAGTTTTCTTTAAAATTATCGTCTATATACTTTGAAAAATTTGTTAAACTTGCTTTTACAGAACCTCTTTGCCTTTTGAGTATGTCCATTTTTTTTTGTTTGTTTAAATTTTAGCAATACGTCACAAATACTTTAATAATTTTACAAAGAAACACAATAAAAAATATTTACCCAATGAGGCAACAATGAAATTCACAATGGTAAGTAATATGTTTGGAAAATAAATAGGAAAAAAATAAGAGGATTACTCACTCAAAATTTGCCTTCTTCGACAATCTACCTCTGCAAAAGCCGGTGCTGAACCAAACAAACTTGTCCTGGGCTGCTTCTCAACGCAAATTCCCGTAAATTGATACTTTTGGCCGCCGTGACTTACTACAGGCACATATTACAATTTTCCAACTTATTACTTTAATTAATTTGACTTAGTCGGCTCGAAGGACCATGTAAAATACTCTTTTGGTATTTATAAAAAAATTGAATTGGGTATGGCTTGCCAATAGTAAAATAAAAATAAACGTCTGCTTCAAAACAACTTAACTTTATTAGCACTTATACCCCAACTACCCTTAAGGATTTGAGAACCTTCTTAGTTCTCCCCTCATACAATGCGCACATGTGCGAAAGATATCGCTTACAATAAGATGCGACGTTGTCACGCCAAGTCCACTTTAACAAGGTTCACACAATTACCCTTATAGGTATTAACCAATACAATTCTAATTCAAAACAAACATGAACAAAATGAAATCAATTCATCATTGAAACTAAATACAAAACAGAGGCCAAATAATAGAATTAGGTATTTTTTCATATTTTTCCTATAAACAAAAAAAATGAGGTCTTAGAGTTTAGGGAATAACGGGGAGAATGGGTAATTTTTTTAAAATATTTTTTAAATATATTTTAAAATATTCATTTTAAAAAAATTAAAAAAATATATTTGTACCTATTCGTCATAATGAGCCCTGGGATTTGATATATTACATGACCCGTTAGAAACAATTATAACTTTTTATTTTCCATTTAATTCTATAATTTGCCCCCCAGTAAAGTTCAGGTGAGGGGCTATACTTCCAGTTTTTCAAAATTTTTCAGCTTATCGTTTCGTAGATAAGGGGGGGAATGGGTAAAAATTTTTATATTTCTGTTAATATCTTTTAATTTATTTATTTTATAAATATGGAAAAAATATATTTGTTTACTTCATCATGAGCCCTTTTATTTGATATATAACATGCTGGGTTAGAAACAATTTTAATTTTATATTTTCCATTTAATTCTATAATTTGCCCCCCCCCCCAAAAAAAAACTATTAGGGGTTTTTCCTTATTTTTCCAGTAAAGTTCAAGTGAGGGGCTATACCTCCATTGTTTTTTCAAAATTTTCCAGCTTATGGTTTCGGAGATAGGGGGGGGGATGGGTAAAATTTTTTATAATTTTGTTAATATCTTTTAATTAATTTATTTTAAAAATATGAAAAAATATATTTGTTTTCGTCATAATGAGCCCTTTCATTTGATATATAACATGATGGGTTAGAAACAATTTTAATTTTCCATTTAATTCTATAATTTGCCCCCCCCCCAAATAAATATTAGGGGTTTCTCCTTAATTTTCCAGTAAAGTTCAGGTGAGGGGCTATACCTCCATTTTTTTCAAAATTTTCCAGCTTATGGTTTCGGAGATAAGGGGGGGGGGAATTTTTTTATATTTATGTTAATATCTTTTAATTAATTTATTTTAAAAATATGAAAAAAATATATTTGATTTCGTCATAATGAGCCCTTTCATTTGATATATAACATGATGGGTTAGAAACAATTTTAATTTTCCATTTAATTCTATAATTTGCCCCCCCCAATAAATATTAGGGGTTTCTCCTTAATTTTTCAGTAAAGTTCAGGTGAGGGGCTAAACCTCCATTTTTTTTTCAAAATTTTCCAGCTTATGGTTTCGAAGATAAGGGGGGGATGGATAAATTTGTTTATATTTTTGTTAATATCTTTTAATTTATTTATTTTAAAAATATGAAAAAAATATATTTGTTTTCGTCATAATGAGTCCTTTCATTTGATATATAACATGATGGGTTAGAAACAATTTTAATTTTCCATTTAATTCTATAATTTGCCCCCCAAAATAAATATTAGGGGTTTCTCCTTAATTTTCCAGTAAAGTTCAGGTAAGGGGCTATACCTCCATTTTTTTTTCAAAATTTTCCAGCTTATGGTTTCGGAAATAAGGGGGGGGGATGGGTAAATTTTTTTATATTTTTGTTAATATCTTGTAATTTATTTATTTTAAAAATATGAAAAAAAATATATTTGTTTTCGTCGTAATGAGCCCTTTCATTTGATATATAACATGATGGGTTAGAAACAATTTTAATTTTATATTTTTCCATTTAATTCTGTAATTGGTCCCCCAAAATTAAAAGTAGAGGTTTCTCCTTATTTTTCCAGTAAACTTCAGGTCAGAACCTATAAATCTATTTTTTTCAAAACTTTACGTTTTATAGTTTCGGTGATAAGGGGGGGAATGGGTAAATTTTGGTATATTTTCGTTAATATCTTTTTAAATATTTTATTTTAAATATGAAAAAAATATATTTGTGTTTCTCAGAATGAGACCTTTCATTTGATATATTCATGATGCGTTTGAAAAAATTTTTATTTTTAAATTTTTATTTAATTCTATAATTTGCCCCCCAAAATTAACATTAATGGTTTCTCCTTAATTTTCCTGTAAAGTTCGGGCCACGCTCTATATTTTCTATTTTTTTCAAAATTTTGGGCTCAGTACTTTCGGAGATCAGGGGGGGGAACGGTCGATTTTTTTAGTTTTCCCCCCCAGAAGTACCCCTAAAATCAATTTTTTTTCTTTTACGATATGTACTCCTGATCGGGTCACCAAACTATACATTGATACCAAATTTCAACCTCTTCCGTCCAGTAGTTTAGGAGAAAATGGCTGTGATGTGACAGAGGCAGAAATCCTGTGTGATATTATAAGGGTATCCGTATATTGTATATATGGAACCCTAAAAAGCATGAGTATAAAAACCAAGATAATCAAGTGAGAAAAAATCCATAAAATGTTCTTGTGAAAGATATTTGACACTGTAAATGTAAACAATTTATTATTAGTTGTGGTTTCGTTGCAGGCTGATCATCAAATTTCGACAATGGTTTATTTTTTACAGGAAAGAATTGAAATAATATTTATTTATGGGGAAGAATAACGCTGTGCGCGCAGAACTGCTTATGTTTTTCATCAGAGACATCCCGATAAAAATATTGGGCATCAGTATGTGTTGGATTTAGTTAAAAAAATTCAAGAACCTGCAAGTGTGTGCAATAAAATTGTAAAGAATTGTAGAGTTTTAACTGAAGCTGTACAGAGTGAGATTTTAGATCAATTTGCCATAGATCCTCAAACATCAATACCAAAAGTCTCCAGGTTAACAAATATTTTCCTCGGCTTTGGGCATAAAACGTTACGCCTAAATAAATTCTTTCCGTACAAAATACAGCTTTTACAACAGTTTGCTGAGGATGATTATGATAGAAGGTTAGAATGCTGCGAATTAATGACTCAAAGCACAAATGCAGACCCTAATTTTATTAAAAATATTGGTTTTTCCGACGAAGCATGAGTTTTTTTTAAATGGATTTGTCAATAAACCTAATTGTAGATATTGGGACAAAACCAATCCACAAGTTTTTCGCGAAGATTACACCAACATCCTCAAAAAATCAACGTATGGGTCGGAATTCCCGGAAAAAAATTATTGGTCCTTTATTTGTAGAAGAAAATTTAACTGTGGGATTGTATTTTGACTTATTAGAAAATGTGATAAATCTCCTTATAACCGAACTAGTAGTGACTATGAGCAGTTAATGGCTGAAATAAACCTTGCTTTGACAATCTGGGTTTCTTGGTTAAATATGATGGTCAAACCTAAAAGTAGAATTTTTCTCTCTATATATGGCATCAAATTTATGCGTCAAATTTTAAAACATCCAGTTGACCTTGAAACAACTTTTAAGGCCATCATAATCAAGGATACCTACCCAGGGAAAAGCCATAGGGCCCTACATAAATTTATTTTCCTTTTCTCTCTCAAATGTATTCAAGTTACCTTCCACACCGAAACAATTTGATTGGTGACATTAAATTGAACCTCATAGGTCTAACTTGAAAGTCGAAGGTCATAATGGCATGTAAAATTTTCAGCGATGTTTCCGGCATCAAAAACAGTGTCCGCAGTTAAAAAATATATAGTTCACCTTGTACTGCCAAGTCAAGGTCAAATCAGACGTCACCACCAGATAGCCAGAAAAAACAATAGATCACTAATGCATTAGTTTTCCCTCTAATTAGAAAATTTTCGCAGATATACAGCCGTCCCGGGGCTTATTGATCACTGTATATTCACACCTTTTAAACCAGGTTTCTATCAGCTGGTCAGCTCCTTCAATAAGGAAATAACCAGCTTTCCAGGCAATTTACCTAAATTGCTCTTGTTAACATTTTCTTATGTATTTGTGTTTTAGTATTAATTGTGAAAGGAGAAAACATTTAAACCAATAATATAAATAAAAAACATTTTTATTCATCATTCAACAATACACATTTAATCATCAGGCATAAGAGCTGAAAACTTATTTTCATTTGTGCACAATAAATCATCATTCTCGTCTGATTCATCTTCATTAGTTTCACTCCTAGTATCACTTTCATCTTCATTTGGCTTGCTAGTGTGGCTTTCAACATCAGATTCTTCAGAAATGTAAGCTGCACCTTGTGGCTCATCTGCATCTTCAGCAGTCCTTGCTTGAATCCATTTGACAGTTTTTACCTCAGGATGAGCAACCCAGTAATCTATAAATTAATGGTGAAAAATATGTATCAAAATTATCAAGTTTTCTGCTGTTTTAACTTTAAATCTGTAGTTGATAGGCAGTGAGTGACATATGTTGTGAATTTATTTACGAAAATTAAATATTTGTATAGTTAGGACAATTAAAAAATCATATACTGACTGATACCATGTTTCCTGGGGTGGTTGCTGGTCCACTACCGGGCGCCTCCCCAGGTGGCGGATAGGGGAACGCTCTCCAGCAATGGGGAGTACTGAGGATTTCCTCAGGGCGGACCAAAATCAGATAGGGGAAGGGACCCCGAAAATAAACCATTTATGGATATGGGTGATAAGGTGAACTTAATACCCCAGGCGGGTACCTCTGCAGAGGATAATCCCGCCACCGGTTCCGATCGAGTGAAAGCCTCGGTGGCCGGTGCACGCTCCACGGATTCTGGGGGGAGCGAATTATCACTGGTTCCGTCACATAGTGACAAGAAGAAGAACACTAGTAATGGTACAACATCGACCATTACAACTAGAGCTGGCAGCAAGACACTATCCAGCCAAGTCCTCCAAACGGCGAATAGTGGAGTTGACGTCCAACAAAGGGCCACAAATGAGAGTGGCGCTCCAAACAAATTAGGAGCAAAGATCGATGAGCTCTTGAAGTTCATTGGGCCTAGGCACAATGTACATCATGAGATCAAGAAACTGGCACACGCCATTAAGTCAGAATATGACAAATATCAGACGTCAACGACGCGGCCACTTCCTGTAGCGAAACCTGCTACAACACAGACATCGCCAGAAAAGGTGTCAAACACTCAGACACAAGGTGGACAGCAAAAGGAGGTCCCAAAAGCGGCTGCCTCAAAAGCAGCTAACTCAAAATCGGCTGCATCAACACCGGCGGCCCCAAAGCAGGCGGCTTCAATAAAAGTAGCCTCTGTAGCAAGGACCTCGCCACCGAAGGTCTCGCCTTCAGTAGCCTCATCAAGTAAGGCACCACCACTTAAAACTCTTAAACCGGTGCTAGCTAGCAAGCTAAAGCCCGGTAAGGAAGGTCGCCAGAACATCGGGCAAACCACCCAGGGAACAACAAGTAGGGTGGTCAATTCAGAAGCGGAGAGAAACAATGGATTAAAATCCAAGTTTAAACCGCAGACCAAAAACCAACCTGCAAACCAGTCGGCTGACTGGCAAGTGGTAAAGAGGAAAAAGGCCCCGAGGACCAATAAGCAAAAACCAGCGCCACATTGTATGCTGCTTATAAAGAAAGGCGAGAAGAGCTCCCATGCAGATATCTTGCGAGGTATCAAGAATGATCCCACCTTGCAGGATATAGGCAAAAAAGTCAATAAGATCCGACGAACAGCTAAGGGAGATCTACTTTTGTTATTCGCCAAGGCAGACGCTCAGGAGATGGAGCGCTATTGTAACGCCATCAAGAATAAGCTCCCAAGCGGGGCCACTGTACAATCTCGAATACCGCAAATCGAGATTGAAATTAAAGACTTGGACGAGATCAGTACCAAGGAAGACGTAGTAAACCTGCTCAAAGATTATATCGACGGCCTGGCAGAGATCACTGAGGAGGCAGTGAAATCACTTCGACGGGCATATAGATCAACACAAACGGCAGTTGTTTGTCTCCCAGAGGTCCAGGCCAAGAAAGCCATCGCACTTGGAAAGCTGAAACTTGCGTGGGGCACAGTACGTGTTCGCGAGAGGATCAGCCTTCGACGGTGCTTCAAATGCTGGCACTTTGGGCACAACGCCCAGGCGTGCAGAGGCAAGACTGACCGAAGCAGCTGTTGTCACAGATGCGGAGGCGCTGGTCACAATGCCTCGGCTTGTCAACAACCTGCCAAGTGCTTACTCTGCAAAGAGAAAGATAGTAGGTCAGACTGCCGGCACGTTGCGGGTAGTTGGAAATGTCCGATCTACCAACAGGCGATGAGAGCAGCACAAGCCCGTAAATGAAAGTACTGCAACTCAACCTCAACCATTGCGAAGCAGCCCAAGACCTACTGGTACAGCGGGTGCGGGAATTGGATTGCGACCTAGCCATAATCTGCGAGCAGTACAAAAACTTCGACACCCTGTCCTGGGTAAATGACACAACGGACAGAGCAGCGATATGGGCTTGCGGTAAACTTCCGTTCCAACAACTCCCAAATACCCCCGAACCATGGCTTGTGAGAGCCAAAGTGGGAGGGGTTCACTTCTATAGCTGCTATGCACCTCCCAGTGCACATCTCGAGGAGTTCGAGTTATTCTTGGACACCTTGGCGGAGGATGTACGGAAGCGTGAATCGGTCGCCATCGCAGGTGATTTCAACGCCTGGGCAATTGACTGGGGATGCCGGGAAACGAGCGCGAGAGGACGAGCTCTCCTTGAGACCATGTCTTCGCTCAACCTGGTACTCCTCAACACAGGAGACGTAAGCACATATCGCAAAGGTACAGCCAGCTCCATTATTGATGTGACTTTCGTTAGCAGTAACCTAATTAAAGGGGGCTGTGAGTGGCGGGTCGATGAGGAGTTTACTAATAGCGACCACCAAGCTATTATATGGGAAATCAACACCACTCCCAAACGAAGATTGTGTGCCAGTCGTGCGAGGTCACAGCCAGTCGGTTGGAACAAAAATGCTTTCGATGCTGATTCATTCGCCTTGGTTATGGAGCAGGAACCATTGTCAATAGCAACAAGCGCAGAAGCCACTGCCAAAGAGGTAATGACAAGCGTTGTCAAGTCCTGCGATGCTTCCATGCCAAGGAGACGGCAGAACAACAGCCGCCCACCAGTTTACTGGTGGAACGACACGATCTCACAACACCGACGAGAGTGTCTCAAAGCACGAAGGCTGCATCAACGAGCACGGAGACGCGACAGGGTCACAACAGAAGAACTAAGGCTCGACTATGAGATCAAAAGACAACAACTACGAAGAGCCATTCTCTCAAGCAAGAGATACTACTGGAAGGAGTTGTGTGACGAAGTTAATCAAGATCCATGGGGAAAACCGTATAAAATCGTGATGCATAAAATTAAGGCCCCTCCCATGACATCAACGAACTGCCCCGAATCATTGCACCGCATTGTCACTCACTTGTTTCCTGCGAAGCCTGAGCTACCCGCTTATCCTTCGTGGCAGGTGAGGGACGAAGATATACCACCAGTGACTATGAGTGAGCTGATGGGCGCGTGCAACCGGCTCCAAAACGGTAAGGCTCCCGGTCCAGATGGCATAACTAACATCGCGCTAAAATGCGCCATAGCCAATAGGCCTGACATGTTTCTACACATGTATGAGACCTGCCTAAAGCAGGGGGTTTTCCCGACTAAGTGGAAAAAGCAGAGGCTTGTGCTCCTCCCTAAAGGGGGAAAGAAACCTCCAGACGAACCGTCATCATATCGTCCCCTCTGTATGTTGGACTCTGCGGGAAAACTCCTTGAGAGAATAATAGCAGATAGGCTGGAGCCCTACGTTGAGCCGAAACTTTCCACCAACCAATTCGGGTTCAGAAAGGGGAGATCAACCATCGATGCCGTGAAGCTCGTTACCAGCATCGCCAGAGAGGCTATCTCGGGAAAGAGATGGAGAAGAGGTGGAAAAAAGTACTGTCTAATAGCCACCCTGGATATCAAGAACGCCTTTAACTCGGCCCGCTGGGACCGCATTTTGGAGGCTCTTGCCAGGATGGAAGTTCCGCAGTACTTGCGCAGAATGGTTTCATCGTATTTCAAGGACCGCATCTTGTTGTACCAAACTGAAAATGGGCAAGTAGACTATAAGATCACAGGAGGTGTACCTCAGGGCTCTGTTCTTGGCCCCCTCTTATGGAACGTAATGTACAACGACCTGCTCCTGCTCGGTCTGCCTGAGGGCGTCAGGCTAGTGGCATTCGCCGATGATGTGGCATTGATCATAGTGCGCAAGCACATAGAGGAGATACAAACAACCTTCTCATTCGCTATAGCCACAATTCAGCATTGGATGCTCGCAGCGGACTTGAGTTTAGCAGAACAAAAGACCGAAACACTTCTTGTGAGCAGTCGAAAGGCAAGGGAAACCATCACCCTCAAAATAGGCGACACCTACATACAGTCGCAGCCCTTCATCAGCTATTTGGGGGTGCTCCTGGACACACGGCTCAACTTCAAAGAGCACATAATCGCGGCCAGCAAGAAAGCAGCTGGGGTACAGGGGGCATTATCTAGAATAATGCCTAATGTCGGAGGCCCTAGACAGATAAGAAGACAGCTACTGGCAACAGTAACTACTTCTGTTTTGTTGTACGGGGCACCGGTATGGGAGAAATCGCTCGAGCTACCATCGTACCGCCGGAAAATGAAATCAGTCCAGCGGCTCTCAGCGATTCGAGTGGCATCATCCTACCGCACTGTGTCTTACGAGGCGGTGAGTGTGATTGCCTCTACCCTGCCAATCGACATCCTGGCTGCAGAAAGGGGACGGCTTTATCGCAGAAAGTTAGAAAAAGACCAACCGACAGGAAACAGCGATGAAAGAGCCATGAGTCTAGGGCAATGGCAGGAGAGGTGGGACAGCTCTACTAAAGGCCGGTGGACATATCGATTAATACCTAACATCAGTCGTTGGGTCAACCGCCAGCATGGGGAGGTTGGGTTCTACATCACTCAACTCCTGACTGGACATGGATGCTTTCGAGCATACCTGCACAGGTTCAGGAGGGCAAACTCCCCAAACTGCCCACACTGTACGGACGTGATAGAGGACGCGGAACACGTGTTCTTCTCCTGCCCCGGTTTCAGGATCAACGTGCTGAAGTGGAGAGGATTCTGGAGACTAATATCGTCCCAGAACAATTAGTAGAAGCCATGCTGAAGGGCCCCCAAGCCTGGAACTTGGTATCAGATTACGCGGAGACTATCCTCAAACAACTCCGCGATACCTTCGAGGAGTAGGCTTTAGAGGCTTTCAATGTAAGAGCAGTTAACATCTGCAATGAACCACCCTTGCGAAGTAGTATTGAGTAAGAGTGCCGCAGGGGACCATGGTTGTAGGAGAAAGAGGTTAGGGTTTTAGCGGGTATACGGTATACTGGTTTCAATGCAACGATTTACTCTTGCTTTGAAGTCATTGTATCGGGAGTCCCGCACGACGGCCAGCACGTGCTAGCTAAGTACGGAATGTATTTCCCCCCTCTTCGGATAAAAAAAAAAAAAAAACATGTTTCCTGATCTGAGACAAATTAAAATAGATCAACTCTGTATTAATAAACAGTCAAAAATTCATATAAAATTGGAAAGATTACAGATTAGTTTTTGAAAAAATCAACCAATTGAGGCCAAACCAATTTACGGTAACTGATGGTTTTAATGATGATCCCAAGGATGAATGATTAAAATAGGGTAGGTATTCCAAATGAAAATGACTTGAAATTATCGCAATTTTGGATTGCGATTTTTCAAATACTGCTTTCAGATTCGAAATCAGCGACGTCGAAAAACCCCGTATATCGAATTTAGTGTTAATTAGTTGATAAAAAAAACGAAGGTCAAGGTCATATTCGTAGTTAAATTTTACGCTCTTTCCGAATCCTTAATAAAAAATATGGGCTATCATTTAAAAAATGGTGTATGACGTCATACAGACCACATTAATGACGTCATGAGAAATCTATTTATGTCCAAATTTGCGCATTATTAAATGAAGCTTGATGTGTCCGAGGGTTTTTTCTTTCGTCTGGATAGATTTTATTTCATACTTGACGTGCACACTGTATAAATAATCACAGTTAAAATAGAATTAAGGCACCACAACCATGTCAAATAACATCCTTTGTATCAAATGAATTGATCCAGTGGAAAATTAATTTAAAAACAAGAACATTAGAAATTACAAGGAAATTAATTTGTAGGAAATATTACATTTTACAGCTTAAATAATCATTCTTGAGAAATTGGCAAACAGTATTCTTAAGCAGGATATACATATAAGTAATTTAAATTGAATTTTACACTATAATTTTGCCATTTAACAATTTCGATACAGAAAATGAACAGAGGCATAAGTTGAATGATCAAGTATTTCCTTAGTGATTAGTTCGAAATTTGTGATTGCAATTCAACAAAATTGTAAACATGAAATTCTTTACCTTTCTTTTGCTTGTAAAATGGTGGCCTTAAACAAAGGCAAATCTTCCCGTCAAGTGCCATTCTTAGAATGCTATTTGCTGCTCGATACGTGTCCAAGCGAGCAGCCTTTGCTGTATAGAAACCTCTTTTTTTAGCCCAACCGTCGCATATATCTATTGCTGACCAACTGTCATCATTTGTTGGGTGATCTATTCTCAAAAGAGATACCAAATCCAGTCTTTCCGCTATAAATAAAAAGGAACGCAATTAACTAACAACTAACAAAAATGAGAGCAATTTTTTGCCAAACTTGGCTAAAATACTATACAGTCAAATTTGCCTGATTGTTTGTATGAAGGAAGTATCTGGAACTACCAAACTGATTCTAATTTTTTTTTCACTAATAAACAGCTAGACCAATAGTGTTTTGCCAAAAATCACAATATTTTTAAATTGAGTCATATAAAGTGCTGCTTTGTTAGTATCAGCATATCAAAAAAAGTTAGGGTCATGATATACTTAGCTTTTATATTTGAGTCATGTTTTCTTAAGGATGTTCGAAAGCGCTACCTATACGAATGCATGAATTATGAGTGCATCTGGCAATGTCGCGAATCTTCGTTCTCTAATTGCTGCCAAACACCTGGTATTAATGCTCAAAGAGCCCCGCAAGATTGTAAAAATTATCCAGACAAAAGGTAAATTGAAATATGAGATATGTATTACTGAAAAATTGTAAAAAAACGAACAAAAGCCATGGTAAAGGATTACAATTCCTTTGAAACAAATATAGTATGCGGGATAACGTCTAGGCCCGGCGTATTATTGAATTTGAGGAGAATATCTCCTAAGTTATTTTGAATGTTCATCTGGGATTTTCTCTCCTCGCAATGGTTTCTGAAAAACACAGATAAGTTAAGTACTTGAATATCAAGGTGTAGTATCTAAGGGCAGTTTGTGAAACTGCCCGGAACACTAGTTGCCCTCTTATAGAAAAAACTCTTCCGCAGGATTAACTGTGAGAAAGTAGGTCTACAGATTTGTCAACTAGTATTCCAGTATAATATGTTGTGTATTTTGTGTTGTACTTATCTGTTTTTTGTGACGTTTCGATTCCTTATGAGGAAACGTTGTCGAACAATGTTTGTTTGAATGTTTTGCACTATATTCGCTTGACTTTTTTTGGTAACGTCAATTGACTGATTTAAAAAAAGTCAATTAATCAGTCAATTGACATTACCAAAAAAAGTCAAGCAAATATAGTACAAAACATTCAAACAAACATTGTTCGACAACGATTCCTGATAAGGAATCGACACGTCACGTCACAAAAAACAGATAAGTACAACATAAAATACACAACATATTATACTGGAATACTAGTTGACAAATCTGTAGACCTACTTTCTCACAGTTAATCCTGCAAGAGAGTTTTTTCTATAAGAGGGCAACTAGTGTTCCGGGCAGTTTCCACAAACTTCCCTTAGATACTACACCTTGATATTCAAGTACTTAACTTACCTGTATTTTTCAGAAACCATTGTGAGGAGAGAAAATCCCAGATAAATATTCAAAATAATCATTTACCTCCTCAATCATTTAGAAACTAATCTCTTAAGTTGTTAATGCACGAATATCCAATATCAAAAAATAATATATGCTAATTAAGATTAATTTTTAAAGAAGAAATAGAGGAAAATGAACATGTGATTAAAAGTGTCATTTTCGGCATATTTTTTTTAATTTAATAAATATTCGTAGTTATATGTTTATAAATATGATTAATTAAAATTGTTAAATGTGTTATTAATCAAAAATGATTAACAATGATTTAATACTACTTACTGTAATATTAAATATCGTCTAATGAAGATATAATAAATGCCTAAAGCATTTATATTAAATGCATAAAACGTGACTATTTTGTATTTTACTACTTTCATATCAATATTGAAATAATTCACTTCAGTAAACGCACATCATTTTGTTACCGTTTCCAAAACAAATCTGTATTTATTAATTATTTTAGCTTGTGGAATATGAATTAACATTGTGTCTACATTCAAATTCCGCGGGGTTGGCTAGATTATATTGCAAACAATAATAAGCCCTCAAGGTATGCATTGTTGTCATATTTCACAGTCTGGTAAAATTCTGTTTCTTATTTTAATTAACTAGTATACTAGACGGTAAGTGACGGTTTTTTCTATTTCATATGAAAGTGTAAAACTTAAGCTATGTATTATACTATACATTCGTTTGAAATAGTTTTTAAAGTTTTCCTAACATTTATGTTTTGCTTTCTAACATCCTTAAAATAAATTGAAAATTGTAAGGTGGTCTTTAACCGGCAACAGCTATGCGCAGGTGTTACATGTCGGCACAGATTTTCAAATATGATTCATAGGGTTGAGAAAGTCACCCCACCCCACCTCTGCCAACCACAGTATCTTTCCACTGTAGTATTCTGATAACACTAGTAAGATTTCAGCGATTAAGGTTGATTTATTGTATAAATTAAGACATCTTGAAGTTCAAGTACGGTACCTGATGCCGGTACGTCGTCTTAACGTTACAAATTATATCCGTCTCATATGTTTACTGATGATCCCAGTTTTCAGGAATGGAGAAAACAATTTATGGAAAAAGAGTATGAAACGTTTTGTGAAGCTGGTAAAGTGAGCATGAAATGAAGCTAATTTTATATGAAGTCTACACAAAAAACTTTAGCCTTCAATCGGAATCCTGACAATGAAATTCAAAGCAATGGCGAGGTGAAACGTGACTGGGGATACCAGAAAAAATCCAACTAAAATGGAAGTTGTTTAAACAATTGAAACACTAATTTTATATACCTATACATTGATTTTTAGGGTTCCGTATATACAATATACGGATACCCTTATAATATCACTCAGGATTTCTGCCTCTGTCACATCACAGCCATTTTCTCCTAAACTACTGGACGGAAGAGGTTGAAATTTGGTATCAATGTATAGTTTGGTGACCCGATCAGGACTACATATCGTAAAAGAAAAAAAAAATTGATTTTAGGGGTACTTCTGGGGGGGAAACTAAAAAAATCGACCGTTCCCCCCCCTGATCTCCGAAAGTACTGAGCCCAAAATTTTGAAAAAAATAGGAAATATAGAGCGTGGCCCGAACTTTACAGGAAAATTAAGGAGAAATAATTAATATTAATTTTGGGGGGCAAATTATAGAATTAAATAAAAATTTAAAAATAAAATTTTTTTCAAACGCATCATGTAATATATCAAATGAAAGGTCTTATTCTGAGGAACACAAATATATTTTTTTCATATTTAAAAAAAATTATTTAAAAAGATATTAACGAAAATATACCAAAATTTACCCATTCCCCCCCCCCTTATCTCCGAAACTATAAAACGTAAAGTTTTGAAAAAAAATAGATTTATAGGTTCTGACCTGAAGTTTACTGGAAAAACAAGGAGAAACCTCTACCTTTAATTTTGGGGGGCCAATTACAGAATTAAACGGAAAATATAAAATTAAAATTGTTTCTAACCCATCATGTTATATATCAAATGAGAGGGCTCATTACGACGAAAACAAATATATTTTTTTCAAAATTTTAAAATAAATAAATTAAAAGATATTAACAAAAAAATAAAAAAATCGACCATTCCCCCCCCTGATCTCCGAAACTACTGAGCCTAAAATTTTGAAAAAAATAGGAAATATAGAGCGTTGCCCGAACTTTATAGGAAAATTAAGGAGAAACCATTAATATTAATTTTGGGGGCAAATTATAGAATTAAATAAAAATTTAAAAATAAAAAAAACTTCAAACCCATCTCCGAAACCATAAGCTGAAAAATTTTGAAAAACTGGAAGTATAGCCCCTCACCTGAACTTTACTGGAAAAATAAGAAGAAACCCCTAATATTCATTTTGGGGGGCAAATTATAGAATTAAATGGAAAATAAAGATTCAATTTTCAAACGCATCATGTAATATATCAGATAAAAGGCTCATTATGTAAATTACAAATATAACATATTTTTAAATCATTTGTATAAAAGATATTTAAAATATTAAACATCGACTTAATTCCCACTTTAGAAACTACACTATTTAAAATTTGAAAAATATATTTTATTTATATTTTTAAATAATTTTAATAACAGATTTAATAATTTATAATTTAAACTTTGACCTGTTTTGCCGTTTTTCTTCCAATCTACAGAGCCTCAAAACTCAGACAGTAGATTATAAAAGGCATTTCTGAAAGTTTATTAGTAAAATAAAACTCTGATGTTACTTTTTGGGGGCCAAATTAGAAAATTTAATACATATGTATTGTGATAAAAATCAAGCGAATCCTAAAGCAGATAAAATAAAAAGTCTATTTTTGGAAAATCAAAGTGAATATTTTTTATAAATTTAAAACGCTTCCTTTCAAAGATATAAGGGTAAATATAAGAAAATGCACTCATTCCCTGCTTGTCTGACACTGGAATATTCGAATCTTGAAGGTGGTACGGAACCCTAAGTATGCGAGTCCAACTCGCACTTGACCAAATTATTATTATTATAGGTCACAAATACTGCAACCAAATTGTGTGATGAATAGATATGAATTTGTCAACTATGTTAATAATCAGTATTTCTTAAATTAAAAAAAAACAAATATATAAAAATCTTATGTCATGGTGTTTGTGGTCGAACTCATCCGACCTTGACCAATATTTATGAAATTTGGTATGTATATTTGATAGAGATGAGAATAGGTCGTAAAGTATATTTCACACAGCTAGGTGGTTTGGGTGTCTCTATCTACAAAATTTTTTTTTGAAAAATTTCATAAATGTCAAAAGATTTTATAGAGGTTAAAAATGTATTTTTTGAAGTAATATAAATTTCGTTCATGGATGATGATGTTAAAAATCTAAAAACGTAGAAAAACGTGAAAATTACCAAACAAAAAATGCTCAAAACGTCGATTTGTCTAGCCCGTGCGAAGCCGAGGCGAGTCAGCTAGTATAATATAATTTGTTTTTACCAAAATCTCAACAATTTAATAACATTGTTCTCAGACCAGCGCGTTGTCTAAGCGCTTGAATCCTTCACCGTATACGTTGAGGATAGGAGAGAATTGTTTTAGAAATCTTCAATATTTTCGTTAAACAAAAGTAAGTAACACAACCATGACAACTGACAAATTGATTGACTTTGAGGCAAGTTTATTTCCATAGAAACTGTACTATAATTTTACTTCAAAGTAGTTGTCAAGTGCTGTTGCAAAGTTTCAAAGTATGGCGCATTTAACTGCAAAGCAGCGATTAGATATTTTGACAATGGTAGGATATGGCGACAGAACTCGAACACAAGCTGAAGTTTGCGAATTGTTTAATATGAAGTACCTGGAGCGGCCTATTACACAATCGGTAGTTAGTAAAATAGAAAAAAAGTTTCTAGAATTTGGCAATGTAAGAGACAATTACAAAACCAAACATCTTCCAGAAGATACACAATTAAATGTTTTGCTCGATTACATGAAAATCGTCACCAATCCACTAGACAAATAGCCGCAGAGCAGTCAATAAGTAAATCTTCTGTTCTAAAATGCTTGCATAGAAATAAATGGCACCCATAAAAGATTCATTTGGTTCATGAACTTACTGAAGATGATTTGGACCGGAGAGTTGAATTTTGCGAAATAATGATGGATAGATGCAATGCCAACCCGCATTTTTCAAGTAAGATAGTTTTTCCGACGAGGCAACATTTTGTTTAAATGGTTCAGTAAACAGGCAAAATTTTCAATATTGGGCATCAGAAAACCCACATTGGATTATGGAAAGTCATGCACAGTTTCCAAGAAAGTTAACGTATGGGCCGGAACTGTGGGTCCTTTTTTAATGAGAGAACACTTAACTCGGAAAAGTGTTTAGACCTATTACAAAATGATATAATACCCTGTTTAACAGAACTTTACCCGAATGGTGAAAACTCCAATATACTGGCAGATTCGGTATGGTTTCAACAGGAACAGTGTAAGGTTATCTTGACAATATTTTCCCAAATAGATGGATCGGAAGGAGAGGTAATATCGAATGGCCAGCTAGGTATCCAGATCTAAGCCCGTTAGATTTTTATCTTTGGGGTTACGTGAAATCGAAAGTCTACTTCAATAAGCCGGAAATCATCGAGGAATTAAAGAATAGAATTAGGGCCGAAATACAACCAATCCTGCCACAAACGCTGAATGAAGTGTTACGTGAATTTGAAAATGGTCTAAGGTATTGTCAAGAAGTTAATGGTCAACAATATGAACATTTAATTTGATATGTTTTTTTTCTTCAATTTTCAAGAAATGTAATTTTTTTAATAACTTAATTTTAGTATATATGTATTGTATATGAAAAATTCTTAGAATTCAATGCAGAATTCAAAAATAAAATAAAAAAGTCAAAAAAAAACGTGTCCGAGCGTTTTTCCAAAAAAAAACAACACTTGAATTTTAAATCAATTTGTTCCAACCCACGCGTCCTCACTGTATAATAAAAATTTTAATGAAAGATTGCGCGTCGGAAATCTGACGGACTTTTCTTTACATGAGTGCTATTTAGGATTGTGCTTACCTAAATATTTTACAGTCGTGAAAGGTTCTCGAAGTTGGGCAATGGGGAAACTCCCCATCAGAACTTGCAAGACTTTGGGCACTTTTGAAGGAAACACCAGCCCCGGACAATCACATAGTTTCACATTGGGTGTAAGAAATATAGTCTGAAAATGTTTCGTGTGACCTGGAGTCCTCGATACGCTGACTACTTTTTTTCCCATCATGGCGTTCATTAGCGATGACTTTCCTACGTTGGGTTGTCCAATGCAACCGATGGTTAAAACGCCTTTGCTGTATTTTTCGTATTCGTAATACTCTGTATCAACAGTCTTTACATGAACGGTTTCACCGATTTCTACAGGTTCCTCTTCGCTGTCATTGTATTCTGTGTTCATTTCTTCTTTGATTTTAGCTTCCCAACGTGAGAGATCTACCGAGTTACCGACTAACTGTTTACACACTTCATAAATTTGTTGTGTGCCTTCTGCTGCCATACGTATCTTTCCTCGTCGTCTTCGGACCTGCAAACCTGGGAAAATACATCTAAATTATATGTGTAAACTAAAATTAATTCTGTTCAAAATATTCGTAAAATTCAAGGAATATTAACTCTCACTCAGGCCTATTGAATACAAGTTCAACAATTGTACACAATTAGAAAATAAACATTTTTATACATATTGTAATGTTTTATTTACACACTCAGGTTCAGTTTAGTTCTTGGATTTATATATAAGCACAGTCCAACTCACTCTAATTTATTTCCCCTACTTTAACACAATTTATATTCACAGAACTATTTACAATTTAGTTCTACTTAACTATACGGTAGTCGAATACAGACTGAATGCTTCCTCAGCTCTCCGTATTTATATATTTCTTCTCGGAATTCTCCAGAACGTCAAAGAACCGCCAGGACTAGACTAGATTCTTCGAGAAATACAACAAAGCAAGCCGCCGACCTCGATGCGCCAGACTAACAAAATTTCGGATTCCCAGAAATATCGAAGGAATTTCGCTTCCATGAATTATCGGATGAAGGCTCATTGCATCAGCTATCGGATTCTTGCAACATTGCCCCCTCCTTAAGACCATTTCGTCCCGGAATGTCCCAGAATCCTTCCTGGTGTGATGATATTTGCAGGACTCTCCATTTCGACAAAGGGAATCGAAAGATTTTTTCCATCTTACTTCTCACCACCCTGGTTACTTCAGTAACAGTTTATAAAGAATAATTGATGGGATTTTAAGAGCAAAATCGTAGAAGTAAATTATTTCAGTAATAAAAACCCTAAAAAAATGTCTTTTGTTTTTTGCTTATATTATGGAATGTAATGAACGGATCGTAAAGCGGTCAATGGACAAGTTGTAAAGAATAAGAATTCCTTCTTAATGAATGTTTATATGTCCTGGATCATTTTCGACCGAGAAAAGTAAGAAAAACTGGTAGATGTTTTTCAAAATATCATTACTTTCCTTTAACTAAAATTGGAACATTAATCTTCGTCAAAATGATCATTTATGCCGTTAAGTTTGTTCTTATATATTATCATATTTAAAAAATACAAAAAAGGTAAAATAGTAAACCACACTTAAAAGTAGAGAATAATTTTTATTTATGAAGAATTTGTGTTACAGCAATATAAAGTTCAACAATCAATCATCTTGCAAAAAAGATTAAAATAAAAAATAAATGACAACAATTCAATTAATAGTAAAAAAGCTTGGGATGCTCGATATTAAATGTTACAATTTTTTGATTAGTAGCTATTTACACAAATAGGTTTAATATGAAAATATGTTAAATTGCACCATACCATAGGTATGTATTTCTTTCTAATAAGAGGAAAACATAAAGAAATAACACATCATCAACACATGCAGTCGACTCATCATAGTTTTATATTGAATTCAGATTCTTTCACATATTATGATGCTTTTGTTTTTCAGAATAGAATCGACATAAACTTGCTAGTGTTAAGACATATAATTTGTATTCAGTAATTAACTTACAGGTCCAACTAGTAAATGAGTCTTAATAATTTAGAGACATATTTTGTCTGATCAGGATATGCTAGATATTTTGAATGCTTATATAATGCACTTTAATTTATCTATTTTGGATTTTCGTTATAATGTCAGGAAATTAGTTTAAAATGGTAGTAAACATTGCATTATAAGTGCGAATATGCGTCAGACTGCCAGCGGAGCACTGGCAATAGCAATCTTGAGGTGGGAGCACAAAATTAAAGTTATGATGGATTATAATAATATGTTTAAGTACTTCTTGGGAAATAATACCAGAAGTCTCGAAAAATTGCTGTATATTCCATACGTTTCGAGGTCTAGGTCAGACCCCATTGTCAATGGTTAAGAAACTATGAATAAAAAAAATGTTTGATATCTATTATTTATTCATAGTTGACAACAGGGTCAGAGCTAGACCACAAAACGTTTGGAATATACAGCAATTTTTCGTGACTTGTGCTGTTATTACAAGAAGTAGTTAAACATTAAAAAATATGTCACAAATATCATTAAAAAACAATTATAATAATGTTTTATTTTTCCCCAGTTTACTGTTTGATTTACTTGTCTATTATCTGTGCATACTGATTCATTTTTCCATTAGGTTATTAAGTTAATGTTTACTTTTTTCCGCTGGCTTGATGCGTCACTGTCAAGGCATCTGAGGAAAAGTAAGGGTCATAGACGTAAGGGCCTCTCGTTTACCGCAATATTGACAAGCTTTAATAATACATTTCAGGATAATGTTACGAAAATTGAAGATAAACAAAGTGAAGTGCATTTTATGTGCTTTCAAAATATATTCTGTATGTCCCCATCAAAACATTGTGGGGTGATACAGTACATTCTCCAAAATATTTCTATGATTAATTACTAGACAATACATATATTGAGCCCAATTAATTGCAACATTACAAGCTATCTTTAAGAGAAAGATTCCAGTTCCAGCTTAATTACTACAAAGGTAAAAAAGAATAAAAATGAACTTATACCAGTTTTTCCAGCTTATCCCTGTGAAAAGTGCTCTAATCATGATTTAATTTTCTGATTCTCTACAACTTTCCCAGTGACAATACTATAACGACATCATCACTTTTAAAAATTTAAGAATAAAACAAAAAAACATTTTTGCAATTTTTAATGTTCAAATGATTTAATTCTATGAGTTTGCTGTTAAAATTTTGCCAGTTCTTATAAAATGTGTAATTTTAACTTGTGTAAAACCCTTGATTAAAAAGCCTATGATATTGATATATTTACCAGCTGCATCTGATTGTTTTCCCATCAAGTTATATCCTGGCAAGGTTGTGAACATCACAATGTGTAATTGAGGATACTTTTCTTGGAAATAATTCTTCCAAGCTGTTACTAATGGTGCTGGACACAAATCAATTTTGTTCAACACCAGAATGAAGTCTTTTTTAAGCTCATTTGTTACATATTCATATAAGGAGGGTGGAAACATTACAGCCTAAAAAATAAATATAAATTTGAACTGTTTTCTGAAGATTTAACTGAATCTAAATTTTGAATTGACTGAGCACGGGTCTTAAATTATTTGCAGGAAAATTTTTTGAAGAAATTTATTTATTTAAATGTTTTAATATATAAGATTTTACAGTATTTACTGAATTTTGAAAAACAGGAAAACACTGCAAATAACTTTAAGAAAACAAAAAAATACTTGCTGAAATGGTTCTAAAATATTTAAGAGTTGAGATAAATTGTAATTGGACAATTGAATATCTAACTTTAATACAATTTAAATCAGGACAGAACAGCTGATATAGTGTGTGTTCTTACAAGACGAATAACCAGTAAGCAACCGGTAATTTACGTGCGCATAACATCATTGTAAATGATAACTTGTCACTGTGCACGGAGATTACCGGTTGCGAATCGGTTATTTCTTCAGTAGGAAAGAACCTATAATCTGTTTATAGACTTTGGCAATAAAAGTCTGAAGTTTCATCAGATACTTGATTGAAATTCACAATTAAAATTTATGAACTCTCATTGAAAAAAAAATATTTGAAATATCATTTGTTTTCAATTTAAACTAAATGATTTTCAAGTGAATTAAGTATTAAGGGGCCCTCACATTATGATGACTTTTGTTAGTTTTCATCGTGACATGAAACACGCCAAAAGACACCAACTCGTCGTGTTTTCTCGTCGGTTTAAACTTTTCATACTTCAATTTTGACAGGACTTCTCAATCAAAACTCATGTATGTGTGTGTGATAACAAATCAAGTCGAGTTTCATCTTACATTTGGCACAACATGTTTGATCGCCGAGATGAAAACCAACAGGAATAATCATAATGTTTGAAATCCTTTGGTCTTTAGTTTTTATTATAAAAAGGGAAATTTCAAAATATAACTACAGTCAAACAAGGGTAAGGTTATGGAATATCTTGAAACACTTTGGAATTTCACCTCATATACTTACTGGAAACCTTATATCAACAATGAAGAGAACTATGTCAGACATTTCAAGTACCCTCCACAACTGTCTCCAGGTCTCCAAATTCAGTTCAAACAGACTTAAGTCTTTCCAATCATATTTACTTTCTATCTGATTAATGAATTCCTACAACAGAACTTACATTACTGAGAATTCTCTTTACAAATTAAATATTACATACAGTGAAATACCTTTGTTCTTGGGCTTCTAACTTCTCTTTTCCTAAGTTGAAATCCCATGGAGGGCGTTTTGGGAAATCCAAGGCATTTTCAAAAAACTCTTCACTGTTTATTTCCAATTCACTTTCTTCTTTTGGTTCTAAACTATTATGAGCCAGTTCTTTTCTTTTAGTTATTTCTTCATTGCTTTCTTTGAAAAATTGTAAAGCATACCTGTTTGGTCTAGATCTCCCATCTTTGGTAGACTGAAAGTTTATTTTCTGAATACTGCTTGATTCTCCTGCATCTTCAGGGTGTTTCAACAATACGGTTCGACTTGTCCCTGGAAAAATTATTATATATTAACTAGATTTGAATTTACTAGAATTTAATAATACCTTGTTGTTTGCCGTGTTTCTTAGCCTTTAACTGTTCCTTCTTTGCTTTTCCACTGAAAGGAGTTTTCCTTCTTCCTTGGGGCATGTTTTACACTTATAAAAATCAATTTTTTTTAATCCGGTATAAAACTACTTAGCAAAAGTCAAACCTATAATAATTAAGGTTATGGAAAAAAACATCTAAAAATCATAGAGTTTTTGAAGGATGTCTAGAACAAGGAGTTGTTGTCAAAGAGGTTAATACTCCCTGTTTTACAATTAGCGCACAATTGAGCACAGTGCGGCACAGTGCTAGCACTGGGAACGCTCGCACAAATGAGCCCAAGAAATAACTGTGCTTTTGGGATGTTTTATGTAGGTTTACCAAGTAAACATAAAACTTTATCATAAAACATGAAGTAGGTTCCAAATAACGCCCGAAAATTACGGTACAGGGCGACAGAAAAACCAAAGAGGTTAATTCTGTAGAGCACGTGAAGTAGCGAAATTCATGCAATATCAATAGAAAGAGAGAGAGAATAAGCGTGTCTTTCCTGATTGGTCAGTGTCAGTGGTGACGCCTACTATTGGTAGGGTAGAGACATAGCAAGCGCTCCCTGATATTGTCTTTCTCTTTCTACTGTTATTACACTGCAACTTACAATAACGCCCATACCTAATTCACTCTACGTATAAACCTCTTTGCAGAAAAACACTTTGTGCTCTAGTAATTGGAAAACAACCATTATTGAATTATTCTGTAAATAATTTACGCACACATAAACGTCAATTGATAACTTACGAGTAATAACACTTTTAACCTTATGGTGATCAGTGTACTCTACCGGTTGGTTTTAAAACAACCATGTTCCAATTAACGTCCTAAAAATTGCCGCACTGTGCGGCACAAAATCACTTGTGCTCTGCTAACTGGAAAACAGCATCTCAGTAGAGCACGTGAAGTAGCGGAATTCATGTAATATCAATAGAAAGAGAGAGAGAATAAGCGTGTCTTTCCTGATTGGTCAGTGTCAGTGGTGACGCCTACTATTGGTAGGGTAGAGACATAGCAAGCGCTCCATGATACTTTCTTTCTCTTCCTATTGTTATTACACTGCCACTTACAGTAACGCCCATACCTAATTCACTCTACGTATTAAGCTCATTGGTTGTTGTGGGCAAAGAGCTTAATACGGTTGTGGGACTTTGTTTGTTAACAAATGAAGAGTTTTTCTGGTTTTATTTCATCTGTTTAATGTAATATTAATAAGAACTTAATTAATCACAAAAGTTTACGGTGTAAATATTAGGAGCCATTTTGTGACGTGTGCTTTCGGAAAAATTTACATCTACCGAGCAATCCTTTGTAAACTTAGATCATTTACCATCTAGATATAGCTTATCAAGCATAAAATCGTGGCAACGCTCGAAAAAGGGGGCAATAGAGACAGTAAGAGGCTATTTCACTTGTCTTGCCCTCTCTATTGCCCTCTCTCTCTTTAGTCTTACCACGACATTTGTGCACTGCAGGCTATCTCTAGAAAGTAAATGCTCTAAGTTTGTAAATTATCCTTGATGAGAACTATTTTTGGTCCTCTCCCTTCCCTTGTCAAAAGCATAGAACATAAAAATTCTTAGAGCATGTACCTTTTGGAGATAGCCTGCAGTGCAAAAATGCCGTGGTAAGACAAAAAAGTGAGAGGGCAAGAGGCTATTTCACTCGGCTGGGAGCTGCTTCCAATGAAATACGTTCAGCATGGTGTTCATTGGCTGCTTCCGTCCACTAAGTGAAATAGCCTCTTACTGTCTCTATTGCCCTCTCTTTCTAGCGTTGCCACAATTTTATGCAGGAAAGGCTATATCTAGATGGTACATGATCTAAGTAAAAATTGGCCATCTTTTTTTTATTCAAATGTCAAAGGCATAGACAAGAAGAGTCAAAGGCTTGTCCTGTACTCAACTAATGTTCCATGTTCCATACTTATTCAACAGATCTCTGCTTATTCAAAAATAGGTTATAATTTTGCTTGTAGTTGTTTTTGATAAGAAATTTTCGAAATGGAGGAAGACTATGATGACAGGCCCTGGGAAGATGATCGTGGTGACAACGAAGTATGTAGTTGAACAATATTTATTTATTTAAATATTAAAGCAACATTTTTAGTCTGAAATTGGTGAAGAACCTGAGAACCCCGAGCTGGTCTTGGCAGAATGTGCTGAAAAATTTTCAACACCAGATTATATTATGGAACCAGGTATATTCTCACAGCTGAAGAGGTATTTTCAGTCAGGTGGTAATCCACTGCAAGTCATTGAAGAACTCTCACAGAATTATACAGCTGTTGCTCAAATGGCTAATTTAATAGCAGAATGGTTAATTATTGGAGGTAGATATTCAGTTACCTATTTACCAGATTTCCCATGAAATGTATATCTCTTTATTTTAGGGGTTAAAGTGACTGATGTTCAAGCAATGGTTGAAAATCATCTAAAAGAAATGATATTGAAAACATTTGATCCAAAAAAAGCTGATACCATTTTCACTGAAGAGGGTGAAACTCCTGCTTGGTTAACACAATTAATTGAACATCCTACATGGAGATCTCTGATTTATAGGCTAGCAGAGGAGTATCCTGATTGCCTTATGTTGAATTTTACTATCAAAGTAACTTGAATCATATTCTGTGATAAAACCAGTTTTTTTTTTCTTTAAATTTTATTTTCTGTCAAATGTTATTTGTTTTTAGTTTCCTTTCATATCAATTATTTTTTTAATTTTTGTTTCCTTTTGGGCAGCTTTGCAATATCAATATATATATATATACATAGAAATATTGTAGGGTTTTTGCAGTTATGAAGGTTTCACTATCAAGATTTTGAATATTATACAGTTTCAGATGAATTGATAGTTTTAGGTTTCATTTTATTTTATGTAATGTATGTTACATACTTACATACATATAATAGTGATTGATTATTTCATTTTGTGTCTCTTCTACACCTGGGCTTTTATTTTAATGGGTTAAAAGTTTCTTCTGGTGATGTAATTATGACAATATTCATGAGGAAACTAAAAAGAAAAATAAGTTGGTTATGTATTATGTCCAGTTAGTCTATAAAAAGCATTTTAGTTTACAAAGTAATGAACTAAAGCATAACATCTTTGTGAAGGTGTGTTTGTATTATGATTCCAAATAAAGTTAAAAAACAATTTCAACAAGTATATCAACTTATAGGCCAGGGTACATTTTGTAGAACATATCAAATCAGTATTTATGTGCTACAAATACAGTGCTAGGGAATATGTTGGTTGTACAGTATTTTAGTTATTTCATTAAACTGATTTAACTGCTATATTTGATAAACATTAAGATAATGATTTTATATTAATCTCAAATGATATGAATAGATACATATTGTTTTCATTATCATTGTTGGTAAAAACCAGGATTATTAATTAAATCAACATTTACTTTATCATATGTATCCAGTTGTAATTTTGGATGTCTTTGCTGAGATAGCCAACATCTTTATCAATCTCTTAAGGTCTCATTAGATTCAAAATTATATATACTCACTGACAAAGAAATCACAACACCCAGAAGGAGATGTTTAAATATAATATTGTTTTGGTATAACATAGATGCTATAGTAAGGAGTAAATGATTAAAATTTAGTAAAGATTGGTGAATGTTTTTTCATGTAAACTTTTTTTATCAATTAATATTGTAGTCGTTTTTTGCATTTTTTTTTCTAATTTACCAAAAAACAAACTGATGGGATCCAAAATTGAGGTTTAGTAATGTTAAAATAACTAGAGTACATGTACGCCGAATGTATCGCCAGTAAAATGAATTTGAAAGAGTTAGAATTATTGATTTATGGGAGGTGAGTTGTGATGTTGTTAAGCATGGTTTGATATTACCCAAATTCAGATAAGAGTAGGCACTGGACATTGAAGGGGCACAAATGAAGTTCAAGACAGACATCTTAGACTCATGGACTTTAGAGTAGTTAGACCATCTTGTAAGTGTGCAAACTGTTTACCATTGTATAAGGTCTTTTGGACTGCAGGATTAACGACCACAGCTTGTGCTTATTCTGGCCACTGAGCATCGACGGCAACGACTGCAGTGGTGTAGATAATGACAACATTGGAATGTGGAATGGCATCTTGATTCTGCTTGGGTGTAGAAGAAGGGTTAGATGACGTCGAGACGAAAATGTCAACCTCAATTTGATCTTGAGTGACATATTCACTGAACAGTAAGGGTTATGGTATGGGGTGCTATTGCACATGGAAATAGGTCACCTTTATTCTTTGTTCGAGACAACATGACAGCACAACAATATCTTCAGGATGTATGTACTCCCTTACCTTAATCGGTTCTTAGATCCCATATTTCAACAAGAGTCATTCACTCCTTACTATAGCATCTATGTTTTACCAAAACAATATTAAATTTAAACATCTCCTGGGTGTTGTGATTTCTTTGTCAGTGAGTATATTTATTTTTCAACAGTCACTGTCAAGACTAACACATATTTCCCAATGTGTATCAAGTTTTTCATTCCATCACTGAAAATTTCTTGTGAATTTTCAACTCCAAGACTTAAATAGCTGCCCTCACCTCATCATTTTAGGTGTAACGACAATGATTGGATAATCATCGTTCATGAGGTCTCTCTTAGTAGAATAAAAAATGCAAGGTGCATGGGCATGGGAGTAAGGACGATGTGGAATTGGTTCAAATGTGGGCCAGTCTTGTCTCTAAGAGTGGAGGTGTTTTGCACTGTTTGCGATCTTTATTGTCTGAGGCAGTTATCGGGTGCCCACAGTATGTTTGACAAAATATTATGGGTTTTGGAGACTCATACTACAAAATCAGTAGAAGTCACTTTTCAGCAGTTCAGAACCAGTTATCAGCCTACTGTTAACTGTTTCAAACTGAGAATGTGTAGAGGAGCAAACTTATTTTGCACCTGTTACCTGCTGGGCTTCTGTAGTTAATTTCAAATCAACAAAGTTTGGTCCAAATTTAGGAGTACAGTGTTGTAGAGTCTGCCTCTAAATGTTTTCAAAACAGAAATTGAAATAATTTTAATGTCATTTTAAAATTTGTTTACAACAGCTTGTTTATGAGGAACTTCAAAGAAATAACTTTTCAGTTGATATCTGATGCTGGATTTCAAGGTGAGATAACTAGCATTTCTACAGCAGCCCAGCAATTAGAAGTATTTTCAAGAGTCCTAAAGACATCAATCTCCAGCTTTTTGTTGAATCCAGAGGAATGGCAAACAACAAGTAAAGAATGTGCTGTAAGTGGTTTACTTCATTATTTTCACACCATCTAACATTTTGCTATTTAGAAAATGGTTTGTCATGGTCAGCACACTTATGTATATAGTCAGGTAATAATACACATTCTAGCCAGGGAATCAAAAGGCGGCAGCAGTATGAAGAGACTTTCGCAAGAAATAACAAAATGTGCCCAAAAAAAGTAAAACATTGTAGAATATATTATTACTAAAGTGTGTTTTAAATTATTCATTTATAGTGGTAATGATGTTACACCAATAACAATGGCTTTAAATGGTGCACCAGCATATCCAAATGCATGCCAAGCTCTCACTTCTATGTTATCAAAAAATACATTAAACCCAGCTGATATTACAGTTCTGTACAGGAACTACAATGCTCCAGACCCACCTCCAATTGATCTGGTTAGAATTCCACAGTTTTTAGGTAATATTGTTGTGATTATTAAAAACATTTGTAAAATCTTTACAAAATATTCCAGAGTTGTTGGTGGATTGCCTCTTTAAACCTGGTGTAAAACTGAATCCAGACTACAAACCAAAGTATATTTATCTTTTGGCATATGCAGCAAGTGTTTCTGAGGTACAACCCAAAAAGGGACAAAAAAGGATTCTGAACAAAGAGGAACTACAGCCAACTATTAGAGCTGTAGAAACTGTTCACAATATTTGTAATGGGAATAAAGGAAGTTCAGAACTCATAGCAGAACTCTCTATAATTTATCAGTCATTAAAGTAAGTATAAATTAAAAATTTCTGTCTTCACCAGCAATATTTTTTAAGATAAATGATTTAAATGCAAAAATGTATTAAAGTACTGTTTCAAACTTCAAAAGTAAGGAGCTTTTTTGATTAAAATCACCTTTGAAGTGAGCTGGAATCCAAGAAAAAATTGTTAGGTTAGATTTCTTGAATTGGATCCAATAACTACATAAAAAGGCAATAAACCATTCAACAACACTACACAAAACTAAAATGTAAAAAGCTCGTAGAATTCAATCATATATGGTTGCCGATAATTAAAAAAATACAATTGGCATTTCATTTTGATCAACCCTATATTGGGACAGTTTATAAGATTTTACCCAGGTTTTCCCAACGGTGTAAGATTAGAAGGTGGACCAACTCCTAACAAAACCTGACAATTTAATGATTTTTCATTTAACAACCATCAGTGGCGCCACTATAATATGTGTACCAATTATGTATTTGTTTAATAAAATAAAAAACATCATAAGATATAAATTTTGGTAAGTTTAGTAGATACACAAATGTTAAAATATTGCATTAAAATTTGCACTATTTTTAAAATACAACCTTAAAACTTCAAGCCATCTGGCGACAAGGGGTTGAAAAAATATATAGAGAACAAGAAAGGTAACTCTCTATTTGCTACAAGTATGTGTGACAATGTAGTTTAATAATGAAAAAAGTACAAGCAGGCTGTTAATGGCCTTGAATGGTACACAAGCTACGAAGCGACACCTATTGACTAAAGATTTAAATCTTCAATAAAGGAACGCGTTTTTAGTATTATATGAATAAGAAGTCTAATCTTACATCGTGGTTTTGCCTGATGACGTTGATGGGATCACATAAGGCGTGTTCCTACCCGACGTAATAAGCAACCGGAAATTGTATTGCGCCTAACAACATTGTAAACGGTAACTCGTCACCGCGCACGATGATTATAGGTTGTGTATCGGTAATTCGGTCTCTTGGAACGAACCTTTAATAAACTGAATTCTGTGATTGCATGTTTGTCGAATGCACTATCTTACCACAATGTCGTCCTTCGGAGGCCACATACATATTTGAGATGTTATACAGAAGATAGAACAAGTTTAAGAGTATTCAGCTAAAAAATACCTTTCTTAAATATGACCTTAATTGTATATAACAAATTATTTTTTAGGTATCCTGTGGTATCAGTTGGCATCATAAGATGGGTAGAGTGTACAGTGACTGAACCAAGTTATTTCAAATTATCTACAGAACATACTCCCATTCACTTGGCACTTTTGGATGAAGTTGTTACACTTCATCCTCTCCTTCATAATCAAGTTTTGGATTTGCTAATTCGTCTATTTGAGTCCAAACAAGATGAACTGGAAATTTTGGTGCAGGTAAAATATCTTATTATTTTGTTTTGTCAAATGTTCAGTTTAACTGTTTTTTATTGTATAGCTTGAGATGAGGAAAATGGTTCTGGACAGAATGGTTAATCTGTTATGTTCTGGATGCGTCGTACCTGTAGTGAAATATATCAAACAATGTTGGCAAAAAGGCGACACGGATATTTCTCTTATTCGGTATTTCGTCACAGAGGTAAGTGTGCGTGATGGAGAATAATCATGAACAGGAATATCTTTCAAATAATTGAAACAAAAAAAAAACAAATTTTCATGTGTCGATAAGTTGAAGTATTGATGAAAACAATATTTTCTACAATCTAGTACCAGTCAAAACTTTTCTCCAATATAGTTTCAAATCTTCATAGTTTTTTTCATAGAGAATTTCTGAAGGATAATCTCGCGGATTTTTTGAGGTACAAAAATGCAACAGCTAATTATCGTCACCACTAGCCTATCCTTTTCATTGCTGCTTTGATCATATTTTCCAATCTTTATACCATTTCTCGCCCCACACAAATTCTTCATGTTGCTGTAAACAACATAAATGGCTCATGTACATCAAAACGTTTTGAGTAAGTATAGTGACAGAAAGTTAGGAGCAGATGGCAGCACTTGGATCGTCTATTCCTGAAATATAAAAGGTAACTCTCGTACCTGTAGAACTAAAATTTGACAACATCTTAAATGGATTCTTCCTTATTTAGTCCAAAATGGTTTTTCCGTATATTAATTTACTATGAAAATTTAAAAAAAACTGAGATGGTTGCTCTGAATCATGAAGTCAATTGAGGTAATATTACCTTTAAAAATGGGCTTTCTATAGTTAAATTGATGTATTAATGGGCATGCTTTCATACTGGTTGTAGTGGAATAAATATATAGTCCCTATTTATTATTTTTTTGTATTCAATTGTGAGGTGCTCTCATGAGACAGGCTATAGTCTGCTGCAGAGTAATAGGAGTTAGATAAAGTTTGACCTGACGTAAATTTTGTTTTTTTTTTAATATTGAACAGATAATTTTAAATTGTAAGAAGGATGAATTTGAGCGCTAAGAACGATAATAAAAAAACAAAAGAGTACCGAAAAAATTATATGGTTATGTTTTTTTCCAGGTATTGGAAACCATAGGGCCCCCATATAGTTCCGATTTCGTTCACTTGTTTATGCCGATGGTTGAAAATGATGAAATAACTGGTACAATGAGAGGTGACGGAGAAAATGATCCTGTATCAGAATTTATAGGTAATTTTAAACCATCTTTCACTGAATTATTCGTAAGTCGGCGACAAAAAATTTTCAAAAGATATTTTGTTGCGAAGATATTTAGAGTATTTTATAATGTGTCTAATCAAACATGAAAAATTTTTCATATATTTCTCAAAAATATATTAGGAATATTACAGAACTATTTCATGGAATGTTCCAGTAATTTTTCATGAAATATTTGAAATGATAATAAACATTTAACTGGTACCCCGAAGTTTTCTTGGACTTCCATCGTCTTGAAGTGGTTGTTCTCACAACGTTTCAATAGCTGTGTATCTGCTATCGTCATCAGGTGAATGATAGGAAATTCAGATTATCCGTCGTATTTATATTATACCCTTAACCGATCATGTGTCGCCGGTCATGGTCATTGGGTCTTATCTTTATGGATCCGATGATTTCGACAAAGTGCTTTGAGTCCTTGACGTGCGATGATGTTTTGCCCTCCAAAGGTTGAATGATCGGTAGAAGGAATTTCGATAGTGCTGCTGTTGGTGAGTTGCGCTAACTTGTAATCGGTCTGAGAGGCACTCCAGCCTTGTGTATATTGGGTAGTCCATAAAGATGTAGTGGTTTGCTGTGGTGCGGCGTCAATTTTCTCCTTGTCTCGGATAGAATGTATTCAGCATGATCTCTGAGAGTGTTGTAAGTTTTCCGTTCATCACGGTAGCAACTCTAATATTACCGTATACTAAAGGCTTGTCGGAGAAACTTAGAAGAATTGCACACAGCTATGGAATCAGAATGATCTTCAAAAGCAACAACACCTTGAGGAGCATCATAACAAGATCGAGGCCTGACGCACCAGCAATACCAAAGAACTGTATATACAGCGTACCTTGTGAATGTGGCAATCTTTACATTGGAGAAACAAAGCGACCACTGGACACCAGGATTAAGGAGCACCCCACAGCTACTCAAAGGGCGGAGATAACGAAGTCTGGGCTAGCTAATCACGCATGGACCGAACACCATAATATCAACTGGGACCAGGCCAGAGCGATTCACAAGGAGGAGCACTGGTACCAGAGAAAATTCATAGAGACAGCATATATAATCTCGAACGAGAATATAATTAGCGAGCCGAGCGTCCAAATTAAAAATATTTGGAGAGCTCTTCTTCGGCCTCTGTCGCTACGCATCACCGGCAACCAACCCCCAGGGACGAGGACGCTGATTGGACCAGATAAGACCCAATGACCATGACCGACGACACATGACCGGTTAAGGGTATAATATAAATACGACGGATAATCTGAATTTCCTATCATTCACCTGATGACGATAGCAGATACACAGCTATTGAAACGTTGTGAGATCCACCACTTCAAGACGATGGAAGTCCAAGGAAACTTCGAGGAACGAGTTACATTGTCTGCCAACTTCAGACTAACATTTAACTGGTAATTGTTTGGGTAGATTACCCTTTTTTCAAAATTCAAGAACATACATTAATTCTCAATAACATGCTAGGCAGAGTTAGCTTGATTGATAAAATTTAAAATATTGATAAGTAGCTATGAAATACTGGAAAGATTTTCAACAAACCTTTTCTCATATGCTACATTGTTTTTTTTCATATTAACTGTGATTAATGTAACTTCGGTTTCAATCAGATAAGTTATTAATTACATTTCTCAACACTGTGCTAACTACTACCATCACTAATATTATTGAACAAATAATAAATTGGGCTTAGTTATTTAGTGAAGTTATAACACAATAGAAGTTATAATTTATTTAATTTATATGCAATTTTTACAGTTTACTGCAAGGCTAACTATACAACAGTGACGTAAAGTTCCATATGAGGATATAATAATGAAATTGTGCAAGAGTTTGCTTCCTAGAAAGTAATGTTAAAAATATGTATATATTTAAAAAAATAAATTTATAGTGTCTACTAACTTTAAATTATACAAAAAATGTATTTTATATTTTAAAATAAATTCAGCTAGAAAATCAGGTTTGTTTCAGTTTTAATTATAATTTAAACTGTATTATCGCTACGCCTCGTGTCACACTGATAGCATTGAGTAACTACGATCATACGACTTGTGTAGACCATCAGCAGCCGTATTCTGTAACACATTTTGTAACTCGGTATGTATATATAACGTTTTGATATGAATATCGTCTGTTGTCGACGGCTACCAGAGTTGCCAGCCTCATCCTGGTTCCACCTATGCCCAAAAGTAGCAAATAACCACAGTCTTTTTCTCATTATGAAAAATATATTATAAATTTTTCCAATTTTATTATTATACATTTTCGAATTTACAATGTACAACATTTAAAATATAAATAGTTGTGAGAATATGCCGCTTCTATACTTTTTTATAATTGAACTCCACTAAATGATTCTATTAAACTATACCACTGAATAATGATTATCTTGTGACCTGGTGAATCGAATTAAAATTTAATTCAAGTTATTGCCATAAAATAATAGAACTAATATTTGAAGTTAAAATTGCCAATGCGTTAAAATATAACAGATAGACCAACCGTTAATTCAGTAGCCAATTCGCGATAAGTAGTCCAAGTCTATACTGATTTTGGATGATGTAAATTCCTTAGAATGAAAAGTCGTAACGTTAACGTTTCGACCTTAACGACTTGTAGAATCATGGTCTGTGTTACGGAACCTCTATACCAAGACCAATTAACTTGTAACTATACAGGGCTTTCATTTCAAAACTAGCTACCCAAAATAACTTTTAAAATATCCTTAAAAGAAAAAGACGTTAATTTATATTTAGGATGGACACATCTTACATGTGTCGGTCACCCTGCAGTTTTAACCCCTAAGCGGGGCTGAATACCACTTCTACAAGTTTAAATACAAAGGGCTATCATGAGATATCTCTTTTCAAAGGTCTCTTTTTGCCAATCTGTTGACACATCATTTTTCAAAATCAGATTATTTGTTATAGACTAATGCTATTGTAAACTTTCAAATTAAAATAATTATTATTTACATTATTAATATTGTATTCGCGTTCTAGCAACAAAGTTCCATCTTGATCAATTTGGTTTCCTTAAAATTCGGTTATTTTAGATGATTTATCACATTTTCTAATAAGTCCAAATACAATTCCCCAGTTAAATTTTCTTCCACGAATAAAGGACCAATAATTTTGTTTCCGAGAATTCCGGCCCATATGTTGATTTTCTGAGAATGTTGATTGTGCTCTCAATTATGTTTATTGACAAATCCATTTAAAAAAATCCTGCTTCGTCAGAAAAGCACATATCTATACTATTATAAAATTGTAAGTTTGTCTGTTTGTTTGTTCGGGCATCATGTAAGATCTACTGAACTGATTTTGCTGAATCTTTTTTTGTTGCACAGTCTATAGTTTGACTTAAAATCTGGTAGACATTTTACCTCCCTAAATTGACAGAAACGGAAGATATAGCGAAAAAACTTCTACCATGTTAGGTAATACAATTACTCAATTGGTTCCACCGCACGCACAAAATATTAGATACTGGCATCAGCTTAGCTTTAATTCAAAATTCAGAATGTACCAATGCAACATGTTTCGATTTAACACAAATCAACTGATATAACGAGGGTAATTTTACAGAGTGTTCTGAATTATGGGAAACTTAGAGCGAAGTAGAATTAAATGGATTTAAAAAATTTAAAAAAATTATATTTGGTGTCCTATAAGCAGCTGCATATATATAATGTGGTTGAAATAAGGAAGAGTGGAATTAGTTATATGGGGTGTTTTAAAAAAGTTATATTGATTGGGCCCTAAACAGTTCCATATATCAAGTGGGTGAAAAAGGTAATTTATACAGTTTGGATAAAAAATCTTAGAAAAAAATGTGTTATGTAAGCAGTTATACAGGGTGATTGAAATATAAGATGGAGTGGAATTATAGTTTATGTTGTGGTTAAAAACTTGTTTTATATCCACAAGCAGTTTCATATATAGGATAGGTGAAATATGTCGCGGAGTATAATTATAGCTATACAGGTGGGTTTAAAAAATAAGTAAACTAATGATCTACAAGCTGTTCCATTTACCAGATGGTTGAAGTATAGGGTGGGATTGGATTCTAAGGATACAAGGGTGGCAAATAAGTAGTTGCTTATAAAATGTTGTTGAAATATAGGTTGGTGTAGGGTTATAATTTTACAGGGTGGGTAAAAATGCTAGAAAAATTTTGGTATATAGCAGTTGCATATATGGAGTACCTGACACATGGGGCGCAGTAAAGTTATAGTTATACAGTGTGATTCAAACAAGGTTAGAAAAACTTGTAAATGAAGGGTGATTTAAATGAAGTGTGGAGAGAAATTATACTTTATAATGTCGTTGAAAAAATACGATGAAAAAATGTGAAATAGCGTAGTTCATAATAAGTTGAGAAGATAGGATAGTTGAATTATAGGGTGGAGAAGTGTTATGGTTAATTATAAAAAAAAATGTTATATTGGTTAACCAATAAGCAGTAGCATATACAGGATAGTTGTAATACATACAAGGTGATTCAGAAACATGCTGAAAAAAATTGTTATATACGGTGCCCAATAAGCAGTTGCGGTTTTGGTGAAATACATTGGGCATTGATTGATTTATACTTGTACATTGTGGTACAAAAAATGTTATATTGGGTGGCCGATAAGTAGTTGTATATACAAGGTGGTTGAAATAGCGGGTGGAGTAGAATTATAGTTAAACAGGTTAAATATATTTTTTTGTAGAACATGAGTTGTTGCATATATGTAATATTTGAAACATGGATCGAAGTAAAATTATATATAGTTCATAAGGTGTGATTAAAACAATGTTAGAAAAAGCTGCATAAAGGGGTGGTTGAAATACAGGGTGGAGACAAACTATACTTTCAATTGTGGTTAAAAAATAGTTATATAGCGTAGTCCATAAGAAGTTGCATATATAAGATAGTGAGTCATGTTTTGTGCTGCACGTTTCATGTTTTGTGCAGCACAAAACATGAAACGTAAGCAAACGTTGACAACAGTTTGTATCTGCTGAACGCACCCAATGATATAAGAGTGTGCCCGCAGAGAGAAGGAAATGAGAGAGCACAGAATTGCATATGCTAAATTGGAAACACGGACAAGTGTAGTTTCTGGCCTAAGCTGGCCTGTCTTAGATCATTTACCATCTAGATATAGCTTGTCAAGCATAAAATCGTAGCAACGCTAGAAAGAGAGGGCAATAGAGACAGTAAGAGGCTATTTCACTTAGTGGGTGGAAGCAGCCAATTAACAACATGCTGAACGTATTTCATTGGAAGCAGCTCCCAACCGAGTGAAATAGCCTCTTGCCCTCTCTATTGCCATCTCTCTCCTTAGTCTTACCACGACATTTGTGCACTGCTGCCTATCTCTAGGAAGTAAATGCTCTAAGTGGCCTGTACGAAGGGGGCGCTTCGTACAGGTTCTATCACAGACAAACGGTCGTAGTGTGATCAAATGCATGTCAGTTCTTGGGTTTTCACCAAATATTTTTATAACTAGAAATACGTTATTATATTTTATCGCCTCTATAGGCCTTTTCATTTTCAGTGCGCATGCGTTCGCATCAGCCATTTTTTTTCGTACTGTTATTTGTAAACAAACGTGTTAAAGTGCCCACGTACTAAAACTTAAAATTAATAAATAAAATTATAAATGTGTTTATGATTTAAAAAAGTAATAAAAGTAAAGTAGTAAGTGTCAGGATTCAATACAGCAATTTTGCTGTAAACTATAATTATGTTGTCTGTACGAAAAGGTACAACAAAGCGGTGTTGTTATGGAGTATGCAAAAGTGATACACGGTATAAATCTTTTAAAACAAATACCTATTATTTTATAAACTTTCCAAAGCCTTGCCTGGAATATCGCAAGAAAGTAATTAAGTCATCCAAAAAAATACATATTAAAACATGTCAAAAATGTTCTAAATGTGATTCGTGGGTGAAAAAATGTGGCCGAAGTGACAGAGGATTTAAATCTATTGATGATGTTACTAAGGACACTTATATTTGTTCATTGCATTTTTCTGGAGAAAGTGGTCCAAGTGAACAAAATCCTGATCCTTTATCAACATTTGGATCGACAGGTATATTATTTCTTATACCAATTTTTACCCTGAAAATAATATTTAATATTTTATATTCAACATACTTATTTTTTATTGAATACATCTTCGATTTAATTAATTATAAGATATAACTAATGACAATTATTGAATTTAGCTTGCATATATGAACATTATTTTAGTCTTAGAATTTTCAACTCCTTTTTAAATGTCATGTTGATTTTATAAATATTTTATTATGACATTAGTTATATTTGTTAATTTTTATATTAATTAAGGTGCTTTTACATGCAAATTCGAATGAAATCATGATTTTTATTTATTTTTTCTGATTTTTTACAAGAGTAAATACAAGTATTGATACCTAACCTCTCACCCAGCACACTTTTTTTTCCTTGCTGTGAACGTCCGTGACATTTTAACCATCTTTTTAATTGCTCACAGCTATGTGCTTCCACAGAGTTATAAATAAGTGAAGCACCATCAATTAATTCTTCAAGTAATTTATTATTTGGCAGAGATATTATTGCATTCCCAGCCATTGTTAACTAAAACAGTACGAAACTTTTAAATTACGGCTATTTCAAAATGGCTGCAGCGCTTGCGCAATCACCTGATGAAAAGGCCTATTATATGATGATTTACTTTAGATATTTTAGAACGTAGAACTCTATAACTTACATACATACAACTGCAAAAATTTCAAAAGTATGTGATATTTGTACAGGACCATCTTCTAGTAGTCAAATATGCAGATGTTCATTTACCAGCCCTTCCAGGGCAGTTAAGCAGGGTATTTTGACAAAGATTAAATGTACAAATGTTTCTCAAATGACTTCTTGTGAAAGAAGTCTTTATCTTTGAGTGCTACAGGTATGGATTTTCTGAATTCACTATTGATAAATGCACCAAGGAAAAAACCTATTTGGAGTTTAAAGAATAAAGCTTTTGCTTTGGCATTATATAAAAGGGGACCAAAGTCTTATTGATTTTTGTGTAGTTGTTTAAAATTACCTCCACCTTCAACACTTAGAAAATGTTTGAATTCTATTTTCGTTTTCATGCAGGATTAAAATTGGCATCCATTCCATGTGCCGTCTCAGGAAACAAAGAATTAGATAGGAAATGGTTTCAATGACATTATCTTCATACTAAAAAGGCCAGGCAGCATCATGAAGAATTAAAATTTTAGACAAAACTGTTCAAAATATGTTTGCGTTTTTATTATTGGATTGACAAAAATCATTACAAATTTGTTTAAATATATTTTATCATTGTTTTTGTTTCATAGTTTACTCAGAATGTATATATGTTACCTACATACATATCTGTTAATAAATTTGGTATGATTATGATAGGTGTACTCGCCATTTATAATGAAATGCTGTGCTTTTATAATTTTTGGCAGTTATTTTTTGTTTTATATAATTTGCACTTCTCTTGCAATAATATGTAAATAAACTTGATTATGTGATATGTCTGCATATATAATTTATAATAAAACCTGGCCGTTTGTATTTGTTCTCAGTTGTACTATTCCATTTAAACTAATTTTTCATAAAAATTGGGTTAATATAGATATTTTTCTATTTTATTAACACAATAATGAAAATAAAATTGTATATTTATTATTGAATTAATAAAATTGAAAAAAATCTATATTTGTGTACATATCCAATTTTTATGACAAATTGGTTTAAATAATAGAAATTCAAATAAGCCGCCAATTTTTAGTTCGACCTGTCTCTAACAAAGAGGCGCTAGTGCTCGTGTTTCCATCTTTTTCTATTATTTTCGTCAGTCTCTCACTTCCTTCTCTCTGGTGTGCCCGTGTTTGGACGGAATGGTGCCCATTTCCTTAATTTGTTAAATGAAAAATTTGTGATTTCTTAATAAAAGAGCATTCAATACTTGCATTGCTATCATAGATTATTGTGTGGCATACAAGTGTAAAAATAACAACTATAAATTACGTTTTACGGGGAAAGTATAGAATGATTTAATTTATAAGAAATTGGTGCCCAAACGGTACAAGTTTGCTGGCAGCATTACGCGTCCTCTCCCTTCCATTGTCAAAGGTTTAGATTTAGAAAAAATCAAACACATTCTTCTTTCTCTGCTTATCTATTAATGGATGTTTGCGACCACCCTTTCCATGGCTTCCTTGTCTCTGGGTTGTGGATCAACATCTGTATGTCACGCATGCCTGACCACTGTCTTCTTGGGCAGTCATAACATTTTCTTTCGTCCCAATCCTATTCTGCCCTCGAATTTGCCCTCGATAATTAACTGGAGAAGCTGATGTGACTTAGGCATGCAGTCTTTCTTTTTTGATAGTTAGTTATAGAAGAGTTCTCGTTCTATATTAATACGTCTGAGCACGTCCTCGTTTCTTATTTTGACTGTTCACGGTATCTTAGTATTCTGTGGTATATCCCCATTTCGAAAGCTTCCAGTTTGTTTATAGCACTTGCTTTAAGTATCCAACTTTCCACACCGTATAGGAGCACCGAACCAGGCGTAGCATTCCACAAATCTCAATTTAAGATCAAGGCCGAAATCGCTACAGGTGAACACTGTTTTTAAATTTTAGGAATGTGTCTCGGGCTTGCTGGATTATGCACTTAATTTCTTTGTCAGATGACCATTCCGCGTGAAGCCTTACTTCCCGCTACTTAAATTGTACTTGTTCTAAGAGTTTTACTTTATAAGTTAAGCTGGAGTTTCTTAACTCATCCACCTCTCTCGTGAGAACCATGAATTTTATATTCTTTGTGTTACTGACAAGTCCCATATTTTGACTACATTCTCTACTACATCAACCAACGTTTGTAAATCATCCATGTTAACCGCAACCAGGACTCTGTCATCGGCATATGGTATGTTATTTATTCAAATTCAGTTGACACTAATTCCAATTTCCTTGTCATCTAGCGACTCCTGAAAGATGGCCTCTAAGTACCTATATATTGAACAAGAGCCGCGATAGTATACCCCTCTGCCTTACTCCTCTACGAATACAGATGTGGTTGGTTAGGCCGTTTGCTAATCTAACCCCTGGTACTTTCACATAATCCTTCCATAAGTTGTGTTTTTCTTTATCGTTTAGGACCATCTGACTAACTTTGTTAGTTGCTATACCTAAGCTCCGTTTTTTTATACACTCCAGTAGTTTTTAAGACATGTGCTATTTTTGCACATGATTGTGTCACGTCATCTCCTTCGATTTTGGGAGATAAATTCTGTTTCTGCGAATTTAATTGGTTAATTAGATCGTTTTTGACCCTTGGATTATGTAGTTTATCCAGTGCCATTTGGCGCCTTGGTGTTTCACTTTTAAGCTCAGTGCAGCCATCAGTACCTAGTGTCTAATGATGGTCTCATTCAAATGAAATATATCCAAGAATTCGAATGAATAGAATTCGAAACAATTACCGAGTGAACACAATGAGCGACGAAGACGAGCAATACTGCATTCGAGTTATAATTCGAACGATTTCTTTGCGAATCGAGAAGTGCTTTTCTGCCATTCGGCGTTTATATAGAGGCATTACCGTTCGTTCTCGGTTCTTACTCTTATGCAGTCGGTTGTTCACGTCTTTTATTGGACAAAAGAAATATGTAAATACTGTATTTTTAGGGTATGGTTCAATTATTGCAATGCAAAGTAATTAGACGAATTGGATATTGTAGTGTAGATTAAGGAACATTATACTGTTCTTTGAATTATTAATAACAGTTCCAAATAAATTTTAAATTAAATTAATATTTAGGAGAAATTTTAAAGTATAGTTTTATCTAAATTTTAATGTTCACATACAGGGCAGCAGCTGACACGTAGCAAAGATTAAGGATTTGAGAATAAAACCAGAGAGAATCGTTAGAATTGTAAACCTACCATCCGAATCATTCGAGCGATTCTAGTGACTCGAATATTTTTCTCCATGCGGTAGGAAGGCGCGTGCTATCGTCGCATCGGTTAAGGTAGACGGGTCGTTTCTCTTCACAAATCTTAGAGGCCTTAAGTCAATTGTCGGATATGATGGTCCTGCTCTCTTCAAAATTAATAGTGTCCTGTTTGTATATGATGCCGTACGAGGACCGAAGTTGGATCCTTTTTGTGTATTGATAGGGGGTGTTCGAAAATACGATGACTAATGCGTCTATTTGTCAGACCGATGTAGTTTTGTGGACAGAGTATTTTATAACTCCTCGATCCTCATTAAGTACCTTGTCCGTTGGGGTCCTGGTTAGGTCAGCTATTGCCTGGTTGGTGAAAATTGTTTTAATTTGATTTCTGTTTAGAATCCGTGCTATTTTATCTGTAAATTCTTGAGTGTATGGCAAAAATGCTTTACGATGTTCATCTGTTTCTGAAGGAGGTGGTATTTGTCGGTTGGACGGGTGATGTGGGCTGGGTGATAACCGATATGTTTAAGAATTTATTGAAGGGTATTTAGTTCATTTTGTCGGCTGTCAATATCTGTGACTCAAAGAGATCTAACTAAAGTTCACTGTCATTAATAGGTAGGTACATTTTTAACCGATTATTCAAAAACGGCTTAGGAAATTTTGATGATTTAAACTGCATTATATTAAGGAACATTACAAGAAGTTCCCATATAATTGTTTATAACATGAGATTTTCGGTTTTCCAGATAATTAGAAAAAAAGAAGTAAATAAGGAACTAGATTTCAGTGAATCTCAATGAATCTTCACAGTTTTCTGTATAACCGCTCAAGAAATTTGAATACTATAAATTGTATTCTACAAAGATAAATTCCAGCTGAGTTCCGTATATTTTTCTATAACGAACACTTACCATTATTCTGAAAATCGGAAAAATATATGCAAAAAAACTGTAAACATCATGGTAAATGTCAAATTTTCATCATAAATATTTAGTTTAAATGTCAATTTTCATTTTAATTCGTTTGAAGTAATTTTTGTTAGAGACGAAGTTAAGTTAGGGGGCTTATAGTCAGGTGAAATGGCAGAAAATATTCCGTTAGTTTATCGAAACGAAAATTTGTTATGTCGGCGAACTCTTCTATATGGCATACGGTTGTAGGTGAGTGCGGGCGTGCATGTAATATTAGGTGGTACATAAGCAGTTGTATACATAGGATGGTTGAAATATAAGTTGGAATTGAATAAGTTATACAGGGGTTGTATTGGGTGGCATATAAGTAGTTGCGTATACAAGGTGGTTGAAATAAGAGTGGAACGATACTATAGTTGTACAGAGTGGATATTTACGTTATAAGACGGAGAATAATTACAGTTATACAAAATGCTTTAAAAATTGCTAGAAGCAGGTGAATGTACAGAATGGTTGAACTATAAGGTAGAGTATAATTACAGTTATACAGGATGGTTTAAAAAAGTTACATTGTTTGGAACATAAGTAGTTGCTTAGACAAGGTGTTTGAAATAAGGGTGGGGTATAATTACTGTTATTCAGCGAGTATCAAAAAATTGTTATATAAGCATAAGCAGTTAGGATATTTGAATTATAGGACGTAGGGCGGGGTATAATTATAGACATGGGTTTAAAAAATTTTAGAAGCAGTTGCATATACCGGGTTGTTGAAATAAATGGTAGAGTAAAATTATGGTCATAAAATGTGGTTCAAAAAGGTGAATTTTGTTTTATTGGGTAGATTATGAGCAGTTCCATAAATGGAATTCTAGACATATGGGGCGAAGTAAAATCATTGGTATACAGAAATCATTGAAACAATAGAAAAATAGAAAGAAATATCAGGACCGTTGTAATATTGTGTTGAGTTGAATTATAGCTGTACAGGCTGATTCAGCAAATGATAGACCAATAAGTTATATAGGGGTGCCAATACACAGAAGCATATACAGTGTGAATGCAATATCGAGTGAATTAGTTACATATATAGAAAGTGGTCGAAATAATAAAACAAATAAAAAGTTAAAATATATTTGGAAAATATAGACAAAGAATACAAATTAGAGAGGGAAAAAGAGAGAAACATAAGAATACGCTAAAAATTTCAATTGAATTGTACCTTAAATCAGATAAAAAAGAAGATATGTCTGAAAATAGTGATTGATTGCACACGGTTTCTAAATGGTTTTTATTTTAAGTCAGTTCTTTTTTAAATATAAATTATTTATGTTCCACTTTGCGCCGACTAAAAATTAGATATTTTATTGCTTTAGCAAAATATTATTTTTTGGTTTTCAGTTGTAACTTTTGTTTTTATTTGAAGCCGGATTTTGTAATTTTTTAAATTAACATCTCCTAAAGCTTATTGTTAAATATTGAGTTCTTTTAAATCGTCATATCTGTAGGCTAGAAAACAATGTTAGCCCTTTCACTTAATAAATGTACGTGATCAACAAACAACACATTTTTAATCGCAATTAATGAATGCAATGAACATCCACAAATACGTTTCCGCAACATCGTACGTGATATCTTCAAGTAAAATGTCCTGTTATAGTTCTCCTCTCAATTATCACCGGTTTTGAGAGCAGGTATTGCCCTTGCCTTTCTCCATTTCGAAAAATTACGCAATATGGGGAACTGAAAATAAATTTTCGAAGTCCTGCGTACACGACATTTGCGAGTTCGTTTAGCGTGAAAAGAGAGATTAATAAGTGAAATTTCATTTAAACAAACTACGTGACGCAGATTCACTGCTGTTACTTCCATGCAATTTTTTTTATCACCGGTACGCTGAAGGTGCCAAGATATCTATAATCGTATTTTATTTTGTATCGTCATCGAGCATGAAAAAGTATTATCTATAACGGCGTGATTGTGCGTGAGCTGCACCAGCGTCCATTCTTCGAGGAACTATTACGTTATTTTCATTTCCATTTAATTATACAGGAAATGAAAGGTAAACGCAATTACAACTTTATCGTTGTTGGGTAAATAAATGCGTTTCAGATGGGATCCTCAAGGATTTTCTTCGGTGTTTCAATCAAACTGCATGAATTATTATTAGAGGTATGTACAAGGTGGCCCAGTGGCGTAATTACAAATCTACAACCTTCAATACGACGTTCTATGTCGTACGTCCTGACAGATTCCAAATGTTTGACGAATCATCCCTCAGGACTGTATAATACGTTTACACAAACCATCAAAGTGTTGCATATGGCAGTTCCTTTATGTGTCACAAACTCTGATAGTATTATTCATATAAACGTTTACCCCATTACTGAGAATGAAGTATTATCAGCGAGTAAGAAACTAAAAGATAAACTAACCTCTGGACCTGATAACATTCCGTCATTTATAGCAAAAGATTGTGTTGGAGCGCTATCGGGAATCCTAACAAATATATATATAACGCCTGTCTCAAGTGCAATACATTTCCTGAAGCCTGGAAAGTAGCAAAGGTTTGCCCCATTTTTAAGAATGGTGAGAAAAATATATTAGAGAACTACAGACCTATATCTATTCCGTCAAACTTCTCAAAACTATTTGAAATCATACTGTATAATCGCATATTTCCACTAGTACTCAATCAACTATCTCAATATCAGCACGGATTTATTGATAAAAGGTCTACAACAACCAACCTGGTAGCAATTACTCAATATATCTCAGAAGCACTGGACACCAACACACAAGTCGACGTGATGTATATAGATTTCAGTAAGGCATTCGACAGAATTGATCATAGAATTCTGTTAAACAAGCTATCAGGATTTGGATTTTCTATCCAAGCAGTAAATTTCCTCAAGTCTTACTTATCAGACAGATACATTTACGTGACTTATAATGGCTTCAAATCGGACTCATACTTAGCTAAATCAGGAGTTCCTCAAGGGTCGAATTTAGGACCTCTGCTATTTCTTTTGTTTATTGAAGATTTTTGTAATACAATATCGACAGAAAAGTTATGCTTCGCTGATGACTTCAAGATCTTTTCTACAATAGAAGGTGTAAATAATTGTGATAATATTCAGAGCCAATTAGTATCTATAGAAAACTGGTGCAATAGAAATAATCTAAATCTAAATGCGTAAATTTGCAAAGTAGTGACATATATCCGAAAAACTTCAGCCATCAAATTTCCTTATTCAAGTCAAGATACACTCTTGGAGCGAAATACTAGTATCAAGGATTTGGGAGTTATCTTTGACGATAAATTAACCTTTGTAGACCACATATCTGTAAAAACATCTAAAGCGTTAAAGTCTTATGGATTTATATTGAGAAACTGCCGAGACTTTACTAATATTTTCGCATTGAAAACATTATATTTTGGGTATGTTCGTTCTAAAGTTGAATATGCCAGTATGATTTGGTATCCATATTATGATATTCACACAAAACTTGTCGAAAAGGTCTAAAGAAAATTCCCGAAATATTTGGTTCTCAAAAGTGATGGATTATATCCAGAAAGGAATATACCTAATGATGAGTTATGTGAACGTTTTCAACTGCCTTCTTTGCAATTAAGGAGAAATTGTGCTTCTGTTATATTATTGTTTAAATTAGTAAATAATATAGTAGACTGTTCGGAATTGTTAAATCAAATTAATTTTAATGTACCTAGGTTTTATTCAAGGAAACACCTAGCGCTAAGGCCACCAAGAGCCAGAACAAATAATTTGTTGAAATCACAAGTTTATGTTATGTGCAATAATTTTAATAATACATGTCATATGTGGACTACAAAAAGGCCTTTGATTCAGTTCCACATGATTGGCTCATTCAGGTGCTGAAACGCTATAAAGTAAATAATCAAATTGTTAATTTTTTAGAATATGTCATGACTACCTGGCAAACCAAAATCTTTCTGAATGAAGCCGATTGTTCGATACAAAACGACTCTATCCCTATCAGAAGGAGTTTATTCGAGGGAGACTCTCTTAGCCCGCTGTGGTTCTGCCTTGCCATGAACCCACTCTCACACAAATTGAACTCGACTAACTTTGGGTTCAGTTTCAAGCACAACAACGTACAACCATTAAAGATAAACCATTTGTTATACATGGACGACTTAAAGTTGATGGCAGCTACGAAACAACAGTTACATGATATGCTTAAAATAGTAGAAGGGTGCTCTAGTGACGTCCATATGCAATTTGTCCTAGACGAATGCCGAATTATTAATATAGTTTAAGGCAAAATACAGCAGAGGCCCTACGAAATGGGAGATGACACCTCAATTGAATCCATGGAGGAAGGCCATACTTACAAATACCTTGGAATAAAGCAGGCTCAACGAATTGATCACACCGCCATGAAAAAGGACCTAAGAACAGAGTTTTATAGAAGGATAAGACCAAACTTAACAGTAAAAATCTGTTTTAGGCTATTAATACCTATTCGTGTTCAGTGCTTAGTTACTCTCTCGGTATAGTTAACTGGTGCAAGACCGACATTGAACAATTACAACGGAAAGTTCGAGTACTACTAACAAAAGCTCAAAATCACCATCCAAAGAGCTGTGTCGAACGTACAACTTTGCCCCGGTGTGAAGGAGGAAGGGGATTGGCAGATATAAGAAAGTTACCTGATCAACAAATTTCTAATTTGCTTAATCATTTCCAGAGACTTGCAGAGTCATATGTCAGGTTGATGACTCAACACCTCTGCGACTGACAGAACAACAAGTTCAAGTATACCACCAAACAACTGATCCAAAACTGTTCAAATGGAAAGAAAAGACATAAATGACATCAACCAAGATTATGTCGACAATTCAGCGTCGAACTACTGGTTGATCTCTGGTCATATGTTTCCTGAAACGGAAGGCAATCCAAGATCAAGTAATTCCAACTAAGAACTATCTAAAGTACATCGTCAAAGACCCTTCTACCAACAACGACAGATGCAGATATGCTTGCCAAACATCTGAATCTATCCAGCATAACACAGGAGGTTGCTAGGCGTTCGCTGCAACTGAATACAAAGAAAGGCACGATGCTGTGGCAAAAATACTGCACCAGGAACTAGCACTGAAACTTGAGCTATCCCAGTCAGTAAGAACACCCTACTATATATATAAACCAGAATATATTTTAGAAAATAACAACTACAAACTGTACTGTGACCGGGCGATATTGACCGATCGGACTGTTGCTCACAATAGACCAGGTATAGTTTTGGTAGAAAAACAATCTTAATTGACAGCAATCCCTACCAACAATAATTTAAATATTAAGCAGGCTGAAAAAATAGCCCAATATAGGGATTTAGAATTTCAAATACAGAGACAATGGGACATGAACAATACTCGAACGGTACCAATTGTTATGTCAACAACAGGAGTAGTCCCAAAACATCTACTAAACAATTTGAAATACCTCGTCTGGACGAACATCTTTACCAACTGATGCAAAAAGCCGTCCTGTTAGAAACAGCCCGGACAGTCAGAAAATTCATGGGGAACTGCAGCCACGACGCCAACCATGGGCATGATAACCTGGCAAGGGCTCCCACAGAGCTAAACCCTTTTGATATGTAGTATATCTGGGGTTTAGTGAATTTTCCCCTAAAGGCACACATAGTGTAGAAGGAGTGTGATGCCATAAATTGTATGGTCAAGTCGGGGATATGCAATTAATGTGATATTTTTACATGCACGCTGAATCATATAGTTAGTACCGCAATGTTGTATTTTTAAATTGTCCTGTAAAGGGGAGACTGTTGGTCAATAAAGAAATTATTTATTTATTCTTTATGTGTCTTCACAAGAAACAATCTACGGGATTAAGGAACGGTGATCGCGGTGGCCTAGATGCGAAATTTGCAGTTACTAAAGCGTCATGGAGACCTATTGGAAGGTGAAGGTTAGGTCCTAAAGCGAACGAAAGTTTATATAAACGATAACAAATTTAAAAAATGTAAAAAAAAACAGTCACATGGAAATACTCAAGCGCGTCAGACATTTATGGTGTATACGCGCATTGCTTTTCTGATAATCTAGAGATTTTAATCTGACAATTATATAGTGGGGGGTGGCTGTAAAAGGGGGTAGAAAAAAAAGTTATTCGAGCCTGTCAGATATTCAGAAATATTGAGTGAATTCAAATAAGTGTCCTATTCAATGACCGATTTTTGAAAATGTAAAAAATATATGAAATACTCGACGGCGTCAGATTTTTATACAGATGGTTCAAGTTGAGGCCCTAGTCGATCTCAACGATAATCTGATATTTATATGGAGGAATATTGTTAATCTGACAATTTGAATTAATTTTTTTTCAATTACTGGATATAATAAAGGCAATATAAATATATTTGTAATTGATACGAAAGTAGATAAAAAAATAAATTTCATTAAAATACAACAACAAAATATTAATCAAAGAAAATGTGTTCTAAAATGTTAATAATATACACAGGGAATGCAATATTTTAAAATGAAAGACCATAATATTTAATTCAAATATGAAAATCTTTGTCGAATAATAATCATGATATATTTCCCGTCATTCAACAAAATTGTTATAAAAAAGTAACTAAATTTCGTCGAAATCTTGTTTTCATTTTAGCACATAAAACACAATTAAATTAATCTGCCAGTTATTTGACTGTACCCTAAGAGAAAGCATTGAATAGTGCCACAGCTACGCTCAATGTGAAAGCGACTGCTCCAAAAAGGCTCCGGAAAAGTAGCAACTTGGCCCATCACCACAGATCATACAGAGAACTCATCACTATGTCTTTGTGATCAGCTTGGATAGCATTATGGCGACAGACGGTGCGAGAGATTGGGAGATAACGAAAGAGTGAGAACGAAAGAGAGGCAGGGAGTGGGAAATACATAGCAGCTAGCAGCTGTACTCTCCACACTTTGTTGATAATTTTAGCTATATCGCCCCATTAAAAACGTCAAATTATATTTTTCCGTGATTCTTAAAGGATTTCCTTCAAAATAAAAAGAATAAATAAATCAATAACTCTCGAGTACTTCGAGGTGTCGTTTTTTACAACTTTGTGATTCGACCATTTCCTTATGCGACGCTCAAATCGTAAGATTATTGAAATATACACTTTTCTCCATGTACTTAACTTACTTAATCTGACGCGTTCGAGTGTTTCTGAGGATCATTTTTAGGGATCCGTATATACAATAATCTGATACCCTTATACCATCACTCCGGATTTCTGCCTCTGTCACACACAGCAATTTTCTCCTAAACTACTGGACGGAAGAGGTTGAAATTTGGTATCAATGTACAGTTTGGTGACCCGATCAGAAGTACATATCGTAAATGAAGAAATTTAGATTTTAGTTGTACTTCTGGGGGAAAAACTAAAAAAATCGACCGTTCCCCCTTTATCGCCGAAACTACTGAGCTTAAAATTTTGAAACAAATTGGAAATATAGATCGTTGCGCGAACATTACAGGAAAAATAAGGAGAAACCATTAATATCAATTTTGGGGGGCAAATTATAGAATTAAATGAAAATTTAAAAATAAATTTTTGAATCATGCAATATATCAAATGAAAGGTCCCATACTGAGGAACTCAAATATATTTTTTTTCATATTTAAAAAAAATATATTTAAAAAAATATTAACGCAAATATACCAAAATTTACCCATTCCCCACTCTTATCTCCGAAACTATATAGTGTAAAGTTTTGAAAAAAATTAGAGGTATAAGGTCTGACCTGAAGTTTACTGGAAAAATAAGGAGAAATCTCTACTTTTAATTTTTGGGTGAAAATTACAGAATTAAATGGAAAATATAAAATTAAAATTGTTTCTTACGCATCATGTTAATATCAAATAAAAGGGCTCATTATGACGAAAACGAATATGTTTTTTCCATATTTTTAAAATAAATTAATTAAAAGATATTAACAAAAATATAAAAAATTACCCATCCCCCCTTATCTCAGAAACCATAAGCTGTAAAATTTTGAAAAAAAAAAATGTTTAGCGCCTCACCTGAACTTTACTGGAAAAATAAGGAGAAACTCCTAATATTCATTTTGGGGGGCAAATTATAGAATTAAATGGAAAATAAAAAAATATATTTTTTTCTAACGGATCGAGTAATATATCAAATCAAATACTACTATTTATTTTTAATTTTTTTAAAATAAATATTTTAAAATATATTTAAAAAATTACCCATTCCTCTTTTATTCCCCAAACTATAAGACCTAATTTTTTTGTTTATAATACGAAGAAATCTCTAATATTAATATTGGGGGCCTAATTATAGAATTAAACGGAAAATAAAAAAATATTTTTAACGCATCATGCAATACATCAAATGAAAGGGTTTTTTTATGAGGAATACAAATATATATTTTTTATATCTTTAAAATTAATTGTTTACAAGATATTAACATAAAGATATAAAAAATTCTCATTTCTCGCTTTATTTCCGAAACCATACTACCTAAAATTTTGAAAATAATTAGGGGTACTGGGGCTCACTTTAAATTTATAAGAGAAATTATTAGAAAACCCTCATAGTAATTTTAGGGACAAATTATACAATTAAATGGAAAATAAAAATTCAATTTTCAAACGCATCATATCAGATAAAAGGCTCATTATGTGAATTACAAATATATGATAATTTTAATTCATTTGTTTAAAACATATTAAAAAAAAATATTAAACATCGACTTAATTCCCAATTTAGAAACTACACTATTTAAATTTGGAAAAATATATTTTATTTGTATTTTTAAATAATTTGGATAACAGATTTAATAATTTATAACTTAAAATTTGACCTATTTTGCCCTTTATCTTCCAATCCACAGAGCCTCAAAATTCAGACAGTAGGTTATAAAAGTCTTCCCTGAAAGTTTATTAGTAAAATAAAACTCTAATGTTAATTTTTGGGGGCCAAATTAGAAAATTAAATACATATGTATATTAAATCAAGCGAATCAATCCTGAAGCAGATAAAATAAAAAGTCTATGTGTGGAAAATGAAAGTGTATATATTTTTTATAAATTTAAAAGGCTTCCTTTAAAAGATATAAGGGTAAATATAAGAAAATGCACTCATTCCCTGCTTGTCTGAAACTGGAATATTCGAATCTTGAAGGTGGTACGGAACCCTTATTATGCGAGTCCAACTCGCTCTTGACCAAATTATTTTTTATTAATCTGATCGACTGCCCTGAACGCACGCCCCTATATTAAAGGTTCATATATTGTAGGGATACATTACAAGGATTGGGTTTCTCCCAATATGATTTTCTGACGAGCTCGAGCAACGGGCAAAATCCCCGCTTGGGCTCCCCTACTATTAGGATATAATTTATTTAACATTAGGGGTATTAATAGCACATGTAGGTATGTTAAGATTAATGAGGCTGGTAATCGATATTGTCCGTTAAGTAGATTGCAATTTAAATAATTTGTAGAAATATTTTGCAGGACGTATCCTATTAGCCACGGTAGTTTGATATGGATAATGTAAATATATTTTGAAAGCTCATAAAATGAACTTCAATTTGTATATCTTGGATTGTTGTTAATAGTGCTTGTGAATTTGGTTTAAACGACAGATCCTTAATTCTCCTCAGATATTTGAAAGTGGTGGATCTAGTCAGTGAAAAAAATAATTTAATTAATAACAGTAGACACTATACAAATACAAATAACCATTAATCTAATAAACCAATGGAAAAATAGACGAATATGCGTAGATAATATGTATGTAAATAAAAACTAAATAAACTGCTGAGAAACAAATATGTAATAACACAATTTACCACAATTTTCATCTTGTGCTCGCACCTCAAGAAAATCCTGGATCAGCATATGTGACTTGATAGCTATTGTCAGTGAATGCATATTCATACTTTTAATGAAATATTGACTACTTTTGTAAACCAATTTCCCGGCATTATAACTAAAATCCAGGGTAGACCAAATTTAATAGAATTTAATATTTCCCGGTCGGACTACCCTCTTTAATACGGTGGGCTATGAAAAATATCTCTCTAAATGATTTAATTTACAATTCTTCAAAAACTATTTATTCAATAGTAAATATCCATCGTAAGCCTATCTAAATTTAACAGCATAAACTATCGTTTTGACCATAGTATATAGGCTATGTCGGTTCTAGGCCAAAATCGACCAAAAATACATGTAATTTCCCATAGGGGATTCTAAGGTTAAAATTAGCGAAAATTTACCCCGATGACTTTGAAATTTCCTATGTGAGCGAGCCTGATTTTGTGGTTTAGAGGCGAGAAACGGCGTAATTAGTGCCATTTTGGGCTCTAAATGTCATATTTAGGGGTGTTTTCATCATATTTAAGGCCCTTTTGACATTAGGCGGGGGTGAAATTCAATTGAGGGTGTCATTTGTTCCGCGAACGTGGGGGCCGCGTTCTTGGACTATAGCGGACTGCGGGGGGCTCCGACTAGAGCTGTGGGGGCTGAAGGGGGGCCGTGATTTAGGTTATTATAGTGACAGCTGTCGAGGGAGGGGGCCGCGATTTAGGTTATGTTAGTGATGGATGTCAACGAAGGGGGGGCGCGATTTAGGTTATGTTTGAAGTTGACGGTAGTCGGGGGCTGTGATTTAGGTTATGTTAGTGACGGCTGTCAACGAAGGGGGCCGCGATTTAGATTTTGTTGGAAGAGTGACGGTAGTCGGGGGGCCGCGACTTAGGTTATGTTAGAGGTTCGCGGGGTTTGCTTGACAGGTTAGACAGGGAAGTGTTGGTTGAGGTACCATCTTGCAGCGTTGGTGTGTTGCGTGTGTCGCAGGGGTGCGCGCCATCTGTTGATGGTTGTGGTGGTTTGAAAGAAAAAAAGCTATGGTAAGGTTTTGAGCCCGGGACTCTCGCATGGGAGTGATCGTTCAAAGCATCTAAGCTATATGGTTATTAATATAACAGTTTCTTCGGGAGAATAGGTATCTGAGTGTTGAAGGTTTTTAATATGAACAATAGAGTATAGGTTGTATGTATGATTGACATGCGCAGTGATGTTGTGTGAGTAATAGACTTGAAAAAGGTTAAATTATATATGAAAACGTATATAAATAAGTTATCGTCCCATAAATGAACAGAAATTTTGGCGGGAAGCTTAAAAATATATAGGAAAATGGTATTTAGATGGAGGTTATCAGAGTGACGGTTTAACAAATTCAACTATCGAAAGAGACAGTTGACATCTTATAGAAGAATATTGATATAGTTTGCATTTCATTACAAATAATAAAATAATTCAGATTCAACGAAGGCCATAACAAAAGATAAACGAAACCGCAACTCCATGTTGGTGAACTGATAAACAAGCGAAACTCGAGCACTGGTTGAAAGTGCAGTGGCTGGATGATTCTAAACACGGAAATCGTTAATTATAAAAGTAGATGCGGTTTTCATTGAAAAGATAATGGTAGCTAATAATGTAAAAAATAAATACGTAAATGAGGAATAATAATTGCGACTTGAATAGCTGGATTTTGTATCGAGCGGTGGGTAATTCGGAAAGAATACCGTTGGAGAAATGGTTGGAACCACTACAAATGACACTACTGGAACGTTGCAAATGACTAAAAAGGGCATAAATGGTAGAAATGGCTGCAAAGGGCTTGTAGAAATGATTCAAGTCACTACAAAAGCTAGAAATGTCCCGTAGAAATGGTTGGAACCTCTATAAAAGCTAGAAACACCCCCTGTAGAAACGACTGATAGAATGGTTGGAGCTGTTACAAAAGCTAGAAACGTCCCGTAGAAACGACTGGGACAGTAGAAACGACTGGTAGAATGGTTGGAGCCGCTACAAAAGCTAGAAACGTCCCGTAGAAACGACTGGGACAGTAGAAACGGCGATAGAATGGTTGGAACCGCTACGAAAGCTAGAAACGTCCCGTAGAAACGACTGGGACAGTAGAAATCTCTGGTAGAATGCTTGGAGCCGCTACAAAAGCTAGAAACGTTCCGTAGAAACGACTGGGACAGTAGAAACGACTGGTAGAATGGTTGGAGCCACTACAAAAGCTAGAAAGGTCCCGTAGAAACGACTAGAAACTTAGAAAACAATGCTAGAAATGGTTGGAGCCTCTATAAAAGCTAGCAACGGCACGTAGAAACGACTGGGACAGTAGAAATCTCTGGTAGAATGGTTGGAGCCGCTACAAAAGCTAGAAACGTCCCGTAGAAACGACTGGGACAGTAGAAACGGCTGGTAGTATGGTTGGAGCCGCTACAAAAGCTAGAAACGGCCCATAAAAACGACTGGGACAGTAGAAATCTCTGGTAGAATGGTTGGAGCCGCTACAGAAGCTAGAAACGTCCCGTAGAAACGACTGGGACAGTAGAAATCTCTGGTAGAATGGTTGGAGCCTCTACAAAATCTAGAAATGTCCCGTAGAAACGACTGGTACAGTAGAAACGGCGGGTAGAATGGTTGGAGACGCTACAAAAGCTGGAAACGTCCCGTAGAAACGACAGGGACAGTAGAAACGGCTGGTTGAATGGTTGGAGCCGCTACAAAAGCTAGAAACGTCCAATAGAAATGACTGGGACAGTAGAAACAGCTGGTAGAATGGTTGGAGCCGCTACAAACGCTAGAAACGGCCCGTGGAAACGACTGGGACAGTAGAAATCGCTGCTGGAAATGGTTTGAGTCACTACAACAGCTAGAAACGGTCCGTAGAGACGAATGGGATAGTAGAAATGACTGCTGGAAATGGTTGACGCCTCTATAAAAGCTAGAAACGGCCCCTAAAATCAACTGGAACCATACAAACGACTGAACCCGTAAGAAATAATTGAATGGTTTAAGTAAGAGTGTTGCAAAGGGTAGAAATGTTTGAAACCGTTACAAGGGCTAGGACCGTAGAAACGACAGGAACCGTAGAAATGACAGGTGAGTTTAAACAAAGTCACTACAAATGCTAGAAACGGTTGCTACAAATGGTTTGAAACAAATCCGTTGCAGAAAGTATAGATCAGGAATGTTGGAAATGTAATAGTGGGAATAAATATATCACTTTTTCTAAGCCAGCGGTAGGAACAAACAAATCTTTTCTAAGACAGTTACTCAAAGCGTTGGTTTCTAACAACAACACAGGTACATAAATCTTTTCTAAGACAGGTACTCAAAGCTTATTCAGAGGTACATAAAAACTTTTTTCTAGGTGCACAAAAATTTAGCCATCAAGGAGAAAACATCAGTCGTTTGCTACAACAAACAAATGTTTCTATCACATATAACTTTTTCTAAGACGGAAGTCAGTACAAACAAATGTTTTCTAGGTACACAAAACGTATGTTTCTCCCAACGAATTGTTGATATGAGAGTAAAATGAACAAAGTATTTGAAAAATTTCACAGGTTTTTACCTATATGTTTCTAATAAACAAGGTAATTTGACATTTGGCGCATATGAAAAGTAGAAACAATTTGCTTTATACATGAAATACTAAATATATTTCTTAAAGTTAAATATAAAAATATTCTTGACTGCTCAGGGGAACAAAAGTCCAGAACTTTTACTGCTATTTTCCTTTGAATAATAAACATAAATAAAGGTATGTAACGCTTGACAATATTATTATAGATAAAGATCGAAGCTCATACTTACACCCCTGCCAGACCCCTATAAGGTTTTCATGCAGGATTATGGCTTGCTAGCTTTCGATATGTTGAAAGACAAAATAACGAACCACCACACGCAGCCAAAACTGAGAATTTGTCACTGGAGAACGCTACTAGACCCACTCACAAACAAAGCAACTCCGGTAGCAGAAAAAAGACAAGTTCAATTCATCATTCCACATGTCGATATACACAATGAAGATAAAACACCCAAAGCATTCAAAAGTTAATAAACAATAAATAAATGGAGCCACAACAAAATTCGTAGCATCAAATTAACATGTTTTCAGATAATTATATGCGTATTAAATAATCTATTGCAAGACTTAATGGTTAAGATTATTTCATTATTTATCATAACTGAATATTCAAAATATTTAGTTCAAAAGGCAGCCATTCAACACCGCACACAGACAACAACACATCACCGAAAAAGAAAATTATTTAAAAGAAATGTTGTAAAATACTGAGTAGAAATTCTTGTTAAATAGAAATTAATCATTTAAATATTCTAAAAATATACGATATTTATTCTTTATTTAATATCTGCATCACTATCATTCATTGCGGTTTTCTTAACCTTGAGTGAAGATGTTAGCGAAGGTTATAATTTGTCAAAACAGAAGTATCCATTAGAAATGAATTTATTCGTATCTTAGAGTATCAATCAATCATTTGAAATACTGTAAGGGTGTTTGATGTAACAATATTATTCTTCTAATAACACTTTGCTTTGAATTAAATTACTGTTGCTAGAAAGAGTTGACAATCTAAACGGTGAAATAAAAGTCATATGATTTAAATATTTTTTGTTTTGAATCATGTAGATACAGAATTGAACATGGAGGGTCTGTCAGATTCAACACGCCAGAAAATCTTGGTCAAGAATGGGTGGACTTCGTTGTGCAACAAACAAAAGGCCCTTAAACCATGTGTTGGCATGTCATCCTTCAATATCAAAGTGAATAACACGAATTTGTTTATAAGATGTACGAGTGTTAGATAATAGAAAACACATTCCTATGCACGAGTGTATACATAATGAATAATATTAAAAAAAAACGTAACCAACATATTAAACTAAACACATACAAATTTAAAACTAGCAACTCACAGGGTTATAATTGTGAACACACTAGAATCAATATAAGACAAAAGAAAGCTGTAACCAGGCCTCGTGTTATCCAATTATAATTATTAGTCTGCATCGATCTCCATCACAAGAAATAACGGAAACATAATCCATAAATTTATAAGCATATTGTATGAAATAGAAAAGTTTACTCCAGGCAACATTGTCATGAGTATCAATTTCTCTGACGTCATCACTGTCATTGCCTAGTTTATCAGCAGACTACCATTAGTATATATAACTCATATGTCTGCTTTTGGATCATAACATCCGAAGCATTTACCACTTAAGATCAAAGCCATAATTTTCCGAGATCTAAGGAAATATGGTAATCCTTTTTTTCTGCGGCGTCTTAAGTCGGCCATTTTGTCTATATAACAAGAAACATAACCTGTTCAAAGAATATGATGTCTCACTCTTTCTCTTAAGTATCTATCAAAATGATTCCTCTCTCATTGGTTTATTCAGACAGACCACGAGACCTCAACATATCAACCATTAGGGACGGAATGTGTACTAGGTCTCTAACACACCCTAACATATAATAACAAACGTTATTCATATAAGGAATACAATGTATGGAAAATGACATCTTTGATGAACTGTCTCAAAATGATTTAAGACAATGGGAAATACATAAGGCTAAAGCATTATGAACTGGAACTACATTATAAAAGCTTTCGATTCAGCTTTCATGTAGTGAAAAGATTTCCACTGCACGAACGCCACTCTTTAAAATAATTCAAGTGAGATTGTTCTATTTCCATTTAAATAATAAAAAAAATAGGCAGTTGAGTACTAGTTACCGAGAATATGTCTATAGCATTATAGAAACAGTGTTTTATTTGTAAAATGTTGAATACAGTATTCACAATTTAGGTAGTTTGTTGATACCAAACACACAAACGTAAATAATTCGCTGGGTCTTTAATAATTATGAAAAACCTTAAAATAAGGTCTAACAGAATACAGTCTCAGCTAGTGAAACGCTTGAGCAACGAAGTATTTCATCGTGTAGCTCCCAAATCCATCAACCGCTAAAAACATCGATTGAACGACTTAAGGTTAGGGTAGGTTAGGATCGAACGAACCTAACCTACCCTAACCTTAAGTCGTTCAATCGGTCCTAACCTAACCTCAGTTGATACCATCTTCTAACCGCCCTGTTTGAAGGGCCTCCCTGCTCTTTTACTATGATGTCATAAGCTACTGATGTTCATCATTGGTTGGTTACTTATTACTAAGAGCTAACAGAACCATACATCTCTGTTTTTCGCGTTTGATGGACTTGGGAGCTACACGATGAACTACTTCTTTCCTCAAGCGTTTCACTACCTGAGACTGTATTCTGTGAGAAGCAACGTTCAGAACCTCATGATGACGTTCCGATGCCTTGACAGATTCTTCTTCTAATCGAACTCGATGAATTTCGGCTATGGCTCGTGCTTCCTCAGCTTGAATACGTTCTTTTTCAGCATTAACTCGTTCCTCATCAGTTCGCATACGATAACGATCTGCTTTGTTTCTCTCTTCTTCCGCTTGTAGTCGTTCTTTTTGCATTTGTATTATCTCAGCCTCCGCGGTATTCTTTACTTGCATCACAATCTGCTTAAATTCAGCCAACTCAGTCATCAGTTTTGGACAGAAAAATTCTTCGAGGGAATTTGTAATTGGTTCCTTTAAGTGATTATCAAACCATTCTCGCAAGTCTGTTCCCTGATCAATAATTTCATTTTTAGTATTAAAATATTTATGATTCATAGTATTCACTTTAAGTATAGGTATTTTCTTCAAAATGTTACTAATTCTGAACTTGAACATAATTGAAGCATAGTCCAGAAACATCAATATATCTTTATGCGATTTGTTAGTTTTGATCCCAGTTCGAACAAGTTTTTGAAATCGTGAAACAATGTCATCCCTTTGAAGTCTATTAGAATGTTTATTATTTAAGCCCATTCAAATTTTTTACTGTTTCAGCAAAGTCCGAAAACGTTTTAAATAACCAACCATGTTTTGTAATTTTTCATGCTTAACTTTCTGCAAGGGAATTATTATAATAACTATTATTGCTGGTTTTGTAAGCGTTATAGAAAGACTTCATTAGTTTACTCATTTAATGTAAGAGTGGCGTTCGTGTAGTGGAAATATTTTCACTACATGAAAGTTGGATCGAAAGCTTTTATAATGTAGTTCCAGTGCAGTATGTTTTTGTCTTATATATTTCTCTTCGTCCTAAATCATTTTGAGAAAGTCCATCAAAGAGAGTAAGTGACTTTTCCATACATTGTATTCATTATATGGATTATTTTACCAATCATGAGTTTAGCACATTACAGAAAATTTTTATTCATATGTTATTGCTAAAGTATGTATGATTGAATTGATCCTGATTACAATTTATTTCAATGGTATATCATTTGAAGGTAGCTGCTTTGTACGTTGACATTTTTAAAGCAATATCCTAGCATCATGATTCAATATATATGTGGTTGAAGTAAACTTTTTAATTTCATACAATATGCTTATAAACTTATGGATTATGTTTCCGTTATTTGTTGTGATGGAGATCGATGCTGACCGATAATTATAATTGGATAACACGAGGGCTGGTTACAGCTTTCTTTTGTCTTATATTGCTTCTATAGTGTGTTCACAATTGTAACCCTGTGAATTGCTAGTTTTAAATTTGTATGTGTGTAGTCTAATAGGTTGGTTACGTTTTCTTAAATGTTATTCATTATGTATACACTCGTGCATAGGAATATGTTTTCTATTATCTCACACTCGTACATCTTACAAATAAATTCGTGTTATTCACATGGATACTGAAGGATGACATGCCGACACATGGTTTAAGGGCTTTTGTTTGTTGCACAACGAAGTCCACCCATTCTTGACCAAGATTTTCTGGCCTGTTGAATGTGACAGACCCTCCATGTTCAATTCTGTATCTACATGATTCAAAACAAAAAATATTTAAACCCTATGACTTTTATTTCACAGTTTAGATTGACAACTCTTTCCACCAACAGTAATTTAATTCAGAGCAAAGTGTTATTGGAAGAACAATATTGTTATATCAAACACCCTTACAGTATTTCAAATGATTGATTGATACTCTAAGATACGAATAAATTAATTTCTAATGGATACTTCTGTTTTGACAAATTATAACCTTCGCTAACATCTTCACCGCAATAATTGATAGTGATGCAGATATCAAATAAAGCACAAACATCGTATATCTTTAGAATATTTGTAGGATTAATTTCAATTTAACAAGAATTTCTACTCAGTATTTTACAACATTTCTTTTAAATAATTTTCTTTTTCGGTGGTGTGTTGTTGTCTGTGTGCAATGTTGAATGGCTGCCTTTTGAACTAAATATTCAGCTATGATAAATAATGAAATAATCTCAACCATTAAGTCTTGCAATAGATTATTTAATATGCATATAATTATCTGAAAACATATTAATTTGATGCTACGAATTTTGTTGTGGCTCCGTTTACAAACTTTTGAATGCTTTGGCTTTTTTATCTTCATTGTGTATATCAAAGTAGGGTTAAAAGCATGTGGAATGATGAATTGAACTTGTCTTTTTTCTGCTACCTGAGTTGTTTTGGTTGTGACTGGGTCTAGTAGCGTTCTCCGGTGACAAATTCTCAGTTTCGGCTGCGTGTGGTGGTTCGTTGCTTTGTCTTTCAACATGTCGAAAGCTAGCAAGCCATAATCCTGCATGAAAGCCTTCTAGGGTTCTGGCAGGGCTGTAAGTATGAGCTTCGTCTTTGTTCTATAATAACTTTGTCAAGTGACCTTTTTATGTTTATTATTTAAATGAAATTAGCAGTCAAGAATATTTTTAATTTATTAGTAATTCATAAATCAAGCAAATTGTTCTACGTTTCATATGCGCGTTAAATTACCTTGTTTGTTGAGTTGCATTTTTTTAAGAGAAACTTTTGATGAGACGATGGTTTTGTTATCTCCGTTTTGAGGTTGTTTGCTACAACGTACCTCTGGAAATTAGTTGTGACGTCACAGAAAAAGGGAAGGGGGCCCGCTAAGGGGGGCCAGCGACGCCAGATTTCCATATTTCCCTAGATCTCGGAAATGCGTCATTTTAGTCATATGATTAAAGTGATGGAGCAACATTGCCATATTTCCTTAGATCTCTGAAAACACACACACAAGTTCCTTTTATCTGCTTTGGTTCGTTATAAAAGCGAATACTAATAATATTATAATATTAAGACGCTGTTGAAGCACTTAAATGGATAAAAAACAGTACAACAATCAATATTATTTTAAGAATTTGGTAACAATTGTCCGTGTCGACTTGCTGATGACAACAATTCTTCAACAAAGTCGAAATTTTAGATAGGCAGTTGGACATCTTGTTGCTTCATATACATCTTACGTCATCATCCTTATTGCGGATACTAATTAAATACAGCAGTCTATCGCAGTTATTTGCGCTGGGATTGTTCTTAGCATTCATATCTTTTCTATCATTTGTAACGGCCCTGTACCTGTCATTTCTAGTATTTGCAGGGGTCCCATTTCTAACATTTGTAGCGTTCCTGTACCAATCATTTCCATCATTCTTGCTTCTGTTATAACGTTTCTACTATCAGTTTTCTAGCATTTATAAGGTCCTGTTAGAGACATATAGGTAAAACACCTGTGAAATTTTTCAAATACTTTGTTCATTTTACTCTCATATCAACAATTCGTTGGGAGAAACATACATTTTGTGTACCTCGAAAACATTTGTTTGTACTGACGTCTGTCTTAGAAAAAGTTACATGTGATAGAAACATTTTTGTTTGTAGTAGACTGATGTTTTCTTTTTGATGTCTAAATTTTTGTGCACTTAGAAAAAAGTTTTTATGTACCACTGAATAAGCTTTGAGTACCTGTCTTAGAAAAGATTTGTTTGTTCCTACCTCTGGCTTACAAAAAGTTATATATTTATTCCCACTATCCCATTTCCAACATTCCTGGCTCTACTTTTTGCAACGGATTTGTTTCAAACCATTTGTAGCAACAGTTTCTAGCATTTGTAGTGACTTTGTTTAAACTCACCTGTCATTTCTACGGTTCCTGTCGTTTCTACGGTCCTAGCCTTTGTAACGGTTTCAAACATTTCTACCCTTTGCAACACTCTTACTTAAACCATTCAATTATTTCTAACGGGTTCAGTCGTTTGTATGGTTCCAGTTGATTTTAGGGGCCGTTTCTAGCTTATATAGAGGCGTCAACCATTTCCAGCAGTCATTTCTACTATCCCATTCGTTTCTACGGACCGTTTCTAGCTGTTGTAGTGACTCAAACCATTTCCAGCAGCGATTTTTACTGTCCCAGTCATTTCTACGGGCCGTTTCTAGCTTTTGTACCGGCTCCAACCATTCTACCAGCCGTTTCTACTGTCCCAGTCGTTTCTACGGGACGTTTCTAGCTTTTGTAGCGTCTCCAACAACTTCTAGCAGCGATTTCTAAGGTTGTGGTCGTTTCTACGGGACATTTCTAGCTTTTGTAGCCATTTCTAGCTTTTGTAGTGGCTCTAACCATTTCTAGCAGCGATTTCTACTGTCCCAGTCGTTTCAACGTGTCATTTCTGGCTATTGTAGCGGCTCCAACCATTCTACCAGCCATTTCAACTGTCCCAGTCGTTTCTACGCGACGTTTCTAGCTTTTGTAGCGGCTCCAACCATTCTACCAGCCATTTCTACTGTCCCAGTCATTTCTATTGGACGTTTCTAGCTTTTGTAGCAGTTTCTAGCTTTTGCAGTGGCTCTAACCATTTCTAGCAACGATTTCTACTGTCCCAGTCGTTTCTACGTGTCATTTCTAGCTTTTGTAGCGGCTCCAACCATTCTACCAGCCATTTCAACTGTCCCAGTCGTCTCTACGGGACGTTTCTAGCTTTTGTAGCGGCTCCAACCATTCTACCAGCCATTTCTACTGTCCCAGTCATTTCTATTGGACGTTTCTAGCTTTTGTAGCGGCTCCAACCATTCAACCAGCCGTTTCTACTGTCCCTGTCGTTTCTACGGGACGTTTCTAGCTTTTGTAGCGTCTCCAACCATTCTACCCGCCGTTTCTACTGTACCAGTCGTTTCTATTGGACATTTCTAGATTTTGTAGCGGTCCAACCATTCTACCAGCCATTTCAACTGTCCCAGTCGTTTCTACGGGACGTTTCTAGCTTTTGTAGCGTCTCCAACCATTCTACCCGCCGTTTCTACTGTACTAGTCGTTTCTACGGGATATTTCTAGATTTTGTAGCGGGTCCAACCATTCTACCAGAGATTTCTACTGTCCCAGTCGTTTCTAAGGGACGTTTCTAGCTTCTGTAGCGGCTCCAACCATTCTACCAGAGATTTCTACTGTCCCAGTCGTTTTTATGGGCCGTTTCTAGCTTTTGTGGCGGCTCCAACCATTCTACCAGACGTTTCTACTGTCCCAGTCGTTTCTACGAGACGTTTCTAGCTTTTGTAGCGGCTCCAACCATTCTACCAGAGATTTCTACTGTCCCAGTCGTTTCTACGGGCCGTTGCTAGCTTTTATAGAGGCTCCAACCATTTCTAGCATTGTTTTCTAAGTTTCTAGTCGTTTCTACAGGACGTTTCTAGCTTTTGTAGCGGCTCCAACCATTCTACCAGAGATTTCTACTGTCCCAATCGTTTCTACGGGCCATTGCTAGCTTTTATAGAGGCTCCAACCATTTCTAGCAGGGATTTCTAAGTTTCTAGTCGTTTCTACGGCACCTTTCTAGCTTTTGTAGTGCCTCCAACCATTCTACCAGTCGTTTCTACTGTCCCAGTCGTTTCTACGGAACGTTTCTAGTTTTTGTAGCGGCTCCAAGCATTCTACCAGAGATTTCTACTGTTCCAGTCGTTTCTACGGGACGTTTCTAGCTTTCGTAGCGGTTCCAACCATTCTACCTGCCGTTTCTACTGTCCCAGTCGTTTCTACGGGACGTTTCTAGCTTTTGTAGCGGCTCCAACCATTCTATCAGCCGTTTCTGCGGGCAGTTTCTAGCTTTTGTAGCGGCTCCAACCATTCTATCAGTCGTTTCTACTGTCCCAGTCGTTTCTACGGGACGTTTCTAGCTTTTGTAGCGGCTCCAACCATTCTATCAGCCGTTTCTACTGTCCCAGTCGTTTCTACCGGGGGCGTTTCTAGCTTTTATAGAGGTTCCAACCATTTCTACGGGACATTTCTAGCTTTTGTAGTGGCTCGAACCATTTCTACAAGCCCTTTGCAGCCATTTCTACCATTTATGCCCTTTTTAGTCATTTGCAACGTTCCCGTAGTGTCATTTGTAGTGGTTCCAACCATTTCTCCAACCGTATTCTTTCCGAATTACCCACCGCTCGATACAAAATCCAGCTATTCAAGTCGCAATTATTATTCCTCATTTACGTATTTATTTTTTACATTATTAGCTACCATTATCTTTTCAATGAAAACCGCATCTACTTTTATAATTAACGATTTCCGTGTTTAGAATCATCCAGCCACTGCACTTTCAACCAGTGCTCGAGTTTCGCTTGTTTATCAGTTCACCAACATGGAGTTGCGGTTTCGTTTATCTTTTGTTATTGCCTTCGTTGAATCTGAATTATTTTATTATTTGTAATGAAATGCAAACTATATCAATATTCTTCTATAAGATGACAACTGTCTTAACTTATTTATATACGTTTTCATATATAATTTAACTTTTTTCAAGTCTATTACTCACACAACATCACTGCGCATGTCAATCATACATACAACCTATACTCTATTGTTCATATTAAAAACCTTCAACACTCAGATACCTATTCTAACGAAAAAACTCTTATATTAATAACCATATAGCTTAGATGCTTGGAACGATCACTCCCATGCGAGAGTCCCGGGCTCAAAACCTTACCATAGCTTTTTTTCTTTCTAATCACCACAACCATCAACAGATGGCGCGCACACCTGCGACACACGCAACACACCAACGCTGCAAGATGGCACCTCAACCAACACCTGTCAAGCAAACCCCGCGAACCTCTAAGTCGCGGCCCCCCGTCTGCTGTCACTCTTCCAACAAAATCTAAATCGCGGCCCCCTTCGTTGACAGCCGTCACTAACATAACCTAAATCACAGCCCCCGACTACCGTCAACTTCAAACATAACCTAAATCGCGCCCCCCCTTCGTTGACATCCATCACTAACATAACCTAAATCGCGGCCCCCTCCTCGACAGCTGTCACTAAAATAACCTAAATTACGGCCCCCCTTCAGCCCCCACAGCTCTAGTCGGAGCCCCCCGCAGTCCGCTATAGTCCAAGAACGCGGCCCCCACGTTCGCGGAACAAATGACACCCTCAATTGAATTTCACCCCCGCCTAATGTCAAAAGGACCTTAAATATGATGAAAACACCCCTAAATATGACATTTAGAGCCCAAAATGGCACTAATTACGCCGTTTCTCGCCTCTAAACCACAAAATCAGGCTCGCTCACGTAGGAAATTTCAAAGTCATCGGGGTAAATTTTCGCTAATTTTAACCTTAGAATCCCCTATGGGAAATTACATGTATTTTTGGTCGATTTTGGCCTAGAACCGACATAGCCTATATACTGACGATTACTACTATTCTAGTGTTAATTACCAAAAAGTTATCAATTTCCACTTTTAACCAGTTTTTCCGAGTTTACTTGTTGAAAAATTATATTATCAGGTTGAATAAACGCTCATTAAGAAAGATTTATAATTCTCTACAACTTTTCTATTGAAGACATTAAGATTTTTTCATTACTTTTTAAGTAAAAAAAGAAAAGATTTTGATATTTTGGGGTTTTTTATTATTAAGTAGTTTAATTTTACGAAGTTGCTGTAAAAAATCTTATCAATTATTCTCTATAAGCTGTTACTGACGTGATGGGGTATAAGCGTATTGCTGTTGAATTTTATGTCCAAAAATGAGTTCAATTTTGCTCTATAGACTGGTGCATACTGTCAGGATATTTTAAAATGATTCAGTAGATCATTTTAAAAAGCCTAACAATCAAAGTCTTTTTCAACAATAATAGATACAATTTTATAGGAGTGTAATAATTTATTTCCACTACTTTAACACAATTTATATTCACAGAACTATTTACAATTTATCTTTACTATACGGCAGTCGAATACTGAATGAATACTTCCTCAGCTTTCCGTATTTATATATTTCTTCTCAGAATTCTCCAGAATGTCAAAGAGCCGCCGAGACCAGACTATATTATTCCAAAAATACATCAAAGCAAGCTGCGCTAGCCGAACAACATTTCGGATTCCCAGAAATATCGGAGGCCGCTTCCACGAATTATGGGAGGAATTCTCCTCACAGGAGGATATGATTGGGTTTCTATTGTTATAAAAGGGGATAATTGTGCATTTAGAGACATTAAGAAAGATATCATTTCTCTTAGACCACACCACAATTCTAAATTGAAGCTTGAAGTTTAATCAATACTCAATAGGGTGAAAATGGAAAGATTTTTTGAAAAAACGGGAAAAACTTTTTAAATATCTTATTTATCAGTTATCTGTCAAAATCTAAGGTCTGGAAAGGTATGGAGGGTTGAGTAAAAGGACTCTGTAAGAAAAGGTGTCCACAAAATGGTTTCAATTTGGGGGAGCCACTGGTAATTTGTTCGTAGAAATCAGTTTTCTACGAACAAATCTACGTGAATAAAATTAGGTTAAAGTGAAGAATTCACATCCAAAAAATGCAAATTTAACCATCACAGTTCAACAAGCAGATTTATATTTAACATTAATAAAGTGTTAAGTCAATAAAATATCTTAGACCTAGATAATAATTTGGTCAAGTGCGAGTTGGACTCCCATACTAAGAGTTCCGTACCACCTTCAAAATTCTAATATTCCAGTTTCAGACAAGCAGTTAATGAGTGCATTTTCTTATACTTACCCTAATATTTTTAAAGAAAGCATTTTAAATTTATAAAAAATATACACTTTCAATTTCCACACATAGACTTCTTATTTTATCTGCTTCAGGATTCGCTTGATTTTTATAAGAATACATATGTATTTAATTTTCTAATTTGGCCCCCAAAAATTAACATTAGAGTTTTATTTTACTAATAAACTAATAATAAAGGGGGGAATGGGTAATTTTTTAAATATTTTTTTATATATTTTAAAATATTTATTTTAAAAAAATTAAAAAATTATATTAGTATTCGTCATAATGAGCCCTTTGATTTGATATATTACTTGATCCCTTAGAAACAATTAAAATTTTTTATTTCCATTTAATTCTATAATTTGCCCCCCAAAATGAATATTAGTGGTTTCTCCTTATTTTTCTAGTAAAGTTTAGGTGACCCTATACCTCTAATTTTTTTTCAAAACTTTACGTTTTATGGTTTCGGAGATAAGGGGGGGGATGGGTAAAGTTGGGTATATTTTCGTTAATATCTTTTTAACTATTTTTTTTAAATATGAAAATATATATTTGTGTTCCTCAGAATGGGACCTTTCATTTGATATATTGCATGATGCGTTTGAAAAAATTTGTATTTTTAAATTTTCATGAAATTCTATAATTTGTCCTCCAAAGTTAATATTAATGGGTTCTCCTTATTTTTCCTGTAAAGTTCGCGCAACGATCTATATTTCCTATTTTTTTCAAAATTTTAGGCTCAGTAGTTTCGGAGATCAAGGGGGGGGGCAGTCGATTTTTTCCCCCCAGAAGTACCCTTAAAATCAAAATTTTTTCTTTTACGATATGTACTCCTGATCGGGTCACCAAACTATACATTGATGCCAAATTTCAACCTCTTGCGTCCAGTAGTTTAGGAGAAAATTGCTGTGATGTGACAGTGGCAGAAATCCGGAGTGATATTATAAGGGTATCCGTATATTGTATATACGGAACCCTAAAAATGACTTACAAGCAAAATTTTATTTGTACATTTTTTTTTCAAGATAAATATCCTACATAAATTAAACTCTGGGGAACCCATTATTACATAATCACTAAGCTGATTATGTTATTGTCCACCAACTCGAGAACTTCAACAAACTTCTGAAGATATTTTCCGAGGGGCATTCACCACTCACCAGGCGTACCTTTGGAAATATTTAAAATACAACTACAGCAGAAAGATGCCAAAAATAGTCATTTAATAGTAGCTATTGGAGCTTTTTGTCCAACTAGACAAGAAAAAATATATGGAAATTTATTCCATAATGTTAACAGAAGAGATAATTTAATTATAGCAGTTTGTCCAGTGATGAAAACAATTGTTAATTACCTTTAATCAAGAGAGAGGTGAACAAGGAAGTAGAAATACCAACTTTGCAAAGGGACACTTTTCAAAATAAATATGTACGAACAGAAGAATGTAAAAATAAATAATTTTTATTTACATCAATTCACCAATATCTATTTGTTAACAACTATAAAAATGTTATAAATATACAAATTTATTCCATTGTTTAACTATTTCAAAAAGTTTTAGAACAAAATAACAACTATCAATGAGTTTTATAAAAAGTTAAAACTGGGGCACACACTTATTAATTTATTTCAGAATTAACACACTATAAACTCATATCACTTGCAGAGATTACAAAAACTGGAGACAACCAGTTACAAAGAGCAGTTCACATAACAGATTTTCTACGTTATATTTACGATTTTTACGAACAATTACTTGATTCTCACTTTTTCTGGCACTTCACTTCTAAATGTATTGTGCATTTCAATCCGTTGACAATTGCTAACTTCCTGTCGTCGCACTTGCGCCATTCTGGCGAATTTTTGAACTTCTTATTTGAAAGCGTCCACTGGACACTTTTTCAGTTTTATTCCAATATAAGTTTGTCCTCCTTCATTTAACCCTCCATATAGAAAGGTTAAATGGCCCTTTAGGGTTATGACATTTTTGTTGCAAATTCAAAAGGTTTTCCACGATTATTTCGGCCGGAATTTGGAACAATAGACTGCAGAGGCCAGTGACTCAAGTACCATGTCACCGTAAAAAGTAGTAAAAGAACTCAACTCCTTTAAGTTTCAAGGAAACTGCTGAACCCGCTCCCTGTAGTTTTAAAATTTTCACCGGTAGTGAACGCATTAATTACGTTGTGCATGTTTCTCACAAGTTAATAACAAAAACAAACAAACAAACAAATAACAAGTCTCGGTGTTTTAGGGCCGAACTTAATTTGGTGTTTTTGCAATGTAATACACGACGAACGATAATGGTGAGAAACACTTTCTCTTTCTTCTGTGAAAATTCACTTTATTAAATCATTCTAATAATAACTAATTCGAAATTATTGAACCATCAAGACTAAACAAGGAATTAATGTCGATAATATAATGAATCGATTTTATGTCACATTAAACTAAACCGAAATTGAATTTATTCTTACCGTATTGCGTAGAAGATATCGAATAACAGATGTAATGAAAGCATCGCTAATTTTTTTATGTACCGAAACTATTGTGATGCTATGATATTCCTTTAATTTAATATTTGGTTATTATGGATATAATATTTAGACGTTTTTTTGTCGGTCAAATTTATTTCAATAAAGCAAATAGAGACAATGCCACACTATTTGCTTTATGGAATTTTACATAACGCAGAATATTTCATAATAGGAGAACTAATGGATTATTTCTATTTATCTACTGGGAGTTAAAGCAGCGCTATGGAATTTTTCTTTTGTTTCGTTTTTGTTTCGTCTTCCAAAGAGTTATTCAAATGAAGCAGACGAAGTTAGATAAAAACAACGTAGACTCGACTTGGAGGAACACAAAATCAACATTGACAAGTGCCACTGAAATAACAAATAAATTGTTCGAAGGCGATTGTGAACAGACCATATTAGAAAGAAAGAAGACTGCAGGGGATATGCTTCAAACCCAACCAGAAAATAAACGTGAAATGTATAAACAGGCAAGAACCCAGAAATAGAAGACAATCGAAAGAACAAAGCAAGACAATAGTTTGGAGATTTTCAAGAGTTAATGCCGGGTACCAACCATGATCAAGAAACTTCCTACAAAGAGGCAAGCTAATTAACAAAATCCTAAACACCTGGAAGGAATACTTCTGACAATTGCTAAATGACGCATGTAGCACAAATATGCCTAACATTAAGGGGACCAACTATTTTTTGTTCAAAAAGAGTACAATTTGCAAGTATTTCATAGGTAAAAATAATTTGTCAAGTGCGAGTTCAACTCGCATACTAAGGGTTCCGTACCACCTTCAAGATTGGAATATTCCAGTTTCAGACAAGCAGGGAATGAGTGCATTTTCTTATATTTTTCCTAATATCTTTTAAAGGAAGTGTTTTAAATTTATAAAAAATATACACTTTCATTTTCCATACATAGACTTTTTATTTTATCTGCTTCAGGATTCGCTTGATTTTTATAAGAATATATATGTATTTAATTTTCTAATCTACTGTCTGAGTTTTCAGGCTCTGTAGATTGGAAGATAAAGGGCAAAATAGGTCAAGTTTTAAATTATAAATTATTAAATCTGTTATTCAAATTATTTAAAAATACAAATAAAATATATTTTTCAAAATTTAAATAGTGTAGTTTCTAAAGTGGGAATTAAGTCGATGTTTAATATTTTTGTTAATATCTTTTAAACAAATGATTTAAAAATATGATATATTTGTAATTCACATAATGAGCCTTTTATTTGATATGATGCGTTTGAAAATTCAATTTTTATTTTCCATTTAATTGTATAATTTGTCCCTAAAATTACTATGGGGGTTTTCTAATAATTTTTCTTATAAATTTCAGGTGAGCCCCAGTACCACTAATTATTTTCAGAATTTTAGATAGTATGGTTTCGGAAATAAAGCCAGAAATGAGAATTTTTTATATCTTTATGTTAATATCTTGTAAACAATTAATTTTAAAAATATGAAAAATATATATTTGTTTTCCTCATGATGAGCCCTTTCACTTGATGTATTGCATGATGCGTTAAAAAATATATTTTTTTTATTTTCAGTTTAATTCTATAATTTGGCCCCCAATATTAATATTTGGGATTTCTTCGTATTTTTCCTGCAAACAAAAAAATGTAGTTCTTATAGTTTGGGGAATAAAGGGGGGAATTGGTATTTTTTTTTAAATATATTTTAAAATATTCATTTTAAAACAATTAAAAAAATATATTTGTATTCGTCATAATGAGCCCTGTGATTTGATATATTACATGATCCGTTAGAAACAATTATAATTTTTTATTTTCCATTTAATTCTATAATTTGCCCCTCAAAATGAATATTAGGGTTTTCTCCTTTTTTTGCCAGTAAAGTTCAGTAAAGGGGCTATATGTATATTTTTTTCAAAATTTTACAGCTTATGGTTTCCGAGATAAGGGGGGGGGATGGGTAATTTTTTAAAATATTTTTGTTAATATCTTTTAATTAATTTATTTTAAAATTATGAAAAAAATATATTTGTTTTCTTCATAATGAGCCCTTTCATTTTATATATAACATGATGAGTTAGAAACAATTTTAATTTTATATTTTCTTTTAATTCTGTAATTTGCACCCCAAAATTAAAACTAGAGATTTCTCCTTATTTTTCCAGTAAACTTCAGGTCAGACCCTATAGTTCTAATTTTTTCAAGTTTTTACGTTTTATAGTTTCGGGGTTAAGGGGGGGGGATGAGTAAATTTTGGTATATTTCCATTAATATCTTTTTAACTATTTTTTAATAGGAAAAAATATATTATTGTTCCTCAGAATAGGACCTTTCATTTGATGTGTTACATGATGCTTTTGAAAAAAAAAAAAATTAAATTTTCATTTAATTCTATAATGTGCCCCCAAAATTAATATTAGTGGTTTCTTCTGATTTTTCCTGTAAAGTTTGGGCAACGTTCTATATTTCCTATTTTTTACAATTTACCCCGAGTTCAGAACACTTAATACCAACAATTGCACCAAAGCTTACTGTATAAGAATGTCATTAAAAAAGTTTTTCCCGATTTTCTAAAAAAACGGTACAAGCTATGTTATTGGAAAAAATATGGGACCACTGCGGGATCCCTCGGAACTAATCCAATTTCTATTTAATTTATTATACCCCATGTTCCGAAAAGAAATTGTTCCATATTTTAATACCAGAGACTCCACCAAAGTTTGCAGTATAAGAAAGTCGGTAAAAAAGTTTTTCCTGATTTTCTTCGAAACGGTACAAGCTATGTTACTGAAAAAAATTTGGGACCACTTCTGGATATCTGGGGGAATGGGTACATTTTGGTATATTTCCATTAATATCTTTTAACTATTTTTTTAATAGGAAAAAAATATATTAGTGTTCCTCAGAATAGGACCTTTCATTTGATGTATTACATGATGCTTTTGAAAAAAAAATATTTTTAAATTTTCATTTAATTCTATAATGTGCTCCCCAAAATTAATATTAATGGTTTCTCCTTATTTTTCCTGTAAAGTTTGGGCAACGTTCTATATTTCCTATTTTTTTCAAAATTTTAGACTCAGTAGTTTCGGAGATCAAGGGGGGGGGAACGGTCGATTTTTTAGTTTTTCCCCCCAGAAGTACCACTTTAATCAAAATCTCTTCTTTTACGATATGTACTCCCGATCGGGTTACCAAACTATACATTGAAACCAAATTTCAACCTCTTCCGTCGAGTAGTTTAGGAAAAAATTGCTGTTATGTGACAGGGGCAGAAATCCGGAGTGATATTATAAGGATATCCGTATATTGTATATACGGAACCCTAAAAAAGAAGAAAAAACGATAAAAACTTTACTTTCTTTAGTCTGTATTTATCTATTTCTCCAGGTACATAATACGGCCTCTCAATTGTGCCGGACACGGCAGTCATATGCGCGCGTGAAACTCAAATAAATAATTTTAAATGTTTAATTAATAAAATTGAAATAAAATAATTTAAATAATGTTTTAGAAATATAAATGAGTATAACATTATACAAAACATTATACAAATGAGTACTTTCAGAGTACAGGATTTGAAAAGAGTACGGTTTGCGAAAAACGAGTACAAAACTCACTAAATGAGTATAGTTGGGTACCTGACTATCATTGAGATATATACAGCCGAAAGATAAGACCAATGTCCTTCACATGAAGAAGTAATACGGGCAATTAACGCGTTTGTGCGTACAAAACTAGAATGTGCCTCTATTATCTGAAGTCCTGGATATCAAATACACTCAGGCAGTTGAAAATAAAATTTGGTTAAGTGCGAGTTGGACTCGCATACTAAGGATTCCGTACCACCTTCAAGATTCTAATATTCCAGTTTCAGACAAGCAGGGAATGAGTGAATTTTCTTATATTTACCCTAATATCTTTTAATGGAAGCGTTTTAAATGTATAAAAATATACACTTTTATTTTCCACACATAGACTTTTTATTTTATCTGCTTCAGGATTCGCTTGATTTTTATAAGAATACATATGTATTTAATTTTCTAATTTGGCCCCCAAAAATTAACATTAGAGTTTTATTTTACTAATAAACTTTCAGGGAAGCCTTTTATAATCTATTGTCTGAATTTTGAGGCTCTGTAGATTGGAAGATATAGGGCAAAATAGGTCAAGTTTTAAATTATAAATTGTTTAATCTATTATTCAAATTATTTAAAATTACAAATAAAATATGTATTTCAAAATATTGTAGCTTTTAAAGTGGGAATTAAGTCGATGTTTAATATTTTTATTAATATCTTTTAAACAAATTTTAAAAAAATCTGATATATTTGTAATTCACATAATGCGTTTGAAAATTGAATTTTTATTTTCCACTTAATTGTATAATTTGTCCCTGAAATTACTATGGGGGTTTTCTAATAATTTTTCTTATAAATTTCAAGTGAGCACCAGTACCCCTAATTATTTTCAAAATTTTGGGTAGTATGGTTTCGGAAATAAAGCGAGAAATGAGATTTTTTTATATCTTTATGTTAATATCTTGTAAACAATTAATTTTAAAAATATGAAAAATATATATTTCTATTCCTCATAATAAACCCTTTCATTTGATGTATTGCATGATGCGTTAAAAATATTTTTTATTTTCTTTTTAATTCTATAATTTGGCCCCCAATATTAATACTAAGGATTTCTTTGTATTTTTCCTGTAAACAAAAAAAAAGTTTTGGGAATAAAGGGGGAATGGGTAATTTTTTTTAAATATAGTTTAAAATATTTACTTAAAAAAAATAAAAAAACATATTAGTATTCGTCATAATGAGTCCTTTGATTTGATATATTACTTGATCCGTTGGAAACAATAATTTTTTTTATTTTCCATTTAATTCTATAATTTGCCACCCAAAATGAATATTAGGGGTTTCTCCTTATTTTTCCAGTAAAATTCAGGTGAGGCGCTATACCTCTATTTTTTTTCAAAATTTTACAGCTTATGGTTTCGGAGATAAGGGGGGGGAGAGAATGGGTATTTTTTTTACTAGCTGTCGCCCAGTGGTCGACCATTCGACCATTGTGTCAATATCTCTGGAAGGTTAAGTAACCTGAAAATTTTATCGTGACATTCTATCCTAGGAGAACAGCAATTACACGGAACGGATCCAGATTCGGAACCTCTGTGTGATAGTTTCCTCGAAAATCCTAGATGTCGGCCTTACATCTCGCTTCTACAAATAAGTAAACAACTGCTTATGGGTTACGAAATGTTGCATTTCCATTTCCGCCACCCTGTATATGCATCTCTGTATAATATTCTTTGCACCACCCTGTATAACTGTAATTCTACTGCACCTTCTATTCCAAGAACCCTGTAAATTCAACCGCTAATGGACTTCCCTATATAATTATTTTATTAGTTATATTTGCACTCTGTATTTTAAACACCCTATATATGCAACTGCTTATGTGTCACCCACGAAAAAAACGATTTTGAACATATCTGGAATCGCCCTGTATAATTATAATATACAACGATTACTTTACCACTAAACAATAACAACGCTTGCATGCCACTTCCAGTAGTACATGCTCTAAGTATAAACAGCATTGGTCCCTCTATATATAATTACTCAATGTTTACTCAACCTTATTTTTCCTGTAAGGTTGGCGCAACGATCTATATTTCCTATTTTTTTATCAAAATTTTAGGCTTAGTAGTTTCGGAGATCGGGGGGGGGCGGTCGATTTTTTTAATTTTTCCCCCCAGAAGTACCCCTAAAATCAAAATTTCGTCATTTACGATATGTACTCCTGCTCGGGTCACCCAACTATACATTGATACCAAATTTCAACCTCTTCCATCCAGTAGTTTAGGAGAAAATTGCTGTGATGTAACAGAGGCAGAAATCCAGTGTGATATTATAAGGGTATTATTATTGTGATATTATTATTATTATATTGTACATACGGAACCCTAAAAATCATAGAAAATATCTAAGGTATTTATGTTTTAAGTCGGATGGTATGTATCCTCAACGTGGCATTGCCCACGATATACTGCTTCAACGTTGTTAATCTAAAGGATCTAGCCTCCCGTAGAAAATATTATTCTCTTAACATGTTATATAAGGTATAATATGACAGCCCTGATATCCTTGGTCGAGTTTCCTTTAATGTTCCAGTTGTCCGAACTGGTTCTCCACCTCTTTTATATATGAAAACCCCTAGAACAAATGTTTTATATATATATATATATATATATATATATATATATATATATATATATATATATATATATATTTATATGCGATGTTTTATAACTATACTGATGCACAAACAGAAATTAATTTATTTAATGTTTCCCCTAAAGTTATCAAACAACAGATTTTAACATATCTCATTTATGTAAACTTGTAAAATATGTTTACTTGTGTGATTGTCTACGTAAGGCGTATTCTAGTTTTATATTAATATGTTTGTCAGCGTATTGTATCCCCATCCTATAAATGGCTGTGCTGTTGGATGGTGTAAATAAAATAAATAAATAAATAAATAAATCAGCACTTTGTTGCTATCTACTCCACTTCCTTCTTTCATCCGCCAGCCTCCTTTTAGCCGCTCATATTCGATCTAGATGTTTTTCTGTTTGCTTCCGGTAAGCTAACATGTATAATTTTTAATCCCGGAATGGATTCGAACAATTTTTTTTTACCATCAATCGAATTTTCGGGAAAACCCTTTTTTGTTAAAACTATCCAAGGTTTATTTAGAGAGTTTTAACAGTTCATTTATTCGTATGTTTAGTTTTTATTTAGGATGATATATTACTCGAAATTTCTGGCAGCGTAAACTGAATGTTTTAACAGAATATTATAATTTATAATTTATTTTTAAACAAGGATTGACCTCAAATGAAAATTTATTTGATATTTATTTTGACGTTTACATTTTTTTGCAGATATTTTCTGAAAAACGGTATATTTTACATTATCGAAAAATTTACGGAATCAGGTCGGAAAATATCTTAGTAGAATCCAATCTAAATTCAAATTGGTGGAGCCATTCTAGAGAAATCAGTGACGATTAATTGTACTGGAGTTCCTTAATAACCATTTTTTCGATTTTTTGGAAAACTCCTTTCTCTGGAAGTCGGTTATGAAATTAACCGACTTTAATGCATAGTAATAATATTGACATTAAAGTCATAAATACAATTAAAAAAACAAAACTGACTTCAAAGAAACTAGTACCTCAACTAAAAAGCATGAAATATTTTTTATTGCAACAATTAAATACACCGACTTCAGAAAAATTATTTAATTGTTGCAGTAAAAAATTATTTCATGCTTTTTAGTTAAGTTACTTATTTTGAAGTCGGTTTTTATTTTTTTAAAATGTATTTAATTTACAATTCTTATTGATGTAATGGCTTTTTTGGATGCAGTTTTCAAATCTAATGCTAGTCTGAAGTTGGTAGACAGCGTAACTCGTCCCTGGAAGTTTCCTTGGACTTCCGTCGTTTTCAAATCTAATTAACTTTTTCGATATTGCCTAAAATAAGGTAGTTTCTTTTTTAGCAACATTTATTATTTTGACAAATCATTTATAGGTCTGTTAATTATAGTGACATTCATTTAATAGTCTTACTATTAAAAATAAAGGTTCTTCACTTTTACACACGATTTATATTCTTTTGTCAAATCTAGTATACAATTAAAAAAGTGATGTGGCATAATTAGATGCATTTTATAATTCTAATTACTTTTTGTTTGATAAGAATTTTAGGTATTATCAAAAATAAAGGTGTTTTAGTTTTAATCAAAATTCATATTTGCGGAAAATCCTCGTATATAGTTGAAAAAGTGACAAATCGTTTTATGAAGAATACCTTTTTCTCTAAATGTAATATTCATGAGAACTTTTTCCGCTTGAATTCAACTTATGAAGACACACTGTATATAGATCCAATTGAGAACATCCATCCTGAAGTTGATTAAATGACATTTATTTCGATTTATTTCCAATAAACTTTCAATTTAATACAATTTTTATAATACAGCACAATTGGATGCAGTTTTCAATTCTAATAACCTTTAAATTTGCAATCTACATTTTCATTACATATTTTAAAACGAAGTCAGAATCGACTTTCAATTGTGGTGTTATTTCCAAGAAAACATAATAATAATCAAGAACATACCACAAATAATATTTAGAAGATAATAAACTTTGTTTCATTACAATTTGAGATATAAAAAAATAAAGGTCTCGTCCCATAAATTTATTTTAGCTTTCATATTTATTGGAGTAAATTTAACTTTCTTCCCCCAGCATTTTTTAGGGTTAAGAGGTATACCTCGACGATATTCAGATTATCCAGACTCTTTTACTTTATGAAACGCCGTTTCATCACTTCACTTTTAAACAAAATTGATATATTTTTTTAAACCTAGTACACAGTTGGAAAAGTTACATAAATACTTATTATACAATTTTTAGTGCAATGGCATAAGTAAATGCAGTTTTTAATTCTAATTACTTCTATTTGATAACAATTTTAGATATTAACAAAAATAAAGATACTTGTAATCAAAATTCATATTTGATGACAAACCTCATCTACAGTTAAAAAAGTGACATGGAATGATTACTGTTTACCTTTTGGACCATGCAAATTTGTTTATAAAGAATAACGTTTTCTCTTAAAATTATTTAAAACATTTATTTTGATTAATTCAATTTATTAACAATTTACCCCAAGTTCCGTACAGTTAATACCAGCAACTGCACCAAAGCTTACTGTGTAAGAATGTCATTAAAAAAGTTTTCCTCGATTTTCTAAAAAACGGTACAAGCTATGTTATCGGAAAAAATATGGGACCACTGCGGGATCCCCGGAACTAATCCAATTTCTCTTTATTATACCCCATGTTCCGAACAGAATTTTTTTTCCATATTCTAATACCAGCGACACCACCAAAGTTTACTGTAAAAGAAAGTCGGTAAAAAAGTTTTTCCTGATTTTCTTTGAAACGGTACAAGCCATGTTGCTGAAAAAAAATTGGGACCACTTCTGGATATCCAGGATCTATTCCAATTTCTCTTCAATTTATCCCATGTTCCTAATAGAAAAATTTCCATATTTTTAATACCGGCGACTTCACCAAAGCATTGTGTATAAGAAAATCCGTAAAAAAGTTTTTCACCATTTTCTAAAATTGTGTCGTACAAGCAATGTTAATGAAAAAAATATGGGACCACTTCGCGATCCCTGGAACAAACATAAAAAAATAGATACAGACGAATTGAGGACCTCATTGTTTTTAAAGTCGGTAAAACTGAAATAAATTTCTTTTTTTTTTAAATAAATGATAAATAGGTACTTGACCCTTTATTGATGGGTGAATATACCGGCTCTTACTACTTGACAGATTCACTGAAAAGTAAATACTCACTTGAACTATATGTCGATAATTCTGTAGAATTAAATAAGTTTTATAATGATTTTTTTGTGTAATTTGGTGAATAAAACGCCAAATAATAAAAAAAGTACTTACTGAAGTTCTTTTCTAGGCTAACAACTATTATTTCTATTCAACTAAACTGTATTAAATCAGGATTAATACCGTTAGTTAATGGCACGCTTTGTACTTGAAAACGAGAGCTGCAAAAAACAAAACCAGAAAAATGGCGGTTAACGATTAAATGATATGATCACCAGACCGAAACTTTTGCAATTAATCTGAACGCAGAAAAATTAATTCTTCCGTACTTAAATAGCGGTTTTTAAGTAAACATTTTAAAGTAAACGAATACAACGTTTACCAATTTTTGTAAACCTGAACCTGGATATTGAGAAACGTGTTTATGAGCATAAATCGAAAAAAAAAATACTAATACTTTGTCAAGGTAGCTTAAGCAAGATAACGCTGGACAATACGTGTAAGTGTACCCGTTTGCGAAACATATATAACACATTTTTTTATCAAAAACTTTTATCTAACCATAATTATATATGAGTTATCTTTATATTGTTGTTGGTGTTTCATATCCGGCATTTCAAGATTTCTTGCGCGTTACCTTGGATGCTACATGTAGAAATTTTAATTCTCGAAATTGTTACGGTGATGGCATTAATTCTAATGGTATTTATCTGAGTTTTTCTTTAGAAAATGAACTTTTTTAGAACAGGGCTAAAAACATCTTTGGCCAACCCTACATAGAATTTATGGTGTTATCAGTATATTCAAATAATAATTTGGTTCTTCAAGATCCCTAGTACCCCTAATTATTTTTAAAATTTTAGGTAGCATGGTTTCGGAAATAACGCAGGACATGAGCATTTTTTATATACTTTTGTTAATATCTTATAAACAATTAATTTAAAAAATATGAAAAATATGTATTTGTATTCCTTATAATGAGGAGCCCTTTCATTTGATTTATTGCATGATGTGTTAAAAAAATATTTTTTTATTTTCCGTTTAATTCTGTAATTTTTCCACCAAAATTAATATTAGAGATTTCTTCGTATTTTTCCTGTAAACAAAAAAATTCAGGTCTTATAGTTGGGGAATAACGGGGAAATGGGGAATATTAATCTCAAAAATATGAAAAAAAAAATTGTATTCGTCATAATGAGTCCTTTAATTTGATATATTACATGATACGTTAGAAATAATTTTAATTTTAAGGTTTCCATTTAATGCTGTAATTTGCTCCCTAAAATTAATATTAGAAGTTTGTCCTTATTTCTCCAGTAAAGTTCAAGTGAGGTCCTATATCTCTATTTTATTCAAAATGTTACGGCTTATAGTTTCGAAGATAAGGTAGGGAGAATGGGTACCTACAATTTTTTATATTTTTGTTAATATGTTTAAAAGAATTTATTTTAAAAATATGAAAAAAATCTGTTTGTTTTCGCCATAATTTGATATATTACATGATGTGTTAGAAATAATTTTTATTTTATATTTTCCATTGAATTCTGTAATCCTTCCCCCCAAAATTAATAGTAAAGGTTTCTCTTTATTTTTCCAGTAAAATTCAGGTCAGGCTCTATATCTCGAATTTTTTAAAAAATTTTACATTTTATAATTCCGGAGATAAGGCGGGGAGACGGTCTTTTTGTTTAGTTTTCCCCCCAGAAATATCTCCAAAATCAAAATTTCTTCATTTATGATATGTACTCCTAATCAGGTCACCAAACTATACACTGCTACCAATTTTCAACCTTTTCGTCCAGTAGTTAAGGAGAAAATTGCTGTGATGTGAAAGAGGGAGAAATCCGGAGTAATATTATAAGGGTATCCGTATATGGTACTTACGGAACCCAATAAACGTGATAATTCATGCAAATAGAAAACTAAAATATACAGTTAGATCCTAAAGTATCGGATAAATTCATTTTCTAGGAAATTATGAATGTAAATTAAAAATTCCGAAACAGGCAATTTTTATACATGAAAATAAATACACTTTTTGAATGAAATTATTCACTTGCCCCTTCAACTCCCTGGGGCAATAACTACTTCTAAAAAATTAAATGAAAAGGAGGTAGCCTGTGATAACTCATTTAAAATGGTTTTCTATACTACTCTTTAGCAATATAAAACTTTCTTATATTTGGCAATAAGAAAAATCAATTTTCAATTGTTTAATTTGTAAAATAATTAATGATGTCATTATAGTATAAGTTATATGCTCAAACTGGGCACCGTTCATTCTTGAAAATAGACGGTGTTGAAATTTTTCGACAACGTTTGGCAACATCTTAAGGCTGATGAAAAAAAGAAAATTTATTTTAATTTACTTTTTTCTGGAGTATCCATATCTAAAAATGAAAAGGTCTTATAGTGATGAATCGAGAAGGGGATTCATTTTTCAGGATTTTTCATTTACATTTATAATTACAATGAAAGTAAATAAATCCGTTACTTTAGGACCTCACTGTATGTTGTCGGGTACTGCAAATGAGTAAAGATTGCATCTACAATAATTTTCACAAAAATGAACCTCAAATGCTAAGGGTTTCGTACAATCTTCGACATTTGTTTATTTTTTAAATTTTCCCGATTTTGTTTTTTAATTTAATACTACAGTAGACATAAATGAAAATCGGCTATTCCATCATTTTCCTGTAGTCATTTTCCTGTCATTTTCGAGACAGGATAATGACTGTGTACCCAGAAAAATAACGGTGAGTAAAATAAAAAACCTTGTTCGATGAATCTGTTGCTGTCAAATAAACAAAATAAAACAACAAAATATAAGGAAAAAATGGCATTCCAATATACTAAAACAACTCGACTACAATTTGAAAATAAAGACCCTATAAATGATGAAGACGTAATTGTAGTCATATCCCTAGAGTAACCAATTTTAAATTTTATCTAAAAAATAAACTAAATTTGGAACTCATGCTGCAGAACAAACGTTTGCTAAAATTATTTCGGAAAAAAGTAAAGAATTCGTTCACAGAACATGTCTTGCGTGAAAATGATCAGAAGAACTATATTATCAAAATATAGGTACAATACGCAAAATATATATTTTTTTCAGATCAGTATAAACTTGGAAAGAAACTATAACAAAAAATATTTTGTAGAGCAATCTATCTACAAACAGTTTTATATATTTTAAACACTATCCATTATATTTTAAGTTTACTATAGAGATTGAACAGAACAAAACATCAGTTTCTAAAACCGAACAGTGACGACTTTTTAATATTTCATAAACCATCCTACTGTGATATTACAATCCATCGCGGTTCTTTACACCCATTATCGTCATCATTCAGCTTCTCTCGTCCACTGCTAGACATATGCCTGCTCCATATACTTTCAACTACCGCTGTGAACTGCATAGGACTCATCTTTATTCTACTAGGTTTGGGGGTCTTTTTATGCCCGATCAACATTCAACATCTTTATACCAAAAAAGTGTTATCTTCAGCGGTTGCAAAATGTACCATCTCTTACCAAGTGATATCAAAGAAGCCAACAATATTTTAACCTTTAAAAAAGTTTTGAAAATATTTCTTTTGGATAAAAATTATGACAATGGTACGGAATTTTTTTGTTCATAACCTATATGTTTTTTGTCTTTGGTATATTTATATTTGTTTGTCTTTTGTACTGTATGTGACCTACTATTTGCAATGCAATCGCCATTTCATGCATAGTGGACGCATTCATCATTCAGCAATGGCTATAATTTATAATTTTAAATTTGAATTTATCTATTGTTTGTATGTGAATAAAACTATTGAACTATTGCTCAAGTAACTTCCACTCATCGCGTCGGAATTCTGAACTGGGTTCTCTTATCATGACAGGGTCTCCATTCTAATAATCTCTTTCTCCATCTACCATCTTTAAGGAAAGCCATTGGCCTGTTAATCTTCATTTCAGCGTTGTTTTTTCTCTATGACGTCTTCTACCCTTGTTCTATTTCGAATTTATGCATTCTAAATATGGGCTGCAAATTTATCTCTTAACATTGTTCTTTCCATTTTCCTCTAAAATATTCTTAGCTTATTATTTTGTTTTTAGTGAGGGTTAGTGTCTTGGACCCACATGTTACTACCGGGAGTTCACATTGATTGTTCACTTTCCTGTTAATAAAAGAGATAGAGCCGGCATTTGCTCGTCATCGAGAAAATGGACAGAATGTATGGTATTAAGTTCAATTCTTGAACCACATCACGTTTCTAGGCAGGCGCCAGTGGAAGTGATAACCGAGGATAGTTACAGGGGGTCAAAGTGGTATTTTTTTTTGGTTATGCTCATCATCGACTAAACGTTCCAAAATTGGCTGCATACAAGATTGTGATGCATTTAAGCAAATTCCGAGAGTCTGCCTAGAGCGTTACCATCAACCTGGCGGCCAGGGGTAAACTTGTCAAAAATAGGGGTGAACTTCGTCATTAAATAAAAAGAACGCCATTTGCACCATTTTTTGCTTACACAAAAGAAATCATAATCCAAAAGGACGTACAGCTAAATGACATAAATATATTTTTCATGACGTCATTAATGTGGTCTGTATGACGTCATACACAATTTTTTTAAATGCGAAGCCACATTTTTCATTACTGATTTGGAAAGAGCGGAAAATTTCAGGTCCGAATATGACTTTGACCATGACCTTGAACTTGACCTTCAAGGTCATTCCAAGATCAACGTTTGTCGCTGATTTCGAATCTGAAATCAGATTTTGAAATTTGACAATTCGAAAAAAATCAACCAATCTACTCCCAATTTGGTGTACTGGGGTTTTCGACGTCGATTACGAATATAATATCAGTTTTTGAAAATTTTCAAAACCAGTAGTGGTCAAGTTCAACGTCAAATTTGTTAGGGTTCCGTATATACAATATACGGATACCCTTATAATATCACTCAGGATTTCTGCCTCTGTCACATCACAGCAATTTTCTCCTAAACTACTGGACGGAAGAGGTTGAAATTTGGTATGAAGGTATAGTTTGGTGACCCGATCAGGAGTACATATCGCAAAAAAAGAAATTTTGATTTTAGGGGTACTTCTGGGGGGAAAAACTAAAAAAATCGACTGTTCCCCCTGATCTCTGAAACTACTGAACCTAAAATTTTGAAAAAATAGGAACTATAGAATGTTGCCCGAACTTTACAGAAAAAATAAGGAGAAACCGTTAATATAAATTTTGGGGGGCAAATTATAAAATTAAATGAAAATTTAAAAATTAAAATTTTTTAAAACGCATCATGTAATACATCATCAAATGAAAGGTCTCATTCTGAGGAACACAAATATATTTTTTTCATATTTAAAAAAATAATTTAAAAGATATTAACGAAAATATACCAAAATTTACCCATTCCCCCCCCCTTATCTCCGAAACTATAAAACGTAAAGTTTTGAAAAAAAAATAGAGGTATAGAGCTTGACCTGAAGTTTACTGGATATATAAGGGGAAACCTCTACTCTTAATTTTGGGGGGCAAATTACAGAATTAAATGCAAAATATAAAATTAAAATTGTTTCTAATGCATCATCTTATATATTAAATGAAAGGGCTCCTTATGACGAAAACAAATATATTTTTTTCATATTTTTAAATTAAATTAATTAAAAGATATTAACAAAAATATAAAAAAAATTACCCATTCCCCCCCATTATCTCCGAAACCATAAGCTGTAAAATTTTGGAAAAAAAATAGAGGTATAGCGCCTCACCTGAACTTTACTGGAAAAATAAGAAGAAACTCCTAGTATTCATTTTGGGGGGCAAATTATAGAATTAAATGGAAAATAAAATATTAAACTTGTTTCTAACCTATCATGTAATATATCAAATCACAGGGCTCATTATGACTAATACAAATATATATTTTTAAAATAAATGTTTTAAAATATATTAAAAAAAATATTAAAAAAATTTCCCATTCTACCCTTTATTCCCCAAACTATAAGACCTAATATTTTTATTTACAGGAAAAATACGTAGAAATCTTTAATATTAATATTGGGGGCCAAATTATAGAAATAAACGGAAAATAAAAAATATTTTTTTAACGTGTCATGTAATATATCAAATGAAGGGGCTCATTATGAGGAATACAAATATATATTTTTCATATTTTTAAAATTAATTGTTTACAAGATATTAACATATAAAAAATTCTCATTTCTCGCTTTATTTCCGAAACCATACTATCTAAAATTTTGAAAATAATTAGGGGTACTGAGGCTCAGTTAAAATTTATAAGAATAATTATTAGAAGACCTCCATAGCAATTTTAGGGACAAATTATAAGATTAAATGGAAAATAAAAATTCAATTTTCAAACGCATCATGTAATATATCAAATAAAAGGCTCATTATGTGAATTACAAATATATCATATTTTTAAATCATTTGTTTAAAAGATATTAGCAAAGATATTAAACATCGACTTAATTCCCATTTTAGAAACTACAATATTTAAATTTTGAAAAATATATTTTATTTGTATTTTTAATAATTTAAATCTTGACCTATTTTGCCCTTTATCTTCCAATCTACAGAGAATTTAGACAGTAGATTATAAAAGGCTTCCCTGAAGGTTTATTAGTAAAATAAAACTCTAATGTTAATTTTTGGGGGCCAAATTAGAAAACTAAATACTGCGAATCTTGGAGGTGGTACAGAACCCTTAGTATGCGAGTCCAACTCGCACTTGACCAAATTATTTTTAATTTGAATACCCTCTTTGAATCAGTCATCTTTCGGATCAGAATTAAAAACATCGATTAATTGGTTGTGCATCAATTGGTTAATTTATTTTAAAAAATTGGTCCGCCATCTTGGATTGTGAATTTTGAAAAACCGATTTCAGATTCGAAATCAGCGATGTCGAAAACCACCGTACACCTAATTTAGCTATAATTGGTTGATTTTTCAAAAAAACTTTGATCTTGGAATCACGCGGAAGATCAAGTTCAAGGTCATGGTCAAAGTCATATTCGGACCTGAAATTTTCCGCTCTTTCCAAAAAAGTAATGAAAAATGAGGCTTCGTATTAAAAAAAAAATTGTGTATGACGTCATACAGTCCGCATTAATGACGTCATGAAAAATATATTTATGTCATTTAGCTGTACATCCTGTAATTATCCTCGGTTATCACTTCCACTGGTGCCTGCGTAGAAACGTGATGTAGTTCAGGAATTGAACTTAATACGATACATTCTGTCCATTTTCAGGATGACGAGCAAAATCTATCTCTCCTACTATAAGGTTTATAGAGATTCCGCTATTAAATAGATTCAATTAGTCGTATGTTGCCCAAACTAAACTAATTCTTGTCTGTATCTCTTGTGTCTGGTTACCTCAACTGAGTCTTAAGTGGTGACTAAAGTATCGGTATTGTGTAACTTCGCCTATGATATTGTTTCCTAATTTCGTTGTTCCACCGATGAGCAAGTTGAGCATTGCTTGGAGAGTCTTAGGTTGTTAAGCATCCTACTTGACTTTTCAAAACGTATTCAAGAACCGCGAGGAAGATATTATGTACCCTTGTCTGAAACCTCTCTCCAATGGGAACTTAAATTAAGGGGGTGTATGTGTAATCCACATGACATTGGGTGAGAATCTTGATTATTCGGTTCTATCGTGCCGAAGGCATTTTAAAAATCAACAAAAACAAGAACTAGTGGGCGGTTATATTCTATGCTTTTCGCTATTATGGTTTTTAACGATAAAAGATGATCGTTGGTCTGAAACTTATATCCCAGTTGTTCTGTTGTTTGGTATAGGTTTAATTTAATATCCAGCCTGTAGATCAGTGTTTCCCAACCTTTTTAGTACCATGCCCCACTTTAGCCTTTCTAAAATTCTTATGTCCCCCTATGTAACATATATAATTTTTAATATTAAAAAATGATTGGTTTTGAAAAGAAATCACTAAGAAATTGTTAACGAAACACAGTAAGTAAAATACTCTCTTCGAGGTGTCATTCCTTTGTACGCAAGACAATATATATTATATATTGTTTCTGGTCAGGGAACCTTCATCAGTTCCGCTTCCCACAATTGAATGTCCTCTCGAACACTTCTTTATGTATTTGATACATTTCGTTAAATTTGAAGATGCGAGATGTAAGACCGACATCTAGGATTTTCGAGAGAATTAGCATACAGAGGTTCCGAATCTGGAGCCGTTCCTTGTAATTGCTGTTCTCCCCTTAACACCTGTCAGAGATATTGAATACTCTCTTCGAGGTGTCATTCTTTTGAACGCAAGACAATATATATTATATATAATACATATTGTTTCTGGTCAGGGAACCTTCATCAGTTGCACAATTGAATGTCCTCTCGAACACTTCTTTATGTTCCACGAAGTTTCCTTGGACTTCCATCGTTTTGAAGTGGTTGATCTCACAACGTTTCAATAGCTGTGTATCTGCTATCATCATCAGGTGAATGATAGGAAATTCAGAGTATACGTCGTATTTATATTATACCCTTAACCGGTCATGCGTCGTCGGTCATGGTCATTGGGTCTTATCTGGTCCAATCAGCGTCCTCGTACCTGGGGGTTGGTTGCCGGTGATGCGTAGCGGCAGAGGCCGAAGAAGAGCTCTCCAAATATTTTTAATTTGGACGCTCGGCTCGCTAATTATATTTTCGTTCGAGATTATATATGCCGTCTCTATGTGAATTGCTCTAGCCTGGTCCCAGTTGATATTATGGTGTTCGGTCCATGCGTGATTAGTTAACCCAGACTTCGTTACCTCTGCCCTTTGAGTAGCTGTGCGGTGTTCCTTAATCCTGGTGTCCAGCGGTCGCTTTGTCTCTCCAATGTAAATATTGCCACATTCACACGGTATGCTGTATATACAGTTATTTGGTATTGCTGGTGCGTCGGGCCTCGTTCTTGTTATCATGCTCCTCAAGGTGTCGTTGCTTTTGAAAATAATTCTGATTCCATAGCTGTGTGCAATTCTTCTAAGTTTCTCCGACAGGCCTTTAGTATACGGTAATAGTAGAGTTGCTACCGTGGTGACCTCTTCCTGCTTAGTTGGTTTGTCCAGCTCTTCAAACGCCTTGGTAATGATCGTTTCCGGATATCCATTCGCCAAAAGGTCTTCTCTAAGTTTCACTTGTTCTTCTTTGAGGGCTTCTGGTGTGCTGCAGATCTTTTTGGCTCTATGGATTAGTGTTTTGATGATGCCAGTTTTCGTTGCTGATGGGTGGTTGGAACTGTAGTGAAGGTATAATCCTATATGCGTAGCCTTCCTGTAGAATTCCCGTCCTTGTCCTTTGACACTTTACATCAAGGAATGGTAGGCACCCACTCTCTTCCATCTCCATGATGAATCTAATGGATGGTTGGGATTGGTTCAGGTGCTCCAGGAATGCCTGTAGTTCTGTCTCTCCATGTTGCCAAATAATAAAGGTGTCATCGACATGCCTCTACCATAGCTTAGGCTGCTTCTCGAAACTCCACAGTGCATGTTCTTCGAACCATTCCATGTAGATGTTGGCGATGGTTGGTGATAACGGGGAACCCATAGGCAATCCATCTTCTTGCATAAAGAACCGGTCCTTCTCCTGAAAGTAGCAGTTCTTGAGGCAACATTCAAGCAAGTCCATGATTGAGTCTATTGGCAGCTCTGTCCTCTCCATCAGGGTTTCGTCTTCAGTAAGTTTCTTTCTCACTATGTTGAGAGATTCGTCTAATGGTACGTTCGTGAAAAGGTTTTCAACGTCGAAACTTACTAAGCGATGTTCTGGCCCAAGTTCCATGGATCCGATGATTTCGACAAAGTGCTTTGAGTCCTTGACGTGCGATGATGTTTTGCCCTCCAAAGGTTGGATGATTGGCAGAAGGAATTTCGATAGTGCTGCTGTTGGTGAGTTGCGCGAACTTGTAATCGGTCTGAGAGGTACACCAGCCTTGTGTATCTTGGGTAGTCCATAAAGATGTGGTGGTTTGCTGTGATTTGGCGTCAATTTTCTCCTTGTCTTGGCTAGAATGTATTCAGCATGATCTCAGAGTAACACTTCTTTATGTATTTGATACATCTAGTTAAATTTGAAGACACCTCGAAGAGAGTATTCAATATCTCTGACAGGTGAAGTAACTTGAAAATTTTATCATGACATTCTATCCTAGGAGTTAAGGGAGAACAGCAATTACACGGAACGGCTCCAGATACGGAACCTCTGTGTGCTAATTCTCTCGAAAATCCTAGATGTCGGTCTTACATCTCGCGTCTTCAACAGTAAGTAAATTTTCAAAACATATAATGAAAAACTCAAATTCCAATAACAAATAATTTTAATAAAGAATTTTCTATATTAATTTAGTGAGATCCTTGCGCTTGATGCTTGCTGCACATAGATTTCATATTAGGTTCCAATGTGGTAAGCTTCACTCTCAAATTTCCACGTTTGTTATATTCAGACGTTTTCTTTTTTTACCAGTAAATCATTTACAGCAGTAAATCCACATTCAGCTAAAAATGAAGATGAAAACGGTTGGGTTTTGATTTCTGATTCGTCACAAAGGCATGCCATCACTCTCTGATATTTAATAAAGTTTTAGCTGGCTGGTCCATGTTGGAAAATCTATTTGTTTTAAATCAGTTACTTCACATTTTTAGAAATGAATCTCTTTAATTTTTTGTTGTTTAATATATTTACGACATAACTCAATATGGGTAAGGAAATTCGCTTTTGCATCTACAAGAGTTTTATTGGTTCCTTGAACTTGCTTATTTAATATATTTAGCTTTTCAAAGATATCTGCTAAATAACTCACAAAGGCTTTACTATCGATTGTTAACTGATACTTCCTTTCTGGTTTGTCACGTAAAAAATCACTAAGAGTATAAAACAGTTCCATAAATCTTTTCCCTTTAGATAACCATCTTACTTCAGTCTGAAGTAAAACTGTCACATAGTCTTCATTTTGTTCTTCACAAAATAGCTTGAAGAAACGCTCACATTTGACACTAGCTTTAATAGCATTATCACACTTTATTACTGAATGTAGTACTTCATTTAGAACACAATGCATAAGAATCGTTTCTGGGTTCGCATCTTTCATCAATTTTAAGCAGTCATTTTTCTTACCCATCATAGTAGGAGCACCATCTGCAGCACAAGATGTTATATTTTTGATTGGTATATCATTGACATCTAAGTATGTTTTTAGCTTATTATATATATATATATATATATATATATATATATATATATATATCTTTGGAGGTAGTGGTGCTTTCTAATCTTTTACAGAACAACATTTCTTCTGCAAAATGCCCTTTATCAATACATCTTACGTAAGTTATCTATACTCTCTCACTTTCTCTGAAAGTTGATTCATTGCACTAAGAAATTTCTTGTTTTCAGCTTTTCAACTCATTTCGTCTATTCTTCTGCTAACAGTATCGTTACTGAGTGGCACAGCTTTTACATCTTTGTCTCATTTACCTGTTATGGATATTTTCAAAAATGTCTTTAAAATTGAAGATAGGATTAGTAGTTTTTAGATAGATTTAACCTGATTCCATCAGATGAATAACAAAACTTTAAGAGATACCGCTAGTACATCCTCTTCATCACCACATCACCAGCTTAGAACATGTAGGTACCCTTTCTAGGGCAGGAATGTGACCCCTTTCACACCCAAGATATTCTGGGAACGTATTTTATTTTCAAAAGTGCGCAACAATAACAAAAAAAAGAAGAAATTCGCATCAGGCCGGTACGGTAGTACCGTCGTGAAGCCGGATCTGGTATTTCCATCACCTTCCATGAGTGTGTGTGCCTTTTGGTGCGAAGAAATCGTTCGGCCTCGTTTTACGGCCAGTCTTCAACTGTACTTCTGACTTCGGTCATCATCAGTGCTGGTAGAGTAGCGAGAGCGGCGCGTAGATAGTACCGAGGACGATACGAAAGACAGGTGCAAAGAGGAGTACTACTATCGTAACCTACGTTGATGTTTTAACAGTAGTTTCAGGTCGCGCGCGATGATTTTGTGTTTTCTGTGCTGGTTGACGAACCGGGAAACATCTTACCGCCTGTTGTTTTTCATTTTTGGACTTACACTGTGGAGTCATGGTGAGTTTGAGCGTATAAACTTCAGAAAGTAATAGAAAAATAAAATTCGAAAATACGTTTCTTTGATGAGACACATTTCACAACATTCTAATTAGAGGATTCTGAAAGGTTGGAATCTTTCAGAAATAAACCAGTAAAATTGTTTGGAACAAATATCTAAAACACCTTAGACATAAATGTTAATATATTACAATATATTGTCAATATATCAGAGAATTTTAAAAAACTGTTTCCTTGATTTTGTATTCTGTGTAGATAATTTTTATCTTTTAGCACTACTTTCTTATTTGTTAAGTATTCCCAAGTTTTATAAATTTACTAATTTTATCTGACACTTGCTTTATTATCTTGTTATTCGTACTCCTTGTGGATTTCATGTTTACCCTTCCATTAATCCGTTCACTTTGAACTCACCAGCTGATACTTGATCAAATTTAGTTCAATGTGCAAAACTTTTTGTTTCAAATTTGGCTTAACTTATCCATAGAAGTTTAAGTTTGATAAACCTAATCTCAACATTTAATATTTTAACTGAAAATTAATGTCAACATTTAGGAATTTCAGGGAAAACTAGACTCCATGTCGGGAGTCGTGCTGTGGGTAATACCATTTCTCTATCATTACTACGATAAAAATCATACAAAAGAATTCGTAGGTTAACTGAAACCTGAATTCGTGACCCTATCTCTTTGAGATTTACAAGACATTGGACGCAAGACAGTATATTTTGGTCTGGTCGAGAACATTAATCAGTTGCCGTATTTCACAGCTATGATGTTTGTATGTCAAGAATTGAACTTTTTTTCAATATTTTTAATTCAATCTAGTTGAGAGTCAACTGATTGAAATTTTGAAATAAATTTATCATTTTGTACATATAACAGAATTTAAAATTTTAATGCGAAAGAATGTCAACAACTAAGAGTTTCAGGGAAAATTAGTCATATATACAAATTGGATCAAATATTATTCCAGAATTAAATCAGTTGAATCGCCTATAGACATCAATATTAAAAAACAACTGATTCCACTCAAAAAACTGTACATACAGGAGCTGAAACAAAAAATCAATAGAAAATTCGACAAAAATCACTATAATCTAAACAAATGAATCACCTAAAGTAAATCTAGATTCAGGTAAACTGTACCAGATGATAAAAGTATGAGCTGACTTTAATACAGAATCCTGATTGTATCAAAATTATATCTACCGGGTATCCAGAAATCGTCTATAGACATCAATATTCAATCAAATAACTGATTCCACTTAAAAAAGTATACACACATGAGCTGAAACAAAAAATCAATAGAAAATTCGACAAAAATCACTATAATCTAAATAAATGAATCATCTAAAGTAAATCTAGATTCAGGTAAACTGTACCAGATGGTAATAGTACGAGCTGACTTTAATACAGAACCCTGATTGTATCAAAATTATATCTATCGGGTATCCAGAAATAGCCTATAGACATCAATATTAAAAATCAACTGATTCCACCCAAAAAACTGTACATACATGAGCTGAAACAAAAATCAAAAGAAAATTCGATAAAAATCACTATAATCTAAACAAATGAATCACCTAAAGTAAATCTAGATTCAGGTAAACTGTACCAGATGGTAATAGTACGAGCTGACTTTAATACAGAACCCTGAGTGTATCAAAATTATATCTATCGGGTATCCAGAAATAGCCTATAGACATCAATATTAAAAAACAACTGATTCCACCCAAAAAACTGTACATACATGAGCTGAAACAAAAAATCAAAAGAAAATTCGACAAAAAACACTATAATCTAAATAAATGAATCACCTAAAGTAAATCTAGATTCAGGTAAACTGTACCAGATGATAAGTATGAGCTGACTTTAGTACAGAATCCTGATTGTATCAAAATTATATCTATCAAAATCAAAATTCAAAACAACTGATTCCACTCAAAAAACTGTTGAAACATTATGAAATTTTTGAAACGTCAGTGGAAGAATTAAACTCTTAAGTCAAAAATTTATGAAACAATTCAAGATTGAAATTTAAGGGAAATAATAAATACTGAAAGTATAAACTTACAAGTAAAAACTTACAAGAATAATTCGAAAAAAACTAAAACCCCGACTGCAAACAACTAACTTAAAAGGGAAAAACAAGTTCTCTTATCTATAATTACTTACATATTGATCTGCTATAATATAATATAATAACAATATTCTAAAGTACTGCAGGCGAGGACAAATTGATAACCAAAATAATGCTTGTTGGTTGTCTTTAAGAGGTTGTTCCCGCTTCCAATAGCTTTCCATATTCTAATTATATTCATATTGTTGTAGATGTAAATGTATAGGTAAATGTAGATAAAAGGCTTGTTGTGGTAGTCGGACTTTTCTTTATTAAATTATTATTAAGTTAATGTTTAATAATGCAAATGAAAGACAAAATACTTTTATAGATACCTAATTAATGGGAGTACTTATTTGTATAATGTCACTTTAACTGTTTGTAAATCCTTCTATTTGTGTGCCGTGAAAATTTTGATAGCGTGCTAGGTCATGTCCTTACAGCATCTATGAAAATAACAGTCTAAAGAAACAATTGAATTAGTTACATACTAGGGATGTAACGAATATTCGCATTCGGATTCGCGGTTATATATGCGATTTTTTTGCGAATATGTTTGATAATGAAAAGCCAAAATAGTTTTAAAATAACAATGCAATTACTGAAAATTGATTATTTCAGATTTATTATAATGTTATTCAGAATGTACGTTGCACTTTGTCAATTGAAAAGTTAAGTACAGGTAGGTCTTTACTTGTATTTGCTATGTGAAATAACAATTGTATGATGACAAATTTCGCACATGTAGATCTAATTAAGCAACAATTTAATTGCTAAATAAAATTAAGCAAGATATGTCAGTTTCATAAGATGGCAAAATGAATTTCGAGATCTAGGAGTTTCAGGAAAAACTAGTTCACAGAGACTCGGAGAGTCATACTGCATATAACGCCGTTTCCTTGTGATATCTAGGACAAAGAATTTATAGGTTAACTAAAGCTTGTCAAAGAAATTATGATACAATTTTTTAAAGATTAAATCAGTTGAGCCCAACTGATAAAGGTTCTCAACTAGAAGCAATATATTGCTAATGGATCTAAAAATCTCGAAAAGGTAGTATTTTATAAGCTTGTCCAAGAAAAATTAAATTTTATTTTCGTTTTATAACATTTTTAATTGGGGACTAATTTTAAATAAATATGGCTTGTTTAAAAGACAACTGATGGTGTCAGAGTGCTGACTGTTTAAAATCTGTTTTAAAAACAAAATTGTAGACGTATATAAACTTTGGCCAATTTTAAAACATGCGGGTACCTTCTTGGCCACTATGTCTAGCTTTAAAAATAAGATTCTGAAAGCTTGAATATTTCTATATAATAAAGGGAGGCTGTGTTTAAGAAACTGTGAAATAATAACTGTCTTATTATACTAGTACCGCTGCTATTAACAGCTGCGACAATGGTGCTAATTAATGACAATAAACCTTTTATTAAAACCTTAATTTTGAGAATCAAATCTTGCTACAATTTCATACCGGGTGATGTAAAGAAATACGGCATATATATTCCGAGTTTAGCCTGATTCCTTGCTCAATAAAAATCAAATAAACTTTATAATTTCTTGTTACGCAGACACCATTACATAGTAACTGAACTTATCCCTTTCTCTAAAGAAGTGGTTTATGGTGTTTCACGTGTTTTTTTTTATTGAGAGATATATACAACCTATCGTTTTGTGCTGTTTAAAAGGAATTTAGAATAAAACATTTTTCGTCAGCAAACCGTGTCTTTAGGATATCTCCTCTATTTCTAAACTATTTTAAAATGCTTTAACTTCAGTACCAAGTTTAAATTTGACAATTTGTGGAATTAGTTCCAGGACTTTTGTCAGGGCTAACTGCCAAATTCGAAATACGCAAAATATTTTCCTAGGGGAGCGTCGCACGTAAACGAGGTTTGCGCGGTGCGGGCCATACGTTGCATCAAGTGAAACTGGGGACGAAACAAACATTTTTTATACAAATAATCATATTCTGCTTTTGAGTCTTGTGTGTGGGATATTTGACAAGCAATATTCATCTTGTTGAGACTGTGACAGATTCCTCTGCAAGCATCTTATGAAGTTTTTTTGTCTCTTTCTTTGGGCGTCGCTGTATTTCGTTGACCACCGTACATATTTTCACTAATAAAGTCCCCCTTCAATTCATTGTCGTTCGATTTTGTTTTCGAAATTCCAAGACCTGTTCTCACTCTGTAATTATTAGGTTAGAATTACATTAATTACGGTTTAAGTTAACTGTATCGGCTGTCGAAAATACTTCATTATTAAGATTTCATTTCTTTTTAACGAAATATATCATCAAATTGCATTTTTATCAATTTTTGAGTTGTATTTACAGTTCCAGCCTCTGGCCTCTAAAATCAATTCCAAACAGAAGACAATAAAGCCAAAATTTAATTTGGCATACGGATTTTTCTCTTCTTTTTTATTTTAGTAATATTTGGACTCAACAGAAAATGGAGTGTTTAAAAATCTGTATTGACGTTTGTATATCTCTGACTTCTCGGATTATGGAGCAACGGCGAGTTGTAATAAACGAACTTTAGTTTTTAAATATTGCACTTTATTTTGAGCATCTTTTTTTGATGGAAACATGTCCTCCAAGATTGCTATAAAGAGTTTTAACTACGATGTGTTAAGAGTAATAAATCATTACATATTAAACGAAGTATATTTCAAGAAATTACCAAAAATTAACTGAAGTAAACAATTTACCAACAATGAATAATTGAAGGAAACGCCGAACAATGTAGCATTAAGATCGAATGTATTGGCAATGGGGTTTATTTTGTTGAATTTCGCAAGACAAGGCAATATCGATTTTCGTTGATCGATTAATATTTTTATGGTTTTGTTAAATTTTTGTGTCAAATAGCAAGAGAGTATTCATTATATTTTAGTTATAACGAAGTGATTAATTGTTACGTTAGTTGTGTAAATCAAGTGAAAATTTTTAAATTTGAAATGCAAAGTGACATACTTTATGGGAGCGCACTGTTGTTGTAGTCGAATTTTAGCCTCTTAATGTTTCAGAAACTTTTCAAGATGACAAAGGATGTTTCCTGGAAAAACTGTGCGAAGCTGTCATCATCATGGAGTAAACCAAAACAGTTTTTGGTTTACTCCGTGATGATGACAGCTTCGCCGTTGAAACGTGCGTTGAATGCAAAAATAAAAGTTTGGTGTTAGGGTACAAAACATACGGATGTATAAACAACCCTAACTTTTATTTCAGGTTCAATTCTGTTTTTATGTATTTAAATATTTTAATTTAAGATTTATGAAGAATAAGAATTGCCAATAAAGATATAAATGTAATTCAGATTTTTGCCTCGATTTTTGATTTCTGTTAAAAGATGTTTTTTCATTAATTTAGTTAAACAATATAAGTGATAATTCCGGAAGTCCATAAAGTTGCACGCCAATGTATGTAGTAAATAAGTTCAGTTTTGCATTTCAGTGACAGTTTATTAATTTACATTCACATTCTGGATAAACATACTTGATGGTGTTAATTTTCAATAAAAATACTCTACAATTCTCAACAATTCAAATCATTTTTTACTTGTATATGGCTAATAAGATTGAAGGATTCAAGCCTCGAAGAAGAAGAAGAGGAAGAACTGTTTATCAAGATCGATAACTTGTTCAATAACATTATGAATTTAATCAGGTCTAATGGGGAAAAATAATTACAGTTTTTTCCAGTCATTTTAGAATTTCTAATGATGTTTTTGGCATCTTAAACATTATTTCCCAGGTTCCTTACTTTGGCTCATGCATGTGCAACTGATCGTTTGGTTTAATAATTGCTAACTGTTTTTCTCCAAGCCCCGTATTGTTCACCCGCTGATGGGGAATGTGATCTGGGATTAGACCGTGATGGTGCCAAGCTACCGTCTGTGGACTTACGCCTGAACATCTCTAAGGCCGTATCCTATCTGGTCAAAGTTGTTCCGAGAGTCGAAAGGATCAAAACAATGTTGCTTTACTAGGGGATCGTAGCTATCACACTAGCTCTAACTATCACCCAATCTGTAGGAGCTGACCTCCAAATCACGGGTAAATCAGCATTAGATTTGTCTTTAATACTCTTGGATTTTAACTAAGAGAGGTCGTCTTGTACTCACAGCTAAATTTATGCGCGTCCAATCCATCGATCTTTGGAGTCTTTATAACCTGAAAACATTTCCTTGTATGTCATGAATTAGTTTTACGGATATCTTTTCCCTGAATGATTTGGTTAGGTTATAGCGACTTTTCAACTTTTTCTTCTAATCAAATTTGAGACTACATCTTTTACTAATCAAGAGGACAACTTTTCACTTTCTTTTTACTTATCATTTCAACATTGCTTGTATGTTCAAATTAAATAACTTCTTACATGAAACTTGTTCAGTTTACATTCCAAGGATAATGTTTTCTTAACTTATTGTTTCAGTCGCTTAGTCGTCATAGTTGTATTATTTTTGTTAATACCACCAAAAAGTTTCAATCAATATTTTACATAATTTTTAAATAGCATCAAATTTCTTGTTAATTTGTTAAATTAACGCCGATTTCTACTGGTATTAATTTCTCACTAGACAATGAAGTTATTAATTTTCGAGTCCCGGATTCTGCTGCCGTTTATGTTATTAATTAGCAGTATTTAAGAATAAAGGAAAGCTTACGTATTGACAATACCATTTGTTATGACTCTTAAATTAATTAATACCGATTAAGCATACTTTTGGATAATAAAATATTTATAAAAGTTATTTTTACAAATACTGGACAATCTTTTGCATGAATATTTAGATAATTTTGCCATACGTACTTATTCCATTTTATACATATTGGAAACAGGCCCCTATATTTTTTGTTGTACTTGTTAACAATTACTATCGTCATGAACAATATAGAATTTATCTGATCTCGTTAGTCGTCCTCTTAGTCCTCATATTTGTCTGTGCCACATGGTCTGCATAGTTCCATTTCAGTTTCACTATTACTTCGGCTACGTCTTTTATTTTTTTTATGGTTCTTATCCAACATTAGGCGGTTTGTTTCAGTTTTTGTTTTTTTTGCATATAAGTCAAAAATGGTAGTAACACATTGGTCGAGTACATAGTACCTATAGTATATTCAGCGATTACTCGAAACCACCTCAAGGAATTTAGATTTTTTAAACTGGATTTTGTTAAGTGGGATCCCCAAGTTGTTCCAAATTTTTTTCAAGGGCGTGTAGCTTATACAGTTTTTTTAGAAAATCGAAACTTTTTTAACCTACTTATACAGTAATCTTTGGTGGAAAGTATTAAAAAAAGGAAAATAGATTGGGCTTAAATCAAAATAAATGTCTGTTAATCAATTTCAAGATGGAGGTTCTCAATTGGTCTCTATGTACTAGACCTCTGTATTTCCTCAGTGTTGCTTCTAAGTGTTCTAAATCGGGTGCTTTTTTTTCATTTTGCAGCTTCAAGTGCCAGAATTGTTGATTGTAATGTACTTATTCTAGTTCTGTTATGTTATCAATATGTGCTGTATCGTTTTCATTTTTGATTCGATTTTTTTCATTGCGTTATTTGCAAATGATTGCCTACCGTAGATGTCTGCCTCTATGTTGTTTTATATATTAAGTCTACGATTGTTTTTCAATTTACCTCACCGTTGATTTGACATGATTTCTTTTCTTTCGGTATAATTCTCAATTTCTCTCTATGCGTTTGATTAAGACTTTAAGCTATTAATACAGATTTTCTATTTTTTCGCTATAGAGACTTTGTCGGTTTCTGCGTCTCAAGTAAACATAGATCGAAATAGGGCCTGATTCTAGCATTGGTCGGGAGAGAATTCTGTCTTTGGTATTGTAGTATTGCTTCAATTGTTTGTGATCTTTCAGCATTTTTGTAACCACGTTTACACGGTGAACCCGTTATCTAATCTAACTTTCCTTCAAGAATAATATATTGTAAATTTCTATAGACTGTCGACCTTTTCATTCTTTACTGTAGAATATTTTAGGATCTGCTGAGGCTAATAATAATAAGGCTATATTTGTTGATTTCAAAAGGAATGTAACGTCTTCGGACAGACAATAAGAAGTTTTTACTGTTGTTGTTACGTATGTCAAAAATTCGACCTTTCTCCTTTTTGTGCCGCCAAAGATAATATATTTTCATGAAAATTAAAATAATTCAGACAGTCTAAATATTTCTGTGTCTGTAGCATTAGTGTTCCACATGTATTTGGTATTAGTCCAAGGGCGTATCTAGCTTTTGGTTTAGGGTTGGGCAAAATTTGAAAAAAAAAATTGTAGAGGGGGCAAATTGTGAAAAAATGATCCTAGAGAGAGGGACAAACCAGAAATTTTTTAGTCCACCAGGGGGGGGGTAAGGCAGCATTTTATGTAATGTTTTAATGGCTTATGGTAGGTTTTTCAGTTCAGTTCAGTCTAAGAAAAACTAGCAAGTATTTCTAAGACCAAGACACGAAAATTTACAATCAACATTAACAGAAAAGTGTAAAAAGGGTATTAGCTAGTCGGGCTAAGAAGAAGTACAACAAATTCTTCTGTTTATGTTTATGTCAAATCTTAATATTAACATTAACCACACACAAAATTGGTTGGCTGAAGTATTGGTTGCAGCAGTTGAATTTTTTAAATATAATATTTGTTATTGATATTTCGAATTATCCTGTAGATCTATAAAAACTTGTCGTTTAGTAATTGGAAAAGTGCATTAGTTGTAAAATTTTCGCTATACGCTATAAGAATATTCTTGCACATCAAGTACAGTAAATAAAGTAACGGACCGGCGTTTACGCGTGAAGAGCGCTATTAACATCTGTTTGTATCCAAGGAAAGAATTTAAATAAAACCTGTCTAATATGACAAGATACTTAGATATGTACATGGAATTGTTCATGTCGAACGCAATTGAATTCGTAAGCTCTCAAGTACGCTATCTTGTTGCATTTTAATCTAACGGTGCCAATGGAATATACAGGGAGTTCTTGAAATTCTTGTTCTCGATGTTTAAGTTCCTTCTAGTTATGACGATATTTTCTCTTTGCATATCCGAGGCAATTTTTGGAACCGTTTTTCTACAATTTTTTTAGTGCATGTGTAAATGATATTGACTGTCATAAAAAATCGATTGGAGAAAGTTCAGGGATATCAGAAGGATTGATCACCAGCAATTGCTCCTTCTCTCATAGTTTGAACAATTTATTTTAGAGAAGATTGTTTTTGCAAATAACTAAATGTCTGATCAAGACATGGTTGATTTTTTTTATTGGAAATACAACTATAACAGCATTTACTCAAAAAATATTTAGGGGTTATAGAAATATAAATGTGTGGAAATGAATACAATGAATGAAAAAATAAATTTGCTAAATAACGTTCCATTACGTTTTCAAGCTAAAATATCCGAAAAGGTAAAACAGGTCCGAAATCACACCATTATACGAGGTCTTAAATAAAAAGGCTGCGCGCGCAGAAGGCGTCCTAGAGGGGTAGGAAGAGAAACGAATGCAGCGTTGCATAGCCGGAAGTGTCTTCTATTCCAGTAAGAACATACGTTTTAGTCGCTGGAGTAGTATTTTTTCTATAGAGGTTAAAAACAAACTGGATAACTGTGTGTGACGAAAAACACGAGCTACGGATCAATGTTAAATTTCTCATTAAATTTAAAAAAACTCCTACTGGGTGCTATAAATTGTTGAAAGAGTCCTATGGTGAGAATTCTCGATCTCGAAGATGACCAACGTCCAGGACAACCTGTGTCTGTTTCAACTCTGCAAACAGTGATCAAAATTTATAAAATTGTTCGTAAAGATTGTCGAACATTTGTGTTATTGTTGAGATTGTAAATACCGATAAAGAAACGCCCAGAAAAAAATTTAATGACGAATTGAACATGAAGAAAATCTGTGCGAAGTTGGAATCAAAAAATTTTACACTGACCAGAAGCTCGTCCGCCAATAGATCTGCTCAGATTTTCCTAAGGAGTTAGAGAGTTAGAAGAGAATAATGAAAAAAAAAAACAAAAACGTAGAAATTAAAATTTAAAGTCATCCTAATCGTTTTTTTTTTTCGACATCAACAGCATCGTGATGTCTGAATGGGTTCCAGAGGGCCAAACTGTAAACCAAACTTACTATTTGAAAGAATTGGCAACATTGCAAGTGCGAGTTTGAAAGAAACGACCGGAGTTGTGGCCAAACAAGTCGTGGATCTTGCACCAGGTCAGCACACCTCTCCACAACTCGCTCTCTGTGAAGCGTTAGTTAGCCACTAGAGGCATTCCAGTGCTCGAACACAAGCCCTACTCCCCTGATTTAGCGCCCACTGACTTTTCTTGTTTCCAAAGATCAATTCTTCCTTAAAAGGAACCCGGTTCGAGCCGATGGAAAAGGTGAAGCAAAAATCGGCGAAGCTCCTAAATGCTCTTACGTAAGTAGACTTCCAGCATTGCTTTGACCAGTGAAAAAAATTAATGGCAGGGTGTGTGGCTGGGGAGGAGAGAGTAAATTGAAGGGGAGCATTTGATTGTAACACAAATTTTAAAATAAAACTCTTTTTCATAAGCACTCTTATTAATAATAGTCAGTTCTCGTATATTAACCTATACACAAAAAAGGCAGCAAAGAGTTGAGTGAACCACGGTTGTAAAAAAGCACAATTTTCCTGAAAAAAAAATCAAAAACCACGTTATTTTATTAAATTAAGGATTCCGTGATAATTTCTTTATTTATACTGATTTTCAATTAACGGGAGCAATACCAGACTTTCATAAGTTATTTTTTTTATTCTATCAAAATTATAATTTTGCTATGACGTTTAAATAAACTTGTTCTTTATTGAAAATTTCCTTGTCTGAACAAGAAACTGCGACTACCATACAATTTCCAGGTGCACATACATTATCATAAGATCCATTAAATAAGAAAACGTAAAAATAGAGTTATTAACTAGTGATGGGAGCATTCGATATTCCGATTATGATGGAATCAAAGTATTTACCGAATGGCGAGCTCCGAGGACGAGCGATACCACAGATGAAACGATGCTGCATTCAAGTTATAATCCGAATGATTTTCTTGCGAATCGAGAAGTGTTTTTCTGCATTCGGCACTCATATAGAGGCACTTTCATTCGTTCTCGGTTCTCGCTCTTATGCAGTAGCTCGTTTACGTCTTTCATTGGATAGAAAAAATATGTAAAGACTGCATTTTCAGAGTACAATGCAATTATCGCAATACGAAGTAATTTGATGAATTGGCTGTTAATGTAGATTAAGGCCCATTATACTGTTCTTTGAATTATTAATAACAGTTCCTTCACAAATAAATTTTACATTAAATGAATATTTTGGAAAAATTTAATACTATAATTTTACCTAAATTTAAATGTTTACACACAGGGCAGCCCTGACACGTAGCAAAGGTTACGGATCTGAGAATAAAACGAACGAGAATTGTTAGAATCTTAAACGTACCATCCGAGTGATGGGTCATTCGAGCAATCATTCGATTATTAAAATCAATCGAGTTGTAATAATCGATTATTAATATCATTCGATAATGCCCATCACTAGTTACAACCTCAATAATTTTGATTGCGTAAAATTTTATCTCCTGATCAGAACAAAAATAAATGTCTATAACTAAAACAATTATGACAAGTCAATTGGTAATTGCCTGAAAAAAAAATCGTATTACATTATCGAAAGTTTCCTGAAAATCTCTAAATCTGTTTAACACTTGAATTGTCAAAATGTGTTTTGTGGTTATTTAAACTCTAAAAATATGATTTTTGGATAACTTTCTATATGTTGATGCTTTAAATCACAGTTTAAATGAAAAAAAAATCAATTGATTTAAGTCACAATAAAAAAATAATTATTTAATTCACTATTTAAATCACCTGATTTAAATTATCGCATTCCTGGCATAAACTATAGATACTACGTCAGTCAATTATTTAGAAAAATACTGCAAAATATTATCGAAAATAAATTCGCAGAAATCTAAGAGCAGGCAGATACATGAATCGATCCACAGCATTTTTAGTTCAGAAAATTGCCACACACAGTGAAATGCCCCTTGTATTTGCAGATCTTACTAAATCATATAATTCTATTTTTTGGAGATTTTACAATCTATCGAACGCAAGACAGTATATTGTTCCTAGTAGATAACCTTCATCACTTACGCGTCTCTCAGTCGATTGAAGTTTCGAAAATTCTTTATACATTTCCTACATACAATTGATAATATTCGAACGCGAAACATCGACATCTAGAAGTTTCAGGAAAAACTTGCCCACAGAGACTCCAAATCGAGAGTTATGGAGTTTATAACGCCTGTTCCCTGTGATTCCTAGGTTAGAAAGTATTGGTAGGTCAACCTATCAAAACAATTATGATACTATTATTGATTTTTACAGAGACCCCCTTTTTCTTTTTGCGCCTATTGAAACTTTGATCTTAACAGATAGATTACTATAGATTACTTGACTATACAGATTTATCCCAGAATGTCATCAAATTCTTTAAATTCTTCAAGAATTCAATATGTAAATTACAGGATCTAGAAGTGCAGTATTGAATATTGGGCGCTTGTTGTACAGATGCATTTCCTTCAAAAAAACAAAAATAGATGTGAACTTGTTCTGCATTCATAATTGTTTTACTTCATTGCACCAAAATAACATTCATATTTCATTTGGTCCTAACAATTGTAACAACTGTTAGTAGTATTGTAAATATTTAAGTTAAGGACATCTGTTTCGAAGGAAAGGATGCCATTGAAAACAACAACAATTAAAATGATTAAAAATACATAAAAACGATATTATTTTCAGACTGTTATTGCTCAATATTTGGGTGTACAAATATAAATAACAGGTTTTTGCCCAATATGTTGACCGTTTCTTGGTATTTGGAATTTTGTTGATAAACAGTGGATTTTCGATGTTCTTATTTAGTGACCTTGTATGTTAATATCTATTTATACAATTTATGATTTCAAGTCATTATTGCAAATCATTAGAAACTGAAATATATGTTTTAACCAAACATTTTCATTAGAAAATAATATTTACATAATTTATTCGTTTGCAAGAAGTATGCAGGATAATGTAAACAAGACATCGTTGCGAAAATATATATTTCATCAATATCAATATTAATAAGCTATAATTATTATTCTGATGTTATAAATTTTTAATTACTAATTTTATATTATTAATAATATAAACAAGTTCTGCAATAGTCTAATATTGGTATAACGAGAATGTTACTTGTCGGCAATTATTTCTCTCAACTTTATAAAAGGATAAAACTATATAATTTTTGTTAAGCAATATTTTCATTATATTTCAAAATACATATAAGAATGTCATCAATGGGAAGAATGACAAAATGACGAAAACTAATATCAACGGTCTACTTGAAGTGTTCAACTTATTACTTAGTCCAGCTTAGTCTCAGTTATTTCTTTCTTAAATGTTGGAATGTCAGACAATGTCATCATTTCTCGCTTCTCTATCAGAGGGGGCTGAAAATGTGTTATTGTTGATTAAAATGAGGCGAAATTTGCAACACAACTCTTAATTTTAATATAAAAATTTCGTGCCATTTTTCGAAAAAAAAATATACGCCTCTGTCATGTTGCGTCACAGGTGTCCAAAGGATTGAGATAACGACGAGATTCTGTAAGGAAACCTAACAATTTGAACAGGAAAGTTTTGTGAACATTTTAACGATTTTTCCGAAATTTTATCCTCAACGAAATTAAATCGAATGCTTACTTCAAAATGTACGTATTTGTTATGGAAAATTGCTAAACTTTGTGTATAGTAAACGTGCAAAAAACATTAAAAGTGTATGTTTGTGACTTCTGCCTTTGCTTCTCCTCCACCAACCGCTGAGTCTATTAGACTGTCCTTAATGTGAATTGGCCATTCGCAATGCTTATGCCGATTTTTTGTGAACTACTCATGATATCAACTTTCATTCTTCCCATTGCGCATTGGCAGAAATGACAGAATTGTGCCAAATTCCTACGTTTCCAGATCTCTCTTGGTTGTTTTTCTTTTTAAAATAATAAATTCAAATCTGTCATCAGTTGAAGTTTGTTCTATGTTGTAGAAAGTCTTGAATCTTCAAACTTCGGTCCAGGTAACAGTTTCTAATAAAATCTTGGGTGACAACGCTATTTTAAGTTCAAATAATCAGCTAATACAGTAAAAAATATAAATTCTTCGAGTATACTCGTATATATCATCATCATATTCAGCATATTCTACCAATATTTCATATTTCATATTTCTTCATATTAATTTCTCATCTCCTTCTAAGCATATCCCTAGACCATTTCTGAAAATGTTAACAGATTTAGATAGAGTAATATGTGAAATCGGTATGAAAACGAATCTGATTCAATACAAAAGTCATATGTAGTAGATCTCTTGAACAAGAAATAAAATCTAAAAACCAAGAATTGGGAAATGTGGATAACTATGTTTATTTAAGACTGATAAAAGTTGGAAAAACAAAAATTGTAATATAAGACTGCACTTTGCTGTTTCTGGGACGTTAAGGAGTACAAAAAAAAAGAATCATACCGATGCATTTACGTTCTAGAGTATTCGATTAATTGGTCCTAGCAGTCCAAACGTGGACCCGTAGTACTTACAGATAACAGAACAGCTGCTAGACAAAAAAAAGCTGTCCATGTGGCAAGATATAAGAATTAAAAATGGACCGGCACACTACTGATTGAGAAAAGACAAAGAATGGGGAAGGAATTTTTCAGTTATGAATCAACGAAGAAAACTGTCGAGATGAGAATATTTCTCAATTTATCTCTAGAATAGTAGTTTTTTAAACAAACTTTAATTATTTTTATTTATAACGCACAAGAAGCCGTGTAGATGCAGGGCGTATACATTCTACGTAACAATTTTTTCATTTTATTTTATTTAGAATACGTACAAAGATTCTTTAACTAAACGAATCCATTTATTTCTGTTGATAGCTTTGGCCTTCCACTACTGTACGTCCATTCTCCGTCGATCTTCTCTTACATTAAACCAGCCATCTTCTCTGAGGTCGTCCTTTTCTTTTCACTCCTATCGGTTTTCTAAAAATAATGTTTTTGGTATCCTGTCTATGTTCATCTGGTATACGTACCCTAGCAGTTTAAGTCTCTGCGCTTTTCCAAAGGTAAATATTTTGGGGTCGCCAGATATGGCTCCAGTGTTTTCTTCTCCTTTACCCCTTTTAGTCCTTATAGTTCCGTACATGTTCTTTAATGTATTCGTTTTTTATAATAAAACATTTTTTTGTTTTATTAATTACCCATGTTTCTCTTCCACATGAGATTATTGGTCAAATTACTGTTCTGCCTACTCTTTCTTTATTTTTTCTCGAGATTTATGATTTCTTCAAAACCCTCAGCATGCCTTGCTCCCTGTTTCTCTTTGCTATACTGGAAAAGTACTTGCCATAATCAGGGATGCAGACCATTTCCACATATATCTTTTTAAGGTTGTCATTTCAAGGTTGAACACCAGATACTTAATAATGCTGATGCCTTGTAAAGAAGACTGTAGAGCAGGATGGATATTGCCTGAAGATGAAACAGCGAGAGGGTATTTTCTTTCGACCGATTGTGCAGGTGAATGAAGACTGGACAACAGACAATGTATCCAGGACCAAATGGTCGATCCAGACAATGAGCCAATCGATGGGACGGGATAGCTAGCGACTCGAGCGTTCTGAAGTCATTGTAAGCACAATGGTAGAGAATGGAATGTTGAAGAAGCAATGACAAAGTCGTAACTGGTATTCACAAAGAAGAGGGTACACGTCATCCTGATCGAAGGACATAACCTTCGTCAACGATTTTACTTAGTAAATTACTTAGAGAATGTTATAACATGTTATAACTTGGTGTCGGAAATGTGCGGAGTCAGTTAGTGTCCGAAGATCCGGATCAAGGGCAGAATGCAGCAATACAACGGGGCGACTCATTTGAATGAATTGACATTGATGTTGTCGGTCCATTTCCCGAGTCCGAGAGGGATAACAAATACATTCTGGTTGCAATGGAATACTTTAGCAAATGGCCTGACGCATAAGTCATACCCAATAAAGAGGCAATCACGGATGGCAACGATGCTGCTGGAACAGCTATTCGCAGGTGTCTCATTGAAATTACGTTCGTACAAAGTGGGACTTTGAATCGAATTGATTTTAATCACCACGTCCTCTCTTCCATTTACTTCGACTTTGGTCCCCTAAATATGTATAATCCCTCACCCTCTTGAAACTATAATGTTGTCAATCTCCCATTTCTACCCTTCGTTCTGATTCCAAGTTAATCTCCCTGTTTTCTTTTCGTTATATGCTGTTTTCTCTTGAGTTATTTATTAAATTGTATATATTACGACCGTTTTGACAAACATCTACAATACTGGCGCTCCCAAAAAAGCTACTTTTTTATGACACAAGACTAGGATTTTTTTTATTCAAACAAGACGACTTTAGCTGATTTTTGTGTAGAATCTTTTTTTAATATCTCTTACTTACATCTTTGAGAAAAAATTGTGAAAACAGATTTGTATGAAATTAATTTATTTACAAAAAAGGTGTTATTCAATTTCTTCCTCAAGTTCCAGATATTCTCAATAATGTCATCAATTCTGTCCAATCAACATTTTGAAATAGTAAGTTATCCTGAAATATAAAAGACAAGTTTGTTGAGAATATCTTGAGAAATCTGTACTTAAAAAAAAGAGCGGCAGTCATCAATATACTTCCTTTTTCTCGTTATCTCACTGTCTCTAATTTTCTTTATTTGTGTCACTCTTAGTAATGGATATAAATATCAGGTGAATTAAAATAATTGTCACTGTTTTGTTGCGAGTCAAGTATTAATCCCAATTTAATTCTTAAAATAAATATATCGGCAAAGAAATATAAGTTTATATATTGAGTAAGTGTTTGCAAATAGTTAATACAAAACTGTTTCCATGATTTTTTCTCAAAGGCAAATACTGTAAGAGATATTTCAACAAAACTATGAAATTACTCAAAAATCAACTTATGTAATTTTCACTTAAATTTATTTACTATTGACAATTGTTTCAACAATGGTGAAACAATTGTCAATAGTAAATAAATTTAAGTGAAAATTACATAAGTGTGTTAATTTTAATATAATATTAAAATGAATTTTCATCAAGTGAAGACGAAACTATCATCAAAATAAAGCTTTTTAGGGGGAGCCTAAACAAATTTAATTTTTAGCGATTACTCTAATCTAAAAATTTAATAGTTGATTTGACTTGCTCATTTACATTACGTAGAGGCCAATGACAAATAAGAAAGTTGTGTAATTTCCATCCGAGTAAATAACCCGATAATTTTTGTAAGACAGTTTTTATTCAAAACTATGCAAAATTATCAGTCAAGTGCATTAAAATGAGTAGCATTTCTCTTGTTTGCCTTCAGAAGTGGCAATTTGAATTTCCTCTACTTCAACATTTCCGACATAACGAACGACGTTTTCTCTTTTTAACTATAACTGAACGGTTTCTGGCATTTACGCGTGTATGTTAATGACAAGATTTCCCTGCAACTGAATAGGAAAAATTATCTCAGTTTCCTTACATGCTTGCATGTTTTGTGCGAACATCTATGCAGGCAAAAAGAAATTACGGAATGACATGCCTTAAAAACGCGAAAACGGTTTTACAACTTAACATTTGCATTATGTTAGATAAGATGGAGTAATTGATGTAACAATAGTCCCAACTTCCTAACACATTTTCAAGCTGTAGTTAAATAAAAACGTTCAGATTTCTCACAGACTTTACCGGTCCATTGAATTTTTTTTCAGAACACAAGCATTTTTTAAGAAAAAAATGTATTGCGTTACTTAGACTTTTCCTGGAAAGGGTTAGTCTCATGCATATCTACTTGAAATTGGAAAATATGAAAGCTAATCTGAGCTGTTTCTGTTTATTCGTTTATGTGAGACTAGTAGCGTAGGTCTGTATTTATCTTTTTTATAGCGTTTTGAGTACTTTGTAAACTGCCTGCAAAAAGGATCGAAAAATATTTACTTAGTGTTAAAATTATGTCAGTTATGTTCTTCTCACGGAGTAGATAAATTTAATAATTTAATTTTAATGGGAATATTGTGAAAACTTTCTAGAATTCGGTAATATCTTGACAAACAAATAGAGATATATATTTTTTTAATTGATCCTTGGGTTATATAGATAAAGGGGAAATTATTTCTAACGTCATCATCCACTATTACATAAATGGAAATTAGGAGTGAAATTATGCACATTTCAAAATTTGATCTTTTTCTATGGTAGGTATATCTCAACGACAAATAGAGATATTTATACAAATATATTTTTTTAATTGTGGGATTATTAATATAGAATTAAGAACTATTTATTGTAAAGCTATCATCCCAAAAATATTGTTGAAAATGAGGGTGAGCGTGTGAAAATGTGAAAAATAGACAAAAAAATGCTGTTAGTAATCTTTAGGCACTGAAGACGGTTATAATAATAATAATAACATGGGACATGAACAACACACGAACTGTTATGTCAACGACAGGAATAGTCCCAAAACATCTATTAAACAATTTAAAATACCTAGGTCTGGACGAACATCTTTACAAACAAATGTAAAAAGCCGTCCTGTTAGGGACAGCCCGGACGGTCTGGAAATTCATGGGAAACTGCCGCCACGACTCCAACCACGGGCCTGAAAACCTGGCAAGAGCTCCCACAGAGCTAAACCCTTTTGATATCTAGGATATCTGGGGTTTAGTGAATTTTCCCCTAAAGACACTCATAGCGTGCCTTAGAGGGAGTGTGATGCCATACATTGTATTGTCAAGTCGGGATAATAATAAATCGTCTTTATTCAACAAATTACAATTATAATTTGCCCTGGAGAGGCGAAGATTAGCTACAAGCTATTCTTCAACTCTTAACCTTCCAGTTTACAACCACTTATACTAAAACTAAAACTAATTACAATCGTCAAACAGCAAATTGTTGTTCCAAAAATAATTTCTTATATTCACTCCTATAAGCAAAAAGAGACCTGCCAAAATGGGGCTTAAACTTATTAAAAAAATGGACAGCCTGATAAGTAAAAAACCATTTAGTTATCATTTTCCACTGTGCATATTTTTTATCGTTTTCATTTTTCTCCATAGGCATCAAAAATGATTCATTCTGATCTCTCACAAAATTCAATACAATAATTTTCTTGAAGCGCCTACAGGGTCAAAATGTATGTCTAACCTAATCAAATACACATAAATGTATATACTTAATACTGATATACTGCTATCGCCCGTAAGCGGAAGGGTCACCGACTAAGAGAGACATAAATTATACCTTGTACGTACCTAAACCGTTTTGCGCAAGCGTTGCCAAGAATCAAACAGAGAGAAAACATAACCCACAACAGAAGAGCCAATTGGAACATTTTCGAACATGCACATAAGACCCGAAGTACAGTAAAACGTTATAGACATATATACGTCTGAACTGTGATGTTTGTGCCCACCTCTAGACCACAGATCATACAATCTCTAGACTCTGCTAGCAGTATATCTGTATTAGGTATTTGCACAAATGTTTTTATCTAAATCGGCTCAACCGTTCAAAAAATTTTGTTATGACCCGATGGCATCGCCATCTACCAATTATAACTGTTTATCTAACCCACCTAAACACATATAAAAAGTGTCATCACAATCGGCCGAACCCTTTAGGAGAAGTACAATATTTTTCTCATAGCACCACCTATCGGATTACATTAGATTACATTATAAATCTATCAAAGTCAAACACACACAAAAAGTTTCATCAAAATCGGCCAAACCGTTTGAGAGCAGTTCAAAAATATTTTTCTTACAACTCGATCACTGCACCATCTACAGAGTCCAAATATGAACCTAAACCTTCCAGGGACTCAAATACCTACAAATAAATTTCAACAAATCATGTAAAAAAGTGACTCCTCTGGGGATCGAACCTGAAACCTTTGCACTATTAGCAAGACGCTCTAACCAACTGAACTAATGAGCGAGTATAGCAGCGACGCATTGATAGACCAATTATCATCATACCATACTAAAATTTTTAGTCGCCTTCAACATGTCTGATCAGGATGTAAAATTAATTTTGAAGGTTGTCGAGAAATTGTCAATTGAAAGTAAATGCATTTATTAATATTGCAATAGATTCCGTGGGTTCAATTTCACAAATACTCACACACACTTTAAACGTCTTTATTTTTATTAAAATAAGCTTATTAATAAAACACAATGACTAATACTATCAGCTGGTGTACTTCACGCTGCTCCTAATCAAACTGCCACGCATACGTTTTCTCTGGTTTGCCATTCTAGATAGTATTCGATTTCTAACTCATGTCTACCTAAATTTTATTAAAGCGTATTTTTTTAGTTTTTTAAACTATAATTATTTTACATTCAGCTGTTGTATATGTTCTACCAAAATAAACTTAGAAGGTTTTTTTACTTTTTGGTGGCGTAAAATGAATTTTATAGCAATATTTTGTATGGTATATGTGATTCTTAGCTAACTGTGATTTTTACAAGTCAATTTTTTTAAATGAAAAATGCTTTAAAACTTGTGGGTGCTTTTGGTCTTTTATTAAGCCTGTTAAGAAACTAGAACAAAAATTAGAAATTTCACGGCCACGGTACTGTCACCAAAATAAAATATTCAAAATACTTGCTTAATAAATTTCTTTAAATTCTCAAAATAATTAAACAAATGATAGATTACAGGACGTTGATAATCATACAGACACACTTACGGTATTTTTTTCTTGATTTAAACAATCTTTAAAATTTATTAACAGTAGAATTAAAATAATAATTTTTATAATAGTCTTAGAATAAAACAAAGTTTAACATTGGTTAAATCTATTATTCCGGTCTATCAATCAATATTGAGGTATAATTGCAGCATAATTTGATGAACTATAGAATAGATTTTAGTTATAAAAGCTGAACTTTAGATTATAAGACGACTCTATAGAAACTTTTAAATTTAGTTTGAAAAACGAAAATCAGACATGCCATGGTACTGACATTTTGGATTATTATTATTTCTGTAAGTTATTCATGATCTATGAATACTTATGCTTTAATATACAATGTCGACGGTAAAAAACACATGTTGAATAATAAATAAAGTAGTAGGCATAAAAAATCACAGTTAGCTAGGAATCACCCATATACGAAAACCATTTTATGGTTTAATCATCTATGGACTATTAAGACGCAGATAGTTAGCTGTTTTTTTGGCTAATTCATGTGTTTTATTTGGTTCCCGTTTAAACTATAATGATTTTCGAAAAGGGAAAATTAATTTTAAGAATGTCGAATTTAGAGGTAAAGTTAGAGTTAAATTTAGTTGGAAATTGCAGACCAAAAATATACATTTAAAAAATTGTTTTAATTGTTCTTAATACACTTATAATTGGCAATTAAATTTAACATAACTACTTATAATTTTAGAAAATAAACACACTAGTCTATGTGTTTCATCATATTCGTGTTCATGATCTTCATTCAAGCAATACTTTTTTATTGAAATTTCTACAGTTATACTAGTAATAAAACATTAATGCTCCCTTGTTAATAAAACTTACTGGTATTATTGTTTACAATATTTAGTAATGATAGTTTTGATATTTTATTGCATTCATATATAAATTATTTATTTTCTATATTGAACGCTTTATACAAGTAATAATCTAGGACGAATCTGCCAAAAAGGGCTGGATTCTGGATTTGTTTGTACAATAATTTTAATATGTATAGCTTTTAAAACTTGAGTTTTACCCATTGTCGATTTGTTAAAAAAAACACAGGTATGTCAAAATTATAGATTCCGAGATTATTTGGGAGATTATTTTAAAAATATATACTTAAACAACCAACACAAAACAGATCTTGCTTGGACTATAAATACACAAACAATAACATCCATTATGTACAGGGTGTGGAAGCCGTCTTGAATTTCAATAACACCCGATGATTGTTTGTAGAAATAATAGCATTATTAAACAAGAATTTTCGACCAGTATGTTAATTATGTTGCTGAATTTGTTGTGAGTGGGTTACAATCCGTTTGAACTCATTTATTGCTTACTATGACAAGAAGTAATTTCATATTGTTCGAGTGACAAATACAATTCTGGAGTAGGTCGTTGAAGGAATTTCAGCAATGAAATAACGGTTCCACCAAAATCATAACTGGTAACGATAAAAAGGTAAAAGTATGTTCGCCAATTCGGTGCATGAGTAATTCGAATAATTCAAATAGTTGACTGACGTGATTCTAAACAGGATATCGTATGACGATTTTTACTAGTTTCTAAACTTTCAATGGAAACTACCATTTCAGTATTTCTTATCATATTTCTTATCATATTTCCTTTAAGGGTTGTAGTTTGCACCATTCCTGACTGACTTGACCAGGAAACACCATATCCCAAATTTAACCGTTTTCAAGATATTTAACTTTGAAGTTTTAAAAAAATGCCGTTTTTTGTTTATTTGCCTATTTTTTCCTCTCTTTTATTTGTGTTTGCGATTTTTGTCTAGTAGATAAGTTCCTTCATGATTCCCAACACTAAAATTGCAGTTAGCTGATCCGACTGGGTCGGAGTACAGGTTCGATGGTCATAAATTGAAATAAATTCTTAAAAATATGTTTTTCTTGACGTAATATTTAAGACTAAGTCTATAACAGTTATGCTGCAGATGTGTTTAAAAATATCTACGTTTCATTTGCTAACCAAGAAGGTATATCAAGCTAGGATATTATCGGAATTCTCTGAAAAAAACTTTTAATGAAAGGTTTCCAGTAGTAGTAAATGATAACAGTACTTAAGCGGCAAATTAATCATTTGAACGAATAAAATATTTAAAAAAACAATATAACCGACTTCCACCTATAACTAAAAAGCTAAAAATAATTTTAACAAAATACAACTCTAGCAAACAAATAACACATTCAATGTTGTTAGTTACCTACCCAGGAAGTAAAAAATGTAAACGTTAAAAGGTGCTCATTCTGTACAAATTAATTACCTACCAACCTAGTAATTTTTGAAGTGGGTGCCAAGCAAATCTAAATTCATTGCGTACTCATCTACTACTTCATCAAACTTGATTGTTGATTGGCACCGACTTCAAAAATATACTAGATTGGTAGGTAATAATTAAAGAATGAGCACCTTTTAATGTTTACATTTTTTACTTCCTGGGTAGGTAACTAACCTAGAGTTGTATTTTTTTAAAATTCTTTTTAGCTTTTTGGTAATAGATGGAAGTCGGTTATATTTTTTTAAAAATGTTTTATTTTCAACCTTTTAGTTTTTTTGAACTCCGGTAGTTTTCATTCTTTATTTTTTATTTTGTATATGTATGTATAACCTTAATAGACAGGACCAGGTAACATCGAAAGCCTCAACATTACACAATGATACATTTTCATTTAAATTGACATGTAAATGTTTACGAACAAAATGTACTAGTACGCGTTGACTTAATAAGCCCAAAATATATTTATGCCTTATGGACCACGCCATGTAACCCTTTCTCAACTTTTTTGACAACTGTGTATAATTGTGCATTTTTGTCCGTAGTTTCTTAACCATTGACAAAGGGGTTTAATCTAGACCCCGAAACGTTTGGAATATACAGCAATTTTCTTTAAACTGTGGTGTTATTTCCCAAGAAGTACTTAGACATTGAACTCTGTATAACTATAGACAATTCCACTCCACCCGATGTACCAACCATTCTGTACATACGACTGCCCCCGGGCAAGCATAAATTTGTTTGCTGCCTTCTGTAAACTGTAGGACGGAGTAGAATCCATCCCATATTTACGGAGTCAAATCCGTCCTATATTTCAACCATAGTATATAACTCCTTGTGGGCTACCCCATAAAGTATTTCATTTTTAACATTTTATATTATCGTCCTGTGTAACATTAATTCCTCTCCACACTTTATGCAACTTCTTATGGGCTATAAAATAAATATTTTTTTAATAACACTGTATAAATATAATTCAAGTTCAGCATATATTTCAACCATTCTGTAGATGATTTGTTTACGTCCATATTTATAAAAGTTTTTTAATCACCCTATACAATTATAATTTTACTTATTTTCCAACATTTTTATACCACCAAACGTCCACTCCACCCTATATTCCAACCAGCCTGTATATACGACTAAACGGCCTTACCTATATTTCAATCACCATATAAATGAAACTCCTTCTATCACTTCATCCTGTGTATAAACGCACCAAATAGCAGTTTAGAATTTGACATGTGTTGTTACTGAATTTTCTATTAGGACGGGAGAATGTGACAACCAAAAGCACGGTCTTCCCAAAATGGAAAAAATTTCATATAAATAGGTTTTTGCCTGGTATACAAACAAAACGAGCTTGGTACTCATTGATTTAAGGAGCCGAACATACTATGCTTTACTACTTATATGCTTGAGATGTACATAGAAAATTTTCAAATTAGCAATTAAAATTTCCAGTGCATAAAATTACCGCACTATTACGTTGGAATTAAAATATTTATGAGGAAATGTCCGTTATGTCATTTCGATGAAATTTTTGATAAGAATTTTGGAATTTTCGGCGATTTTCTGCAAAACTGCAAGTTGCACGTCGCAGAAAAGTATATGAGATCACCTAGGGATCTTCCTTAATAGATTAAACGTTAAAAAACTATACACAACCATAAGGAATTTTCGAAAAATCGACCAATTTGTTAGGGATATTGGTCGATTTCCATGCACGCATGTGTTCATTCACAAATTTCATCACTTTACCAATAGAATTCTTTTCCCAAATTTGAAGTTTTACCAATCCGGATATATACTCTATTAAACAAGACCATATTCATACAAAACGTTTCACCACAGGAGAAGAAATCAGGTAACATACATACAAAAAAAATACGCGACGAATTGATAACCTCCTCCTTTTTGGAAGTCGGTTAAAAAATCCAAGTAGGTACAAAATGACATTTATTACCATTTTACAGAAAGTGTAATATTATAGTTCATATTCCATATGTCTACAACTACAACTTCTTAAAGAAGCTAGGTCGACTTAATCTATAAACGTCTAAATCAAGTCTTATTATCAATGTAAATTACAAACAAGTACTAGTCTGAAAATACAATTTTAATAATGCTTTACGGTATTTACCAACTTCAAAAAATTAGGTACTGTGTTTGTTTGTATGTCAAGAACTGTACTATCTTTTCGAGATTTTACATTCCAATCTAGTCAAGAGACTTCATCAGTTGCACATTTCTCATCTGTATTTCGAACATAAAACTGAATTTAATGTTTTAATAAATATCGACATCTAGGAGTTTCAGTGAAAACTAGCTTACATAGATCTCATATCGGGAGTCGTGCTTTGTGCGAGACCAAAAATAGAAATCAAATAAAAGAAACTTATCAATTGGTTTTCCTATTTGATATAAGAAACAATTCGCGTTCTATCTCGATATCAATGACGACGTTCCGTACTGGTCGTTCACATCCCTAAAAAATCATCCACGGATCAATAATAATATTAATCTGAATAATGTACACTAATTGAAGAGATGAATTTAGGTAATTGTCGAAATCCATTATGATATCGGGCATGGGCTAAACTTTCATAAGCTGAAATGTTATATAGCCCTGGTGGTGCAAGATATAGTAGGGGAGGTAACTGGTGCTGCACGTTCCGCATGTACTCTTAACTTAAGCTTCTGCAGTTGCTGCTGTGTATGGATGACCAGAATCCCTTTTATTAAGTAAGGAATATCTACCTCTTAGCCTAGGGAACATAGTACGTCTATAATTGGAACCCCTTAACTGGAGAATGAATGACGAACTTCTTAGCCCTGTATCCAAAAAGTGATGAGCGACCTGCAACAGACATTCTTGCACTTCATCATTCCAAGGCCGCCCCTCTCGAAGAGCTTGAATTAACTTTGATATTTCAGAACTAGAGGAAGACACATTACTCTCATAATTTACTTCATCCAGTTTCATATCATCCCCCATATCTAAACCCAAGTTCAAATTTTTAGCATCTATACTGCCATTCTTGTTCGAGTCTCGTTAGTTCATTCCAAAGATATTATCTAATTCTAATAAAAATCTATGTTTAGTCTTTTGTCATAATTATTTTTCAAGTTTATTTTCTGTGATATCAGATAAAACAACAATTTTTCATATTTTGTTCTGTTTAAAGGCAGTTCCTTTTCGACATTTTACAACCGATTGAACGCAAGACAATAGATTGTTTTGGGTCGAGAATCTTCATCGGTTGCACTTCCCTAGAAATAACATATTATATTGGTTTCAATGAACTGTAATAATATCATAATTACTTAGATAGGATTCAGTAACCTACAAGGTCTCCTAGGAATCAAAGAGAAACTGCGTATTTCAGTCAGTTGATGGAAGTGCAACTGATGAATTGTAGTTGGTTGCGTTTTTTCAATATTATGTTTTAAAGAGTGTTCTTTATTTCACATTTAAGATCCCTATAATCGTCTTTAATTTTCTGGGTACATTTTTAACATTTTTTTAATACTATAAAATGCGAAATAATAAAAAATCATCTAGTTTTAACCTTTGTACATGGTAGAGATGTTCTACCTTTATATCCACAAACAATTTCGAACATTTGCATATGTTATTTCAGATTTGGCAACTCCTGTAATTTTTATTATTTTTTTAACCGACAAATTAATTCTTGCTCTCGTAATGCTCCGATACAGACCGACCCATGAGAAGATTAAATACTATAAAAAAAAATCTACCATATTCTCGAGTTTCGACAACATTGGAATAAATCTTCTGCATCAAATATTAGTTTTTATATTTTCACATAGTTTCTAAATTTTTCCATTATTCTAGAAAATTTTGTCATTTTCCAAAATTCAATGTCAACTGTTTTGTAAGGAATTTCATTTAAATAACTTTTATTAAGACTTTTTTATAGCTATAGGGAGATAGATATAAATAATTTATATTTAAAAAAGGTACAATTCTATTGATTATTTTAGGGTATTCTTATCTCTCTCTCTCCTTTTCTCTCTCTTTTCTCCCTCTCTCTCTAATTTGTATATTTTGAATATTTTCCACACATTTTTTAACTTTTTTATTCGTTTTATTATTTGGACCACTTTCTATAAATGAAACTCTAATTCACCCCACATGTCAAGTATACGCAACTACTTATATTCCACACTAAACAATATTTTTTTAACCACCCCGTATAACTATAATTTCACTGCACCTTATATTTAGATCATCCTGTGTATGCAACTGGTTCTAACATTGTTTGAATCCTCCGTTCTATAAATCAAATAGACTTACTGCATATACTTATTTAACAATTTGTTTAGCGTTTTTTGATACACTCTGTATACCTATAGTTTTACGTTACTCTTCTTTCAACACTTAGTATACGCAACTACTTATGTACCACCCAATACAACATTTTTGAACCATATCGTATAACTTTACTTCTATGCCACTTTATGTTTCAACCATCCTATATATGCAACGGGCGTTTTTGAATAATCACTGAGCATCTGAGCATATATAAAAAAAAACGTGTCGACGAATTGATAACCTCCTACTTTTTGGAAGACGGTTAAAAATAAACTACAAAAAGTCAACTTTTGAGACTTGCATTATTTATAAAACAATTTCGACAACTTTCTGAGATGACGCACGTAGATACAATTATTATACATATTGTTTAGAACTCAACTACAAAGAAGAGGTCATTTCCCCATTTTGCTTTAATTTCTGCTATTTCGTTCGAACTATATCTCAACTATTACGCAACAACGTTTTTACAAATTATACCAGTCTGGGATTTAAATTTGAGCACAGTTATCATTCAGCTTGTCTTGTTTCCTTAATAACTGTTGATTAGTCGTTCAGCATTCATAATTTGCGGTCGGTATTTTAAAAGTGTTTATATTATGTTACGGTATCACAAAGAAACATGTGTCTGACGAATGTGTTCATTAATTACAAATCAATATATTAATAGAGGTTGACAGGCGCCTTTTGACGATGGTGATAAATCATAGATTTGTATAGGCAATAGAAAGTAGCTGTTGTTTCTTTCATTGTGAATAAAAAACATTTTTATCGGGTATTATTTAAGTACAAATGTACGAAGAAATACCATCTTCGAAAATCCGAAAAAAACATATATTCGATAATTATAATAATTTTTTAAATTTATAACCGTTAATGTGTTGTAAAACTAGTGCTAAATACAAATCGAGAGTGCGACATACAGAGTGGCAAGTAAACAAAATCAAGGGCTATATTTGAGAAACGAAGAACGACAAGAAAAATTCTTCAAACTGCTTCTATTATAGAGAGGGAACTGAAATGATGTATTAATTAATCCGTCTTGACTTACACTTTTCCCCCCGTTACCTCAACTCAGTAATGTTAAATGTTAAAATATGTTAAATGGCAACACCTCATGATAATGCTTTCAATTATTCTTTGTTTAATTAAGAGAAATTTAATTAAAATGTATTATTTTATTCTCAATTAGTTTATTATTGTAATAAATGCTGAAAATGATTTTTGTTATTTGAGACACAATAATGTAGCCTATCTTGACGAGTACATTTACAAATGTTTTATCGGAAATATTTCCACTTCTTCAATTATCCGTTCTTGCAGTTCCTCTACTGACCCTAATGCATTTTAAAAACAACAGGTTTTAGGTGATCCCACAGAAACAAAATCGAATAGTGTTAGAACCGGGGATCTAGGTGGTCTTTGGATTGATCCTTTTCTTCCAATCCGCTGATTGGGAAAGTGATCGTCTAACCATTGCCCAACCGGGACTACATAATGATGAAGTGTACTACTATATTGCTGGAAATCTTCGTTTTAAGATGTATTTCCTTTTAACTCGATCTGGTCATCTAATTCGTGAATATAAGAGGCTCGATAGGCGTATCCAACATGTCAGCATTAAATTTCCCTGCATAAATAATTGGCTGATAAGAGCGTCTCCCAGCCCAATAGTTAATTGTTTGAGGGTACTTCGTATGACTTTCTCCAAATTTGTGTGGGTTTCGATCGGCATAATGACGGCAGTTTTTTTTATTAACGCATTCATTTTACTGAAAATTGCACGTAATAATGCAATTATCTTGCCTTATCTAGGTTCTCCAATATTTCTGTCAGTGATAATTTCACAGAAATCAATTCTTTTGTTAGAGCTTCACAAGATTCATGAAGGATTTGTGTTTTGGACTTCCGGCTTAGATGGCGAGGCTGCCGCACGTGTGAGTGTGTTAGTGTCAGGAAAATTTAAAATATTAATATATGCTAAAGGGTGTTCCAATTTGAGGCTAATTTTTAAATTTTTAATAAAATACACAAATTATTTGAGAATGATCAAATCTTTTATTTCAAATGATAGTACAATTGTTTCGGTTTAATATTGGAAAACAATATCTTGTAAGTTGATCACCTGCTGCTGTACGACAAGCTTCTAATCTTTTGCCAAATTTTCGATAGGTAACTTTCTGGCATAACTGCGGTTCAATTACTTGAAAACAGTCAATAATGTTCTAATTTAGGTCATCAATTGTTTGTGGATCGTTGGAATATACCTTTTTTTTTCAAATAGCTCTTTAAGAAAAAATCTAGTACGCAATATTTAGGGGGCCAATTAATATTTCCTATTCGAGCAAATTTCTGTTTCAAAAGATCGATTGTTTCTGCAGCTGAATGATATGTTGCACCGTCCTGTTGGAACCACATAATCTGCACATCAATATGCTTTAATTCTTCCCACAAAAAGTTAGTAAGCATCGTTCGATATCGATCACCATTCACAGTAACAGCATTTCCATTGTCATCTTCAAAAAAGTATGGACCAGTCACTCCACCAGCCCAAAAATCACACCAAACAGTTACTTTTTGTGGATGCATCGGTCTTTCCATTATTTCTCGTGGAATTGCTTCTCCCCAGATTCGACAATTTTGCTTGTTAACAAATCCACCCAATTCAAAATGTGCTTCATCGCTGAAGATGATTTTGTTGAAAAAAATCACATTTTCAAGCTTCTGTTGTATATCTCAATTAACGAATTGACGACGTAAACCAAAGTATGTTGGCTTTATTTCTTGCGTTATCTGAATCTGGTAAGCCTTTAAATGAAGATCTTTGTGCAAAATTCTGAAAAAACTGATTTTTGGAATGTTCAATTGCTGTGCACGATGACGAATTGATGTTTTTGGTTCTTCAACAACACTAGCAGTAACAATTGCAATATTTTCTTCTGAACGTCCACTACGATGATATGTTCTGCTTTTTCATCTTTTAGTGAACAAATTTTTGAACAATTTTTCCAATGGTAACATTTGACGGAAATTTTCTCTTCCATATTCTATACGAAATTTTCTTCCAACTTCTGCACAACTTTCACCAAATTTAAAATAATTTTTAATAATAAGCACGTCTTGCTCAATCGTATATGTCCATTTTTAGAAAACCGGAATATTCCTACTTGTCATCTGTCAAATAACATATGATATTCTAGTACAAAAAATATAAATGGCGGCAAATTTAAAAATTAACCTCAAATTGCCCCTTTATAAGATTTTTCTAGTTTATATCCCCCGAAGACACTGATAAAGTGATCAAGACGCTCAGGAAGTGATTGGTTTGTGTTAGTATTAGTGAAAAAGCCGGATGTTCAAGGCTGCCTTGCCTTGTATATATAGTTTGTAAATTATTCAACTTGAGAATCTTCCTTATTATAGATTCGCTTGATACTACTGTTGCTATTGCTACTTGACTCAACGAGGTTGAATTGATTTCATATTGACTCAATATTTCAACTTATGCGTATTGCTTCGTCAAGTAATCCACAGCAACAACAGAACAGCAATGTCAGGGTTGACACCTCTTTGGGGTATGTGTACATATCGGATCTTTAATGTTTTGTAAATTTTGTTCAAATTTTTAATCTAGTAATTTTTCACAAACTCTAATCGTGGCGCTTTATAGTAATAGAAATTCACCAGATCTTAAACACAATCGCATATTTATATCTACTAGTGGTCGCCCAGTGGTCGAAATTCGACCCTATTTCATAAAATTTTAAAAGTATATTTTTAAATGAAACAGAGTTGTGGAGAAATCGGAGCTGTTTATCAATTTCACACGACAAAATTATTGAAATCTTTAAAAATCTCTCAAAATACTTAAGAAACCTGAATTGCCAGAGACCACATTATCACGATTGATTGTTTGTTAAAATATACAGGTGGTCTCTCATAACATTTGGTGAGGAAGATAATAGTTTGAGAAATTTTTCGTCGAGAAAAAAAGAGAAAACCATTTGTAAGTTCCGAAATGTTGTGTAAATATCAATGTAGTTCGCATATAGATATCAAAAATAAGTTGCTTGCATATACTTCAAAAATATCGCACAAAAATTGTCGGATACATATTCTGTGTTTCATTTCAAATACCAAAATTCGCTTGCTCCACTTCTTTGTCAGAAATTTTATTTATTTTGTTAAAACATTATCTAATAGTTCAAATACAAATACAAACATAATATTTAGATCGGATTTGGGGGGTTCAGATATCTGTCATTTCGTGTCATTTGTTTTTGTATTCATTAGAATTCTCATATTTGACATATTTAATCTATAATAATTTTGTGTTTGATATGTTGCATATTTCCTATGTTTTTTACCTTTTGCTGGAAAAGTAAACTGAAAATCATCTTTCACGAACAAATTTTATATAGCAACAACGACTTGCATACGAAAATTCTGGAAAAATACAATATTCAGTTATTTAATTTACAGTGACATGTTTTGACAATTTTAACGTTTTTGATATTTTTGATATTGCATTCGCAAGGAATAAATTTTATATTGGAGAAACATCGAGACCAACAATTTGAAAAATCGATAATTTGTAAACATGCATGGGACCTAGGCTATAAAATAGAATTTGACAATTCAACTATATTTCATAAAGCCAAAATTTTTAACTCATATTGACAAATCTAATGAAATAGAAAGAAAATAAAACTGTAATCAAATATCGGTATTCGAATTTTTTTTGACAAATGAATGACTCCCCAAATTTTGAGCTGGAACCACTCCTGGCAAAATATTTGATATAATAATTGGAAGATTATTCTTTGCAACCTAAAAGTTTTCGTCATTTGCGGTTTCAATCAAGTTCAGGAATATTAAAGAAAAGAGAGGACCAACAACCATAGGAGCATTTAAATATTTGATACATTCTCTATTGTCCGCTGTCTGACAATTTTTTGCACAACAAGTTCGAGAAGGTTGTGATAATAATGTATTAATCAAATAATCAAATTCACATTTAAAACAAAATATTTAATATGAAAGTTACTGCAACGCGTCCGAAAAATTCATAGTGATCTACTACATTGACTATTTTACCAGGAAACAATAACAACGCTTGCAATGCTTCTTCCAGAAGTACATGCTCTAAGAATATAACAGTATCTAACGATCGCTCCCTCCATATATAATTACTTAATGTTTTGAGATTTGACCGTCTGGCGGTGGCGGCACTGTCAGTTGTTTGGTGTTGACAGTATGGACGTAAATAATGAATTTTTATTATATTTTATTTAATGAATATTATAAATTAATATTAGCATTCTGCACTGAAGGTCGTCAGTAGCTACTAAACAAAACAAAAATGAAGAAAATCTGTTGAGAGACAGAGGAGAAAATGGTACCTAATAGTTTTGTCTTTGCTTATTTATATATAGATGTGATTCCGAAATAATTGCTGATGCGAACTCTGAATATTTTAACTGCTCATTGGAATTTTCACTCCTCACTTCTTTTCTCTGTCATGGAGACGATTCAGCTCCAAGTCTCAAGTCATTGTCAATCACTATGTTTCAATAATGAGTTATTTTTTGGATGTTCGCTTAGAAAGACAATTTGTTATACCCAACACGCTGCCAAAGATAGATGGCCGATTACAAATTATAATTGCCTGACCATTTGTTTAGGTCTGTAGGAAGACTCCGGCTAGTAATTTCTGATATAAAAAAATTACTTTCCATTTCAGAAACTTTAGTTTAAAATTTAATTCTTTTTGTTTATTTGATTTTTGTTTCTTGACATAATTATTATATAATCTACCTTGAACTTTGAAACATCTGCTCTTTTAAATCACCAGTTAATGGTATTTCATTTAAAGAAATATTGATGACTTCATAAATATTCATATACTGCAAAACGAGTAGGTTTTACTATATTTTTCACACAGAGTGAAAAATAAACATTTGGTGCTAAGGCACAAATTTAGTGTTTATCCATGTGGGTCATAGCTTTTCCAGTAGTAGTCGTGGGAAGAAATTAATTTTTCCTCATGTTTTGAACATAATAAAATTTTTCCAAATAATACTGAACAAAGATATACATTTACAAAATATCCTTTAAGTAATAAGCAGTTCATAAAGAAATGCTATAAAATATTGAGGTATAATATACGTCACACATCACATGTAAAAGTATCTTGGAACAAGTTGATGTTAAGCCGGAAATATTATGTAAAACGAAGTAATATGGTAGCGTTAGTTTCGGCTTTTTTTATGAATCATCACATTTAAAAGTCACTTCCCGGATACAATCAAATAGTGTTGGTTTAAATTTTAGGGTGGTCGATATGGTTCCGTAAGCACTAAGTAAAAGGGTTCTTATATGATTTTTAAATAATTAATCTAAACATAATATGACACTGAGCCTAACAGATTTATTACACCAGCATAGTAATTCCCTTCTACAAATCACATATAATACATGTTGATTTATCTTCTACAATTTTTATTATGTAGTTTATTTTACTTCAAGAGAATACATCATGAGTTTAGTGGCGTTATTTTGACAAAACATTCACCAGTATGGCACACGACATCATGAGTATTTACATGAAATACTAGCCGTTACCCTCGGTGTCACCCGCGTATGGAATGCAGAATTCTTTGCAAAAAAAACTTATGAAACATATGGGCTATCTAATATAACAATTTTTTCTAACTTTGTTGAACCACCTTACATAACCATAAATATGCCAATCCCGAATATATTTCACCGGAACTGCAAGCACTTATGGGCCATCATATATAACAATTCTATTTAACATTTTTTGGAACCACCTTGTATAACTGTAACTCTGCCCATCTTGTATAAGCTACTGTATATTTGTCATCCAATATAACATTTTTAAATTATCTAATTATTATTCTATTCCACCTTATACGGTATATAAGAATTATTTCTGATCTTATCTATGCTATTGCTTATGGACTACGCTAAATTACCATTTTTCTGACACTTTTTAACCGCCCTGGCAAATATAATTTGCCTCCTCCTTATATGCCAACCACTTATTACATACAACTTTTTTTAACATTGTTTTAATCACACTGTATAACTATAATTTTACTTCGCTGCATGTTTCAAATATTGTTTATATGCAACAGCTCATATTCTATTGTAGAAAATTTTTTGTACCACCCTGTATAAATATAAATCCATCACTTCCTAATAAATTTCACCAAAACTGCAACAATGAGCTACGCTATTACCTCATAATTTTTGAAGCACAGTATAAAATATAATTTCTCTCCACACTTCATTTACAACTTTTTCAAACCTCGTTTGAATCATAATCATACAACTTCATTTTGCCCCATAATTCAGGTACTCCAAAGTTTTTCTAATTTTTTTACCCACACTGTATAATTATTGTTCTACTCCACGCTATATTTCAACAACTTTGTATATGCAACTATTTATGGGCCACCCTATATACCATTTTTTCACCACCCTGTATACTTAGAATTCTAGTCCACCCAATGTTTTATTTATCCGGTATATGAAACAGGTTGTAGATCATAACATTTTTATAATATTTTTTAAACCCACTGTAGATGTAGCAGTAATTATACTCTGCTACATATTTCAACCATCCTATAATAAACTACTTGTGATAATAAAACAAATTTTTAACTACCCTATAAACTACAATTCCGCTACATCTTATGTTGCAACCACCCTGTATAAACAACTACTTCTAACATTTTTTTCAACCCATTTCATAACTATAATAATAGCTCAAGAAAATTCAAATAAATCTGTATAAATCTATTTTACCCTTATCTCACCCACATTTATATGCAACTACTTATGTCCCTAACAATATAACATTTTGTTATCCGCCCTTATAAATATAACTCATTTCCACCCGTTTTTCAACCACCGGGTATATACAACTGTTTATGGTCCACTCAATATATCTTTTTTGAGCCTCCCCGTATAACTTCCCCCTTATTTCAATCACATTGTATAGATGCAACTACTTACATGCCACCTAATATACCTTTTCTTCAAGATTTTTTAAATCTCTTTAATTATACCTATCCTATATATGGAACACCCTGTAATATTACACTTGATATGTCAGTTGGATTTTTTTTTTAATCGGAACGTGTTACATTGGCACATTCCGAATTTTGAATAAAAGCAAGTATCTAAAATTTGCTGCATGCGGTGGAACCAATTTACTAATTGTGTATGTATTACCGAACATGGTAGTAGATTTTTCTCTATATCTACCGTTTCTGTCAATGTAGAGAGATAAAATGTACACCCGATTTTAAGTCAAACTATAACCTTTGGAAAAAAAAAAAGGTTTCAGCAAAATCACTTCAGTAGTTCTTACGTGATGAGGTAACAAACAAACAGACAACTACAATTGTATAATAGTATGTAGATTAAACGACATCAAAAATAAATAGCAAGCCCCAAAATTTACTTTTGAATTAAACAAAATAACAAACCGCATTGCTTAAAGTATTAATAATAAAATCTCTCTCAATTTAACTGCAATCATCCAAATGTACTAAATAACAGAGCCATAATTAAAGTATTAATAAAAAATCTTTCACAATTTAACTGTAATCATCTAAATGCACTAAATAACAGAGTCATACCACATTCGGTATAGTTGCGTCCTCTATACTGCTGCAGAAGAACACCTAAAGATAAACAAGTGGTGGTAACTTATCAAGAAAATATACCGGCACCATGAACAGTTATATCCTGTAGTCTTAAACCATGTATATTGCTATGGATGTTTCACCCTGTAACCTTCCACGCTGTATATAGCTTCAGATTTTTTCCTCCGTATACCTACACCCTGTATAATGTAAACCTTGTAAAAATCAACAACAAAACTTGACTGTCTTGGCCCGGCTAAATTATGTCCCGATCCCGTCAGAATATTGGCTTGACTCAACACGTTCCTACTTGGTCCGTTGTCCTACTTGCTTTGTCGTGATATTTGTTCTGTCGAAGATGGGTAGCACCATCTATTTTAATTCACGTACAGCAAAGCGACTATTTTGCAGATAGATACATTTCTCAAACTAACTGTCGAGCGATGCTGTTCATCGCATAAATGGTTCAATCACTGGTTTCTCAATAAGATCATAATCCAAATCTTGTGTTTTTATATATCAATAAAATCAATGATTACGACTTGAAGTGTTAATAGTGTCTAAACTATTTGATTATTATTCGTTTATTGAATGATATTGTTGCACCCGTCCTGACCTTGATAGTGTGTTCATTTAGGGTTCTAGGTCGACAGTATCTGCAGTCAACTTAGACAACAACCAGTTTGGCTAATGCTTCTATCAGACATCATCTGATTTTCGCCTGAACCAGGGTGTATTAAACACCTTGGCCTGAACTGACCAAATTGCCCAATCAATCAACCAAATCAGGTCATGTATAGGACCACGTAAATCCTGATTAGCAAAAATATCAGACATCGCAACAATCATAAAGAGATGTTTAAATTTAATATTGTTTTGGTAAAACATACATGCTATAGTAAGGAGTAAATGATTAAAATTTGGTAAAGTTGACTATTTTTTCATGTAAACTTTCTTATCAATTAATACTGTAATTTTTTTTGCATTTTTGTTTGATTTACCAAAAAAAACAAACTGTTTGCTAGGATCCAAAATCAATGAAAAAACGATAGAAACCGCGGTGGACAAACACATTATTAACAATCTTAATAAAAAATCTAAACACATTCTAGGTGTTGCGATTTCTTTATCAGTGAGTACATTTCATTAAAAAACATCATAAGCAATAAGCAATGAACATATCACGCAACATATTTATATAAATACCGCCGAATGAGAAGCAAAAAGATTTGATTTTTGCTGATTTGTAGAAAAGATTTGCAATGAATCAATTGTGTGTTTAACATTAACAAAGGTTTTTTTATAAATTTCAAATCCTCATGAGAGTCATAACGAATTAAGCGTACTTGGAATTAATCTATTACTACAAAGTAAGGAAAATAAGTACAAGTTTAAACGAACCTTCCGTTAAGGAAAAGGTGATATCAATGCCGTCGGTTGTTGAAGGTATCTCTATTTTTACATCTCGAACGTTAATGAGTTTTCTGACGATATGTAGCCTGACATTCGACTTAAAAATATCTCCCCATAATATTGAAAGAGTAATTTTCTCGTTTTATAATTACAGCAATTTTCTATACTTGATAATTACTTTGCGTTTGAAGGTTTAAACTTCATTTGTTAACTGGGATTCCAGCGATTCCATTGCGGTGTCGCAACCGACAATTCAATTCAATTAATAAATGAAAGACAGTCATTATTCATTTTAGGTTTGATCACCTATGTTAAGCTCACGGTTGAAGTCAACCTGAAAATTGTTACTGATTTACAATGGAGATTTTTTTTACAACAAATTCTGTTAGTCTAAGGCCGGTATTACATTGTCAAAGATATTTGATAAAATCTTTTATAAAATATTTGATCAAATATTTGATATGAATGTCAGAACAAATAAATGACATAATATTTGATCAAATATTGTCTATTGTTTGTGCTACTGTGGTGTATTTTAATAGTTACAGTTTCAGTTATTTAAAAAAGTAAAAATAATGGGCGCCTAGTAAGGGATAGTTTATAAGTAGTGAACTTATTAAAAGAGCTGAGACAAAAGGCAATAATTGCAAAAGTTTTATTTTTGAATGGATAAGGCCACATTGTAGATGTCTATACGATAATTGCCTCTTTTAATTGCTAAATAAATACACAAATGAAAAAATTGTATAATATAGAGGGTCCACCTACATCATTTTAAACGAGTACAACACTGCGCTCCATTATCTATATAGATCTGTGATGATTTATAGCTCACTATTTAATAACATATAAAATTGCTTTAATTTTTCCGGTTTATTTATTAACTTTTCAATCCGCCGGGTTTTCTTTAACAGTGTTTGTACGTCCACACAATGGTACTAACAATTTTCATTGTAGGCAATTAACCTATTGTTTCTAATTTTATATAACCTTAAACAAAATCAACAGTATTCATACTCAAATAATAAAATATTTGCAGTACAATTCATAATAAACTTCGCAGGCGCAAATTTTCATTTTCACTGACAATTAACTTCAAAAATATTTTATCAAATATAGGACGACGCTTGTAAATGTGATCAAAGATATATGTTAAACAAATATTTTATCAAAGATTAGGTATTATATTATAAAATATCTTTGACAAAGATGTTTTATCAAATATATTTGTTCAAACATTTGACAATGTAATAGCAGCCTTAGAAAGGGTAGAAATTGTACTATTTGTGTGTTTTGTGTTCACATACAGTGTGAACGTAAAGTATGGAATAAACTAATTTTTCAATGAACAAACCTTTTTCAGGAAAAATCCTAAGGCTAGTGAAGTTTTGATTTTAGTTTAATGTATTTTCACAGGGTAGTTAAATATACTAAACTATCTGCCAGTAACGGTGATATTGACATTTTTTAAATGGGAAACCCTGTATATTTTACTTTTTGAGTTGTACATTTCCAGGCGATTCCAAAATCCTATTACGCTTATATTAGATAATTAATATTAAGTTTGGTCATTAATAGCTACTGAACAAAACAAAAATGAAGAAAAGCGGTTGAGGGACAGAGGAGAAAATGGTATCGAACCGTTTTGTCTTTGCCTATTCATATATAGATTAAGAACTAACTTACGCATTAAGATTAATACTTGAATGTAACAAAATAGTGATAAATATTTTGACGTTCACAATGAGAGCGCTAGTTACGTATATTATCCCGAAATGAATATCGACATCCAGGAGTTTCAGGAAAATCTAGCTCACAGAAACTCCAAATCGGGAGTCGTACTGTGTGTAACGCCGTTTCCCTGTTAATCCTAGGATAGAAATCACACCAAAAAATTCGTAGGTTTACTAAAACCTGACATAGAAATTACTATACTAACTTGTCGAGATTTTTCAATCCATTGAACGCAAGACAATATATTGTTTCCAGTCGAGAACCTTCATCAACTGATTGAATTAGCGAATAATTATTTATGTATATAGTACATATGACTGAATTATTTTGTTACGGAATGAATTTCGACATCCAGGAGTTTCAGGAAAATCTAGCTCACAGAAACAATATATTGCCTTGTCTTCAATGGATTGAATACTCTCGAAAAGAGTATAGTTAGTATGCTAGTTACGTGATTAACAGATAGTCTTTGTAATTGTATTTTTTTGAGGTTGCGGTTTTATGTGGAAATTTTTAAATTATTTTTGATTAACATTACGGAATTTTCTATCATTTCTAAATCCAAATATTTGAGAAACGGTACACAATCTTGAATTTTATAAGGAATACCTTTCTGGTGTAAAATTGAATGGATAACAATTAGTTGACCTAAAAGCATAACCTCAAAAATACAAGTATTCTCTATTATATAATTACACCCTCTTGAGTGTCAGATATAACAATGCAGTGTTCGGATCTGCCAGCTTTAAAAACATTGCCAACAAATTCATTACAATGGAGCCAATTAGTTTCCTAGTAATTGTCAAAAATGTGTTTAAAATAACGTTCTGTAACACTTGTGTCTAGAAAACAGAGGCAGTTACGAATAATGTTTAGTGAGTAAACCCCACTTAATTTTCGTTATTCTACCTGTTATTTTTATGAAACACCCTGTATATCAGTTAATAAGAATGACACAAAGAAAAACAGCGAGAGACGGGAAGAATATTTCGTATGAAGCTTTCGCTACCATCGATCAGTCTCAAATGACTATTTTGTGAAATGTATTTATCTGTGTTCAAGTACCTAAAGAGAGATGCGTAGTGGCGCACTCTAACTGTTGGTTTAGTCAACAGAGTAACCTGGCATTAGCATTAGAACTATTAGTCTATGAACCAACCGAACGTTCAGTTGGTAGCAAAGAAACCTGTGCGAAGAAGAAGTAGGGAATTAATAATGTAGAAGAGAAGAGCAAATATGTCTTAGTGAAGCATAGTTTGTATATGGTAGTGTAATTTTAATGGTAGTTTGTTAGAGTTTGGTTTTCAACTAAGGTTATAAAGCATTTTGGGAATGTAGACCGTTGAAAGAAACAGTGTTAGCTAATACTTCGAGATAGTGAATCGTAGTATTAATTTAGTGAATTGTAAAAGTTTTGGAAGCAACGTTAGTAAAACGTTGCTACTTTAATTTGGATAACAGTTCGTTTAGTGCACAGCATTGTTCATGAAACATCTTCAATGTAGGACTATTGCTAGAAGAATTGTGATGAAAATCCATAAAGCTTGTGTAAGTAGAATTTTCTTGGAATTCAGAATTGCATCTGGCGTCAGTCGAGCATTATAGTTTTTGAACATTAGTGAAACGAGTGCAGTTGCAAAACTTCGTAAGGCACAAAAACTGTGTTGTATGGAGACATTTGTGATCGTTAAAACTGAATAAACTTTGTTATTACTGAAAGTTTTTATTGAATATACCCGCCTATACGAAGCGAGTAAATCGGTAGTTCCCCTGTGTCTTCATGGTCAGATTCGAGCCTGACTGAACACATACCTGGCTCTTTGGATTTATGGTCCTCAAGAGCTGAAAAACTGGCTCTTTGTATCCATGATCGGTATTCGAGCCGGATTGAATCAACAAAGGACCCTGTTGTATACATGGTCCTCAGTCGTACCGGATTTGAACTAGCAAAAGGTGAAATTACCTCTTCGTATTCAATCTGTATTTAATTCTTTGTAGTTTAGATTGGCAAAACATTAGGAACCCCAAGACTTAATATTATTTTTATTGACTAAATAGTATGAGAACTTAGGTTTTCGCGGCCAGCGTCATGGTTGATTCTGCTTTTTCCAGATTTGGACCGTGTCATTTGTTTTGGAACTAATTTATTTATATATCTTTACCAATATATAAACAAAGTTTTCCGACGTTTCGCCCACACTTATAAGGGGCTTTTTCATGGGTTCAAATGTTACTTACCTTACGGCGAACACATTCGTTCAGTATTTTTCTCACAAACACACTCTGAAACTTCACTTTATTAAACTTGTCACACTGAAGCAAGCCATTTACAATTTGTGCTTCAGTGGGACAAGTTTAATAAAATGGAGTTTCAAAGTGTATTTGTGAGAAAAAGAGTGAACGAATGTGTTCGCAGAAAGGTAAGTAACATTTTCTCACCCTTGAAAAAGCCCCTTATAAGTGTGGGCGAAACGTCGAAAAACTTTGCTTATATGTTGGTTGAGATATATAAATAAATTAATTCGAAAAAATGAAGTGGTCCAAATGCGGAAAAAGCAGAATCAGCTACTAAATAGTATGTTGAATTTAATGTAGTTTTCGCCTAGACCCTAGTTTCCAATCTTTAAGAGATTTCTGTGACTACTTATTATATCGCAACATGTTTGTATTCCAATCAACATCATTTCTGCTGTGGGTAACGAGATAAAAAGTGAAGATCTGCTTGGCACACGATAAATTGCTACACGGAAAAATTGTATGTTTTGAAACTGATCAGCGCAAATGTTTTGCGAAATTGCATTCCTTTCTGACCAGTATAATAATTTTTACTATCGCTGGATGTGTATGTTTACATACGGGTGATAAATAACTAAGATATCCCCTTAATGAAATTTACATGTAAAGATATAAATATATACTTTCTACTTTAATAAGTAATTGATGAGGTTATGTGATAAATTTATATCCAATCTAAATTATTCTTTACTTCAAGATCTGAAGAGTATCTATTAATGTAATGCCATTTTGAAGTACATTATACTTTCTTAACCGGCCTGTTTGTTGTATTTTTCCCTAAAATGTGTTAATTGGGGATATAAATGCAATGGATATTTTTATTTGTTCTAGTCAGTTCGGTATAGTTTTTAGTTTTATTTGAGTGTTGAGCTGAAAACGCATGTTTACAAAAAAATTTGAAAACTCGAGAAAATAGATCTGAATTAACTCCCGCATAAAAACAACTGTTCTCAGCAGTGCCGAAAAATTTGTTCCACGATTAAAGAAAAGCAAATAACAAATTACTGTGACTGGTTATTTTAATGCAGCAGAAACGCATAAAATCGCTGTTTTTGTTATCGAAAAACCGTCTAAACCACCTGCATTGAAGCTTTTTCCTGTATTTTACGGGATCTTGAGCACAGACCTGCTTAAAGAAAAAATAGCTACAAAAAATTAACCGACCTCAGGTCATAATATCAAAAATGATAGTAAAATGTAAAAAGTAATTTGGATATTCTATAAATTTGGGTTTGAAATTGTTTTTTTAGCAATTTTTAGTGGTATATGCAACGGCATAATTGGATGGATTTTTCAACTCTGTTTAACTTTGTTTCACAATTTTTGATATTGTGAAAATTACAGAATTAGACAAAATTCATTTTTTGACGAACTTCGTATCCCTTTGAAAAAATACCCATGAAGATTTCATCTTATGTTTCAGACCACTCATATCTTAATAATGAGAGTTAAAGTATATATTTTTTAAATAGAAATATTTTAATCCTGGGTTACAGAACTTCACGCATAAATTCAAGGTTTCATAAAAAATGTGAGTACATATGGGTGATTCTCAGCTAACTGATTTTTTATGTTTTTATGTCTAGTACTTTATTTATTATTCATCATGATTTTTTTTGATAGAAAATTATAAATATGATAAATTTGATAGTATTTTATCGCCGACATTATATATTAAAGCATAGGTATTCATGGATCATGAAAAACTTACAGAAATATACCCAAAATGTCAATACCGTGATTTAAAAAAATGTTAATTTGTAAAAATCATATTACCTGAGAATCGCCCATATATCCAAATAATCGGACATATGTCCAAATATTTGGATAGTTTCGAAAAATCGGATAATCCAATCATCCTCTATATGCGACTGCTTATGTGTTACTTAGGAGTGCCATCTGTACTATAATAGATATATAGTACCTTACTATATTTTAGCCAATTAATATATAAAAATAACATAGTACGAAATGTACCTACTATATTTTCATTATTAATTCAAATGTTGCGGTTTTATTAATAACTTTAAGCTACAACACATCCACGGCGGGTTTAGAATTTTAGAACGAAATTATAGACTTTGATTTGTTCTGTTTGCCACATGTTTAGTTGTCAACTTGTCATAGCAATAAATGTTGTTATTAATTTGTGGATAAACGTTGCTTGTTTTCCGAGGTTTTGTAAGATTGTTTTTAAAATACCTATATGGAAAGTAACGATAATTCTGTTATACTTCCCAAGAAAAAGTGTTTCAAAAGGACACATAAATGTTTAACTAATACATTTAAAATTGTCGACATGTTTCCATCCATTCCTACAACTTACAGCATCTATTAATTTAATTAAAAGTTAATTGTTAATCTATTGTAATATGGTATGCATTGCTGAGATTCCTGTAATTATTTTAAAAATAACACGGGTCAACATGAAATTTGACTTTGATTGCAAAGCATTAAATTTCGGTAGTTTAGGTCGTAATAAGACGGAAAAAAAATATATGGCATGAAAAACTTTGCTTTTGTGCTTAGAAGATTGATTGAACGAAATTTTTAAAAATCTCGGATTTTAATTTTTGATTGAAAATAAAACTATTGAAATAAAAATGTTTATTATTTTTATTAAGTTTTACTATCAAATTAGCTTACAGAAAAGTGCACACTTTTACTTTTTCTTTTATGTTCATAGCTACTTTCTCTCAATAAACCCCAAATATAGTCGCCCATCATGTTTTCATTGTATTGGCCTTGATAGCGTTGTTCAAAATTCATGATGTCCTGATGGAAACGTTCTCCTTGCTCTTCGGAATAGGCTCCCATATTGTTTTTAAATTTATTTTTAATGACATCCTGCAGCCCATGGCCTTAAAATTTGTAAGCATATCCTCAACCAACTTTTCGTAGTTTTCAGCTTTATTATTTCCTAAAAATCCAGAAACTACTGCTTTAAAACTGTTCCAACTTGCTTTTTGAGTACGATTCAGCAACGTTGGAAATTTTTCATCGGCGAAAATCTGTCTTATTTGCGGACCAACAAAAACCCCAGCTTTAACCTTTGCTTCCGATAACTTCGGAAAAATTTTTTTTAGTATCCAAAAGCTTCTGAAGTTTCATCCAGTTTTTTAACAAATTGTTTCATCAACCCTAACTTAATGTGCAAAGGCGACATTAACACTTCAACAATCGGCTCAAATTTGACGTTCTGTTTTCCGACACACAATTCTGTTCTTACAGGCCATGACCGTTGAATATAGTGTTTAGAATCCGCTCTGCTATCCCACAAGCACAAATAACACGCATACTTTGTATATCCACCCTGTAGCCCCATTTTAAAATCTCCAATCAGCTCCCAGTTATACTCACGATGCTTTACAGATTCAAGCAAAATTTTGACACTTTCATAATTTTCTTTAAGATGTACTGAGTGAGCAATTGGAAGAGACGGAAATTTATTTCCGTTGTGCAATAGAACTGCTTTTAAACTTTTTGTAGAGCTGTCAATGAATAAACGCCATTCGCTAGGGACACAGCGTATGCCAATTGCTTCAAACATACATTTAATGTCATTACAAAAACAAAGTCCATCTTCCTTCGTGAAAAACGTTGCAAACATTTCATGCCTAGTCCGCTGATCCGTGATCTTAACATCATCAAGCAAATTCCACTGTTTTAACCGAGAGCCTAGAAGCTCTGCTTTATTTTTTGGCAAATTTAAATCTCTAATTAGATCGTTAAAATCTTCTGAAGTAATGAGATAGTGTTTTGGTTGTTCAGGTGTAGGCAAAAACTCCTTATCGGAATTACTTTTATAAGAACTAAAAGATGAGCTACTTTTCTGCGATAATTTTTTTGGTGGCTCAGGTACTGGTCGTGTCAGGTCGTGAGCAGTTGGAGCAGAAGAAGATTCGAGGTCAGGATATTCAATAGGTTTTGCATTTTTACCTCTACGTCTTTTACTCGGATTCACCATACAAAAGTAGCAGTCAGTAATATGGTCTTTTGGTTCTCGCCAAATCCTTGGTATTGCAAATTTCATAGACCTTTTCTCACCTCGATACCAACCTAAAAATATAAAAATAAAAATTAATATGTCTATTATTTTGGATTCATCGCTTAATTAAATAAAAATTGCTTACCTTCCAAACACCTTTTACAATAACTACAAGCAATATGTGGAGCCCATGGCTTATCTTGATTCCGTACAGGACAGTCAAAATATGCTTCATAGGCTTCACAGAGAACGTGAGATGTCTTTAGTTCATATTTCACGTCTCGAACTTTAATAAATTGACCACATATAAAACAAAATGCATCAGCATCGTATTTGCACTTTCGTGACGACATTTTAAGTTATTCTGGGCTTGTAAATAACACCTGATGGTTGTTTATCACTCGGGTGCCATCTAGCGGCACAGTGTAAACGTTAATACCCCACTCTCACCGCGCGGTCTTTTTAAAAATATTAAAATCAATTAAAATTTATGAAAAAATTGAAAAATGAGTATTATTATTATAACTATCACAAAAGCAAACTTTATACCGAAAAAAGGTATTTTCTTTTCGTTTTTGTGCATAACTAACTGGAAAATAATAGTATAAACTTTAGGACAAAGAACGAAAATTTTTTTGTAGAGTCGTGTAATATAACTTTACTGGCTGGAATGTCTTCGATGGCACATTCCATAGAGAATATTCAAAAAATGTATGAATTAGATGTTGCGGTTTTAGTTCAATGCTGGTTCAATGCAAGTATATAATTGACGAAGGACCTTTAGCGGAACATCCAATAAACACGTGCCGTCACATAAACGAATCACCAAAAAAAAGTTATCACTAACCTTTAAGTCGAAGCTCTGGTGTTTTCTTGGTTCTTCTTTCTTCTGAGGCTAGCCCCGTATTAGCAGATACAGTTTCTTAGAGCTTCGTCTGGACAACACGTTACACAAAAAATAGCGACGTAATGTTCATTGATTGAGCATACAAAAAATGCGGGTTTAACAACAAATGATGCGCTTTTGTAAACACAAAAGAAACAAAATGAAAGCGGTTTAGCGGTCGTTACGAACGAAGCTAACTCGCGAAATCGTAACGCAAAAAACAACAATAAGCGTCGTCTCTTCGGACGGAATCAAAGCGACCGAAAAGTTCGGAGAACAAACACGAATCTCCCAAGCGTCCAAATAGCTAGGGATCCGACACACGAATGTCAATACTGTCTATATTTTTACACGCAAAAAAACACTTACAATTAGCATTAGCGCGACGGAATGTTTTAGAAAAGGTGCAGAAGTTTAAATATCAATGAAGTAATTCAATCAAATTGAACACAATACACTAAACAAATTGCGGGAACGCACCACTGGTTATAGCAAAAATTGTACTAATTTTCCTTAAATTTCCCAAAAGTACTATCTTTTCCCCTAAATTTCCCAAAAGTACTATTTTTTTCGTAAAAAAAGGAGGCAACCCGTAAACTTTTGTTTATAAATTTCGTAAACACTTTCTATAACTATAATTCTATTCCTGCCTGTATTACAACCATCAAATACATGCTACTCAATAGATCATGTCTTTTTCTGACATTTTTAAACCAACCTGTCTGTTTTTATATAAGAGGACAACTAGAGTCCCGGGCAATTTTACACAAATTGCCTTTACAATCAAAATAGCTGTTTACCTCCTCAATGGTTCAGAATTCAATTCTTATATTATTCATCATATATAACTAATTGCCGTTCTCATAGGTTGTTTCTTCTGATAAGATTCTTAACTAAATTCATAATAATCATGATTTAAAAGAAAAACTGAATTTACTATTTTATTCCCGACCATACAATGTATGGCATCACACTCCCTCTAAGGCACGCTATGAGTGCCTTTAGGGGAAAATTTACTAAACCCCAGATATCCTAGATATCAAAAGGGTTTAGCTCTGTGGGAGCCCTTGCCAGGTTTTCAGGCCCGTGGTTGGAGTCGTGGCGGCAGTTTCCCATGAATTGCCTGACCGTCCGGGCTGTCCCTAATAAGACGGCTTTTTGCATTTGTTTGTAAAGATGTTCGTCCAGACCGAGGTATTTTAGATTGTTTAATAGATGTTTTGGGACTAGTCCTGTCGTTGACATAACAATTGGTACAGTTCGTGTGTTGTTCGTGTTCCACTGAGTCTTTATTTGAAATTCCAAATCTCTATATTTGGTTATTTTCTCAGCCTGCTTGATATTTATATTATTGTTGTTAGGAATTGCTATGTCAATTAAAGTTGTTTTCCGAGAGACTTTATCTACCAAAACTATATCTGGTCTATTGTAAGCAACAGACGGATCGGTCAGTATCGTGCGGTCCCAGTACGGCTTGTAGTTGATATTTTCTAAAACAGATTCTGGTTTATATTTATAGTATGGTAATCTTACCGACTGTGATAATTCATGTTTCAGTGCTAGTTCCTGGTGAAGTATTTTTGCCACAGCATCGTGTCGTTCTTTGTATTCAGTTGCAGCGAACGCTTGACAACCTCCTGTGATATGCTGGATAGATTCGATGTTTGGCAACCGTACCTGCATGTATCGTTGTTAATAGAAGGGTCTTTAACGATGTACTTTAGGTAGTTCTTAGTTGGAATTACTTGATCTTGGATTGCCAATATAAAGCCTTCCGTTTCAGGGAACATATGACCAGAGATCAACCAGTAGTTTGACGCTGCACTGTCGACATAATCTTGGTTGACGTCATTTATATGTCTTCCATGAAGGGGCTTCTCTCTCCATTTCAGCAGTTTCTGATCTGTGGTCTGGTAGTGTAATTGGACATGTTGTTGTGTCAGTCGCAGTAGTGTTAAGTCATCAACCTGGCACATGACTCTATGTAAATCAGAAAAATCTGCGAGTTTCTGGAAATGACTACGAAAAATAGAAATTTGTTGATCTAATAGCTTACTTAGATCTGTCAATCCTCTTCCTCCTTCATACCGTGGCAAAGTTGTACGTTCGACAGAGCTCTTTGGGTGGTGATTTTGAGCTTTTGTTAGTAAAACTCGAACTTTTCGTTGTAATTGTTCTATGTCAGTCTTGCACCCATTAACTATACCGAAAGAGTAACTGAGCACTGAACACGCATAGGTATTTATTTTATTATTATTATAGAAATTCTAATCTACTTTTACAGGTGTTCACAGCGAAGAAGACGTAGGCTGTAAATTTCCTGGTGCTCCAGCGCACTCTTCAGTTGTTTTTTCAGACGAAGATCTCGGTCCGGGAACGGTAGCAACTTATTCTTGTGAGAGAGGTTTCGAACTATTGGGGCCATCTAGGAGGGTATGTGAAAATGGAACCTGGCTACCCGAGGGAATACCATTTTGCGGTAAGTCTTAGTATTTTGGTTAAACAAAAATATGTTTGATTTAATATTTAAGAGTCATATATATATATATATATATATATATATATATATATATATATATATATATATATATTGTTTAAGAGTCATATAGACAGTGATGGGCAAATGTGTGGAACCAAGCAAATATCTCTAAAATTATTAGAGATATCAAAATGAAATTTGTAAGGTGGATACTGCAGTAGATTGCCTATTTGTTTCTAAATTTTGTTACAATTTTGAACTTCCTGTTTTACCGGAAGTAATGTCGATTTTAAAATTTGCAATGAAACACCCTGTATAGTATTTTAGTTTCTGATGAAACATTTTATTGCGAATACAAAAATATCGGGTTTGATATTGTTTACTTCAATACCTACCGAGATATTAACAGAAAAGTAATTAATGGAAGGAAAATCTAATATCCATTAAAGAAATTCATAATCATAATTATTAACTAAATCTAAGTGATTTTCAAAACATCTGAACTTAACTAAACTTAATGTATTAGATGTTCAAACTGAGCACCGTTTACTTCTTGACAATAAGCAAGTCGGTTTTTAAATTCTCTAGTAACATTAGCTAATACTTCTGGTGTAATTCTCTGGATGTCTTAAATTGTTCTTGCAGCTAATTCTTTGGTCTATCAACATAAACCTTAGACTTTAAGTAACCCCACAGAAAATAGTCTAGTGGATTAAGGTCGGGACTTCGTGCAGGCCATTCATAAGTACCCCTTCTTCCAATCAATCTGTGATGAAATGTCCTATCTAAATGATCTCGAACAATGCGAGCGTAATGAGGTGGTGCTCCATCCTGCTGAAACCAGATATTATTTGGTAATTGTCCATTTACCTCCAATGCCGGAACAACTTGTGTCTCCAAGAGCTGTAAATAGCTATCTCCGTTTAAAGTTTCTTGTAGGAAGAAGGGTCCCACGATTCTGTTGTTACAAATGTCGGCCCAAACGTTCAATTTTTCGGGATGTTGTGTAGTAGCCTCTTGTACCCAATTAGGATTACTTTGCGACCAGTAGCGGCAGTTATGTCGATTAACCGTACCATTTTAACAAAATGTAGCCTCGTCTGAAAACACCACATTTTTTATAAAATGATTATCACGGTTACAAATAACCATCACGGTATAATGCCACCGAATGGCCAATAGAAATACAAATCCTTACCGAGCGGTTTGTTTATATCGGGCATAAATGAAATCTGAAGCGAGTTTAGCTACCATCGAATTTTTCCTTTCCTTAGTTACTTTTCTGTTAATATCTCGGTAGGTATTGAAATAAACAATATCAAACCCGATATTTTTGTATTCGCAATAAAATGTTTCATCAGAAAATAAAATAATATACAGGGTGTTTCATTGCAAATTTTAAAATTGACATTACTTCCGGTAAAACAGGAAGTTCAAATTTGTAAAAAAATTTGGAAATAAATAGACAATCTACTGTAGAGTCCACCTTCCGACTTCAGCTTTCGCGCGTCATCATATCCAAACAGAACACTCCATCAACTTCGACGACAGTTGGACTATCATATCTCTTAATTACCTTAGGGCGTCCACTATTGGCGAAGCTATAAAAATAGAGAAAAGACCCTTCGAGACGCGATGACAGCTCTCGCCTTCCTACAGCATGGACCTCTGTAATTGCCAAATTAAACAAACCAGACAGGCCTACCAACACCCAACCTGTCACAACAAAGCCCCTTCATCACGTGACATCCAATTCTTCTATAAATAAAAGAGCAGATTCAGATTATGTTCAGTTACCTAGTGACTCTTGGGGAGTAGGCAGATTGAGGCCCCGAGTTCGATCTAGACTCTGAAACTCTTTTTCACTTTTGTCTTTTAATAATGGCTCCAAGCAGGAGTCGAAACGTCGAGCATTTAATAAATTAAGACGCGGTTCTCACCCAGAACCTCGCCTAGTTCTTAGTGTAATAAATATTTTAAGGAATAACGGTCAAGTAAATATTAAAATCCTTATAATGTTTTTTAAAAATATTTATATTTTTGTCAAAAAAATGAAATTTCGCATCGATTTTTACAGTCACAAACAGACAATATTGTATTTAAAGCGCTTGTGAAGCTTCAGATGTAGATACTAAATAGACTATACAGGGTGTCTCTAAAATAAGGTTCCAAACTTCTGCTGTGTATAGAACACATTAAAATAAGCCAAAACGTCCCGATTAACATGTGCCCTAAAATGTACCCTTAATAACATGTGCTATTCACTTTTTCGACATGCAAATCCTTAGCGTTCTATTTAGGTTGGTGAAGGAGGTTTCCGGCCAGTATTTTTTTATGTCATTTTTACAATTTCCTCTACAGATTTATAAAACCTTAACAATTTTACGTAAAAAATATTATCTTTGCCGAAATTGATATTTCCAATGGTTTTCGAGTAAATTGAATTTGAAAATTACTCTGCTCTTTAAGTTAATAAAAATTACAAAAATATGTTTACATTGGCACATAAAAGACTGACTTTGCCACAACGCTTAACAATTTAAGCTATTGATAAACAGTCAATTAAGCTTTATAATAAGTAAAAGTGATAACTGAAAAAAAAACAGTTTTGTTTGAGGCCTTTTAAGGGCATTTGCGTTTTAGGGCACATGTTAGTAGGGACTTTTTGGCTTATTTTAATGAGTTTTATATACAGCAGAATTTTGAAACCCTATTTTAGAAACACACTTTATAGCTTTACTAATCACTTTAATAATTACAAACCACGTTTTTGGTAATTTACAATAAATCTGAAATACCTCGCAAGTTGACTAAAAAGATATTGTATTCGTTGTTTTTGCATTGTTTTTGTTTTGTTTATATTCGAAAGACTAGTTTGTAGTGCAATTTTCGTGAATTATTTATTTGTAACGGAAAATACTAGATTTTTACAAAAAGTGGTTTAAATCGTGCAATTTGGTGCAGTTTTTGTGTTGAACATACCTAATAATTTTCGAGTTTATTTATTATGTAAATAGGTACCTACATTTTTGGAATAACCGATGGATTTGAATTTGATAACTAATATGTTTTTGAATAATTTAGCGGTTAAAATAGATCCTTTTAAGTTACGTCATATCGAGTTATTTCTATATAATATGAAAATAAATTTTCGCTTTTAATTCTTAAAATAATTCTTTTAAACGCTTCTAGTTATTCGAACTAGAAACAGGAGCAGGCGGGGACGAGAATTAGGGAACCAACGACGAGCATGACTTTTAGGCACAAAATTATTAAAGAAACCATACAATAAAGAATCAACAAACAGCTTCTCGACAATTCGGATTTTTGGAAAGAACAATCTCTTATAATCCCAACACTAATGACTAAATTCATTTCGGATTCATTCGGCATGCGTTGAAACCGGAAAACAAATTCATTACGACGGCCCATCCGACATCCCAATTAAATATGGATAACCTGTCCATGACTTATGCTTCGACCTACTTGACGATGAGCGATTTAGAATCCGTTACATCGGGCTTACTTACTGGTTAAGGTTGTCGGTGACGAAGCGCAGCGACCACGCAAGTGAAATTCTCGAAAAGGAGGTCGACCGTCTTGCTCGGCCTAAGAATAATTTGCCCAAATTCACTTTTAACAATGTGCATTTTAAATGACACATCATCGAGGTGTGTTGGTTGTGCCCGCCATGCTTTTTGGTTTCGGTGAATCGGCCGTGAATTAAAATGGAATTCATCGTTTCCATTTAAATATATTTTTTTTGTGATGTTACTAAGAATAGAAAGCAGCACGTATGACAAATTCTTACTAATGCATATTCACAGTATTTAAATAATAATTTACGCATGGGAAAATTTTATTTGCATACCAAAAATTCTTCAGACTCAAAATTTTAACCACTTATGATAAAATTAAGTATGACGACTTATATGAGAAAAAACTTTTAATATCATCCGACATGTGAGGTGTAACAATTAAATTAACCATAGTTCGAAAAGTGTGTTTAGGTACCTAGTGAATAAAATTAAATTAAAAGTAAAATAAATTTTTTAAACAAGCTTTTGGACCGACTGAGATAGCTAGACAGCCGCACGTGTGTTTGTGTGTGTGTGTTAGTGTTAGGAAAATAAAATAGTTCTTCCACAGTCTCCATGAATTTGGAATTACAGCATCTAGAAACACCAGAGACCCTTAAAAAGTGATAAGGGCGCTCAGGAATTAATTTATCCGTCTTAGTTTTATTGAAAAAACCCAGAATGCCAAGGCGGGCCACTATGGGTCAAATAGCATTTTTTTAATGGAAACCTAATATCTTGAGAACAAATAGAGATATCGAAACAACTTTTTTTAAAATTGAACGTTAGGTTATGCAGATTAAGGGGAAAATATTTAGAATGTCATCATCCACTATTATCGGGGTGGAAATAACGGGTGAAATGGGGCAAATTTCAAAATTCAATATTTTTTGATTTTGTTTATGGTACGAGGGCTGCCTGTTATATTTCGGGATTGGACAACCCTAGGTTGCAATCTGACAACTGACAGTCTATCGTAAAGTTTGACATTTTTGAGGTTATAAGTACTCAGAACGTTTTGACATACGAGCGCTATGTGTTGTTTACAGTAACTTAAAGGATTCATCTCGGCCAAAAAAATGGTATTAAATCGTGAACATTTTCGTGCGATTGTTTTTTACAACTTTCTACGTGGATTAAGTCAGCAATAGTGCATGGATGAACTTAATTTAATTTTTGGCGATGAAACTCCATCAAGGACCACTGTTTATCGATGGTATGGTGAATTCAATCGAGGTCCTAGTTCACTCCAAGACGAATTTCGTGAAAGTCGTCCAAAAATAGTTGTTGTTCCAGAAACCATTGATGCTGTGCGTGAACTCATATTGCAAGATCGTCATGTGACCTATCGTGAGATAAAGTCAACCTTACACATTAGTGGGACCAGCATACATTCAATATTGCATAAACATTTGAATGTAAAAAAAATTGTTCGCGTTGGATCCCACACAATTTGTCAATAGTTCAAAAAAAGCTCGTGTCGATTGGTCGAAAAAAAAGCTCAAAAAATACGATCGCATGCTTCAAAACACGTTTATGACATAGTGACAGGTGATGAATCGTGGATTTACGCGTATGAGCCCGAAAGTAAACCGCAGTCGACTGTATGGGTGTTTCAAGATGAGCCGAATCCAACAAAAGTTGTTCGCGCACGAAGCACTTCCAAGCAAATGATCGCCTGTTTTTTCGAAAAACTGGACATGTCGCAACCGTATCACTAGAACAATACAGAACAGTCAATTCTGAGTGGTACACAACCATTTGTTTGCCAGTTGTCTTCCAAGAAATGAGGGAAACCAACCGCCACGACGATGCGAGCTCTCACACATCGGCTCAAACAACTGCATTTTTGACCACTGAAAACATCGATTTTGATGACTTATCCGCCGTATAGTCCTGACTTGTCACCAAATGACTTCTTTTTATTCCCGTACGTAAAAAACAAACTGAGAGGTCAACGTTTTTCGACACCTGAAGAAGCGGTTGCTGCGTTTAGAATGCATGTTTTGGAGATACCTCAATCAGAGTGGAAAAAGTGCTTCGACAATTGGTTCAAACGCATGCAAAAGTGTATGGATATTCATGGGGAATATTTTGAAAAACAATAAAGCGATTTTCGATGATTAATATTTGTTTTCGTTCTCTAATCCCGAGATATAAAAGGCAGCCCTCGTATATCTCAAAGACAAATAGAGATATTTATACACATGTTTTTTTAAATTGTAGAGTTATTACTATAGATTAGAAAAACATGTATTGCAAAACTATTCTCGTAAAAATATAGGTGAAAACGGGGTGAGCGGGTGAAAACTTAAAAAATCGCCAGAAAATAGTGTTCATTGGGTGTTGAACACGGTTCTAAAAAACATTTCGTTATCATTTTTTACTGTGGAGATCGTTTGTCTTTATCATTTCCCCCATAGGATCAAAAATAGTTGTCTGATTCATTCTAATCTCTCACAAATCCCAATACAATAATTTTCCTTTATGAAAACAATAGTTATAAACGTTTTGGTTAATACGTACCCAAAGAATGTTGGATCATAAAAAAAGATGAAAGATAAAAAGTTTGAATGTGATGCATTGCGTCTAATCATTTAGCACATACATCGAAAAGAATCAACCCTCAAAATGGCAAAAATAAAAAATATTAACGTAACTAAACATTGTCGAAAAGTATTTAAAACAATTGACTGAAAATTCACTTACGAGACTCATCAACGTTTTTTTATTTTTCAATCTCATACCCCCGAATTCATTCCTTAGTGAAAAATGATAATGATAAACGATCTCCACAGTGGGAAATGTTAACGAAATGGTTTTTAGAACCGTGGTCAGCATCCGATGAATCACTGAACAGTATTTTGTGTGCGATTTTTCACTTTTTACTCGCTCCCCCATATTTTCACATATATTTTTAGGAAGATAGCTTTCCAATAAATATTTTTTTAATCTATGTAAATAACTCGACAATTTAAAAAAACATGTATATAAATCTCTTTGAGATATACAAACAAAAAAAGAGAAAAAAAGATCGAATTTTGAAATGTGCACTATTTCACCCCTTATTTCCACCCCTATAATAGTGGATGATGACATTCTAAATAATTTTCCCTTAATCGACAAAACCGAAGATCCAATTTAAAAAAATTGTTTCAATATCTCTATTCTTTCCCAATATATTAGGTTTCGGTTAAAAAAAAACCATTTGACCCATAGTAAAGAGTAAGGTTTCAAAAGGCATCTTTTTAAATATTTATACTCTAGATTTAAAATATGGCGGACTTCAGGTGAAACAGAGAATTAAAATAACAAAGAATACTAACAGAACATTTAAGATACTGGTCATGTCGTCTCCTACGGAAAAGAATTTTGTAAGAAGAAGAAAACAGGTTTTTCTTAAGATAACGTGACTAAAACAGTGAAAAATAAATTAGGTTCATTTATCCTGATACCTACAGTAGGTATCTTCTAGGTTCGGAATAACCCGTTTCTTGTTAATGCAACATGAAAATAAATAACAGTTGCTATTGTTTAGGGGGTCGCCAAAAATGGTAGGTTTTGACTATTAGGGACAGACAATTCGGTAATTCTAGGGTTTATGTCATATACTAGTGGACCCGTCTACGTATAGGTTAGAAGAATCGGCGTATTTGACGTATTCATCTTGAACAATTTTCTGAAAACCATTTTAACATTATCATTCATGAGCGAAATTTATATGGCAACAGTCGCTTTTATAAATACTATGATTTAATACGAAGACCTAGACATATTTGACGTGTTTTTAAATTAACATATAATTTTTATTTTTACTGAATTCTTTGGGAATAACACCACATAAACTTGAAAGTCTGTATATTTCAAATAGTCCAAATGTTTTAAGGTCTAAATCAGACCCCGTTTTCAATGGTATAACTGAACACAAATGAACAACAAAATTAAAAATATTCGTAATATTAAATTGTGATTTACTAAATTTGTCATAACGAATCCTTTTAATTTTCTTGTTCATTTGTGTTAAGTTATATCATTGAAAATGGGGTTTGATTAAGGTTTGAAACGTTTGGACTATTTAAAATATACAGACCTTCAATTTTATGTGGTGTTATTCCCAAAGAAAAAATAAAAACCAGAGTTGCCACAACTATCCTTCAGAAGACAACTTGACATTTGATATTGTGATATACATACCCGTTTTTCACATTGGATATGTGTTGTCATTGCCGTTATTGACGTTTTTGGTGTATTGACATTTTTGACATTTGGACATTGACATTTATGACAGTCATTACATTTTGGACATTTTAAACAATTTTGACATTTTTGTCTTTTTTCACACTTGCGGTGACGACGACGTTTGTTGTTATTTCTGTTTTTAAAGACATTTTAATATATTTTCTCATTTTAGGTTTTTCATAGAATAAATTCCACAATTTTGAGTTTTTTTTCAATTTTTGTGATGTTTGGTATTTTTAATAACCTTATTTTTCATTTTTTAGAATTTATTTCCATTTTATAGATCTTTTCTATTTTTTTGAGATTTCACCTGCGATTAGTTAGATAGTGAACACTTTTCAGTCCCCAACACCTCCATAAATGGCAAAATGATCAGGTCTATATTAATTTAAATACTAAAGTTATTTTATCAATTCTCATCTAATAAATAGATACTCCTCATATTTTTCGGGAACGTGATGTTCAGTTCTACTCAAGAGAAGGTCATGTATACCAACTTTCACGCTTGAATCATTTTTGTTCCTTAATAATTTGTGAAATCCATCTCTCAATAGAATTTTCGCTCTATAAATTAATAGAATTAATATCATAGTTGTCATTTTCGATCCGGGAGTACTAGTTATTTTTTTAAATACCCGGATAACTGAATTTTCGTAAGATGATAAAACCCGCCACTATTTATTTTAGAAATGTACATATGTCAACATTCATACCAGTTTATCTTTCTATTACGTAGATATTGAATTCTCTGTAAAGCAATGGTTAACCTATTTCCACCTTTCAATAATTAAATTTTCGCAAAATGACGAATCAGGAATTACTTCACTTAGAGAATGGAATCAACCTCATGGTTATATTATATTTGGTTCCCGAAAAAAAGTATTTTTTCAAAAAACATTTCCCCACTTGTCTCCCATTAGATAATTTTAGAAAATAAAACGGATTTTTATTTGTTTAGGAAGAACAGTATATACGCCATTTTTCATGCCTGTATCACTTTTTATTTCCAAGATATTAAATTTTAGTAAAAACAGTAGACATCCCATCGTAGAGTCAAATATTTCATCAAAATAAGTGAAATAATTTTTAAAATCGGTTCACTGCTTCAAAAGATTGCCCCTTATGAACAAACAAACTAATTTTACCTTTATATTTTAGTATATATATATATATATATATATATATATATATATATATATATATATATATATATATATATCTATATATATAAAAGAGCGCCTATGATTCTTATCATAGGTATAGGCAGGTCAGATGTCCCATGTGCTCCTGCCATTTTCAAATAATCGTAAAAATAGCAGAAATAATTATTTTTTAATAGTGAAAAACGTTGACGCGATCATTTATTAGTGACAGATCTTCCACTTTGGTATTATGTAGAATATATTAAAGGATCCTTTAATTTTTCATATTAGACTTGAGACCAAGAAGTACAATACCAAATAAAACTGTAAGTATTTTTCAAATTGTAGAGATTTTATACATTTTCCTATGTATTAATTTTTCGCGTTAATCTCAATTATATTATTGAAATTTTTTGTACGTTAAACATACATTCTCTCCATGTATTTTTAACAGCTTATTCGGGTTAAAGACAATTTTTATAAATATCCACTGCATATGCTGTACCATCACATTGCAGTCAAATTAGAATCCACTAAATTAAAAACTAGTAATAATACTTAAGGTGCGATAGGACTACTAGGGCTTTCCTGTTCATCAGCCACCACAAGATCAAATAAATATTCAAAATCCAATCAATCACACGAATGCCAAAAAGTGCAGTTTACCTAAACTATTATTTACTATATCAAACAAACCACTGCAACTCCATTTTTTTATCATAGTTCTCATTTAGCTTTTGTACAGAGTGCTGTTAACTACTATTGCTACTCTGCTCACGTTTCACAACAACAAAGGAGAACCAAAGTTACGAAATCCACTAAAATATTTATTAGTATCGAAATTAACGAATTTATTTTTTTTGTCAGCTTTTTCAGTTGGTCGACTCCTTGTCTAATTTTGCTATTAGTAATATCAGCTGAAGGGTGCTATTTTGCTAACTTTTAGTTTAAGTTAACGCATCTTTGCAACTTTTGAACTCTTCGATTAGCCTTATTTAAAATTTTTTTGCGGGTGGAAATTCATCACGTATATACTGCACTTGACTTTTACTCACTATACCTCGGCTATATACCTTCTGGTACTCCGGTCTTTGCTGTTCCTACCCTAAAGTAACATAACGTCTTTAATACAACAATACCACGTAATCTACAATCACTCTAATCCTCTTTCACTCCTAATCATACATTTGAAACATTATCAGTCCCTAATGCACGCCCCAATTCTCTTTCTTAGCGGTTGTTACTTTTACTCTTGTATGCCGCACAATAAAGTATGCTAACAATTAAAAGTATTGCTCTTTGATTTGGAAATCACAAATTATTCATTTAACAAATTAAGGAAATGGGCACCATCCCGCCTAAAAACCGGTACACTTTCATATCATTGCTCAAGATGTACATTATCTGTCCTCTCCCTTCCCTTGTCAAAATTGAAACAGAAATTCTGGACAAGATGGCCATCAAAATCTCCATCGACATTTTTATTTGAAGTTAGGACTCTCACCGGGTCTTTTAGTCTAGAAAATGAATCTCGAAAAAAAGTAAAACCTCGCAATTCTTTGGTCCTGCATGGATTGAGTTGAAATTTTAGCAGAAGGTAGGTAATAGCTCAAGGATCAAAATCTATATCGAACCGAAGGGCGCTGAAGGGTTTTTAGGGGTGAAAACTACTCCTAATTGTCAAAAATTATAAAATAACATATTAAACTTGAATATGGGTAAGATTTGGTTTGAATTAGTTAAATAATGATTATTTCATACTTTAGAATACATTTCCATCATATTTCAACCCTTAAAAAGCGACCCTTGTTAGAGATTAATGTAAAAAAAATTACTAATCCTAAGAAAATGGTTTCGCCTTGGAACGATTTGCCTAAAAATTAAGCTCAACTCACCCTCCGCTCTATAGTTTATATCATGCCGATGAACCCTGATTGTTCTTAGGGGTGAAAACTACCCCTAATTTTCAAAAATTGTAAAATAACATTACAAATCTTGAGTGAAATTTGGTTTGGATTAGTTAACTAATGATTTTCTTATACTTTGAAATACAATTTCATAAATTTTCAACCCTTAAAAATAAACTGTTATGAGTGCTGTATATGAAAAAAAATGTTGGCCAAAATTTTGCAACTTTTCAACTTTTGAATATCACACTTCACAACATTTTTATAAACTAATTTAATCTATATAAATTGAAAAAAAGTAGAATTAAATACGAAAAAATGTATCAACATAAAAAGGCACCGTATATTCTTATACATTTACAAACGAAATATACACTCACACACGTAGACATATGATCAGATGTTTTATTCTTTTCTATGGGATTTCAAAATAAGAACAGAAAAAATTTCGAATGTATAACGCCCCACTACCGAATATACCGGTTTTGTAGATTATTATGCTCCGATGTACTATACTAATGGAATTTTTCGGAAAAAAGAATTAATTGGTTTCATTAACGTATTTCCTTCATTTTTAACGACAGAGTAGGATTTTTCGAGAGCTACAAGAATCTGTAAATTAAATCTCTTTCGAACCCTTGGTTTTTAAATGGGGTGAGTTTAAAGGGCTCAAAAAAGATGGTGCTCGTTCGTAAATCGATGTTTTAAACGGCTATATCCGGCAAATATTCACTGTACAAAAAATGTAAGTAAAAGAAAATTTAGTCATGAAAAAAGCTACAATTTAGTACATTTTTATTTTTTTCATATATTCAGTATTTTCGGAGATATTTAAAAAAAGAAGGGTGAGAAATATGAAATTGTGAATCGTTTCTCGCTTTAAGATCTCATTTTTCTAAAACTAAGCGTACTAAATGGGTCAAACTTCTTGGACGTATTGACAATACATCTAAGAGAATTGCAGAAGGGTGAACATCAATAGTTAGGGGGTTGTTTTCATGGATTTTTTCGTAAAAGAAATGAGGTACACTGACCTTATTTTCATCATAACTCACTCAATTTTTATGCCAGAGTTTTTTTTTAAAGATGGGTCTATTTATGCTCTTTAAAAAAGATCCGATGAGTTTTCTTCGAAAAATGCATCATTTTTCCGGTTTGTGACTTTGAATCTTTCAAATTTTGCATTTGAAGAAAACAGCTAAACATTGATAGGCCGTATTTCGGTTCCTATTAGTCCTAGAAACATTTTAAAATTTTATTTGTTTTTTAAAAGCTACAAAGTTGTTCTCTACAATTTTTTGGTAAAATGCATAATTTTCGAGTTAATCGCGTAAAATCGATTAAAAACGTCGATTTTTTCGTGTAAAAGTTGTTACTTTCAATCGCGAATAACTTGAAAAATAATAGTTTTACAGAAAAAATGTAAAGAACGTTTTTTGCTTAGAATCACTTTTTTAATCGATTCCTGTGGTTAAAACGTAATAAAAAATTTCCACCCCCGAGATGGGGTGGCAACCACCCCCAAGGCTTTGGCGCCCTTTGGTTCGATATAGATTTTGATCCTTCTACCTTCTGTTAAAATTTCAAGTCAATCCATACAGGACCAAAAAATTGCGAGGTGAAATGCTTTATTTCCTGGACTATTTGGGTAATTCTCATAAACATGTGGAGAAATATGTTCAGACATTGTTTTAAGACAGTTTGGATCTCAAAAATTAATCGTATTCAGTTCCCTGATGATCGAAAAGTCGGAAATTGGCATGAAATAGAGTGTGGTCATTGCTCTAATGGCTAATAGTTAGTAAGTACCTTAATGTCTAGGAAGGTAAACCAAGATCTGAATTTTTATATTCATTTTTTTCCTACATCTAAGATCCTAGTATAAAGATATTATTCTTTTAACGAATTATGTACATGTATTATTAAATATTGGGTGTTTCTTGATTTGATTCTTGATATATTTGAATTTAATTATTGCTTTGAATAAAGTTTCAACATTAAATAGTTTCTATAGTAGAGTTGTTGCCTTGGGTGTCAATATTATTTAAAAAGTAATCATTTTTATGTATTGTTTTTTCCAAATATGCTCGTCCTTTAGCCGTCATGTGGAGAAAATGGTAAATCTTAAATAAATTTGCTCACCACGAACATAAACTCTGTAATTTACTTTATTGCGTATCCTATTATATTCAGTTTCCTCCGAAAACTGCTTTGGGTTGTGTCTTTATCATCAATTAGCCATTAAATGTATTAAAGTTGCGTATAAACATTTTAGCGTGAAAGTGTAATTTACCGGAATATATAATTTCTTTCATTACAGTCGTTATAATCTACTTTCTATTAAATATTACAGCAAATCGATTAAATTATGCAAATCATTTATATTTAAATCGCCATGATGGATACATATTAGAAAACCGTAATTAATTGCTTTATAACCCAACATTTATTGCAATGTTGATGTATACCTAAGACTGAGAGACTTGATTATTTGCCTTTTGTAACTTGTCAGTTTGCATTTGAATTCAAATGAATTTTCTGCCCTGAGTTGAATTTTGGAATTCTTTTTTATAAATAATAAAGGAAAACAAAAATCTTTTGATAGATTTTAAACGAGATTGAATAGCTACATCTAGAATTTTCCGTGAAACCAGTCAGTGGAGATCCCAAATGGGAAATCGTGTTATGTCTAACTTTATTTATTTACAAACAAACCAAAAAATGGCTAATGATTACATACCAGCTCATTTTGTTTGTCCGGACAAATAAAATAGCGCAATGTGTTAGGATTTATGGGCAGATATAACGAATTAACAGTCAAAAAACTTCTTCTAGAGCAACTAGTTTTAATAGAACATACGAGATCTGTTCGAAAAATTGAGTAAATTTTAATTTTTCTCAAAAAATATTTATTTATTCATCTGTTTCGTCGCCTTCAAAGTAGTCCACCCCAGATATAATGCACTTGTGCCAGCGTTTTTTCCAATCCTCGAAGCAGTTCTGATATGCACTATTCGGTATGTCCTTGAGCTCTCTCAGCGATGTGGTTTTTATCTCCTCAATCGTCACAAAACGCCGTTCTATCATTGGTCCCTCCAAACTTGGAAACAGGAAAAGGTCTCAGGGGGGCAAATCTGGTGTATACGGTAGCTGAGGCATGACTAAGTTGTTGTCCAAAAAATTACGAACAAGCAATGACGAGTGAGTAGGTGCATTATCATGATGATTGTTTTTCCACAATTCCGGACGTTTTCTTCGTATTGCTTTTTGCAAGCGGCGCATAACTTTAAGATAATACTCCTTATTGACCGTACAACCATGTAAGAACTCCTGATGCACTTTTAAGCAAATCTGGTTGAATTAAAGTTGGCGTCGTGCAACAATTCCAGAGCGATGCTGAAGCAAATGTTTTTTTTGGCTAAAATTATCAATTTTGGACCGAACTTCGCTGCCACACGCTTCATGCCCAAAATGTCCGGAAAAATTGCATGACATGAGCCAACCGATATCCTGACATCCTCAGCAACTTGTCTAATAATGATTCGATTCTCCATAACAATTTTCTTCACTTTCTGAACATTTTCATCGGTTGTTGATGTGCTGGAACGTCCAGAGCGACCGTCGTCATTCACATCTTCTCCACCTTCTGTGAAAACTTACACCATTTTTAAACATGGTTTTGACTCAGAGTACACACACTGTATGCCACTCTAACATTTCAAGTGTTTTCGAGCACTTAATTCCATGTTTTACACTAAATTTGATGCAAATTCTCACAGTGATTGCTGCTCCTGGATTGACAAATATTCCTCAAAGTCCTGGTAAATCTTAGCTTCAGAATGATCAATATGCAAGAAGAAACTCTTCTGTAATAAAGATATAATTGTCACATTTCTCCACTGAAGTCATAAAATACAAGCATTTGATGCCGCAATATATATATATATATATATATATATATATATATATATATATATATTCTCTTAAACATATTGTATCAGATTGCTGTGAAGAGTGGATTTTTCAGATTGCTGTGAAGAGTGGATTTTTTTTTCAAATTCCGAGTAAACAGAAAATATTTATCAAATCGGAACATTTGGGAAAGTTACATTTTATTTAGCTGTCAGTCCTTACAATATTACACAATATTTTACAAACAAAAATTAAGACTCTTTTTTTGAGTATAGAATATTTTTATCAAGTTACACAATATACTGAAATACTTATCCTACGTACACTATTATATATACATTTTGTTATAACCAGTATATTACTTGCATGCGTTAATTTCTAAGCTCTTATAAATTGATTTTGCTATGATTATTCTCTAAATGTAAATTTTCGTGATTATCATTAAAGTTATGGTTGTCTCCGACTAAATGACGTGCAGAATTAGATTTATTTTCTTGTCCGGCATTACTTCATTATATATTTTACATCTGTGACCCACTAAAGATTCTACAGATTTGCCAGTAAAAGATTTTGTTAAAATAATGTTCTTCCATTCATTGGTTGTAAAATATAACAAATCAAACCCCGCCTCTTTGCCATTTTGGTAATTACGGTCTTGAACTGTGCTGAAGACAAAAGCTTGTTTCGTATCTATTAAACTCTGAAACAGTATAGTTAGCTAATCTTTTGTGTATAACATTTTCCCGTAAATTTAAAACTACTTTAGTTTGAATATAAACAACAGTCGCATAAACATTTAGATGTGCTTTTAAAGTTTGCCCATCTGTCAAATTAAACCCAATGGAAACATGACTTAATACACTAACTGTTTTCTTTTTTGTAAAGGTACCACCTGCCATGCGGCGGCTTACCACTTCCCTATCTTCTTTCTTCTTCTGTGTGAATAAAATTATGAAAGATGAATTATATTATGCTCATATTTTTAATCGTTTTGTGACTCAAAGACACCACAATGCACACGTAATTAACATAACTCAGAATAAATATTTTTATAATCAGAACCGTAATTAATATTCTGATCAACCCAAATACGCCATATCATCTTTCTTATAAAAACGAACTTCACTATAAAGCTTCTTATAGATAATACCTTTGACAAGACAGATTATTATTAGTCTAGTCAGATAAATCTTCTTATACGACGATGGGTGAAGTGCCTTACCGCGTAGTCAATAAACACATACACACCCATATTTGGAGGCGCTGAAAAAAGAAACAACTCAAAAGCATTTGATACGAATACGGGCAAGTCTACGGCTAATTATAACGGGATCAAGTTCTATGAGACGGTTTTGAAGGAAGTACAGTATATGGAACACTAACCAAAATTATTACGATGCTATCTGATATGGAACATATTAATCGAAATTTAAATTAGTTTTCTAATAAGTAATGTACACAACTGGTAACAAAAAACATTTATTATCGTCCCATAAAATATGATAGATGAGTTATCGAAGGTACATAAAACTATTTATAGCCTACATTTGAAACTATATTGATACATATACACACATATATAACCTTGAAGAAATTATAGATAACCATGACCAGTCAAGCTTTCATCAAAAAATGGGTCTAGCATATGATTGTTATAATATTGGGTCCAAACATACACCGCCTCTGGATATTGTGACCTATAATTGTCCATCCAATATTGATGTTTAGTTCCAATATTACTGGACCATTTGTTATGGTGAGGATAGTGATGTCGGTGGGGTAGGAAGTTCTTTGTGTTCTGACTTTACCTATGTCAATATTTCGTTTGATTTTAGCTACCTCTACAATTCTAATTAGGCTTGATAGTGTTCGGTAGTTAAGTGTTGCTAGATATATTGTAGTCGAATTTTTACCACCTCCAGAAACATTGATGACCTGCGTAACACTTCCTGCGGTCGAAATTTTCCTTTGATTCTGCGCTGTTCCTTGTGGTTGTGTTCTATAGCTGTTTGGACGATAGAAACCGTCTCATCAGCACTCTGCCTGCTATCACCTCCAGAGTTTGCTCCAATCATGCCATGATGATCTTTAGCAGCTTTGCGTTTCCGAATATTCGAGGTACTCAATTGCATATTTCTTGTCAGCCAGGTAGAGGTTGTGGGGAAGGAAGAATAAGTTATGAGTCATATGGCAGGCGGTGGATATCTTGGTGCTAATATTTTTATGACTCTGCATCATTACAAATCAGCGGCCACAACTTGGGGACTGATGCAGACACACTTCGTATCACTTCTTGGTCTACTCAACGAAGGATTACTGATGTTAGAGAAGTAGATGTACTAAATCTGACAATGCGTATAATTTCTGGTGCTATTGAAACCACTACACTTTGTCCAAGTGCTCCTTGGGAAATAACACCACAGTTTAAAGAAAATTGCTGTATATTCCAAACGTTTCGGGGTCTAGATCTGACCCCGCTGTCAATGGTCAAGAAACTACGGCACAATTCTAAGATGTAAATTAAAATACTTGACAATGTGTATTATTTGATTTCTACTATTTTTTGTAACTGCGAACCACCTAAAATTCGAAGACGTAATATGAAAAATTTCTTGCAACCCAGGTTTTACAAACCATCAGTACCTGATTGAATTTAGAGGGCTGAATCCAGAAATCCTCTACAATAACTTGTGAGTCTACTACAACGATATCGAAACCTAGCGAACGGACGAAGAGTGAATCCCACTCTCCTTAATACTCCCAACCATCCAAAAAAAAAACATGGTAGCCTTAAACAGAATACGGTCAGGTCATGAGGGCTACTGTGGAGCTCTAGAACAAACCAGCTACAATCTTCCTGCGGGAAACACCGCAGGTTGTAGTGTGGTTGCCTGATTGTGGAATTATTAAGGATGAATGTACTGAACTTTAAACAGATACAATGCTATTTTTAATGTACATATTACACTTCGTGTTGTGTGATATTACGTTTTGGTTTTTGTATTTTATATTTCTGTGCTACTTTATATAGCGTCTGTCATGCCACAAGCTAAATAAATAAAACTGTATTAGGCATATAGATTATATTATACATATATATTTTTCACAAATATTATTGCACCATTTTTTTGAAATACAGATTTAATTTGCGCATCTGTGTTAATACTCTCACCATCCCAATAGCTTTATTAGACTAATTAATGAATAGTATGTATAGATACAGAAACATATGCCGGATAGTAACTAACAGTTCTCTTACAACTGGCGAAATTTATCAATTGTTCAATGTTAGGACGTATAGATTTTTTTATACAAAGAGAACGAATGTACTCGCTATTTTACAACATCATTATGTATAAACTATAATGTATATTGGAAACCGAGTTAAGCTTTTTATGTTTACCGCAATTACAAAAAATCAGTGTTTGCTTCACAATCAACCCGGTCATTTTTGCAAAATTGTAAAAGATGTCCCAAAATTCACGCAGTAAGTTTAATAGCTTTTAATTAAAAGTAATAAATACATAACGGATGAAATAATATTTCGATTAAATGACCTCTACGGTTTTGCCAGTATATCGGCACTGTTTTGCTAGGACATCAAGTGACCGTTTTACATAAATTCAACAGTAATTGGTTCCTCGTTCAATTGGTACCAAACTCATACTTCACAAAAACCTAAAAGATAAAGTCAAACGGTGTTAAATCGCATGATCTAGGTGGCTAATTGTGGAAACTAAATCCGGAAATTACACAACCAAGAAATAACTCATGTACTAATAAAATTAACATTCAGGACCTGTACCACCGTCTTATTGAAACCCAATGACTACTAAAATAAAAGGATATGTATGTTTACATTAAAAATGGGTTGAAAGATGTTTGCCGGAAAATAGTAAACAAATCCTTACCGATGCCAAAATTCTTTCTATTGTGACCAATAAGACGTAAATCTAGGCATTATAGGCAATGACTGAATGCTAATGTTTTACAGCTTAACGGTACTTTAGTGACGAGCACACAACAGTGACAGGTGAAACTTTTGTGTTTATTTAAATTGTGATTTTGAGGTTAATCTCGAGATACATGTTATTCCAAGTGTTTTTGGTGTTGAAACTTGTTTGACATCAGTGATTATCTTATTGAAGTATAAAAAAATGATAAAATGGTATTTCAGTGTTTATATAAATATTACATGTTGGTAATTAAGCCATAAAATAGTCTTTGTTATTGTGTACATCTTTTAATGAATTTAAACACATTTTTTGCATTATATTGTTGTATTATTTTGATACTGAATAACATGAACACTTAATGTAATGCCACTGTTGGAGCCGGAATATTTTCTTCGAGGTGTCTTTTGTTTGTACGCAGAACAATTTATTAATATATATTTTTGCTGGTCGGGAACCTTCATCAGTTGCACTTCCCACATTCTAACCTAGGAGTTACAGGATAACAGCAATTACATGGAACGGCTCCAGATTCGGAACCTCTATGTGCTAGTATGTGCTAGTTTCCCCGAAAATCCTAGATGTCGGTCTTTACATCTCGGGTTTATAAATATATCTGTGCCTGTTTCTATTTTTGTCTCAAGTTTCAACCGATTTTTCGTTCGGTCTTGTATGATTTAGTAGTCATTGTTGAAACCATATGTCGTCCACATACATATCTAATTCAGTTAAGTTGAAAATTTAGACATCAGTCTCACTGCTAATTTCATTTCACAATTTAAAATTGTCTGTAAATACTTCGTTCTCATATTTTACTTGGATCGCTTATTAACGATCTAAAGTTACTTCTTTCTGTCATATATTTATGACAGATAAAAGTGACTTTTATCTGCCATAAATATATGACAGATAGAAGTGACCCGAGATTTGACATTGTGGTATACCTAATGTTGCATTTTTATTAAACAAACTACGGTCCTTCTTTTGTTTTTATGAGCATTAAATAAAACGTAAAGCAGATATATATATATATATAATTTCAATTGTATACCGTGTGGAAACTGCCAAGTCTGGTACTGAGGACCGATTTTCTACTCCCAGCCAACATGACGTGGAGCTGGCTGAGAGCTACAAGATTTTTAAACTAGTATTTATTTTATTGCACAGAACAGGCGTAAGGAAATTATACAACCTTGATATGTAGTATGAATTGCGCATATTTTTACTATTTTCACTTCTCGGAAAAAGTAATGACATAATGAAGACAGTTTGGCGCTGAGTTGTGCTAAAGTACTAATAGAGCTCGCTGATAAAAGTTGAGCAGCAGGGAATTGGAATTGTCCACCTTTTATAGTGGTTTCGTATTTTTCCAGAAATTTCAGTTGTGTATGTCTACTTACAAACACAAGGTATACTGGAATTTTGGGTGGCGTCTCTGGTAAAGTACTGCCTTAACTTCCTATTTTTATTATTTCGTTCACAACTTATTACACCAATCTGATCTCTTTATTGTATGTTTAATACCTAACTAGTAATTTTTAACTTGTTGCAATCTTTTAATGTGCCTTTATAGAAAAGAGAATGGGCTACGGCAAGCTCGCGCTAAAGAGAGAAAGAGGCAGAGAGAACTGTCAATGCAGCATAGAACAATGTTAATTTTTCTATGCAATGCAGTTTCTTCGATTAATTCTTCAGGGTTTCTATTTTCACTTTCAAAATGCAGCTTTATGCTTTTTATGTGATTTTTTACTTATGCTCATATTAATGCTGAATTTCTTCGTCGAAAGAATTTAAAATTTAATTAACGAAAACAACGTTGAGAATCTCATATATTTACAAAACTTGTACCATTTTAATTCATAAGTACCCTTCTGCAACAAACAACTTTGCAATTACTCGAAGCATATAGTGTGGGATAAGAGATAAATTTTTAGCAATGATTGCTATCTTTTCAAAAAATAAAAACAGTTATTAATAGGGTAAATGCATCAAGAACGACTCCATGAACCACTTAATTAGTGAAACAAAAACAATTTCAAATAGGTTATTAGTCAAGCGTATAACAACAATAAATAAATTTTGTTTTCACCTCGATGAAATTATGGTTTTATATTTAATTAATTATAAAATTACCTCGTAAAACATACCTCGAAAAAAATGATTATCTGTAGTTCGAATTATGGGGTTGAGTGGGGCAATTTCAAATAGTTATGCAAACTATAAAACAAGATCTGAATTAGACAAAACAAAGGTTATATATTTTTGAGCAAAAGATTTCACAGTATGTCTTACACAATATATATCATAATTCTCACTGAGATAACCAAGTTACCTTTTCAGTATATTTATAGCAGTAAAACAACTTGGCGTACTACATACTGACCTAATTCTTTTAGGAATCTGTATAATTTTATTCTTTTTCTTTCTTTTTTGAAACGATCCCCCTTTTTAAGGGATCTTATGGTCCTGATCGGTTAGATCTTATTGACCAGCCTCAAGTGAGTTAATATTATAGATTATTATTTATAACATAAAAACTAAATAAAGGGGTGAGGCAGCCTGTGACTTCCGGTTTATCACTATCACTATTCACTCTTTGAGCGTCTTTTATCATTTTCAATGCGTCTTTACGGGGGAGATTCATCTAATGAAATTTCTAAAGAATTTTTTTAGCTCTTCATAAATTGTATATCTATGAAGAGCTGGGAGATTCAGTAGCAAATGTTTGTTAAAAATGTGTGATTATTTCATTAGAGTGGTTTTTATTTGTAGTATAAATATGTGCTCCCATCCCATGCTATAATTCATAATTGGTAGTACTTTGAAATAAAGCGTGGTATAATATGCGAAGTATTTCAGCATTTATGCATTTTGATAGTTTGTTGAAGATAAAGGCGAGATATTGGCTTTTACTTAGTACATAATCCATTTGATTTTCACACCTAAGTCAGTAGTCTCTTATCATACCTAGGTACTTGGGATTCATGATATTCGTAGTATTTTCGCCACCTGAACCAACATCAGGATTAGATTTGCCCTATCTGGAGTATTTTGAGTAGGGTAGCTATCTGTAATTCCGAGTGTATAGCAAGACATGATTTTGCCATCTGAACAAAAATCCCTCAGCGGTGCTCCACCACCCTTCAGTTTTCTGGAAATTTCTAACACTAGATGAACGATTTGAATCATTAAATATGTGGCTACATGAAGATGTACAAAAGTCTAGACCAGTGATTTTGAACATTATATACATATAGATAAAATGTGTATACTATTAGATAGACTAAACACGGGCCACCGTATCACAGGTGAAGAATTGCTACAAATATAGGGAAACCTCCTAAACTAACCCTTATCTTATACATTTTCATATATGTTGCCTTATATCAAATGTTACACATATTTTATGTTAATAATCACTCATCTAGATTTTATACTTTTTTATGTAGCCAAATATCTCATGTTATACATGAATTATCTTGCCTCAGAAATTTCCTGAATACTGAAGGATGCTCAAGCAAATTTGACCACGGATTTTTGTTTAGGAGGCACATATAGTTTGGAAATCAGGAGTCGCATGTGCAGACTGCGATACTATACAAAAATTTTCCATTTTCGGAAGGTTTTTAGAGATGTTTTGAAGGTTTTCTGCGATTGGCTGAAACTTGAAGGGTGAATGGTGATGATGCAAATCCGAGCAAGAATTTGTTAAGAAGGCAAAAAATGTGTCGCATGTATAGATCGCCCCATCCCCCTTTTTTTTACAGAAGATTCTCAGCGATTTTTTTTCAGTATAAATTTTGGTTCGGGGTGCAAAAATACTTCGGAAATCGTGTGTCGCCTGTACGGATTGCCCCACTACCCAAAGGCTTCATTTTCATTTCAGAGTTTTTAACGAACTTTTGAAGGTTTTCAGCAATGTGATGAATGTTGAAGAGTGATGGGGCAAATTTGACCACGAATTTGGGTTCAAGAGACCAAAATGCTGCGAAAATATGTGTGGCTTAGTCAGTACCTATCGGATTAAGCAAGCGTGGGGTCCGTCCCTAATTCCGTATATCACATCTTACTAACTTTCAGGCCGAGTTATGTGGGTTTGGTCCCATTTTACGCGGGACCCAAAACAATTGAATATAGGGCATAGCATATCTTTATTAATTGCACAAAAATGAAGAAATTTGCAATTTTTTGAGTGATTACGTCAATTTTCTTCTCGGGAGATATCTAAACAAAAAGAACTGCCGAATATGGGGTGGGGATAATCGGTGGATGACACTGGAGAAGCCTCTGCACCCCCCCAGCAAGTGATTTGTGGACTAAATGTGTTATAGGAACCTATTTTTTTTGAAAATGACGCCGGCACGATCGATGATGAAAACTTTTTATGAGATAAATTAGATGGTACTGAACTTTTGAAGAGACTATTTCAAGACCGTACAACTCCACACAGAGAAAACGTTCGGTAGGTCCTGCGATTGGGCGGCCTCAGTCGTCTCTCTATGAGGATATCTTAAAGGAAAAACTGTAAGCTGATATCCCTCAATCTATACAGCACCTTAGGGAAACACAAGTGCTACGATTGATAAAATATCCAGCCGAGTGGAGGTCACTCGCCCAATATTGTTTTCCATTATTAACCGTCATTACTATTTTTACTTTAATTTAAAATATAAAAATAAATTCAAAAAGCATTTGAATTTGAACACCATATATTTTATAATGCGTTCATATAATTTCATTTTTATTTTTACATTTATATATTGTTTAGCCATGATATTTAGTTTCACCTTAAAAGACCTTACCCAAGTATAATCGTAATTATAAATCTCTTACCCACCTGCCTACTGGTTTCTCTCGAGCGTGTTTTAACAACATTATTATAGAAAATCCTTAGATAACATTCGCATTGAATGTATCAACAAGGTAGTGTTGCTTTAGTGGTCCGGTCATCGACCATCAAGTGGAATGCAGAACAACTGTAGCCACCGTAGTATTAATCGCAGAAAAATTATTCTACTATACAGGGTACGCCAATCTTAGCAACTCGGTTTCTGAAAGAGAATGCCTAGATAGTTGGCAGCAATATATTTTGTACAAGTATTTAGAGCCCTTGTAATATACAGTGTTTTTGGAAAACTACCCAATATTTGATTTCGAATTTGCATTATTAGTTAAAATAAAGGTAACTCGCGTTCTATGTCCAAATTGTTTTTGAAGTATTTAAAGATTTATAAGGGTGTTCCAATTTGTGGTTAATTTTTAAATTTGCCGCCATTTATATTTTTTGTACTAGAATATCGTATGTTATTGGACAGATGACGAGTAGGAATAATCCGGTTATTAAAAATGGAGAGATATACGATTGAGCAACGCGTGTTTATTATTAAAAATTATTTTAAATTTGGTGAAAGTTGTGCAAAAGTTGGAAGAAAATTTCGTACAAAATATGTAAGAGAAAATGGTCCGTCAAATGTTACCATTGGAAAATTTTTTCAAAAATTTGTGGAAACTGGTTCAGTAAAAGATGAATAAAGCAAAACATATCATCGTAGTGGACGTTCAGAAGAAAATATTGCACCAAAAACATCAATTCGTCATTGTGCACAGCAATTGAACATTCCAAAAACCACTTTATTCAGATTTTTGCACAAAGATCTTCATTTAAAGGCATACAAGATTCAGATAACGCAAGAAATAAAGCCAAAAGACTTTGGGTTACGTCGTCAATTCGTTAATTGGGCCATACAACAGAAACTTCAAATGTGAATCATCTTCAGCAATTAAGCACATTTTGAACTGGGTGGATTTGTTAACAAGCAAAATAGTCGAATCTGGGATGAAGCAAATCCACGAGAAATAATGGAAAGACCGATGCATCCACAAAAAGTAACTGTTTGGTGTGGTTTTTGGGCTGGTAGAATGATTGGTCCATACTTTTTGTAGATGACAATGGAAATGCTGTTACTGTGAATGGTGATCGATATCGAACGATGATTACTAACTTTTTGTGGGATGAATTAGAGCATATTGATGTGCAGAATATGTGGTTCCAAGAGGACGGTGCAACATGTCACTCAGCAGCAGAAACAATCAATCTTTTGAAACAGAAATTTGGTAATCGAATAATTGCTCGAAGAGGAAATATTAATTGCCCCCCTAGATCTTGCGATTTAACTCCTCTAGATTTTTTCCTATGGAGCTATTAGAAAGAAAAGGTCTATGCCAACGATCCACAAACAATTGATGACCTAAAGGAGAACATTATTGACTGTTTTCAAGTAATTGAACCGCAGCTATGCCAGAAAGTTATCGAAAATTTTGGAAAAAGATTAGAAGCTTGTCGTACAGCAGCAGGTAGTCACTTACAATATATTATTTTCCATTACTAAACCAAAACAATTGTACTATCATTTGAAATAAAAGATTTGACCAACTGGTTAGAATCCCTTACTATTCCACATATACAGGATCTTTCAGAAAGATTACAAAGAGTGGGCAACGGATTTAATGTCAAAACAGCATTCAAAACAAGAAATACACTGAAATCACTAATATCGAAAACAAAACCAACCAACAAAACTCAGAACTCAAAAAACTGCATATACAAGATTCCTTGCGAATGCAATAAATTTTATACTGGAGAAACATCGATACCATTAAACGTACAAATTAAGGAACACAAGAATTACATAAAGAAACGACAATTTGAAAACTCGAAAATTTGTGAACATGCTTGGAACCTAGGACATAAAATACAATTAGACAATTCAACTATACTTCACAAAGAACAACATCACAAAAAACGAAAAATAAAAGAGTCTGCGTTCATTCTTTTGAACGAAGACGATTGTATTCCTTCTACTTCTTCAATCGTGTCTGGTTACCGACAATTAAGGAAGAAATTAGTAATAGCCATCTCCTTTTGAACAACCCAATATCGGTATAGTTCATAAGGTTTTGCCTATAGGTTTTCCCTTATGACGTTAATGGAATCCCTGAAATTAAAGAATTCTGTATTTATTTACTTTATTTTAATTTTATTTATTTATTTTGTACTTCAGCTATTACAAATGGATATACACGTCAAAACAAAAAGAAAGTTAATTACAATTGTAAGCATTACACAAGTTACACATACATATTTAAAAACAAATTTAGAACATAATAGAATCTTCTAAATACTCAGAAACAGAATAGTAACATTTTTTTAACAACATTATTTAAAGTAAATTTTAAATTTCCTGCCAGTGAGTATTTTCGACTTATTGATTGAACAATTTTGTGGCAAAAAAGTAGGGTGAATTCTCATTCAATGTGGTGTTATGATTTTCTACTCTGTATTCATCATTATACTTAGTACGGTAATGATAGACACTGGAGTTTCTAACAAACTTATTACTATTGCTGTTTACAAATAAAATACATTTATATATAAATATAAATATAAATATAGATGGTACTGACAAAATAGAGTGTTTTATAAATGTAGGCCTACATGAATCAGTGTAGTTTAAGTAAAAGTTTAGACGCATTAGTCTTTTTTGAAATAAACGGATGGCGTAAGGAGAACTACCCTAAAGCATGATATTATATAAAAGATGGCAATAAGCTAGGTTATGATAAACGTTTATAAGATAGTTTGTTGGTAAAGTATGTCTTAGATTGATTATTGCAAAAGATGCATTGATCACATTTTTGGCGAATGCGCTATCTTATATCAAAGTTGTATCTAAGAAAGCCATTTATATATTCTAAAGACAACTCTTATAAGTGCTTCCAACTTGAAAGCTGTTTAACTATAATACATGATCTTTAGAATTTTTTGTGCTACCTGTATGTCTAGAAACAACAAATTTGTCGTGTGTCAACTTAAATGTCATATATCAAACTTTCATTTTGCATTTTATATGTTAAATACATGTTAAAGCCATTGAAAACGAGCTTAGAGTAGACCTGGAAACGTCTGGTGCCTTGAATATAAAGATTTTTGTTTCGATTGTGGTGTTATTTCCCAAGACCACATAAAAATATTTTAAAAAATAATCCCTTACCTATTCCGTGGTTTAAACTGAAAGTTGGTTAAGTCACATATTTTAAATGAAACTCTCTATATCTAACATTTTAACACAAAATGACAGATGGTTTGAATATCTGCGATGTGTATTAGGGCATCCTATAACAGGGGCGGATCCAGACCGAAAAGGCGATTTCATGCTTCAGGGGGGCCGATCCTGCATTCAATTTACCAAAATATAATTTTAAACCCATATTTCTTGGACTGTTACATTAAAATTAGTCGTTACGTGGTTTAAACCCATAGAATGACCTTCTTCTAAGCTCTTGGAGTTAAAATTACCTCATTTTAATACTAAATTTAGTAACTTTGAGGCTCTCGTGGGGGCGATCGCCCCCATCGCACCCCTTGGATCCGCCCGTGTCCAATAAGGATCTGTATTAGTTTCTGAGTTAGTTTATTCTGATTCACATGAAAATTTTGTATTTTTGCCATTTAGCACAGTAATTTTATTAAATGTGGGTTTAACTGAATAGTCAGTGTCATAGACGTAACATTTGTTTCTTTAGTAACTACCTCTAATCGTGGAAGCATTTTAAAATCCTTTTAAACATAATTCCCATTTATTATATAATTTCGTAACAATTTTGTAAGTCATCAAAAATTTTAGATAGGGATAGGCAGGGGCGGCTGTCCCTTAAGTGGACTCGTGCGCTGAACCACCAAATTTAATAGGCTTTTAATAAGGTTAAAAATCAACACAAAATGTCTAATAAATATCATTTCAATACCAACGAATTTATCAAAAAACAATTTAAGCTCTAATCCAAACTTGTATTAAGACTTATATTCGCTTGAAAGAGTATTTTCCGTGCACTTCGGCTAGCGCACGGTGAAACTTATATAGTTTTTATGAGATATGATATAACAGCCTTAAAGCGTGAGATAGAAGATAGCTAATGCAAACTATATGGAGTAATTGGCTGATTCTCGTACGTCGCACGGAGACAAAGAGCTGTGCTGATATTGACCGGAGCTATCCGAACGTTTCAATAATTCAAAATTTTTGTTTACGTGATTTAATTAGTGGTTGCTTTGTTTTTGTCCTCGTAGTCTATGAAAGAATATTTAATATACAGTGTGTGTGGGTGTGTATGTGTGTTTACATAACTGTGAAAATGAGTATCAACTTTAACATTGACTATATTAAAAACAATAATAAATCGTTTCAAAACAAATTAGATATAAAATTGGCTGGTTCACCTAGGCCATATCTTAATTGAAAACAAGAGTGCAAAATGAAAAATAAAGTATTTACACGAAGTTTTAAAAGTGAAATTTATAATAAAAGAAATGGTTGTGTGGATGTTATAGCATCAATACACTATTTTGTTTTCCTTGCATTATTTATGGCGGGGAATCAATTTGGTCGAAAACTGGAGTAAAGGATTAAAATGTTTCTTAGAAATACGATGTCTCAGGACTGGCTAAATGCTCTTTCTGAGCTTAGTATTAAAAAAATGTATATAATCAATGCCAGACTTTAATAAAAAGGTCATTGAACATTTCGCTTTCGAAAAAAGTCGACGAATATTTTAATTAATAAAAAATAAATGCAGTATTAGCAAAGCTATGGTTTGTTTTGTTGCATCTTTGAATCCCAATATTTAACCAGTAAAGTTCACCACCAGTTTCATAACCCACCACTTTATTTTATTTTATTTTATAATCCAAATTCAATCTTAAATATTGGATATTCCATTTAAGAAAATATTACTTTGGTATATAACGTTTTTTAAAACACTCTGCCCACATACACCAAATTAGTGTACAAAAAATACTGCAACATATTTAAGCGCTCTCGTATGAGAGACCGTGTCATATAGATTTGACCACCCTGTATAGTCCTTTTGCGGCTTTGGCAATACTCACCGTTCTGCGGCTTCTAGTATGTGTTGATATCATAATAGAATACAACAAATCTCTTGTGAGGTCAAGATAAAAAGACATTAACGGCCACTTTCACGTTATTAGTTTCAACGAAAGTTATTATATTATTAGGTGTGATATTTTTTTGCATGACGTTAAAGAGGCTGCTTTTGATGGACGGCGTATTATTATATTTTTGAGGTGTTGTTGTTTAAATTGGTTTGCAATTACTTTCACTGGGCAAAAAATTCCTAATGGCAACTGACTTGTAGTTAAGTACCAGAAATACAAGATTAGAAATTTAGATGGTAAAAAAATGTTTTCAAAATAAAAGGATTGTTTCAAAGTAATGAAGGTATTGATGAAAACAAAAACTGGAGGTGTGTAAAAACAGAAATTTCTAACAAGGAAATTGGATTTTGATGCTGATTATATACAGGAACTTTAATTTCATGCAAAGTGATCTTTGGAGTTCATATGAAATTAATTTTTTACCCAGAAAACGTACATATATACAAAACTCGTTTGGTTTATATTTTTTAAATCTTTCTCTACTTAAAAACCTATTTTCTTGGGTGTCTATCAAACAATACAAATTTCAAAATTAAAACACATTTTATTTTATTTTTTTTTAGTATCCTTATTCCTACTATGGAACTTTTTTTATTTAATAATTTAGTGTAAAACATAATTAACATTGTCCTCATTTGAATGAAGACAACCAACCAAACAAAAACAACTTATAGAAACAAATATTAATAGGTATGTTTATAATCGTATGATTAAAAATTATAGGTACACTGTAAGAATGAAAGAAATTGCAATAAATTTATCTTATTATTTTGAGTGCCAAATTATTTCATTATTTGTTGAATTATTACAAGTATAACTTATATAAGATATACCTAAGGCTGTGAAAATATTCAGTGATGTCAGTGGGAAAATTAATGGACATTTTGTATATCATTTCTTTTACCTACCAATCCCGTCTTTTAAAGTACCTAATATATGTCCCTTGCTTAAATTTTAGTACCTAGGTATTATTAAAATCGAAATTATGCTTAGGTGTTATTTATGGCATGTTCTGTAAGTCCAGTTTTGTGATTTTGTTTTTGTTTTGTTGACAATTTATTCTTTTATATAAATATTGTTAACTTTGGCAAATGTGACAATTATATCAGTCAAAACTGTTAATTTTATCCATGTATAAGTTCGAATTAAAGTTTCATTTTTAGGTTTTAATTTGGTAAAAACATTCCCTTTATTACAACAATAATTTTTTAAATAGTTAGGTTTGTTGTGCGGTAGAAAGCCTTTTTTTATATAGGCCTTGAGATTTCTGGTGGGATATGCTTATATCAGGGAAATATATTTCTGAGAATGGAGATTGCTGTTTATTGTGTTAAATATTGTTATACAATTTGTGTATTGTTTTTTCATTAACGTACTTTTTAACTTTCTGTGTTCTTGTATATCGGAGCTATTTGATAAATTTATCGCTGTATTTATTATTGATACTTTATAATAATTATATTTGCAATACCTACCTCAATACAACAAGAACGTAGTTAAATAAATTAACACAAAATATATGAGAAATTTGGTTGCAAATTCTTTCATCCCTACCTACTGTGTTATTGGGGGTATTTGGTGTAAATTTTCATCATATGAGTACCTATAAATATATAGTATAGCTATCAATATTTACTATTGGTCGTCCATTGGTCGAAATTCGACCCTATTTCATCAAATTGTGATCATTATTGAGGTTCGTTTGTCAAAAGTGTATGTCTATCAGAAATAAAATGAAGGAAAAATAAACCGGAGAAGAAGGAGTCATGAATCCAAGTTCATAAAATAAAAAAATATATATGTCCAACAAACTTATAAAAAATATAATCTTTAATATATTTTCTGTTGTCCACTGATTGTCAATTTGTTACACCACACCATAGAAAGATTGTGAAAATGATGTAGTAATAAAATAATTAAAACAAAAACTTACAGAATAATTAAAACGAAAGTTTCTGCTACTTGTCCGAAAAACGAATACTGATCTTCTTTGACTATTTTACTACTGAACACTAAACAACGCTTGATGCTGAACTATCAAAGATGGTCTTTACATGATTTAACAGCAGGTAACGCTTTTTTCATATATGATTACAAATAGTTTGAACGTTTTCCAAGGAAAAATATGTTCAATAAAGATATATTTCTTTGTAAAATAGACGTATGTACCTAACTTACCATAACAAATCATTTCTGTATTTTTAAATACCCATTGTTAAAATTTCAATGACATGTTTATTTTAGTTAAAAGTCAGTTACCTTGCAATACAACCAGGATTTTGCAGGAATGGAACCATGTAATATAAAATAAATTGTTTATTAGTTAAAATTCATGAACACAAAACAGTAACTAACTGATTCTCTACCTAAAAATAATTGAAAGATTCGGCCTTTAAATATATTCAAATATGTAGTTATAATTATTAACATAAAAAAATAAATCCCTTTAAAAATATTAACAATATATTAAATAATAAATTAATATTAAATGTAATATTTAAAACATCTTGTACGTATAGCTACATGTTTCAAAAATATTTTTTGAATTGAAACTGAAAAATTTCAATGGTCTTAAAGTAAGAAATAAAACGAAATACATCCTTTATTCAGGCATTTCATAGTTAATGATTTCAGCTCGTAAGCGGAAAATGAAATCAACCACCTCGAAAGTTAATATGAAGGTGTTATATCTACTATTACATTCCAAATTACTGCAGAACATAAGAACATAGTAATAAACCTTCAACCAAAATCTTAAGATTCAATATAATTTCATTAACTTTAATGAAACACATAGTAAGCAATGGCTATGTGTTTTGTATGGAAAATATATAGAAATATAACCACCTATGTTGATTAATGATAAATAAGTAATACTCACATTTGTTAAAAACTTTTAGCAGTAAATGAAGCTAAAATCTTGAACTTTACACATTGAATTTACAACTTGACTTTACCATCCTGCTATAATAATCTTACACCAAACAATATTCTGAAATGTCAAAATTCAAATTAATGCGCTACATCAAAGAGAGCCATGAGCAGGGCTGCCAGATCTAAGTTTTTGTGTTGAATATTACAATCACTGCGTTAATTCACATTTTTTGTAGTTTCATTCAAATTATATGAAATTTATACGGTAAAGATTAAAAGAATCTTTAAATTGAAAGTACAACATTAAAATTAATAAAATATTATCAGAAATAAATTCATCAATTGCAACATAATTCTTATTTTAATTGACAAACCTTATTTACAAAGCAATGAAAGTTGAAAACTGGCGAGAGCGCAATGATTGGCCGTTATTATGTAATATACCTAAATTTTCCTGGGTTGTATTACAACAGCATGACGATTGACGATGTAGAGTAACTTTAGGAACTGGTCAAAATTTACTTTTTAGTTTTATTTAATTCGTCTTTCACATTCGAGACAATCCATTTACGATTTTCTCTCCAAGCAATCTGACAACACTGTTACTGTTATCTGTTTGGCATTGACAGTATGGATGTAAATAATGTTTTTTATTATATTTTATTTAATGAATGAACCAATATTATAAATAAATCATTCTGCACTGAAGGTCGTCAGTTGCTACTAAAGAAACCAAAAATAAAGAAAATCGGTTTGAGAGACAGAGGAGAAAATGGTACTTACCTAACCGTTTTGTCTTTGCTTATTTATATATAGATTCCTGTAAGTTGTGCTTGCTTTAAAAAATACCTACATGATTTTTCTTTGTTAGAACTACTTTTTAGTAAATAACTCAAATGTAGGTGAAAAATTAAAAGAATATATATACCTAACAGATTTATTAATTGGGATTAGATGTTGTGTGTTAGGTATATTATCAATGGTTGCCAAGTCCCTACTTACAAATTGGTCTGGTGATGAATAATTAGTATACCAAAACTTAAAATTTAAGTGATTTATTTTTTAGATAAATTTGTTTTGTCACATAATTTCCATATTCGAATTCAATCAGTAGATAGGTATATATTACTTTCTATCTTGAATTATTAGTGTGTCATTCAGGTTCTGGTTCAGAGATCCTGAGATGTTAACAACGAAATCTTTCTATGTTTCGTGAACCTAGACAAGTAGTCTAAGTAGGTACTCTCTTAATAGCCTTCAAAGTGTATAAAAATGTGTGTGATTCTAAACATATTTTTGTTAGTTAAATGTAGGCCTACGAGATTCAGTGGGGTTAAATACGACATGAGGTCGCTGCGATAGATCTCTTGTCAATGTTGTCATGTACCTATTGATTTTGGTAAAGGCGAAAGTTTAGGTACAGATACCCCGATATTAGTGAGTTGGTACCTCCTTCCGACGAGGAAACAACCATCAACACATTCGTCCTGTATATTTCCGATCAATTCTGAGCTTTTTCGAGATACTTGCTGAAACAGAAACACCTAGGTACCTACATTTACTTCCAACAACCAATACTTCGGTGGGTAGGTACCTATCTAATTCAAACGACCTACCTTAGGTACACATAGCGCAAAGCACAATGAGCACGGTAATAAGTAAATCCGTTGAGTGAACTAGGCTCATAAGCTTAAATAATAACATTATATACAGGAATACTATTATGACAGAATACACTAAAATATCTGAATGTGCAGTAATTGAAACTCGGGGAGATTCAAATAGAAGGTAAAGAGCATAACCCAAATATTGCATCCCCTGGAAGACATCACGTTATAGTCTTATATACGTGTGTTCCAGTTTCGGCTCTATAGAGCTGCAGACTGAGTGTTTCTTGATACCCAAATCATGTAGTGCCATTGTTCTTGATTTGGGGATGCAAAATAAGTCAATTTTAACTTGAATGGAATTTATATTTTCCTTTTGAACACTTTGCATAGTCTCGTTATAGTAGATAAATATAATTAAATTGCTTTTGTTTAAATATTTTCAAGTTTGTATTTGATATTTGTATACCGGGTGGACATTTATCTTCAGGCAATGTTAAGGTCTCGAATAAATTCAATTATTTCGAAAAAAAGGCATACCTACTTAATAAGAAATGCGAAAATTATGGCTATGAAGTATTTCAATGATCTTTAGTACTTTTCTGTTAATATTTTATTCACCCAACGAATCCCCCAAATTCTTAACACACTTGAATTTCCTCACTTTATAAGTACCTAATTAGGTATAATGATCATTTTCCTTGATATTCATGGTTTTCATTGCCTATCTACCTACTCATTGTATTTACATATTTATCACACCAACCATCAGTTTAAAAAATTGTTTTAAAGCCTTTTAGAAGTAGTAAAAATTTTCCGCAAAACTTTGACTGCTGGGCTGAAATTGTCTTCTGTATTAAAGGGACTTTCACATTATAAAACCACCTTGTTTTTAATCGAGTTCAAAAAGAAGGAGGTTCTTAATTCATTTGTATGTTTTTGTTAAATTTATATGTGTTAAGCGATTTCTCGAAAACTGAAAAAGAAATTTAGATGGCTTATGCTGGATTTTGTTAAAATGGTCCTTTATTTTTTTCAAAGACATAGCTCATACGAAAATCGGCAAAAACTTTTACCACCTTCCTTATCTATATAGTAAATTTGGCGGAGGTGATGGTATTAAAAAAAGAAAATGTCTCTGTTCGGAACCTCGGGTGTAGTAAAATGAATAGAGAGTAGAATGAAATCAAAATAAATGTCAGTTAAACAACTTCAAGATGGAAGTTCTCAATTCGTCTCTATATACAGTGTGTCTTAATAAGCTGGAATCAAATGGAATGGAATCAAATTTTTCTTATGAATAATATTTAGAGAAATAGTTATTCTTCATAAAATAATTTGCATGTTCTGAAACGTATATTGTAATCATTAGATGTCAGTTTTTCAACGCTATATGCGGTTTGTCGGCAAATACGAATTTTGTTTAGAAGTGAAATACCTTTATTTTTGCTAATATCTAAAATTGTTATCCACCAAAAGTAATTAGAATTAAAACCCATTATTGCCATACGACTATAAATTGTATAACAAATATTCGTGTTACATTTTCAACTGTACCTATACCTAGGTACTAGATTTGACAAAAAATATTAATTTTGCTTAAAAATGAAGAACCTTTATTTTTTATAATATCGCAAATCCTTAACAAACAAGTTTACTAGAATCGAAAACCGCTATATAGCTAAAACTGTATAACGATTTTTTTAAATGGAATAGATTTATTATAAAATTTTGCGGAGGAGAAACTATTAAATGATGCAGTTGGAATTAAATCAAAATGTCTTATAATTAATAAACCAAAAAAGGTACTCAAATCGTCTACAATACAGTGGGTCCACCTAAGTTGGAATCATATGCAATATATAGGAATATTTAGAAAATAAGTTACTCGATTCTAGTCAACAGTAAACGAAATTTGTCAAAATATGGATATTGCTTAAACGTAAAATAGGTACCTTATTTTTGTCAATATGGAAAAGGTTAATTAAGTCATTAGGTACATCTCTAAAAATTTTAAAATAAATGCATTAAAACAAACAGAAACTGACTTAAAAAGGTAAATTAACTATAAAACAAAAAAAATACAACAAATCAATACTTTTGCTAAGATCGGTGCCAAGATAAAGTGAAAATAATTAGGGAAGTGCATTTTTCAACTTGGCACCCTTTTCAGGAAAAGTATTTAATTGTTGCAAAAAACATATTTTTTGATTTTTATTTTTTTGAAGTCTGTTTTTGTTTTTTAGAAACGTATTTATTAGACTGGTCGTTAAAAATTTAATTTCTTGAGACGCCCCTAACAGCTTCCTTTTGAGGAGACAACACTATTTTTTTTAAATCGTAGTTTTTTTAAAATATATCTTTTAGCATTTGGCTTTGGGAAAAAATAATGGAAGCAGTTAGTTAGATTATTAAATTCTCTACAAAAAAGGTCTGATTCAAGTTTTTTTCTGAAAAATATTTGTCAAGATATTCTTAAAAGACTGGTCGTTTTTATTTCAGGAAAAATTACTAATTTAAGTCTCAAAAGTAAATTGTACAGATGAGTTTATTATTGAGAATATTTTCAGAAATATGAACTTTAGAAAAAAAATTAATGAGACATTTTTTGTAGACAATTTAATTTCCTACAAAACTGTTTTCAATATTTTTCACGATTTTACTCAAAAAAGTCCTCTTGATGCAAGTGTAGGTATTATTGAATAAAAAAAATCCTAGTGTTTTCTCATCAAAAGGAAGCTTTTAGGGAGCGCCTCAAGAAATTTAATTTTTAACGTCCTATCTAATATTTATTTCATGAAAATAGTTAGGGGAGAGAAAAATCCGAATGAACACGGGGAAGAATCAAATTTCTTCTCAGCAATTATTTTAATTTAGGTCTTATAGTTTGGGGAATAAAGGGGGAATGGGTAATTTTTTTTAATATTTTTTTTAATATATTTTAAAATGTTCATTTAAAAAAAAATAAAAAAACAAATTTGTATTGGTCATAATGAGCCCTGTGATTTGATATATTACATGATCCGTTAGAAACAAGTTTAATGTTTTATTTTCTATTTAATTCTATAATTTGCCCCCCAAAATGAATATTAGGGGTTTCTCCTTCAGGTGAGGCACTATACCTCTATTTTTTTCAAAATTTTACAGCTTATGGTTTCGGAGATAAGGGGGGGGATGGGTAAACATTTTTATAATTTTGTTAATATCTTTTAATTAATTTATTTTAAAAATATGAAAAAATATATTTGTTTTCGTCATAATGATATATAACATGATGCGTTAGAAACAATTTTAATTTTATATTTTCCATTTAATTCTGTAATTTGCCCCCCAAAATTAAAACTAGAGGTTTGTCCTTATTTTTTCAGTAAACTTCAGGTCGGACTCTATACCTCTATTTTTTTTCAAAATTTTACGTTTTATAGTTTTGGAGTTAGGGGGGGAATGGGTAAATTTTTGTATATTTTCGTTAATATCTTGAATTATTTTTTTTATTATAAAAAAATATATCTGTGTTCCTCAGAATGGGGCCTTTCATTTGATGTATTACATGAAGCGTTTGAAAAATTTTTTTATTTTTAAATTTTCATTTAATTTTATAATTTGCCCCCCCCCCCAAAAATTAATATTAATGGTTTCTCCTTATTTTTTCTGTAAAGTTCGGGCAACTTTCTATATTTCCTGTTTTTTCAAAATTTTGGGCTCAGTAGTTTCGGAGATCAGGGGGGGAGACTGACGATTTTTGTTTTTCCCCCCAGAAGTACCCCTAAAATCAAAATTTTTTCATTTACGATATGTATTCCTGATCGGGTCACCAAACTATATATTGATGCCAAATTTCAACCTCTTCCGTCCAGTAGTATAGTAGAAAATTGCTGTGATGTGACAGAGGCAGAAATCCGGAGTAATATTATAAGGGTATGCGTATATTGTATATACGGAACCCTAAAAACTACGATTTTAACCAAAAAGTTGTCTTGATATAAGTGTATTTTTAAATAAAAACATCCTAGTGTTTTCTTATCAAAAAGAAGCTTTTAGGGCGAGCATCAAGAAATTTATTTTTTTACGACCAATCTAGTATTTATTTCATGAAAATAGTAAGGACAGGGAAAAATCCGAAACAACAGCAATTATTTTGAAATTACGAACAAAATCTAATTGAAAAACAACAAACAGCTCATTGCATATTATTTTTTCCAAACTATCGTGCGAATTAATCTTACTTTGATGCACCTATTGTAGATCAAAAACCAGACACATCTAAACGAATCGATTGAATACTGAATAGATGAAATTGAGAGATGAGAATCTTCGGTTCCCATATTTTCCGAAGATCATTTTTAAAAACATCTTCTTAACGTGAGAAAGTGAAAACAATACGGCTTTCTTCCTATACTACGACGATGTTCTTCGTATTCATTACCAAAGTAGCCACTCTCGTTTCTTCAAATCACACAATTGAAAAACAAATTTTGTGTGCGTTATAATGAAGCCACTGTGAGAATTGTTCCACTCCACTTATTTTATCTCATATATGTGCTGAATGTAATAAGCAGACTTTTGTGGCACAGCAGGCAGTTTTTATCTGTAATATTTTACTTAATAAACTGTTAGATGAAAGTTGTATGAGCAGTGTAAGTGTATAACAAGGAACTTATCGATTTACGTTTAGATATTTTGGTGACAGTCTTAAAATTGCAAGACACTGACTATTCCAAATTTTTAAATAGAAGAACTGTAACACTTTATTTGGTAGGTGAACATTGAAAGTAGGTATCTAACAAAATAGTTTTTGTGCTAGATAAGGCCAGATTGCTGTTAAATACGGTTTATTTTATTTTTGACAAACAAATAAAGAGTTTTTTAAATCGCCTGTATATACAGTGATGGGCAAATGTGTGGAACCAAGTAAATATCTCTGGAATTATTAGAGATATCAAAATGAAATTTGGAAGGTGGATACTGCAGTAGATTGTCTTTTTGTTTCCAAAATTTTTTTACAATTTTGAACTTCCTGTTTTACCGGAAGTAATGTCGATTTTAAAATTTGCAATGAAACACCCTGTGTAGTATTTTAGTTTCTGATGAAACATTTTATTGCGAATACAAAAATATCGGGTTTGATATTGTTTACTTCAATACCTACCGAGATATTAACAGAAAAGTAACTAAGGAAAGGAAAAATTCGATGGTAGCTAAACACGGTTCAGATTTCATTTACGCCCGATACAAACAAACCGCTCGGTAAGGATTTGTATTTCTATTGGCCAATCGGTGGCATTATACCGTCACAGCCAACAGCACTGCTTGTTCCATAGTCGAATACACGTGCGTTTGTTTAAATCAGGCGCAAATTAAATCCGAATCAAGTTTAGTAGTCCATGAAATTCATTGCAGAAGTGACAGTAGTTGTCAAAATAAGTTATTAGTTTTTTTTATTTGAAAGTAAAAAGATTGTATTGTTTTTATTTGTTCGTAAAATGGCCGAATTAAGTGAAAGAGAAAGAATAGAAATATTAATGATGATTGGGTATGGGGAGAGGAAAAGGACGCATCAAGAAGTTTGTGACCTTTTTAACATTGTTCACCCGAATACACAAATATCCCGTTCAGTAGTGACGAAAACTTTGCGAAGGTACGACACAAGTGGAACAAATAGCAATTTACCAAAAAGTGGACGGTTAAAAAGTGCAAGTAATGAAGGTGTAGCTCAAAATGTTGTTATATCTTTGGAAGAAAATCCTCACTTATCCACTACCGACCTCGCCAATATGCATGGAATTAGCCGTCGTTCAGTAGGAAGGATATTAAGGCGAGAAAAATATCATCCATACAAAATTCGTCTCGTTCAAGAACTCTCCGGAGACGATTTCGACAAACGTTTGCAATTTTGTGAAACGATGATGGATATCTGTAACCGTGATAATAATTTTATAAGAAATGTGGTGTTTTCAGACGAGGCTACATTTTGTTTAAATGGTACGGTTAATCGACATAACTGCCGCTACTGGTCGCAAAGTAACCCTAATTGGGTACAAGAGGCTCATACACAACATCCTCAAAAATTGAACGTTTGGGCCGGCATTTATAACAACAGAATCGTGGGACCCTTCTTCCTAGAAGAAACTTTAAACGGAGATAGGTATTTACAGCTCTTGGAGACACAAGTTATTTCGGCATTGGAGGTAAATGGACAATTACCAAATAATATCTGGTTTCAGCAGGATGGAGCACCACCCCATTACGCTCGCATTGTTCGAGATCATTTAGATAGGACATTTCATCACAAATTGATTGGAAGAAGGGGTACTTATGAATGACCTGCACGAAGTCCCGACCTTAATCCACTAGACTATTTTCTGTGGGGTTACTTAAAGTCTAAGGTTTATGTTAATAGACCAAATAATTTGCAAGAATTAGCTGCAAGAATAACTCAAGACATCCAGAGAATTACACCAGAAGTATAGCTAATGTTACTAGAGAATTTAAAAACCGACTTGCTTATTGTCAAGAAGTAAACGGTGCTCAGTTTGAACATCTAATACATTAAGTTTAGTTAAGTTCAGATGTTTTGAAAATCACTTTGATTTAGTTAATAATTATGATTATGTATTTCTTTAATGGATATTAGATTTTTCCTTTCCTTAATTACTTTTCTGTTAATATCTCGGTAGGTATTGAAATAAACAATATCAAACCCGATATTTTTGTATTCGCAATAAAATGTTTCATCAGAAACTAAAATACTATACAGGGTGTTTCATTGCAAATTTTAAAATCGACATGACTTCCGGTAAAACAGGAAGTTCAAAATTGTAAAAAAACTTGGAAACAAATATGCAATCTACTGCAATATCTACCTTCCAAATTTCATTTTGATATCTCTAATAATTCCAGAGATATTTCCTTGGTTCCACACATTTGCCCATCACTGTATACTTATTGACCGAGAAATCGCAGCATCCAGGAGATGTTTAAATTTAATATTTTTTTGGTAAAAGATAGATGCTATAGTATGATAAATTTGGCAAAGTTTGGTAAGTGTTCTTTCATGTAAACTTTTTTAATATTGTCCCTTTTTGCATTCTTCTAATTACCAAAAACAAATTGTTTGGTGGGATCCAAAATTGATGTTTAGTAATTTTAAAATGCCTAGATACGTGTACGCTGATAGTATCGCCAGCTGAAGTGAATTTGAAAGAGATCGAACTATTGGTTTACTGGAGACGAGTTCTTCATTTGGAGAAATCGCTAACCGGCCGAACAGAAATTTCACTACTGTTATGAAATGTTGTCAAGCGTGGTTTGATAATGCCCGAAATCGGAGAAGATTAGGCATCGGACATCGAAGGGGCACAAATGAAGTTCAAGATCGACGTCTAAGACTTATGGCATTTAGAAACCGATTTTCGACAACTTGAAATTTGGCTGATGAGCGGTTAGGAGAACAAGGCCATCTTGTAAGTGCCCGAACGGTTTACCGCCGTATAAGGTCTTTCGGACTACAGCATTATCGACCAATCTTGTGCTACCTCTGTCCGCTGAGCATCGACTTCAGTGGTGCAGAGAAGACAACATTGGAACGTGGTATGACATCAGGTCATCTTCTCTGATAAATCTCGATTCTGCTTGAGTGGACATGATGGCCGAAGTAGGGTTAGACGACGTCGAGGAGAAAAACATCAATCTTAATTTGATGTTCAGCCACTTGTACACCGAACAGTAGGCGTTATGGTATGTGGTTCTATTGCACATGGAAGTAGCTCACCTTTAGGGCTCGGCCAGGCTTGCGAGCCATTTAAAGTGACAGATAAATCCTGGACGACTGTACCACAAAAATTTATTTCAAACTGTTATTGGGGTGGCCATTTCTGGTATGTTGCTCTGTTCTTAATTCTCTGTGATTTTTTAAGTGATTTTTGTTACATTTTGGCTTGTATTGAGTAGTACGTAAAATGTTTTCATTGTCATTCTTATGAGTGGCAAAACCTGTTTGAGTATTTGCGCAATAGTTTGTATAAGTAAAATTCTCCGTAGGCTTTTCTATATCTGTTGATGGAATGTACACCATATTTTCTTTTGCACAAAGTGTCTATAAATTGATCAATCTGTGAGAGACATGACGGGAACTAGGAAAGAGGATGAAAGTAGAAGTTCAAAAGGGAGAAAAATTATAAGAATTATCAAAGCGAGGATCTGAACCAAAGGCAATAATTTTAAAAATGTGAAAATTATACTGGTGAAACACAGTATTTCTGGGAAATAAACCCGAAACTGAATTAGAATAAATCTTTAAACATGAAAGGACCGATTGAACACCAACTTAGCAATAAAAATGGAATTGAAAAATTATACAGGAAAGCAATATAATAAAAAAATAAAAATTTGGAACGGTCTCTTCAAGAAATATAGGATGAGAATGAGAAGAAGATGCGAACAAGGTTCAAACAATGAGATTTAGTTATTATAAAATCATTACGAATAGCAAATCAAAGAAGAAGAGGGTGTATAGTTCAAAGAACTAATGAGATATAAAACGAGAATATTAGTAGTTTTTTGAAAGATAGTTGTAGCAACTCTGATTTTTATTGTTTTTCTTAGTTCTTTGGTAATCACATAAACTTGAAAGTCTGTATATTTCAAAAAGTCCAAACGTTTCAAAGTCGAAATTAGACCCCGTTTTAATTAACTTAACATAAATGAACAAGAAATTAAATGACAAATTTAGTAAATCACAATTTGACATTAATGTTTGAAAATCAAATTGATGTAACTAAGGGAATTTACTGAAAATTTGATATATACAGGGTAGCACTAAAAATTCTAACGATCATGTAAAATAACAAAGCTTCTTTCAAATTCGAATAATTTGAAATTATTATCTTCAGAATTTCATGTGGCCTTCCTAGGTACGACTTTGAGGTAATAAAAAAATAAGAGCAAAGAAATTCTGATGTTCCAGAGACCTCATTAAAGTCATAAGGTGAAACTTAGGTAAAACCTTATGAACTATTCCGATATAGGGTTCTTCAAAAGGACATTACCATTATTGTTAATTTCATCCTTAATTATTGGTAATCAGGAACGGCTGAATTATATAGAAGTACTAGCTTTCATTTAATAAAATTAAAGCAGACTCTTTCACCTTTCGTTCTGTGTTGTGTTCTTCTTTGTATAATATGGTTGAATTTTGAAATTATATGTTATGACTAAGGTTCCAGACTTGTTCACAAATTTTTGACTTTTCGAATTGCCGTTTCTTTATATAATTTTTGTTTTCATTCATTGGAACATTTATAGGTCTAGAGGTTTCTCCAATATAAAATTTATTACATTCGCAGAGAATCTTATAAATGCAATTTTTTGAATTTTGTGTTACATTTTGGTTTAGTTTTTGATATAATGTCAAATTGTGATTTACTAAACTTGTCATTACGAATCCTTTTAATTTTTAATTACCATTGAAAACGAGCTCTGATTTAGACCCTGAAACGTTTGGACTTTTTGAAATATACAGACCTTCAAGTTTATGTGGTGTTATTCCCAAAGAACTTAGAAAAAATGAGAATAGTAGTGAATTTTGAATGAAAAGTAATAAATATAAATTTTTTGTTGGTAGTTGTTTCTTTTGAACTCACATCATCTTCAATTATTAAAAAAAATTACAATTCTGATAAATAGAACTGGTGTGAAAGATTCTATTAATTCTAGTAATTGGAAAAAGAAGAACGAAGAAGAAACTTAATGTACATGATGCAAGAATTTATCACATTGTTAAAAAAAAATTCTCAGATGGTTGATAAATCTTATATAAAATCAAAGAGGATTAGAAAGATTATATAATTACAAACAATATTTTGGCACAACGGTAATAATTAGCAATTAAAAATTAAAAAAGACATTATATAACTTATCAGGGGGAACTTTAATCACAAGGAAATAAATATTTTAATACACAATCAAGCATTCGCCGTTCTCTTGACTTAAATACATAATCTATTGCTTGTCACAAATTTGCATAGAAATTACATAACAAACAGAATCCACCTCGCCTTGTTCAAGAATAGCTTTTGTAATTAACACCCGAGAAGATTCAAGTTCACATAATATAGTGATGACGGCAATCCCTAATAAATTGTTTTCATATTCTATTTGTTATTGCATTTCTGATAATAATGGTAAATAATAAATCCTAGTAGAAGGATGACTCATTTTTAGGGTTCGGTTTGCTGAGGCCGCAAGTATTATCTATTTAAAGGTTAGACCCAGTTAATAGAAAAAAACATAAAACATATTCATATAAAAGAGACGGAAATACAATAATTACATAAAACAAGATTGTTTTAAACTAACATAAAGTATTATAAATACAAACTGTTGTACCATAATACTAACCACGTTGTCATCGCCATGGACCAAACCAAACAAGTGACAACAGAAATAAACAACGTCCTTAAAGCATGTAAAATCATTATAAGTCTGGAGCTGAAACATAGATTACATGTTTCTTCTTCCTAAAATTCCCAAAGTGAAACAACTGTACAGAAACAAATTTCCGCAATTGACTTCTCCAGCTAGTGATAAACGCGGATAAAAGATGATTAGAAAATTTATCTTATTCTCAAAAACTCTTTAACGTTAGAAATTTTTTAGGTTTCTTTCAATCAGTTGCTATGCTATGGTTATTAAAGCCTTTATGAGCACAGGGGGAACGGCAATGGGCAATCCTTGCTAATATGGACAAGTTCTAATTTGAGGCAAAGAATGACTTCCAATAATTTTCTAGGGGTTTGAGAGAAAACAAAAAACAATTAAGGAATCGTTGCATGTAACAGCGTAGGTAAAGAATAATTGAAGTGTCGACTTTTCTTCGAAATGAGACAAGTTTATCTTTGTTCCATACCATCATACTAACAGCATCAAAGTATTTTTAGAAAACTATATATAATGGTAATATATGGAACACCGAAGTGAGTGCAAAAACGAGTTGTCAATCATAAACATAAACTTGACGATTTCCAAAAAAAACGCGAATATATGAGATCAAGTGTAATGATAATGATTCTAGTGTTGAGTTTCATATTATGTACAAAACATAACCTCTCATAACTATAAGGAATTTGACTCTTGACAACGGTTAATTATAAATACATTATTATAACTGTTTGTTTTAGGGTACAAAACTTTGTGTTTATACATCTATGAATCACAGTATTTTCAAACTAATAAATATAAGCTCAACCATAATTACATTATGATCCTGTTCTTCTGGATTTGACAAAGCTAAACGAAAAAACATCAGAGGTCTTCAGTTGAAGAATTTACTGAAAACTTAAATAGGTAAATGCATACATGCAATATGAAAATATAATTTGGTATTCAAGTATGTAAGCGTTTTGTTTGGTAATTTAACTTATTCTAGACACTCAAATAAGTTATTTATCCGTTTAGGTAATTTTGAGATTAGTAAGTAGTTTCTTCTTATTTCGGTAGCGATAATTGAGAAATTATCTAAGGAAAATTAGTTATTATATATTTGCCGTTTTATGTGTATTTGGGTGTGTACAACAGTATTTCTACCGATAACTATAAAGTTGGTTTTGTCGATGTGATTTTTAGGCCGAGTTTTTGACATTCATCGTTAACCTTATTTAGCATAGTTTGGACATCGTTTGTGTTATCTGTTAATATCACGGTATCATCTGAATATCGCATATTTTTAATGGGATATCTGAGATATCTGAGACCAATTTAGCTGTTCTTTCTAGTTATATAGGTTTATAAAATATAGGTCAGGAATATAGGGTTTGTTTTGATCTTATTTAAAAATCCTTTGTTTCTCCAATACAGCATTTTAATCTTTCTATCAATTCCTAAATATCTAACACAATGAGGTTGGTTCCGTACCCGGCTACAATTTGATCAAGTATTCCTTTGTATAAATAATGTTTTGTACATTATGTAATACGTTTCTGTGATTGGAGATATTAGACGTTTCAGCTCCAAATCAGCCCCTGGACTCTGATCAATAGAAAACTTTTGTAGAATCGAAAAGTGACGTCACTTTAGAAATGTTCGCACTCATAACTCGTATCATCGTTATACGATGGTTATGCCTTATGACGACAAAATGACGTCACTTTTCGATTCTACAATACTTTTCTATTCATCAGAGTCCCACGGCTGGAGTCGTCATCAATAACTGTGTGATTCAATTGACAGCTTTTTCTAAAAAGTTGGCTTTGATATAAATTTTATTTGTTTGGAAAATCATGTTATCACTATCAAAAAATTCTTTCAGTTGAAATGTCTCCAAACACAGATATGTATCATACGATATCAGGAAACTACCCTACTATATTAGCAGAAAATAATAATAATAATGTTTTTACACTGTTGCCAATGCTTTTCAATATCTTTTCTCTAGTTTTTTATTGAGATGGTTTTATTATAGTGTTTTTGGTTTTCACCACTGCATGTCTTTGTACGATTTTGGATGGAAACTCTAATTTTTCTCTGATTTTATATCAGCACCTGGCATCTATGTGACTTTGGTGGAATCGTTTAAAGTTTTTTTTTTATAATTATGATGTTATAATTTAATATTCTGTAATTCTCCTCACAACACCCTGGTTCTTATCCTTTTGATAACCCAAAAACAAATTTATTTAGTTTGTCTCTCTGGTTTTAGGTCTTGATCCATTTCCACCTTTACTTTATCTGCTGTTGGGGTGTAGACTTGAACAATATTGATATGGATAGCACTTTTAAGTAACTGAATTAGGATAACCCTTTCGAAAAGAGGTATAGAATTTCTTCACTGGCCTTTGTAAGTAATCCTAATCACAATTTGATTACGATATTTGTCATTACGAATCCTTTTAATTTTTTAATTTCTTGTTCATTTTGTGTAATATCATTGAAAACGGGGTCTGATTTAGACCTTGAAACGTTTGGACTTCTGAAATATTCAAGTTTATGTGGTGTTATTCCCAAAGAACTCAGAAAAAAATAAAAAGTTATACAATAGGTTTATAGAGTGTAATGACATCGACTATTCCATGGTCGAATATTATTCGCGTTTATTATACCAAACGGTTGTTTTTCTGCAAATAAATGTAAATCAATTTGGTTATGAAAGTTTAATGCAGAACATGTAAGAACAAAACCAGTTACAAATTAATGAGTACATACAAAACAAATACCTGTATGTGGTTATTTTTCAGTTATAAGTTAGCTTGAACAATTTAAATCATAGAATTTATATCACATAAAAGTAATTGCAGTTAATTTTTAGAAAAAAAAAACGAATGAAGGAAAATTATTTGATCGATATAACTAGTCGAAAGTAATTTGTAATTAATTCAGCTTTTGAAAATATTGTGTCTGATACTACCTACAGATATTAGTAGGTATTTAATGACAATTTCATATATTTTAGGTATTATATTTTACAGTTCGCCTATTCCAATTGATGTTAATGCCTTTTAAGCATATATGACCGTTATGTAATTATATATGCCAAGGTCAAAATAAACGAATATTAACCGAATATTACTGGAATATTGAAATACTCGAACCGGAAATAACCGGATACCAAAATGCTCCACCTGGGTTTAGATATTCAAATTTTTCTTGGAAAGCTTTTGAAAAATCTAAATGAACTAAATTATTCTGAAAACCTTTTCGACATTTTATTATTTTTTGCTAATTAACCCGTGATATAACCTAGTTTTTTAAATGAAGTCAGCATTAGGAATAACAATAAATATAGATTTATTTGATCATTATTATTAACTATCGAAAAGTAACGGCTTCTACAATTCAATCTTTTTATTAATTCGAGTATTTTAAACAATTATTGCTTACGGTTGTTATTGTACTTCAATCCCATCTGCTTTGTAATAAAACGCATTCGTAATACTTCACGAGTAATTTCGGAACACTTATATTTGCCAATGAACCATCAGTTTTCATTGACCTACTGGGTGGTGGGCCTATACGACATAGATACCCACATGATTAAACATCTTCGAATAATAATTCTACCTACCTTCATAGCTAATAAAAATTCATTTAATGTCTAGAGTGTCTCCTGCGGGCTTGATTTTCTTTATAATTATACTGGATACATTATTTTATATCTATAATTAGAAAGCAACAAATTGAAAGTGCTTAGTTATGAGACATAACAAATCCTATTTCCAAAATATATAATTACTGGACTTTTCGAAAAAAATGATCAAAAAATATTTTAGACAGAATTGTATCACGATGATAAGGAACTTCTTTAATGAGTTACTTGTAAGACATAAAAATCAGTTCGAAACTACAAACATGTTTTACTGATTAACTTCATTTCCAAGAAAATACGCTCAAAAGTAAATTTAAAAACATAATTTTATCAAAATAATTAAATTATTCAATTTAACGTAAATAATTAACAAATACAAACAGCTCTTAAAGCTAAAAATAAAAAATAGTTTTCAAATTAGTTAAATAACTGAATGTATGTGTAACATTAATAAAAAATCTTAAAATTTCTTTTTTTGTAGGCTTTTTGTTCTATAGATATAATCCTACAGTTTTCTCACCAACTTTTGTTTCTATACCCGTCTTGATCTTCCCCTGATCTTGGGCATTCTGATTCATATCCAAGTCCAGATAGTAAGTTTAGAGCATGTACTTCTGGAGGTAGCCTACAATGCACAAATATCAGACTAGAAAGCGAGGGTAATAGAGACAGTAACCGGCTATTTCAATCGAATGGGAGCTGCTTTCATCTACTACATCCAGAAGTATATGCTATAAGACAAAAAATTATAAAAGTTTCACGACAATCGGTTCTGTCGTGGTCGTGACATAGTTAAAGAAGAAAGGAACATTTGGTGATGGATGTTTTTAATAGAAAAAATAGTGTTCAAACTCACTAATGGTAACTATTTGCTGCTGATATGCGAATTTTTATATGGACATTGTTGTGGCCGATCTTAAAATGAAGCTGCATGCAACAGATAGCTGACTTCCTAAATATATCAAAAGGGCCCGCGTACAAAAATGTATCTATTGAGAAACTCTTATCAATGTGCGTGCCGCGTTTGAGGATTTTTAGCACTGTTTGTAGCTGTATTTATAAGCCTTTTTGCGTCCAGTATTGGGCATGGGTCTCCTCTTTCTTATCCAGCTATCTTTGTTCTATGCTTCTTAAATTCACCTCATCCCTGCCACTTGTTGATACCATCATACCATCTCATAGCCGGTCTTCATTTTCCTCTTTTTCCTTACCACTATGTCCATCTTATAATTCTTCTATTCCACTCTTGCCCACTTCAGTCATGACGATGTTGACATACCCAACATCGATCTTTCCATTGTCATCTGTGTTGTTTTTAGTTAAGTTGATGCGATATATTTTTTATTTTTTAATGTGTAAGGGAGTTTTCTCAATGCAGACCATCCTAATCATTTTCGTGTTTCAACTGTGTTTCGTTTACCAATTAATATCTATTGTTTTAAGTACACATATTCTTCAACGTTTTCTATCTGTTATCCATTTATTGTAATGCGTATCTTTTCTGAGCTCGTTATTTTTGTTTTATCTAGATTCATCTTTAGTCCTATATTTCTCGATGCATTTTCTAGTTCTAGTAACGTTTGCGAAATATTTTTCTCTTTTTCGGCGATTAGGACCTCATCTGCAAATCTTACCACATTGATTACCATTGAAATATTTATATAATGGTCAAAAAATGAATTTATTTTTTACTATTTAGGGCTAAGGTGAACAGTGGGCGATATTGGATCATATTTTTTATTCCTCTGTGAATAAGCATCTTCCTAGAGTGCATGCATCAACCCATCTGTCGGTTAAGACGAATTGCTTCCTCATCCCCCTATTTACCAGATCTACTCCAACTACCTTTTATCTACTCTCTTCGAGGTGTCATTCCTAGATGTCGGTCTTTACATCTCGCGTCTTCAAATACCTTTTATCTGTTCGCAGATTCTAAAAGAGCTGTGGCTTTAATCATAAAGTTATAACCGTGAACTAAGTGTATTTTGGGACAAAAGCCAATTGTTCTAGAAGAATGTATTTCTTGTTTAAAACTTGGTATGATAACATGGCTATAGAAAGAGGTGATGAATAACGTTGAATTATGCAAAAAATGTGTTTTTGTTGGTTAGTCCTGTGACTGAATTACCCATGTATAATATGCCCAAAATACCTTAAACTATTTTTATTTATTATTGTTGAGTATCTTATTGCCACATCTGGTTCTGGAGACATATTTGTGAGGTTGAAGATAATCTAATATTCTTCGGTACAGCTGTATTTTAAAGGAACTTAACGGCTAGGTATCTACTTTCTCTGACGCGTATCTTGTAGGTTTCTGGTGCATAATCTTATCAGCAGCACATTTCAGACAAATTTAATGTATATTAATTGAGCTGATATTAGAAGCATTTTTGAGTTCATTATTGCGATCATCAGTTTATAGTGATACATAATTAATTGTTCAATTGTTATGTTAGTTTTAGTATTCCGTTTAACCAACATTTCACCTATTATCCATAATTTCAAATACTTAATTGATATGATTTCTTTCGTTACAAAATGTCAATAAGTTACGCATACCATTTATTTCTGTATTGGTCGATGTAAATTGTCTAGGAAAAGCACCGAAGCAAAGAAGTTAAAAAGTTCTACTTTTATGGCTTAGATTTGTTCCACGTTATTTCTTATTATTTCGTATCTGTTGTTTGCATTACAAACATGAAGAACGCCTTTTAACCAGGTCATGTATACACATCGAGGGAATGATAATGACAAGAATGAATTTAGTAAACCGTAACAAATTTGCATTGATTAGCTGCTTGTAATGATGGTTTTTAGAGTTATCTGGTGTGCTAATTTTTTTAAAGATATTATATTCAGGAAAAATAAGTTAATCAGAGAACATCCATTTTGAAAAACTTTTGAGGCTGTGCTTCTGATAGTGACTGTTGACAAAATGAAAAAAAAAATTAAAAAAGGGGTATGTATGTATTTTATGGAGACTCGGCCATTAGGCAGACCGAGCCCTCGGAGACGAATTAGACTCTAAAACTCTTTTAAATCAGTCTTTTGGTGAGACTTGGGTGGTAAGCAGACTGAGATCCCAAGTTCGATCTAGAACCTGATTTTCGGTATTATCATTTTCTTTTTCATTTTGTCTCTTAATAATGGTTCCAAAGCAGGAGTCGAAACGTCGAGTAATTCATACTACGACGTAGTAAAAAATCTCAGAGGTATTTTTGTCTTGATATTCAGTGAGAATCAAAAAAGGTCCCTGTGCTTACTGAATTAATTTTAGGAAATTTAAAATAAATCTTGCTTTTTACAAGTAGTGGAAAGATATTTTTGTAGAATCAGAATAGGGTAGTATATCGAACTTTGGCTTCTCTATGTAAAATGAAATGCGTCAGAAGTATGAACTTGTTCCTAGGACAACTGACCCGTTTATTAAGGATTACAATTTTTTAGGTATCACGATGCGTTATAACCTTAGATTCTGACTCCTTCAAGTATAGTAAAAGGCGTTAAAAGTGGTAACTAGTTCCCACTTCTCCTGAATTAATTTTAGAAAATTTAAAATAAATCGTACTGTTTATGACTTAATTTGCGTTGGGAGACAATTGTTTAGAGTTGGAATGAGGCAGTATCTTAAATTCTGACTTCTGTAAGTATTTTAAAATGCCCCAAAAGGGGGGAACTAGCTCTAGGGTCTACTGAATTAATTCCAATGATCAGTTGGCTCCAAAAACTGGCCACTACGATGCCTGTACTCTTCAAATTTTGTTTGTGAGTAGTTAATTACTGGAAAAAATGTGAACCGACATTGCTGTATTTTAATACAACACCAAGTTAGCGACAAGAGCCTTTATTCATCTTTTCTTTCCATTAAATATATTTCGCCCTGGAGCATTAGTGGCAATTTGAATATAATGGGCTCAAATCCAGTTTTTTTTTCATATTTTTACAATAAATTCTTTACTTCTAATCCATAGTTTTAGTTTTACATTTTCCCATTTGTTTCCTAAAGTTTTACCCCATGCTCTTACTTAAGATATTTCATTCCCTAAGATACTTCATGTTCTTTGTCCTGTGCTTCCCGTTTTTGTCGTATTTTCTTGCATTTCTTAGTAGTCGGTTCCTGTGGTTTGCTATTTTTACTATCGATTTCTTCGCCCTTTTGATTATTTCTCCTTTTGTGTGTCCGTCATTCTCCGCAGGGGGCTGTGCTGAATCCCCCGTGTTTTTTTTTGATTCGTGTGTCCATTACTTATCCACATATGAACTGACTTCAGAGATACCTTGTTCCTCCGTCATATTAGTGCATTTATCATGGAATGTTTTGACTCTTTTCGCTGTTCCTTCGATATTATTCTTCCAAATTAGTTTCCTGTCGATGTGGATTCCTACATACTGTTAGTCCTCTGGTTGGCTTGTCATTGTTCCTTCTTCCTATTGGTATTGCCTGTGGCCGTTTTCCAATTACGACGCACGGAGAGGCACAGTGCGTACTCTGTGCCTACACAGCATAGCACACTGTGTGGTGGCTTCGCTTTGTATGATCTGTGGTGGTTGCTTTCCAATTACACACACAGGCGCACTGTGTGACACAGTGCGCCAGTCTTCACTGTTCCATTAGTACTCCAGCATGACACCGTGTGCGCACAGAGACGCACAAGAAAAATTTGTGTGTATCGGATGTGCAAGAAGTCATAGACTAATATATAGCCATACTAACCATAGAGTGAGATGATATACAGTCAAGTGACAACACCACATTGTCTATTTCAGTGATTTTGCAAAAAAAGTTATTTATAATAAATTTAAAAGTGCAGTAGTTTATTTAAATGTGCTTTGTTTCCCTATTGTGTGATAACTTTTTTCATTAATGACATTTGTAATGTATTTGAAGAATTAAAGCACGTTCCACTTATAGCCATTTACACAAGCACAGTGTGCTTTGTTGTACAGGCACCTTCAATTTTTATGTTTTAAGGTACGCACCGTGCCTCTCTGTGCGTCGTAATTGGAAAACGGGGTGTGTCTTCTCGGTCTTGATCCATTTGTTCACCCAGTTTCTGAAGTACCTTGTTGCCTGGTCCGCCCTGGCTGATGTATCTGCTTTTGCTGTGTCGTCTGCATACGTGTTTCTGCTTGTCTCGTCCCTCTTGGTATGTCGCTGGTGTAGATATGTGTACTATGTGATAATCTGATCCCTTTGGTACTCATGCTTTGACGGGCCTCTCCGTTAATGTGGTTCCATTAATCCTGCTCCTGAATCTCTTGTTAGGTAGTCCTAGGTTAGGTGGTTCTTCCAAATCGTTTGTCCTCCATTGTTGGTATTTGGGTGTCCTGTTAGATCCTGTCAAAAGCTTTCTGTACATTAAAAAATACTATGCTGGTCACCCTCTTATTTTTTGTGTCTTCCATCGTCTACCATCCTCATCACTTGGTCATCCGTCGAGTTTTAGTAATTTGATAATTTATACATGTGACTCGCCATCTCACCCTTGTCACACAGGATTGACTCCTCCCCTTGACCTTGTTACAGTAAAATATGGATGACCAATCCATTTTATGAAACACTAACAAAAACTTACAATGATCATTTTAAAGATATCGAACACAAATAAAAAAGGGGTGTTAATACCCGATACGCATTTGCATTTATAGTGTATTCTTGTAGGTATCCGGCTCACCTTCTGAATTATGAATGGAATTCAAAAAGGAACGTATATATACTATTCGAATCGAATCGTGCCGATTATAAGATACCGAAACAGGTTATTTATTTACGTAACCTTTCCCAATGTAACGGCACTTCGAGTCAGGTGTTGGTTTCACAATACGAAAAAGATGTGAAAAATGTATCGCAGTCCGTTTGAAATTCCCGGCGTCGAGAGCAGATTGCATTTTTAATGGGGGAATGCGTTCATTCGAAATGCAGTTAGCACGATATGTGTGGAAACATGTGTGAACTGGAAAAAATGCGCCATTTATTTATATATTATTTTTCTGGTTTTTTGTTAGTCTGAATCTGGTAGACAATATCCCTCGTTCCTCGAAGTTTCCTTGAAAAGATTGATCAACCTTTTCAAGACGATGGAAGTCCAAGGAAACTTCGAGAATTTTTCAGGTTGTTTTGCAACTATGCATATTCTAAAATAAAATTAAACCGTAATAGGGTAATTTAGTTTCTTATTTACTTAGAAAAAAGGCTAATAACATAATATTAAAACAATTAACCATAAACAGGTTAACAAGGGCGTCGCCAAAAATGATAGGTTTTGGCTTTTAGTAAGGGAGGGGCGACAAATCGTCAATTATAAGGTTTATTTCACATATAGTAAGAGAGGTCTAGGAGGCGTTGCTCCCTGCTCCTGCCTGGAAACGCCCTAGCAGGATAACTTGATATTTGACTGAATTAAAAATATGAATTTTACTGTTGCAGCCCTAAAAAATACTACAGTCAATGAAGGCAAAAAACGGTAATACTGGGTAATTTGTCCAACCAGCACCGATTTTCCTAACAATTCGGATTTAATTTCTACTTACCCTCTACTTCAAAGTTGAGCCTGTGTCGGGGGTTGCTTTTTTTCGGGGGAATGAAGAATATTATATGAAAAAAAAAGTCCTGGAATAAATAAAAAAACTAATTTTAAGAAACTTTTGTTCCATAAAGTTTTTTCTCAAAGTCAATTCTTTTCGTGTTAGACGCAAGTGAAAGTATCGATTTTTCAACAAGAGAAAACATGTTTTCATGCGATATTTCGTAAATAACTTTAAAAATATGAACTTTAAGAAAAAAATCATTTGGGTCAAAAATGTAGCTTATAAAAAAACAAAAAAGATGTTGGGTTCATGATTTCTGTACAACCAGTACAAACGAAGTTATAGCTTGTTAAAATTTTGTATTTATTTGTCAAAACAAAAATTGAATGGTTTATCTTAAAATAATTGAAAACAATGCATTTTTCTGGAAAAGTTTATAAAAACTTTTTAAAGTACTTAAAAAATCATTTAATTTGGTTTTTTATAAAAGTCTCTAACATGAAAATTAAGCGAGTTATGACATAAATAAGATTGTTTTTTTATTGTTTTTTAACAAATTTTTTTTAAAATTACCGCCTAAATACCACCCCAGTTGAAATTAATTGCTACCACTTCACAAATCACCAATTAGTAGGTTTTTTTATAAGCTGAAATCTTATGTACATTGAAAATGTATTTAACCCTAATTTTTGAAAGGGCTTGAGCTGAAAGGGTGCCCTAATAGTACTATTTATGAACATGTACAAACTTTACATGGTCAGATCTAATTTAATTTTTATCCTACAAAAAAAACATAATTTAAAAAAATTTTGTACTCTACAAGATTTTGGCTATCTCTCCAATCTCTCCAAGTTTTTGCAAAATTACAAAATTGAGGGTCGATTTTTTTCAAAACTACTTACTTTAAACCGGTCAAACTTTCTGAGGCTATTTTTAAATTAGTAAGTCAAATGATTTGTCAAGTAGTAGCAATTAATAAACTGGGGTGGTATTTAGGGGCGTAACTTTATTTATGTCATAACTCGCTTAATTTTAACGCTAAAGACTTTTATAAACAAACAAATTAAAGGATTTTTGAAGCACTTTAAGAAAGTATTCATAAACTTTTTTCAGTTATTTCACGATAAACCATTCAATTTTGATTTTGACAAATAAAAACAAAATTTCAACAAGCTATAACTCCGTTTGTATTGGTTTTACAGAAACCACACACCCAACATTTTTGTTTGGATTTTTTTTATAAGCTACATTTTTTATCTAACTGATTTTTTCTTAAAGTTATTTGCGAAAAACTGTATGAAAACGTTTTTTTGGTTGAAAAACGATAGTTTCACTTGCGATTACCTCGAAAAGAATTGACTCTCAAAAAAAAACTTTATGAAACAAATAAGTTGCTTAGAATTAGTTAATTTATCCATTCCCGTAATTTTTCATATAATATTTTTCACCCTCGAGAAGGGGACCCCCCCCCAACCCCGAAAAAAAAACCGCTGGCACAGGGTCAACTTAAAAGCAGAGGGTAAGTAGTACTGAAATCCAAATTTTTAGGAAAATCGGTACTGCATGGACAAACTACCCGGGAAAATGGTCATTGACTGGACTATAATTATGTTTTATGATTATGCATGGGGTACAACTGGTGGGGGGTCCTCCTTGGATCCTCCCTTACGTACTCATAAATAATAGCAACTCTAAGGAATCTAAATTAAAAAGTTTAAAGCTAGACCAAATAATCTAGAGTCTGAAAGAAAGTAACTTTTATCTTAGATCAATTAATTTAATATAATAGCTCAAGCAATACTATGGATCCAAACACATAGAGAAGCCCTTCTTTATTTAGGTAAAATTTGGTACTACATCTTCCTCCTCCCCAGCATAACCGCAGCGAGTCACGTTGTTTTGAGCTTCTCGATTGCCATCTTTGATTAGAAATGACACTTGTTTTTCAGCAAGACGGTACCCCACCACATTATGTCTTGCAAGTTAGAAAGTTTCTGGATAATAGATATCCTGATAGATAGACTGGAAGACATGGTGCCATCGAGCGGCCAGCTAGATCGTATGTGACCCCCAGGTTTTTTTCTTTGAAGGTGTTTAAACATCCGTATGTATGTTACTCCTCCAGAGTCACGGGATAATCTGAGACATCGTATCCAAGAAGAATGTGACCGACTATACTTCAGATGTTTTCACCAAAGTACGCAATGAATTTGAGGCATGATTATATCACTGCCTGGCAGTTGATGGATACCATTTCGAATATCTGTTACAATTAAATGTCAGTTTCATTTTCCTTGTCGTATTAGCAAAGAGTCAGTGTCAGAGATCAGGAAAGTATCCAAGAATCACGTTTTAATTCGCAAATTCCTTAAATGTTATTGGTAAACAAAAAACGACACATCGTTGAATTCCTTTTTAAACAGGTGTCACTTATGGTAGGGTTCCATTTAAAAAAATAGATAGCTCTAGGGTGATAAGGGTGCAATTAAATTAAGGGTTATTATGGCGAAATATACCCCCCTCGTAAATCCTTTGAAGTATTTTTGCGATTTCCAAATATTGAGTATTTTGGGAATGATGCCAGGTGGCTCGTTTTCCTTGGGACACCCTGTATAATAATAGTTTTTTTTTACATTTAGTTCATTTAATACTTTAAACGACAACCGACTGTAAGTATTTGAGCATTAGCGATATGTCACGTTTTGCTAATCCTTCAATAAAGTAACCGATATGCATTTACAGTTTTTTTAAATCTTTTAAATTTTTAGTTATTGTGAATTATTGGTGCGCCTGTATTGACACCGTAATTTTCTGCTTTGCTTGATGACGCCACAATTGCAATCTTCAGTTATTCAAAATCACAAGCTTTACGTCAGCGAAGATAATAATCATCCTTAACAAATCTATTCACATTACACATGCACAAGTATAATCTTCACTTTTTAGATGCAACAAGCGATTCCACCATTCCTCAACGGTAAGCCGACGATTTAAAGACGTAATAGATGATCTATTAACTTAACTGTTCATGGCTATGCATTGAAAACATTCGGTACAACGATTCGTTTAAAAAAATCTTCGAAAACAATGTTTAGATATTGAAATAACAAGATAGAATTGTTGTACTCATCTTGGGCGTACCATATGTTTGAGTCTTTGAATTATTCACAAATAGTAATTAGGATTATCGAGATATGATAAGTGTTATAATCAGCATATGTGTTGGTAATGAAAAAATAACTTCCCGTAGTGCGTTCTTGTTTTGTTTGTGCATTATGTTCTACATAACTTCGGGTCGATCTGATTTCCGTTTTATTTCATCTGTATGATTTAATCAGGGCGAAGTCCCGATGATTATGAAAGGTGTTAGATCTATTTTTATGTTCTCAATTTCGAAGAAATAAAGCGCAAAAATAAGCCTTACTATCGATTTTTTGTGAAGTAAAGTAGATCGAGACGTAGTTATCTCACATTCGATTCGTGAAAGTATCTTGCAAAGTATTTGGACACGTAATCAATGAATTTTGAAAATTAGCACCAGTGCATAAAAAAATATTTTTTATGGGTGCATTTCAAACTGGCCATTAATAAAAACATTCTATCTTCAAAGTTCCCTATCCCCTATTCGTCTTATCGTAAGTCCGACTTTTCATTATGTCAGAGAATTCCATTCTTTGGTCTTTTAATATCTTGAATTTCTACTTCCATTATTCTCCTTTGAATTCAATCTCAATTTCAAATATATCTGACACGGTTATCTTTCCCTATTCTTACAGTCTATATAAATGACTTATCTTTCTTTAGTCTTGTCTCAAGACCTCCTCGGCTCTTATTTTGTCTGACCATTTCATGTCTTCCATTTTTCTCCATAGCCACATTTTAGAACTTTCAAGGCATTTTTCTTATTTTTATGTTAATGTCCATGTCTTTGATTTTTATAAAACCACAGTTCAAATGTATCTTTTCGCAATCTTTTTCTCAGCTTCATGGGATTTCTAATTGCTATTAACATGTCATTTACTTTGACAAATGATGTTTACCCATAGCTATTCTGCGCCTAATTTCTTCATTGCAACTTCCAGTTGAATTTATTATTTTTCGCAAATATTTAAATTTACTTACTTGTTCCAGTTGGTGTCCTTCCAGCACAATCCTCACATTTTCTACTGTTTTTCCCTCTCACATTACCTTTGTTTTTCCAATATGATATGAAGATGAATATCTTCATATCATATTTCTTACCAGTTTTCCAGAACGTATTTTGTAATTCACTTTCTGTTTCTGCAAGGACTGCTTGGTCATTAGCATACTTTTTTTTTCACTTTTTCGTTGCCTACAGTAATCCCAGCAGTCTTTCAATGCTTCAAATATTTTTCAGCATATAAACTGAATAGTGCCGGTGACATACAACAATCTTGTGTAGTGAGTGCCTAGTCCGTGATTATTTTTTTAGTTTCTACATTTTTCACCTTTACCCCCACTTTTTGTCCTTTGTAATGCTTTCGATATTTTCCATCCACTTCAATATCCTTCATATCTTCAATAGTATATTCCAATCTACTCGATCAAATGCTTTCTCCCACTCAATAAAACACACAATGTCTCTTTGTCAACATTCTGACATAACATCGCATGGTACCTCCTCCTTTCCTAATTTCAAACTGATCTTCTCCTAGGTTTTCTTCAATTTTATTTTGAGTTTTTTTTAGCAGTATCCTTGTTGTTACTTTGGTGAGATGGCAAATAAAGCTTATGGTTCTATCATCTTTGCATCGAGTTGTTTTTATTTTCTATGGTAAGGGAACTAGAGTCGTTGTAAAAGATTGTCAGGCCATACTCCTGAATCATAGAGTTTGTTTATAAGATTAGTGATTCTGGAGATAGCACAAGGTCCTAGTACCTCAAGTGCTGAGCACTAATCAATGCTTCCCTCTTCAATTATTAAACAACTAATCAAAATAAAATACAGCCTATCTTACTCACAGATAAGTAGCTTTTTGTTAGTGAAATAACTTGACAAATCATTTCAGTACTTCCAAAGATTACCCCCCTCCAAACAGTACAAACATTCAAAGAAACAAATTTTACCTCTCTATAAATTAGCATACATTATATCACCCTTTAGTAACAATTTCGAGTTATGTAGAGAATAAAAATATTACATTGTTTAAATGTTAACTGCATTCTAGACAAATCAACTTTATCTACAATTACATTATTTTAAATTGTACTCAATGTATGATTAATTTCGTACGTATGAAAGTCCTACAAGGCCAAGGTGAGACTATGAATATTTAATAATCTCGACGTTGAAGTTGATTGTAGAGTACGTCGACCCAAATATCATTTGATATTCAGTTTGCATCGTTTGTAAATAAAGCGGATCAGAATTTACCGTAACGATTAAAACTGCTAACGTAATGATAAAAAATGGCTTACAAACATATGTGTAAGAATTATACAAGGATTTGTTAAAAGATTAATTGGCTATAGAAACCAACAAAATTCTTTATTTTCAATTTATTATTATTTACGTAAGGGATCTCGAAGAGAGTATGGTCTAGTCAACAGAGAATACGTATTAGGATGGCAGGTCATAAGTAGTAAATTCAAGGTTACATAAAACATATTTACATTTGCGAGGTAAACTAAGTTGAATTCATATTTACAAAAAAATTAGTTAAACAGATATTAACGAAAATATACCAAAATTCCCCCCCCCCTATCTCCGAAACTATAAAACGTAAAGTTTTGAAAAAAATTAGAGGTATAGGGTCTGACCTGAAGTTTACTGGAAGAATAAGGATAAACATCTACTTTTAATTTTGTGGGGCAAATTACAGAATTAAATGGAAAATATAAAATTAAAATTGTTTCTAACCCATCATGTTATATATCAAATGACAGGGCTCATTATGACGAAAACAAATATATTTTTTGCATATTCTTAAAATAAATAAATTAAAAGATATTAACAAAAATATAAAAAAATTTGCCAATCCCCCCCCCCGCCTTTTATCTCTGAAACCATAAGCTGGAAAATTTTGAAAAAAATGGAGGTATAGCCCCTCACCTGAAATTTACTCGAAAAATAAGAAGAAACTCCTAATATTCATTTTGGGGGCAAATTATAGAATTAAATGGAAAATAAAAAAATATAATTGTTTCTAACAGATCATGTAATATATCAAATCGCAGGGCTCATTAAGATGAATACAAATATATTTTTTTAATTTTTTTGTTTACAGGAAAAATATGAAGAAATCCTTAATATTAATATTGGGGGCCAAATTATAGAATTAAACGGAAAATAAAAAAATATTTTTTTAAGGCATCATACAATACATCAAATGAAAGGGCTCATTGTGAGGAATACAAATATATATTTTTCATATTGTTAAAATTAATTGTTTTACAAGATATTAACATAAAGATATAAAAAAATTCATTTCTCGCTTTATTTCCGAAACCATATTACCTAAAATTTTGAAAATAATTAGGGGTACTGGGGCTCACTTGAAATTTATAAGAAAAATTATAAGAAAACCCCCATAGTAATTTTAGTGACAAATTATACAATTAAATGGAAAATAAAAATTCAATTTTCAAACGCATCATGTAATATATCAGGTAAAAGGCTCATTATGTGAATTACAAATATATCATATTTTTAAATCATTTGTTTAAAAAATATTAACAAAAACATTAAACATCGACTTAATCTCCACTTTAGAAACTACACTATTTAAATGTTGAAATATATATTTTATTTGTATTTTTAAATAATTTGATAACAGATTTAATAATTTATAATTTAAAACTTGACCTATTTTGCCCTTTATCTTCCAATCTACAGAGCCTCAAAACGCAGACAGTAGATTATAAAAGGCTTCTCTGAAAGTTTATTAGTAAAATAAAACTCTAATGTTAATTTTTGAAAGCCAAATTAGAAAATTAAGTATTCTGATAAAAATCAAGCGAATCCTGAAGCAGATCAAATAAAAAGTCTATGTGTGGAAAATCAAAGTGTATATTTTTTATAAATTTAATACGCTTCCTTTAAAATATATTAGGGTAAATATAACAAAATACACTTATTCCCTGCTTGTCTGAAACTGGAATATTAGAATCGTGAAGGTGGTAGGGAACCCGTAGTATGTGAGTCCAACTCGCACTTGGCCAAATTATATTATATAATTACACTTCCACTCCACTATATATTGTAACCATCTTATATACGCAGTGAAACAAGTGGTATAGCTATAATTCTATTCCACCACATATTACAACCACATCTGCTTATGGCTACCTAATACAACACTTTTTAACCACCCTGTATAACTATACTTTCACCTCACCCTCTAACTGTAACTTATCGACCACAATTTTTCACCTACTCTGTACGTGAAAATTATAAAAAACTCCCAGGACTGTTTAATTTTGTTTTCAGGGAAATCATGTTTGCCTAATAAATCCATCCGCTTATTTTTTCAAATGATATTGATTATGTGGTGGTACATGTTTCCAAAGGATATTAAATTATCTTTAAAAGAGTCTTTCATTTTCATAGACACACAAAAAGAAATGGTTTGTGAATTTGACCAGACTCATCTATTTACCTATGTATGTTGATGCGTGTGACTCGTATACCTCCAGAATTTGAGTATATTGAAAAAACTACTAAAAATGGCAAGAAATCGTAAAAAATGCAGTTATGTAAATGAAATTTTTTTTCCCGAACTAAATCATGTATATTTCTTATGTATTTCGATGTGCTGAATCCGAATCGGAAGTTGGTTGCAATATATCGCTAAAAATCGTGAAAATGCAGTAATACAAATGAAGGAAATTCTCGAACTAGATTTTGGAGTAGATTGCAACTTTTTTCTTACTGAATCAATTATATTTTTCATGTATCTGAATGCGCTAAATCCCAATCTGAAGGCGGTTTGGCTTGTACATCCACGAACTTTGAGTAAATTGTTGAAAAACGCTAATAAAAGTAAAAAATTTTAAAAATAGTCCTCAGGTAGTAGATAAGATCAAACAATAGTATTGTTCTTACTCACAGTAATGAACTAAACTTCCTTTCAAATTATACTATACACTATAATATTTATAGATTGTGTAAAATTTAAAAAATACCTACATTGATTTTATGCTTTTCTCCGATTGTATGGAACTCTTTGACCTTTTCCGTTTCTTATTTTCTGGCTGTATTTATCTTTTTAGTTCAGCAAAAAGGTGACATCATGTTGACATTTCAATTTCCTTGGCGTTGACTCTCCATGTTACTTATGTCTTACTGCAATTTTTACAATATTGGGGATTTTCAGCAGTATTTTACAATTTACACTTTAAATTTGGAGGGTTAGCGAGCTAAACCAACTTCGGATTCAGATTGAAAACATCGAAATATGTGAGAAATACACCTGATTTAGTTCGAAAAAAAAAAATTCGTTTGCATGACTGCAATTTTTTACAATTTTTGCCATTTTTAAGGTTTTTTGCAATTTATTCAAATTCTGGAGGTGTACGGGTCAAACAGATCTCGGAATCGGATTCAGCGCCTCAAAATACATAAACCTAGAGGGGTCCGGTGAAATGCACAGACCAATTTTTTGTGTGCCAGTGTTTTTTTTTAAATTGAGATATTGAGGAGAAATTTAATTAATTGATAAATGCAATAGTGTTTTCAGACTTTGTGAAGAACATCTGGTGTAATTTGTTTATCATTCGGTATAGTGAGACGGTTAGGTGAGGTATTTTAAGGATTCCGACTGGGTGACAAAATTTTTTTTAAAGGCGTCTCCCTAAATTAATTAAGTTGACATAAATCCGGTGCTCTCCCACTCCCCTCCCTCCAATCGATAGCACATCTTTCCCCAAGATACCTTTTTGGAAATCTCACACGCGAAAACGGCCATACAGGTAATGCATAATCGGAAGTCTTGTTAAAATATCGGATTTTCTTCATATTGTTAAGAACTTTATGATTTTAGAACAAATAATGATTTACACCCAAATTAATCGAATAATAGCTGAACTATCTCTATTTCCCGTCGCTAGAAGACACCACAGTTTCTCTTATACTCAGACGAAATGAACCCCAATAACGTTGAAACTAGTTGCTGTAGAATTTCGACCATTGACCAATCACAAATTGTTTAGCTATGGCCATTTAGAGCCTAGTTAGGATTATTGTGAGATAAACACACATTGTCCCTAAAAACACACTATTCGTGTACGATGTTAATCTGAATCTATTTGTACCTTGTACAAACAAGGTTCTCCCTACCATTCTCCATTGAAGACATTAACGATGCCATATCAGATATAAGGCCTGGAGGAGCTCCTGGTTTCGACGGCGTCCTGCCTAAGTTCCTCATCCACACAGGTCAACAAACAAGAGTGTGTTTATCGCTTTTCTTTTCAAACATCCTGCAAACCGGACACCTCCTGCAGAAATTTAAAAGAACGAAGGTTATCTCAATACTAAAACCCGGCAAACCAAACGACCAACCCGCCAGTTACAGACCTATAGCCTTGCTCAGTTGCTGCTATAAATTACTAGAAAGAGCTGTGTATAACCGAATAAGCGCGACTCTCCTAGACCGGATCCCGGTAACCCAGGCTGGCTTCAGACCTGGTCGCAGCTGCTGTGACCAGGTGCTGTTCCTCACAACACATATAGAGGCAGCGTATCACCAAAAAATGAAGACGGGAGTGGCATTTATTGACTTAACTGCTGCCTACGATACGGTCTGGAGAGAGGGCCTCCTATACAAATTCCTTGCCAAACCACCGCAAGACTGATAAGCAACATACTATGCGACATAAAATTTCATGTAATCCTAAATGATAACGCGAGCAGGCAGCGTAAGTTGAACAATGGTTTACCACAAGGCTCAGTAGTGGCCCCTTTACTCTTTAATCTATATATATCCGACATGCCAGATACAGTCAGTCACAAGTTTTGTTATGCTGACGATATAGTCATAGCTTTCTCCGATAAGAGCTTTGAGAACATAGAACACACTCTGTCGAGCGACCTGCTAGCCCTTAACAATTACTTTAAGAAATGGAGATTAGTCCCCAGCCCCAATAAAACTGAGGTTTCTTGCTTTCACCTGAGTAACAGACTAGCTAAACATGTACTGCAAGTTCTTTTCGCTGGCCAACCTCTAAAACACAACCATTTCCCAAAATATCTTGGAATAACGTTGGATCGCACCCTCTGCTTCAAAAAACACCTCAACAACACTGGAGGAAAACTAAGAACACGCAACAACATTATCCAAAAGCTTTGTGGACGCGGGGAGCTACGGCTTCAACCCTACGAACCAGTGCCCTATATACCTCTGTTCATTTTACCTATATCTTTTACTATTGTCATTTATTGAGCCATACGATAAATAAATAAAATAAATGTACCTTATACCGCTTCTTACTGAACGCTGGAAACTTGATGCTGGAGTACGTCGTTAAGACGAGACCTGATGTACTCAGAACTATTCTAAGTTGTCTTTCAAATAAAATATTATTGTCAGGATGAGGTAGGGCCTCTAACATATACAAAAAAATGTACACAATATATTTTTATTTAAACGTATTAGTATTTGAAAACTATTTGTGGAATTCGTTAACGCATTAAGTGAAGCTCTGCAGGATTGTAATATATTCCATTCGCATTTTATGTCGAATTAATGCATTTACACATGAACATCTCAGCGTACTTCAAGGTTCCAAACAAAAATTAAATGTCAGTGATATCACAGTGTTTTGCCTTTCACCATTAGATGCATTTTCTTGTCCGTACCCGTGAATTAATCGGCAGTGATCTCAGTTTAATCGGAGATGGAAAGTGAAGAATGAATTTGTTTAATTTTGCGAGCACTTGTTAAAAATCTATGGCATTATGAAGATGTAGTCCAACAATCAGGACGTACCCGTTATGTTGTCACGATGTAGAGTTGAAACTAAACATTGCCGCACGCATGACTTGATGAATACCTGCATAAATTAGCTTAACCCACTTCAAGTTTCGTTTTCGCTGGATTTTGTTTACTTTATTTTACTGGTTTAATGAAATTCGTATTTGCTCCGAGAAAGCTAAGCGGCAAGACCGACGATCGTGTAAAGTGTGTCCCAATTATATTATACAACATATATACAGTGTGATCCTTTCTGATGGAGTACAACTATCTAAAAACTTTTATCAGTTGACCGATTTTATGCACCTTCTTTAAAACTAGTGGTCGCCCAGTGGTCGAAATTCGACCCTATTTCATCAAATTGTGTACACTATTGAGGTTCGTTAGTCAAAAGTATATGATTAGTCAAAATAAAGTGGAGGAAAAACCGGAAAAGGAGGCGTCACGAACCCCCCCCCCAATCGTTCAATCATATCGACAAATCTGTTATAAAAAAAATATATGAGAATTTAATCAAATAAAATTCCAAATAATTTTGAAAAATGTGTGACCCCCCAGTTTTTGGTGGGATTGTACTTTGTAACCTAAAAGTTTTCGTCATTTGTAGTTTCAATCGAGTTCATAAAATAAAAAAAATTTATATGTCCAATAATCTTACAAAAACTGCAATCTTTAATATATTTTCTGTTGTCCACTGATTGTCAATTTGTTACACCATACCTTCGGAAGATTGTGAAAATAATGTAGTAATAAAATAATTAAATTCTCAACAAAAACTTACAGAATAATTAAAACGAAAGTTACTGCTAATTGTCTAAAACTCCATTACTGATCTACAATCTTACTACTGAACAATATAAAAATATTTTCAATATATTTCTTTGTAAAAATAGACGTATTTACCTAACTTATCGTAACAAATCAGTAAATTCATTGAATTTCTTTATTAGAGTTCCGTATATACAATATACGGATACCCTTATAATATAACTCAGGATTTCTGCCTCTATCACATCACAGCAATTTTCTCCTAAACTACTGGACGGAAGAGGTTGAAATTTGGTATCAATGTATAGTTTGGTGACGCGATCAGGAGAACATATCGTAAATGAAGAAATTTTGATTTTAGGGGTACTTCTGGGGGTAACAAATAAAAAAAATCGACCGTTCCCCCCCTGATCTCCGAAACTACTGAGCCTAAAATTTTGAAAAAAATAGGAAATATAGAACGTTGCCCCAACTTTACAGGAAAAATAAGGAGAAACCATTAATATTAATTTAAAAATAAAAAAAATGAAACGCATCATGTAATATATCAAATGAAAGGTCTCATTCTGAGGAACACAAATATATTTTTTTCATATTTAAAAAAATATATATATTTAAAAAGATATTAACGAAAATATACCAAAATTTACCAATTCCCCCCCCCTTATCTCCGAAACTATAAAACGTAAAGTTTTGAAAAAAATTAGAGGTATAGGTTTTGACCTGAAGTATACTGGAAAAATAAGGAGGAACCTCTACTTTTAATTTTGGGGGGCAATTTACAGAATTAAATGGAAAATATGAAATTAAAATTGTTTCTAACCCATCATGTTATATATCAAATGAAAGGGCTCATTACGACGAAAACAAATATATTTTTTTCATATTTTTAAAATAAATTAATTAAAAGATATTAACAAAAATATAAAAAAAATTACCAATTCCCCTCCCCTTATCTCCGAAACCATAAGCTGGAAAATTTTGAAAAAACAATGGAGGTATAGCCCCTCATCTGAACTTTACTGGAAAAATAAGAAAAAACCCTAATATTCATTTTGGGGGCCAAATTATAGAATTAAATGGAAAATATAAAATTAAAATTGTTTCTAACCCATCATGTTATATATCAAATGAAAGGGCTCATGATGAAGAAAACAAATATATTTTTTCATATTTTTAAAATAAATTAATTAAAAGATATTAACAAAAATATAAAAAATTTTACCCTTATTTCCGAAACCATAAGCTGAAAAATTTTGAAAAAAATGGAAGTATAGCCCCTCACCTGAACTTTACTGGAAAAATAAGGAGAAACCCCTAATATTCATTTTGGAGGGCAAATTATAGAATTAAATGGAAAATAAAAAATTATAATTGTTTCGAACGGGTCATGTAATATATCAAATCACAGGGCTCATTATGACGAATACAAATATATTTTTTTAATTTTTTTAAAATGAATATTTTACAATATATTAAAAAAATATTTTTAAAAAATTACCCATTCTCCCCGTTATTCCCCAAACTATAAGAACTCAATTTTTTTGTTTATAGGAAAAATATCAAAAAATCCCTCATTCTATTATTTGGCCCCCAAATAGTAATTTTAGGGACAAATTATACAATTAAATGGAAAATAAAGATTCAATTTTCAAACGCATCATGTAATATATCAGATAAAAGGCTCATTATGTGAATTTCAAATATATCATTTTTAAATCATTTGCTTAAAAGATATTAACAAAAATATTAAACATCGACATAATTCCCACTTTAGAAACTACACTATTTAAATTTTGAAAAATATATTTTATTTGTATTTTTTAATAATTTGAATAACAAATTTAATAATTTATAATTCAAAACTTGACCTATTTTGCCCTTTATCTTCCAATCTACAGAGCCTCAAAACTCAGACAGTAGATTATAAAAGACTTCTCTGAAAGTTTATTAATAAAATAAAACTCTAATGTTAATTTTTGGGGGCCAAATTCGAAAATTAAATATTTATGTATTCTGATAAAAATCAAGCGAATCCTGAAGCAGATAAAATAAAAAGTCTATGTGTGGAAAATCAAAGTGTATATTTTTTATAAATTTAAAACGCTCCCTTTAAAAGATATAACGGTAAATATAAGAAAATGCACTCATTCCCTGCTTGTCTGAAACTGGAAACTATTAGAATCTTGAAGGTGGTACGGGACCCTAAGTATACGAGTCCAACTCGCACTTGACAAAATTATTTTTAAATACACATCGTTAAAATGTCAATCATATGTTTATTGTATGTAAAATTCCTTACCTTGTAATAAAACCAGGATTTTGCAGGAATGGAACCATGTAATATAAAATAAATTGTTTATTAGATAAAATACTTGAACACAAACAGTAACTTACTGATTCGCTACCTAAAAATAATTGAAAGACTCGGCCTTTAAATATATTCAAATATGTAGTTATAATTTTTAACATAAATCCCTTTAAAAATATTAACATTATACATTTTTGAAAAATATTTTTTGATTTGAGCCTGAAAAATTTCAATAGTTTAAAAGTAAGAAATAAAACGAAAAGAACCTTTATTCTGGCATTTAACACTTAACGATATCAGCTCTTAAGCAGAAAACGAAATCAACGAACTCAAAAGTTAGTATGAAGGTGTTATATCTACTATTACATTCCAAATAACTACAAAACATATGTTCATATTAATACACCTTCAACCAAAATTTTAAAATACAATTTAATTTCATTAACTTAAATGAAACACATAGTAAGCAATAACTATTTCTGTTGTGTATATATGCAAAATATAAAGAAATATAAGTACCTGCTGTTAATTAATGATAAATAAATGATACTCGCATTTGTTAAGCACTTTTCGCAGTGAATGAAGCTGAAATATTGAACTTTACACATTGAATTTACAACCTTACCTTACCCTCGTGCTATAGTAATCTTACACCAAACAATATTCCGAAATGTCAAAATTCAAATTAAGGCGCTACATCAAAGAAAGCCATGAGCAGGGCTGCCAGATTTAACTTTTTGTCTTGAATATTAAAATCAGTGCATTAGTTCACATTTTTCGTAATCTTGTTCAAATTATATGAAATTTATACGGTAAAGATTAAAATAATCTTAAATTGAAAGTATAACATTAAAATTAATAAACTATCATCAGAAATAAATTCATCAATTGCAACATAGTCTTATTTTAGTTTACAAACCATATTTAGAAAGCACTGAAAGTTGCAAACTTGCGAGAATTCGTCTTTCACATTATTATACGATTTTCTCTCCAAGCAATCTGGCGACACTGTTAATGTTATCTGTTTAGCATTGACAATATGGACGTAAATAGTACTTTTTTATTATATTTTATTTAATGAATGAACCAATATTATAAATAAATTTTAGCCGTCTACACTGAAGGTCTTCAGTAGCTACTAAACAAAACAAAAATGAAGAAGATCGGTTGAGGGGCAGAGGAGAAAAGGTACCAAACCGTTTTGTCTTTGCCTATTTATATATAGAGATAACACAAATAAATTAAGGACGGGCATTCTAGATGACATCACTATTGATTACAATGGGCACGGGGTTGTTGTTGCATATCACATAAAGATTTATGCGCAACCATTTCCAATAATGTCTTGATATGACCTGCCGCATATCAATACGTTAAGCAATGTGTAACTGACAGGGCCGAACTTTGTGACATTACGTTCCCATTTTGCCAGTATCAAATTTGTAAACCACATTAAAACACATTACGATTGCTTACCTAGAAGATTCCTTGTCCTCTACTGGTCGCCTCCTCAGGTGGTGCTGAGGGATAGAGGAATGCATCTAGATATGGACGTACCGTGGGAATCAAATACCTGGGTCGGACCAAAATTAGCAAGCAGTGTTTGTCTCAAATTGAGCGGCTGCAAACACGCTACTAATTCACTGTAGACGACTGGAGAAAAGGCCTTCCTGTTGAGGAAGGACTTATAACCCTGTAAAAATGAGTAAAGGTATTCCCCCGGGTGTTAATCCATAACTGCTGAGGGAATCCCAACGGATACGGAGGGGTAACTCAGCCAGAAGTAACCAAAATCCACACTTGAGTATTAACTGGACCATACATAGCACAAACCACCACTTTAACTACATAGATGAACTACAGAAATCGAGCATGGATATACTAATAATTACCGAGACTAAAAAAACGGAACAGAAACAATAGGAGACATTGTACAATGTTGGAGTGGAATAACAAAAGAAAAACGTGCTAAAGTAGGAATAGGGATTCTACTAATAAACATAAGATACATAAAAAATTGGCCAACACATCAACGAAAATATTCTAAGATTAAAATTATTAAGAGTATATGGACCAAATGACAATGTCGCCGAAAAAAGAAGAGTTTATAAGCAAGCGACACAAGAACTAGACAATATAGGAAATAATCAAGAGGTCATTATTACAGGAAATCTAAATGAGAGAGTAGGACATTACAATTGAATTATTCAGAAAGGATATAAAACGATACTGGAGAACGTATAATCAAAATGTGTGATCTCAACACACTGCGAATCAATACTAGCTTTTATAAACACAAGAGTATTCATATAAATACTTGGATATAACCCACGAGACAATTAAAATCCATAATAACATACTTTATCGTGAAACAGAACACCACCCTCAATGTTAAAGATCTAAGAGTTAACCGACCTGTGGAATACGACACTGTTAATAAACTTCCCATGGAAAAAATTTCAACTACCGGCAAAAACAGAGGAACAAATCAAACAAATTAAAAACAAAAGAAGTTGAGAAATTCAAAATACACAAGACACAACCGATCAAAGAAATATATCAACAAGAAATTAACCATAAAAAAATGAACTCCATTTCGAAACCTTGGCAAACACATATGAACATTAAAAAGAACATAAACCCTGGGAACGAGAGATAATAAAAAAAAGAACACTGAACAATTGTCGGAATATACAAAGTGGAATATAAATCAAAAAAGGGACTCTATACTACCTGAGAAGTATAGTGGTAAGCCCAAAAAGACTGAAATACCTCGAAGTATATAAAGAGAAAAACCAAACAGTAAAGAGACTAATGTCCGAGGAATAAAGAGTGGGAACCAAAATATCGAAATGTAGAACAAAATATAGGGAGAGTAAAAAGCACTGAAGCTTTGAGAAAAATCAAAGAAATGACAAAATGCCATTGGAACAGAATGCATCTTACATATATATCAGAAAAACAATGGCAAGGCTATTATCAAAGGTAGACACTCCTGTAAGACATGCAGGTCAGAAAACGACAAAGAACAATGGGAAACCCCCGCATCTGTAACAATTAGATCTCCGGGTTCAGGCGGAACTCCTTTACTCCGAAGTCGAGAGAGCAATCAATAGTGAATAACTACCAAAGCAATAGACAAAGGCTTATAGTGCATCTATTTTTAACAAAGAACAAAGAAGGAATTGCAAAAATTAGGGGCATAAGCGTTATCTTCTACAAAATTTTGACTGAATAGATAAAGAGAGCTTCTGTGTGGTTTTAGAGACATAATATATTTCCTGAGTTATATTAAATATAGACTTTTGGGCTTCAGATTTTTTGATTAATTTTAAAGGCATTTGCTTTGATAATCTTTGAGGGAGCAATCAGAGGCATATTTACGAGGGAGCACAAATTTTTTTTATATTGCTTTTGTCCACTTTGGATCCTACATTTATGGATCTATTAGGTTACTTTGTCTATGGATTAATACTTGAGATTATTGTCTCCGCATTAAGTAGATATAAATAGAAAACTTTGACATTTGTTGAAAAATACATAAATACACTGTTTTATTCTCATTATTTAAATATGTTTCTCTATTTGTATCATGTGAATATAATGTGAAGATAATGAATTAAAATAATGATTTGTTATTGTTTCAGTTCTCAACGTTGCTGCCGGTAAAGCGCCCATGCAAGTCAGTACAGAAATGGGAGGAATACCTCAAAAAGCCATTGATGGCAGTACAAGCGGATTTTTTAACAGCGACACGTGTACACTAACGAAGAACGAGAGGTCACCATGGTGGTATGTCAACTTGTTGGAGCCGTACATGGTTCAGTTAGTTCGCCTGGATTTTGGCAAACCTTGTTGTGGTAAGTCACTTAAATTTGTGTTTTTAAAATGCATTATTTTAACGATATAGCAACCTCAACTATTTACAGAGGAGACCAATTCTTACGTGAAAAATTCCATACATTTCATTGGACAACTTATTTTTTTTGAAACTTTGCCATTTGAGAGTTCTGTACTGGTGAATCAAAAGTATCAATAAGCTCAAACTTTGAAAGTATTTTGTTTTCGGGATACAGCCCTCCAAAGTTCATTTTTGACTCCTTATGAGATATAACGAGAATGTGACTTTCGGCTAATATTTTTGAGACTTTGAAATTTGATAGTTCTGAACTTGTAGATCAATTTCCATGGACTCAAACTCTGAAAGTCTTTTGTTTTCGAGATGCATCCCCCAAGTTTTTTTTACCCCTTATGAAGTACAGCGAGAAAGTGGCTTTCGGCTATTTTTTTGTAACTTCGAGGTACAACCCCCCAAATATGTTTTTTTACCCCGTATGAGGTACAGCGAGAAAATGGTTTCGGCCAATTTTTTTGTAACTTCGAGGTACAACCCCCCAAATATGATTTTTTTACCCCTTATGAGGTACAGCGAGAAAATGGCTATTTTTTTTTAAACTTTGCCATTTGATGGTTTTGAACTTGTGAATCAAAAGTCTCCATGTGCTCAAACTCTGAAGGTCTTTTGTTTTCGAGATGCATCCCCAAAGTTGATTTTTACCCCTTATGAAGTACAGCGAGAAAGTGGCTTTCGGCTAATTTTTTTTGTAACTTCGAGGTACAACCCCCCAAATATGATTTTTTTACCCCTTATGAGGTACAGCGAGAAAATGGTTTCGGCTAATTTTTTTTGTAAGTTTGCCATTTGACAGTTTTGAACTTGTGTGTCAAACCTCTCCATAGGCTCAAACTCTGAAACTCTTTTGTTTTCGAGATACAGCCCCCCAAAGTTGATTTTTTACCTCTTACGAGGTATAGGGAGAAAGTGACTTGGCAATTTTTTGAAACTTTGGAATTTGATAGTTCTGAACGTGTGGATCAGTCTCCCTGAAAGTCTTTTGTTTTCAAGATACAGTCCCGCAGAGTTATATCTCATAAGGGGTAATAATATCAATTTTGGAGGGGCTCTATCTCGAAAACAAAAGACTTTCAGAGTTTGAGCCCACGGCGACTTTTGTTCTACCAGTACAGGAATATCAAATGGCAAAGTTTTAAAAAATTAACCTGAAGCCTTTTCCCTAAGAATAGTGAGGGGCCTTTACAACCAATTCATCTTCATATAAACTTTGACGTAGAGTTCCTTATTACCAACATGTTTATAAACTAAGTCGTTGATATCATCGTAGACTTTACACCGTACTATTTGAAGAACCTATATTTCCATTAGAACCAACTTTATAAAAACAAGGAAGAAACTCGAATGCGATCACTATTGATGAGGGTAGTTCCAATTCTTTTTTGTGGAAAACATTGAGGAGTTTGCACAGTACGTTAAGAATCTATGGTTACGAGATGTGGATTATCCCTTTGTAATTTGATCTCATGGGAGCAAATAGAACACGCTTTCAAATTATTTGAATGGTAATGATAGGCGATATATACGTATTCATATTGGAGGTAGAAACCAATAATCAAGCCACTGTCAACAGACAAAAATGGATGGCAAGCAGGAGCTAAAGCGTCAAGAAATTAATAAATTCAGGCGCAGTTCTCACCTGAAATCTAGCCCGGATTATAATTATAAATGGGGAAGTCAGAAAGTATTAAATCCGTGCGATTAAAACTATGTGTTAACCTTTCCAAAGATATTTTTTTAAATTGTCTTTGTGTTATCTCTCCTAATTAATTCTTTGTGCTAATATTTTTCATACATTCTCCCAATATCTATGTCTTGTCAGTTAATTTCTTAAAAAGGATGTTTATTTCAAACAACATTCAGGTGTTTACAAATTAATAAAGCAAACAATATGAAATCTCACAGAAGTTTGTTAAATGACAAGCTAAAAATTATAACACGATAATGTGTATCTGTCATTTGCACACGGCCAACTTTGATAATATATATTTTTTGTAACTCTTTTTGGTATTAAATTTGAATATATAAAAAAACTAATTACTTTAACTATATGGAAACACTTTATAAATAATGAAATAACATAAGGTTGTTTTCAATTCTTAAAATACGATACATTGTGATTCATTGATTCATTTAAAAAAAATAAGAAATCATGTGCTTGAGTTTTGGCTCTTCCTATATTCTGTTGTTGGAACAACAATGAAATAGCTCGTAAACCCTTACCAATATCAAATAGTTGTCTGCAAAATTATTGGAAAGTTGTTCTGTCTAAAGTATACACGAAGCTGAAATGGGATGCTTCTCGTGTATAGTTGATCTTTACTTTTAAAATACTCTCTAGAACATAATTAAACTCTATATTGGATACACAGGAGACATGAGCTTAATTTAAATTTGAAATAATATGGAGGATGTTCCATTTCAAAAAGTGTGTTTCCCTGGTAATTCCTATATAGAACGAAGCATTTTTAAGTAATTTATAGGGAGGGAACGAACTTTGACGTAGTAATACCGAACCCTGTGTATATACGTTCATATATATTCTGGTTAGCATATTTTTCTACAACCTGGAGCCATATGTCATACGTTGTCAAAGAACAAACAATTTGTCGAGTTAGTAAACCAAAGAAGGAGGTTCTCAATTCGTCGTTTTTTATGTGTGTTCAGTGATTATACGAAACGTGCCGAAGGAATTTAGATCGTTTAAAGTGGATTCTGTTAAGGGGGATCCCGAAGTGGTCCCATATTTTTAACTAACTTTCAAAAACGAGGAGGTTACCAATTCGCCTGTAACTTTTTTTATTTATGACGAGGGATTCAAAAACGGCTTGGGTAATTATTTATTTAAACTGCATTATATTAAGGAACATTACAGAAAGGTCCCATATAATTGTCTATAACATGAGATTTACGGTTTTCTAGAAAATCAGAAAAAATAGTAAATAAGTAACTAGATTTCAGTGAATTTCAATGAATGTTCCCTGTTTTCTCTAAAACCGCTCAAGAAATTTGATTATTAAAAATTGTGTTCTACAAAGATGTTCCAGCTTGATTCCGTATAATTGTCTATAACGTAAAACTTATAATTTTTCTGAAAATGGGAAAAATATATGCAAAAAAACTGTAAACATCATGGTAAATGTCAAATTTTCATCATAAATATCTAGTTTAAATCTCAAAATATGCCTTGAAAGTATATCGTACAGGATGTTTGTAATGGTATTCATTTTGATTCATTTGAAGTAAGTTTCTTTTACAGACGAAGTTAAGTTAGGGAAAAATCGTGAACTGAGAAAACCGTACGAGAACCGTTCATAAACAGTACGCATTATGCTTGGTACAAAAAGCTGAATTATTCCATGTACCGTGCCAGCTCTTGTTGGTACGCTTTTGAGACAATTGGCATGAGCTGAATCGTTAATGTACGGTTTTGCATCAAATTGTTTGTTACAAACCTATTGTCAGAAGCAGTTGAATATACAGGATGGTTGAAATATAAGGTGGAGTAGAATTACAGTTATACAATTGGGAACATAAGTAGTTGCTTATTCAAGGTGTTTGAAGTAAGGGTGGGGTAAAATTATTGTTATCCAGGGTGTATCAAAAATTTGTTATATAAGCCTAAGCGGTTAGGATATTTGACTTACAGGTACGTAGGACGGGGTATAATTATAGACATGGGTTCAAATAATTTTAGAAGCAGTTGCATATACCGGGTGGTTGAAATAAATGGTAGAGTAAAATTATAGTCTACAAATGTGGTTAAAAAAAAATATTTTGTTATATAGGGTAGACCATGAGCAGTTGCATAAATGGAATACCAGACATATGGGGCGTTGTAAAATAATTTAAACAATAGAAAAATAGAAATAGTCATAATGCGGAAAGAATTTATACTTACTCAGGGTGGTTTTAAAGATATCAGGACCGTTGTAATATTGTGTTGAGTTGAATTATAGTTGTACAAGGCGATTCAGATAATGATAGACCAATAAGTTATATAGGGGTGACCAATACAAAGAAGCATTTACAGTATGGATGCAATATAGAGTGAATTAGAGTTACACTTATAGAAAGTGGTCCAAATAATAAAACAAATAAAAAAGTTATAAATACATTTTTAAAAAAACAAAAACCGACTTCAAAAGAAAATTAACTAAAAAGCATGAAATAATATTTTGCTACAATTAAATACTTTTTATGAAGTTGGTGCCAAGCGAAAGTGAAAATATTTTGTGAGGTACATTAATGAGTTATACTTCGCAATTTCGCTGTTAAATTGGCACCGACTTCATAAAAAGTATTTAATTGTAGCAAAATATTATTTCATGCTTTTTAGTTAATTTTCTTTTGAAGTCGGTTTTTATTTTTTTTAAAAATGTATTTATTTTACAATTTTCAGTGATGCAATGGCTGTAATTGTTAATGATTTATCCTACAGCTGTAACATTCTATTAACATTTTTTTAACCATCCTACATAACAAAATTTGTACTCCGCCCTGTATGTCAGCTATCATTAATTTCCAACTGCTATGAGCTACCTTATATAATTATTTTTTCTTGCTTTTTACTATCCATCCTGTATGATATAATTACATTCGACGTTATATTTTAACCATCTTGCATTGCTAATCTTATGGATCACCTAACATTTTAATAACTACCCTATATAATTTTATTTTTACACCACAAATTTATATTTATATGCGTGAAATTAATATGCAAATTCAGAAGATTTTATTCATCCAAAAATCGCCCGCCTCGGCAATTTTATCACTTTGAAAACTTGAAATCTTCAGGTGTAAAAATATAATGCTAGGAAAATATGAGGTAGCCATTAAATAGTTACTTGTTCGGAACATACAAATACATTTTGTATTGAAAAAATGATTACAAGAGCAGTTTCACTCTCAAATCACCCTGTATTGAAAGAATTTTTACAAGACGAATCTCACTCTTACGTAGGTTACCAAATCACCCTTTATTGAACACCTTTAAATTCAAATCAGCTATCTATATAAATCTATAAATAAGAAAATTTCATCGAAATCGTTAGAGCCTTTTTTCCAGAAATCATATATATATATATATATATATATATATATATATATATATATATATTTATATATAAACAAACCGTGTTCGTATTATAGTATTAGATTATTTCTATTTTATATCAATTTTATATCTTAACAGAAATGAAGATACTTTAATTTGTAACTAAAAGCCTTCTTTGACGACAAATCTTGTCTACAGTTAATAAAAATTGACATGGAATGATTACTCTTTATGTTTTAGACCATGTAAAAAATCTGTTTGTGAAGAATAACTGTTTTCTCTTAAAATTATGAATAAAAAGAAAATTCATATTAACTGACACTTATTTTGATTTTGATTAATTCATCTTATTTACAATTTACCCCAAGTTCCGAATAGTTAATACCAGTAACTCCATCTAATCTTATAATACCGGCAACTCCACCAAGACATAGAATATAAGAAAATATGTAAAAAGTTTTTCCCCATTCTATAAGAAACGATACACAAGCTATGTTATTTGAAAAAAAAAAAATTCTGACCACTTTGAAATATCACGGAACTAATCCAATCTCTTTTCAATTTGTCCCACGTTCCGAATAAAATTTTTCAAATTTTATAATAATACCGGCTCCTCCACCATGGCATAGAGATATGAGAATAGGTAAAAATAGTTTTTCCCCATTTTCTAAGAAACGGTAAAAGCTATTTTAATGAAAAAACTATGGGACCACTTCGCTATCCCCTCAAACAGGATCCAGTAAAATGGTCGAAATTCCTCGAGCCGTTTTCGAGTAATCGGTGAACAAACATAAAAAAACATAGATACAGACGAATTGAGAACCCTCTTTCTTTTTGAAGTCGGTTAAAAATATATTTGAAAAATATAGACAAAGAATAAAAATTACAGAGGGAGAAAGAGAGAGGAAGAAAAATAGAGAGAGATAAGAATACGCTAAAATTTTCAATTGAATTTTACCTTAATTAAATCAGATAAAAAAGAAGATATGTCTGAAAATAGTGATTGATTGCACACGGTTACTAAAATGTTTTTATTTTAACTTTGACAAAGTTTATTAGAACTGAAAACTGCATCCAACTATGCGGTACAATGATTAAAATAAATTAAATAACCTTTTATTATAAAATTTCCCGGAGGAGAAACTATTAAATGAATGTAATTCGGATTGAATAAAAACGTTCGGTAATTAACAGACCTAAAAAGTTAAAGATTTTCAAATTTTCTAGAGTACAGTGGGTCCACCTAAGATGGAAACATATGCAAAACGTTTCTTACTACATATAAATAATTAGAAAAAAAAAACAATATACTCTATTCTATTCAACGAAAAGCAAGATTGGTCAAAATAATGAATGTAATACATTATTTTAGGCAATTCCGAAAAAGTTAATTAGATATAAAAATTACATTCAAATAAGCTATTACATTACTTAAAATGTAAAATAAATGATTTAAAAATAATAACCGACTTCAAACATGAACTTAACTAAAAAGCAAAAAATAATTTTCCCTGCAACAGTTAAATACTTTTTCAGAAGTCGGTGCCAAGTTAAAGTGAAAATAATTAAGAAAATACTTCACCACTGTGCTGTTCAACTTGCCACCGACTTCAGAAAAAGTATTAAATTGTTGCAGTGAAAAAATATTTTTGCCATTTACTTAACTTCCTTTTTTGAAGTTGGTTTTTATTTTTGAAAAAATGTATTTATTAATACCAAAGTTTAGGTCGTACCATACTCCAGAGGTGACAACGAAGACATGAAATTGATCAAGATATCCATGAAATTAATTTATATATTAAGATATCCTTAATTTCCTTCTTCAAACTACTACCAGGCATAATCGACCACCGTTCTCAACGTAATCAAAAAAACTTAATACCAATAATTTCATTGCAGCGGTAATGTAATTCCTTTTTTGCTGATAACCATATTAAAAGCATTATTCGTCATATAAGTAATTGACGTTAAGCCAGCTGGAAAGGTTAATGTTTGGTTAATTTAAAACCGAATTAAAAAACTGTGTAGTTCGCTTTCACTTGATCTTGAATTCAATTGTAAAAAAAGGATTTAATATTGTGGTATTCAATTATTGAAAGTTTTGATGCCAATAATGTCAAGCCACAAAAAATACACGCTCTCAGCTGACAATCCAAGCATGCCGTTAAAGTTTAGCAATACAAAAAGTGGTTTATCCATTAATGGAAAAAAATTACATAAGAAAATTTTGTTTGCTTAAAACATTAGTAGGAGTTGAATCACAATCGTTTTTTAGACGACTTCAATTAACAAGGAGGTTCTCAATTCGTATGTATGTTCGTTTTTTATGTTATACTCGAAAAAATCAAATATTTTTTTCAGTGACGTTAGACAGATGAAGGTTCTCGACCTGAAAAAATAAAATCATGATTGCTTTGATATGTTTTAGTTATTTCTATCCTAGGAGTCTCTGTCGGCTAGTTTTCCTTCTTCTCCATTTCATGTAACAGGCTTTTGCCTGTTACGGCACCCATCTTTTCTTGGTCTACCAATACTTCTTCTGCCTCTACACTTATAGTTCAATACTTTCTTAAGATTTCTATCATCATGCATTCTATCTACATGACCTTTCCATTTTCTTCTATTTTCTTTAATTCTTTCGTTTATGTTACAAATCTTCAGTTCACTCCATATACTATCACTTCTTATTCTATAAATAGGTGTGTAACTTTTCACCTTTCTTAAGAATTTCATTTCTTGACATTGAAACCTGTTTTCACCTTTCTTGGTCATTGTGCAGGTCTCCCTGCCGTATGGCATCCTCCTTAAAGCTTTATTTGTTTCATTCCTTATTTTATGTTTAAGAATCCTGGATATTGTTCCACAAATAAATGCATATTTATTAAGTTTTTTTTTTCAATATCTTTATCTCGATCACGTGATATATCATAGCTTGGATATTTAAAATGTGATACATGTTCTAATGTGTCATTATTAATCACTATCTTAGATCTGACAGCGTATCTACCTTAAAAGTCTATTCGTTTGGTCTTAGTAGATGACATATTCATGTTGTACTCTGTACAAGTTAGTTGTAGTTTCTGTATTGCCATTTGCAGATCGTCTTCTGATTCTGTCATTAATAGGTCATCTGCATATAGAATGGGGCTTAAAACGATATTTCGGTCAAATTTACTTCATTTCTTGAATTTATTTTTCCATTCTTTCATGATGTCGCCTATATATATGAGATAAATGAAATTGGGAAAATACTACATCCTTGTCGGACACTTTTGTTATTATTATTTCTGCTATTTCTTTACGGTTTATAGCGATTAGTACTTTAGTATTGCGGTGTCTTCTTTTGGGGGATTCCCGTTTTTCCACGCCATGCCATAATTTTCTTCTATTTAGGTTGCCGAAGGTTTTTTCTAAATCTATGAAACTGATTTGTGTTTCTTTATTAAATTCTCTGTGTTTTTCAATCACTTGTTGCAGTGTGAATATTCCAACTATTGTTTAAAATTTTGGTATACATTTTGTAGGCTTGTCCCTCTCTAGTTGTTAGTGTCGTCCTTATCGCCCTTTTTAAATATTTATAGTATTTTTGTTTCTTTCCAATTTTCTGATGTTTTTACAGAATTGATTATATAGGTGGGGAAGTCACATTTGCAGTAGTGTCCTTCCCTATTCCAGAAATTTTGATTTGATACCAACTCATCTCGTTGATTTTCTGTTTTTTTTTTAGTTTTAAAACTTCTCTTAGATCCTCTAAATCTATATCATATAGACCGTTATCTGCTCTTTCTATTTCTTCTTTTTTACATTTTTCTCCTGCCATACTTTCTTGTAGTGTTTTACCCAGTTATCTTCTATATTATTTATTTGGATTGTGTAATTTTCAGTGCCTTAATTATTTTATATGATATTTGTTGTCTAATATGTATGATATTTTCAATCTCGGTAATAAAGCGTTCCCAGGATTGGTTGTGTGCTTTATTAGATAGATATATTTTTTACATAGTTCTTTTCTGTTTATATATTTTTAATCGTTTTCTGGAAGATTATTTAAATACTTTTTCTTTTTATATTTATTTCCGATTATAATGTTAAACAATGAATTCAACATGAAAATCAAAAAACTATGAAAAATTAACAAATTATAAAATCAGAAAATAACAAGAAAAACATATAAAGAATATGTTGGAAATAGCTCAGTATAAGAAATGAACTCTTTTTCAGCGATAATCAACAAACGAATTGGTCAAGAATCCAGTCCAATCAAAAAGAAAAAAAAATATATGAAAACACGTGTGGTTATTAGTTTTTATACAAGATCTTGGAACATAAAAGTTAAGTTTGCTAAGTAAATCAGGACAGTTTATTTCATTATGAATAATATTGTATAAAAATGTAACTGATAAAAATGCTCGCCTAAGTTCTAAGCTGTCCACATTAAATAATCTTAATAAAGTGGCCTGATCATAACCTCTTTCAGGATACGCATTATAAATAGAAAAAAATAGAAATTTAAAAAATTTTCTCTGTACATTCTCCAATGTATAAATATGAACATTATAAAAAGATATTGGTGATCAATATTCTAATTTAGATCTGATATAAGCGAAGAATAGTGTTTTCAAAGCTACAATAATATAGACACAAAATAAAACAGGTCTCTTGAGAAAAAAAAACGAATGTTGACATATAGAGATAGAAATGTGATACATTGGAATATGAAAAAGATGTAATGACAAAACTGGAGAAAGAGGAATGGGTCCAAACAACATAGATGAAATAAACAATAAAATCACAACTAAATTTAATATTTATCGGCATTCAAAAAGCTTCCAACACCGTAGAACACTGGACAATTACGAGATCCCTTCAAAATGCCACAATAGACCACCGTTATAAATGCTCCTTGAAAACATGTATAAGAACGTTACATTCTTTCTCGCATAAATTGTGTTATACCTCATTAGAACATTAGAATAAGGGTTCTCTCTCTCTCTTTCATTTTGTCTTCCAACTTTGTTCGTTGCCTTAACCATTCATTGGTTTTTCTTTCTCTTAGAGTTATGCCCAGTATTGCTCCTTCTATACTTGAAGTTATGAGCCACTTTTGTATAAATGCCCAAGTTTCCAGTCTTTATGTCAGTACTGGAATGACACATTCTTCTAACATTTAAATATGAGTATTGCATCTCTGGCAATCCTTACTGTTTCTTTCAAGTACAAGTATTGGTCGACTACCTTTTTTACTTCTCTATTCAGTATTATGTCTAGTGATTCATAATAATAAATTGTACCAATATGTCATAATTGACGAAACAACACCAAAAGAACACAGAAATATCCAATAGTGTACCCCCATATTTACTACCCTATATGTTTACATACATTAAATTCTTGATATTTGTTTCAATCCAGAAATGATTTCCAGTACGTGATGCTGATCACTGGAAAATTTAAATATTTAACTAATTGTATTTTGTGTATATTGTATTATATTAACATTTTTCTTTCAGGTACCAACAAACCCGCCACAATAATCGTCAGAGTTGGCAACAACAGGCCAGATCTTGGCACCAATCCGATCTGCAATCGTTTCACTGGATTCTTGGAAGAAGGTCAACCATTATTTTTGCCATGTAATCCACCAATGCCGGGAGCTTTCGTGAGCGTCCATCTTGAATCTCCAACGTCAAGTCAGTTGTCAATTTGTGAAGCCTTCGTATACACCGATCAAGCTTTGCCGATTGAACGATGCCCACAGTTCAGGGATCAACCTCCAGGTAAACTTTGTCTACTAAAAAGAACAATAACAAATTTCTTAGAGTACCTAGAATCTCAAAAAACGTAACGCCCGGTGAGAGAGAAAGAAAACTAAGTGGACGTCTCTATCTTTGTCTACCCTCGCGTATTATTGGACGTCACTTGACTCACATAGTTAAGATGTCAGTCGAGCTATTGCTTGCAGCTCTAGACAGAGTCAATTACGTCCACTCGATTTCCCTTCTCTCTCCTCCAACGTTTAGGTATTACTTCCTTAGACCATATACTTCTGAAATGCACAAATATCGTGACAAAACTAAAAAGTGAGAATAATAGAGAGAGCATCATAGATACTGCTCTTGCTTTCTCTATTGCCCTCTATTTCTAGTCGTGTCACGATATCTGTGCATTACAGGGTACCTCCAAATGTATAAGCTCTAGATTACTTCTATGGTTATTCGTCGGGTTGGAACAAGCCTAATTTGTTCTATTTTTGGTGATTAAACAGTTGGTTGACGAAAGTTACCAGCGTGCAGCTAGCCTTACCCTTACTACCTTATCTTACCACAAACCACGTAACTTTTTCTACAAGGGGATAGTCTCCTGTTATGTCCAGGTACATGAAGGGAGAATAAATGCGACTGTTTGAAAGAAGACTAATACAGTATAAACTGCTCATATTCATTTTAATCGGTCGGCTAATTTAAATATATTGAATTGTAGTTACGAAACATAAAATATGTATGACAGGGGGGTCGGCTAATTTTATGAGGCGTTACATAGTAGGCCAGAGGAGTTAAAATGTTATGAAAACTCGTTATGTGGTTTATGGTTGTCCCCTAAATGTCTAACAATGTAACGATAATCTTTTTGAACACCTCACATAATTTACACATCCTGTACTACTTATTTGGTAGTTCCTGCAAATACTTGTTGTAGCATAGCTTATTTAGTTTGGTTATATTCAGTGTATCATTTAAAACTTTTTATTTCCCAGGTAGTACAGCAACATACAATGGCAAATGCTACATCTTCTACAACAGACAGCCTATGAAATTCCGGGATGCCCTATCATTCTGCCGTGCAAGAGGAGGAACTCTAGTCGACGAAAGCAACCCCGCTCTACAGGGTTTCATCAGCTGGGAATTGTGGAGAAGGCATCGCAGCGATTCCAGCGGACAATATTGGATGGGAGTAGTGAGAGAACCACAAACGCGTGGTTGGAAATGGTTAAAGGGTGATGATGTAACTGTCTCTTTCTGGAACCTACCAATTGGTAACGGAGATTGTGCCAGATATGATGGTACCAAAGGCTGGTTGTGGTCAGATACTGACTGTCAAATGCACCTCAACTATATTTGTCAACACCGTAAGTAGCAACATAATCTAACATATAAATACTTGTTTACATAACGAATACCCGTTATGATATATGATAATAAACCAGAAAGTGTTTAGGATATCGAATCTGTCAAGATATGGGTCCCGTGATTTCCAAAACTTTCGAGAATATTTTAGTTTGACGATTTTAGTTTTCATTTGTAATTTCACATTCGCTATTGTAGTTTTTTATTCACTAATCATGAAAACACTTTCGTAATTGAACAATGTTTAACTTAGCTGAATCAATTTGCAAGATTAGTTAGTGTAAGTTCTTGCTATGTGATGAAAAGGAAAAGTGAATTGACAGTAGTGATTTGAAGTAATTTGTGAATTAATGAGTTATATTTTTGACGATTGACATACTAGAGATTTTCATTTTCCGAAATTAAACAAGTTTGGGCGAAAATACTTAATAATATTTTAAACCACTTAATTATTGAAGCGTTTTTTATCAACTTCTACAAATTTGCATTAAAATCAAAACATTTTTTCAGAACCTAAAGCTTGTGGGAGACCAGAGCAACCACCAAATTCCACCATGATAGCTCCCAACTTTAACGTGGGAAGTACCATTGAATATTCTTGTGATGAGGGTCATCTACTTGTTGGACCGACAAGCAGAGTATGTTTAGAGACAGGTTTCTACAATGAATTTCCACCAGTATGCAAGAGTAAGTAGTTATTTAATTAAATTTAAGCCTGATGTCCGGTATTTTTTATATCAAAATTGTTATTTCCATAATGGGAAAAATTGTATGAACTAGAGAAGTGTCTAATATAGAAAAAATATAAAAGCATTAAAATCTATACAATGTACACCAATGTATTAACTGCCAAATCCATTCGTAAATCATTGTCTCTTGAAAGCGGAAACAACATCTATAGCTGTGACAGTTTTCCTCTTTGCATGTTCAGAATATGTTAGAAAATCTGTTATGGCATTCTCAAGGAAAACTTTAAACACCTCTAATATTGTTTAACACCAACACCAGCACCACGCCAACCATCTTATATCTGATTTTGTTGTACCTTGGATATCATGACTTTCCACTTTACAGTGACGTTCTGCGCGCCTTCTTTTCCTAAACATTTGCCTCTTCCAGTCATTTTGAAATGATACTAACGTACACTTCGTAATTAGTAGCTGCATTTCGAGACCGAAAATCTCTTCAAAAGCAAAATGATAAATTGTTTCTGGGAATAACTTGTCGTCACCTGTGGTAACAACAAACATTTAAATCTCCAAAAATATTTAATGGATTTAAAACTACATTTTAGCCATTTTTAAGGATTTTTGAAAAAAGGGCAATGACCTGTCAATAGAAGATGCACGTTTTATGCCGTTAAGTCCTAAAAGAAATGTTGGTGTTGCTTTTGTTCTACTGTCAATTTTACCACAAAAACTTTTTTTTCTGTAAATGATCAGAACTAATAAACCTCCTCAACTTAAATATCTGAGGTAAAATATTAAGCACAGTTTATCTTTTCTCCGTGACAAAAAATTATGAAATACCCAGCGCAATAACGGAAGTAGATATTTTTCTACAATACACAGGGTGTTTTTTTGATGATCAGTATGGGGATCTCGGAAACCAGCGGAGATAGAGCAATGGTTAAATTGGGAAAGATTTGCAGTTTTACTGGCCCAATTTAATGACACTTTCGGATTTTTGTAAAAAGTCATGGCTTACTAGATATTTTGAAAAAACGAAATTCTGTCGATTTAGTCAAATCCCTCTAGCTCCTTTGTTTTTGATTTTATAAAAAAAGTGTAAATATCAAAATTGAAGGAAATTGTATCTCGAATATGATTGTCCTCGTTTGCGTGGCAGTTCCCGTTTTCGAGATATGACACAAACTTATCTTTTTTTAATGGAAACTATAGTTGGCCATGACCTCAAAAAATCGGACATTTTTAGAGCTTTTCAACGATATAATACTCGACATAGTTATTCACAAAAATAACGAAGTTATGGATGCTTTTCTCTCTTATTTTCACTTTTAAGAAATTAAAGTACATAATAATGGTTACAATTTATGCTCGAAAAGTCCACCATTGTTATTTAGACAAAAATTGCATCTTTTAAGATTGACATTGCCGTTTTCCTCACAGACCGCCTATCAATTTCTTCAATTGCTTATAATACCGCCTCCCTTAGGTCACCAACTGTCTCATACTTTCTTTTGTATACTTTGTTTTTTAGCGCACCCCATAAATAGAAGTCAAATGCCAAATCGGGAGACCGGGGTCACCATTCGCGTGGGCCATTTCTTCCTATCCAAGAGTTTGGATACATATTATTTAAGTGTTGTCTTACTAACAACGAGTTATGAGCAGGTGCTCCATCATGTTGAAACCACTCAATTTCTAAACGAGTTCTCAAATTCAAATTATGCAACATGTCTTGAAAAGTGTATTGCAAGAAATGCAAGTAGCTCTCCCCAGTAAGTGATTCGTCATACATAAAAGGCCCCAGAATAGTAGACCCTATGATACCACACCAAACATTAAAACCAAATTTTATCTGGGGTCGTCTTTGTTCTACATGGAAAGGGTTTTCTTTAGCTCAGATATGCTCATTGTGTCTATTGAACATATCGCAGTTAGTAAATCTAGTTTCATCTGACCATAACACCTTTAATGGAAACTGTGGATTGTCAAGGCACATGTCTCTAAACCATGTACACAACAAAATACGTCGATGTTCGTCACCAGCCTGCAAAGTTTGAGAAAATGAAAATTTGTACGGGTGAAACTTGTGCGCTTTCAGTACCTTAACTACAGTTCGTTGAGATGTGCAGCTTCTGCCGCATTCTCACGAGTTGATGTAGATGGATTTTTATTTACCATTGCCAAAACAGTTATTTGTGCTGCTTTGTTAATTTGATTACGTTGATTACTATCGTAAAGCCTCTTAAATGTACATAGAGCAGGTTGACGACAATTAAAATATCTATGAAAGTATTCCTCAGCTGCACGAACTGAATTTTTATGGCATATGATATAACATTCCACCATATTCACTTTTTCTTCGTTAGAATATTCCATTTTATCACGAAAACTTGTCAATATTGACTGTCAGTTCAGCATTACTCTCAAGTGAGGAAACGTCAAAGTGAAAACATTCTTTTTCATGGCTACCTACATTAAAAGTAAAAATAAGAGAGAAAAGCATCCATGACTCCGTTATTTTTATGAATAACTATATCGAGTATTATATTGTTGAAAAGCTCTAAAAATGTCCGATTTTTTGAGGTCATAGCCAACTATGGTTTCCATTAAAAAAAGATAATTTTGTGTCATATCTCGAAAACGAGAGCTGTCACGTAAACGAGGACATGACAATCATATTCGGGATACAATTCCCTTCATTTTTGATATTTACACTTTTTTTATAAAATTAAAAACAAGGGAGCTAGAGGGATTTGACTAAATCCACAGCATTTCATTTTTTCAAAATATCTAGTTATCCATGACTTTTTACAAAAATCCGAAAGTGTCATTAAATTGCGCTAGTAAAACTGCAAATCTTTCCCAATTTAACCATTGCTCTATCTCCGCTAGTTTCCGAGATCCCCATACTGATCATCAAAAAAAACTTACCCTGTATATTCAAAAATATATTATATTTAATAGTTTATAATATTGCAATATACTTCGTGGGTTCAAATTTAAAATTATAACAACTAATATTTACTTTCACTTTTCTAGAACTTTATTTACATTAAAACAGCTGATTCACAATACATTCTCATATACGCTAGTCGACGCGGTATCACTGCCTGGCGATCGTGGCATGCTTGTTTTATATCACCAGCGTCGAATTCTCCAGTAGAAATCATCATCGTTCCTTCCGCTGCCGAGTCTTTTCGAGAATCGTATTTTTTTATCTTGAAGCGTTTGTTGTCGTGCTGAAATGACACAGGGTCGGCTGTGGGTAAATTTCGTAACACTGCCCCCCCTTTAATTCTGATCGTCCCGATCAGAAACATCCCCTCCATGGTAGGGAGCGTCTCGATCTAAATGAACCACCTTCAATTTAGCCTTGGGGTTTCGACGCATCCGGTAGACGACGTCATTAAGCCTCTTGACCACCTCGTATGGACCATCCCAGGCGGGTGTAAGCTTTGGGGATTTACCCTTGCTCCGTTGGGTGTTGTACAACCAGACTTTGTCCCTCTCCTGGAACCCGACTGAATTGGCCTTGAGGTCGTATCGCGTCTTCATCCGGTCACTGGTGGCCAACATCTGCGTTCGGGCTAATTCGTGTATTGCCAGCATGGTCGGCATAATCGTCGATGTCTTGGGGAGGTTCTTCGGGGGAGCCAAATGCCAAGTCGCATGGTAATCGCAGCTCCTTTCCGAATAAGACCTTGGCTGGGGTCAGGCCTGTACTATTATGTACAGCAGAGCGATATGACAACAGGAATAAGGGAATATGCTCATCCCAATCACGCTGGTTATTGCTGACGACCTTGGATAGGTGTTGTTCCAAGGTCCTGTTGAATCTTTCCACCATTCCGTCTGACTGTGGGTGTAATGGTGTTGTTCTCGTTTTCCTGATACCCAACATCGTGCAGACCTTCTGGAATACATTCGATTCGAAGTTACGCCCCTGGTCTGAATGTAATTCCATCGGGACGCCAAACCTGCTGAATAGTTGTTCTACTAACACCGTCGCTACCGTGGTTGCCTCTTGGTTGGGTATCGCATATGCCTCAGGCCATTTGCTGAAGTAATCCATTGCGACCAGAATGTATTTGTTCCCCCTCTCAGACTCGGGAAACGGACCGGCGACATCGATGGCAATTCTCTCAAATGGGACGCCCACATTGTACTGCTGCATTCTGCCCTTGGTCCGGGTCTTCGGGCCCTTACTGGCGGCACATGTGGCACATTTGCGGCACCAAGCTCTGACGTCTTCGAAGTAATTCACCCAGTAGTACCGCTGGCGTACTTTGTCTAGGGTTTTATTCATGCCCAGGTGGCCTCCGGTAATCCCATCATGTACTTCGGTCAGGATGGCTGGTACCTTTTTCTTCGGAACTACCAGTTGGGACTTGGTTTCTCGTCCATCAGCGCTTTCCCAAACTCGCTTGAGCATTCCACTGTCTACTCTTAGAGAGTCCCACTGAGCCCATAACGATTTCAGCACGCCGGAGTATCTAGCTACCTCGTCCCATCGTGGCCTGGGTGCCCCTCTCATTTTGAGTGACAAGATTGGTTCGATGTCTGGATCAGTCATTTGGTCCTGGATGCACTGTTCCGTTGTCCAGTCTTCATTGGCCTGCACTCGGATCTGCCTGATGGAGATACCCTCTCGCTGTTCCGTCTTCAGACAATGCTTGCATTCCGCTCTACAGGGTCTTCTGGATAGGGCATCGGCATTATTGTGCAACCGGCCGGCACGGTGTTGCACCTTGAAGTCGTATTGCTGTAATTTCTCCATCCATCTGGCCAGTTGTCCTTCCGATGTCTTCATGTCCAGCAGCCATTTGAGTGCGGCATGATCTGTTCGGATTAAGAAATGGCGACCATACAGGTATTTGTGGAAATGTTCTACAGCCCTTATTATTGCAAGAAGTTCTTTTCTGGTGACGCAATAATTTCTTTCTGGCTTCGAGAATCCACGGCTGTAGTACTCGATCACCCTCTCTTCACCATCTTGCACCTGGGATAGGACGGCCCCCAAACCTGTGTTGCTGGCGTCGGTGTCTAAGATGAACTTGCCTGACTGTGTAGGAAAGGCTAGGATTGGGCTGGAACATAGTGCTGCCTTCAGTCGCCTGAATGATGTTTCGCAATCCTGATTCCAATGGAAGGTCTCATTCTCAGTGGTCTGCCGATGTAGAGGGGCGGCGATGGTGGCAAATCCCTCAACAAAACGCCGGTAGTATGAACAGAGGCCCAAGAAGCTTCGGAGTTCATGTTTGTCTCTTGGAACTGGCCAATCACGGATGGCTTCTATCTTGTCTTCGTTGGTGCGGATTCCTGACTCGGACACTACGTGGCCCAAAAACTCTACTTCTTTTTGAAACAACGAACACTTCTTCGGATTGAGTCTCAGGTAGGCGTTATTAATTCTGGAGAATACTTCGCCCAGGTTCTTCAGATGGTCGTCGAATGTCTGGCCCATGACTAGAATGTCGTCGAGGTATACTAAGCACGTCCTCCATGTTAACCCGCTCAGTACATACTCCATTAGCCTCTCAAAAGTAGCGGGTGCATTACATAACCCAAAGGGCATGACCGTGAACTGAAACAGCCCTTTACTGGTGGAGAACGCTGTCTTCTCTCTGTCGTTTGCGTGCAGACCAACCTGCCAATATCCACTTTTTAGGTCTAGTGTAGAAAACCAACGGGAGCCTGCTAGTGTGGTCAAAGTGTCATCGATTCGGGGTAGTTGATAGCTGTCTTTCTTCGTGACATCATTCAGCTTTCTGTAATCCACGCAAAATCGGGTGGTTTCATCCTTCTTTTTAACTAGCACGACGGGAGCAGACCATGGACTGATGGATGGCTCAATAACTCCATTTTGTAACATGGACTCGATGTTTTCCTCGACTGCCTGTTGTTGCCCCAATGGTAGTCGTCTAGGTGGTATTCTGATGGGTTGAGCCTTTCCGGTATCTATTCGATGCTGGATGATGTTGGAACGACCGGTAGTTCCATTTTTACTGTTAAAAATTTGCCAGTGTTTCGTGATAAATTGCTTGGCTTTCTTCTGGTTCTCTGGTGTCAAGTGTGTCAAGTGGTCAGCAAACTGTTGTAGGAACTCTTTATCGGGCCCTGTCTCCTTCACCAACGTCTGGTACTCTTCTTCGCAATTGATGATGGTCTCTACTGGCTCGAAACAAGCTATCTCTTGACCATTGGTAATTCTGATGTCGTTGTTGGACAAATTCAGGACTCTGATTGGTATATCTCGTCCGGTTTTAACTATAGCCCGTCCAACCAAGTAGTCATGAGCTGAGTGTACGGGCTCCACCATTCCAACGCAACTCCCAGGATTGCTGTCTAACTGCCCATGAATAATCTGTTCCGTTCGACCGGGAATTCTAGCTGAAGACTTTGCCACAATTTTTATAGGGGTGACTGATGTGTTGACGGGCCTTGTCAATACAAATTCCTCATTTAGGAACCGAAGAACATCATATCTCGGGTCGAACATAAATCCATGCTGGCTAATTAGGTCCATTCCCAGTATAAAATCGTCCCCAATATTCGCTACCAGGACCCTATGCCGGACCATGTTGTCCCCTATCTCTAGCACGACATCTGCCTCACCCTGTATTGACATGGACTCGCAGGTGACTGTTCTGAGCTGTATGTTATTGGTAACTGGCCGAATTTCTGATGCTCTGAAAACCCTGGATTTGGCAATGGACACAGCGGCGCCGGTGTCGATGGTGATGGTAATTGCTCGCCCATTGATGGTGCCTCTGATCGTTCAGGTGGCCTCACTCGACAGTCACGTTGGAAATGCCCTGTTCGTCCGCAGCGGTAACATGCCCCTCTGGTGCCAGTTCTTTGTGACCGGTCTAATATTTTGTTCAGACCAGCCAGCAGCGCTTGAAATTGTGACTCTTCCTGGTTGAAGGAAACGGCTCGGACCCTTGGCTTGGACAGGTTCATGACGGCCTCTACTTCCAAAGCCCGAAGTAGAGCTTCACTACTTTTCTTGACGCCACTCAGTCTTAAATTTCTTTGTACTTCCACATCTCTGATGCCGTTTATGAAACTCTGTGTGGCCAACTGGTCTTTCGTTTCCTCTGGCAGGTCTAGGTAGGACAAGTGTACTAACCGTCTAATCTCTGCTTCGAATTCTTGAAGGCTTTCACCGGATCTTTGCGTTTTTCCACTGAGTTGGACTTGGTATACCTGGCTCAAGGATTGATTGTCGTAGCGTTTGTCTAGGATGGCGATGATCTTGTCGAAATTACCTTGTTCATCGACTGGAATGCTTTGGAGGAGTTCTAGGGCTGGACCTCTTAACGAAATTACCAGAGAAGTAGATTTTTCTTGATTATCCCATCCATTAGCTGTAGCCACAGCCTCAAATTGCCGTTTATACATAGGCCAAGATGAACTGCCATCAAATGTGGGTGGTTTACTAATGGAACCTCTGGTACTCACGGTGTTCTGGTATTTTCCTCGCTGTAAGTCCTGTTGCATTTTTTTAATTTCTGTTTCTACCTTGTCTTGGATGGCACTGATTTGGTCTTGAACTGTGTTTTGAATTGAACTGATTTCAACTTTTACCTGGCTTTGGATGGAATCGAGGTCATCTACTTTTGTTTCAAGAGTGTCCACGGTATTTTTTATGGTCTTAATGTCATCATTTATCTCTTTTATATCAGACTCAACTATTTGCATTCTTTCATTAACTGTTTCATTAACTTGTCTTACTATTTGCATTAGTTGTTCAAATTGCATTTGTCTTTTTTATTCAGTTATTTTAAATTCATTTTGTCGTTTTAATTCAGTTTGATCTTGTTTTTCTACAAATTTCGAGGATAATCCTTCAATTAAATTATGTTGTTCACTCTTCATCGTGGAAACTAGATTTTGTTGTTCACTTTTCATCGTGGAAACAAGATTTTGTTGTTCACTTTTCATCCTGGAAACAAGATTTTCTAATTCTATTTTACGTTTTTCATCGATATTAGTGACAAGATTTCCTAACTCAACTTTAAGTTTATCATCAAAAGATTTCACTAACCTTTGTTGAATATCTTCTTGATGTTGTTTCTCCTTCTTGTCACGTTTTTCTAGAATCTGTGCAATTTTTTCGTCTAACTTTTCCATACTATGAGTTTCCATAAATCAATTTTCACTGCACTTAATCCTTTACTTCTGATCGCCAAATTGCAATATACTTCGTGGGTTCAAATTTAAAATTATAACAACTAATATTTACTTTCACTTTTCTAGAACCTTATTTACATTAAAACAGCTGATTCACAATACATTCTCATATACGCTAGTCGACGCGGTATCACTGCCTGGCGATCGTGGCATGCTTGTTTTATATCACCAGCGTCGAATTCTCCAGTAGAAATCATCATCGTTCCTTCCGCTGCCGAGTCTTTTCGAGAATCGTATTTTTTTATCTTGAAGCGTTTGTTGTCGTGATGAAATGACACAGGGTCGGCTTTGGGTAAATTTCGTAACGATATCATGAACAACAAGGTATAACAAACATGTATTAAGTTCTTCTCTTTTTTGCTGTGGGTATTTCTTTGAGGGAAAAGTGTACAAATGTGGTCTCAACACGACATGTTTTACTCACAAAATGACTTATATTGAATGCAGTATTATTGTGAATTAACAATTAGTGGAAACTTTAAGGTGTGTCTCACTAGGCCTTAACGTGTCGTAAAGTATTGCAAGTCGTGGTGGAGGATGAATAAAAACCACAACTCAAGTTCAAGACCGTGTAGAAGTCTAAACGGCCATAAGAAACAGAACGTACGCAACGTCAAGCTTTTTCTAGCAAACTGTTGGAATAGTAGCTGATTCTGCTTCTTCCGGATTTGAACCGCGTCATTTTTATCGAATTAATTTATTTATTTATTATCTAAACCGGCATATACACAAAGTTTTCCGACGTTTCGCCCACACTTATAAGGGGCTTTTTCAAGGATGACAAAAAACAAAACAAATGTCACTTACCTTGCAGCGACTCCATTCGTTTAGTATTTTTCTCACACTTTGAAACTTCACTTTTATTAAACTTGTCACACTGAATGAGTAATAGGTAAGAAGAAATAATAAGTGGCTCCTCGAAATTTTCAGGTAAAAGGAGGGTAGGAGGCACTTAATGGGATTATCTTGGATTGTTTTATGATTGTGATGATATTTTTGTATACTCTCCTGGAATTTTATTAGTAGGTAATGATTTATTTTTTTGATGCGATTTCTGTTGAAATGTTGATGTAGGGTTGCCAGATGGGCGAAAGTTCAAAACCTTTGTCTTGGTTTAAATTCTTGGGATTTTTGGCGATTTCAACGGCCTCACGGAATTTTCTGGTGAAATAATACGGAGATTTGGGCACGATTGAGGAGCTAATAGATGGAATACTGAAGAAAAGGCAGAAGATAAGTGATTGATTAGAAGGCCCAGCACTAGAATTATTACGGGTGTATTCATCAGGGAGAAATCAATTAAATTTATTTCTGGAACCGAAGTATTGTAAAAAATCTTTAAGCCAAGTTTATAAGGTTATATCACGGAGGTAAAGAAATTAAATAAAGACATATTGAGTTAGTTTAACCCCAGTACAGTTTGATAAATCTCGTTAAAATAGTTTCATACTGATTATTCTTTCAGGAATTTCGTGTGGTTATCCCGCCGACATTGCCAATGGTGAGTATAATCTCGTCAACGACAGCATTGGCTACCTATCAAGGGTGATATATAGCTGCGATGAAGGCTACGAAATGATTGGACGTGCGCAGTTAGCTTGTGACATAGACGAACGATGGAATGGGCCACCACCTAGATGCGATCGTAAGCTACATCCACTTTTTTGCTTTGAAATTTTCTTATCCTTAAATTTATTCTAGCAATTCAATGTGAACCACCAACCGAAATTTCCAACGGTGCAGTACAAATGCCTAAAGAAATCATAGTGGGATCTGCTGTACAGTATACTTGTAATCCAGGTTACAGAATGGTTGGACCAAACACTCTGACTTGCTCTGGAAACGGTCAATATGACGCCATGCCACCTACGTGCGAACGTAAGTCAACTTCTAAGCTTTCTTCTTCCTCCTCTTTAGATCCCATCACGTTTAAGAATACTATTAGACAGAGTTCGTATAAGAAGAGTGTTGCCAAGGTACAGGCTAAATGCTGATTGGTTCTGTCATTTTTTGCACTATTTTCCAGTTTACTATAGCAACGGGAGAATAGATGTTTAGTATTTGTTGCTGTGTTGCCAGATATGATGATTTAAAGTAAATCTCACGATATCTGTATAATTTTATCGTTTTGGTATTCTTAGTTAAATTTTATTAAATTTAAATACAAACCACCTAAATTATAAAATGTTGACAACAGTATTCAATAGTTATCGGAAGATTGCAGCAACAACCTGATTTTAGTTGACAAATTTCATAATACAAAGAATTGCTGTTTGCGTACTTACGATAGTCGGGGAATTTAAAAATGAAACTAACTAACTAGGTTTCAGAAAATTGTTAATAATTCTATTATCAATATTTTACTTTTTAAAGACAAAATTGGTAGGTATTTTAATAACAACTTTTGATATCAATGGCTGATCTCTAGAATGATATTGTTCGATAAATCGAATGTGTAAAAATATCGATTTTTTATGAAATTTTCTCTTTAAGCAATCTGACACCACTGCATGATTTTTTTTAAATGTTAACGATTGCATAACGTACAGGGCATGGTGTTGTCGATTTTAAAGTTGATTCTTATTTGTGAAAAATGAGCGAGAAATGGCCGTGGCTTCCGGGCTTGTTATCAGTCTCCTTATACGCTCTCTGCTATTAGACAAGAGCCTATGTCCTTTAATAACGCCCAAAGCTCTTTTTCATATATACAGCGTGTCCTGAAAAGTTCTTAACAAATAGAAAATATATATTTTTCGCTTTGTGAAAAATGTTACTCTTCATAAAAAGTTCTGCTTCCTCCGAAAATATTATTGGAATTATTAAACAAAAAAATGTACAGGGTTGCCAAAACTTAAAAAATCTAAAATTGCCTGAAGAGAAAACTACCCATAAGTGTAGTTTTAGAGCAAAATGCCATAAGATAATTATTCTGAGTATTCGGGAATGTAGTAAAAAACGAAATTTCATAAAGAAATTCAAAGCTTATAGCAATGTACGGGGAATGCAAAAAGTTTTATTTAACAATATCGTATAAAGAAATCAACTAAGAATGAACAATGAACAAATTATGCTTCTACGTGAGTGACATCCCGTTCCATACAAATTATGGTTCTTCTACTGAACTCTGCTATTGCCGCTCTTACCATAGCTGGCGTAATTTCTTGTGCACACTGCCTGATGACTGTTTCCTGGATTTGGAAAGCCCTGTGAAGATAAACCTTCTCTTTTAGCAGTCCTCAGAGCAAAAAGTTCATTCACATTCTGGAAAAGCTCTGTGAAACCTCATGGGGAGCAACTGCCGATACCTTACGATGTTCGGCAATGGGTCTCGTCTTCAGCGCGGCTGAGTATGGTGCTCCAGTATGGATGAACAGCCACCATGTCTCAAAAGTTGATGTCCAGCTCCGCTGGAGCATGCGTATCATAACGGGATGCATAAAATCTACACCAACTTACTGGCTCCCAACTCTCAGCCATTTTATGCCGCCAAATATCCGACGGAAAGAAACTCTCCTACGAAAATATGAGAAAATAATGGATATCCCGGAGTTACCTATCCATGAGTATATACCAACTGCTTGCCTCACCAGACTGAAATCCAGACATCTACCAATCAGGACTGCGAAAGCGTTGCATGAAAGTGATTTCAGGGGTCTCCGGGAATGGGATGCAGATTGGAGGAAGGGTGCCCCTCTAGAGGTACTCGACTATGTGAGCATCCATGAGGAACCTGTGGGTTTCGATTTACCTCGCAATATATGGATGACGGCAAATAGAATTAGAACGGGAACGGCGTCTGCGCAGATATACTGTATAAATGGAATAAACAACCCACGCACAATTGTGAATGCGGGGCAGCCTATCAAACAGTCAAACACATATATCAAGACTGTAAACTTACGACCTACTAGGGAACAATAACAGATATATATACTCTCCCTCCTGCAGCGACTGAATGGATAATGAACCTGTCTGTTAGTTTGTGATTATTATGTGTGGACTTGTTAATTACAAATGCTCTGTTTCTGTTCTTTTTTATATCTTTTTTTACTCTGTACGCTTTTATTCTTGTTCTTGTGTATTGTTAGTGTTTAAATGTAATTTCGTATTTTTATATTATAAGATCAACTCATGTATACTATTGCCATGCGCTAAATAAATAATAAATAGAGCAAAAAGTCGAACGGGGTTAGGTTAGGAGACCTGGCTGGCAACGGGATTTCAGAATACTTTCCTATCCAGCGATTCGAAAAAGTCCTTTGTACAAATTGGAAACTATCTGTTATTATGACAGGGTGTTCTGTCTTGTTGGTACCAAAGTGAACGCCTAATATTTAATGGTAATCCTTCAACAAAGTCAAACAGTTGAGTATTTAAAAAAGTAAATTTGGCTTGTCAAATTTTCATGATAGAAATCCGACCCAATTATTTGGTTATCATTTGTTTTAAATGTGTTTTCATTTCTCAAATCTATGGGAAAATTTGGATTTCCGTCACACCACCAGCGGGCTTTCTGTGAGCATACAACTCCGTTTGACGGACCTCATCGGTAAATAATATTTTTCTGGCGAAGAAAGAATCATCTACAGCTTCTCCCTATAACCATACAGTGAACCGAAAACGAACTTCAAATTCTTTAGGGAAAAGTGTATGTACAGTGCATCCCATTTTGGTGTTGAGATTGCCAGGTTATTCGGTTGTTATTGAAGATAGAGTCTTGTGGTTTTCACATACCTGTTATACTTTTTTGTGAAACTCAGGATGGCCATATCAGATTTTGCATAAGTGTTTTCATTTATAGGATACAGGGCGATTTTGATAATTTATACTTTTTGGACCCCTTCTATATCTACGAACTTATTAGAAATACTCTTGCGCTAAGAACTACGTCTAATAGAAAATTTTGCATAGAATCCAGTGGAGTACTCAATTTTTTTTTCCGAGTATGGTTTTGAAGATACTACACAACATTATATATTTTTAAATGGAACACCCTGTATTTTATTATTTCATTGAATTCGTTATTTTTTCCCTTTAAAATAATGTATAATACAATACACATGGTATTATTAGAAATGCTAAAAAAACACTAAAAAGCGTTTTTTGCTAGTAAGCCATGTATTTTCCATTTAAAAGGGGAATCAAACAAATAATTCCATTTGAGATTTTTTATAGAAGTTTATCAGCAAAGAAAAATAATGTTAACAATAATTCAATAACATGAAACACGAAATTTAGCTACCTAAAAGCAACTAATAAATAGTTATACATCGTTCATTATGTATAACAAACAGAACAAGTATTACAAATCAAATATCTATCTTAAAATTAATTTTGGACATTATTTATTACCTTATTGATTTAACTGTTCAAATTGTTGTCCATTTTCCCTAACACATAATTGGCAAACCTTTTCAATACGCCTGAGTGCATTTAAATTATAACAGGTCGCCTTTGTAAATCCCGAAAAGCTGCCTCCGTTGCGGCACGAAGTTCTTCGCGACTGTTGTGTCTGTTGGTATATATTTTATTTTTCAAATAACCCCACAAAAAAAGTCCAATATAGATAAATCGGGTGATCTTGGAGGCCACCTAATTGGTCCATGTGTTCCTATCCAACATCCTTGAAAATTATTTTCTAAAAAGCGCCCAATTAATCTAGAATTGTGGGCAGGGGCGCCATCTTGTTGAAAGTGTATAGAATTGCGAAGGGCGAGGGGAACATCTTCCAATATTTCGGGTAATAAGTCTCCTAGGATTGTCAAATACCTATTGGCGGTAAGGGTTCCTTCAAAAATCCCCAGTATGAAACAGGCTACATTAAAACCAAATCGACCCTGCTGTTGTCGCTCAAAAACTAAGTGCGGGTTCTCATCATACCAGTATCTTGTATTCTGCCTGTTAAATATACCGGCACTGATTATATGAGATTCGTCTGACCAAATAACTTTCCTTACAAAATCATTGTCCCTTCGGGTTTGGTCTAAAAACCAATTGCAAAAATTTAACCGTCTTGCTGCATCACCAGGATATAAGTGCTGGGCAATATTGACTTTGTAAGGTTTAAATTTATATTTTTTTTAAATTCTTTGGACCCGTGATTGAGAAACCCCAGTGTAAGTTTCTAATTTCGCACAAGAAGTCTGGGGATAGGCATGAACGCTAGCTAACATATTTGTTTCATTCATTTCTCGATTTTCTTTGTTATACACCTTTGATCGAGGTTTAGAATATGCACCAAAACTTAGTAAATTATTCTTTAGTCTAACTATAGTTGCTCGACTCGGTTGATGCCTCTCTGGATATCTGAAAGTTTTAAAAACGCGATTTCATGAAATATCTTATGGTAAAATACTCGTACTTTATACCTGTGGAAATATAGTTCTAAAGCTTCTTCAACATTCTCATAACATTGATTTAAACATTGTATCATATCGTATTTTTCGTTATTTTGAAAAACGAATTCTCTTCCAGCCATTATCAATTATCAACCAGCAAACTCACGAATAATTATTTATATAATGATCTTGTAAACTCAAACACGATAAAACACAATAGTTACTAACAATGACAGATTGCGTTTTTTTCTCCAGCGCTCACTAGATAAAATATTGTTCCGAAAGGCGGAATTCTATAATAATTTTAAATGGATTCATGCGAGATGGAAAGGTTTGCCAATTATGTGTCAGGGAAAATGGACAACAATTTGAAAAGTTAAATCAATAAGGTAATAAATAATGTCCAAAATTAATTTTAAGATAGCAATTTGATTTGTAATACTTGTCCTGTTTGTTGTACATAATGAACGATGTATAACTATTTATTAGTTGGTTTTAGGTACCTAAATTTCGTGTTTCATGTTATTGAATTATTGTTAACATTATTTTTCTTTGCTGATAAACTCCTATAAAAAATCTCAAATGGAATTATTTGTTTGATTCTACTTTTAAATGGAAAATACATGGCCTACTAGCAAAAAACTTTTTAGTGTTTTTTAGCATTTCTAATAATACCATGTGTATTGTATTATACTTTATTTTAAAGGGAAAAAAATAACGAATTCAATGAAATAATAAAATACAGGGTGTTCCATTTAAAAATATATAATGTTGTGTAGTATCTTCAAAACCATACTCGGAAAAAAAAATTGAGTACTCCACTGGATTCTATGCAAAATTTTCTATTAGACGTAGTTCTTAGCGCAAGAGTATTTCTAATAACTTCGTAGATATAGAAGGGGTCCAAAAAGTATAAATTATCAAAATCGCCCTGTATCTTATAAATGGAAACACTTATGCAAAATCTGATATGACCATCCTGAGTTTCACAAAAAAGTAGAACAGGTATGTGAAAACCGCAAGACTCTATCTTCAATAACAACCGAGTAACCTGGCAATCTCAACAAAAATGGGATGCACTGTACATCTAGGTTTTTAAGGATAGAATTTATTCTCTGATAAAATCGTAACAAAATTTAATTTTTTATCTTTTTTTTAATTTAACTACCATGATGAAAATATTCAATTTAATAAAATAACCAAACACTTCAATTATCTAGTCTCAGTACAATGATAGATTATGTTTCCATAACAACATGTTCAATTTTTTCGACCTATTCAGTTTTTTTAGTAAATAGCGTAAGAGAAAAACATTACATGTTCTGCTACTAGAAAAGTACTTCCGAATTTATGAAATTTGGTATTTAACTACACCTCGGAATACTCTCTTATGGCATTTTGTTCTAAAACTATTCTTATGGGTAGTTTTCTATTCCGGCATTTTAGATTTTTTGGCAACCCAATACAATATTTTTTAAGTTAAATAATTCCAATAATGTTTTCAGAGGAAACAGAATTTTTATGAAGAGTAATTTTTTCACAAAGTGGAAGATAAAAAAGTGATCCATTTGTTAAGAAATTTTCAGGACACGCTTTACTCGTCAGTAGACCAAAATTAAACGCATTATTAGATACAAATTCAGTAGCAATTCTTTTGTGCCATTATTTCAATAAGAAATTATATAGAAATAACAAAGAATAAAAAAATCTATAAAATCAGCGTTCTGATTGAAGCAATTTTCACTAAGAAAATCCGGAAATCCTATTTTAACGCTAGCAAGAACTGAAGATAAAATAGTATTCTAATCTTCCGTGGGAATCTTTTTATTCCTGAAGAGTTGTACAATCTCATTATAACGAACCTTATCAGTCGCTTTCTTATAATCCAACTTTGAAACTCCAAAGGTATTAAAATGTTCTCAATTTTGCAGCTGATACTCCAACGACTATGTTCGTACCTCCAGTCACTCCACGAATCACCAAGAAACCTTCCCCAACGACATCTACATCGAGCACGACACGATTACGAACGAGAGGTACTCGCCCTCCTCCCACAACCATCAGAGCGATCGACATCGTCAAAGTGACGAACAGGACGAGAAGGCCGTCATCGAAGACGACAGCATCCATCGTCACTTCTTCTGCATCACCGTCCATCATAATTGCTGGTCATCCGCAAGACAACGAGATCGCTGGCAGTTCGAATGTTCAACACGGGGAAAGCCCCAACGTGAACGTTCCTCTATCGGTGGACGGGGAAAGGAGAGAAGCTTTCGGGGCCAAACTGAATCTCGGAGCTATCATAGCTCTTGGAGCATTCGGGGGTTTCATATTCCTAGCGGCAATTGTGACGACGATTGTCATTTTAGTTAGAAGGTAAGGATATCAGAAGTTTTTGACACTTGAATAATAAGTTTTTGCACGTTTTGCATGATTATTTCCTTTACAACAAGAAAATGTTTAAAAAAATATACAATAACAAATGTTTCGAGATTTACATTTAGGTATTCACATAAACGCTGAACGATTAATAAGGATCGATGTGAACTGTAAATAAAACGCCGAGTATTTTTGGAAATTTCTTATGATAGTATAGTTCATGACACGGCTACGTCAGCACACGTCCATCCAATAATTGATGTTTCATATGGTTAATGTGTCGAGTAATGTCAACCATTAGCACTTGCCTTGTTGTACGCTTATGAGCGTACACATTTTCTTTGAAAAACCCTAAAGCAAGACGTCCAACAGTGTCAAATCGCATGATTTTGGCGGCCAATTGACATCACTTTGTGAAACAGCACTCCCAAGGAACCATTGTTTCGTTAGCTGTGGGGCAATTGAGACCATCTTGTTGGAACCACCATATTGTCGAGATCCATATCTTCTAATTACGGCAACAAAAACTTTATTATCACCTTATTCCGCACCCAAGAGGCACTCTTTGTGGATACATCGACTTTTGCGCAAGCACTTTTGGAGTCTCATTTGCCCAAATGTTGACTAATCCACTGAGATGACAGTATACAACCATTCGGCATATTGACGACGCTTCAAATGGTGCCTAGGCTTTAGTTCTTGAGATAATTGAACCTTATAAGCCTGTAAATTCAAGTCTTTTCCCAGAATTCGAGGTCTGTGAGATCTGCAATTGTTGAACACGAGATTGACGGCTCTTCTGACATACTTTGGTAAACAGTAGCAATATTTTCCGTCGTATTAACACTAAGAACACGCACAGGTGTTCTTACATTTCCTACAGACCCGGTTTGCTGAAATTTAAGCACCATTTTCCCGATTGTAAGCACATTTGGTCGATTATACTGACCAAAGAGATCATTTTCTAAGAAACGATACAAGCTATGTTATTGAAAAAAAAAGTATGAGACCACTTAGGGATATCTCGGAACAAATCCAATTTCTTTTCAATTTGTCCCATGTTCCGAACAATTTTTTTCTCCATATTTGTAATACGGGCGCCTCCACCAAGGCATAGAGTATAAAGGAATAGGTATAAAATACTTTTTTCCCTTTTCTAAGAAACGATTCAAGCTAAATATGGGACGACTTCGCGAACCCCCGGAAGAGGATCCAGTATAAACGGTCGAAATTCCTTGAGCCATTTGCGAATAATCGGTGAACAAATATAAAAGAAAACATAGATACAGACGAATTCTAGAATTCTTTAAAGCTACAATATCTCTATGTTAGTGGCGCTATCTATTGATACATTTTAGAACTTCGCCAAAAGTCCCACTAATAAATAAATGGACCTTGCACTGGAGGTACCACGTGACTACCGAGGGCAGATTCTGTTTCGTTTCTAACCTAAAAAGTGTAGCGTATTTTTAGCTTTTAGTTTAGTTTATAAATAAGCAAAAGATGTAAAACAAGTAACTACTTTTTGTTTGTCTAACAATGATAAAATAAAACAACACCGGCTTCGAAATATTGCTACAGAATTGGGTTTATTAAAAAATCCAAAAATTGTCAAAACATTTTAAAAAACTGCATCTTAAGTTATAGTAAATAATTAAATAAATGAAAGAATTTGACCGAATTAATCCTAAACTAGAAGAAGATGGCATACCAACAGGTTTTGAAGGCCTGCCAAGTTATTTGTCTAAGAAAACTGCTACTGTAAAAAGACTTGCTACTGCTCAAGAAAATAACTTGGAAACGGCCAGCCTAGAATCACTTAAATATTATGAAAGTTCTCAACAAATTAATAATGCAAGTGAGATTTTAAAGTTTTACAAAAGTAGCACTTGTATAAATAAACACTGGATTTTGTATAAAGAAGGCGACTACCTTATTTTTGTTATTTAAAAATCAGTGATATCATTCCCAAAATTGAAGTGTGCATTCGGCAAGACTTTAGAGTAAGTTTGAGTGGGAAAAAAGAAAATGTTCCACAAACAAAAAATCCCAAGATGGTATGGGTGGTGAGTATCACGGTGTAAGAAAAAGGTGTTGCGACGCCTATGCCATTGCAAAGCGATGGCGTGGACAAAAATGTCGCTACTTGTACTAATATACTGCAGGTGGCTCTGTGAGTCGAATCCCACTTGCGCTTTTCTCACTGGATATTTCAGTCTCTTTTGGGGCGTTGTATAAAATATTCTGCAGCCTGATTTTTAAAGAATTGTTTGGCACAGTGTGATACCGAATTGTAAAATACTACAAAAAAAATAATCCAGGTTTCTGTTTGTGGTGTGAAATTCTAAACTGTTATAAAATAACAACTTACAGAATATCATATAAACTGTATTAGGTATTATAATATTAACTCTCTGCATTCAGTTATATCCATTTCAGTCTTCTAAGATCCAAATGGATAAATTGTCTTTGTTAATGTTAATATATTCTAAGAATATCATCACATTTATATTATAACTTAATTTATAAATCTTTATTAAATTCATCTGCTGTTTGAAATGACCTGAATATATTAATAGTTAAAATTTAAGTTTTTCGAGTTCAATCATTGAGTAATTACTATTCAAAATAATGCTTTAAAACTACTTTCTTCTCTATTATCAAACTTCATTATACAGGGTGAGTTTTTTTTGATGATCAGTATGGGGATCTCGGAAACTAGCGGAGATAGACCAATGGTTAAATTGGGAAAGATTTGCGGTTTTACTGGCCCAATTTAATGACACTTTCGGATTTTTGTAAAAAATCCAAATCGGGAGAACGGGGTGGCCATTCGCGTGGGCCATTTCTTCCTATATAAGAGTTTGGATAGATATTATCTAAGTGTTGTCTTACTAATAACGAGTTCTGAGCAGGTGCTCCATCATGTTGGAACCTCTCAATTTCTAACCGAGTTCTCAAATTCAAATTATGCAACATGTCGTGAAAAGTGTATTGCAAGAAATGCAAGTAGCGCTCCCTAGTGAGCGATTCGTCATAGATAAAAGGCCCCAGAATAGTAGACCCTATGACACCACACCAAACATTAAAACCAAATTTTATCTGGGGTCGTCTTTGTTCTACATGGAAAGGGTTTTCTTTAGCTCAGATATGCTCATTGTGTCTATTGAACATACCGTAATTAGTAAATCTAGTTTCACCTGACCATAACACCTTTAATGGAAACTGTGGATTGTCAAGGCACATGTCTCTAAACCATGTACAAATCAAAATACGTAGATGGTCGTCACCAGCATGCAAAGTTTGAGAAACTGAAAGTTTGTACGGGTGGAACTTGTGCGCTTTCAGTACCTTAACTACAGTTCGTTGAGATGTGCCAGCTTCTGCCGCAATCTCACGAGTTGATATAGATGGATTTTGATTTACCATTACCAAAACCTTTATTTGTGCTGCTTCGTTAATTTGATTACGCTCCTTATCTCCATATTTGCGTAAACTATCGCAAAGCCTCTTAAATGTACATAGAGCAGGTTGACAGCGATTAAAATATCTATGAAAGTATTCCTGAGCTGCACGAACTGAGTTTTTATGACATATGATATAACATTCCACCATATTCAGTTTTTCTTTGTTAGAATATTCCATTTTATCACGAAAACTTGTCAATATCGACTGTCAATTCAGTACTACTAATGGAATTACTCTCAAATGAAGAAACGTCAAAGTGAAAACAATCTTTTTCATAGCTACCTACGTTAAAAGTGAAAATAAGAGAAAAGCATCCATAACTCCGTTATTTTTATTAATAACTATGTCGAGTATTATATCGTTGAAAAGCTCTAAAAATGTCCGATTTTTTGAGGTCATAGCCAACTATGGTTTCCATTCAAAAAAAGATAAGTTTGTGTCATATCTCGAAAACGAGAGCTGTCACGCAAACGACGACATGACAATCATATTCGGGATACAATTCCCAAAATTTTGGTATTTACACTTTTTTATAAAATCAAAAATCAAAAACAAAGGAGCTAGAGGGATTTGACTAAATCGACAGAATTTCGTTTTTCAAAATATCTAGTAAGCCATGACTTATAATGTGTCATTAAATTGGGCCAGTAAAACTGCAAATCTTTCCCAATTTAACCATTGCTCTATCTCCGCTAGTTTACGAAATTCCCATACTGATCATCAAATAAAACTCACCCTGTATATTGTTATTATTATATCAATGAATTAAGGCTTACCTGATTTTATCAAAACACAAAATAAATTATCAATTAATCTTGTAAATGATCGGTGTCAAATTTGGGCATCAGACGAAACTTCTTACAAAATGCAGGTTATGCATATGTCACTGTACTTTTTATCATTTACAAGAAAAATAGTTTTTACTCTTGATTTACATGAAGTTATTTTTTATTTCTTCATGATGTAAACTGAAATTTATTAAGAATTATATAATATTATTTACAACAAATTTTAATTAACGCTCTTATTAAAGAAGGGAACCACACAGTTGGAGGCCTCTTGCAGACGTTTATTTTACTAATGCGACATTCTTAGTCACTTCAACTGAGACTGTTATTTCGGCTTTTTCTTATACCGTGGTGAGTACCGTTTCTATTTCGCCAAAATGCATATGAAAAGATAATTTATTCTTTAGCAAGTTATTGGTTCTTTCCGCCTTCGATGGTCATGTGACATTGAAAATCGCTTCATGCGCCATTTTATTAGAAAGCCGTGAATATAGAACAGTTTAACCTGTAAATCTAATTAGTATCTCTTAAGTAGTTTTCATTCATTTTAATAATTGTACATATATTTTGTTATTTTAAAAGCATTCTTTGATAAATGTTTAAACAAATTGCTTATGTAGTGCGGGTGCGTCAAGAAGATCGTCTCATCGCTTGCCAGCAGCCAGCGCAATGCCATCCCGATGGTACACGCTCCTCGCACTTCCCTTTCCCGATCAACAAGTCGGACGAAGGGAGTTGTCCAGAAGTTACCGATCTCACAGGGCTGGATATTTTTCAAACCCGATCTAGCAGTGCCAGAGATTTATCTAGCTAGCTTTGTTACCAAATTATTACCCAGGTACGAAAAACAAGCCAGACCAACCGCACCCGCACTGCATTGCATGTTTTTTTACCACATATTTGTTTTCCTTTGGTAGATGATTTTCAGCCAGAGCACACACGAACACAATAACGCACAAGAAGTTTTTTTTGGATGTCTTAAATTTTTGCATGTTTTGGGTATTTTTCTGTAGTTAGTAATATTCTGGTGTGGTAACTTGTGATTTTTTTACATTTTAGAGGTTATGTTGGGTTTATAGTTATTACTACGGGACAATGCTATAAACATTTAAAGCTTTATGCAATTTTTTTTCCAATTATAGTTGATTGCATAACTAGGAAACTTCGATTGGATGCCATCATCATTGATGGCATTTTAGAGAATTAATAAATCTTGGCGCCTAAAATTTAACTCACTAAGCTTGTCAAGACACTTTTAGTTCCTTATACTTTCATTTTTCAATTCGACATACCGCCAAGAAACCATAAAGTCCTTTTCTAGAGCATTTTCACTCGGTTTATATACAGGGTGTCCCAACGAGAACGAGTCACCTGGAAGATTTCCCAAAATACAAAATTACCGACAAAACCCATTATCACCTCAATTGCAATTTAATTAACCATAAGTTAACCAAATCTAATAATAATGCGCTGAAAGACGTAGCTATAATATGAAATTCTTCGTTTCTAGTAAGTCCCTTAAACGACGAATGTCAGCGAAATGAACCCCTAGACATCTCAATCTCATGCTATTTACGTATACCAACACACTGACGGCAGATCCCGAGTTGGGCAAAACTCTATAATAGCAAATATGAAATTTACTTTTCACAGCAATAGTATTCAACGCGCGATGGCCGTTTCGAACTGGGAGTTCTCATCAGGTACGCTTTCCTGAATGACGTAGCTATGACATTAAATTCTTCGAGACTAGTAAGCATCTTATACATACTCAGTATGACATATGTTCGGGTCTGAATAATTTATTCAGGACATAAATAGAGTTTAATACCTGCAAAGAAATCGCAAACGTCAAAACTACAAAATCAGAATCATAAGAGAAGCTATTGAAATTGAAACTCCAGATACCATAAACAAATCAGACGAAACTTTAAAATTATCACCCTTTTGGAAAGCAATAATCCCATATCAAAATAACGATACAACAAAACCAACAATTAACCTAAATACTCCGATCGATTAACCAAATTACCGAGAAAACGCATAATCCAATTTAATTAACAATCAGTTAACCCAGTCAAATAATAATGCGCTTCCCTGAAAGTCATAGCTTTGCTAGTACCTTATACGAGGAATGTCAGCGAAATGAACCTCTAGACATCTCAATCTCATGCTATTTAGATATACCAACACACTGACGGCGGATCTCGAGTTGGGCAAAACTCTAAAAGCAAATATGAAATTTATTTTTCACAGCTATATCATTCAATGCGCAACGGCCGTTTTGAACTGGGAGTTCTCATCAGGTACACTTTCCAGAATAACGTAGATATGACATTAAATACTTCGATACTAGTAAGCATCTTATACATACTCACAATGACATATGTCGTTGATGTCTATAGGTTCATTTCGCCGACATAATTTGTTTTTACAGACAGGCAGAGGCGGCGGATGACTTTGTTTTAGATTATATATCAGGACAGGATATGCATAAGGGCACTTTGGGCACTGGCCCACGGCCCGCACCAATTTGGGGCCCCTACCAACTGTAGACCAAAATTTAAAAAATATGTATATTTTAAGAAAAAATCCAACAAAAATTGTAAATGAAGGCCAAAATCCAAAAAAAAGTTTACAATCAAATAAACAAATATACAATGTTTATATTGTATGAATATTCATTTTGAAAATTTGTTAGTACGTTTTCTAACTCTCAAGCATATATATAAATTATATTTAAGATTTTTTTATATATTTGGCAACCTTATTATTTTTAAATCAAATTTAAGACTTTTTTTAATATGGGAGCAACCCTAAGGCTGTAATATAAACAGAAGATTTAGAAAGTTAGTAGGTAATTGTAGATAAGACCGAGTAAGATACATATTTTAAGGGGAAGGGCTACTCAAGCACAACTAAGCAATTTTCAGAATCATTTTTCTCGAAGAGTTTATAGCCCATTTGTTTGAAAATTTGCATGCGTAATTGTTTTATTTTAATTTTTTTCTCTATTTTTAGTGCTATATATATTTTGTATAACTTTATTTATTTTGACGTATTTTATATAAGTATGTAAAATCCATTCATCTGGCATGTTTTATTAAAAATAATAAAAGTAAAATAAAAATATGATTGGCATGTGCCCCCATTAGTTTTGTGCCCATGGGCTCCCACCATTTTTATGCCCAGGGGCCCCACCAGTTTTGTTCCCAGGGATCCACCAGTTTGTGCTTAGGGGCACACCAGTTTTGTGCTCAGGGGCCCTCCACCAGTTTTGTGCCCAAGGGCCCTCACCAACTTAAATCTGGCCCTGTTATGTATCATGATAATATTTTAGTAAATATTGTTTCAGAAACCGAAGTGCCAAACATTACCGTCACCGTGCCTCCCCCGACTGCAACACAGTCGCCTCATTCGACTCCTCCAGTTCAGAATCGCACAACGGCGGCCTCAACCGCTACTACCGTCAGGCTTGGGAAAACCTCCACGAGTCAGCCGGCAGTAAAGCCGGTTTAAAAGCTACTGGAAACAATCATTCGCCCTTGAGGAGAAAGGAAACCTTAGATGAACCTTACAGAACGGAAAGACATCGAGACGGTTCAGAAATGGTCGTCTCGGACGTCTACAGTGGTAAAGCCGGAGCAGAGAAGAAACGACATCACCATCATCATCACCACCACGAAAGCAGATCGCACAAGGAGCCAAAGGAATGGCGTGACCAAAGACCACCGCCCCATAGGGAACACAGGAGATATTGACAACCTTGTATGGTTATAACGGTGCAATTTGAAGAGTAGTTTAATTTTGTTGTACTTAGTAAGGACAGTTAACTTTTGACGGAACTATTGTCGTGAAGTGCTAGTCAAGGTTATTTACAAACAGATGACGAATAGGCTGTTAAAGGACTAAATATAAAAACAAATTTTTGAAATTTCATACTTCTTAAATATTGTCATCTGTCAATTACTAAGATGACACCTGTCATCTGTCATTGAATAATGTTACAGTTCCAGCTGAGTTAATTATCCTTAAGATAAGCTTTAGAATGATAAAACAAGAAATGGTAAACTGCATACAGCAACATTGTTTGACCAAAGGTATAATTAACTCTATTTAGCCAAAATTGGGGAACAGGACTAACCTACCTTATGTTATGTGTTTTTTGTTATAAATATATTTTATGGTAGTACCTACGGCTCACTATAAACAAATGGCTCTGACACTAAATGTACCATGTGATGATATTAGATTGACGTCGTTTTTGGTTTTTACGTTTTAAAATGTTCTTTTAAATTAAGAAAAGTTGTATATTGTGATAGAATATGCCTTATAATTCAGTATATAGGGCTATAATTCAAATTATAAATCAGAAAAGGTGTAAAACACGTAACTACTTTTTGTTTACATAAAAATAATAAACTAAATGTGAATACAACATTTTGAAGAAAAGTGCATCATACGGGTAGAGGCACAGTTCATGTAAATAATGAAATAAAAGAATTTGATCGAATTAATCCTAAACTACATGAAAATGCCTTACAACAATTCTGCCAAGTTATTTGTCAAAGAAAGCCTTTAAGGATTAAGAAAGTTCTCAATAAATTAATAATTTAACTGACAAATTAAATTTTACAAAAGTAGCAATTGTATAAATGAATATTGGACTTTGTATTAACAAGACCCAAAATTGAAGCTTCCGTGTGCATTCGACAAAACTTTAGTTGTAACCTTGAGTGTAAAAAAGAAAATGTTCCACAAACAAAAATTCGCCAGAAGTTATGAGTGGTGAGTACTTACTGTTTCTATTTTAAAGTTTTTTTTTAAAGATAAACTAAAAAGTTTCTTCATCTGAGAAATATTAAAAAATTAATATGTTAAATATCTTTAACTGATACACGTCATTCAGGTAGTATAATATACTTAAAAAAACAACGTTAGAATTGTTAGAATCCCTCGAATTTTTAGACACACATAGACGAGGTTTAAAGGCGCTAAAATTTTTGGAAGTAGTGAATTGATAATAACTAATTCTTGATAAAATAGATACTAATTATTGTTTCTCCGATTATATTAAGAAATGAAGTAGCCAAAATGTATTTAAAAAGATATCATTCCTTAGCATGCTAGTGTTTCTTGCCGCCTACTACTAGTGACGTGAGTTTGAAAATCACTTGGTGTGTCAACATCATTTGTTTATTAGTAGGTTGTGGGTAGTACCATGTTATATACTGAAGTATCAATAAATGTGTTAAATAAATAACCATACCGAACATCTCTGCCATTTTGTGTCTAAAAAGATAATATAACAACTTATTATTTCAAGTTAAGTAAGTAGCCACTATTTATCTAGCATCTCTCACAGCCGTTTCTTTGTCTCGATAGGATTTTAGTGATGGATTTTACAACCTAAGTACCGAATTAATTTTTCTTTCATACCAATAACAGTATTTCTATTTATTGGGATAAAAAACAAAAATTTTGTTGATACTGTTAACAACACTATCAATAGGTTGCATTTTATCTCAAGAAGTTTTGACATTATTGATTAAATACTTGAATGAGCATTTTTAACTTGACAAAAATAAGTAAAATTATCACAAATATTTATTTTTGAAAAAAGAGTACAGTTTTAAATGTACGCATTTTGTTGTCGACGTCTTTGAATAGGTTTTTTCAAAATTCAAAATGGCTGACAAAAATGGCCACTTTTTTACAAAGTTCACGTTTTTCTATAAAGAACGTATCTGTTAATATAGATTTAAATAAAAAATGTACTTTTGCGTTATTAAGGTTTTTCAGGTGGCAAAATACCAAAATAATATTAAAACATAAAAAATAATATGGGTAATATGAATTACCGCCATTGTTGCAAAAGTTTTGTATGTACCTATCTCGTAATTCAATTTAAAACATTTGTAATTTAATGCTTTCAAACTTTCAAATTAAGAATTCAATATGACCGACTAAAGTTGCGGAAAATTTACGTTATTTGTAAAATAATGTATATAATTACTAATTAAGAATATAGTTACACTTGATTTTCATTTAATTATTTTGATTTAAATAGAAATCAATTAATTCTGAAGTCAAACTTTTCTTGATTCGATAAAATATTTTCTTATCTTTCGATTAACCGCAACTTTTTAAATTATCTTATAAAAAGTTTGTCCAGACAGGAAGTATGAAATGTCAAAATTATATTTATAAACCATTAAAATTAATATGCATAGCCATAGTATAATTTTCTTATTTATATGTATTTAAATTTATACATAAATAAGAACCTAATAATTATTTTGAAAATCCAGTTATTTTTTATTTAATTTATAATTTTGGGTCCAAGGAAAAAAGACTGTATCTGTTAGACACATAATCCAACGATATGTATCAAACGCTAGATATTAAAGTAGTTATTATTTAGATACAAAATGGCAGCTATGAATTATGACTTTAATTATAATGTTGCTGAAAAGGTATGTTAATCGAAACCAACATATGAAATAACTTTAACAAAACTATACGCAAAACAAAAGGAGAGATAATTTATTTTATGTAAAAAAGGTCAAATAGTATTGTATGGTATAAAAATATGACAAACCAAGATCTCAAGTACTTCTATAGCTCAGGTCATTGCGAAAATACTTGACAAAATTAATAGTTTAGTAAAACCAACATGTTTAACTATTTGGTATAAAATTCAACCTTTTTTATCCATTTTAATAAAAATTGACATAAAATATATTTTTGTTTTTTACACGAAAATCTACTACCATGGACAATGTTGTAGGGAATTGAAATATTTACATAATTAACTACTATAAGGCACAAATTTCTTGCTTAGATAGTTTTATTCCTTACAGTTTGTTTTATTTTTTGTAGACTTTCATGTTAAATATACGCAATCTATATTCTAAAAATGGACCTTTGCATCCTGGGTAGTTTTTCAAAATAGCAATTAATCTATTTTATTTCCAACAATGCTTACTAATGCTGGTATGGCAATCTGGCCGAAATATGGCCCTTATAAAAGATCTTCCTATGATTGTTATTTTGCAAAAATACCAAGGCTACAGTCTTCAGTTTTAGAACATAGATACTATGTTAAAAGATCTACGTTTTTAATTAAATTATCTAAGTTAGCTGAGTTGAATTTCTTTTTAGGTTTTTCTGTTCTCTACAGAACATTATCAGTTGTTTCATGCAATAACTAAAAAATCAATTTTTGGTATATTTGATATTTTGGTTAATTTAAAAAAAAGGATGATACGGATGGATCATAGATGTTGTCTTTTATGCCAATTAGTTATACTTTATGTTGGTTTATTTTGTCATTAGACAACTTTTTTTCCTGTAAATGACCTGGACTAATAGGCGAGTGACAGATTTGTAATTCCAAAAGAAAAAAACTTTATTTTTTGCCATTTTGATTTAAAATGCATTTTTCCTACATTTTTAATTAAAGTGGTGTCCAGGGGTCTTTTAAATGATTTACCCTTAAATATGCGTACGAAATATGATAATAAATATGAACGTCAAATCATGTTATGTTATATACATACCATATAATAACGCGTTGGTGAAATGGTGGGTATTTTTCGTGAAAGGTAACTGTTGTTTGAAACATGAATTTACTCTAAATAATTCTAGATTTATTTTTGTAAATATAAGACCATAATAGATAATAAATAATTTTTATTCAGTTTTTACGAACAAAATTCACAAAGTAACAACGTAAAATTGAAAAATATATCATTTTGTTAATGTATTTTGATATATTTATATAATTACAGTTGCAACCTTATGAAAATAAAAAATAATTTATTGACTATGTATTTATTTACTTTATGTTTTTGTAAAATATATAATTTACCCCTAAAAACTTCATGCACATTTAGCGACTGAAAATATTTAATTACTTTATATGTATATCAGAACCTATTGCTACGTTTTTGTAATTTAATTTTGAGGGAAGGTAACTTTTTAGTGCCATTTTATTAGGCATTTTGGAAATCGGTACGTTGTTGTACATTTCTAATTTTATAAAGTTAGATATACCTAAGAATATAGTAGCATTTAATGTAAGATATTCTGACAGACCAATTATCTTGTAGTATTATCAACATGTAATATATCGAATTTAATAAATTATTATATGCCTTACTTTTTCATTATTTGATTGTTAACCTACCTAGCTCCATAGTATACTTCATTTTTATAAAACTGCATTTTGCTTCTATGAAAATTTTAGAAAGTTTTACAAGTTATAAACACCTACGTAAACAAAGGATTTACGCATATGTCAATAAATTTTTCAAACATAACAAATTGAAGAAATCGGCAAATGTTTCCTGAAGGATATTTCTGGCATGTTTTGTCAATGTTTAAGCACTTATTGGGAAAAAAATACCACAGTTCACGTAATTTCCGTATATTTTCAAACGTTTCGCAGTCTAGGCCAGACCCCGTTGTCAATGGCCAAGAACTATGAAAAAATGCACGATTCTAAAATTTAAAATTAAAATGTTTGATAATATTGGCATTAAGGCATTATATAAGGCATTATAACATCAACATTAATATAAGGCATTATAACATCTTGTAATAAAAAAGAATCCCTCTTTGCATTATGGCAAATGGAGCCATACAATATACAGCTTAAGACTGAGTACAAAACTTATGCCAAAATTCTTGACAAGGTAATAAAGCAAGCCAAAAACATGTATGATAAAAATGTAAAATAAAAAGTGATAAAATTACATACCTTCGCGATGACAATAAAATTAAAGTGCAGGATCCTACTGAAATATCTAATTGCCTGAATACATGTTTTAATAATATTGGTTATGAAATCAGCAATAAAATTACTCAGCCGAATAATCTTGAACTAAAACTCCCACCCAGCAACCGGAATACTATATTTCTAATACCAATAAATGAATTAGAAATATTAGACATTATTAAAAATATGAAAATTAAAAGTAGTGGTGTCGATGAAATTAACACCAGAACTGTATTCGCATTAGCCAATTTTATTGCAGAACCTCTCGCACATATAATTAATTTGTGTATAGAAAGATCCATTTGGCCTGATGCACTTAAGCGAGCTGATATAAAGCCAATTCACAAAACCAAAGAAAAGCATATCATGTCAAATTTTAGACCCATCTCATTGATATCAAATGTAGCTAAAATCTTGGAAAAAATTATTTACAATAGAATTTTAGAATTTGTGAACATGCATAAAATAATATCAAAAAACAGTATGGCTTCATGAAGAAAATAGGTACAAAGGATGCCTTAAATTTTCTAACAAATTTATGATAAGGTTGATACTGTCAATCACAAGATATTATTAGAAAAATTATACTGTTATGGAATAAGATGCAAAGCTTATAAGCTCGTGACTTCTTATTTGCAAGACAGAAAACAGCGTGTTAAAGTAAATGAGCTTGCAAGTGAATATTGTGAAGTTCGAACAGGTGTTCCACAAGGAACTACAAGTACTGGGGCCATTGTTATTCATTCTGTACGTTAATGACTTACTAACTGCTGATGCCTGATGACGTAATAATATAATTTGCGGATGACACAGCGGTTATATCTATAGGAGAAAGTTGGGCTGAAGTAGAGATCAAAATGAATAACTATCTTGAAGCTATAAATAACTGGCTACCTTTAAATAAACTATCTTTAAATTTGGACAAAACTGTTTACATGACATTCGGGAATTGCAACATAAGTGTTCCGGTAAACCTAAACATTTCAGTCAACGGAAAAAACCTGAATAGGGTGGAATCATGTAAATATTTGGGAATCATCTTTGATTACAGAATGAAGTGGGATAAACATGTAGAATACATTCTTAGAAAAACAAAGTATTTAGGATTTGTATTCTATAATCTATAATAAGATTATGAAAACGGACACATTGATGAAGTTGTATTACGCATTTTTCCACAGCATGATCAACTATGGGATCATTGCCTGGGGGGAAGCTGACTCCAACGCTACAAAACGTCTGCAAAGCCACCAGAAAAAACTATTAAAAATCGTAAACAAGAATAAAACAAACTTACATAACAATCATTTAAATTTGGAGGAGTTTTTCTCACTTGAATCTTTAAAATATCACTACATTACCCTGAAAGAAAAATTCCTAAACTCAAACAGTATTACGAGGAACAAGAGCATTCTTCTCCCACATAGATATAAAACAGTCAGTAAGAAACACAGTTTTATAAGAACAATAAATGTATACAACAGTCTTCCAAATGAACTAAAAGCGTTAAGTAATGTAAGTACAATAAAAAATAAGTTAAAAAAGTGGATAATTAATGAAGATAATAACAGAATCAGATAGGCAATTGACAAAAAAGTCACCATTGTTATTGAATCTTCCTGAAAAATTATGTTTTATTTATTTATTTTTTCTATTATGTTCTTTTTATTTTATGTATTCTTAGATATTTTCCTTGATGTTAAGTATATATTTTCCATAGGATAGGTTTATATATTATTAGTTTTAGGTATTATGCCAAGACCACAAACAGGTAACTCCGATTACCTCTGTGGAGATTATGTAATAATGTCCTGATATTATTGTGTATATCTATTGGTTAAATAAATAAATAAATAAATATTATTTGACTTATTACGTAACCAAGAGAATTTAATTTGGAAGTTAAAAGATAGCACAGAAACTTCTAATGATCATATAATAATAACGTTCCTTAAAATTGGAAGAATTGGAAAGTGATGTTATCAGAATTTTATGAGGCGCCAAAAATGCGATCAAGGTATTTTGTTGATTCAGTGATCCAATTAAAAATCATAAGGGCAAACCTGGAAAAAACCATATGAAGTATTGGGTTGTTCACAAGGACATGACCGTTAACAATTTCTTCCTTAATCATCGGCAACCAGGAACGATTAAATTCTATGGAGAGTAGCGATACAATCGTTTTCATTTAACAAAATTAAAGCAGACTCGTTTAGTTTTCGTTTTGTGTTGTGATCTTCTTTGCCATTGATAACGGGGTTTGATCTAGACCCCGAAACGTTTGTAAATATACAGTAATTTTGTCAATAGCGGTGTTTTTTCCCAAAAAGTTCTAAAACATTGAAATCGGCAATATAAAAATTGCCGAATTCAGTTTAAATGTGAAAATAGTGGGTTTCCTAAATTCCAATTTATAAAATTTCAATTTTTTATTAGCTAAATGACACTACCAGAAGTAAACTCGTGCCAACCTAGACAACCGATGTTTTACGAGCGGTATGACATGTGGCACCAGTTGCGTACCCCGATTTTGTTTTAGGGATGGACAAATAAAAAAAAATTCAGGGGCAAATCAGAAAAAAATTTAGCTTATTTTTTTGACAACTCAGCAAATTTATGAAAAGCATTGAAGGCTAATTGCAGATTTTCATGTCCAAGGGGTGACTCCCTCTAGCCCTCCCCCCCCTGTCGGTAGGCCAATGTGTCAAGAGCTAGATATCCAATAGGCGTTATTCCATCGCTTGGTGTCACTAGTGGGCCAAGGGGTACGATTCCGGGAAATTTAAATGACATGAGTTGAAAAAATGTTATTATGATAAATGGGCATGAAAAAACAATAGAATCAACAGGAAAAAAGCGGAAGTTGTTGCGAGATGGTAGATATTTCTATAAAGATATAAATAATATAATATATATAGTTTTTGCAGGTAGGTTATAACATTTTGATAAGTTATTTATTAATAACCATTCAGAACAGACGAACATTACGAATTTATCTTTCCTGGTTTTATCAATTATAAAAATTTCAATGACATTTTTTTAGTTGACAGTATGGACCAGTATCGTTTTCAACCTGTTGAAGGAAAAATAAACAAAAAGAAAGGGGGAAATCTACAAAGAACAGTTTTTTTTGAGTTTGAGAAACGCTAGTATCGATGGCGTGACTTATTTACATGGAAGACTTGGCTCAAAGTATAGAAAAGGAATTATTTTTCTTGTTTGTACATTTCCTCCCTTTCTCTCTGTGTATTTTTCCCAAAAAAATAATGTTTCAAAACCATCCTCTAATAGAATGTCATGAGATGCATAGAAATTTTTATAATTGATAAAAAAAAGGTACGATAAATACGTAATTTTCGGCTGTTACGCATGGTTGTTAATAAATAACTTGTAATGTTGTAACCTAACTACTAAATTATAATTAAATAAATAATGTCATGGAATTATTTATATCTTTATTAAATTATCTTGTACCTCGAATCATGTTCAGCTTTTTTTCTGTTGACTTTCATTATTATTTTCAGTTCCGCTATTAGTTCTTTTCGTGTCCATTTACCATAATAATTTTGCGACTCATTTCATTTAAATTTATTAAGGCTCAAAAAACTGCGTTATCATAGCATGATAACATTCGCCATTCACCTTCTTCATCTTCAAAGAAATACCCCTCAAATAATTCCCCTAGACTACAATGCACACCATAGGCTGACACGTTTAGGATGCATTGCTATTTCATGAATCTGTTGTAGATTGTCTAAGCCCCAAATGCGTGAGATAAAAGTTGAAAATGAATTTTACTTCTAGTCAAAGATAAAAAACCCCCTAGTGGGTTGGTTTGATTATATTTAAAAAAAATCCTCATAGTTTTCATTCAAGAATCTTCTCTTGACTTTTGTTTTCGGTGAACATCTGGTTTTTTTATTTAAGTTCTGGAAATAATTTGACGTCAATTTGACATTTTCGAAGATTATAAATCCAAATGTATCCGCTGCATTCTCTTATTATTAATAACGGAAATATAATACAATATATTTTATTTGTCATTTACCATATAAAAATTAATTTAGTCGTAATAAAAAATATAATCCTAGAACGAAGACAACATTTGGATTAGTGTTTCTTGTTGCAAAACTGGACATTTCCAGCCATTCGCCAATCAATCGAACAACTTTTTCTTTGGCATTTTTTATTTCATGACTATCACTTTCTGATGGAGCTGATAAGTCAGAACAGTGTTGTGCATCTGAAAATTATATTTTTATTTAGCCTTGAACGAATGAAGTAAAACATTAAATAATATATGTATGTCTAAGTTAATTTCCAAGAATTTATACGCGTAATTGATAAATGATTCCTTATAGGATCGATGGCAAAATGACGACGTTTCAGCAGTCACTTCTGCCCTCATCAGGTGGGTTCGCATAATTGTCGCATCCCTCTGCATACGCTCCTATTCACTCGAATATTAAGATTTATAGCAACCAAGAGCGCTGTTATATAGGCGCGGTTCGGCAGTTATCGGTTGGTCCTGTGAGGGTCTGCATTTAATTGGTCCTTGATACCCAGTGGACACGCCTTCCGCTTGCGGATTGGTTAATTTTGGTTGAATTGTTACAGGTTGGTAACAGTACTGGTTTTCATTGCGTGTGTTTAGACTGAGACCAATCATCGCAGCCGTTCACGGGACCAACCGATAACTGCCGAACCGTGACTATATAACAGTGCTCCGGCTACGACAGATCTAAATATTCGAGTAACTAGAAGTGTAAGCAGACACATATTATTATACGAACGATGAGGCCAAATGTGACTCTGCTGAAACTATAATATGTTAAAGAAATAGCAAAATTAAATTTTAGGGAATGTTTTTACAGTGACAATTCCGTAAAAGAAAATAACTTTAATTCACCAAATTTTATCCAAAATTTAGCAAATTTTATTTAGTCATGATCACATTACATGGCCGCTTATGTCTTCAGAAGTAAATCTCACAAATTTTTGTGTGGGGAAGTTTCGAATTACTTTAAGGAGAGAATTCTCCAAATTCCACCTAAGAGGTAAAAATTAACTAGAAATTCGTAAGATGTCTTATAGATATTATAAATTAATCTAAGTAGCTCAATTCGTGAATTTGTTCTAAATGGTTGTTTGTTTATTATGTTTATAAAGTACTGAGTACGTTAAAAATTTTCAATGTAAAATATATAAGAAATAAATGTTAAGAAATATGCTTCTATTAATTTAGGGGTTTTTATATAACTATTCAACGTATTCCGGCTTTTTTAACATGCTTTTATTAAATTGACGGTTGACCTGTATGCATGTATGAATATATGTAACAGAAACTTTCAAGGTAATTTTCACCAACTTAAATATGTCTGATTATGAAAATGTTCACACTTGTCAAGGGTCGATGATAATTATTGTAATAATACACTATTTTTAACACAATGGCTTTATATTTATTGAAAAAAATATAAAGCCATTGACAACGAAGTCAGAATAAACATTGAAACGTTTGGTTTTCCTTCAATATACGTCGTTTTATTTCGATTGTGGTGTTATTGCCCAAAAAAACATAAAACTAAATACGAACCTAGGAAATACAATGTATTCGAAAATCTACAGAAGCCCCTGATCCTGACTGGGATAATCAGGAGAAAAAGAAAATGTTTGGGCTACCTTTCAGGTTAATATTTGAAATATTAAGACAAACGTATTTTAATGGACCGTTTTATTTGAAAAAAACTAAATTAACAAAAAATCCAAATATAAGTCTCAATCAACCAATTTGTGAAAAATTTGAAAAAAAAAAGGAATTGGTACATTTTAAATCAAAACGAACCTGTTAATTAAAAAAAATAAAACTTAGACAAGTATTCAAAAAATATTCGGCGATTTAATGCAATTATCAGCTGTCGAATACATCAAGTTTTTCGACATATGAAACCAGATACATATTTATGGCGGCTTTTCAAGCTGGTTGAACTAAAACAAAACATGCGCCAACAGGTAGACACGACATTCATGGGCATATTGAACATCTTCAGGGTTGGAGAATTGACATCTCAGCATCAACCATTAACCCTGTTATACCTGATGATATCAATAAGACGGGAGGTCTTCCTAAGGTATTGTTAGTAAATTGTAATATGGGAAAGACAAATGCTGCCATTAATACTGGGTATTGGACATCCACCATATACAAAATGCAATTATTTATATGGGTTATCTGTTGTTTCCTGTCGGACAGGCCTATTAAGTCGCAAAAGGTCACTAAATGGTTTAAAATAGAAGGACTTGACTGCTTAAACTTAACAAGGAAAGTTAGTCTGAATTTAGTAGACAATGTCCCTCGTTCCTCGAAGTTTCCTTGGACTTCCATCGCCTTGAAAAGGTTGATCTCACAACATTTCAATAGCTTTGTATCTCCTATCGTCATCAGGTGAATGATGAGAAATTCAGTTTATCCCTGGTATACTTATATATTATACCTTTAATCAGTCATGCGTCGCCTGTCATGGTCATTAGGTCTCATCCGGTCCAATCAGCGTCGTCGACAGTGGCCGAAGAAGGGGTTTCCAAATGTTTTTAATTTGGACCCTAATTATATTCTCGTTCGAGATTATATATGCTGTCTCTATAAATTTTCTGTTATACCAATGTTCCTCCTTGTGAATTACCCTGGCCTGGTCCCAGTTGATGTTGTGCTTTTCGGTCCACGCGTGGTTAGCTAGCCCAGACTTCGTTAACTCCGCCCTTTGAGTAGCTGTGCGGTGTTCCTTAACCCTGGTGTCCAGCGGTCGTTTCTCCAATGTAAAGATTGCCACATTCACAAGGTATACTGTATCTACAGTTATTTGGTGTTGCTGAAGCGTCCGGCCTCGTTCTTGTAATCATGCTCCTTAGAGTGTTGCTGCTTTTGAAGATCATTCTGATTCCATATCTGTGTGCAATTCGTCTAAGGTTCTCCGACAAGCCTTTAGTATACGGTAATAATAGTGTTGCTATTGCGGTTTCCTTTTACTGCCTGCTGGTGGTTTGTCCAGTTTTTCAAACGCCTTGTTAATGATGGTTTCCGGGTATCCATTCGCCAAAAGCTCTTTCAAGATTAAAATAGAAATTAAATTAGTAACAAAATATTCAATTCATAGTAAAAAAGCGTGGGGTGCTTGATATTAAATATTACGATTATTTGACTCCTAGCTGTTTACACAAAACGGTTTAATATGAAATTATGTTTAATTGTACCCCACGCTTTTTTACTATGAATTGATTTTTTTTGATACTAATTTAATTTAGATAAAGATTGAAGTTAGTGTTAGTTAATCGTTATTGTTGGTCCACAAAAAAATAATCTCAAACCTACTGCTTTATGGCAATTTGTCTAGTTTAATATACCTATTTACACAATTTTTTTTCAGGAGTTACTTACTTTCAATAAAAATAACAGAGTAATCTTTATTAAGTCCATTTTCGTACAGTCCCACAGGATACCAAGGATCCAGAGATCCGTGCAAAAATACCACATTAGATACGTCAAAGTCTGCACCACCGTAAAAACTATTTGAGTGTTTCACTTTACTCTCTATGAAACTTTGATTGAACATGTCACCGTACAAATCCGTGCAAAGAGTTATAAAATATTCCAGAGGCATTCTGTCTCCGAATGCTGCGTTGGTTTTGTCCGTAATCTGATACCATCCGAATTCTGTACATGTTTGGTACCACCACTGTCGCACTGAAATCATTAAAAGGTAGTACAACACAAATAAGAAAAGTTTATGAGAATCAATTTTGCTTTCGGGCAACATTTGATTTTTTTTAATAATAAACCAATAGATAATTTTACAAATTTTGTCCAGGTACCCTAAGGAAAAAATCCCGTAGATTCCAAAAAAAAGTATATGGCACCTAATAAGTTTTTGTCGCTGTCAATCCATATACAAGGTGTCCCAACGAACAGAGGAGCCACCTGGAATATTTCCCAAAATACTCGTCGCAATAACACCTGAAATGAATTACGAACAGACATATATTTAGCCATACTAATCGTGTTACAATTTTTTGATATGGACACCTACCTCATTTTAAATGATATTCTATCAACATTTAAGGAATTTGCGAGTTAACACGTGATTCTTTGATATTTTTCTGATATCGGATGTTATTGACGAATAATAATTAAATCAGCTAATTCATTTATAATTTTAAAACCTTTTTGTTATTACGGCAAGGAAAATGAAACTGATAATGGATTTTGATTCATTTTATTATACAGGGTGAGTTTTTTTTGATGATCATTATGGGGATCTCGAAAACTAGCGTAGATATAGCAATGGTTAAATTGGGAAAGATTTGCAGTTTTACTGGGCCAATTTAATGACACTTTCGAATTTTTGTAAAAGGTCATGGCTTACTAGATATTTTGAAATAACGAAATTCTGTCGATTTGATCAAATCCCTCTAGCTCCTTTGTTTGTAATTTTATAAAAAAAAGTGTAAATATCAAAATTGAAAGGAATTGTATCCCGAATATGATTGTCATGTCCTCGTTTGCGTGACAGCTCGCGTATCTCGAGATATAACACAAACTTATCTTTTTTTGAATGGAAACCACAGTTGGCTATGACCTCAAAAAATCGGATATTTTTCTCTCTTATTTTCACTTTTAACGTAGGTAGCCATAAAATAGATGATATATTAATAACTATTCCAAAAAACATTGAAATTATGCAACATGTCTTGAATAGTGTATTGCAAGAAATGCAAGTAGCGCTCCCCAGTAAGTGATTCGTCATAGATAAAAGGCCCCAGAATAGTAGAACCTATGATACTACACCAAACATTAAAACCAAATTTTATCTGGGGTCGTCTTTGTTCTACATGGAAAGGGTTTTCTTTAGCCCAGATATGCTCATTGTGTCTATTGAACATACCGCAGTTAGTAAATCTAGTTTCATCTGACCATAACACCTTTAATGGAAACTGTGGATTGTCAAGGCACATGTCTGTAAACCATGTACAAAACAAAATACGTCGATGTTCGTCACCAGCATGCAAAGTTTGAGAAACTGAAAGTTTGTACGGGTGGATCTTGTGTGCTTTCAGTACCTTAACTACAGTTCGTTGAGATGTGCCAGCTTCTGCCGCAATCTCACGAGTTGATGTAGATGGATTTTGATTTATCATTGCCAAAACATTTATTTGTGCTGCTTCGTTAATTTGATTACGTTCCTTTGATGGTTAAGTAAAAGATCCATATCTGCGTAAACTATCGTAAAGCCTCTTAAATGTACATAGAGCAGGTTGATGATGATTAAAATATCTATGAAAGTATTCCTCAGCTGCACGAATTGAATTTTTATGGCATATGATATAACATTCCACCATTTTTAGTTTTTCTTCGTTAGAATATTCCATTTTATCACGAAAACTTGTCAATATCGACACTCAGTTCAGCACTACTAATGGAATTACTCTCAAATGAGGACACGTCAAAGTGAAAACAATCTTTTTCATGGTTACCTACATTAAAAGTGAAAATAAGAGAGAAAAGCATCCATAACTCCGTTATTTTTATGAATAACTATATCGAGTATTATATCGTTGAAAAGCTCTAAAAATGTCCGATTTTTTGAGGTCATATCCAACTATGGTTTCCATTCAAAAAAAGATAAGTTTGAAAACGAGAGCTCTCACGCAAACGAGGACATGACAATCATATTCGGGATACAATTCTCTTCAAAATTGACATTTACACTTTTTTATATAAATCAAAACAGAGGAGCTACAGGGATTTGAATAAATCGACAGAATTTCGTTTTTTCAAAATATCTAGTAAGCCATGACTTTTTACAAAAATCTGAAAGTGTCATTAAATTGAGCCAGTAAAACTGCAAATCTTTCCCAATTTAACCATTCCTCTATCTACGCTAGTTTCCGAGATCCCCATACTGATCATCAAAAAAAACTCACCCTGTATACTGAATTGATTCAGAGGATACTTGGTGGAAGTTCATTATAATAATAACTGATAACAGTACAATCGCAATTTCCACAATTTACGTTTTTTAAAAAACTGTCCGATGCGTTTCGACTAATGTCCTTGTCAACATACCAGACTAACTGGGTATTTCTTGAAGAAGTTGTATTTATATTCGACGAGTGGTATAATTACCAAGTACTTAATTTTTTTTTAATGTTAAGCTTTTTTCCTCGATTTTCTAAGAAACGGTACAAACTATGTTATTGAAAAAAAGGGGATATCCCGGAGCTAATCCAATTTCAATTCAATTTATCCCATGTTCCGAATAAAATCTTTTTCATATTTTTTCAAAATAATGAGTATTTTGGGAACTATTGTAGGTGGCTCGTTTTCGTTGGAACACCCTGCATAAAAAATATTTTGACTCAAATGGAAGTAAAAAAGCAGGTTCAATCTGTATTTACTGACTTTTCGTTCGACGTATCAACGTTCATATCACTTTTAAAATTACAAGCCTTAATTAAAAGCTTGAATTATTACAGGCAGATCTTACATGGTAAAGATTGGTAATTTCTTTTCTAGAGAAATTTATGACCAGTCTGGAGTTCCCCAGGAATCTCATTGTAGCCCTCTTCTTTTCAGTCTTCTCCTAGTTGATCTAAAAAGCTCAAAATAGGAGCCCGTTTCTGCCGTTCGCTATTGTTTAGATCAGTTGACTCCATGGACCTAAACATCAAGAAATGCAGTGCAGTGGTACACGACAAAATCAGTTTTCGACATCCAGTTGAAAATAATATATTTTTTTGGAAAGAAAGAATCTTGGCATCCTTTTTAACCACAAACTATATTTTAAATCACTCATAGAAGGTAAATTTCTGCTCTTTAGTTAGATAAGTTTTGGAATATGACAACGTTGTTGTTTGGTCACCTCATACCTCTCACATGTAGACCTTTTGGATGAGGTGTAAAATAAATTTCTGGCATTAATCCAAATATGATGACTTCAAAGAGATGATTACACGTATGATTGCATAATATCTGAGTTATGATTGCACTCTTTGGTAAGCGGGAGAACTCCAGGCTTAGCCATATTAGACCTATTAAATTTAATTAAAATGTTTAAAGTGTCAATTCATACAACGAACTATGGTTAAGTGATTCATTAATAGAATTACAAGATCATTTATCCTATTCCAGAACCATCATTTAAAAGTGTTTAAAAAACTGTTTTAACCTGATCATTCGGATAGCAGTTTTGAACACTAAATACATTATTATATGTGCTTTTTGTTATTTAAGTACATCTTCATCTTTTAAGCCTGACAAACTGTATTTGTATATTGTAGTAAAATGGTTTAACCCTTACTTAAACAAATATTTAGTTTAAACTGGCACTTACTAATTTCACCATCTCTAACAGTGACATTTTTCAAATCTAAAACATACTTCTCCCAAATAGCTTCGAAACATTTATCACTGTTTACGAATTTCGTCACCAAGCCAAGCCTTTCTAACTCGGTACCAAAAGATGTATTGTTCATAATGACACAAAGTGACTCCATGTTAACCGTGGAGCTGTATGATTGAGCAACAGCCGCAAAATTGTAGTCAATTAGGTATTCAAGCAGGTTAAGTCTGTCCATTTTATTCTCTACAGGTGATTTTAGATTAGTACATAAATTAAAAATGAAAGTAATGTTCATTTTTGTATTGTACTGAAATATATTTTCCAGTTGATCAAAAGCTTTGTTAACGTTTCTTACACACTCTTCTCCTTGCAGAGCGATATCTTTAGATACTACTTGAAGATATTCTGAAACAAAATAGAAAAAGTCATATTCATACATTAACTGTTGTTCGAAAACAAAGTTTTCTATTGAAAGGGTTAAATAACCTCGAGTACCTAAAGAGAAATGCGTAGTGGCGCACTCTAACGGTTGATTTAGTCAACAGCATAACCTGGCATTAGCATTAAAACTATTAGTCTATGAACCATCAGAACTAAGTTGGTAGCAATGAAACCTGTACGCAGGAGTAGTAGCGCAATAGTACTGTAGTAAAAGAGTGCGAATATGTCGTCGTGGATCATAGTTTGTAAAATACGTTTCTAAAACGATGGAAGTAGTTTTAATGGTAGTTTTCTTAAAGTCTGGTTTTCAATTAAGATCATAAAAAAATTGTAAAAGAAACAGTGTTACTGAAAACTTCTAAATAGTAAATCGTCGTATTGTTTATTGAATTGTAAAAATGCTTGAGAAAACGTTTGTAAAACGTCATCATACTTTAATTTGGATAACAGTTCGTTTAGTGCACAGCATTGTTGATAGATCATCGTGAATATAAGACAATTGCTAGAAGAAATGTGATAAAAATTCATAAAGCTTTTGTAAGTAAAATTTTCTTGGAATTGCAATTGGCGTTAATCGGCCATTGTAGTTTTGAACATTAGTGAAACGAATACTGTGGCAAAAGTTAAGTAAGACTCAAAAACACTGTTGTATGGAGAAATTTGTAACTGTTAAAATTGAATAAACTTTGTTATTCGTTGAAACTTGTTATTGAATGTACCCGCAAATACGAAGGGAGTAATACAGTAGTTCCCCTGTGTCTTCATGGTCAGATTCGGGCCTGACTCAACACACCTCTGGCTCTTCGTATCGGTAGCCCGTATTCGAGTCGGATTGAACCCGCGGAAACCCTTAGTTATACCGGATTTGAACTAGCAAAAGGTTAAACTACCTCTTCGTATCCAACTGTTTTACGAAGTTTTGAATGATTTAGGTTGTAAACAGCTGTTTTGATTGTTCATCTAAGTTTTTCCCCATTCAGAATATTGATCAAAGGCAAACGAAGGAAGGGTTACAATAAGTATACTTTATGAAGATGGTCCAGAAATCTCAAGGCCTCCACTCAACCATACTATACCTACGATTCCAGAATTTGTTTAAAAAATGCCTGACGACCACAAAAAGCAACGCATGGTGTCAGTCATAACCTTTCTCACAAGTGAAGAGGAAGATTTGTTGTAGGTACATTCTTACAGACGAGATCCAGCCAGCCATTCCGTTTAAGAAATGGAGCCACCGGTGGGCATGCTGAACATGGGGGGCCGAGAACAATGCCGAGAAGAGTGTTTGCAGGAGTACTAAGGTAACACATAGAACGGTCTCCACGGATTTACTTTACGTCTAAAGGGGGAAACTGCCTATATGACTCGCATTGGTAGAAAGGGAGTATAAGGAAAGAGAGGAAGAAGTGCAAGCACACGGAAAGAATGGCGAGTGACAGGTGGAGAAGGAGTTACAGGGAAAACGGGAAGTGGATCAAGACCCAGACATCCCTGGTTGAGGTGCAGGCATATGAACCTGAATTATGGGGTGACTCAGTTACAAAGTGGATACATCTTCTTAAGAGCATATTTCGAAGATAGCCGGACGGAAGTGCGCATACTCCGGGGCGGATGATATGTGGGATCAAGAGAAGCTTGTTAAAATGGGGGAGGGGGTACTAGAAAAGAGTGTAAGGCAAATGTGGTTGAGGTCCTGATGTAGAGTAGGGAAAATTGGCGAAGGTTTGAATTGGATTTTGAGTGCGAAATATGGAAAGAGGAGCTTGCGTTTATTGGGGGTTACACAAAATAGTGTAGGCAATGCAAATGTGATGGAGGCCATGAGGGAGAGTAGGGAAAACTGGAGAAATATAAGTGAGTTTGTAATCGATATTGTGAAAGAAAGATAGAGAGAGAGCGAGAAACAGACAGAGAGGGATAGGGGAAAGGGCTGACGTATGGAGCATTGTATATGAGTGGATAATGTAGATAAGTGAGTAATAGTTGAGGAGAAATTAAAGTACTTCTTTGTCACCGAAAACAAAACTATATGAAAAAATGGAGTGGAAAATAGTGTACATTCCAATTAAAAGACAGATAATATAAAAAAAAATGTTGACATAGCTTACCCGGAAACTCTAATTTAATATTCAGTGGACCACTTGAAGAGACAGCTCCGTGTACTAGAAAAGGGTATTTTAAACGCATCCAAGCCGACAGGGATCCAGCATAGGAACCGCCTACAGTTATCCATCGGACATCCTTTCCAAAAGTATACATGTCGTTCATTGCAACAATAAATGTGGCCAAATCGTTCAACGCTTGCATGCTATTGAGATAACGCATATTTGAAGTACTTAAATCGCTGAAAAATGTTTTAGTTTTTAGATTTCAACGCTGAAATGGTAATAATAATAATAAGAAAACTGGGCTATTTGCCATGAACCCACTCTCACACAAACTGAACTCGACTAACTTTGTGTTCAGTCTCACGCACAAGAACGTACAAGCATTGAAGATAAACCATTTGTTATACATGGATGACTTAAAGTTGATGGCAGCTACAAAACAACAGCTGCATGATATGATTAGAATAGTAGAAGGGTTCTCTAGTGACATCCATATGCAATTTGGCCTAGACAAATGCCGACTTATTAATATAGTTAAAGGCAAAATACAGCAGGGGCCCTACGAAATGGGAGATGGCACCTCAATTGAATCTATGGTAAAGTAATTCCAACTAAGAACTAAAGTACATCGTCAAAGACCCTTCTATCAACAATGACAGATGCAGATATGGTTGCCAAACATTCGAATCTATCCAGCATATTACAGGAGGTTGCCAAGCGTTCGCTGCAACTGAATACAAAGAACGATACGATGCTGTGGCAAAAATACTGCACCAGGAACTAGCGCTGAAACTTGAGCAATCGGTAAGAACACCTTATTATATATACAAGCCAGAATCTATTTTAGAAAGTAACAACTACAAGCTGTACTAGGACTGTTAAGATCTTATCAACTATTCTGTTGGAACTGTTACTTTCGTGATGGTATCTTAAATTTTATACCCAAAATTGAGTTCAGTTTTCCTCTATAGACTGGAGTATAATCTATTTACGAACTCATATAGGGTATTAGTGTTTTAATTCTGAAGTAATCTTGGCAATTTACTTTCCAGTGAATAAAATCATAGCGGTTTGGTTCTCTATTGTTACTAAACTTAGAGAGTGTATAATGTACGATATAAATATATAACAGCAGTTGTTATAAATGACACATATTTATCGCATAATTTATTTCTAAATTTGACTAAGAACCTAACTGCCTAGTCGACTGATCAACTCATTTACACAATTTGACGCTGCTTGATTTTTTTGGGCATATTTCAAATCTTATAACTTAGTTCATTCTGAACAAAAGACACTGCAAAATAATTGATCTTATTAAGTTTTACATACAAGGTTATTATAAATGATTGACCAATTTTCAAAAAAGATGGTGGACACATTGAACATTTATACTGTATTGCCAAATAACTTTGAAACTTACACTTTCCATTGGTATAATGATTGATCCTTTTGGGACTTGTACTTTAATAAATACTAATCTTTAAAATAGGTCAATCATTCGTGTGTTGTTCATGTCCCACTGTGTCTTTATTTGAAATTCCAAATCCGTATATTTGACTATTTTTTCAGCCTGCTTAATATATATGTTATTGTTGTTAGTGATTGCTATGTCAACTAAGGTTGTTTTCCTGGAGATTTTATCTACTAAAACTATATCTGGTCTATTGTGAGCAACAGTCCGATCGGTCAGTATCGTGCGGTCCCAATATAGCTTGTAGTTGTTATTTTCTAATATAGATTCTGGTTTGTATATATAGTAGGGTGTTCTTACCGACTGTGATAGCTCAAGTTTAAGCGCTAGTTCCTGGTGCAGTATTTTTGCCACAGCATCGTGTCGTTCTTTGTATTCAGTTGCAGCGAACGCTTGGCAACCTCTTGTGATATGCTGGACAGATTCAGATGCCTGGCAACCATATCTGCATCGTTCGTTGTTGATAAAAGGGTCTTTAACGATGTACTTTAGATAGTTCTTAGTTGGAATTACTTGATCTTGGATTGCCAATATAAAGCCTTCCGTTTCAGGAAACATATGACCAGAGATCGACCAGTAGTTCGACGCTGAACTGTCGACATAATCTTGGTTGACATCATTTATATGTCTTCCATGAAGCGGCTTCTCTTTCCATTTGAGCAGTTTCTGATCAGTTGTCTGGTGGTATACTTGAACTTGTGTTGTTGTTGTATGACTCTGTGTAGATAAGAAAATTCTTCGAGTTTCTAGAAATGATTACGCAAATTAGAAATTTGTTGATCACGTAACTTCCCTATATCTGCCAATCCTCTTCCTCCTTCATACCGTGGCAACTTTGTACGTTCGACAGAGCTCTTTGGATGGGCTAAGAGAGTTTTCCTGGAATATACCCCTTCTGATTGGGATAGAGTCGGTTTGTATCGAACAGTCGGCTTCATTCAGAAAGATTTTGGTTTGCCAGGTATTCATGACATATTCTAAAAAGTTAACAATACAGTTATTTACTTTATAGAGTTTCAGCACCTGAATGAGCCAATCATGTGGAACTAAATCAAAGGCCTTTTTGTAGTTCACATATGCCATACAGAGATTTCGTCGTTTGGCGTGGGCTTGATTGCAGACAGCGGAATCAATTATTAGTTGTTTTTTGCACCCCATCGAGTTTTCCGCGCATCCCTTTTGCTGTTCGGTAATTATGTTATTCAGCTCACAATGTCTGAAAAGGTCATGATTAATGCATGACGTTATAAGTTTGTATACGGTTGGAAGGCAATTGATTGGTCGGTGCTTCTCTGGGTCCTGTGTACATAGGTTATCCTTTGGTAAGAGATATTGTGTGGATGGATAATTATATCATTAATAAGGACTGTTAATTTTCCATGGGTGGCGTAAAGTTTCTTTATCCAGTAATTCTGCACACCATCTGGTCCTGGTGCTTTCCAGTTATGGAGATGTTTCATTATGTTGGACGTGTCTTCCGTTGTAAGTGGTTGGTGTTGCATCTTATCACAATTGTGAAATTTTCTTATTAATAATATTTTGGAAATGAGTTATTCTTCATAAAAAATATGAATGGTATGAAACCTAAAACGAAATCATCACATGTCGCTTTTATCAATAACTTTATATCAGGTCTATCCAATAAGATGAATAGTCCTTAGTGGTGAAGTACCTACTATTCCTTTTGGCAATATTGAAACTGGTTATGAAGTTAATTAAAGTTTGTAAAGAAAAAAAATGGCAATACTATCGTTATCGTTATATAGGATGCTTCAATAATCAGTTGAACATGCATATATATATATATATATATATATATATATATATGTTTGAAAACAAGTTGGCACGGACGGAACTATGTGTAGCTCTCTTGATGGTCCGGGTGTTCGTCCGTTGAAAGTTTTGTCCCTGTAAAGGAACGGTCGCCTGACGTTTCGCCAAAATCTCACTTGGCATTTTCATAAGGCTTTTCCTCTTCTTCCAACACGAAGGGTGGCTGCAGGTTCGGACCTTTCCGGACTACTTCGTATCCGAGATCGTCAACTAGGTCGTTCTCCGCTTGGTCTGCTCTCCGTGGCGTCTGAAGTGGAAGTGAGCTCCGATATGTGCGCGCCGCTATTTATGAGGGAGCGGTGCCGTTTGTTTTGATTGGGTGACACCATTGCGTTGTCGCAAATTGTACCGATGACGTGGTTCTGTTTGTACCGATGGCGGCCGCAGATGTTCGTTAGAAGGGTGGGCGTCCTGATAGTTAGCTACGAGTGACGGAATGCAACGTTGTGGTATTGTTGCGCTCTCTTTTAATTTGTTTTTTTTCCCGTAAGATGTTCTTCCAGGCTTGATGCAGGTGTAGAGCTTCGTTACGGTTATTGATTTCTCCTTCCTTTTCAATTTCTATAGCTTCCCTAATTGTTCTTCTTTTGAAGTTGTTTTCTGTTGCCAGATGCTTAGAGCCCTCAAAGTTGATTCTATGTCCTGTTTGCTGTTGATGTTGGAACAGGGCCGAGGTTGTGGTCTTGTTTCGTATGCTGAGTTTGTGCTCTTCGATTCGGGCTTCGATCCTACGGTTTGTTTGACCTACATATGCTTGCTCGCATCCGCCGCATGGTATCTTGTAGACTCCGTGACTCTCTAGTGGACGTTGGTCTTTGGGATTGCCTAGAATGCTTTTTATCGTCTTATGAGGTTTGTAGGAAGTTTTGATGTTGCTTTTATTAAGGATTCTTCCGATCCGATCTGTCACTCCTTGTATGTACGGAAGGGTGGTCGCTGCCTTTGGGGGGTCTTGTTGGGTTTCTTCGTGCCTTGGTAGTTCTTGTTGATTCAGGGCTCGTCGTATGGTGTTGTTGCTGTACCCATTCCTCCTCAAGGTCTGTGAGATGGTGTTTAGTTCCTCTTGTTTGTGTTTGGCGTCTGCAATGCGTCGTGACCTGCATATAAGTGTATTTGCTGCTACTTGTATATGGGAGGGATGATGGTGGGATAAATCCCATTAGCATTAATGTATCTGTCGGTATGTGTCGGCTTTCGATAGACTGTGTGTTCTAGCTTCCCTGTTGTTGTCCTTTTAAGTAGATATCCAGAAAAGGAAGGGATCCATCTTCTTCCATCTCCATGGTGAATTGGATCCTTTCGTGTAGAGAGTTTGCCAGGTGTAGGAAATTGCTGAGTTCCATATCCCCATGAGGCCACACTATCAAGATATCGTCTACGTATCGTAGCCAGACTTTTGGTTTCAGGGGGGCTGTGTTTAAAAGGGCCGTTTCGAAATAAGAGATGAAGAGGTTTGCCACCGCTGGTGAGAGCGCCGAGCCCATAGATGCACCGTCGACTTGTCTGTAAAGTTGCCTGTCAAAGGAGAAATATGTGTTTTTGTGGCAGTGTTCCATGAGCTGTATGATGTGCGCAGGAAGGTCTTCATTCATGGCAATTTGGTCCAAGGCTTCGTCGACGGGAATGCTTGGGTAAAGTGATTTGACGTCGAGACTTGCGAGGCGGTCTTCTTCTTGTAAGTTTAGGTCCCCTATTGGTATGAGAAGATGTTCGGAATTTTTTAAGTAGGATGCGGCATTTTCGACTAAAGGTTGCATGGCTGCGCGAGGTACTTCTCGAGTTGTTGAAGAGGTGAGTCGAAAGCACTGACTATCGGGCGCAAGCCGAAGAAATAAGGCAAGACGTAGCAAGAATCCTGCGGTCTGCTAAAAAACCAGAGCCAAACGTATCCAGGGCAGAACACCAAGCACTCACTAACCTCAGGAAAAACAAAGACATCACAATCCTACCAGCGGACAAGGGAAACGTCACGGTAGTCATGAACACAAATGACTACAACTCAAAAATGAAAGAAATTCTACTGGAGCAAACCTATAAACCAATAAAGAGAGACCCGACAACCTACTTGGAAAAAACAACCAAATCCAAGATTCAGGCTCTCATACCAGATGAGGACATACACAAAAGACTCATCTCGAGAGAAAAATCCAGTATATGCCCCAAGCTGTACGGTCTGCCAAAAATTCACAAGGAAGGAGTCCCGATGCGCCGGGAAAGGAAAGGTCCGAACCTGCAGCACCCTTCGTGTTGGAAGAAGAGGAAAAGCCTTATGAAAATGCCAAGTGAGATTTTGGCGAAACGTCAGGCGACCGTTCCTTTACAGGGACAAAACTTTCAACGGACGAACACCCGGACCATCAAGAGAGCTACATATATATATATATATATATATATATATATATGTTATATAAGTTATTCCATCGACTTATATGAAACAACCTAGCAACAGTTCCCAAGCTGAGTCAGCATAACACGTGTCGTCTCCAGTTACCCGCAGACGAACATCCGTGAGAACTGCAAGCGCTGCGACACCTTAGTCAGCGTTCTTAGTTTATAAATTATACTTTTTCATTGTAACATCATTCATTATTACTTACAGTTCTGTCTAGTTTAGTTTACCACTCATTTTTTATCATTTTAATTGTTGTAAAGTTTTTTTATTGTTATTTTAATTATTTTCAAGTTTGTATTAAAAGTTATATTTGTGCAAGTATAAATAAAATCTTTTCTAAAAAGATAAATTTTGAAAGTGTGATATAACAAATTGGCGCAGTCAGTAGGATCCGTCAACGTTACTAGAACACGAGCTTACTTCTAACTGGTAGCGGCGGATTCCTATCCCTCAACGGAGCAAAGAACCTGAAAGAAGTCCCAACTGCGATAACAAGGAGAACACGGATCTTCCAATGTTCCTGTTGATGTGAGTAGTAGTGAATCGTCTAACGTTTAAGGTTTTAAAGAATTGAATTATTTGATTATTTTGAAATATTTGATTTGATTTTAAATAATTTGATTTTATTTGATTGAAACTGATCTATTTTTTTATTTGATTTTTAATTTTTGATATATATGATTCAAATGAAATATTGATTTATTTTATTAACTGATTTATTTTATTCTATTGATATATTTATTTGATTTCTTTTTATTGATATTGATATATTTGATTTTCGTATTTTATTGATTTATTTATCCATTTGATTAATTGATTTATTTAAACTATTGATTTTAATTGCTTTACTATTTTAATTGGTTACCATACTGTTCTATCATTCAAAAAATCATTACTCCCATTAACGTATTCTACAGTTTATTAATTTCTATACCTTTTAACATTTCATTTTACACCGTTGTTCCAATTCTTTTATATCGACTAATATAAAAATGGCACAAGCTTCTCCAACACCGGTTACCAATGAAACCGAAAGATATCGGTTAACGGAAAATATTTTATACCCGAATTTGAAGGCGACCAAATTTCCTTGGGAACCTTTATAGATGCGTGTAATTGCGCATATAATATGTCCACGGCGGATCAAAAATATTTGTTAGTGATCCATATCAAAAATAAACTCAAAGGGAAAGCGGCGCAGTTGATAAATTCAAGGAACCCCGGATCGTACCTTGAAATCAAACAACTACTGACATTGCATTTCGGAGATTCTCGTGATCTCTCTTCCCTTATTCACGACTTACAACGTCTAAAGCAACTTTCGAATGAGTCTCCACTAACGTTTTACAATAGACTCCAGGTATTGAGTGCGAAAATGCACTCCTGCATCCACAAAACGGCTGGGCTTAGTCCAGAACAAAAAGATGCCCAGACCACTCTACTGGATACAATGGTGATGAATACCCTTCTTACGGGATTAGAACCCCGTTTAGGTCAGGTAATTCGTGCCAGTAACCCAAAAGACCTTCTAGAGGCACACTCCCGGATTAGGAGAGAACTTCAACTTTCTTATTTCGAAGACCAGAAAACGAACAAATCTGTTCCTCTCAAACCCAACGTTCAAACACGAAAGCCGACACAACCTCCTAAGTGTCTTCATTGTGGTCGATTAGGCCACATAGCCGCAAATTGCCGTTTGAAAACACAGAATAATTCTCAAACGTTTAATTCAAATTATAGACCAAATCCTGTTGGGCCTAATCAACAAACAAGACCAAATTTCCCTACAAACAATCCCCCCGTTCAACAAGGACAACAATTTCACCCATCAAACATCCAGAGACCCCCTTTTAGGTCTCAAATGAACCCGAATTATTCTCGACCTTCGGTCATACAGAACAATCCCAACAACCGTCCTGAAAGGACGCACCACTTCAACCAACATCAAAATGATGGTTATTCCCACTATCCAGACTACAATTACTATACCGAGGATAGCAACTCTTACGATTATGAGGATGATCTTAAAAATTATCCTATCGTTGAACAAACGTTCGAAGATACTCCTATCGAGCCCTTTAATAGTCATCAATACCAGGATTTTCTAGCGCTTCCGAGCCTAGATGAACCTCCCGATTCGACAACAACTTTGTGCGAAGTCGAAACCCAGATTCAAAACCTCAATCTGGACGATTTGAACCCCGACTTGAACTTCCCGGAGCAACTATTTCTTTAAGCCCACTACTTACAGTTAACTCTAGAAACCTTTACTACATTCTTGAAGCTTCTTCTAAATTCAAACTACTTATTGATACCGGAGCTGATATCTCTATCTTCAATGAAAATACCGTAAAGAATTTCACCCAAAGATCTCCTGAAAGGGTAACTATTCAAGGAATTACCCACGAAAAAATCCCCATCTCACAATCTACTTTAATCCCATTCGCCCCACGTAACCCACAAAAAGTTTTTATATACGATTTGGACATTGAGTTTGACGGCATACTAGGATTAGATTTTCTCGAACACTATGAATGCATAGTTGACTTAAAATTTAAACAGCTAATAACAAATTTTAAAACCATCCCTTTACACAAAGTTCCCGATAACGATCAACCCTTGACTGATGTACCCGACACACCCAATGTTAAGCCAAATATTAACTCACAAACACCCACACAAAACAAAATAACTATTGAGACACGAACAGAAAAGATCTTTAAACTTAAATGCGATCTTTCTAACATCGACGCCATCTTACCAACTCAAGAAATTGACAGAGTACGACTTCCAAACGCACTCGTACACATTAACGCAATTGGCGAATTTCTAACTTCCATCATAAACGCTAACGCGATGCCCAAAACAGTAACTTTTTCTGATTTAAAATTGGAACCACTTGACAAAACTCACCCTCTTCTGAATTTCAATACAGACGATATCATGAATCCCAATACATAGACAGAAACTCGACTATTAGACAACAAATTAGAACTGAACATCTAAATGACGAAGAACGCGAACAAATCACTGATCTTTGTTTGGAATTTCAAGACATTTTCTATCTTGAAGGTGACGTCTTGACTTTCACTAACGAGGTTAAACATTCGATTGATACGAATAACGCAAAGCCCGTTTTCACTAAATCATACAGATATCCTCAAGTTCATAAAGAGGAAGTGAAAACCCAAATTGGAAAAATGCTCGAACAAGGTATCATTAGGCACTCCTCATCTCCTTGGTCTTCCCCTGTATGGGTCGTCCCCAAGAAGCTCGATGCTTCTGGTAAACAAAAGTGGCGAGTAGTTATCGATTACAGGAAATTAAATGAATTGACTGTAGATGATAAATATCCTCTGCCAAATATCTCTGATCTTCTCGACCAACTTGGAAAGTGTCAATATTTTTCGACACTGGATCTCGCTTCCGGGTTCCACCAGTTGGAAATCCAAGAGGACTGGCTTTTCTGTCGAAAATGGTCATTACGAATTTGTTCGTATGCCATTTGGTTTAAAAAATGCACCTTCTACTTTTCAGAGGGTCATGAACAATATTCTTCTCGGTATACAGAATGAACGTTGTCTCGTCTACATAGATGATATCATCGTCTACTCTCCGACCATCCATGAACATATTTCCCGGTTGACAGAAGTTTTTAAACGACTTCGGAAGTCTAACCTAAAAATTCAACCTGATAAGTGCGAATTTCTTCGTAAAGAAGTGGCTTATCTTGGCCATTTTATCTCACAAAAAGGTGTAAAACCAAACCCTTCAAAGGTTGAATGTATTCAGAACTTTCCTCAACCCCAAACTCCGAAAGACATCAAATCTTTTCTTGGTCTCGCTGGGTATTACAGACGTTTCATACCAAATTTTGCGAAGATCTCTAAACCTCTGACAAAACTACTCCAAAAAGACGTCAAGTTCATCTTTGACGCAGATTGCAAGTCTTCCTTCAATGAACTGAAGCAAGCCCTTGTATCTGACCCAATCCTGATATATCCAAACTTTGAAGAACCCTTCCTGCTCACTACTGATGCTAGTGCTTTTGCTATTGGAGCGGTTCTTTCTCAAGGCCCTGTGGGAAAAGATCTCCCTGTTGCATACGCTTCTCGCACCCTCTGTGCTGTAGAGACACGATATTCCACCATCGAACGAGAATTGTTGGCCATAGTTTGGGCTGTTAAGCACTACAGACCGTATCTTGTTGGGAGAAGGTTTACACTCCTGTGTGACCACCGTCCGCTTACTTGGCTATTTTCCATTAAAGATCCTGGCAATCGTCCTCCCAGATGGCGCCTTAAGCTAGAGGAATACAATTATAAGATCGAGTACAAGCCCGGCAAGGTAAACCAAAACGCAGATGCTCTTTCTCGCATCAAAATCAACCATTTCAAGCAATGTGCTGATTTCCTTTCCAAAATCAAAATTTTCGCTAACAACGAAACTGACTCCGAACAACCTGAAAACTCTGACAATGACGACGAACATGACGAAAGAATTATCGCTGAGTTTAATCGATTTGTTCAACTCTACAAAACTGAGTCAATAATCGATTATTCTAAAATTGAAATATCCAATTCTCAACTTCTAGACAAGTCCCACAAACGCATAGTTACATTCTTTTGACAAAACAAAACTAACGACTTACATGACAAAATTATTGATGACTTGTTCGAAGAAGAACCTAATTTCAGTAATGACACTCTTAACATCATGGCCAGTAAATCTGTCAGGCATAGAAAATACTTAGTTGTACCTTTGCCCTATGACCCTGAAACTGTCGTCTCGCATCTTTTCAAAATTATTTATAACAACCAAGATCAATTCAACGACTCCGAAACATACTGCATAGAAAATAACATAGAACTTCCCATTCTTGAAATTCTATCTTTCATTCTCTCCGACAAAGAAATCAAACTCAAAATCTGCCAAAACATTGTTACAACTCCTACCCAAGACGAAATTCCTATAATAATACAACAATACCACTCTGGTAAAAACAACCTCCATCGTGGCATTAACGAAACCATCAGACATATTAGGGAAAAGTACAATTGGACCTGCTTAATTAAAACTGTAGAACAATTCATCAAATCCTGCGAAACTTGCCAAAAAGTAAAGTTCTGTAGGAAAAACTTAAGTGCACCTTTTGTTATTACGGAAACACCCAAGACTCCTTTCGAACGTATTAACATTGACATCTTCGAATATCCATCTAGAAATCATGCACTCACTATTAGGGACGATATTTACGCAAGCCTACCCCATAAACGACAAAACAGCTTCAACTGTCGTAAACACCCTTCTGATTTTCTTTCAACATTACGGAACTCCACTTCGCATCCATTGTGACTATGGACGTGAATTTGACAACATCAAAATGCGGGATCTATGCCAACTATACGACATAAAACTGACATTCTCCAGCGTTCAACATCCCGAGTCAAACGGATCTATTGAAAGATTTCACGCGACCTTAGCAGAAATGATAAGGGCAAATACAGCGGAACATCCAGACGAACATCCATTTAATGTCCTCCCTTATGCCATCATCTGTTATAATAACACGAAAAATAAAACCACCGGTTTCACGCCCAACGAACTCATATTTGGGCACACTTCAAGTAGGCCTCCAGAAACCCTTTACAATCAGGAAAAACTGATTTCGAAATACGTAAGAGACCTAAATAACAGAATGGACTATTACTACAGACTCGCCCGTGCTAAAACCGAAAGACAGAAAGAAAAATCTAAAGTGCGATTTGACCAACACGTTTCTACTAAACAACCCGATTACAAAGTAGGCGACAAAGTCTACGTAAAAGAGTCCCAAATCAAAAACAAAGCCACCGTCATAAATTTACAAACAAACCAAATAACTAAAGTTAACTTTGACAGACTAAAACCCTATTTTGAATAAATCCCTTTTTTCAGATTCTGTGGACTGTTTTCAGTCGTGAACCTTCAACAGTACTCCATTACGCCTGTTAACAATACTATAGGAGTTTTCTTTCATGAAGAAGGAACCCTTAAAATTTCTAATGACAAATGGACACTCCTTGTTTACAAAGATCTAAGCCCATTCGAGACGCTACTTTAAACAACGACAATATACTGAACAGACTTTTAGATATTGTCAACCACAACAAAACTAACGTTAAAATCTTCAAATCAAAAGTACAGACTCACGTAAGCCTCCTGAAACAAATATCAAAATCTGTTAATCTCTAATATACAGAAATTTTCGCTGACACTGAGACTTACAGTACCAACAGAAAGAAACGCGGACTCATTAACAGACTGGGATCAATTTGGAAATCTATTTCCGGTAACTTAGATGCAACAGACGGAGAATACTTTAGTGACTCTATCAATAAAATTACTAAAGACCAACATCAAATTGAAAACTTAATGAAACGACAATTATCTGTAACAACTTCGGTCATTAAGAGCCTTAACACCACACTACAAAAATTTCAGTCCGAAGAGAAAATATTTTCGGAAAATATCGAAGCAATTAGGAAGTCAATTGAGTTCATTACAGACGATCTTGCTTTTTACGAACTTCAAGCCAATGTCTTGGATTTGTGTGAAAGCTTAATGGAAAGTTACGTATACATTGAAGATACTCTCAACGATGTATTAACTGCAGTCTCTTTCGCCCGTCTAAAAATTTTACATAGCTCAATTATAAACCCGGTAGATTTGGTCGACTCCCTTCAGAAAATATCACAGTCACTTCATGAAAATAACTTACCACTTCCAACTTATAGATCGAATGTTGCTAGATACATCGATCTAATAGAATTGGAAGCTTTTCAGATCAATACTAAAATTGTTTTTGTACTAAAAATCCTCTTAGTCAATCCTGAAACTTATACACTGTACCGCTTGTATCCTATCCCAGTTTTGGATTATCGAACAGGATTTCACCATATTCTTCCAACAAAATTAAAATATATCGCGAGAGATGACGATTCGCTATTGTACGCATCTTTCGAAGACCTGAGTGACTGTAAGCCATTATCTAAAGAACATAAGATCTGTTCCAAAGTTATTCCACACACCATAGACAAAGAAGCCCTCTGCGAAGCACAGCTTCTTAGACAGCCAGCAGCCCTTCCTTCAACTTGCAAGCCTTTAATATTATATGCCGAAGAGTATAATATTCAAGAGATTGATCTGAACCTTTGGTTAATCTCGATTTCCGGACAGTTGCCCATCAACATCAAGTGCAATGGAGAAGATGTCGTTACCCAATCCATTTCGACAAATTCTCTATTGACCATCCAACCCAGTTGCAATGCCTTCATCGGTAACACCAGGGTCCATGCCAGAAGGACCACGAACAACGTTGACAACATCACACTTAAGAGTCACCCAGTCAACATCCCCTACAACTGTTGCGACAACCTGCCAACCATCAGTCAACTTCCAAAGTTGAAACCCATGAGACTACAGGAATTGGATGCCAGAGACCTGAATATCGCTAACCATAAGCTTAGACAATACTCCAGGGAATTGGAAAAGCTCCTGGACCAACCATTCTTGGAGAAACACACCTCCTGGTTTACGATCATCACAATGGCAACAACCGCAATTGTGGTTGCCCTCCTTTCCATCAGCATCATCAGGAAGAAATTCCAGAAGCCTCCAACAATCAGCCCTTCTGCCGATCCAGCACCACCACCAGGTCCATCAACCATCAAGCCCAGGGTAAAACTCCATAGCCTCCTTAGTCCTGTCGAGGATATTTAATTACAGAACCTCCCTTAAAAGTCGATGCTGTAGCATCAACTTCTTTATATGGATGGGAGTTGTTATATCAGTTATTCCATCGACTTATATGAAACAAACTAGCAACAGTTCCCAAGCTGAGTCAGCATGAACGTGTCGTCTCCAGTTACCCGCAGACGAACATCCGTGAGAACTGCAAGCGCTGCGACACCTTAGTCAGCGTTCTTAGTTTATAAATTATACTTTTTCATTGTAACATCATTCATTATTACTTACAGTTCTGTCTAGTTTAGTTTACCACTCATTGTTATAGTTATTTTAATTATTTTCAAGTTTGTATTAAAAGTTATATTATTTGTGCAAGTATAAATAAAATCTTTTTTTAAAAGATAAATTTTGAAAGTGTGATAGAACATATATATATTTGTTTTTAAGTTTTCGCGGGCACTAAATGTATTAGATGGTTTCCGGGAATTCATCCGCGTAGTTGATAACTGATCCCTGTCGGGATCGATGGTAAAATGACGACGTTTCGGCAGAGTAACATCTGCCCTCTTCAGGTCGGTTCGCATAATTCTCGTAGCCTTCTGCTTTCGCTTCTAGTTACTCGAATACTGATATTTTCAGGAGCGCGCACGGTGTTATATAGTCGCGGCTCGGCGTCTATTGGTTGGCACCGTGAACGGCTGCGTGTGATTGGCCCTGGTCCGGTTGAGTTGTTATTGGCCGGGTCCGGGCCGGTACGGTGTTTAATAGAATTTTCCAACAATTCGATAAGTTCTGGATTTGATTGCGTGCGTTTAGACTGTGAGGCCTCTTCGCTATTTCAATTGCCTCTCTTACAAGTCTTGATTTCGGGTGTTCCATATTTGCCAGTACTCTGGTGTTCTCAAAGTCTATTCGGTGTGACGTCGTGGTGGCGTGTTCCGCAATGGATGTTGTTTTTTTCCCGCTTTCTTATAGCATTCTGGTGTTCATCACGTCTAGCTTGAATTCTTCTGTTAGTTTGCCCCACATAGGTTTTATGACAGTCTGCACATGGAATCTCGTACACTCCCTGTTGTTCTAAAGGGATCCTCGTCTTCGGAGTCCTCAACACCGTGCTTATTTTTCTGTCTGTATTGAAAATAGTATCGATATTGTGTCTCCGTAGAATTCTTGCAATAATGTCCGTGGTCCCCTTGACATACGGTAAATAAGCCTTGGTTATTGGTGTCTCATGCTCCTCGTCTGTTCGTCTCGGTTTTGACTTTAGGGCTCTTTGAATATTTCGGTCTGTAAATCCGTTTTGTCTCAGGGCTGTTTTTAAACTGTCCATTTCCTGTTTGATGTTGTCCTGGTAAGCTAGTCTTTGTGATCTGGTTACTAAAGTTTTGACGACGGCTTGTAGTTGGGCTGGGCCACCCAGCCCAACAACATCAAACAGGAAATGGACAGTTTAAAAACAGCTCTGAGACAAAACGGATTTACAGACCGAAATATTCAAAGAGCTTTAAAGTCAAAACCGAGACGAACAGACGAGGAGCATGAGACACCAATAACCAAGGCTTATTTACCGTATGTCAAGGGTACCACGGACAGTATTGCAAGAATTCCACGGAGACACAATATCGATACTATTTTCAATACAGACAGAAAAATAAGCACGGTGTTGAGGACTTCGAAGACGAGGATCCCTTTAGAACAACAGGGAGTGTACGAGATTCCATGTGCAGACTGTCATAAAACCTATGTGGGGCAAACTAACAGAAGAATTCAAGACGTGATGAACACCAGAATGCTATAAGAAAGCGGGAAAAAACAACATCCATTGCGGAACACGCCACCACGACGTCACACCGAATAGACTTTGAGAACACCAGAGTACTGGCAAATATAGAATACCCGAAATCAAGACTCGTAAGAGAGGCAATTGAAATAGCGAAGAGGCCTCACAGTCTAAACGCAATGAAATCCAGAACTTATCGAATTGTTGGAAAATTCTATTAAACACCGTACCGGCCCGGACCCGTCCAATAACAACTCAACCGGAAATAACAAATCAGCAGGCGGGAGGCGTGCACACTGAGCGCCCAGGGCCAAACACATGCAGCCGTTCACGGTGCCAACCAATAGGCGCCGAGCCGCGACTATATAACACCGTGCGCGCTCCTGAAAATATCAGTATTTGAGTAACTAGAAGCGAAAGCAGAATGCTACGAGAATTATGCGAACCGACCTGAAGAGGGCAGATGTGACTCTGCCGAAACGTCGTCATTTTACCATCGATCCCGACAGGGATCAGTTATCAACTACGCGGCTGATATCCCGGAAACCATCTAATATATATATATATATATATATATATATATATATATATATATACGTGGGTGAATCAAATATGAACCGGACTTTTCTGTTTCTCGCCCTGTAGGTAATTCGAGTGGCGTGACGTCTCGATATATGTTAGGTAGGGATGTTAAGAAGAGGGGAGTTCGTCGATTTGGCGAGGCGTAGTCGATGCGCTGTTAGTAGCATCATGTCAGAGCAAGAGGTGCATACGTCTGTTGCGCAACGTGTGGTTATCAAATTTTTGGCTCGGGGGGGCGTTAGACTGTCTGAAATTTTGCGTCGACTAGCTGCACAGTTCGGCAATGAAACACTTTCAAGGACCCAAGTGTACGACTGGCACAAAAAGTTTTCAGAGGGCGGAGAGACAGTGGAAAATGAGCCTCATGCACGCCGTCTCACGACAAGCATCAATGAAGCGAATATCTACGCAATTCGTGAGCTGATTGAAGGCGTACTGCTGATCGATTTTCTGCACGAACGCCATACAATTAATGCTGAGTATTACTGCGAACTACTCCAACAAGTGAAACTTGCCTATCGGCAAAAGAGGCGGGATATGTCTATCTGAAGTGTGATTCTGTTGCATGACAATGCTCGGCCACATACAGCTGCATTGACTCAAGGAAAATTGAACAAAATGCATTGGGAAACCCTTGAACACCCGCCTTACAGTCCTGATTTGTCGCCATGTGACTACCACATGTTTGGGCCACTTAAAGAAGAACTGGGAGGCCACCACTTTGAGGACAACGAAGGTGTAGAAACGTCTGTGCGCAATTGGTTATCGACACGACCAGTTTCATTCTTTGAGAAAGGTATTAAAAACCTTCCGATTCGGTGGGAAAAATGTATACATAAGAGAGGAGACTATGTAGAAAAATAATATGTATTAAAATTTGTATTGATCGTACCAATAAAATTTTTAAAACAAAAATCCGGTTCATATTTGATTCACCCTCGTATATATAAATTGGTGGTAGAACTATAATTATACAGGAGGGTTAGAAACTAAATGTTTTATTGGGTGACCCATAAGTGGAGTGGAGGAAAATTATAGTAATACAAGGTGATTAGAGAAAAGCTACAAAAGTAATTAAGGCGGATAACCCATAAGCAGTTGATAACATATGATAGTTGAAATATAGGCCGAACTAAACCTATTGTTACGAACGGTGGTGTAAAAAATGTTAAACGAATGTTATATCTGTAGGGTAGCCCCTTAACAGTTTCAAACACAGAATGATTGGAACAATGGAATATGGGGTAGAGTGGTATTGTATGTTAACAGGGTGGTTCAACAAATGTTATATTGGGTGACCATTGGCAGACGCATATATAGGCTAGTTGACATCATATTATTTCTAAAATATGGTTTCAAACTTTTGCTGTGTATAGAACTAATTAAAATAAGCCGAAAAGTCCCTATTAACATGTGCCCTAAAACTTCACTTTTACTGATTAAACACTGCAGTTTCTCAATAACTTAAACAGAGTAATTTTCAAACTCAATTTACTCAAAAACCATTGGAAATATCGATTTGGAGAAACATAATATTTATTACATAAAATTGTAAAGAATTTATACACCAGTAGAGGAAATTGTAAAAAAATTAAATAAAAAAATACGTGCCGAAAAACCCCTTCACCAATCTAAATAGGACGCTTATGATATGCATGTGGAAAAACGGAGTAGCACATGTTAGTTAACATAAAAAGTTATGTAAGAGCCATACAATTTTTTTTCTATTTATTTTCAATCGTTTTGTCAATAACAGAAGAAAAAACAGTTTTTTGAGCCCTTTTAAGGGTATATATCTTCCTAAGGGTACGTTTTAGGGACTTTTAGGCTTATTTTAATGAGTTCTATATTCTATACACAACTGCTGGAGTAGAATTATAGTTGTACAGCAAGCAATGGTTGTAATATAAGGTGGAGAATGATTGTAGTTATACAGGGTAGTTAAAAAAATGTTAGAGAACGAAATTTATTGGGTACCCGAAAGGTGTTGCATGTATATGATGGTTGGGAAATAGGGCGCTATAGAATTATAATTATAGCAGACCTTAAAAAAAATAGGAACAAAAGTGTATATAGTGTCGCCCATAGGCAGTCGCATATACACAATGAATATAAAGTGTTATAGTTATACAGAGTGACTCAAAAATTTTAGAAAACTAAAAATTTATAATGGGTAGCCTGTAAGCATATAGAGAGAGGTTGAAATATATTATGACATGGAATTATTGTAAAGAGTGTCTTAATGAATGTTAGAAAATTTAAATTAAATAGGTTTATTACGTTTACATAGCAAATGTTGGATTGTTGCCCACATTTTTTAAGAATCCATGAATTTATGAGTGAATCTGTAACCCAGATATTAAAACATTAACATTTAAAAAATATATTCTTGAAATATTAATAAAATGATCTGCATGTCTGAAACCTAAAATAAAATTGTCAGTTTTTTCAACTGTATACGAGTTAGAAAAAAAATTAAATCTTGTCTAACAGTTATAAGTACTCCGAATAACGAAAATTGTTATGAAACAAAGTTAATAACAATTGAAAAATGTGTCGAATTTTGGATTATATTACCAAAAAATAGCTTTAAAAAAATTACCGACTTTAATGCCTAATAACAATAGTAAAACTAAAAAGTAATAATAATTCAACTTTAAACGAAAAGTATTATTTTATTATGTTCTACAAAATTGTGGTTGGGGCCAAGACTGAAAATATATCATGATGAAATAATACACAGTATTATTGAATTCCACTTTATTTAGACACAGTTGTGACAATTGTTTCGCTACATTTTAGCTTCTTCTGACAATAACGTAAGTTTACAAAATGTAAAATATATATAGTATTAAAAGGTACAATAAATGAACTAAGTAGATTAAGATTCAAAGCTTATAAATACTATTACAGTTTTGGAAATTACAGAAACCAGGTAAAACGGTGTGTTTTGGTTGGGATAATCTCTTAAAATTATCGGATTTATTTTTACTAATGTGATTATATAAACAAATTTAATAAGGGGGAATTATTTAGGTCTAACTGGTCGTTAAGCAAATTATGGGAATTTTTAATCCTATTAATTTCTAAACTTTCTAACATATTTAATTTTATGCCCTTATTTTCAATGTGTAAAATTTCGAAATTATTATTGAAACTATGGTTAGATTCTATTAGGTGGTTAGCGTAATTAGAATCCTTTTTATTTTTTACATAAGATGTGTGGTGTTCTTTGATTCTTTTTATAAAATTTCTACCCGTTTGGCCTATATAGGTTTTTGGACAATCGTTGCACTCTAACTTATATACACCTGATGATTTAGATTTATCGGTTTTACTTTTATTATTCTTTATTAGATGCTCTAATGAATTATTGGTCTTATAAGCGACTTTAATAATTAATTTGTTTAGAAATTTACCAATTCTGATATTTGGTGGCCCAAAATATGTTATTATTTTGTATTTTTCATTAGGGTGTTTAATATTAGGGTAGACAGATTGAATGGCTTGAAAATACAGTTTTTTCTTCAAAATTGATTCAACAGTTTTTACTTCGAATCCATTGTTCAATGCTATTTGTTTTATTATATCAAGTTCTCTATCAAAATTATTTTTATTTAATGGGATAGTAATTAGTCTATTTACGGTACTATGAAAATACGCTAGTTTATGTTGAATGGGGTGGCAGGAAGAAAATGGAATAATCGTGTCGGTATGTGAAGGTTTGCGATAAAAAATAGGTGTGTTATATTCTTTTTTAATTGTTAAATCTAAGAAATTTATGGCGTTATCAATTTCTTCCTCAATAGTGAATTTTATATTGGGATTTAAGTTATTTATGAAGTATAAAAATTTTGTTAATTGTCTATCTGTACCTATAAAACAAGCCAAAATGTCGTCAATGTATCTATACCAGTAAATGAATTGTTTGAATACAGGGTGGTTTTTAATTTGGTTTTCTAGGGAATCCATGAATATTTCAGCTAGTAAAGGGCTCAGTGGATTACCCATGATTAAACCTTTGCTTCCAGTGTAAATGTTATTATTGAATTCAAAGTAATTTTGTCCAAGGCAAATTTTTAACAAGTTTAAAATTTCATGTTTTTTGATTAAATTTGTGTTATTCAGAGAAAGTAACTGTTCTACTAAATGGATGATATCTTTGACTGGAATGTTAGGGAATAAATTAGTGACGTGAAATGATATGAATTTAGAGTTATTAGGTAGTTTAATATATTTAATTTTATTTACTAATTCTAAAGAGTTTTTGATCGAGAACTTAGCTGAAAAAGTAGTATTTTCTATAATAATATTAATCAGTTTCTTGGAAATTCTGTATGAGGGAGCCAGTTCAACCTAAATAATTCCCCCTTATTAAATTTGTTTATATAATTACATTAGTAAAAATAAATCCGATTTTTAAGAGATTATCCCAACCAAAACACACCGTTTTACCTGGTTTCTGTAATTTCCAAAACTGTAATAGTATTTATAAGCTTTGAGTTTTAATCTACTTAGTTCATTTATTGTACCTTTTAATACTATATATATTTTACATTTTGTAAACTCACGTTATTGTCAGAAGAAGCTACAATGTAGCGAAACAATTGTCACAAGTGTGTCTAAGTAAAGTGTAATAATACTGTGTATTATTTCATCATGAGTGTTTCCACCAAGTAACGGCCAACTCCATTCAGTGAAAATATATGTTTAACATAGCGTAAAATTAGCTGTATTAATTAATAACAGAAATTGTTTAATTTATAAAGCTGTTTATATTCCTATGTAATATTTATTTTTCAGGCTTGGCAACCTAGTTTTGTAGAAGAGATAATACTTTTCATTTAAAACATCCAAAATAATTATTTTTTACTTTTTAGTGTCATTACTGTTATTATGCATTAAAGTCAGTATTTTTTAAGCAATTTGACAGTTTGTGGAGGTTTAAAAAACTAATCTTTAAAGGCTTCGAAAACCCATCAACTGTTTTCACTATTTCCTAGTCATTTACTGATATATTATCAATGTGAATTTACAATCATTCTCATCTGATAATAACGAAATACCTACTCGAAAGGTTGACTACGTCCATAAAATCTGTGTTCAAGTATAAATAAAATTCCTCCATATTTTTTGGCTGCCTCATAAGCCGTACCTCCTTGAATGCCTTTAGCACTTATCTGTCCTTCTCCACCGATATATAAAAAGGCATTGCGTGTTTTGTTCTTGTCAAAAAATTCTTCGCTAACGAAGTACCTCTGAAAATATAAAAACAAAAAGTTTGTATATCGTTTTAAACATATTTCATTATCTTTATCTACACAATGTCTGCTTAAGACAAGATTTGTATAGATAAGTGAGAAACAATTGATAAAATCCTTGGTAATTAAAGTAATCGAAAGTCAAACAAAAATGTTTCAAAATCAATTATTTCTGTCACAAGTATAGATTTGTGATGCTTTAAATGGCTTAGCGGCTTGTTTATAAACTGCAATTGAACTAATAGCATTGAAAATCCTACTTCTTAAATTATTGATTGATTGGGATCAAAGTATTGGGCAGATGATAAAAATCCGTTATGTATGTTTTGCGTAGAAAAAATTCATAAACAGGCCTGTCTGTATCCTTTTCTTTACATATTTAATGGTAGGAAATTACACACATTCTCCTGATATGAAAATTGGAAATAGTAGGCGGAAAATACATCTTCTGTAAAGCATCTGAATGGTAGATGGAAATGGAAATTATATAAACGATGGATAAACTATACGTCTAAAAGTCCAACTACTGTTATCAGATGTTGTCAAACGTGGTTTGACAATACCCAAAATCGGAGAAGAGTAGGCACCAGACTTCGAAAGGGACAAAATGAAGTTCAAGATCGGCGTCTAAGATTTATGGCCTTTAAATACCGATTTTCGACATATCGAAATTTGACTGATGAGTAGTTAGGAGAACAAGACCATCTTCCAAGTCCGAATGGTTTACAGCATTATCGACCGATCTTGTGCTACCTCGGACCGCTGAGCATCGATGGCAACGACTACAGTGGTGCAGAGACAACAATGGAACATGGTATGGCATCAGGTCAGCTTCTCCGATAAATCTCGATTTTGCTTGAGTGGACATAACGGCCGAAGAAGGGTTAGGCGACGTCGAGGAGAAAGACGTCAACCTCAATTTGATGTTGAGTCACATGTACACCGAACAATAGACAATATGGTATGGTTAGGAGAACAAGGTCATCTTGTAAGAGCCTGAACAGTTTACCGCCGTATAAGGTCTTTTGGACTGTAGCATTATTGACCCCATCTTGTGCTACCTCTGACCGCTGAGCATCGACGGCAACGACTACAGGGGTGCGATGAACTACAACATTAAAAAACTTTGTTTTTTTAAATGGAACATCCTATTTTTGTAGCATTTTTAGAATCTATGATGAATTTTAAGATAATTTTATTGGAAACATCATATGTCTGAAGGGATCCGGTTAAAAGTTATGTCAACTTTTTGAAAATTTTGACAGATCCAGCTCGTCACAAAATATTATTTTTATGGAAGCAAATACGGCCAAAAATTACCAAAATTTGCCTGAATAAAACTTAAAGCTTCCTAAAAACTGTTCAAAAAAAACGGACAGCTCACAAATTGGTACTGAATCCGAAAATCGTATAACTCATTTTTTTTCAAATGGCAACTCCATTTTTCCTCAAACCATTGGAATCTAGGCCGAAAAGTAGGAGTTTATGCTTACAAGACTAAATGAAACAGTTTTTATATATACTTGGAAAAATTAAAATTTCCGTGTAGCTATTAAAGATATATGAATTATTTTTTTGAAGGAACCGTCAAGAGACGTATATAGATTACTTTACTTTCTTAACCATGTATATAGAATTTGCTATGGTTATAAAAAAAGTATGTGAAAGTTTCCATTGCGATCTCTGTATAGACCAAAGCATACTCATAACACCATGATGCAGATCATTTCTGGGCAACCTACCTTTGTTGTTAGCGGTGCAGCATTGACAATATTTATTATTCGACTCCAAATAAAAAAGCTAAAGAGTGATATCTCTATCCAACGATCTTCAAAATGATTGTGTAAAAAGTTATTCACAGGTGCAATATTATGAGGTCGTGTTGAGACCACAGCTGATTCCAAGTCAACTCTAATGGATGTAAACCATTTTCTAAAATTTCGAGATATCTCTCATCTAAAAATAATGTGTGGATTAGTATCGCTCCAGTAATGTGGTTGACTATTCCATAAATTTTCCCTCCTTCCAAATCATTTTGTGTAGAAAATGTTCGTCTTCCTGAATTTTGAAATATGAATTCGAAAGATCATTACGTCTTTGAGCGTCACCTGCTCTTAAATTCTTAACTAATGAGAATGCAATCGGATGGTTCTTATGTTTTTTAAGATCCTCTGAAAACTAATCATAGATATTCCCACATCTCTTTCTGCATCTACTGAGGAATTTTCTGGATATGCTCTTAAGCATACGAAGACTGTAACTTAATTATTTTTATTATCTACGACAGGTTTCCCTTTTTCTTGCTTTTTCACAAACTGTCCATCTATTTTGCAATTGTGAATGAGCCCCGTTAGCGTGACATGAGTCGGTGTTGATCTATCCGGGTATCGCGAACGGAACTTAGTTACTAAATCCTAAACGGGACATGTTAAATGCTTTCCATATAATTGTGCTTTAACACCAAATAACTAGCAAATATTGTTTGATGACACATCAGCATTTGTTTCTTGTCGATTCGTTAAAAAAAGCCTAGTGATAATTCAGATATTCTCATAACCACAAAAATCCTTTAATTTAGGTATGGGGATTCAAACATAAAATCCATTTGAAAAAAATGACATATCCGAATTCGGGGCCAATTTCTGAACAAATGTATATTCTTTTGAAAGGTGTCCAAAGATTTAGGAAGCTTTACGTTTTATTAGGGAAAATTCTGGTAGTGTTTGACCTGGCCCTCTTTGTTTCCAAAAAAATATATTTTTTAGAAAGCTGCATTTGTCAAAATTTTCAAAAAGTTTAAATAACTTTCAACTGGAGCCCTTCAGACATATGATATTTTTAATAAAGTTACATTGAAATTCATCGTAAATTCTAAAAAAGCTTTAAAAAACAGGGTTCCATTTATAAAAACAAAGTTTGAGTCCACTTCCGGTAGAACCGGAAATCGTAGATAACTGAAACCAGCTCCTCGAAAACCCCCTGTATACTAATTTTCAGCTAAATAGTCCTAATAGTTGCTGATATACATTATGATTGCATTAGGGTTAAGTGTAAGAGTAGCCTCATGGCTAAACTTCGCCACAATGTAAACTATCTCAATAAAGACTTTATTTATTTATTTATATACATATCGGCTCAGCTCATCCTCGTATACCCTGACATTAAATATAAAATTAACCATAACTTGAAAACTATCGGTCATCGGACTTTGCGGCCAGGAAGACATTTGTTCATTTCGTTGAAATCTAGAAAATAGGAAAATTTCAGCTAAATCTACAGGGGGCCACTTTCCATAAGGAATGTGCGGGGTCCTTTGAACATCTCCTTCTTGGGTGTTGCGATCTTTGTCAGTGAGTACATAAAAGTATATGCTATCTTGGTATGAAAACCAGTCGACACTTAAATTTTAGGTTTTATCCGGAATATCAGCACAACACTTATGAAAGGAACTTAGTTAATTACAAGCTCTTTAAGCTATTCTGACGTCGAGATTGATAATATAACATTGTGACTAGTTACAGGGGTATAACTCTGTTGTCCAACTTCACAAAGATCCTTGAAAATATTATCTATACTCAGATATATACTAGCATTCAAGCAACTATTTCGCCCTATCAGCATGGTTTTGTTAACAAAAGGTCAACTGTTACGAATTTATTGGTAATTGCCCAGTATTTAGCAGAAGAGTTGGACTCCAATGGTCAAGTGGACGTAATCTATACCGATTTCTCCAAAGCATTTGACAGAATAGACCAAGAACTATTGCTTAAGAAATTACATAATTTTGGCTTCGAAAATGACACTGTTCAACTTATAAGTTCATATCTTTCTAATAGAATCCAGTACGTAGCATTCAATGGTCACAAATGTGATGAATTTACTGCAACATCTAGGGTACCACAAGGCTCCATTCTTGGACCTTTATTGTTTATATTATTTATAAACGATCTATGTGATTTGCTGGATTGTAGACGCCTTTGGTTCGCAGATGATTTGAAGATATACTCGTCAGTAAACAGTGTTACTGACTGTGAGGAGCTGCAGAACCAACTTTGTTTTATTGAAAAATGGTGCAGTAGGAATTATCATCTTGCCCTCAATGTACAGAAATGCAAAGTTGTTCGATTTACAAGGCGACATTCGACTATCGAATTCAATTATCGTATATGCAGTTTTACCTCAGAAATGTGCAATACAGTCAAAGATCTTGGAGTACTGTTCGACTCAACTTTGTCTTTCAGACACCACATATCAATCAAGGTTTCGGAAGCCACGAAGTTATACGGTTTCTTAATTCGTAACTGTAGACAGTTCACAAACATCAATGCCTTAAAAAACTGTATAATGCATATGTACGGTCTAAATTAGAGTATGCTAGTGTGGTCTGGAGTCTAATCTACGAAAAGCACAGGCTATCTATCTATGGAGAAAGTCCAAAGAAGATTTGCCAAAAATTTCTTATTTTTAAAGTGGATGGCTCTTATGCAATAAGGGGAATTAGTACTAATGATTTGTATACTAGGACGAGTATGATACAGCTGGAACATAGGAGAAGATTCTCGTCGCTGGCGTTACTGTATACAAATCGACTGTTCTGCTATCCTAAGTACGGTCAATTTTAATGTACCTAGTCGCTGTACTAGAGCTGTGAGTACTCTCAAATTAAGGATGTAACGAATGTCCGATTTTCGATATTCGCGAATACGAATGCGAATTTGAATTTTCTCTTCCAATATTCGCGAATACGAATGCGAATGCGAATATCAGATCAAAATTTACTTATTTTGGTTTAATCAAAAATTATAACCTAAATTGAGCTTCGTAATCATTATAGAAAGCCATTCGTCTATTTTTAATATATAAATTGAAATAGCTGTGGAATCTTTGTTGTCTCACAGATGTATAACCACAAAATTTTGTATACTAACACCAAACCCTTACACTCAACGCTCTTTCAACAGTTAAGCTGTCATCATATTGGAGTGAACCAAAAAAGTTTTTTTTGATTTATGAGAGAAGTTATAAAATGTTATTATAATTAAACAGAAAAATTATTAATTATTATTTATTTATAAAAACTAAAATTATATGGATTGCCAAAAAAAAGGAATTTTATTGTCATGTTATAACTTATCTTATTTATGGACTCATTTACACATCTTTTAAAAAATCAGTTTAAAAAAAAGTGACGAACGAGTCTAACATTTGTATAGGTTTAAAAGTAAGATTCTGCAAACTTGTATATTTATGAGTAAAATGAGATTGAATGCATGAGAATTGGTCAAAAAATAAATGACGAGGTATGTTTTAACATCCTGACAGCTAATTTCTATTATTTTGCAAAATTAACTAGGCCTAAACACAAATTTCGCTTCGTTGGCTATCGCTACTAAATTGAATTGACAGCTGCGAAAATGGTACTAGATAATGACGATAAAATTGGCATCAATACTTTAAATTGGAGAATGATGCATGGCGAGTTCTGTCATAATTAGTTGCTAGGTGATATAATAAAAAAGCATAACTTACAATTTTGTTAAGAAATTTTACCTATCACAATTTCCAGGCGGGCGCAAAGTAGGCAGGTGCCCAAGGAGTGTAAGAACGCAAGTACGACAGTTATGGTGCTTTTGTTTCAATTTATCTAACTAATGGGGTTTTATAGGCTGTGTCCCATGTAAACACATACAAAGCATTCATTGTGTCCTTACTGGAAATAAAATTAGGGCTTTTGTAGCGATTTTATATTGTCCGATCGCTCAGTGATTTGTTTTCGCCCCCAGTTTCAGCGTGAGCCTGTCACTTTGACGCAACTCACGGCCGAACCGCACAGAGCTGTTTCCACAAACACGATAGGTTGTATATTTTCCTACCAACCAAAAAAAAAGAAACGTAAAACAAGATAAACCGTGTTTTTAGACAAAGGGGCAAGCTCACTAACTATATAATGATGTCTGTGAATTTAGCGCTTCCCAACGAAGCAAAATTTGTTATCCGGAGATTTAAAACATACGCACCTTTATAGTGTAATAAAATAATTATTTTTTGACAGATTCTTGAACGTGACCTGCTGTTGCATCTACAAATATTCAAGCTTTATACTTATTTTTAAAACAAGAAGTGTGGCCCAAGAAAGTACTAGCATTTTTAAAGTTTGTCAAAGTTTAAATATGTCTGCAATTTTGTTTTTAAAACTGATTTAAAAAATGAAATCAGCACTCTGACACCATCATTTGTGGAGAACCTTTATCAGTTGCGCTCCCCTCAACTGATTGAATCTCCAGAAGATTATATCATAATTTCATTGACAGGTTTTCGTTAACCTAAGAATTCTTTGTTCTAGAAATCACAAGGAAACGGCGTTATATGTAGTAGGACTCCTGATTTTGAGTCTCTGTGAGCTAGTTTTCCCTGAAACTTCCAAATCTCGAAATTCATTTTGCCATAAAACCCTATATCATGTTATGAAACTGACATAACTTGCTTAATTTTATTTAGCAATTAAATTGTTGCCTGATTACATATACATGTCAGGATTCCAGAAGAAATGTATATATGTAGTTGACATTTATGTCATCATACAACTGTTATTTCTCATTGCAAGTACAAGTTAATACTTTTGAAATCACAAGTAAGTTAGGAAGTGTGCAATGTTTCTAATGAATAACATAATATTGACGCTATTCATGGTCAAACATATTCGCAAAAAATTCGCATGAATAACCGCGAATACGAATGCGAATGCGAATATTAAAAAACACGCGAATATTCGCTAATGCGGAATTCGGAAGGCTGCAGTGGAAAATTTCTAGGAGTTATACATATAATTTTATATAAGTTTCAAGTTTTTATTCTTACTTTCAACGTTTTAATTTTTACTGTTTTTATTCTATCATTTTTATTTTTACTTTATTATATGCTTTTATTCTTTGCTTTCTTTATTTTATTTTATTTTTGCAATTACCTTAGTTTTTCAATCACTATTCAATTACTTCAGGTATAATTTAAATTGTATATTATTCTGTAAATGGGCAACTGTTGAATAATAAAGCCAGTATTTATTAATTTATTTATACAAAATCGTTCTACCGGTTAGAAACCAAAATTGTGTAATAAACAAATTAAAAAAAAATAAAGAAATTATTCATAGAAATTGAAAACAATGTATCAATAAATTTAAGAGAAATAAATTGTAGTGCAAATTTTAACATTACATTAGTAAACGTAATTTGTTTCACTTAATTAATATTAGTATCGATATTATAATAAATGTATAACGGTAACAGATTAGCTAGTATTATTCAGCATTGCTAAACATACTAGATATTACCAATCGAGTGTGACTACTTGCAACTCACCTGATTCCAAAATTTATTGTCAGTCGGATTGAAATGGTCCAAACGTTGCAAAAATTCTTTTTCCGTCACATTATTGCTCGTATAGATTGGCAATTTTTCGAAATTAGAACTTCTTGCAAAACCAACAACGGCTGTCACTTTCAGTATGAACACTAATGTTGTCTGTATGTTAATCATGTTGATGACTAAAGTGTTTGTGTCAAAGGCAAGTCTTTTTCATACCGATTTGTTGATAAAGCAGGGACGAATGATAAAACCAAACATTGTAGGTATGACTAAATATTCGGCATGCTTATTAATCTGAAGGTAATAAATTAAATTTCTTTATCTTATTTGTTTAACTCTAATAGTGCACGCTCACAAAAAGTTTGTAAACTATTTTACAGTTTCCGAAAACGCCAATTCTTGATACTGAATCTCTTGGTTGTCCTGAAACACAAAGCAATTTAAGTTTTCTTTAAACACTTCTGTATTTTTCAATCATTACGATTTCAAGACGGTAAAAAAACAAATCGTTTTTACATCCTTGCTTGCTTTGATTATTAGACCAGGGAATATTCAGAAAACTGTATAAAAATTGTAAGCTTCTGTGTTAGACATTTTTTACGTACATGGCGATGAAGAAAAATTTCTAGCCGGGCGAAATTGACAAAAACAAATTCTAACAAAAAATAATTTGGTCAAGTGGGTTCCGTACCACCTTCAAGATTCTAATATTCCAGTTTCAGACAAGCAGGAAATGAGTGCATTTTCTTATATTTACCCTAATATCTTTTAAAGGAAGCGTTTTAAATTTATAAAAAATATACACTTTGATTTTCCACATATAGACTTTTTATTTTATCTGCTTCAGGATTCCCTTGATTTTTATCAGAATACATTTGTATTTAATTTTCTAATTTGGTCCCCAAAAATTAACATTAGAGTTTTATTTTACTAATAAACTTTCAGAGAAGCCTTTAATAATCTACTGTCTGAGTTTTGAGGCTCTGTAGAATGGAAGATAACGGGCAAAATAAGTCAAGTTTTAAATTATAAATTATTAAATCGGTTATTCAAAGTATTTAAAAATACAAATAAAATATGTTTTTCAAAATTTAAATAGTGTAGTTTCTAAAGTGGGAATTAAGTCTATGTTAATATCTTTTAAACAAATGATTTAAAAATATGATATATTTGTAATTCACATAATGAGCCTTTGATATATTACATGATGCGTTTGAAAATTGAATTTTTATTTTCCATTTAATTGTATAGTTTGTCCCTAAAATTACTATGGGGTTTTCTAATAATTTTTCTTATAAGTTTCAAGTGAGCCCCAGTACCCCTAATTATTTTCAAAATCTTAGGTAGTATGGTTTCGGAAATAAAGCGAGAAATTAATTTTTTTTTATATCTTTATGTTAATATCTTGTAAACAATTAATTTTAAAAATATGACAAATATATATTTGTATTCTTCATCTGTCAATATATCTGACAGGTGAAGTAACCTAAGTAATTTTATCGTGACATTTTGTCCTAGGAGTTAAGGGAGAACACCAATTACACGGAACGGCTCCAGATTCGGAACCTCTGTGTGCTGATTCTCTCGAAATCCTAGATGTCGGTCTTATCTAGAAGATTCTCTTCAAATAACGCATAAATATCATAAAAGTAAATCGTAAAATGTTTCGAAACATAAGAAGTGTTCGCTTACAGAGGACATTCAATATGTGGGTTTTTTTTTTTTTTTTTTTTTTATCCGAAGAGGGGGGAAAATTCCGTACTTAGCTAGCACGTGCTGGCCGTCGTGCGGGACTCCCGATGCGCATCGTTGTGAAACCAGTATACCGTATGATGGTCCCCTGCGGCACTCTTAGTCGCAAGGGTGGTTCATTGCAGATGGCTCTTACAATCCCTGACCTTCAGCAGAAACTTGTATATTAATATAATATATATTGTCTTGCGTACAAAGGTTCAGGAGTTGAGTGATGTAGAACCCAACCTCCCCATGACACCGATATGTCCACCTTCCTTTAGTAGAGCTGTCCCACCTCTCCTGCCATTCATGGCTCTTTCATCGCTGTTTCCTGTCGGTTGTCTTTCTCTAAGATAAAGCCGTCCCCTTTCTGCAGCCAGGATGTATTCAATATCTCTAGTGCGGTAGGACAGGTGAGAGTGAATGATGGTAGCTCGAGCGATTTCTCCCATACCGGTGCCCCGTACAACAAAACAGAAGTAGAAAATTATTCGTGACATTTTGCTCTTTGAAGTTGAGCCCTAGGATGGTTTCCCTTGCCTTTCGTTCGAAGTGTTTCGGTCTTTTGTTCTGCTAAACTCAAGGCATCCAATGCTGAATTGTGGCTATAGCGAATGAGAAGGTTGTTTGTACTAGTGCCACAACAGCACTATTCGTTGTACATTACGTTCCATGCTCCTAGATTTGGAACCTCTGTGTCAAGTACTGCGGAACTTCCATCCTGGCAAGAGCCTCCAAAATGCGGTCCCAGCGGGCCGATTCTCTCGAAAATCCTAGAGTCGGTCGTCCCGCAGAGTCCAACATTAATCAAGCCTCTGCTTTTTCCACTTAGTCGGGAAAATCCCCTGCTTTAAGGTCTCATACATGTGTAGAAACGCGTCTACAAGCCGTTTGCACGCGCCCATCAGCTCACTCATAGTAACTGAGTATATCTTCGTCCCTCACCTGTAAAGGTAAAATTTTCAGCATAAATATCATAAGCTTGAGAGAAAGTAAATCGACCCTGTCGTCTCCGTGCTCGTTGATACAGGGTGTCGTTCCACCAGTTGTAATGACAACGCTTGACCTCTTTGGCAGTGGCTTCTGCGCTTGTTGCTAGACAATGGTTCCTGCTTTCATTTTGATTATTTCAGTCCCAGTCATCGACCCGCCACTCACAGCCCCTTTAATTAGGTTGCTGCTAACGAATTTTGATAATGGAGCTGGCTGTGCCTTTGCGATATGTGCTTACGGCTCCTGTGTTAGGAGTGTTATGGTCTCGGAGCTCGTCCTCTCGCGCTCTTCCCGACACAGTCAAGTGAATCTCCTGCGATGGCGACCGATTCACGCTTCCGTACATCCTCCGCCAAGGTGTCCAAGAATAACTCGAACTCCTCGAGCTGTGCACTAGGAGGTGCATAGCTGTGTATGTATACGGTTGTATGTGTGTGTGTGTGTGTGTGTGCGTGCGTGCGTGCTTAAGATATTGCGTGGCACATAAGCAGTTGCATATATAGGATGGTTGAAATATAAGGTGAAATTGAATTATAGTTATGCAGGGTGGTTAAAAAAATATTGTATTAGGTGGCACATAATTAGTTGCATATATAAGACGGTTGACATAAAAGTGAAGTAAAACTGTAATCATACAGAGTGGATCAAAAAAGGTTAAAAAATTGTGAAATAAGCACATGCCGTACGCATATTTGCGTTATAGGAAGGAGTATAATGACAGTTATACCTAAAGAAGAGTTCAAAAAAGATTAGAAGCATTTAAATATACAGGATGGTTATTTTTATGTTTTCTTGGGAATAACACCACAGTTGAAATAAAAAGCTGTATATTGAACGAAAAGCTGTATACTGAAAGTTTCAAAGTCGATTCTGACTTCGTTGTCAATGACTTTATATGTATTGAAAATGTAAATTGCAAAATATATTTTTTTTGTGGCAAAGGGGGGGGGTTGGATAATTTTCTTGATTGGTGATGGGCTCATTAGGACTGCAAAATGTATATTTTTATTCAAGTATTTGCAGGATATAAAAAATTCTATTCATATAAAATTTATACGTATGATAAACATGATTAATTGGTTAAAATTGAAGACCAAAAATTTCAAAATTTTGTGGGGGGGGTTTCTGTCTCTGTTTTGATTTTAGGGGTTCTCCGAAACTACTGAGCCTGAAATTTTGAAAAACTAGGAAATACAGAACGTTGCCCGAACTTTACAGGAAAAACAAGGATTAACCATTAATATTAATTATAAGGGGCAAATTATAGAATTAAATAAAAATTTAAAAATATTTTTTTTTCAAACGCATCATGTAATACATCAAATGAAAGGTACCATTCTGAGGAACACAAATATATTTTTAACATATTTAAAAAAAATAGTTAAAAAGATATTAACGAAAATATACCAAAATTTACCCATTCCCCCGCCCTTATCTCCGAAACTATAAAACGTAAAATTTAGAAAAAAAGATAGAGGTATAGGGTCTGACCTGAAGTTTACTGGAAAAATAAGGAGAAAGTTCTACTTTTAATTTTGGGGGCAAATTACAGAATTAAATGGAAAATATAAAATTAAAATTGTTTCTAAGGCATCATGTTATATATCAAATGCAAGGGCTCATTATGACAAAAACATTTTTTTTATATTTTTAAAATAAATTAATTAAAAGATATTAACAAAATTATAAAAAAATTACCCATCCCCCCCTAATCTCCAAAACCATAAGCTGAAAAATTTTGAAAAAAATAGTGGTATAGTTCCTCTCCTGAACTTTACTGGAAAAATAAGGAGAAGCAAATTATAGAATTAAATGGAAAATAAAAAATTATAATTGTTTCTAACGGATCAAATAATATATCAAATCAAAGGGCTCATTATGACGAATTCAAATAATTTTTTTAAATATTTTTAAAATAAATAATTAAAAAGATATTAACAAAAATATTTAAAAACTTACCCATTCCCCCTTATCTCCGAAAAAATTGAAAAAAAATAAGGAGAAACCCCCTAATATTGATTATGGGGGGCACATGACAGAATTAAATGAAAAATAAAAAATTAAACTTTTCTTTATCGGATCATGTAATATATCAAATCACAGGGCTCATTATGACGAATACAAATGTTTATTTAAAAAAAAATTAAATGAATGTTTTAAAATATATTTAAAAAAATATTTTAAAAAAATTCCCCTTTATTCCCCAAACTATAAGGCCTAATTTTTATTTTGTTTGCAGGAAAAATACGAAGAAATCCCTAATATTAATATGGGGGGCCAAATTATAGAATTAAACGGAAAATAAAAAAATATTTTGAGGAATACAAATATATATTTTTGATATTTTTAAAATTAATTGTTTACAAGATATTAACATAAAGATATAAAAAATTCTTATTTCTCGATTTATTTCCGAAACCATATTAACTAAAATTTTGAAAATAATTAGGGGTACTGGGCTCACTTGAAATTTATAAGAAAAATTATTAGAAAATCCCCATAGTAATTTTAGGGACAAATTATACAATTAAATAGAAAATAAAAATTCAATTTTCAAACGCATCATATCTGATAAAAGGCTCATTATGTGAATTACAAATATATCATATTTTTAAATCATTTGTTTAAAAGATATTAGCAAAAAATATTAAACATCGACTTAATTCCCACTTTAGAAACTACACTATTTAAATTTTGAAAAATATATTTTATTTGTTTTTTTTTAATAATTTGAATAACAGATTTAATAATTTATAATTTAAAACTTGACCTATTTTGCCCTTTATCTTCCAATCTACAGAGCCTGAAAGTTTATTAGTAAAACAAAACTCTATTGTTAATTATTGGGGGGCAAATTAGATAATTAAATAGATATTTATTCTTATAAAAATCAAGCGAATCCTGAAGCAGATAAAATAAAAAGTCTATGTCTGGATAATGAAAGTGTGTATATTTTTTATAAATTTAAAACGCTTCCTTTAAAATATATTAGGGTAAATATAAGAAAATGCACTCATTCCCTGCTTGTCTGGAACTGGAATATTAGAATCTTGAAGGTGGTACGGAACCCTTAATATGCGCACTTGACCAAATTATTTTTAAACTCAGTTTACTCGAAAACCATTGTAAATATCGATTTGGACAAACATAATATTTTTTACGTAAAATTGTTAAGATAGTATAAATCTGTAGAGAAAATTGTAAAAAATTGAAACAAAAAAAAATGTATAGGCCGAGAACACCCTTCATCAGCCAAAATAAGACGCTTATGATTTACATGTCGAAAAACGGAGAAGCACATTTTATTTAACGTACAAAGTTATATTAGAAAAAAAAACAGTTTTGTTTGAGCCCTTTTAAAGGCATATTAACTTCCTAAGGGTGCCTTTTAGGGCACATGTTAATAGGGACTTTTTGACTTATTTCTATACACAGCAGAAGTTTGGAACCCTACTTGAGAAACACCCTGTATAAAGAATAAATCATACCTGGTAAAGATTAAAAATACTTTTAATAACATACTCACGATAGAAAAAAAATCACATCGATATGTTACTTAGACTGAAATGCTACTGTTACATATTTAAGAAAATTTCGGTGTTTAGTCTTATCCACTAATAATAACAACTCATACATATAATTTAAATTAACCAGCACTCTCTGACAAACGTCTGAGTGAAATCTGTTGACATGATGTTCAAATAAGCTCTCTCGACTTATTTAAAAAGCCTAGACGTTTATAAATTGCTTGTTTAATTCATAACCAATGCTTGTACGGTTGGATAATTAGTGATAATTGATGGGAAAAAATACACAAACATCAATTTTTATAAGCAGTATGCGTAAAATCTGTCATACCATTGAACTTGGTGTACATTGAAGTACTGCAAACTTTTTTCTGTATATACAATATCAAGTGTGTGTTTATTCATATGACTCTTCGCAGAATTTAAAAGTAGTAAACTGATAATTAAATTTGAACAAGTTTTTAGTACTGACAGCAGCTCTGAATCTTACATTTTTTCAAGCTGAAGTCAATACTTGACATTAGCAACCTTTTTTTTCAGCATTTTGCTGCCGCACATGTTTTACATGCAAAGTTGCCAATTCGGTGACTCAAAATTACTGTATCGAGCGCTTGAAATTTCCGTACCAGCCGTGTTGATTACCGTACAATTAAAAAAAACAATAAAACTTCTTACATGAATTATTACTGTTAAATCTTACAAGTTTAAACTAATACTAACAAGAAATAATTTATATTTAAAAAAACTGGCTTAAAATAAAAACCGTTTAGAAATCTTGTGCAATCATAAACTATTTTTTGACAATCTGTTTTTATCTGATGTAAGGTATTGTCCATCATTTTCTGAACACCCTGTACAGCTATAATTCAACTCTACACGATGTTGAAACCACCCTGTATAAGTATTAATCCGCTCTACCTTATTTGCTGTTTCTATTTTTCTATTGTTTAAATACGTATACTTCGCCAAATATCCCAAGTATAAGCAACTACTTCTGTTCCACACTATATAACATTTTTTTAACCGCCCTGTATATCCTGTATATGCAATTACTACTAACATTTGTTGCCCAATAACTCGAATATTCTTACTGTATATTGCTTATTTAACCATTTTTAAGTTTTTTTTATTCACTCTGTATAACTATAGTTTTACTTCACTCTTATTTCAACCACCTTGTATATGCAACTACTTATGTGCCACTCAAAACAACATTTTTTTAACTCTGTATAACTTTAATTCTATTTCACCTCATATTTCAAGCAATCTATATATGGAACTGCGTATGTACCACCCAATATTACATTTATTTGTAAGATGTTTTGAACCCACCTGTCTAATTGTAATTTTACTTCGCCCAATATTTCAGCAGGCACCTTATACCATATAGAAAACATAGCTTACCTAAAAAAATTTATTTTCCATACACTAGTGTAATATTTTGTGCCATTTCACTTGACTGCAATGGAAACCGTTACAAACACCCTGTACGATATACTTTCATGACATATCTTGACATTTAAGCTAGATATTTCTGATGCAAATTTGACATTTACGTTGATGTTTACCGTGCAAATATTTTTACGATTTTCGCAAAAACGGTATAGATAATTATACGGAATCAAGCTGGAACATCTCTTTGTATAATACAATTTAAAATATTCAAATTGCTTGACCCGTGTCAGAAAAAAAAAGTGTAGATTTATTGAAATTCACTGAAAAGTAGTCCCTTAATTACTATTCTTTCTCTGATTTTCTGGTACATCATAAATCTCACGTTATAGAAAATTATATAGTACCTTTCTGTAATATTCCTTAACACAGTGGCGTTTAAATTAACAAATTGCCTAAACCAGTTTTGAATAACCACTGGGCATACATGAAAAAAACCTGACGACGAACTCCTCTTTTTTGGAAGTCGTTTAAAAATATGGAAACCATTTTGTTGCATTGTGGCAACTTCCATTAAAAATCACTGCTGGATTTCAATACTTTTTTTGTGATAAATGCACAGAAAGTTTTACAATAAACAGGTTTTTGTCTTTTTTATTATAGTTAAAATATTAGTTTAAAAATAAATATTTATAAGGAATACCGGATATGTCCCAAAAATTACCAATGTATTTCTAACATCACAATAATTCCCTTAAATGTTATAAACACATGTTTGTTCCAGTACTGATCCAAGGTGAGGTGTTTATTGTGCTAAAACCAACCTTGGGTGACGTCAATCCCTCCCTCTCAAACGAGATCAAGTCCCACCAATGACAATCCTGGGTCCGCCACTGTGTCTCAGTTTGTTCTTACTCTCGTTATATTTTATTTAAAACAATTATGTGCATAAATTTTAATTTTAATTAAAACGCAACAAAGAAGAAATAACAGTTTATTTTACACATTTTAAATAAGGAATATTAAATTATTATCGAGAGAAAATGAATCATTCACCTGATGACAATAGCAGATACAAAGCTATTGAAACGTTGTGAGATCAAACACTTCAAGACGATGGAAGTCCAAGGAAACTTCGAGGAAAACTATGTATACTTTTACATTCATAGATTGAAAATAAAAGACATAACTTGTTATTTAATGCTTTCATCTGAACACTTTTTCCGTTTAATCCTCATATATGTTTTTCATCCTTTTCCCTACCATCTATAAACTTGGTAACGTTGACCTGCTTAGTGGGTTCTAGTTTATCATCCTTGTCTCTACCATTCATAAGCTTACTTTGCTGTTCTGAGTATACCAAGTCTCGAATATACAATATCGCAAACAGAAAATTCTAATGTTTATTAGAACGAAAGGCAAATTGTGTGCTGGTATTGTATATTAATTGGATGTTATATTTGTTTATTTACTATACTCTATTGATTTTCTATAAACGAAGAGACTCAATATATAAACTGGTCATTGTTTCTTACACAGAGAACTAAGTTGCAAATGTGGTGTCGGTCGGAACGAAATGTCGAAACAAATGCAATTTCTATTTTAGCATTTCATGACCATACTCATTTATTTTCGTATGTGTAAGTGTGGGCCTCCGTTAACAACCTTTCGCTTCAATTACTGTTAATTACGAAACATTGATTACAGCACCCTCAATTGTTTATATCATAATTATTTTTGTTCAAAAATAACAAATTAAAGGCAATTTTTTTGAGAACAAAAATATACATTTTATTGGGTGTCAAGGAGGGATAAAGTAATGCAAGAATTCTGCCGAGTTAAGAATTGTATCTATATTGAGAAATCATCAAACAGACGTAACTGTTGGATTACCAAAATTAAATATTGTTAATTTAGAAAAAAATTCAACTATAAATATATTTAAGCAGTGTAAAACACAACTAAAATTGTTTCTCTTCCTGAAAATACGATGAATTGATTTATTTAGAAACATGATAAAGATGTTTCCAAAGTTTATAATTTTTCATTTCACCCTCGTACTATTGGTTACAACATCTAAAAATCAAGTTTGACATTTGACATCCTGATGACATTTGTAATACAAAATTTGGTGGCGGCATGTTTCTGATTGTGAACGGGTTATAGTTCAGTTTTTATGTTTTTTATTTCATAATACACGCAATATTCTCATAATAACTTGTAGTTCCTTCTATGTAGATTTACAATAAGATAGTCATTATTATTTTGTTAAGGTAAATATGCTTCAGATTATCTTCAACATGTAGTTTATCGGTATTAAATTAAGAGCCACTCTTAAATTTCTTTATATATGTTCTTGACGCGTTTTTCATTTCTCAGATAAACTAAATAAAAAAATATGTGGAAGCTTACTGCGCTGTACGTCTTAGTTCTTATTCTTCAAGTAGAGTGTTGGAGATTTTTCCACCTTGGTAGAGGTTCAGGGGGCAATGTAGGACAGCCCCATGATGTTGATTCTGTAATGACTCAAGACATTCCTGAGCAGTGGTTCACACAGAAACTCGACCACTTCAATCCCAACAATGAGATAACTTGGCAACAGGTTTGTATAATTTTACTCAGTTGGGGTGCAATTTTGATTTTTAATATTTTTAGAAATATTTTGTGAACACTGAATTTGCTGATAAGTCTGGAAAGGTTGCTTTTCTCTTGATTGGAGGTGAAGGTGAAGCAACTGAGGAATGGATGACAAAAGGTGCTTGGATTGACTATGCCCAGCAATACAAAGCTCTTTGTTTTCAGCTGGAGCACAGGTATTATGGGAAGAGTCATCCAACAAAGTAAGTACCTACAGGGCTACAAGTTGAACTAATTCAATTAAAAAAAAATTACTTACTCTTCAAGACTGACTTACCCCATGTTTATTCTGTTAATTTAAAAGAGATGTAAATGTACTTTGATGAGATCCACATTTGGACAGGATGGTAGGTTTTGGTTTTATGGACGGGGCATTTATTTGTCTGGGGGCAGGCAAGTCAGATATTTACTGTTAATGTAGATAGAAAGGTGTGTTTAGATATGTTTATTGCAGTAAGTTCCAACTAAAATTAATAATTAAAGTACCAGTGATCAATGAGTCATATTGGGGGCTGCTCCCCCCCCTCCTGTTCTTGGCAATGCCCTTAGCACTGAAAACCTTCCCCACCCTTGCCATTTGGCAAAAATAAGGTGATTTTAAAGAAAATTCAACAACATGTAAAAAGCCAATCATAAACAATATATTATTTATATGACATAATATTTCAGGATCATTTTTTGGAAATTGTAGAATTGATATAATGCTACAAAATGGTGCCAAAGAAGCACAATAATTGTAGTATCCCATAAATTAATAAACTTACTAATGACAATAATGAGAGTACATAAACAGGGTGATGATAAATGTTTCAAGATATCAATTTATGTACTATCCTACAGTTATTGTGCTTCTTTGACACCATTTTGTAGCATTATATCAATTCTACAATTTCCAAAAAATGATCCTGAAATATTATGTGTCATATAAATAATATATAGTTTGTGATTGGCTTTTTTCATGATGAATTTTCTTTAAAATCACCTTATAAACTGGGTGATGATCATTGTTTCAAGATATTTTAAATGAAATGTTATTCCTATTTATCATAAAACAAGTTTAAAATTTATTGAAGTTGTTAGTTTGAAAATGTAAAAGTTAACAGCAGGTGTTTACCCAGCTTTTGCTTTAGGGAGGGGCAAATTAGAAAAAAAATTGTCCTAGAGTGAGGGACAAATTTCAAGGGAGCCAGCTGCCCACCCTTGGTACACCCATGGTTAATAGTAACATATCTTGGGTAATATAATATTTATATATTTGCTTGAATTTTAGGTATAAACAATCTTTTAAATTGTACTATAATGAATATGTTTGGTATGGTAATCTCAAATGTGTCATATGGTAATTTTGATTCAACAAGTTGACCACTGTGTCAGAGACTGAGAGACAGAAAGCTATTAAAATTATATAAAAATTCAATATTTTTACTGCCTTGATTTAGTCAAAAGATTTTTTTGTGAAATTTGACATAATTCTCAACTTGTATATATCAGAAATTTGAATAGAATTACTGTAATTGAATGTACTTCAATTTAGTGGTACTAAACATTACTCACATAATTAAATTCAAGGAATCTGAATCATATTCACATTTTAAGGCTGTTTTTTTGTGTAGGTATGTGAACATACCACATACCTTCAATTCAAACTTGTTTAAAAAATTATTGTTACTGTACATTAAAAACATGGTAAAGATAGATGGCCTAATATATCATTAATATTAATAATGCAATAAATATGTTTAATACCAGTGAGTATATAAGACTTGGGTTTTAAAAAATATATTTACTAATTTAAAATATTTACATTTTACAAAACATTAAATAATTTTGTCTATATCAAACCCTCTATTCAATACTAATAATCGTGAATTGAACAATTTGTGACATCACCCAGTGATTGTTCCTTACCACAAAAATTTAGACTAATAAATTATCTATGTTTCAAAATCTAAAGTATCCAGTATCTTGCTAATTTCATTTAAAGTCCATAAATTAATTATGTTAATCTGTCAAAATGTTCATGCCCCTTTTCAGATGCACTTTTTCACCTCTAAACTAGACTGCTTTCAATTTAGAAATAACTGTCTTTATGGTTATATGAGGACAATTCAAATTTCAGAGAAATTTACCATAATCAAACTTAAGCAAAATAAAATAAATTTATTTGTAACAATATAATATAATTATTAGATGTGTTTGTTAGTAATATACTTGGTGAGCAACAAATAATATAAATATTTTTAACTTTTGATTACAAATCTCCATATAATATATTCAACTATATTTTAATATTGTTTCATTTTTCTACAAGTCCCTGGCACTGTTTTTTCTGACCTGCTTATGCCTATGCCTTTGTAATCTCATGATTCCATTTTATGTAATTTCTTGGTCTTTTATTAAGTGTTTTAGGTTACCAGTTTGTTAATCTATTCTTCACTTGTCATCAAGATTGAAACAGAATTAATAGGTGTCTTCTCAAAAACCAAAACCCAAACTGACATTAAGATATTTATTTACTTCATTTTTAAGAATACAAAATTTTATTGCATTAAATAGTTAATGATCTAAGAAATAAATCAAAAATAGAAAAATAGCAATTCCAAAATTGATTGCAGAAACTAATTAAATGTTGATTAAATAAAGTTTTCCTACTTGAATGTTCAATGAATGAAAGAAAATGTTTATATATTAATCGCAAAGTGTCAAAACCCAATGCATACAATTTTATATCTCTTTTCATGTTTAGCCCCTTTTTTCAATATCATACTTTCTGTCTGTGTAAATAAATGCCTTTCATAGCAGTCTTACAAAATATATTAAATAAATGACAATAAAAAAATTCACACAGACAAACATTCAGAAATATAGAGGTATTTTATCAACAAGATTGTACAGTAGGGCCTCGGTAATCCGGACTCCCGTTTGTTCGGTCATCGCTGTAATCCGGCCGGGCAATGGGCTGTCATGAGCCAATGCGCCGTCAGTCTTTTGTTTATCGCTTTTCGTGTAATACGTAGTGTCAATCACAGTGTCAATTAAGGGCGCTCGCTAACATCATGGTGCCGCCACGTAAACATTCGACATTAACAATAAAGACCAATTGCGGATTATAGAAATGTTAGATAAGAGTGACAGCTACCCTGTCATTGCTCGGAAGTTTGGTATAGGCAGGTCAACTGTAGGCGACATAAAGAAAAACAAAGACAAACTCTTGAAGTTTGTTAGCCTAACAGAACGTGGCCCCGGTGTACGAAAAACACTGAAGAAATCGGAAAATCCTGTTTTAGAAGATGCTTTGTTTACGTGGTTTTTGCAACAAAGGCGATTGCATGTTCCTGTAGGTGGTGATATGATTTGTGAGAAAGCTCGAATTTTTCATCGCCAGATTACAAACTCCAATATCGGAATTAATGCAAGCCGGGGATGGTTAGACAAATTTAAAAAACGCCACGGAATAAGACGCTTAAAAATGGCCGGTGAAAAACTGTCAAATGATGAAGCCGCTATCGGACCATTCCAACTAGAGTTACAGAAAGTTATTAGAGAAAAAAAATTAACAGCGGAACAGGTTTACAATGCTGACGAATCTGGTTTGTACTGGCGATTATTGCCAGATCATACATTAGCCTCTGGCAATGAGCAGTCGGCTTCCGGAAGGAAAATGATGAAGATGAGAGTGACATTCATGCCTTGTGCAAATGCGGCTGGAACTCATAAACTTCAATTGCTTGTTGTCGGAAAATCAAAAAACCCACGGGCATTTAAATCAACACGTCTTCCTGTTTGTTATCGTGCACAAAAAAATGCTTGGGTTACGAAAGACTTGTTTCTTGAGTGGTTTAAAACGGAATTCGTTCCCGCGGTCCGCCGCCACCTTTTGTCTGTTAATTTGCCTCCTCAGGCACATTTTTGCAATGTTCCTGCCACCTAACACCACGGCGTGTATACAACCAATGGATCAGAACGTTATACAAAATGTGAAGTTAAATTACCGCAAATCACTTTTGATTAACTGTCTTGCATTATGTTCTGAAAACCTCATGGACTCATTAAAATCGATAACTTTAAAGGACACATTTTTTCTTTTGGCTAATTGCTGGGCCAATGTTAAGACATCACTAATTAACAAATCATGGAAGAATTTGCACCCTGAATTTCTCACTGATAATGACGAACCAGAAGATGATGTTCCCAGTTTAGCCCAGCTTTTTAACAGGTTGAGGGGACCCAATGATCCTCAAATAAGTGAGGCAGAAGCTCAAGAATGGGCTGCTGGTGGTGCCGAAAGCGAGTTACAAAGATATGAAGTGTTAACTGATGAGGAGATTGTGCGAGCGGCTATGTGTGAGGACGGTGAGCAAGATGAGGACAATAGCGTTGAAATTCTAAAAATCACAAAAGTTGGTAATTCAGAGGCAGTAGGAGCTTTAAACACTGCTTTAAAATGGGCTGAAGATAACGAATTTGATAGCCACGAAGTTATGTTTCTCCGTCGACATAGAGACCGGGCTTTCGAAATGAAGTGCGAACATAATAAACAGAAGAGTATTACAGACTTTTTCAAGAAGAATTAACTAATGTTTTATTTTAACTTACTGATTTCCTTACATACATAGTTGTAATTTTGAACATGTACATTTTGTCTTTATGCTATACATAATTTAAAAATTCATTAAAGAAACTAAGGTTAAACATGTGTTTTATTAACATTTAATGTGGCATACTATAATCCGGACGCCTCGATAATCCGGAAAGGGTCTTGTTTTTGCCTCTCCGGATTACCAAGGCCCTACTGTACTATAATGTATGAAAAAGTTTATATTGAATGCACTCCAAATCCTTTATAATTTGTGAGTAATCTAAATAATTCTTTTAGAGATCTCAGCACTGAGAATCTTCAATATCTGACATCGCAACAGGCTTTGGCAGATGTGGCAAATTTCATTGATTCTATGAACTCCAACTATAGTTTACAAAGTAGTGTCAAGTGGATTGTCTTTGGGGGATCTTATTCTGGTTCTCTGGCTGCTTGGGCACGTCAAAAGTATCCACATCTAATCCATGGCGCTGTATCCTCAAGTGCTCCACTTTTGGCTCAAGTCGATTTTATGGGTAAATATTCATTATAGGTATACTGTTTTCAAGAAAATCCCAGTAAATATTGATGACTTTTAATAACAAAAAAGAATTGTTAAATTTTCAAATTAAAACATTTTAAAATGCCAAAAGTTATTAAATAAAGATTTTATGCAGTTTCTTAGGCATTCAGTAACTCTTTCAAACAAGTTTGAAATGTAAATATTTACTGTATCCTGAGGTATGCCATCCAAAGCACGCAATTTGAACTGCTTAAACTGTGAAAAAAGCTTTTATCAGTTCTCACAGAATTTAAAAAATGCGACTACACCTTCAAATGAAACTGAAGTGACAAAATAAAACTTATTTTAAATGTAATAAACATTATGGTATTAAATTTTACCTTAGTTTATAGTGTTTTGATTTGTTTGAGTTTTCCAAATTTTTTTCCTATTGAGGTGACATAAACTTAAACATAAGACCTCAAATGGTATGGAAATTTTTGATACTTGCGGTAAATGTTTTTTTCGGTCATTTGTTTCCAGTATTTTGATTTTTTGAAGGTTTCCCCATGCAATTTGTGTACTTCTTCAGAATCAAAACTGTCCCTTTAGTACTTATTAGGGTTCCGTATATACAATATACGGATACCCTTATAATATCACTCCGGATTTCTGCCTCTGTCACATCACAGCAATTTTCTCCTAAACTACTGGACAGAAGAGGTTGAAATTTGGTATCAATGTATAGTTTGGTGACCCGAGTAGGAGTACATATCGTAAAAGAAAAAAAATTGATTTCAGGGGTACTTCTGAGGGAAAAACTAAAAAAATCGACCGTTCCCCCCCTGATCTCTGAAACTACTAAGCCTAAAATTTTGAAAAAAATAGGGAATATAGAACGTTGCCTGAATTTTACAGGAAAAATAAGGAGAAACCATTAATATTAATTTTGGGGGGCAAATTATAGAATTAAATAAAAATTTAAAAATACACATCATGTAATATATCAAATGAAAGGTCTCATTCTGAGGAACACAAATATATTTTTTCATATTTAAAAAAAATATATTTAAAAAGATATTAACGAAAATATACCAAAATTTACCCATTCCCCCCCCCTCTTATTTCCGAAACTATAAAACGTAAAGTTTTGAAAAAAATTAGAAGTATAGGTTCTGACCTGAAGTTTACTGGAAAAATAAGTAGAAACCTCTACTTTTAATTTTGGGGGGCAAATTACAGAATTAAATGGAAAATATAAAATTAAAATTGTTTCTAACCCATCATGTTACATATCAAATGAAAGGGCTCATTACGACGAAAACAAAAATATTTTTTTCATATTTTTAAAATAAATTAATTAAAAGATATTAACAAAAATATTTAAAAAAATTAAAAGATATAAGGGTAAATATAAGAAAATGCCCTCATTCCGTACTTGTCTGAAACTGGAATATTAGAATCTTGAAGGTGGTACGGAACCCTAAGTATGCGAGTCCAACTCGCACTTGACCAAATTATATTATTGTTCTTACATATAGTAATAGCACAACCCGCCACTTTGAATGTAATACAAATATATTTTTTTAATTAATCTAAGAGACAAACTTTTGTTCTCACCTATGCTCTAAAGAAACTAATCCTACCCAAGATATCTTTAAGAGGACAACGAAATTTATATCATATTAAAACTTACAAAAAAAATAATTGTAAATAACTGCACTGCAAGTAAAATGATAATGCTGTCAAGTAGGTTATACCAAATAATGATTCGTCATAATTCAATACATTTATTTGTGGTGCTTGATGTTATACTTTACAAAGTAGCCTCTGCTATTCCAGGTTATTTTTTCATAATCACCCAAGTTTCATCACCATCCGTTCACCCTGTTGAAACCGAGACGCGTTAACTAATATACCTATATACAACTGAAATCGTCAAATGACGTTTTAAAAGAAATCATGTCATCTGTATTTTATTCCTCTTTTTTTTTTATTTCAGAATACTTCAAAGTAGTAGCCGACGACCTGCGAACAATTAGCGACGAATGTGTCCTGGCTGTCAAACAGGGCACCGCTCAAGTCGACGTGCTCTTACGTCACATGATCGGCCAAAGAAATCTAAACCAATTGTTCAAACTGTGCGATCCAGTTGAAGAGCATATCAACAACACTCTTGACGTGTCGAACTTGTTCGCCAGTTTGGCGGACAATTTCGCCGGCGTGGCGCAGTACAACAAGGATCACCGAGTAGGAAAACACCAGAGCAATATTACGTTAGACGATCTTTGTTCGATCATGACGAATCAATCATTGGGACCTCAAGTCGATCGATTGGCTACTGTCAACGATTTGATCCTCCGCATAACGAATCAGACTTGTTTGGATTACGTGTACGATGATATGATTACCGAACTGAGAAATGTCAGTTGGGACAGCGAGCAAGCTGACGGAGGTAAGTTTGTTCACGTGCATGGTGCATAAGGCATAAAACTGCACATATCCCCAATGAATGCTGAATTGTGCTTTCAATGTTCGGGTTTAAAATATTTAGTATACGCGATGGGTGGTAAAAAACGCCGCTACAAAAGAAAATTCTCCAATACAGGAATTGCGGAATTAGAAATAAGATCATAAGCACTGAAGGCAATTCAAACAAGTGAAAACTAACAGAATTTTTTCTATGTGGAAATCCACACTTCTACTAGTGGGGGTGCTCCATTTGGGGAAGGCAGTCCTGCCACTAGCGCCGTTTAAAGTATTCCGTGAAATTCTTATGGTGGGTGACTTTTTCTATTTTTTTGAGGCCCTTAAAATTGATTTTTTTATGAAGCATTTTTAATTTAAGAGCATGTACTTTCTGGAGATAGCCTGCAGTGCACAAATTTCGTGGTAAGACTAAGGAGAGAGAGAGCAATAGTGAGGGCAAGAGGCTATTTCACTCGGTTGAGAGCTGCTTCCAATGAAATACGTGCAGCATGTTGTTCATTGGCTGCTTCCACCCACTAAGTGAAATAGCCTCTTACTGTCTCTATTGCCCTCTCTTTCTAGCGTTGCTACGATTTTATGCTTGACAGGCTATATCTAGATGGTAAATGATCTAAGTTTTTAATGTTCACTAATGGAGCCACTTACAATCATGAAGGCATCAATAATACTTATCATTCACATAGTGATCAGAAGAAAACCCACATGTTATTGTGGAGACACATTTTCAAGACCGTTTCTCTGCAAATGTGTGGTTGGTTTGTTTTGATAGATAATCAGTCATCTAGACTTTCTCGAAAATGAGGTTCCAGCATTATTGGAAAAGATGCCTTTAGCTACAAGAGTATGTATGATCTGTCAGCATCATGGGGATCCTGCACATTGTAGTCGTCAGGTAGCACATAACCTAAATATAACATTTCTGGAAGATGGATCGGTAGATATGGCCACCAACGTGACCGGATCTTACCCCTTTGGATTTTTTCCTGAAAGGCAAAGTTTACAAGAGCTGAAGTTGGTGTTAGAATTATTGGAGAATAAACTTCCTTTCCTTTGTTTTCTTTCTTTATGCTTAACAAAAGTTGGATACATATTATATGGAACTTTTTTTTTACACTTCATGGGATAGAAAAGTCAACCGTAAGGGATGGCAATTTGTGAAAATTGTCCAGAATACTAGTTGTCTGTGAGAAAGAACAACCCTCTCACAGGATTAACTGACAGAAAGCAAGTCCAAGGATTTGTCAACTAGTGTTCCTGTATAATATGTATGAATATATAGTGCAACATACTTATTTGTGTGATGTGAGGTTTCCTTCTCAGGTTTTTTCATTTTTTTATAATTTGTGATATATATATTTTTTTGTAATTGACGATATTGTACATTCCACAAGTTGTTATGAAAGCTTTTATATACCTAGAGTAAAAGAGTATTGAAGTATTTTCCCATAGACTAAAATTTCTTCACTGCTGCTAAATTTTTCATTAAGTGTTGAAATATTACTATGTGTACTATATTTACAGTTATTTAGGTGAAGTGCTTCATCAGTTCCAATTGCTTCTTAGTTCCATCACATAGAACTGGGTTGTATTGTTGTATTAATAATGTAAGACTTTTAAATTGACAAAATATATCTCTTTTTTAAACATAAAGCAGTGAAGGATATTAATTAATTAGGCATATTGTGATTTGTAGGGAGACAATGGACATACCAAACTTGCACAGAATTCGGATTTTTCCAATCTTCCAGCTACATACCGAAAATATTCAGCGACAAGTTTCCAGTAGAGTTTTTCATTCAACAATGCAGGGACATTTTCGATACCAAATATAACTCCTCATTTTTAGATGATGCTATTGCTAGAACCAACGTCATTTACGGAGCGTTAGACATCGATGTTACCAATGTCGTATTCGTGCAAGGTTCTGTTGATCCATGGCATATTTTAGGTCTCACAACCACTAAGGACAACGGAGCACCGGTCGTTTTTATCAAAGGTAACATTATAATGCTTTATGTTTTATTCAGTTTTGTTACCAATATGTTTTTGTTCAGGGACTGCTCATTGTGCCAATGTATATCCAAAAGCTGATGACGATTTGCCACAACTTAAAGCTGCTAGAGTTCAAATTGCTGATCACATCGGGACTTGGCTGGATCTTTAAGGCTAGTTGAATTATAGAGATTTTAAGCTCAAAAACAATGTTATGACAAATATGTGATAGTTAAGACATTTTTGATTTATAGCCTACCAAATAGAAATATATATATATATTTTTCGCCATTTTGTTTTCTTTTAATTGGCCTCGATTTTTTCCCTTTATTGCAAACTCTGGCATTCCACAGGGTCCTTTGTTATATACAAATTATGTTGCTGAAGAACAAAAACTTACTGAAATATTATCTTTGCTGATGATGTTCGGGTTGTTAAGCTATGGGTAGCGCTACCAGGTGGATTCTGGGTGAACCCAAAGTATGCAGAACATTGACTACATAAAACTTGGGCGCGAGCGGTGAGATTAAAACGTAAATGAAAATTACCTTTTAATAACAATTCCTGGGCTGGTGTTATACAAGTTACATTTTTTAGGAATGATAAATTAAGTATTGAAATAACGACCTGTACATTTCTTAAGTAAAAGATGATTTCCAATGTATTTTCAATTTATTTCATACCTGGTTTAGAACGGAGACATTGGTTTTGTTTTAATACTGTCGCCTTCACCAAAGGTTTACTATGCAAGGAAGTCGGTTAAAAAGTTTTTGCCGATTTTCTAAAAAACGGGATAAGCTGTGTTTGAAAAAAAATATGGGACCATTTCGGGATCCCCGTAACAAAATCTAGTTTAAACGATCCAAATTCCTTCAAAAAAGGAGGAAGGTGTCGTTTTGACTAACATGCGGCTGCCCACTATAATATATTTGGATTGATATGGTACAATAGCAACTTTGCAAGTATGATTTTGAAATACAAAAGTATAGAACCAATTCAATCCAGAATAGGAGGAAATGATTACCTTTTGGCTATATGTCTGGTAAATGTGTGCCTTGTTTATCAGCTTGGTGGCAAATTGTCAATTACAAAAGACTTGTGGTGTTTAGAAAAAAGGTTGTTAGACTGCAAAACTTCTAGATTTGTCTGTTGTCAAGAGATAGACAAATATATAAAGAAATGCTCTGTGGTGCCAGAACCAACTGAGGATGTAAGGCATCGCGGTTTTGAAAATAATGTGCCGCCGGTGTAAAACTTGTACCAGAATGCCATGTGACAAGTGCAAAATGTCCTTATCTTTAAGACGTTGATGCTATACAATGTTCCATGAGAATTAAGTGGTTAATTTTGAGAAAAATTATCTTTGATTCTTCCTAATCCCTATTGTAAAATTATTTTTTTAATTTGAAAATTTAACTTGGGAGTTAAGTACTAAATATTCATTTAGTTTTAAAAGAAAGTTGGGAATCAAATGATACCCAGATATCTAACCTAATTATCCACATCACTGCACCATCACTCTGAAAAAGAAAGAAGATGTACCAGATTCAATGTACCAAACTTACTGGAAAATCAAATCAAGAATAACCAATTTCAAGCTTTGTTTATATTAACTCATACAATTTGGTATAAACATCAAAATTTAATACAAAAGAATGATTAATGAAAATTAAGTGATTCTATTCTATATGACTACCTTGGAAACACCTTATATAAAGATCATTTCTTGCATATTCAGAAAGTTTCCTCTAAATAGGTCAATATTGATCACATCACCAGCTATGTAAAGATCAGAGTAAATACAATCAACAATTCCCTTAATAAGATGACTAATACTATATTAAATGTAACCAATTAATTAAGTAATGAGCAATCTGTAGCAAAAATTCATGCTGTTGATGTATGAATATTTCTTAAAAGTAACTACCTTCTAATAACATTTTACAAATAAATAATTCTATATTATCATCTCATGAATGAAAGACCTCTTGTGACTTCATAAACACATATACCATCATTGAACCTTAAACATTGGTAGAAAGAATAAAACAAATTGTACTTAAGACATTAGCGGAAATTTGCTCTTAGACATCAAAATAACACCACATATAGAATTTACAAGGCAGTAGGATAGGTAAAATTATTAAATTGAAACTAAAAGAAGCATTTCCAAAATCAAAACCCAGGAGTAAATATTTGGACAGGGTAAGTTAGAATTAGAAATATTAGTGTCAAGTAGTAAAGACCTAAATGTGTTTTTTATGTAGTTAGTAACTTCCTGTATGATATTTGTAATACTTTTTTCCTAATAAAACAATAAACATGTTTTAGGGTTTTAATTGATAAACTTAGTTGTGAAAAAATAGTGGAATAACATTTTTATGATGGTAAGTCTATTTTAAAATGTTTAAATTATATACAATTCATGAATGTTCCACATATTACCATTATTTTCAGTAAATTCACACTAAATAGGGAATATCATCCTCCATGAAGTGTTGATATAAAAGTGATTCTATCATTTGATTGTAGAGCATAATTTGCACAATCCTAAAAAAGTAAAAATTGTTATTAAAAAATTAAAAAGTAATTAAAATTTACCATTAATTCCCAGTCAGTGTCATTAACTAAAACCAAAATTCCTGGCCTCCTAAAACATAGATTTATCAAATTATCTCTATTTTATAAACAAAACATCAACTTACACAGATTGTTCTTGAAGGAATAATTCTGGTCTTTCCTTTAACAAATTTTCTTTAAGCCATTGCAACAAAGTTCCAATTGTCCCTAAAAATGTGAGGCTCAGTAACTAAATCTCAAACTTAATAAACAATAAAGAGATTATACATTAGATTAATACACAGAAAATTTGTAAAATATTTTTAAATCTTACAATAGCAATTCTCTTTTGCTGGCAAATCAATTTCTTGTTTTTTAACACCTCCAAAAAGAAGTTCTGCTCCACCTCTAAAATATGTTTATACTTATAAACAATATAATTATTAATACAAACAGTATTTACCCAAATTCCACGAATATTCTCATAATGAAACAAATTTAAATAACGGATTAAATAAATATTTTATATTCAAAATCAACAAATTTATGACCTAACCTTGTATTTCATAGACAAAGTTAGAAAATCTTCTTCTTCCACAGTGCATCTTTGAGATTTATATATTTGCACAAAACACTAATCACTTTCTAATATCCATGATATTTTTTTAATTTTCCAAATATTCAAGATATTTATGTGCTTTAACCGTTTTTTTTTTCACTAATTTCAGTTTGACAATTCTTACATACACTTTAAACTATACTTGCGATTTTTATTTCAAAAATTTTGCTATATCAATTCCCAATAACCCTCTATTTCCATTTTACTTATCAGCTAAAAAAATCTAGTCGCTGTCCCGTTTTTTAAGCTTATTGACACATTGACGTTTCTCTAGACTATATACTTCATTTTTGAAATATGTAAATTGTAAATGTGTGTTTCTCATAATTAACAACTCATTGATTGCGTCGCATTAATGAAAAAATTAATTTTTCCGCCAAATTTTAAGTTCACACTTGCGCTGTAAAGTAGAATTTGAACTACTACGAATTCTACGAGCTACGAGCAATAGTACGCCATTTTTGACCCTCGTGTGGTGAAAGTTGTCAGAAAATGAGTATTCTTCGTAATATTTTTAGATAATATCAACTATATTTTTGTTTACACAGTGCAGTCATGGAAGAGCAATATAACGATTCAAGTGTTGACGAACCTTCATATTTGAAAGAAACTGAATCGGAACAGGTATTGTATTATATGTTCATTAACAAATTCGCGCGTTATCATTTCTAAATTTAGGGGAACCAATAAACCTGGGAAATTTGCATCTTTACGAAGTCTAGTATATTTATCTTATTTGCAAGCTTGATGTGTTGAAACAATTATATTTACAAGAATCATGCTAGTTGATTAATTCATATATTTTTGTTTCAGTCATTTGTTGGCAAAGTCAAATCTATCATAACCAATACTCCACTATCCAAATGGTTCAGAAAGGAATCCAACCGGCCGTCGGTAAGAAGGCGGAATGAAGATTCTGAGGATGAAATTCAAGAAATGCAGCCTCCATCTAAGAAAGTGAAACTTCCAGCAAATGCTGAAAAGAACAGTTTTTCTAGTGTTTATAGTGAGACAGTTGTCCATAATGAAGTTAAAAAACATTCAAAAGTATGTGACTATTTCCCAGAGCCAGTGGCTGGGCCATCTGGTATGCAGACAAATACTTTGACAAATGGTATTTCAGTCAATAGTGTACATAACAGACTTACAAGTAGTGAAATTTTAAATGTACGTAAAGACTCAGATAGTGAGGAATCTACAAGTGGTTATTCTTCTGTAGCTAAAATTGGCAGCAAAGAACAAGTGTATCAAAGTCCAACAAGTTCAAAGCAGACATCTCCCAGTCAAAAAGTGTCAAATAATGCAAGGTCTCTGTTCCAAACAACACCAAGTGAGTTATGTTTTATGTGTGCTTGTTAGTCATGCTTATTATTTGCTTAAGCAATTCTCAAAATAATGAATTACCATTTGTAAGAAATTGAATTATTTAGGTATCACAAAATTGATAAATGCTAATATCCTTGATCAGGAAATATTTGTGGGACTATTTATATTTATCAAATCAGTAACCCATTGTACAATATTGTGTTTGGTCAGCTGATATATATTTCTTTATTTATTAGATGGGAGACCTTCATTTATAGAAAGAAATTCGCAAAATAATATATGCATGTTTACACTAATTAGTACAATATATAACCATGGATTTTTTTGCAATGCTGTGAAATCAGTTTAAAATTGTGGTGAATGTTGCACTATACACACAACTGTGTGATAGTTGCCCAGCAGAGTAATGGCAGTGCCTGTAAGACATCTGAGGGAAAGTAAGGGACACCCTTTTAATGTATTCATGAGCATTGTTGACAAATTTTATGCCATTACAAAGAAAAAAATAAAAAAATATAAATTATTACAATTCTTCCAAAACTACTTATCCAAGTAAATAATCCAGATGTTGCAGATTTTTATTTATTTATTTTTTTATTTATTAACCAGATTACATTTTATAATTATTTAGATTATTTACTATTATTTAAGGGATGCCATGAACACCTTAAAATAAATAAGCAGTCTCAGATTTGTTAAATACTGGTAGTTAGCAGTGGCATAGATAGTTTTATCATGAGGGCCCATATGGGCCTGGAGTAAAAAGAACATGTATCTTAAAAATAAAGCACTGCTAGTTGCTTTTGATGTTATGTGCAGTTTTAACTTTTTTTTTGAGATCAGGGGATATATCCCCCTCAACCTCCTGTATCTACACCACTGGTAGTTAGATAATCACATAAAACATATTTTAATTCAATCTGTACTCAATTTAATAAGTGACTAGTGATCAAAACTATTGCATTTTATACCACAGTTCTGCAGTTAAGGAATTAATGTGACTCAAATCCTGTATTACAAAGATAATTGTCAATGAGCTTTTATTTATATATGTATTAAAAATACAAGATAAAATTAAAAATTTAAATAACCCTGACACTAATACTCATATCCCAGACTTATTACATTTGGAATTCCATCTGAGGCTAGTACTCATATTTCCATAACTGCTCCACTTGAGCAGGTCTCACATTTAGGTGCCACATCTACCCCCATGTGCCCACTCAAACACACACACACACACACACAATGTGATAGTAGCACCATCTACCAGACCCCCGGGGTGGTTGTTGGTCCACTACCGGGCGCCTCCCCAGGTGGCAGATAGGGGAACGCTCTCCAGCAATGGGGAGTACTGAGGATTTTCTCAGGGCGGACCAAAATCAGATAGGGGAAGGGACCCCGAAAATAAACCATTTATGGATATGGGTGATAAGGTGAACTTAATACCCCAGGTGGGTACCTCTGCAGAGGATAATCCCGCCACTGGTTCCGATCGAGTGAAAGCCTCGGTAGCCGGTGCACGCTCCACGGATTCTGGGGGGAGCGAATTATCACTGGTTCCGTCACATAGTGACAAGAAGAAGAACACTAGTAATGGTACAACATCGACCATTACAACTAGAGCTGGCAGCAAGATACTATCCAGCCAAGTCCTCCAAAAGGCGAATAGTGGAGTTGACGTCCAACAAAGGGCAACAAATGAGACTGGCGCTCCAAACAAATTAGGAGCAAAGATCGATGAGCTCTTGAAGTTCATTGGGCGTAGGCACAATGTACATCATGAGATCAAGAAACTGGCACACGCCATTAAGTCAGAATATGACAAATATCAGACGTCAACGACGCGGCCACCTCCTGTAGCGAAACCTGCTACAACACAGACATCGCCAGTAAAGGTGTCAAACACTCAGACACAAGGTGGACAGCAAAAGGAGGTCCCAAAAGCGGCTGCCTCAAAAGCAGCTAACTCAAAACCGGCTGCATCAACACCGGCGGCCCCAAAGCAGGCGGCTTCAATAAAAGTAGCCTCTGTAACAAGGACCTCGCCACCGAAGGTCTCGCCTTCAGTAGCCTCATCAAGTAAGGCACCACCACTTAAAACTCTTAAACCGGTGCTAGCTAGCAAGCTAAAGCCCGGTAAGGAAGGTCGCCAGAACATTGGGCAAACCACCCAGGGAACAACAAGTAGGGTGGTCAATTCAGAAGCGTAGAGAAACAATGGATTAAAATCCAAGTTTAAACCGCAGACCAAAAACCAACCTGCAAACCAGTCGACTGACTGGCAAGTGGTAAAGAGGAAAAAGGCCCCGAGGACCAATAAGCAAAAACCAGCGCCACATTGTACACTGCTTATAAAGAAAGGCGAGAAGAGCTCCCATGCAGATATCTTGCGAGGTATCAAGAATGATCCCACCTTGCAGGATATAGGCAAAAAAGTCAATAAGATCCGACGAACAGCTAAGGGAGATCTACTTTTGTTATTCGCCAAGGCAGACGCTCAGGAGATGGAGCGCTATTGTAACGCCATCAAGAATAAGCTCACAAGCGGGGCCCTGTACAATCTCGAATACCACAAATCGAGATTGAAATTAAAGACTTGGACGAGATCAGTACCAAGGAAGACGTAGTAAACCTGCTCAAAGATAATATCGACGGCCTGGCAGAGATCACTGAGGAGGCAGTGAAATCACTTCGACGGGCATATAGATCAACACAAACGGCAGTTGTTTGTCTCCCAGAGGTCCAGGCCAAGAAAGCCATCGCACTTGGAAAGCTGAAACTTGCGTGGGGCACAGTACGTGTTCGCGAGAGGATCAGCCTTCGACGGTGCTTCAAATGCTGGCACTTTGGGCACAACGCCCAGGCGTGCAGAGGCAAGACTGATCGAAGCAGTTGTTGTCACAGATGCGGAGGCGCTGGTCACAATGCCTCGGCTTGTCAACAACCTGCCAAGTGCTTACTCTGCAAAGAGAAAGATAGTAGGTCAGACTGCCGGAACGTTGAGGGTAGTTGGAAATGTCCGTTCTACCAACAGGCGATGAGAGCAGCACAAGCCCGTAAATGAAAGTACTGCAACTCAACCTCAACCATTGCGAAGCAGCCCAAGACCTACTGGTACAGCGGGTGCGGGAATTGGATTGCGACGTAGCCATAATCTGCGAGCAGTACAAAAACTTCGACACCCTGTCCTGGGTAAATGACACAACGGACAGAGCAGCGATATGAGCTTGCGGTAAACTTCCGTTCCAACAACTCCCAAATACCCCCGAACCATGGCTTGTGAGAGCCAAAGTGGGAGGGGTTCACTTCTATAGCTGCTATGCACCTCCTAGTGCACAGCTCGAGGAGTTCGAGTTATTCTTGGACACCTTGGCGGAGGATGTACGGAAGCGTGAATCGGTCGCCATCGCAGGTGATTTCAACGCCTGGGCAATGGACTGGGGATGCCGGGAAACGAGCGCGAGAGGAAGAGCTCTCCTTGAGACCATGTCTTCGCTCAACCTGGTACTCCTCAACACAGGAGACGTAAGCACATATCGCAAAGGCACAGCCAGCTCCATTATCGATGTGAGATTCGTTAGCAGCAACCTAATTAAAGGGGGCTGCGAGTGGCGGGTCGATGAGGAATTTACTAATAGCGACCACCAAGCTATTATATGGGAAATCAACACCACTCCCAAACGAAGATTGTGTGTCAGTCGTGCGAGGTCACAGCCAGTCGGTTGGAACAAAAATGCTTTCGATGCTGATTCATTCGCCTTGGTTATGGAGCAGGAACCATTGTCAATAGCAACAAGCGCAGAAGCCACTGCCAAAGAGGTAATGACAAGCGTTGTCAAGTCCTGCGATGCATCCATGCCAAGGAGACGGCAGAACAACAGCCGCCCACCAGTTTACTGGTGGAATGACACGATCTCACAACACCGACGAGAGTGTCTCAAAGCACGAAGGCTGCATCAACGAGCACGGAGACGCGACAGGGTCACAACAGAAGAACTAAGGCTCGACTATGAGATCAAAAGACAACAACTACGAAGAGCCATTCTCTCAAGCAAGAGATACTACTGGAAGGAGTTGTGTGACGAAGTTGACCAAGATCCATGGGGAAAACCGTATAAAATCGTGATGCATAAAATCAAGGCCCCCCCCATGACATCAACGAACTGCCCCGAATCATTGCACCGCATTGTCACTCACTTGTTTCCTGCGAAGCCTGAGCTACCCGCTTATCCTTCGTGGCAGGTGAGGGACGAAGATATACCATCAGTGACTATGAATGAGCTGATGGGCGCGTGCAACCGGCTCCAAAACGGTAAGGCTCCCGGTCCAGATGGCATACCTAACATCGCGCTAAAATGCGCCATAGCCAATAGGCCTGACACGTTTCTACACATGTATGAGACCTGCCTAAAGCAGGGGGTTTTCCCGACTAAGTGGAAAAAGCAAAGGCTTGTGCTCCTACCTAAAGGGGGAAAGAAACCGCCAGACGAACCGTCATCATATCGTCCCCTCTGTATGTTGGACTCTGCGGGAAAACTCCTTGAAAGAATAATAGCAGATAGGCTGGAGCCCTACGTTGAGCCAAAACTTTCCACCAACCAATTCGGGTTCAGAAAGGGGAGATCAACCATCGATGCCGTGACACTCGTTACCAACATCGCCAGAGAGGCTATCTCGGGAAAGAGATGGAGAAGAGGTGGAAAAAAGTACTGTCTAATAGCCACCCTGGATATCAAGAACGCCTTTAACTTGGCCCGCTGGGACAGCATTTTGGAGGCTCTTGCCAGGATGGAAGTTCCGCAGTACTTGCGCAGAATGGTTTCAGCGTATTTCAAGGACCGCATCTTGTTGTACCAAACTGAAAATGGGCAAGTAGACTATAAGATCACAGGAGGTGTACCTCAGGGCTCTGTTCTTGGCCCCCTCTTATGGAACGTAATGTACAACGACCTGCTCCTGCTCGATCTGCCTGAGGGCGTCAGGCTAGTGGCATTCGCCGATGATGTGGCATTGATCATAGTGCGCAAGCACATAGAGGAGATACAAACAACCTTCTCATTCGCCATAGCCACAATTCAGCATTGGATGCTCGCAGCGGACTTGAGTTTAGCAGAACAAAAGACCGAAACACTTCTTGTTAGCAGTCGAAAGGCAAGAGAAACCATCATCCTCAAAATAGGCGACACCTACATACAGTCGCAGCCCTTCATCAGCTATTTGGGGGTGCTCCTGGACACACGGCTCAACTTCAAAGAGCACATAATCGCGGCCAGCAAGAAAGCAGCTGGGGTACAGGGGGCATTATCTAGAATAATGCCGAATGTCGGAGGCCCTAGACAGATAAGAAGACAGCTACTGGCAACAGTAACTACTTCTGTTTTGTTGTACGGGGCACCGGTATGGGAGAAATCGCTCGAGCTACCATCGTACCGCCGGAAAATGAAATCAGTCCAGCGGCTCTCAGCGATTCGAGTGGCATCATCCTACCGCACTGTGTCTTACGAGGCGGTGAGTGTGATTGCCTCTACCCTGCCAATCGATATCCTGGCTGCAGAAAGGGGACGGCTTTATCGCAGAAAGTTAGAAAAAGACCAGCCGACAGGAAACAGCGATGAAAGAGCCATGAGTCTAGGGCAATGGCAGGAGAGGTGGGATAGCTTTACTAAAGGCCGGTGGACATATCGATTGATACCTAACATCAGTCGTTGGGTCAACCGCCAGCATGGGGAGGTTGGGTTTTACATCACTCAACTACTGACTGGACATGGATGCTTTCGAGCATACTTGCACAGGTTCAGGAGGGCAAACTCCCCAAACTGCCCACACTGTACGGACGTGGTAGAGGACGCGGAACACGTGTTCTTCTCCTGCCCCCGGTTTCAGGATCAACGTGCTGAAGTGCAGAGGATTCTGGAGACTAATATCGTTCCAGAACAAATAGTAGAAGCCATGCTGATGGGCCCCCAAGCCTGGAACTTGGTATCAGATTACGCGGAGACTATCCTCAAAGAACTCCGCAATACGTTCGAGGAGTAGGCTTTAGAGGCTTCCAATGTAAGAGCAGTAAACATCTGCAAGGAACCACCCTTGCGAAGTAGTATTGAGTAAGAGTGACGCAAGGGACCATGGTTGTAGGAGAAAGAGGTTAGGGTTTTAGCGGGTATACGGTATACTGGTTTCAAGGCAACGATTTACTCTTGCTTTGAAGTCATTGCATCGGGAGTCCCGCACGACGGCTAGCACGTGCTAGCTAAGTACGCAATGTATTTCCCCCCTCTTCGGATAAAAAAAAAACCATCTACCAGACCCAACTGTCAGTAAACCATCCAACCAACTCAAACACATCAAAAAATTTCATTAAAATTGATCCAGCCATTTGAAAGTTCTATAAAGAAAGAAGAAGAATAAAGAACATGATTGTACCACCTACCTGGTTGAATTGTAAATCTAACCCATTCAGGGACCCACTAATACACACAAAAAATTTCATCAAAATCAGTCCTTTTGTTTAGGAACAGTTAAAAACAAATCTTAGTAAGGGCCTTTTGTCAAGTCGAAAATGAGCTGATGATCTTCAAAAGTCTGAATAAATCTTCTTAAATTATAGCTATGAATCATCTCGATCACGTGAGCTTTCAAACACAAAAACCACATCAAAATTGGTCCTTTCATTTAGGCACTACAGTGCCACAGACAGATCCATTGATACACAAATACACACCTTTAACTTATAACACCCTTCTTTTTACATCCCTGGTTAAAAATTAAAGGAATTGTTTCTGGTGGTATTTTTATCAAGTTTTTTATTAATAATATTCCATGCTTTTTGGTATTCTTAGAATTTTTACCTATTTCTTCTCTATTAAGTATTTTTACTGCTTTTGTAGCTTTGTCCAATATCCTAGTATATTCCTTGAAGATCTTTTTGTCTTGAATGCTTAGTTTATTTCTTTCTATAAATAGTCTTTATGGTTATAACAGGTTATTATGCCACTTCATCCATTTTTTTAATTAAGTATGTCCAAATCTTTTCTGCCCACCTGACCTGACATTTGCATTGACTTGTTAGATTCATATGTGAGTCCGATGCCATAATTGGATCATTTATTGTAATACAGAATTCCAGACAGTTTTAGAGGTAATTGTGATGAGTTTTCCTAAAATTAATAAACCATTTATGTTTGGAATCAGTCTTAGTTCTATTTGTATTTACCAGAATTTACATTCTCATTCTTGTTAACTTTACCTACTTCTCTGAATTTTAATTAAATGTTTCTCTTCATTGTTCAAATGATCCCTTTTACTGCATTAGCATAAGTAATTACTAACACTTATTGGTTCTATAAAGTTTTTACTCATCTTTTGCCACTTATAGTATTACAAAACTAATGTGAACACACATTAGTTCTTTAATACTATAGCCTCTATAGATGTGTGCCAACTTGTTACAGTGAACCAGTATTGGTATTATCTGCTGTACAGTACATGAACTAGTCTATGCATAAGTATGAGTTTGGTAGTGCTCTATTTTGAGAGTTAACCTGGTACATTTTCGAAACAAATGAATCCCCTGTCTTTAACTGTTAGACTTCATATGTGTAATTAATTTGTTCACAATAGTAGTGATTGTAGCAGAGAAAATTCAAATATAGTTACAAGACTGCTGTTATAGACATACATACATAAATCATTTTTATTTAATTTTTCAGTCATATTTAATTTAGTCTAACGATTTTCTAATTATAAATAATCTTATGTCTATTACTTAACCACTGATTGGCTCAGAATTTCATGGATAAGATCTAATTGTAGAGTGATACTACACATGTCAAATAAACAAATGGTTCTTGCAAATCCTACTCATGGCCTAGGGGTGGTCTTGAAAGTTGGTGGTTCTTACTGACTCTTTTTAAATTATGCATATAATCCAAGCTATCTTATACAAATTAACACTTAATTCTAAGAACACTTAACCAATTTTTAAACTCTCCCCCACCTTAACCAGAAGTTGACAAATCTATTCCTTAAATATGTCAGAACTGAGAAAACCTTTCAGAAAATGTTCACAAACAGTAAACATTTTGGGTGGATCAAAGACTTGAATTATCCTAAGCCCCATGTTTATGAGATAATTGGCATGGGCTAAATCATTAATGTACTCCTATCAAGGGTGTACCTAGCCTTTGGAGGGGCAAATCAGAAAGAAATCGACCTAGAGGGGGGGGGGGCAAATGAGGCCAAAAATTGTCCTAGAAAGATGTGCAAATCAATTTATAGGAAGTATTGTAGGCTCACAGCAGATTTTTCAGGTCCAGGGGGGGACAGCTGCCTCCTTTCTCCCCCCCCTCGGTACGCCCATGTATGAATAAAAGTGTTTCCTAAAAATGAATGAAAGTCAATTGCATACCATCACTTTTACTTTACATTTGTAATAAATTGAATGGCAAAGTTAAAGTACATTATTAATTGTTCCACAGTTGATAATTTCTTGTAATTCTAATTTCACTTTCAGACAGGAGTACCAATCCCCATCGAAACACATCTTTGAGCTCCAGACGGCCTTCATTCAATGCCTCAACTTTTGGTTCACCAAATTTTGTGGATAGAACACTGTTAACTAAAAAAATTATAAATTCTCCCTTCTACAATGGGCGAACGATATACGGCGGTGCTTCAGCTTATGGTCACAATGTGGGAAGAAGTCATCAAGATTTGAAATCAAATTTGAAAAGTTCCGTGCAGATCAAGCCAGTTAATAAAAATAACGACACTGGAAACGTAGTTTTGGGTAAAACTGCGAGGAGAATATTAGAAACTTTGGAGCAGTACAGTTCACCTGTAAATGATGCTAAAAAAATTCCCACTGTGTCGAAAAAACCTCGCGAAGATGGCTTGCTTAGCAAGTACATCGGTGCAAATCCCTACGTTAAGAGGGGCCCTGTTACAAAGGAACTGAATGTCCCCTCTGTTTCCGAATTGCTAAAAATGAAACAGAAAACTAGGTTACAAGACAGCACAGAAGCCGTAAGGCATATTGCGACAAACTCCAAATCAAATTTGAACACAGAAAGTTACAAATTAGGAGGCGAAAATGAACAAGAAAAACACACTACCAAAATTAAAACTAGAGTAAACACTGTGAGAAAAAAGGTGGTCATTGAAGATACTGTTCCCGAAGTTAATTTGAACCCCGTTTCTCTCCCAATTACGAATTTACCAAAGTTTGATTTTATTATACCTCCTCCAGCTGCTTCGGAAACTGCAAAAGTACCTTCACCGAAGATGAAAGTAACTCCAAGCAAAGTTGTTTTATCTTCTCCAAGTGCAAAGGCACAAATTCCTCAAAAAAGTGACAACCTAATTGCAGAAAGACGTACAGCATCCTCTAAAACTGTTTCAAACATAGATGAGTTCAGATTTTCAAATCCTTTAGTGATAGCTGAGAATTTAAAGTCTATAGTTGCTATAAACAATTTTAAGTTTAGTGAACCTGTGTGTAAGGGCAGGAAGTCTGAATCGTCAAAAGTTTCTGTTAATTTTAAAATGCCCGAAAATAAAATGCCTGTTTTAAAACCTAAAAACAACAATCAGGCAAAGTCTGAGCCAATATTGAAAACTGGTAGTGTAATGGATGTACTGGGAAAGAAAGATTCATCACCATCTTTAGCAGACAAATTTAAACCACCAGCCAATTCATGGGAATGTAGCACATGCTTGGTTCAAAACCCATCAGATAAATCTAAATGTATTGCATGTGAGACACCAAAATCAAAGACAACTTCTAAAGAAACTACCAAAGGATTTGGAACTAAATTCAGTAAACCCTCTGACAAGTGGGAATGTCCAGTTTGCATGATACAAAACGCCAATACCGACCTAAAATGTGTGGCGTGTACTGCAGCAAAACCAACCTCAAAATCATCCAGCGAACCTGTCAAGAGTCAATCTGATTTCGGGAATAAATTCAAACTTCCGAATGATATGTGGGAATGTTCAACATGCATGGTGAGGAACAAAAATGAATTAACAAAATGCGTTGCATGTGAAACACCCGCCCCAAAATCAAACGTTCTAAATGTGGACGGTTTCAGCAACAAATTCAAACCACCTGCTAGCATGTGGGAGTGCTCCACCTGCTTGGTGAGAAATAAAGACGAAGCTACCAAATGCATCGCCTGTGAAACACCGCGATCCAGTTTAAAACCCGCTACAACTGATAATTTTGGTGGAGCATTTAAGCTGCAATCAAACGAATGGGAATGCGGGGTTTGCATGGCAAGAAATAAATCTGAAAACACCAAATGCGTTTGTTGCGAAGCTACCAAACCTGGTGTTGTTGTAAATACCGCATTTGCAAAAAACACGCCGATTTCCACATTTAATTTCGGCATCGACAAAGCATCTGCGACTTCTTTCAATTTTGGTATTCCACCAGCTGCACAACCTGAAGTTCCAAAACTCGACGTGAAACCAGCTTCGATATTTGGGGAAAATGCGAAAACTACAACTACTCCATCGGGCGGATTTGCGTTTGGAATCGCTCCTCAATCAAAAGAAGAGAAACCTGCTGAAACAAAACCTGCAGTGGCTGAGTCACAGTCAAAGGCAAATCCTTTATTGAAACCAACGGAGAAATTACCCGAACCTGCCAAACCTGCGGCGCCTGGTTTTCAGTTTGGATTAACACCAAATGCTTCTACAACTGTTCCAGCTTCACAACCAAACCAGATTAAGCCAGCAGTTAATTCCGTGGAACCAGAGAAATCAAAATTAACATTAACAAACTCGAATCACAATCAACCGAAAGAAAATTTGTTCTCCAATAAGATAGAAGCACCAAAAACAAATTTATTCAGTTTTGGAGCAAAACCGCCGAACCTGACTTCCAATCTAAATGCGATTCCACAAGACGTCAACAAAAAACTCACTGAAACTAAACAGTCTGTGACGTCAACTTCAATTTTCAATTTTGGAACGCCTAGTAAACCTGCGGCAAACACTTCGGTACCAGTGTTCGGTTCCTCCGTTGTATCCTCCTCGAATAACGAATTTTCATCCACTTTTCCTAAATTGGACGGAGGAAACCCCTTCAAGATTACACCGTCGTCTAACACTACAGAAGTAAAACCGTTCTCGTTTGAAAAATCCGACGAACCACCCAAAAAAGTACCCATGTTTGCATTTCCAGCAAAAAGTTCAACAAGCTCGGCCCAGCCTGTGGCGCAGTCATCGGGATTTGCTTTTACTGTACCCAATAACGCGTCCATGTTCAATTTCTCAAGTGCAAAAGCCGAAACTCCATCGAATATTTTTGGAGGAGCGACTGCGGCTGAGAACAATACGCCCAACGGTACCACGCCAACATTTAACTTCGGATCAATGTCAAATAGTACGCAGAAGGCAGCAGGGTTTTCGTTTGGAGCAAGTTCAGCCCCCTCCACAACACCACAAACCGGATTTAACTTTGGATCTGCGGTAAGTAAAAAATTGTGAGAATAAAATGTGTAGAGCAAGCAAGTAGCTATATTCTCGCTCTCGTCGGTAAAGTGAGGCAGCAAATAGAGACTATACTCTACCTGTAATAAACATATGTTCTGTATGTGCTTCATACTCAATCTGGGTAGCCAGCCATACTTTTGAACTTTCATTGTGTGTAGTAACTTAATATATTTAAAAATCGAATCTGTAAATATCATTGAAAGCACCTGTCATATGCTTCATTATTGTTTCAAAAACTGAAAGGTATATAAACTGTGACTTTATTTTATTCTATGATATTTTATGATACATTCACATGTTGCATGATTATCAATGAATCTGACATTGCTGGATGTTTACATAAATATATATACTCCACATATTTCTTTACATTTTTATCTCCCTGCTACCTATAGTTAGATCATAGTAGCTTGCCTGCTCTATATAATAAAATGTATTTGCATGTTACTATTACAAATTAACCTTCATCGTTAGATAACTTAAATCGGTATTGTGCGGAAGTTTACTAAATGAGATCAACATATCACGAGACTGAGTCATAGTTGGCGTTTTCAAAGATTTCAATCCAAAAAACTTTGCATGAAGAATTGTGTGTCAATTGCTATCAAAAACGTCTAGACTGCTTCAACATAATAAGAAGACGTGTTCAACATCGTCAGAAGTGATAGATTAAAGATTTACTCAGAAAATCAATGCCAATTGTCTGTTTGGGTGTTTCAAGATAAAGAAAAACCGAGATGTCATCATTTCTTGCAGTATGATCACGTCATTTATGTCAAAGGCAGGTCATGTGTCAACAACTCATTTCATCCAATTTACTGTCCCGATCTAAGCCCCAATATATATTTTTTAATTTTCCGAAACTGAAGAACAAAGGTTCCAATCGCCAGAAAAAACAGTCGACACCTTCTTTTAAAATGTTCAAAAGAAACGAGTGTAATAATTACTTACACAGTTGGTTCAGCGGCCTGCAAAATTTTCGAAAACCAATCATCAGTCTTTAATAAAAGCCACCTCTTGTTTTGAATGTGACATTTGACCAAAGGGTATTGGAGGTTCAGGAAAAGTACCTGTCTTTTTAAAATTAAATCTTTTATAAGTAGTTTGTTTAATAATATTTTTTTAGACGGCGCCATCCACCACTGGCGGATTCAATTTTTCCGCTGCAGCGACATCTACAACTTTTGACGCAAATGCCAGGCCGACTTTCAACTTCACTGCTGGATCAACAGTGACTGCCTTTACGTAAGTATATTTTGTTCTAAACTAAACATTTTTTAGATCTGTTAAAAACATTTAAAAAAGTTCTCATTTTCAGTGGATAGAATTAGACCCATGTAGGTACTTACATAATAAATAAACTCCAAAGTTATTGTTTTCAACACAAAAACTGCACCAAACTGCACAGTTACATACTAGCTTCTTGAATGGGTAAACAAAACAAACAATGAAAAAACAACGGATACAGAGGGAAAACAACGTTTAACTTCAAAATACAACACAACGTATAAATTGAAATTACAATGTAATGATTACTGTCCTACTAAAACTGAACAAAAACAATTGGATGCGCTTTTCTACTGAACTAACTCTTCTACCGTCGAATTCTTCTTTATATATGTAGGGGATTTAGTTGACTGTATTTTTCTATTTTTGGAAAAAAATTGCATTTTATAAAATACTCATACCTTACCTATGATGATCAGTAGAAGCTGCAAAAGTCTGTTATGTATTTGTCTGTATCCTGGAGCTGATAGTCGGCCTTAACCCTGGGTTTTTTTGCACGACTAGAGTGTGTGTTATATGCAGACTGCCACGGAGCACTGTAATGTAATAGTTGGGTAATGCACACCCACGAGGGGGTTGCACTAGTGAGAACTACGTGACAAATCGTTGAGTGAGTTTATATGACTTATTGAGAAGTCAACAGAGATTTGAGGAAAACATAAATAAACCTCAACCCGTAAATGCACATGGACAGTGAGTTCGAGCGAGTCTGGTCGAACGCCAAACACCGAGGCACCGCTTTTGCGCTTAGGCAGAGAGTTTTTCTCAAACGCAATTGAGTTTTTATATATAAAGGCTATTCTTAGGGTTCCATATATACAATATACGGATACCCTTATAATATCACTCCGGGTTTCTGCCTCTTTCACATACAGCAATTTTCTCCTAAACTACTGGACGGAAAAGGTTGAATTTGGTATCCGTGTATAGTTTGGTGACCCAATCAGGAATACATATCGTAAATGAAGAAATTTTGATTTTAGGGGTACTTCTGGGGGAAAAACTAAAAAAAAAACCTGATCTCCGAAATTATTAGAAGTCAAATTTTGAAAAAAAATGGTGATATAGGGCCTCACCTGAATTTTACCGGAAAAATAAGGAGAAACCTCTTTTATTAATTCTGGGGGGCAAATTACAGAATTAAATAGAGAATGTAAAATTAAAATTGTTTCTAACACTTCACTTCAAATGAAAGAGGTTATTGTGCCAAAAACAAATATATTTTTTTCATATTTTTTAAATATATTATTTTAAAGATATTAACAAAAATATAAAAAAATACCCATTCCCCCTACCTTATCTCCGAAACTATAAGAAATAAAATGTTTGAACAAAAATAGATATATAGGGCCTCACCTGAATTTTACCGGGAAAATAAAGAGGAACCTATTATTAATTTTGGGGGGCAAATTACAGAATTAAATGGAAAATTTAAAATTAAAATTGTTTTTGAACATCATGTAATATATCAAAGAAAATGCTCATTATGGCGAAATCAAATATATTTTTTTTCATATTTTTATTTAAAAGATATTAACAAAAATAAAGAAAAAAAATTACCCATTCCCCCTATCTTATCTTCGAAACTATAAGCCATAAAATTAAAAAAAAATAGATATAGGGCGTCACCGGAAAAATTACAGAATTAAATGAAAAATATGAAATTAAAATTGTTTCTAACGCATCACGTAATGTATCAAATCAAAGGGCTCATTATGACAAATTCAAACTTATATTGTCATTGTTATGGAATGTCTTCGATGCACATTCCATAGAGAATAGAATATTCAAGAAAATGTATGAATTAGATGTTGCGGTTTTAGTTCAATGCAAGTATATAATTGACGAAGGACCTTTAGCGGAACAATCAATAAACACGTAAAGTAATTCACCAAATAAAAGTTAATCACTGACCTTTTACGTCGAAGCTCTGCAAAGGGTGTTTTCTTGGTTCTTCTTTCTTCAGAGGCTTGCCCCGTGAACAGGAACAGTTTCTTAGAGCTTCACCTGGACAACACGTTACACAAAAAATGGCGACGTAGTGTTCATTGATTGAGCATACAAAAAATGCGGGTTTAACAACAAATGATGCGCTTTTGTAAACACAAAAGAAACAAACTGAAAGCGGTTTAGCGGTCGTTACAAACGGAGCTACTAACTCGCGACTCGTAACGCAAAAAAACAACAATAAGCGGCGTCTCTTCAGACGGAATCAAAAAATGTCCGAACAGTTCGGAGCACAAACACGAAAACTTCCCAAGCGTCCTAATAGCTCGGGATGCGAACCACGAATCACAATACTGTCTATATTTTACACGCAAAAACATACTTACAATTAGCATTAGCGCGACGGAATGTTTTAGAAAAGGTGCAGAAGTTTAAAAATCAATGAAGTAATTCAATCAAATTGAAAACAAAACACTAAACAAATTGCGGGAACGCACCATTCCGCCAGCCTTGAATTACTTATTTCAAAACTAAGGGTCCACTGGCAGTGGACAAAGCTTTACAAGAGGTCGCTTCAAAGTACCACTTGCAGTTCTAACTGTAGCAACGCGTACAACACCATCACCTCCAGGATGTACGTCAATAATGCGCCCTAATGGCCAATTCAAAGGAGGTGAAGTGTCTTGCTTCAAAATAACAAGAGTACCTGGCTTAACAACCTCCGAGGGATCAGTCCATTTACTCCGTTGATGAAGAGTATGTAAATATTCTTGCGACCAACGTTTCCAGAAGGCCTGATGCAAACGACTCAGTAACTGCCATCTGTTGAGACGATTAGATGGGACAGATAAGAAATCAGATTCAGGAGGTGCTGTTAAAGGTTCCATGGTAAGAAACATTCCAGGACTCAAGGCGGTAAGATCCGATGGATCGTTGCTACAAGGGTAGTGTTATAGGTCGCGAGTTTAAAACTGCTTCGACCTGTGCAAATACAGTAGAAAGTTCTTGGTAGGTTAGGATTTGATCTCCAACGACACGTCTTAAGTGAGCTTTAACACTACGAATTACTTTCTTTGCGGATAGAATCCAAAATCGTTGCTGCAAAAGAAATTGAACGGTTTGGATTCCTGCGTGAAGATTGGTGACATTACAATCTTCGACAATTAGATTAGTCAAACGACTTTTTCTTGGTAGCAGTGCGGGAAATTTAGTGTCAAACGGCAATGGAGCATTAGCCAATCTACTACCAACTCTAAGAGTTCCCTGTTCATCAAGAAACGGCGAAAGTTTACGAAGCGATTTGGGCAAAAGGTTTCGTTCTCGAAGAAGGGAAATCTCTTTAGAAAAATATTGATCTTGAACATAGCGAACAATGCGAAGCTGAGCCTGATATAACTCAGCAGCCAAAAATGATCCAGAGCCCCTACGGTCTGGATTGCGAGCGTTATCAACAAAGCGACAAATATGAGCTATAATGCGGGTAATGCGATTAATAGAAGAATGTTCTTCTAACAAAGTACCAAATAAATTTGGTGAAGCGGTGACTTGAAGCGCCACTATACGGGCTTCAGTCATAACTAGCGGTGACATGCTTGAGTCTGAGCAAGCATGTGGCAAACAAGCGATAATCAACAATTGTGGGCCTTTCCACCAAAGTGTATTGCCTAATAACTCTGATGGCAAAGTGCCGCGGGAACCCAAGTCAGCGGGGTTATCACAAGATTGAATGTAAAACCAATGCGAAGAAGGAAATTTTTCCTGAATGTAAGCAACTCGATTACTGACAAATGTCTTCCAACGGTGCGGGGAAGAACTAAGCCATGAAAGGACTACCGTGGAATCTGACCAGCAACGAATCACCTTGAACAACAAACGACTATTGAATTGCTCATAAACATAATGAGCCAACTTAGCGGTAAGAACTGAAGCACACAGTTCCAATCTGGGAAGTGACAAAGTTTTCAAAGGGGCAAGTTTTGATTTAGACAACACAAAAAAATTTTGACGAAATCCAGATGCGGTTTCGAACACAAAATAAACAACAGCGGCATAACCTTTCTCAGAAGCGTAAAGTTCACAACTAGAAAAGTTTTCTATAACAAGCAAGCGAGGCAAAACTAAATTGTGCAAGGTCAACAAAATAGCGATAATGTCTTGCTGCAATTTGGGACCGATAAACAAACAATCATTCAAAGATAACCGATGAGGTATCTTAGCGGATGCATTAAACACTACACGAAGTTTGGTTGTGCTACTATCAGGTTTCAAAACACAATGATGCGGTATGTAGTAACAATCAGAAGCAGTAGATGGATCAGGAACCAACTCCATATGATCCAGCTCCAAATACTCTTTGAGAAAATCACAATATTGTTTGTAGAGATCTGGTTGCTGTAGAAGACGTCTTTCTAAAGAGGAGAAACGTTGTACGGCGAGATTATATATTCCATCAAAAGCAGGAAGTGTATTTCGAAAAGGAAGAGGCACAACGAATCTACCTGAATCCAATCTCCTGCATCCCTCGGAAAATATTTTTTCGCAGATAAGATCATCAGGGGACTGAACCAGTGCGGTAGGAACATCTTCAATTGTCCAGAACCTTTGGAGTGAATCATCTGATGATACTACATCTTCAATTTTACAAAAAAGCGAAGTTGGGTTTATGGCCGACTGAGAGTGAGAGTTAACAGAACTCGAAGACACTCTACCCATAAGGATTTAACCAAACACAGTGTTAATAGCATCAGGAACACCTTCCTTTCCCAGAAGACGTCCATCCAACAAAATTTGAGAAAATATATCGGCACCTAACAAAAGGATATTTGTGGCATATTTTTCAATGTTTAAGTAGTTCTTGGGAAATAACACCACCAGTTAAGAAAATTGCTGTTTATTCAAAACGTTTCGGGGTCTAGGTTAGACCCCGTTGTCAATGGTAAAGAAACTATGGATAAAAAGGCACAATTTTAAGATGTAAAATTAAAATATTTGACAATATGTATTATTTGATTTCTGACGTAACTAAGAGAATTTTATTTGTAATATACAGGGTAGCACAGAAACTTCTAAAGATCATATGATCATAAAGGTTCTTTCAACTTGGAAGAATTTGAAAGGGAGATCTTCAGAATTTTATGTGGCGCTCCTAGGTGCGACTTTGTCATAAGATAGCGCATTCGCCAAAAATTTGACCAAAGAATTTTCTTGATTAAGTGATCCCATTAAAATCATAAGGGAAAACCTAGGAAAAACTTTATGAACTATCCCGATATTGGGTTGTTCACAAGAACATGACCATTAGTAATTTTCTTAACTGTGGTGTTATTTCCCAAGAAGTACTTAAACATAATTTTTCATATTTTTAAAATAAATTATTTAAAAGATATTAACAAAAGTATAAAAACTTACCCATTCCCCCCTTTATTCCGCAAAGTATAAGACACACATTTTTATTTACAGGAAAAATACGAAGAAATCCCTAATATTTATTTTGGAGGCCAAATTATACAATTAAACGGATAATAAAAAAATATTTTTTAACGCATCATGCAATACATCAAATGAAAGGGCTCATTATGAGGAATACAAATATATATTTCTCACATTTTTAAAATTAATTGTTTCCAAGATATTAACAACAAATATATAAAAAAATCTTATTTCCCGCTTTATTTCCGAAACTATACTATCTAAAAATTTTTAAAATAATTAGGGGTACTAGAGCTCACTTGAAATATATAAGAAAAATTTGTAGAGAATCCCAATATTAATTTTAGGGACAAATTATAGAATTAACTGGAAAATAAAAAAAAAAAAAAAATATTGAACATCGACTGAATTCCCACTTTCGAAAGTACACTATCTAAAATTTTGAAAAATATATTTTATTTGTATTTTTAAATAATTTGTCTAAAACTTGATCTAGTTTCCCTTTTATCTTCCAATCTACAGAGCCTAAAATTCAGACAGTAGATTAGAAACGGCTTCCCTGAAAGTTTATTAGTAAAATAAACACTATTAATTTTGGGGGCCAAATTAGAAAATTAAATACATATTTTTTATAAAAAGCGAATCATGTTGCAGATAAAATAAAAAATCTATGAGTGGAAAATAAAAGCGTTTTAAATTTATAAAAAAATTTAAAACGCTTCCTTTAAAAGATATTAGGGTAAGAAAATGCACTCATTCCCTGCCTGTCTGAAACTGGAATATTAGAAAAAGATATACTTTGATTCGCCTACAAACCTTGAAGGTGGTACGGAACCCTAAGTATCCGAGTCCAACTCGCACTTGACCAAATTATTTATAAATACTATAATTACAGAGTGTTCTGAACAATATACGATTTGACGTTCTTGAATTTTCTAGACTGTCACTAACCTAGAAATCAGTAGAATTTTCTCGAACTGTTAATTACTATTTGGTGAAGGTGACATCTAGTTTGAATATACAGAGTTCTCCATGGGGGGCAGTTATAACTTTCCTTGACAATATAATAAATGTATTCAGCTATGACAAAATAATTTCTCAAAGAGGTATTTTTTGATTTACAGAGCACAACCGACGGCAGACGGGGCGATGCCAGCGCCGAGGAAAATAAAAAAAGCGATCAGGAGAACGCAGCGATAGTTCGTACGACGAAAGATAATTAATTGTACATAGAGGAGTGAACGAAGGGTATTATAAAGTATCGTGAAAGAAGTGTGCGTTAGCTTATGTACTCATTTAATGCGTAATTCTAATGATTAAGTTTAGTTTTTAACAAAGTGTGGTAAAAGTTAATTCGGTATCAAAAGACAATGAGAATGAATTGATTTGATTTCAGACCTGTAAATGTTAGCTAAGAAACCATAAAAATATATACAAAGGCGGTCTGTGAACATTTTTCGAGACGAACGAGCATTCAAATTTTCGGTAACGTTGAATTTTTTGTAGAAAACACGCGACAAATCAAACTCCGAATGCTTTAGCGTTCGACAGGAAGGAAATGTTGACAGATGTGCCGCGCGAGAGTGGCCACTTCCTCCGGAAGAGGTCACGTCTTCAGATGTTACTCCTACATCGTATACCTTAGTGTAGGGATCATTTGATTGGTCTGATCCATGGAATGAATTTAATAATTACGACATGTCGTTTGGGTGTGGAATTTTCATCCATCAGGTTTCGAGTGGTGATGAAAATTTTTGTTGAAATTTGTAAGAGTTATGAATAAAATAGCATATAATATTTATATGGTCGCCTTGATTAGGCTTTTTTACTGTGATATTCTTATGGGTCAGGCCCCATACATAATTGTAATATTAAAAATTATTATTATTATCATTATTAACGATACACAGGCAAAACCGTTTTACTTTTTTTTGTTATTTCACTACAACGGCAGTGAATTTCGAAAGGCGCGGTTGTATCTGGTAATTTTTATTGGTGGGTTAAAAATTTTCAACTGCGGTTTTAAAATCGTTACAAACTGGATGACATTAATAAAGGATTATTTTTAATAAAGACATCTTTGTTTTTTATTTTGTTTTTCTCGGGTTTTTATTCCTAGAAACAAAAACAAGTCAAGTTGAGTTACAGTATACCAGATGATAACATAGATCTTTTAAAAATCACAAAAAATACACGGAGATTTTGTTAATGGATTTATTTATTTACAGTTGTACCACTTTACAAGAAAGTAACTTAATTTTTAACAAACAATGGTAACAAAACAAAAGGTATAAACAAAACAAAAATTAGAAACTTAGATGTTCAAAAGTTTAACTTTTTTTTAAATACTGTTGTAGAGATTCCAAAAACTCCAAACTACTATGAAATGGAATGTAGTTTCTATATTCATTTTTTTGTGATGTAGTTTTCTGGATGATCCTTTATTGGATTGTCTCTTTATGTATTATCACTTCATCATTACAGGATTTTCTGTCTGATGTCTCTTGCTATTCTTATCATCTTATCTCGTTACATTCTGCTTATGTGAATATCTCATTCTCTTTTTCTTTTCAATATCCAGTCTTTTATTACCGATTGTTCTTAGTATTCTGATATATGTCGCCTCTATCATCTTTGTGATTTGGAAATCTCTGGTTTGTTTCTGCGATGTATGTTATTATTGGTCTTATAGTAGCTTTGTAAGTTCTTGTCATAGTTTCCATTCTAATATATTTGTTTTGCTAAATTTTGTTGCTTAGGTCACCAGCTGCTCTACTGGGTTTCTTAATTTTTATTTGCTAGTTTCTGCTGGTTTATGTGATTTCCAAATAGCCTTCCATTATCTGTTTTATGCTGACGCCGTCAATCTCTATCTTACATCTAATAGAGTTATTTACTAATGATATGTGTTTTCATTGTCTGGACTGAGGTTACCCTATGGGGCTTCTTTGCTAATTTCTTGAACTTCTAGACCAATATTTGTAAGGCGTCTTCGATTCCCAAAGAATGACGTCATCCACGTAGCAGGCAGAGAATTTTTATTTCCGTGTTTCCCATCTATAACTTTTACCGTTCTTCACGACTTTTATTATTATCTCATTCATTATGAGATTGAAAAGTAGGGGAAGGGAGTCACCCTATCTCATACATGTGCCCTTTTCTATGTCCTCTGAGAGTTGCCTATCTATTTTGGACTGTATTGTGTTGTTCTTACATACATCTTCAATTGTTTTAATAGCGTCTACTTTTATTAACTTTAAGGAGTCTCCATATTTTATACTTATACCTTTTTCTATATCCTCTGAGTTAGCCATCTTTTTTTATCTGTATTGTGTTGTTGTCTACTTGTATTATCTCATCTGGTATGAGATTGAAGAGTAGGGGGCGTAAAGAGCCTCCCAATCTCTTACATATTACTTTTTCTGTCTCCTCTGTGATATGCCCATCTATTCTGGCCTGTATTGTATTGTTCTTGTATAAATGTCTTCATTTGTTTTAATTATGACTAGCGTGAATTTTTTAGTTCTTATAAATAGTCAAATTTGACACTGTTGGAAATAAACCTCCTGTCAGTTTAACAATATCCGACAGTGTGCAGCTACATTCATCCAGTTTATGTAAATTCCTTTAGGATCATCCGGCTCACATTGTGAGCGCCGTCTGCTACGTTGTGCATCTATTCACACTCACCACACTGGGATTCTTTTCGTCCTTTTGATTGTCTTAGAACTGTGCTATATATCCTTTCCAGTTTAATTTCTAAATTGTCTTTCGTTCAGTTGTGTCTGTTACGCCCGACATAAGCCTCAGTGTCTGCCATTTGAGATTTTGTCCCGGAGTGATAGGCCCAGTATCGACTTTTCATTTGTCTCAAAAGGCATGCGTGTTTGATTCATTTTGTTTTTCGGAAGTATTCATGTTTATACCGCATAAATGAGAACAACAGTATGCAATTTTTTTCTATTCAGACACAGTTTTAAAACTTGCAACGAATATTCAGTTATTTTTCGGTATTCTTATACTTAAATAATATGGTTTGTTGTATTCAGATAATTGGTAGAATGAAAATATTATTTATTTTATTGCATTCATTAAGTTTACTCAATTAAAAATAATGATAGTAATTAGAATTAAAGGTGAAGATTATGGTGCATTTTCAGGAAGTAGTTTTCTCGTTTTTCTCTCGTAGACCATCCAAGCTGTAGAGAACAAATATTTTGCTGCAATATTTGCAAAAAAACGGAAATTTATCGTTTTTTGCTTGCCGCTATATGTATAGATTGTCATGACGTAATACTTAAAGGTTTTTGCTTTCGAATTCGATGTCTCGGTATGAGCGTGTTTTTCTACAATCACCTCTTGGAAACACTTCATAAAAAATGAATGAAATGTGTGGCTTAGACTCTTCGGTTCTCATTCGTTTAACAGCTCATCTTTAGGCTGGTGATAGACATATACTACAGTCAAAATCCAAATTTCAAATAGGACCTTTTGGTTCGTCAAACTGTGCCAGTAAGTTAAATAAGCTAAGATCAGGGTACTTTAATACCGGACCGTAAATATGCACCTGGACAGGACTCCTGAAGTTTTTGGCTAAAGTTAACAACCACTTGATGCAAATTGCAAATCTGGACAATGAGAATTTCTGCAGTTTGTTCACCCAATTGTTGTTTCTTGGCATAAACATTACTATTTGTATAAACTGAGATTAATACCCTATTTAGTCGTTTTTTACCGAGTTCAAAAAAGGACTTAATCCGTCGGAATTTTTTTTGTATCACCACCAATGACTCTAAAACTACTTAAACAATTTACATATTTTAAATTATAATCTCAAGTAATATCCTGATGTGGCGAATAGTTTTACAATAACGTATAACACCGTTTTGAGAAAATTGGAAAAATTTTATCAAAAAATCATAAACGTTAACAAAGGGTTGCAAATTTCTTCAAAATTATCAAAATTTAAATGTCAATATGTATCAGAAATATTGTACAAAATGGTTCGAAAGTCGTCAATCTGTGCTTTCTTATTCTTTACCATAATTGTTAAACAGTTTTGCACCCTAACACCAAACCTTTATTTAAACACCCACGCCGTATCAACAACTCTGAGTTGTCATCATCAAGGAGTAAACCAAACAACAAAACTTACCTATGATGATATAAAAGATATAAATACACAGATGTATTTATATCTTTTAAAAATATGATAAATTATAGTTTACTAATTTAAAAAATGTATTTATTTAATCAAATGAGTGACAATAGTTACAACTGCTAGAAGCAAAAAAAGTAGAATATTATCTGCAAAATTACTTGTTATACAGAAAAAAATAAACTAAGAAGAAAAGAAATCAAATATAGTATCCAGATATTGTCTTTTTGTTAAACAGTTTAGCGGAACAGCCAACAATACAGCTGATCAAGTGCCAGCATATAAATACTGTGTTACTTGAAAGTTCAATAAAAAAGAATATTTTGTTATCCTTGTGTATCTGTCTAAAGGTTGTCTTGCAAAGGAAAAAGAAACTGTTAGTGTTAAAAGAATATAACCAATAAACAGAGTCACTTGAAGAGGGAAAAATTTGACAGAAAGCAAAATAAATAGAAGACAAGCATGGGAATAAAATAGCTTAGGCAAGGTGCCTCCAAATTCCAATTGAAAGGAGGATTCCAGAAAATCTGTGACGAAAGAAAAATCGTCTATAAATTGTGTGAACAAATAAATTTCCCTAGGTTTCAATTCTTTTCAAGAAATATTGCTTACATCACAAATCATTTAACACCATTTCATGTGGGATTCACACCAAGCTAACCAAGGCTTTGGTTTGGATAATCCTCTTACAAAATATGAGTGTACTTACAACATACATGTTTATGCCGTTTCGACTCCAACTTTGGAGTCACTAGTAGATCAATGCAGAGAATATATACATTCAAAGGATACTCGACGATTTTGATTGACAATCTTCAACATTTGAATAATGGAATCAATGACATTTTTGTTTTGTGCTATATTATTGTTTATGATAGCCATTATCAAAGAGAATGTGATTGGGCAATCTTAATTTGTCTGTTCTTGTTAAACATATTGATATTCTTTTGCCTCATATATTGTCAATTCTATTAGAAGTATTTAGTTACTGTTTTGTTTTAGTTTGTTATTATTATCATTGTTTTTACAATGTGTGTCCCATTTTAAGAAGACCTAAAGGCGATTAATGCAGTTGGGATAATTTATACAAAACCTTACACTAAAGTTAAAATCCTACATGGAATTTTTAATAGATAATTAATTGACAAATAAATAATATATTTATATGGAAAAGAATGGGTATGATAAACAATCATGTATTTTCCAAGAGATGATATTTGATTAAAACTTAGGCTACATGCAGTTTTTAATACAATTTCATACAAAATGAACATTGAATGGTGAAAAATGCAAATATATACATACCTATATTATAAAATATATGCAAATTTGCTAATGTTCAGAATATCAAGGGAACACGTCCCAAAATTGTAAATCCAACAGTATTAAAACTAAATACTTCGGTATTTAATCATTTTCAAGTCATATAAGGAATACATTTTAACCCAACATTTTGATTGTCATTCGATTTTTGTACAATTGTTTATTTTTCAGTGTTGTCACGATTAAAATTTTCCAAAAAAACCCCAACAATAGAAATTTCAAGGGTGTCACCCAGAATATTTGGTTTTGAATTCATATTAAACAAGCACATTGAAATATTTTTAAGCCACTTTGATGTAAACAAAATCGAAATTAAGAAATTATAATGTCTTGTTAATAATGACAGCAGTTATAGTTATTTTTTTATAGATGATTTTTAATAATTAAGTTTTGGTTTTTCGCAAGAAGCATATATAAAGATTAGATCACCATCACGTCAGTTTAACTACCAATTCTCTCAAAGAAATTAATTAATCTTTTGAGTTATACAAATATTATAAGTAGGAAGAGAAATTATTATTTTAGTTTTGTAATCTAAAACTGATCTTATTTTAATATGTACTCCAAGCTTACAAATGTCCTTCAAAAATCGCCTTAGAAAAGTAAATGCCTTGTACTGTGGAATTAAAACATGATAGAAAATTTTGAACAGACTATGGTGCAATTTTAATTTCATTTTTGTATAAGTTTTGTCTGTGTGAGAGTAAAAAAGTAGCCTCGCTCCTTTGAGAAAAAAATGTAATTTGACATGATAATCTGAAAAGCCAAACACATAAATAATACAATTTAATTTTTGTATTCATCCAACTGCAATTAAAATACTGTTATTACTAGTACACTTTATTCTATTTAACTTTGAAAATCCATTTTTAAATTATTGTTTTATGTTAAGTTTTCCAATAACGTTGGTGTTTTAGTTGTCAGATTAAAAAATAGTCTTTGTAACAAAAAAGTCACACTTTTCTTGAATCGATATTATTTTGTTTATGTGACTTTTCTCTCAATTTCTCATAGTATTAGCTTCTTTTACACTTATTTGTGCATTGTTACTGTATACAATTCTTATTTTATCATTCATTTTGTTGGAATCACAGTCTCATGAGGAACAAATTATTCATTACTTCAAAACTCTAATTTCTATTCCATTTTTTTTTAAAGCTGACCTCATATAATACGGCTCTAAAAAATATTTCACGCATAAATCAACGTGACGTTTTGCATAGTACTTTTTTATAGACCCAACTTCATTTAAGATTTGGGATTCCCTTATGTTTTCTGTGTATCATTGAATTTAATCTTATCCTATGTTTCACCAAAATGAGCTAATAGAACATAATCATTTTCATCTGTATATGCCTGCAATCCTTCTTAAAGAACATTCCTTTTTAGGGTAAATTTTACATAAACTTCATTACACATTTTTTTAGCATATATTTGACATTAGATATCCCTGATATTCTATTGTTGGTAAAACATTATTTTTAAATATAAAGGAACATTATATACTTTTCCATACTTAGATTAGTTATTCGAGGGTCAACAAAATAATTTATTGTTCTAATAAATGTGTTTAAAAATATCTCCTATCATTTGGCGAAAAGTAAGTCAAACTGTGATATAATGGTACTTGAAACAAAATGTGTACACTAGCAATGTGTTGTTTCCTTCAAGCTTACTTATGGCATCTTCTATTTTCTTATTCGGGAGTCTTTGGTAAATAATAACATACTTGAAAACAGGTTGTATATATAAAATCCAAATGTTTGCGAGTCTTAACCTACCTATGTTGTTAATATCATTAAATTCTGATTTAAAAAGTCAGATTAAGATTTTAAAACATTTGATTTTTTTGTTTTCTGAAATATAGTTGTGGCATCTCTGGTTTGTATTTTTCTGATTTTTTTGGGAATAACACAATTGCTGTAAAGTGTATATTTTTAAATAGTCCAGATATTTCAGGGTCTAAATCAGACCCCGTTTTCAATGGTAATAAAAATTAAGGGAACTGGACAAGAAAATTTATAAAACATTTAAAAAAAAAATGTAACCGACTTCAACCTATAACTAAAAAGCTAAAAATAATTGTAACAAAATACAACTCTAGCAAATAAATATCACATTCAATGTTGTTAGGTACCTATCCAGGAAGTAAAAAATGTAAACATTAAAAGGTGCTCATTTTGTACAAATTAATTACCTACCAATCTAGTATATTTTTGAAGTCGGTGCCAACTTTTTAGTTTTTTTAACTCAGGTAGTTTTCCTTAATAGATTAAAGAAAAAGCGACCGCTATGTTAGGGATATTGGTCGATTTCCTTGCACGCATTTCATTTCATTAAAATATTTGACAATGTGTATTTTTTTTAATACACATTGTCAAATATTTTAATTTACATCTTAGAATTGTGCCTTTTTTATCCATAGTTTCTTAACCATTGACAACGGGGTCTGACCTAGACCCTGAAAGGTTTGGAATATACAGCAATTTTCTTTAAACTGTGGTGTTATTTCCCCAGAAGTTCTTAGACTTAGACATAAGTAGCAGTGATATCATAATGTAAATATGTCACAGACAGATGGATAAAACGTCCAAAATCAAGTATAAATAAATAAAAAGGCTTCAATGGAAAAGTACTTAAAAGGTACTGCTGACAATCTAGTCTAGAAATGATTTATGCTCTTGCATTCAAATGTCAGATTTCTGCATCAAGAGCTTACTTATCCAAAGTTGGTATTTAAATATCTTGAGTGACACGACTGACTAGAGTTTGGTTAACATATTTCAGAAATAGAATCCTAACAAAAAGAAATCAAGTAATTCAAATCGGTGGCCATTCTATTGATCTCACTTGCCAAATCATTCCTGAAAAACTTTGTAACCAGTTTCTCTGACTTCGATATTTTTATTTTTTGTTTAGTAATTTGGGTGCAAACATTCAGTTAAATTCCGTATATAATCTTATTGTAAACATTATAACCAGTACATGTTATGGCGGGTTCTCAAAAAATGATGGTCCTGTAAAACTAAAGTAAGACCTATTCAAAGATGCATTGCATAGCTTGTACTCCACAATGTAAATATTTGATAGGATTAGAAAAGTTTTACATTGAAAGTCAAAGCGAAAGTGGGTTTTTATATCATTTGCTCCATACACTTTATAAAATGAGGGATATAAATTATACAAATGACAAAATAATAATAAAAAATATGTTACATCTTTTTTAATAAATCGACTCAAAATAATCATTAAAAAAGTGGTCACAGAAAGAACTTGTTTTTATTTGCAGTTAACGACCTGGTTATGCTAATTTTAATTTGGACGAATTATTGAAAATTATATTTTTCTAAAATATGATAAAACATGTTATGTTTTACAGTTAATGTAATGAGTGAAAAACGTTTTATCTAGTTTTTACTTTATGGTTTATATGGCACTTAACAGGCAACTTCGTTGTTACTAACCTGGAATAATTTCCTTTTTTTATAATTTCTTGTTATTATTATATTATAAATTGTTTGGCTGAAATCTCAATCAAAAGGGAGTTAGACTACTTGCAAATTCTACATATTTATATTGTATAGTGTTTTTAGTTTATTCTGAAGATTTTACTTTTAAATTTGATTCAAAATGTTCTTATTCCTACTGAAATTTTGTGACTTTATTTTTTTAGTCATTTTTAATCTTACAGAAACAGAAAACTTGGCCTAAACTTTTTTCATTTGAAAATTGTATTTTTAACTTACAGTAGTTTTGTTTTGGTGGTTGAAAAATTAATAAAGAGAAACATTAGGATTAGTCCAGATATACAATCTCATCTTGTCTCATGATTTTAAATATAGTATCAATTTTTTATGTGTTTGTTTTAAATGAATTAATCTGTTGAAAATAATTGTTTTGAGCCAAGTTATGACAAATGTTTTATATAATAAAATTAGTTTCGAATTTATTATTAACCTTGCTCTTATGAAAGTTATCCAAGGCCGGGGCAGCGGGGAGTTCATACATTTTTTTAAATACTGCAAATGAATAGAAACAGTATTCTTGTGGTCCTACTCACTTCATCTTCAATAAAAAAAAGTAGGAGTCGTCAACCCCTACCCGAAACGGCCTTACACTTATGCAAACTCCTTTGAGAGCTCATACGTTAAAATCAGTAATAGTAAGTTTTAACCAGTGCAAGTAAACAGGTTTAAATATAGTATGATCATAGTAAAAGTGTTGGTACCAAAAAAGTTCATACCCAGGCTTGAGTCAGTAAAAGGCGCAAGAAATACTCAAAAGACACAACTCAACCGTCAAGTTTCTGCACAAGGGCAATGCAACCTTTCACACAGCAGTCCTAACAACCATTATACATTTCCAAAGATCAACTGCGGAATTGTTTTCCAAGGCAAGAAGATGCAGTTGAAACTTTTAAAAATACCCTGAGCTTCTCAACTTTGAATTGGAATAAAAATTCAATTTTGCTCATATTTTTAAGAGGAACAATTTTTTCAGTGAAATCAAAATAACACATTTTTTCATAAAAATCCTTTATTTATTTAATTTAAACTGCAATTGTCAGTGCAATATATAAAATATATAAAAATTAAACAGAGTTGGCTTCAGAATTTGAGGTTGAACTCCTAGCTAGGGTTTTATTAAAAGATAGTACATTCGCCAAAAATGCAATAAAGTAATCTTGGTGGTCCCATTAAAGTCATAAGGGAAAAGATTGGAAAAACCTTATTAACAATCATGATTTTTTCAATAATTTGATTATTGTTATTTTTTAGGTTAGTTAACTTTGCCTGAAACTTTCTCCACAATTGGGACTCCAGTTTTAAAAACTGCCGCTATATCTCCAAAATGATCAGCAACTGACCTCTGCAAAAAAATTAAGAATATATATTAATTCTGTTGTTTTTGATAAAAAAATAACAAAATACTAATTTTAAAAACTTAAAATTTCAGAATTGTCTTGTGCCATATAATCATGTTTAAGTACATCATAATTTCAACTACTCCACTATGACACTTAAGGGGGTTTCAATAAGAGCACAAGATTTTAAGGTTCAATAAAATATTTGCCTACTCTTGAAAAAATTTATAACTTTATTGTATACAAGTTTCATTAATATCGTGTCTAATGTCTGCCTTCAATGCTTCGATACTCTCGGGCTTGTTTGGTATAAACCTGGGACAGCATTTTGGGAATTGAAGACGTTATAAATTGGAAGGAATATGTTGAAATATTTTTTAACAATATGAGGCCAGATACAGTACCAGTAGTAGATGACATATTAAATGAACTTGGACCTCTGTTCACAAAGTCTTTAGTCTTACATGTAATAAAAATCTAGAAGAATGGGAAAGCTACTGGTGCTGTCATATTTATGCCGAAGTTATCAAAGTAATCACAGATCAAGGGTTAGTTCTAGCTATCTTAACACGATTTCTACCAGCATCCTTATCAAATACTTCTTAGAGCAACAACTATTAAATGATCAGCTTGATGTTACACCTACTTAAAATTTTTGCAAATAATTCAAAAAGGTTTTAATAAAAATGTAATAACCCAATAGATAACACAATTTGTATTTAGAAGAGAAGCCCGCACAAGTGAAATTTCTATGCTCTCTTAATGTTACACAGATATGCAAAAACATGAATGATAGTTTTCACCTGTTTCATAGACTATCAAAGTGCATTCAAATGCTGTTATAGCATACAATGATGAAAATCCTGAAGGACAATGAAGTAAACTAATATTAGACTCCAAACTCTACTGACATGAAACTGCAGACATTAGATGCTGATTATGGCAGATAGAATGGCTAAGAATGACTGATAACAAATGCATGTTTTCTCACAAGCTGATGTTAATGTGAATCTGGCAATCAAAGGAATTATAAGCAGGAGTCTTCTTTCAAATTGGGGCAGATCTGTCCTAGGAAAGAGTCAAGATCTAGAACTGAACAAGCAAGAAAGATGTTCACACAAATAGAAATAATATTTGCATTTCCTAGGTACAAATACTAACAAATGAAGTATTCAAGTGTATGGTATGGTAAAACAAAATGAATAACTATTAACAATAACACAATGTAATGAGAAGTGATAACTACGAATTCCTGAGGTCGAGAATTGAGGGCAAGATACAGGGCAAATGGTCAATGCACACCAAATAGTGACACATTTTGGATGCATTGCCCCAAATGCACCAATTTTGTCGATTAACGAAGGCGTCGAGATGATAATGGACATTTTCACTGAAAATGATTGTTTATTCGCAAAATCGACGTTCACTTCTTTTTACCAACGGATCCAATTTTTGTATGATCTGTGATACAATTAACGAAGTTACTTGGTACTCAAATATGATTTTGGCGAAACGTCATGAGATTTTTCAATAGAATACAACAAACGGACGAACGATGTACACCGGAATGAATCATCATATGGCTAGTGGAAATCCTTAGACCTGGTATCCCTGTCGTCCCTGTCCCTGCCCACTGCGTTCCCTTCACTCTTTAATTTCTAAATGTTCAGTGCGTTTTAAAAATGATTATAAAATATGAAATACTCACCAAACTTTCAAGGAACGTCCCACCTTCCTTATATTTTGTCACAATTATGGCTATTATAATAATCACCAAGACTGCGACTGCATATAGTAAAAGAGAAAATACTTCCATTTTCAATGAAGACTATAATGTGAGAAATCAAATTATTTCGGATTCGCTTTTGTTTTTAATTCTGCCGGTATTCGACGGATTAGTCACACTCGTTGCCTAATCAATCACAAGTGACGGATTTTGATCTGTGGACGGATTATAATTGACATGACAGGTCATTGAAGATGACAGTCAAATTATCCATAGAACATACTTATAGAGTGAGCATACATGTAATTTTTTTATCACAAGATGACTTACAGCATATAGATCCTACATTGCATAAATATCGTGCCAAGGATAGAAAGAGAGGGTAAGAGACTATTTGACTCGATTGAGAACTGCATCCAATGAGCTTATTGGCTGCACTTACTAATAGACAGAAATAGCCTCTTGCTCTCTCTATTGCCCTCTCTTTCTATCCTTGTCACATTTGTGTATTGCAGGCTATCTCCATGATGATGTATTTTGATTTTCTTGCATACAAGCTTAAAGCATAAACCTTCTGGAGGTAGCCCAGGACATATTTACTCACTGAGGTAGCTTAGTTTAGTCCATACTTTTGCCAAGTATTCTATCAAGTGAATCTATAAAATCCTTTGCACGTGCTTATTTTATAATTCGGGAAAACGAATTAATGTAAATGTTTAATTTATACACTTTTTAATAATCTTTGTGCAACCAGCCGTGGGACTCTGATGAATAGAAAAGTATTGTAGAATCGAAAAGTGACGTCATTTTGTCGTCATAAGGCATAACCATCGTATAACGATGATACGAGTTATGAGTGCGAACATTTCTAAAGTGACGTCACTTTTCGATTCTACAAAAGTTTTCTATTGATTAGAGTCCAGGGCCTGATGTTGGAATATGTGGCGACATCTATAGCGTAATCTAGAGGTATAGTTACATAGCTAGTGTAGAATCTTTGATGAATGCCAAATGAAGTTTAATTTCTTACTAGTAGATGGTGCCACATATTATACTAAAACTCACCGATAATTGTTTTAGATGTTTAAGTATATATACTTGGATTTCGTAATAAATTAACGTGTTGTATGAAAGGAGAGAAGTTTAGCACTCCCCTAGACAAGGATGGAATTACAAAACATATGGTTAAGGCACAACTTAACCACAATTTTTTTGGTAGTTATTCAATTAATTTTAATTAGATTACAAAAAATACGAATCATATCTTCGTCAAATTAGAAAGGTCTGTTAAACTGCAAACTTTAATAGTTATTGCGTTTTTCGACTTTCTAAAAAAATATTTTGCGTTATAAAAAAATATGTGGAAGCACCTTTACACATACTTGAGTAGAATACCCCAAATCGATTAAGCTGATACAAAGAAAATCCTTAATAGAGTACAGTTGAATAATCCAAATCAATAAGCCGTTTTTGAGTATTCGGTAAAAATAAATAAAAGGATTCCGAGGATTTGAAAACCTAGCTTCCTTTCTTGAAGTTAGTAACCTGATTCATGGAAATTGATTTTTCGTGTAATACAGTAGGTATCTTGTCTATGGTAGGTATGTCTGAAATGTTGGTAACAAATGTGAAATTCTAATACTGTTAATTAATCTTCATAAAAAGTTCCGCCCAACAAAATTTATCATTAATATCAGTTTTATAAGATACAAGTCTTCAGCCGCATATAGCATGTACAGTTATTTGCAAAAAGAAATACCTTTTGACACCTACAGAAATATATAACTTTTTTTTCTAACTTTATTTGAACTAACCTACATAATTAAAATCGACCAATCCACAATATATTTCACCCAAAACTGCAAGTGCTTATATATATAGTGCAACCATCCGGTATATGCTGTTGTTTATTTGTCAACCAATATAACATGTTTTAAACACATAACTCTACTCCACCCTATATTTCAGCTAAGCAACTGCTTATGGTTGTTTTCTGAATAATAATTGTGGCATCTCTGGTTTTTATTTTTTCTGAGTTCTTTGGGAATAACACCACATAAACTTGAAAGTTTGTATATTTCAAAAGTCCAAATGTCTCAAGGTCTAAATCAGACCTCGTTTTCAATGGTATTAACACAAATTAAAAAATTAAGAGGATTCGCTATGACAAATATCGTAATCGCAATTTGACATTAATGTTTGACAATAAAACTGATGTAACTAACTAACTGCTTATGGTCTACGCTATATAACAATTATTTCAGATAATATTTTAGCCGCTTTTTAATGTATAATTTCTCTGCACCCTATATTTTAACCTACTTATGGGCAATCCAATGTAACATTTTTTTTATTACTTTGTATAACTATAAATCCACCATTCCCCTCTACATATTTCACCCACACTGCAACTGCTTATATAACAATTTTATCCAACATTTTTTTGAACCGCCTTGTATAACTAACTCTACATCTATATATAAACCGTCCTAAATATACTGCTGCTATTTAACCATTTTTCAGATATTTTTTTAACCACTGTGGAAAGTATCATTTGTCTCCATCTTATACTTCAACCACCCCTTGTATCCAACTTTTTCTTACATTGTTTTAATCACACTGTATAACTATAATTTTACTTCGCCTCATGTTTCAGGTATTGTGTATATGCAACAGCTCATGTCTACCCTACATTTTTTTATACCCTGTTTAACGATAATTCTACTCCACCCTCTATTTCAACCACCTTATATATGCAACTACTTATTGGTCATCCCGTATAACATTTTGTACCAGTCTATATAAGTATAAATCCATCGATTCCCAATATATTACACCAAAACTGCAACTGCTTATGGGGCACCCTATACAACAACTTTGTTTAAAAAAATTAAACACCTTGTATATTTCAACCTGTATTACAACCATCCTGTAGATTCTGCTGCTTATTGTTCACCCAATATAATATTTTTCAAATACTTGACAATAGCTCTACTCTACGCTACGCTATTTCACAATTTTTTCCCATATTTTTTAAACCACAGTATAATTTCTCTCTCCACTTCATTTAAACGACCCTGTATATTCTTTTACTAATTTTGTTTGATTAACACTGTGTAACTTTACTTCGCACTATATTTCGGGTACTCCGTATATGCAACTGTTCATGTTCTACCCTATATAACAAAATTGTTTATATCATTTTATTTACCTACCCTGTATAATTATAATTCTATCCCACTCTATATTTCAACCATCCCTTATAATATTTCTTAAACTCACCTGCATAACTGTAATATACTCCACTACATATTTCAACCTTATATATATATATATATATATATATATATATATATATATATATATATATGTTATATGCAAAATATATCAGCACTTAATTCATACAGTCGAGAAGTCAACGGAATTTAAAGCGTACGTGACTTCTCAGGGATATCAAATTACATCTTGAATTATATGCAAACAACTTCCCGGAAACCTACACGAGTCCGTTTAACCAGTAAAAACGCTGACTTGCATCAGCACTTTTGTTAATGTTATAAAAGCAACTGGAAACGTTCTCGTGTTGTCATTCAAATATTATCACTTTTAGTATTAAGTCATTCAAATAATATCATTTATAGCATTAAGTTATTCAAGTACTTTAACTATTTTAATTGTTCACTTTTAATATTGTATGTTTCTAAATAAATAATTTTTTTTAAAAAGTGAATTGAATCAGAATTAGAACACGTGAATACTAACTAACTGTGGAGATTTCTAAATCATTGTGGACAAAACCTACTTGAAAAGGACAACAACTACCAAGTACTAGCAAGGGAACACGCAACCAGGCTAACCAGTGCTAAGTGACGCGGAGAACAGTCCGATGCGAGGAATAATAACGTAAGAATCACATAAAGTAACTTTTTTATTTTTTTTGAATGACCACCAGTTCTTTCATTTATATAATATTTTATTCCTCATAACCTTACCTTCCTAAATAATATAAAACTATATATTTCACATAATCATATTATTTTATTTCCATTACTTCGACTCACATATTTCGAAGTATTTGAAACATTATTTCAAGTTTATTATTAATTTACCATTTATACATCCCTATTTCAAATTGTTATTACTCTATTAAACATTGCTCGATATTGGATTTTGATAAACTATATATTTACCATTTACATTTAAAACCTCAACATTTAATTTTTATTTATTGTGCGAATCTATACAATTATAAAAATGGCCACTACTAGACAAGCAGCTACACCAACCGTAGAACCATATAAGTTATCTGAAATATTTGCCATAATTCCCGAATATGATGGTAATCCGATATTTTTGAATACTTTCATATGCTCCTGTAATACTGCTTACAGCATGGCAACGGATAATCAGCAAGTATTGCTAATTCTCCATATAAAAAATAAGTTACGCGGTAGAGCGGCTGAGTTAATTAATTCGCGAAACCCTAGTCAACTAGCCGAAATTCAAACCCTCCTAGAAAATCATTTTGGAGATCCTCGGGATCTCTCGGCTCTCATACAGGACTTGCAACGAATGCGGCAAACTCCTAATGAATCCCCTCTCACGTTCTCTGCTAGACTCCAGACGCATCAAGCGAAAATGCTAGCAGCTATAAACAAACAAAATTTAACTATCAAAGAAAAACAAGCACAGATTGACTTAATAGAGTCAATGGCTCTTAATAGCCTTCTTACGGGTTTAGAGCCCAAAATTGGTCAACTCGTTCGCGCTAGCGACCCATGCAGTATTCTCACTGCCATTTCCAGAATTAAACGAGAACTACAACTATCACATTTAGAAACCCAGAAATTTTCAGGTAATAGAAGTTTCCAACAACCCCCTCGTAAACCAAATAACGGTCCACCTCCAAAACAATGCTCTTTTTGTAAACGCATGGGCCATTTAAGCAACGAATGCTTATTGAGAATGAGACAATTTCAACACAACCCGAATTCTAATCAGAACTATTCGAATTATCGCCCTCATTTTTCCAATCAACCTGCAAATCAATCTACAAATGTTAATCCCAGTCAACAATTTTCACAGCAACAATTTCGTCCATCTACCAGTAGACAACCCCAAATGTCTAGCAATTACAGACCGAACCCGAGTTTCTTTAAACATCAACAACGCCAACAACCAAAGACTCATCACTTGAACAATCTGCAATTCGGACCATATCACAATGACTATAACTACTCTCAAAACGAAAATCATTACACCTCTTTACCCGATGAGTACGGAAACGTACAAGATTATCACCCCAATGATTTCGAACAAAACAATGAACCAGAATATTTCAATACTGAACAGTTATACGAATTTTATTCTGACCAACCTGATTCTTCTCAAGTAAATTTTCATTTGACCCCCACTCAGTCAGAACCCCCAGACCAAGAAATTTCAGAAATTCAAACCCAAATTCAGACAATGAATCTGGACGACTTCAGCCCCAATGTCAACTTCCCAGAACAGAACTTTCTGTAAGACCCCTTCTTTCCGTCAACTCAAAGAATCTTTATTATATTACTGACTCTTCAAACACCTATAAACTTCTTATCGATACAGGTGCAGGACTTTCAATTTTTAAACCTGAAACCTGCCAACGCTTCAAACAACGATTTCCCGAAAACGTAGTCATCCAAGGAATCACCGATCAGAAAATCTTAATCAACGAATCCACCCTTGTACCTTTCAATGTCGCCGACCCACACAAGGTATATATTTGCAACATCGACATTGAATTCGACGGATTACTGGGTTCAGATTTCCTTGAACACTATAACTGCGTTATAGACTTTAACAGCAAACAACTTGTCACTAATTTTAAAACTTTACCTCTCTACAAAGTTACGGATGATACTGTCATGCGTACTCAGAACCCTTCAACTTTCAATAACTGCATCCCGGTTAATACAATCTGTTTAGAACCGCGAACAGAACAAATATGCAAATTAAAATGTAACCTCACTAATACTGATGCTTTCCTATCATCTGCCGAAATAGAAAAAGTTTATCTTCCCCGTGCCCTTGTTAAAATTAATGAAAAAGGCGAATTCCTTACTTCAGTTTTAAATGCAAATGCTATTCCCAAGACTGTTAATTTCGACAATTTGGAACTCGAACCGATAAACAATTTTTCCGTAAACATTCTGAAAATTACTCTCAAAACTTGACCCAGCCTGACAGACAAACTACAATTATGGAACAACTTCGGTTAGAACATCTGAACGAGGAGGAAGCCGAACTTATTTCTCAACTTTGCCTCGAATATTCCGACATATTCTATTTAGAAGGTGACCAACTGACCTTTACAAACGAAATCAAACATTCGATAGACACTAATAACGCAAAACCCTCTTTCACAAAGTCATATCGGTACCCCCAAATACACAAACAAGAGGTAAAAAGTCAGATATCAAAGATGCTTGACCAAGGCATTATACGTCCGTCTAATTCGCCATGGTCATCCCCGGTTTGGGTAGTTCCCAAAAAACTAGACGCATCTGGTACCCAAAAATGGCGTGTCGTCGTCGATTATCGTAAATTAAATGAACTTACTGTTGACGACAAATATCCCCTACCGAACATTTCGGATTTACTTGACCAACTTGGCAAATGCCAATACTTCACCACCCTCGACTTAGCTTCCGGGTTTCACCAAATCGAAATCGATACTAAAGACATCCAAAAAACAGCATTCACAGTTGATAATGGCCATTTCGAATTTGTTAGAATGCCCTTCGGTCTTAAAAACGCTCCATCCACCTTCCAAAGGGTAATGGATAATATTCTTTTAGGTGTTCAAAACGAGAGATGTTTAGTCTATATGGACGACATTATCGTTTATTCTCCGACTATACATGAGCACATAACCCGACTTTCTGAAGTTTTCAAACGATTGCGAAAAGCCAATCTAAAAATCCAACCCGACAAATGCGAGTTTCTTCGCAAAGAGGTCGCGTATCTTGGCCACCTTATAACTCCCGAAGGCGTGAACCCTAACCCCTCAAAGGTAGATTGTATCTTAAATTTTCCCCAACCAAAAAACCCAAAAGATATCAAGTCCTTCTTAGGGTTAGCTGGTTATTACAGGCGATTCATCCCCAATTTCGCCAAGATTTCAAAACCTTTGACAAGATTACTTCAAAAAGACACACCTTTCCAGTTTGATTCAGAATGTGTCAAATCTTTTGATGAATTAAAAAGAGCCCTTACTTCTACTCCCATACTCATATACCCTAATTTTGAAGAGCCATTTATTCTTACAACCGACGCCAGTTCATTTGCTATCGGCGCAGTGCTCTCTCAAGGCCCCGTAGGTAAAGATTTACCCGTAGCCTATGCCTCCAGAACTCTCTGCAATGCTGAAACTAAGTATTCAACCATAGAACGAGAACTCCTTGCAATAGTGTGGGCGGTTAAACACTTTCGTCCGATAATTTTTGGCCGTAAGTTTTTACTTCTGACCGATCACCGTCCGTTAACTTGGCTGTTTTCTATAAAGGACCCTGGAAGTAGACTTGCAAGATGGCGCCTTAAGCTCGAGGAGTACGACTATCAAATAATTTACAAACCCGGCAAAGTAAATAAAAACGCCGACGCGCTCTCTCGCATTAAAGTTAACAACTTTAATGAATACATATCATTTCAAGCAAACAATCATCTAACACCATTTACAGTACTCCCAACAAACGAAACTGACGATGACTCACAAGAACCCCAGACGAGAAGTCCTATTAATCTCCAACAAATCTCCGAAGAATTTAAAACTTTTGTCGAGCGATATCAAACCGTCTCTCTCATAGATTACGACAAAATTCAATTTCTAATTGCCAACTCCTAGACCGAGGAAACAAAAACATCCTAGTATTTCCCCAAGGCTCTCTCATGAAAAATTTTCACCATGACATCATCGAAGACATTTTTGAGGAAAATGCTGATTTCCGTACCCCTAGAGTAAATGTCTTTGCAAGCAAAAGTGTCAGAAAAAGACGCTATTACATCGTCCCTCTCCCTTCTGACCCAGAAATAGTCAACGAGATTCTTTTCGCATCTCTGTATAATAGTAGAGATGTGTTTACTGAAAATGAAGTATTCTGTGTTGAGAATAACATTGAACTGCCCATTTTGGAAATGCTTTCGTTTATCTTTTCCGAAATCGATATCAAATGGAAAGTTTGCCAAAATATCGTCCAAACGGTTGAGAAAGACCAAATACCCATCATCCTCGACCAATTCCATAACGGCAAAAATAATATACACCGTGGTATCAATGAAACTATCCGCAGAATAAAAGAAAAATACAATTGGCAAGGACTGACTAAGGACGTTGACAATTTTATCAAAAACTGTCAATCTTGCCAGAGAGCAAAAGTTTACCGGAAAAATCTCGACAGCCCACTTGTCATTACTGAAACCCCACGGACACCCTTTGAACGCGTCAACATCGATATTCTAGAAGTCCCGACAAAAAACTACGCATTAACTATCCGGGACGAACTAACAAAATTCTCTCAGGCCTACCCCATAACCGACAAATCCGCAAAAACCGTTGTTAGTACCTTACTACTCTATTTCCAACACTTCGGTACTCCATTACGGATACATTGTGATTATGGCAGGGAATTCGACAACACACTAATGAGAGATTTGTGTAAACTATTTGACATCAAACTATCTTATTCTAGTGTGGGACATCCCCAGTCAAATGGTTCATTAGAACGATTCCACTCGACCCTATTAGAGATGATTAGAATCCATAAACTAGAAAATCCTGACGAACACCCTTTTAACATCCTCCCTTATGCAATCATTGCATATAACAATTCTGTAAACAAAACTCATGGATTCACCCCTTACGAACTTGTTTATGGACATACTTCGAGTAGGACTCCAGAAACTCTCTACAACCAACAAGCCCTGATAACTAAGTACATCAGAGATCTCAATAATCGTATCTCTCACTATTATAAAATTGCTCGCGAAAGAACGGAAATCCAAAAACATAAAGCGAAAGTCAGATTTGATGAACACGTTTCTGAAAATCTCCCTAACTATCAAATAGGCGATAAAGTCTATATTAAAGAATCCCAGATCAAGGACAAACTCCAAAATAAATTCAATGGTCCTTTTGAAATCCTGGAGATTCACAGAAACTCCGCAACAGTACTAAACCCTAAAACTAACCAAAAATCAAAAGTTAATTTCGACCGAATGAAACCGTTCTCAGAAAGTTAATTTCTGTTTCAGGTTTTGCCTCCTGTTCGGGTCAGCAGTACCCCAATTTCAAATACAACCAATAAACAATACTTTAGGTATCTACTTCCATAACGAAGCAGAAATAACTGTATCCAATGATAAATGGACACTTTTAGTACACAGAAACATTTCTACACTAGAACAAGTATTTACAACAAATAACAGAATATTACAAACTCTTGTAAAAACTGTTAACTTCAATTCTTTTGCTATGAACTACTTTCGCGCAGACGTACAAACCCACATTAATCTTCTCAATCAAATTTCTAACTCAATCAAACAGAAATTTACTGACATTCACATGGACACTAAAAGACACAAACGAGGTATACTTGATGGGGCAGGTACCCTTTTTAAGGCAATCACCGGCAATTTAGACGCCGCCGACGGAAAATACTTTACCGAAAGCATAAACCGCTTAAATCAAGGCCAACTTCAAATTGAGAACTTACAAAAAAACCAAATAAGTGTCACCACATCCGTAATTAAAAACTTCAACGAAACTATCCAAAATCTTAGAATTGACGAGAAACTTTTTAACGATAACATGATAAAGCTGGAAAACACTATCGGAAAAATTAATGATAAGGTCGCCTACGTCGAATCAAAACTCGCACTACTTGAAATGTGTGAAAAACTTATGGAGAATTATCTCTACTTAGAAGATAATTTGAATGATGTTTTAAATTCTATCACATTCGCGCGTCTGAAAATAATTCACTCTTCAATTTTAACACCAGAACATCTTATTACCTCATTACAGGAAGTATCGCAAAATTTAGTCAAAAGTAACCTTCCATTGGCTGTAAAGTACTCGAGCATCGCACAATATCTGGAAATTATTGAACTAGAGGCATTTCAAACATATACCGATCTTATATTTGTGTTAAGAATCCCTTTAGTCGAACAACATCCTTACACAGTCTTTCATTTATATCCTATCCCTATATACGATGAAAGAACAGGTTTACATCATATGCTATCCTTCACTCAAAAATATCTTGCAAAGAATGATGATTCTTTAATGTTTATTCCGATCAAAGACTTAAGTGCGTGTAAACCGTTATCCACTCGTAAGAAACTGTGCTCTGAACTTTACGCATATCCTATTGACACAAACGCGTTATGTGAAGCTCAACTTCTAAAGAATGTCCAGAAGGTACCCGACAACTGTAAAAGCTCACTAATATTCACTCAAGGATACAACGTTCAAAAACTAGAACCCAATACATGGCTCATAATTACTTCTGAACCCATAAGTGTTACAGTGAATTGCGCTCAAACAAACCCAAAAACTCTTACAATCTCCCTCAACTCCATATTGACTCTTCAATCAGAGTGTAGTGCGTTTATAGGAATTACAAAAGTTCAAGCCGAATCTGGTAAACAAACCGATGTTCTAGAAACCTTCCAACCAGTAACAGTGCCGTTCAACTGTTGCGACGCAGTGCCAGAAAAAATTATAATTCCTGAACTTCAGCCCCTGAAGCTGAACACGCTTAACGTAGAAGAATTAGACGTAGCAAATCACAAATTGGAACAATATTCCAGAGACCTCGATGGTCTCATAAACCAGCCGTTTGTAACCAAAAATATCTCTTGGTTTACCTATACAACCATAGCTGCTCTCATGATCATAGCAGCACTCATCACCTTCCAAGCTGTCAAAAAGAGGATGGTAAAACCTCCAAAGGACTGCAATCCTGACCAGACTTCAGTGCCTCAGCCAAGACTCAAATTCTTCCCCAAGCTTAGGCCTGTTTTGAAAACAGAACAAAGGTTAGAGACGCAAGTTTAGGTATACCCTTTATGTTCTCTAAAAACACCATTTTTAATATTAATTTATATCATTAACTTTTTATTTTTCTACACATTATTTTTATTCACATTTCCTTTTACTTTATATTTTATTTTGATATGTTTAGGTTAAGCATTTAATTATTACTCGTATTATTTTATTGCTCATTTATTTTAACATATTTTGATTTTATTTTACAAATATCAATTTGATTTTTACCTATTACTTTATTTTATTCATATTTTATACACTTATTACTTATTATTCATACCATTCAAACATCATTTTATACTATTTTATGTTTCTGTTCCTAAAAGTTGATGTTATAGCATCAACTTTTGATATGTAAGGGGAGTTGTTATATGCAAAATATATCAGCACTTAATTCATACAGTCGAGAAGTCAACGGAATTTAAAGCGTACGTGACTTCTCAGGGATATCAAATTACATCTTGAATTATATGCAAACAACTTCCCGGAAACCTACACGAGTCCGTTTAACCAGTAAAAACGCTGACTTGCATCAGCACTTTTGTTAATGTTATAAAGCAACTGGAAACGTTCTCGTGTTGTCATTCAAATATTATCACTTTTAGTATTAAGTCATTCAAATAATATCATTTATAGCATTAAGTTATTCAAGTACTTTAACTATTTTAATTGTTCACTTTTAATATTGTATGTTTCTAAATAAATAATTTTTTTTAAAAAGTGAATTGAATCAAAGTGAATATAAAATATATATATATATATTGTTACGAAATTTACCCAAAGCCGACCCTGTTTCATTTCAGTACGACAACAAACGCTTTGAGATAAAAAAAACGGTTCTCGAAAAGACTCGGCAGCGGAAGGAGCGATGATGATTTTTACGAGAATTTTCTATGCTGGGCTTATAAAGGAAGGAAGCCACGTTGGAGAGTTCAGTTATACCGCGACGACTAGCGTATATGGGATTCGGACATACAAGAAATAAACGACGACATAAAAATCCTAAAAAGTAATGTGGAGACTCTTGAAATCAAAGTAGATGACATCGACTCGATCCAGAGCCAGGTGAAATTTGAAATCAGTTCCATTAAAAACACGGTACAAAGTGAAGTAAGTGAAGTACAAGATAAAATCAGTGCCATCCAAAACAAGGTAGAAATAGAAATCAAAAAAATGCAACAGGACTTACAGCGAGGAAAATACCAGCACACCGTGAGTACCAAAGGTTCCTTTAGTAAACCACCCACATTCGACGGCAGTTCATCTTGGCCCATGTATAATGGATGGGATAACCAAGAAAAATCTACTTCTCTGGTAATTTCGTTAAGAGGTCCGGCCCTAGAACTCCTCCAAAGCATTCCAGTCGATGAACAAGGCAATTTCGACAAGATCATCGCCATCCTAGACAAACGATACGACAATCAATCCTTAAGGCAGGTATACCAAGTCCAACTGAGTGGAAAAACGCAAAAATCCAGTGAAAGAATTCGAAGCAGAGATTAGACGGTTAGTTCACTTGTCCTATCCAGACCTGCCAGAGGAAACGAAAGACCAGTTGGCCACACAGAGTTTCATAAACGGCATCAGAGATGTGGAAGTTCAAAGAAATTTAAGACTGAGTGGCGTCAAGAAGAGTAATGAAGCTCTACTTCGGGCTTTGGAAGTAGAGGCCGTCATGAACATGTCCAAGCCGAGGGTCCGAGCAGTTTCCTTCAACCAGGAAGAGTCAGAGTCGCCATTTCAAGCGCTGCTGGCTGGTCTGAACAAAATATTAGACCGGTCACAAAGAACTGGCACCAGAGGGGCATGTTACCGCTGCGGACGGACAGGACACTTCCAACGTGACTGCCGAGTAAGGCTACCGGAACGATCACCAACCAGGGGTAGCCAACAAACCGACCTTACGAACCAGGGAAACTCCAACCAGTCAGCATAAGGGGGCGAATGCTGACTCACCCTCCACCAGCCCCCAGGACAGTATCCATCCGGGGATTTTGCAGAGATAGCGGCAGCCTAGTCATCAGAGGCACCATCAATGGGCGAGCAGTTACCATCACCGTCGATACCGGCGCCGCTGTGTCCATTGCCAAGTCCAGGGTCTTGAGAGCATCAGAAATTCGGCCAGTTAGCATTACCATCCAGCTCAGAACAGTCACCGGCGAGTCCATGTCAATACAGGGTGAGGCAGATGTCATGCTACAGATAGGGGACAACATGATCCGGCATAGGGTCCTGATAGCGAATATTGAGGACGATTTTATACTGGGAATGGACCTAATTAGCCAGCATGGATTTATGTTCGACCCGAGATATGATGTTCTACGGTTCCTAAGTGAGGAATTTGTATTGACACGGCCCGTCAACACATCAGTCACCCCCATAAAAATTGTGGCAAAGTCTTCAGCTAGAATTCCCGGTCGAACGGAACAGATTATTCATGGGCAGTTAGACAGCAATCCTGGGAGCTGCGTTGGGATGGTGGAGCCCGTACACTCAGCTCATGACTACTTAGTTGGAGGGGCTATAGTTAAAACCGGACGAGATATACCAATCAGAGTCCTGAATCTGTCCAACAACGACATCAGAATTGCCAATGGTCAAGAGATAGCTTGTTTCGAGCCAGTAGAGACCATCATCAATTGCGAAGAAGAGTACCAGACGTCGGTGAAGGAGACAGGGCCCAGTAAAGAGTTCCTACAACAGTTTGCTGACCATTTGACACACCTGACACCAGAGAACCAGAAGAAAGCCAAGCAATTTATCGCAAAGCACTGGCAAATTTTTAATAGTAAAAATGAAACCACCTGTCGAACCAACATCATCCAGCATCGAATAGATACCGGAAAGGCTCAACCCATCAGAATACCACCTAGACGACTACCATTGGGGCAACAACAGGCAACATCGAGTCCATGTTACAAAATGGAGTTATTGAGCCATCCATCAGTCCATGGTCTGCTCCCGTCGTGTTAGTTAAAAAGAAGGATGGAACCACCCGATTTTGCATGGATTACAGAAAGCTGAATGATGTCACGAAGAAAGACAGCTATCCACTACCCCGAATCGATGACACTTTGACCACACTAGCAGGCTCCCGTTGGTTCTCCACACTAGACCTAAAAAGTGGATATTGGCAGGTTGGTCTACACGCAAACGACAGAGAGAAGACATCGTTCTCCACCAGTAAAGGGCTGTTTAAGTTCACGGTCATGCCCTTTGGGTAATGTAATGCACCCGCTACATTTGAGAGGCTAATGGAGTATGTACTGAGCGGGTTAACATGGAGGACGTGCTTAGTATACCTCGACGACATTCAAGTCATGGGCCAGACATTCGACGACCATCTGAAGAACCTGGGCGAAGTATTCTCCAGAATTAATAACGCTAACCTGAGACTCAATCCGAAGAAGTGTTCCTTGTTTCAAAACGAAGACAAGATAGAAACCATCCGTGATTGGCCAGTTCCAAGAGACAAACATGAACTCCGAAGCTTCTTGGGCCTCTGTTCATACTACCGGCGTTTTGTTGAGGGATTTGCCACCATCGCCGCCCCTCTACATCGGCAGACCACTGAGAAAGAGACCTTCCATTGGAATCAGGATTGCGAAACATCATTCAGGCGACTGAAGGCAGCACTATGTTCCAGCCCAATCCTAGCCTTTCCTACACAGTCCGGCAAGTTCATCTTAGACCGACGCCAGCAACACAGGTTTGGGGGCCGTCCGATCCCAGGTGCAAGATGGTGAAGAGAGAGTGATCGAGTATTACAGCCGTGGATTCTCGAAATCGGAAAGAAATTATTGCGTCACCAGAAAAGAACTTCTTGCCATAATAAGGGCTGTAGACCATTTCCACAAATACCTTTATGGTCGTCATTTCTTAATCCGAACAGGTCATGCCGCACTCAAATGGCTGCTGGACATGAAGACACCGGAAGGACAACTGGCCAGATGGATGGAGAAATTACAGCAATACGACTTCAAGGTGGAACACCGTGCCGGCCGTTTGGCACAATAACGCCGATGCGGTTGTCTGAAGACGGAACAGCGAGAGGGTATCTCCATCAGGCAGATCCGAGTGCAGGCCAATGAAGACTGGACAACGGAACAGTGCATCCAGGACCAAATGGCTGATCCAGACATCGAACCAACTTGTCACTCAAAGCGAGAGGGGCACCCAGACCACGATGGGACGAGGTAGCTAGATACTCCGGCATGCTGAAATCGTTATGGGCTCAATGGGACTCCCTAAGGGTAGACAATGGAATGCTCAAACGGGTTTGGGAAAGCGCTGATGGACGGGAAACCAGTCCCAACTTGTAGTTCCGAAGAAAAAGGTACCAGCCATCCTGACCGAAGTACATGATGGAATTACCCGAGGCCACCTGGACAATAATCATAAATCAAATTTTCATTTTGCAATTTACATCAATAAATATAAAGCCATTGACAACAAAGTCAGAATAGACTTTGAAACGTTTGGTTTTCCTTCAATATACGTCGTTTTATTTCGATTGTGGTGTTATTGCCAAAAAATAAACATAATAAAAGTAATCAAGAATATGCTGCCACAAACAACGTTTAGCAGACAATCCCATTTTATATCTAATATAACTCAAGAACTGGTTACATAACACATTTTTACTAAGATTTTTTATTCACCCTGTATAACTACAATTCTATAGTACTGTAATATACTTCGTGGGTTCAATTTAAAAATTATAAAACTAATATTTACTTTCACTTTTCTAGAACTTTATTTACATTTAAAACAGCTGATTCACAATACATTCTCATATATGCTAGTCGTCGCGGTATAACTGCCTGGCGATCGTGCCGTGCTTCTTTTATATCACCAGCGTAGAATTCTCCAGTAGAAATCATCATCGCTCCTTCCGTTGCCGAGTATTTTCGAGAATCGTATTTTTTTATCTTAAAGCGTTTGTTGTCGTGCTGAAATGACACAGGGTCGGCTTTGGGTAAATTTCGTAACACTGCCCCCCCTTTAATTCTGATCGTCCCGATCAGAAACATCCCCTCCATGGTAGGGAGCGAGTCGATCTAAATGAACCACCTTCAATTTAGCCTTGGGGTTTCGACGGATCCGGTAGACGACGTCATTTAGCCTCTTGACCACCTCGTATGGACCATCCCAGGCGGGTGTAAGCTTTGGGGATTTACCCTTGGTCCGTTGGGGGTTGTACAGCCAGACTTTGTCCCTCTCCTGGAACCCGACTGAATTGGCCTTGAGGTCGTATCGCGTCTTCATCCGGTCGCTGGTGGCCAACATCTGCGTTCGGGCTAATTCGTGTATTGCCAGCATTTTATGTCGGAGCTGGTCGGCATAATCGTCAATGTCTTGGGGAGGTTCTTCGGGGGAGCCAAATGCCAAGTCGCATGGTAATCGCAGCTCCTTTCCGAATAGGACCCTGGCTGGGGTCAGGCCTGTACTATTATGTACAGCAGAGCGATATGACAACAGGAATAGGGGAATATGCTCATCCCAATCACGCTGGTTATTGCTGACGACCTTGGATAGGTGTTTTTCCAAGGTCCTGTTGAATCTTTCCACCATTCCGTCTGACTGTGGGTGTAATGGTGTTGTTCTCGTTTTCCTGATCCCCAACATCGTGCAGACCTTCTGAAATACATTCGATTCGAAGTTACGCCCCTGGTCTGAATGTAATTCCATCGGGACGCTAAACCTGCTGAATAGTTGTTCTACTAACACCGTCGCTACTGTGGTTGCCTCTTGGTTGGGTATCGCATATGCCTCAGGCCATTTGCTGAAGTAATCCATTGCGACCAGAATGTATTTGTTCCCCCTCTCAGACTCGGGAAACGGACCGGCGACATCAATGGCAATTCTCTCAAATGGGACGCCCACATTGTACTGCTGCATTCTGCCCTTGGTCCGGGTCTTCGGGCCCTTACTGGCGGCACAGGTGGCACATTTGCGGCACCAAGCTCTGACGTCTTCGAAGTAATTCACCCAGTAGTACCGCTGGCGAACTTTGTCTAGGGTTTTATTCATGCCCAGGTGGCCTCCGGTAATTCCATCATGTACTTCGGTCAGGATGGCTGGTACCTTTTTCTTCGGAACTACCAGTTGGGACTTGGTTTCTCGTCCATCAGCGCTTTCCCAAATTCGCTTGAGCATTCCATTGTCTACTCTTAGAGAGTCCCATTGAGCCCATAACGATTTCAGCACGCCAGAGTATCTAGCTACCTCGTCCCATCGTGGCCTGGGTGCCCCTCTCATTTTGAGTGACAAGATTGGTTCGATGTCTGGATCAGCCATTTGGTCCTGGATGCACTGTTCCGTTGTCCAGTCTTCATTGGCCTGCACTCGGATCTGCCTGATGGAGATACCCTCTCGCTGTTCCGTCTTCAGACAATGCTTGCATTCCGCTCTACAGGGTCTTCTGGATAGGGCATCGGCATTATTGTGCAACCGGCCGGCACGGTGTTCCACCTTGAAGTCGTATTGCTGTAATTTCTCCATCCATCTGGCCAGTTGTCCTTCCGGTGTCTTCATGTCCAGCAGACATTTGAGTGCGGCATGATCTGTTCGGATTAAGAAATGGCGATCATACAGGTATTTATGGAAATGGTCTACAGCCCTTATTATTGCAAGAAGTTCTTTTCTGGTGACGCAATAATTTCTTTCTGGTTTCGAGAATCCACGGCTGTAGTACTCGATCACCCTCTCTTCACCATCTTGCACCTGGGATAGGACGGCCCCCAAACCGGTGTTGCTGGCGTCGGTGTCTAAGATGAACTTGCCGGACTGTGTAGGAAAGGCTAGGAACATAGTGCTGCCTTCAGTCGCCTGAATGATGTTTCGCAATCCTGATTCTAATGGAAGGTCTCTTTATCAGTGGTCTGCCGATGTAGAGGGGCGGCGATGGTGGCAAATCCCTCAACAAAACGCCGGTAGTATGAACAGAGGCCCAAGAAGCTTCGGAGTTCATGTTTGTCTCTTGGAACTGGCCAATCACGGATGGCTTCTATCTTGTCTTCGTTGGTGCGGATTCCTGACTCGGACACTACGTGACCCAAAAAACTCTACTTCTTTTTGGAACAAGGAACACTTCTTCGGATTGAGTCTCAGGTTGGCATTATTAATTCTGGAGAATACTTCGTCCAGGTTCTTCAGATGGTCGTCGAATGTCTGACCCATGACTAGAATGTCGTCGAGGTATACTAAGCACGTCCTCCATGTTAACCCGCTCAGTACATACTCCATTAGCCTCTCAAATGTAGCGGGTGCATTACATAATCCAAAGGGCATGACCGTAAACTGAAACAGCCCTTTACTGGTGGAGAACGCTGTCTTCTCTCTGTCGTTTGCGTGTAGACCAACCTGCCAATATCCACTTTTTAGGTCTAGTGTGGAGAACCAACGGGAGCCTGCTAGTGTGGTCAAAGTGTCATCGATTCGGGGTAGTGGATAGCTGTCTTTCTTCGTGACATCATTCAGCTTTCTGTAATCCACGCAAAATCGGGTGGTTCCATCCTTCTTTTTAACTAACACGACGGGAGCAGACCATGGACTGATGGATGGCTCAATAACTCCATTTTGTAACATGGACTCGATGTTTTCCTCGACTGCCTGTTGTTGCCCCAATGGTAGTCGTCTAGGTGGTATTCTGATGGGTTGAGCCTTTCCGGTATCTATTCAATGCTGGATGATGTTGGTGCGACCGGTGGTTCCATTTTTACTGTTAAAAATTTGACAGTGTTTTGTGATAAATTGCTTGGCTTTCTTCTGGTTCTCTGGTGTCAAGGGTGTCAAATGGTCAGCAAACTGTTGTAGGAACTCTTTATCGGGCCCTGGCTCCTTCACCGACGTCTGGTACACTTCTTCGCAATTGATGATGATCTCTACTGGCTCGAAACAAGCTAACTCTTGACCATTGGTAATTCTGATGTCGTTGTTGGACAGATTCAGGACTCTGATTGGTATATCTCGTCCGGTTTTAACTATAGCCCGTCCAACTAAGTAGTCATGAGCTGAGTGTACAGGCTCCACCATTCCAACGCAGCTCCCAGGATTGCTGTCTAACTGCCCATGAATAATCTGTTCCGTTCGACCGGGAATTCTAGCTGAAGACTTTGCCACAATTTTTATGGGGGTGACTGATGTGTTGACGGGCCTTGTCAATACAAATTCCTCATTTAGGAACCGAAGAACATCATATCTCGGGTCGAACATAAATACATGCTGGCTAATTAGGTCCATTCCCAGTATAAAATCGTCCTCAATATTCGCTACCATGACCCTATGCCAGATCATGTTGTCCCCTATCTGTAGCATGACATCTGCCTCACCCTGTATTGACATGGACTCGCCGGTGACTGTTCTGAGCTGGATGTTATTGGTAACTGGCCGAATTTCTGATGCTCTCAAAACCCTGGACTTGGCAATGGACACAGCGGCGCCGGTGTCGATGGTGATGGTAACTGCTCGCCCATTGATGGTGCCTCTGATGACTAGGCTGCCGCTATCTCGGCAAAATCCCCGGATGGATAACGTTTTGGGGGCTGGTGGAGGGACAGTCAACATTCGCCCCCCTATGCTGACTGACTGACGGTCCCTGGACATGTGGCTGTTTTGTTGGTTACCCCTGGTCGGTGATCGTTCAGGTGGCCTCACTCGACAATCACGTTGGAAGTGTCCTGTCCGTCCGCAGCGGTAACATGCCCCTCTGGTGCCAGTTCTTTGTGACCGTTCTAATATTTTGTTCAGTCCAGCCAGCAGCGCTTGAAATGGTGACTCTGACTCTTCCTGGTTGAAGGAAACTGCTCGGACCCACGGCTTGGACATGTTCATGACGGCCTCTACTTCCAAAGCCCGAAGTAGAGCTTCATTACTCTTCTTGACGCCACTCAGTCTTAAATTTCTTTGTACTTCCACATCTCTGATGCCGTTTATGAAACTCTGTGTGGCCATCTGGTCTTTCGTTTCCTCTGGCAGGTCTGGGTAGGACAAGTGTACTAACCGTCTTATCTCTGCTTCGAATTCTTGGAGGCTTTCACCGGATCTTTGCGTTTTTCCACTGAGTTGGACTTGGTATACCTGGCTCAAGGATTGATTGTCGTAGCGTTTGTCTAGGATGGCGACGATCTTGTCGAAATTACCTTGTTCATCGACTGGAATGCTTTGGAGAAGTTCTAGGGCCGGACCTCTTAACGAAATTACCAGAGAAGTAGATTTTTCTTGATTATCCCATCCATTAGCTGTAGCTACAGCCTCAAATTGCCGTTTATACATAGGCCAAGATGAACTGCCATCAAATGTGGGTGGTTTACTAATGGAACCTCTGGTACTCACGGTGTTCTGGTATTTTCCTCGCTGTAAGTCCTGTTGCATTTTTTTAATTTCTGTTTCTACCTTGTCTTGGATGGCACTGATTTGGTCTTGAACTGTGTTTTGAATTGAACTGATTTCAACTTTTACCTGGCTTTGGATGGAATCGAGGTCATCTACTTTTGTTTCAAGAGTGTCCACGGTATTTTTTATGACCTTAATGTCATCATTTATCTCTTTTATATCAGACTCAACTATTTGCATTCTTTCATTAACTGTTTCATTAACTTGTCTTACTATTTGCATTAGTTGTTCAAATTGCATTTATCTTTTTTCTTCAGTTATTTTAAATTCATTTTATCGTTTTTCTTCTAATAATTTAAATTCATTTTGTCGTTTTAATTCAGTTTGATCTTGTTTTTCTACAAATTTCGAGAATAATCCTTCCATTAAATTTTGTTGTTCGCTTTTCATTGTAGAAACAAGATTTAGTTGTTTTTCTTCCATCGTGGAAACAAGATTTTGTTGTTCGATTTTCATCGTAGTGACAAGATTTTCTAATTCAACTTTAAGTTTATCATCAAAAGATTTCACTAACCTTTGTTGAATTTCTTCTTGATGTTGTTTCTCCTTCTTGTCACGTTTTTCTAGAATCTGTGCAATTTTTTCGTCTAACTTTTCCATACTACGAGTTTCCATAAATCAAATTACGATTTTAACGGCACTTAATCCTCTACTTCTGATCACCAAATGTAATATACTTCGTGGGTTCAATTTAAAAATTATAAAACTAATATTTACTTTCACTTTTCTAGAACTCTATTTACATTTAAAACAGCTGATTCACAATACATTCTCATATATGCTAGTCGTCGCGGTATAACTGCCTGGCGATCGTGCCGTGCTTCTTTTATATCACCAGCGTAGAATTCTCCAGTAGAAATCATCATCGCTCCTTCCGCTGCCGAGTCTTTTCGAGAATCGTATTTTTTTATCTTAAAGCGTTTGATGTCGTGCAGAAATAACACAGGGTCGGCTTTGGGTAAATTTCGTAACAGTACCTTTATTTCAACCACATTGTATATGCAACGACTTACTAGCCAAACAATATATAACATTTTGTTATCCACCCTATATAAATATAATTCCAATACACTCGATTTTTAATCACCTGGTATATGCAATTATTTATGGTCCAGCTAATATAACTTTTTTGAACCACCCCGTATACCTAATTCAACTCCCCCTTATTTTAACCACATTGTATATATGCAGCTGTTTATGGGCCACCTAATATAACTTTTTTCCAATATTTTTTAAAACTTGTAATTTTACTTGACTGTATGTTTCACCTATCCTAAATATGGAACTCCCCGTAAAATTACGGTTGACATATCAGTCGATTTTTTTTAATCGAAAGATGTTAATTACATTGGCATATTCTGAATTTTAATGTCTGTACTTAATAATTGGTGCGAACGATGGAACCAATAGATTAATTGTGTGTTACCCAACATCGTATAGAGTTTTTTTATATCTACTGTTTCTGTCAATGTAGGGAGAGAAAATGTATACCCGATTTTACCTAGTTACCTTGCAAAATCAGCTCAGTAGTTCTTACATGATACCCAAACAAACAGACACTACAATTTTATAATAGTAAAGATTTACGTTGACGTTTACAAAATTTTATTTTGTTTAGAAAATTTAAGGGTTTTTGTACATATTTTTCAGATTTTCTCTAAAACGCTGTATTACGTTAAAAAAATATATGTAATCAAGTCAGAATATATCTTACTAGAAATTTCCTTCTTCTGAAACTCAAACACAACAAATTCTGCCCAGAAAAAGAATGATTTCGCTCTTATGGTCATTGTGAGTTCTAACATTTGTTTGCTTTTGTGTTCAAGCCTTGAAAGCAAATATTGGGTTAAAGAAATAAAACAAACTGTATAATTATTATACAACTGTCAAATAAACTCATTTTATTAAACATCCAATCTTTAAATAAAGGACAGGAAATAAATATGTAAAAAGCATTTGTTTTTACAAAGAAAACAAAACATAAATTACTTAATTTCTATTGTACCATTTTTTCTCCTCTCCTATTATTGTGCGTTATTTCCCGTATTATACAAAATTCGTATCCATTTAATTCCTAACTAAGAGTTAATAAGCATAAAGCAGCTAAATCACAATATAACTTTGGTCTGGGGGGTTACAATTAACGCCAATTTAAAAATATATAGAAAAAACAATATACTCTACGACCTTTTAAAAGATAAGCTTTGATCAAATAGTTCAAATACTTTTTATACCTCCGAATATTCACGAACTTATTTTTGTGATTTAAGATCGTAGGGTGTAAGAACACCAATAAAATATAAGTAAACCATTTTGTATTTTACTTATCATAATGGCAAGTTGTTCTTGAAATTCAACAAATAAACCCGTCAATAGAGACTTTTCAGTCAGTGGAAATGACCAAAAACTGAAAATCCTGAGCGAAGCATTTTTTTCGAGGAAGCCGAAAAATCCGATAAAAACTAGATTATTTCAAGAATTCATAACGTTGTTGTAATAAAAACGAACGTTAATCTTGGTCAAAATGATATCTTATGACGCTAATGTTAAATGAGCTCCAGATTAGATGTGTGCAAATCTTACGAGTACAACATGTCATTGAGCCATAACAGAACAGTTCCAAAATGATTCAGAACACTAAAGATGGCATAGATGTATAACGTGAAACTGGAATATCACACATCTCAGTTGTTCATTCAATTCGCACCAAAATGATGCGAAGTATGCCTAAATTGAGGCCCCATGATAGGACAATGCAACTGGTGTGTCATTCAGAGTTGTCAGATCTAATGACTTTTCCTGACATCTCATGATCTTAAAAGAAAAATTAAGAAACACGTAAACATAAAACTGATTGAAATAATAAAAAAATCATGGCATTCGGGTATGTTCTATACGGGCTATTTAAAGGACAAATTAAATTGTTTAGTTTATATTCGTGTTGTTGAATCGATGGAGAGAAGCGATTCAATAGTATTACTCATATTCTTTGTAAACAGTGGATTTATTTGTTAAAAATAAAGACGTTGACGTTGTGTAAATTTGTTTTGAACCCACAGAATCTATTGCACTATTGAATGAGTTGTATTCTTGATAAGTCTCTTAACATAAAAATATAATTAGCAGTTTGTTATTGTATTTACATAGCCTTGGTTTTGAAGTAGTCTCTTGTTGTTATCACTTACAAAAATTATTTTGTTTACAGAATTTATTCTATTATACAAAATGAAATAATTTTGCCAAATAAATGATAATTGTCAACAATTTTTTTTAACACAAAATAAAATAACACTGGTGTCATTCGTGTTATTCTATTGTGAACTAAAAATGGTATTTAGTAAATACATATTGGAGAAATATTAAATATGAGTATTTCATAATTATTTGTTCCACTTTTTCATGGTCAACTTATTTACCTTCAAAAGAAAAAACCGTGTCCCGTACCGAAAACTCAGTTGAAACAAGAACAGATGTGTTCCAAATAAAACATCACAGTTCTGCATCTGCAAAATGCAGCGTATTAACCACGATTGTCCAATCTGGATATTCCAAAAATATTTCTAAAAATACACTTTGGTTATCATGGATTTTTGTTACAATTAAATTAATTAAAATCTCGGGGGGAAATGCTCCGATCAGGACTTTTCTGACTCTTGATATTGTTTAAATAATATACTGACAAATATCCTCGATGAAGTATTACTTCAACTTGTCTCTATTGACAGGTGTAAAATTTCAGCACAAAGTATAAATGTAGGAACTGTATCTTCATCCAAAACATCCTGAAGAAGCAGCAACTGAATCTGAAGGAACTCATCACACTACGTGGGTCTTGACAAGATGTGGTATTGAAGATAAAACTAAATATTTGTCTGAAATAAAATAACGTTTTAACGATCATGCCAATAATCGTTTGGTAAAAGAATAAATAAAAATTTCAAATTCAAAGTACATTTAAATTCCAATGACAAGTGCGTTTCATTTACAAACATGTAGTGAAACATTTTGTTTTATGTTGAAACGAAAAATTCTTTGATCTGTTAGGTAATTTTATTAAAGTTTTTGCATTGCACAATTGTGAATCTAAACATTCCAGTTACCCATTGAAACTCATACAAACAGTTTCATTAAAACCGAACCAATCGTTTGGGTACAGCTAACCGAGTGCAGCGCCCCCACCAGGTCAAATTGCAAATCGGACCAACCGCTCACAAAAATGTTCCTACAACTGTTTAGCAGTTGAAAAAAGATTTCCTACAATCCGATAGCAGCAACACCTACCGGTTCAATTTGTAAATCTAACCCAAACACACACAACAAGTTTCGTAACAATCGGCCCAACCGCTTAGGAGGAGTTCAATGATATTTTCCTATAACCTAATCGTAGCGCCACCTGCCAGGTATACTATACATCCATCCCAATAAAACACAAAAAGTTTCATGAAAGTCGGTTATGAGTTATTTTTTTGTACAGTTTGATCGCAGTGCCACCACCGGGTCCAACTGTGAATCTAAACCTTCCAGGGATCCACTCAAATGCCCCAAAAAAATTCAATGAAACTGAATCATACAAAATAATTTAGGTATAAACAAACGGACCCTTTGGGTATCGAACCCGAGACCTTCGCATTAATATCTAGGCGCTCTAACCAACTGTGCTAATGTGCACTTTGATGTAAAGGTCATCTAGCGAGTATGGTAGCGACGAGTTTATTGAACAAATTAATTGTCATATTTAAAGAAATTAACACAAAACAGTAATAAAATATACGTATAAACCTTCATCTTGAATGAAAACAACCTTAAAATCCCCTTGAGTAGTTTAAAAGATCTAAGGGTACAAAGGGAAAGACAGCTGGAAGCGACTTACATAGTTTTGCAAGGGTTCAGCTCAATCCTGGAAGCAGTTCCAATTGCTTTTTTTCACGACTGGAACCTTTAACCAAGAAGTTTCTTTTTAATATTCGAAGAGGTAAAAACATCGACCGGACTTAGATCGGATCTGTACGAAGTTTGATTTAACAATTAACGTTTTATTGCTCTCAAACGAATGTTTCGTTGTGCTGGGTTGTTTTTTCGAAGTTCAGAGATCATTTCTGGCAAACAAATGGTTGTACAGCACTTAGTATTAACAGCTACAATGTTCAGAGCAATTTTGTTTTTGAAAAAAAAAACTTGGAACACCCAAACAGTTGATTGGTTTTTATGTCTAGATTTTTCTGACACAAGTTGATCTTAGCATCTTCCGGTTCTTTGGTCATCAGTTGCGGGATCCAACGGAAAACTAATTTTTTACACACAATTCTTCACGTTATATTTTCTGATTTGAGGTCCTCGCCACAATTGCGCGATATATCATATGTCGATTTTTTTTGATAAGCTTCCACATATCGTCAATGTTTTCTGAGCGACTGCTGTTTTTGGTACACCTGTCTATGGATCGTTGCTAAGACTCACCTATCTACGTTTGTTTCTCCATACTAAGGAGAAATTGCCAACCGATGTGGTAATTTATTGTCCGGGAAAGTTGTAGGAAAATAATATATGCAAATTTTCTCGGTTTGGACAATTCGCTGTAGGTACAATACCATACATATAACTAACACTTTGGAATTAGATTAACTAAAGATGGAGGATTATTTTTACTGGAGTAGTGACATTTGAGAACTGACGCCCTCTATCTACGAATACGCGAAACTAAAAGTCATCTCTCGTACTTATTTGTTACAGAAACTATTCAGTAACATACAGACTAGATCATTGACTCATTAACACTGTAAATTGCTACGCTCTGCTCAGTAATTAAAAAAAAAAATCTCATACAGATTTTAATTCGTATCTTCGTTGAAACAACTTACTTAAGATTGTCTTATAACATCCGAATTGGCGTTATTCATGATGATATAATTAACAGGTACGTTTGGATCGGCATCGTCTTCTTGTCCAGCATTGTCCGAATTATTTTGCGAATACAATGGGGTGGTCCTATCGCCGGACGAGAACTGTTCGTTGCTTGAATCTGCCAAATCGATAAAATGTTCGGAATAATAATGAGGCGTATTCAGATAGTCGATCATCCTTCGGGGCAGTGGAAGACTGGGAATTAAATCTCTCCTTATGTTCTTATGGATCACGAATCTAGAATAAAATAATTTGTTTTTACAAAAGAACCTACTTTAAGTAAATTACTGAAACAAAAACCATTATAAACGATAATCAATTTGGCTTGGAGATCGGAATACAGACTAATGCAGTTTACATCGATTTCTCAAAGGCCTTTGACAGGCAAACTTAATCTACTATTGACTAAATTGGAAGCCTTAGGAGGCTTTCATTTTCTCTTACAACTGGACTGGATAGTTTTCCCACAAGTAGAGTTCAAAGTGTTAAGGTAAATAACTATATCTCCACTCCAATTAAAGGTATTATCTGGGGTTATGCTAGGTTCACATTGCTCTCTGTGAATAAATGACATATTTAATATAATCCAGCATTCTAAAACCAGATTGTTCGCAGATGACCTTGAATTATACAGGGTGTAAATAGTTTGAGTGCGTATATATTTTTTTTTGTTTTAAATAATTACGTAGATTCGAGTGTCGGTAGATTTATTTAGGTAAACAAAATTTTGGAAAATATTATTTTCAAAAATGTACCTTTTAATATCTATGTATTGAAATGAATATTTATATTTGGCGAATTATTTTATGCATCAAGTTGAAGAACGGAGGATACAAAGTTGTTTACATTATGATACAAAAATAATTCGATACAAAATATATTAAACAAAACATTTCTTATATTATTAGGTCTTTTATGTATTAAATTCTTAAAAAAATAACTGTTACTCATAAAATTAATATTATATAATTATTAGACAAATAAATACCCATGTACTTACAGGATGTCATTATGATAGAGCTCTCGAGAAGAAACGGATTCTATATAGTAATTATTCAAAATTCAACATTCTTGCTATTACATCTGCTTCCTCCACAAATTAATAGCATGTCAGGTAATTGTATCACTGTCACTTTTTTTCACAAACTAATACACTCGAACTCACAATTCACAACAGATTTTATTTATTTCTCCAATTTATTTTTTAAAATGAAAATCAAATCACGAACGTTACGTCGAATGTCACGCAAAAATCACTTTCACTTTCTTACAAGAACCCATCAGCCAAAAAGCAATCGTGGCAGCGGTCAGATGTAGTACTGAGTAAGGCATGTTATATGCTATGTTGCCACATCTGTTCGGAGAAACGTAGGGCAAATTATAACAGAATATTTAGACTTTAAATATTAATTTTCTTTGTTATTAAAAGTGTATAAGCTATTGAGTATTTACATATCAAGCTTTACAAGCATTTTGAAACCGGAAATAGTCTATTATTCACTTGAATAAAGGCTACGTAACTTCTAACTTTTTTATTTTATTTTTTGGCTAAACTATAGTTTATTTCTTAAACTGTTATAAAGCTTTTTGATTTTTTTGAGCTGAAGTATTGATCCTCAAAATCTTTCAACTCAAACCGTTTACACCCTGTATATGCTCATTAGGAGTTTATAGGACGCCGTGGTGCGGAAAACTGACTTATGCGCTATCTGGGAATGGACGAGTGAATAAAATAACGTTAAACATTAGTATATGTATCGGTTTTTACAACGGTCCCAAGAAATTTCATACTCAGGACTCACTGAATAATGTAATACTTCATTATGTCGAAGTTACGAATGATCTTGGGATGTGGTTTGATAAGTGATTAAGTTTTTCAGTTCATATTTCTAAGGTTTTCATAAATATTTCAATATTTCACAATAGTAAATACAAATAGTATTGGTTGGGCTTTCTATAAATACCTTTAAGTTACTATATACTTCATTTATAAGATCAAGTTTCGAGTTTTCATCTGTTGTCTGGTCCCTAGATGTCAGACTTATATTGACTCAATTGAAAGAGTCCAAAATAAATTCCTTCAATTAAGATATTAAGCTTAAGATGGAGATTAATAATTTCCATAGGACTGACAAGATTAGTAAAATGGGTTTGGATACTTTAGAAATTAGGCGTTTAAGTATGATTGATGTTTTATTTACAACATCGTACAAGGTATAATAGACTGTCCTCAGCTTATATCTGTATCTCTGAATGCACTATGTCTCAACTTACATAAAAATTAAACTTATTATTGTCTGCCTTTCAATCACTACCGGTACTAAACAAGTTGGAGATTGATATTTCAATGTAAACTCCAAATTAAAATCTTTGTTCTAAATAATTTTAATTTCATATTTTTTAAAACAATTAATTATTAATGATTTTTGTTTATGCATACACAATTGTATTGTTTAATGTTTTTTTTTCGTTAACTTGATTGTTTATTAGACAGATATACCATAAATTTAATAAGTAAATAAACATCCTGGGCGATCAATAAATTTTTTGTCATCTTGACATTTAAATTTCTGATTTGTGTAGAAATTTATACAATATATGTTTGACGTTTAGGCACTTTTGCATTTATTTTATGTTTTTTTGAAAAACACTATTCTCGGATCATATGATCGGTTTCTGTATATTTCCAAACGTTTCGGAGTCTACGTTAACTCCGTTGCCAATCGCAAAGAAACTATGAAAAAAGGCACCTTGTATATGCAACTACTTATGTGCCATTCAATACAACATTTTTTGAACCCACCTGTCTAATTGTAATTTTACTTCGCCCAATATTTCAACTGCGCACATTTATTGCTGCTTGAATTTCTATACATGCACACACCTACCACCGTATACCATATAGAAAACATCGCTCACCTAAAAAATTTTCTTTTCGATACAATAATGGAATATTTTGTACTATTTCACTCGACTGCCATGAAAACCGTTACAAACACCTTGTAGGATATACTTTCATGGCATATCTTGACATTTAAGCTAGATATTTATGGTGAAAATTTGACATTTACTTTAATGTTTACAATGTTTTTGCAAATATTTTTACGATTTTCGGAAAAACGGGATGTTTTACGTTATAGATAATTATAACCAAGCTGAAACATCTCTTTGTAGAATACAATTTAAAATATTCAAATTGGTTGAGCCGTGTTAGAAGAAACCAGGGGTAGATTTATTGAAATTCGCTCCTTAATTACTGTTTTTTCTGATTTTCTGGAAAACCGTAAATCTCACGTTATTGAAAATTATATTCTATAATTCTCCTTAATACAATGCCGTTTAAATCATCAAGCCGTTTTTTGAATAATCACTGGGCATACATAAAAAAAGTGACGACGAATTGATAACCTCATCCTTTTTGGAAGTCGGATAAAAACCCAATAATTCACGACTGTATTTTTTTATAAGAATCCAAGGACTCAGGACCAAGAGTATAAATAATAACATTACAGTTTTGTTGATCTTTACTATTTGCAAACTAAATAATGCTTTTCTATTCTCAGACAGTGACGGTTACAGCATTGCGAATTTATGTTCCTAAAATTTCGATTCAAAGAGGCATAAACGAAAATTATGTATGTATTATCAAAACCAAATATTTGGCGAGTGTAATTTTTTAAATAAGATTGTGACTGTAATAAAGATTTGAAAAAATGACTTACCTACAAATATGTTGTAAACTTTGAACCTGTTTAAACCTCGATACGGGGTGTAACAATTGCACTCTAACGGGACCAATGACTGGACGCCTATGTAGGAAAAATAGATATCTACCGCTACGAGAATGCTCGACGGCGTTCTCGATGAATTCGACTATCGTTTGTGATTTGAATTTCGTACAGCTACCGAAGCTAAAATTACCTGCAACAAAAAATAAACAATTAATTTTATATTATTAGCATAATACGAAAGAGTGATCTGAACAAAAAAATATTACTTTAAAAGGTTACATATTTGTTCAGTTGATCAAATAAACAAAAATGCAACTACCAAGTTGACAGAGATGAAAATCCAACCTTCTGTTGTGTGATTGATCTATTGCAATAACAAATCATGCTATAATTAATAATTGTTTAAAAACAATATAATTTAAGAAAATGTGAATTACTTACCCTGATCATGTTCTATTCTTACGTGTCTAACGGAATTATTGAGTTTGAAAGTTAACGAAAAAATATAATGGTCGTCGCTACTATCTCTAACAATGAAAGATCCGTCTGGTTCATTTGATAATATCTTTTCCGCTGCTTCGCTAGATATTGGACCCCAGTACCAGCCATACTGCAACAATGAAAAAAATATTACAAAACTTACATAATAATTTATAAGAGATCAAGAAAAATGTATATTTGTAATAAACATTTATTTGTGTGACTGCTATACACATGTAAACACAAAGTTTTGTAACCTAACACCAACCCTTTCGTTTTTCACTCAACGCACTTTTTAACAGCGAAGCTTCCATCATCATGCAATTAACCAAAGTTTGTTTTATACATATTTTCAATAGCTACCTACTAAATAATAGGTTGATTTAACCGATTGAATAATTAGTTATTGAGTTATTTGCTAAAAACTCATACTTATTGTTTTCTGAATGATATTTGTGGCATTTTTTCAATGTTTAAGTATTTCTTGGGAAATAACACCACAAGTCACTAAAATTTGCTGTATATTCCAAACGTTTCGGGGTCTATGTCAGACCCCGTTGTCAATGGTTAAGAAATTATGAATAAAAAAGGCACATTTCTAAAATGTAAAATTAAAATGTTTGACAATATCCATTATTTGACTTCTAACATAACAAAGAGAATATTATTTGTAATATACAGGATAGCACAGAAACTTCTAAAGATCATATAATCATAAAGTTCTTTTCAAATTGGAAGAATTTAAAAGGGTGATCTTCAGAATTTTATGTGGCGCTCCTAGGTGCGACTTTGTTATAAGATAGTGCAAAAATGCGACCAAAGAATTTTGTTGATTCAGTGATCCCATTAAAATCATAAGGGAAAATCTAGGAAAAACCTTATGAACTATCCTGATATTGGGTTGTTCACAAGTACCTGACCATGAGCAATTTCGTCATTAATCATCGGCAACCAGGAACGACTGAATACCACGGAGGTAGTAGCGATACAATCGTTTTCATTTATCAAAATTAAAGCAGACTCTATTAGTTTTCTTTTGGTGTTGTGTTCTTCTTTGTGTAATATAACTGAAATTTGGAACAGTATTTTATGACCAAGGTCCCAAGCATGTTCACAAATTTTGGATTTTACATTTAGAAGTCCAATATAGAATGTATTACATTCACAAGGGATTTTATAAATGTAATTTTTTGTATTTTGGGTTGTTTTTTGATTTGGTTTTAGATATAATTGAGTTTAGTGTATTTCTTGTTTTAAATGATGTTTTAATATTATACCTGTTTCACACTCTTTTTAGTCTTTCGGATAGACCCTGTATGTATCGTATAGTTATTGTATTAATGTGATTACCTTGGGAGTCAGTGTTGCTTCGTGAAGTTTGATGTTGATTGTTAGGGATTGTTTGGTATTAGATTTTGTTTAACCAATTATTAATATTTTTTTGGGTAATTGATGATGATTGGCAGAAAGTACATTTTTTAAAAACGGTTTTTCTTCATTGAATTTATTGATGTTAGAAGAGTGGGTTTTTGCTCTGTCATATAGTAATTTTGGTTATTAAAATGTCTAAGAAAGGTAATTTGTTATTCTGTTCAAGCTCTAGTTTAAACTGTATAGTTTGTTTTTTGTTGTTTATGTTGTTAAGTAATGCATGTAAGTCTTCAAGATTATGTTCCCAAATAACGAACATGTCATCATCATAAGGCCACCAAACCAAAGGTTTAATCTGTTTTGAGAAAATTATTTGTTCATCAATTTTTTTCATAAAAATGTTGCTTAAAGCAGGAGACAGACAGGAACCCATTGCCATGCCAAAATCTTGTTAGTAGATGTTCCATTATTGTATCAATGGACAATTGTGTACGTTGATTTAGTAAAGAATTTTGTTCTTATCGTTCTTTTACTATGGGAAGTGTTTTGGTGACAGGAACATTATTGTATAGATTTACAATGTCAAAACTTGCTAGAATGAAGACAACAGTTTGTAAACTACCTTCCCTATGCCACAAATATCATTCAGAAAACAAATAAAATATCTACCTATACAAGCGGATACTTATCTTTTGTTCTGTATCATACCTCCATCGTTTTTACATTATAATGCTCAGCCGGGCACACCATTTAATTTTCATTTTTGTATTTTTACTAAATTACGTTTTTATATGATTAATGAATTTATGGCTGGCCCATTCAACCAGACAATAATTTGATTCAATGTAGACAACAGTTTGTAAACTACCTACCCTAAACAAAAATTTTCTAATTTCAACATTTTCCATCTTCTCTGTCTCAAACATAGTATTAAACCCCTTGAAATCTTGAGGACTCCATGGATCTTTAATTCTACACTCAACACGAAGATAAGACCAACATTTTATGCTTTACTAAATTAGGACCTTTAGAAAATAGCATTGTTAAATATTAAACAAATTCAAATGTTTGCTTACCTACATCATTCATATAATAGAAAAATATATGGAATAAATACATAAAAATATAGAAACACTAAAAGTGCAAAAACGAAAAAAAAAGAAGTGATTTGGTTAACAGATTCGAACTTGGATCAACACCATTAACATATTACGATAGGCATCGCTTCTCGTCTCTGGGCTGTAAGGTTTAGCTTTCATTGTTGACATGACATTTAAATTAGGGCGAGATTAAAAGCCAATATGAATTTCAACATTTATATAATTGTTTATGAATTATTATTATCAATTCCCTATTAAAATCATGTAATTAAACATAATGTGCACATAAAAAAACTAAAAAAACAAATACTATATTTTCACTGTGAAAGATATTTTAACATGAATGTCAGTTCAATACGTACAAGTAAAATTAGGGGAAGGAATTTCTCCCCCCTGATTCTGAATACCAAAATGCAGGTTTTCAAACTGAATTTACATACAATAAAACAAAACCAAAAGTAAATGAATTTAGGAAGGATTGTACTGAAAGATTTGATAATTTATTTGTTGAAAGATTAATTTGGGGCAAAATGGAATCATTGTAAACTTCATGTAAAATCAAATGCTCTGGAAAAAAATTGCATTTGTGAGAAAACCGTTATTTATCTCGTAAAAATGAAACGTTCTGCCTAGTTTCAAAGTTTGAACTTTTTTGAACAATAACTCAACTTCCCTGGAGTAATGTCCAATGTCTATATAAATGTGACACAAATTAATTCAATACTTACATCCTTAACTTTTTGTATACTAGTAGCGAAATCCAAAGCCTGTTCGTCGCTCTCCACTTTCGGCTCGTTCGCGTGAGGTAGAGGAGGCAGCGCCCTGCCGCTTATGCGGTTCGGGCACTCATCTATGATGTTGCCGGCGCTGCCGTAAGTTTTGTCATCCATTTCGCTACTCATCGGTTCGGGCGAGAGGAATTTTCGAAAACGGAACAAATTGCACAACGCCTGCTTGAAAGAGAACAACTTCGTGGGTGATTTCTTCCGTTTCTCCTCTCTCGTGTTCAATGGCGAGCCGAGCTGCTTGCCGATCGTGTCGCACGAGTCTTTCACTTTTTTGTTCTTCAAATGAATGAGGAACGTGTTCTTCTTAGGCCTTACAGTTTCACTGCTGTGTAAATATTTGTTCACCACTAAGTTGCTTTTGTCGAAGGGATACTTGTTGTTGTTGGTCACCAACATGGTAGGCGGTTTCGGTCTGAAGCTTTTCTCTTGTTGATCGGAGGATTCCGAAGAACTGGAGTAGAGAGTCTGGAGGTATTGGCGGACTTCTTGTAATGTCATGTGGATCGGTTCGCCTTGCACAGAGGCCGATGTTCCGGCGACGCTGTGCCGTTTGGTGTCGCTTTGGAAACAGCGCAGCTGCAAATGATTTTAATGTTTAGTTGATAAAGCTACATTACAATTAAGAATACTTAAAAACATTTATATTTAAAATGAATGCAGATTTCAACATACATCCAGTAAATCGTGAATAAAGCAAGTGAACACTTGTGTTTGGTCTCTGAGGGAGGTTACACCTTTTATAGAAAACGTAGTCGTCAAAGTTGTTAATTTCGGTGTGCATGGCGTTCATATATCTCCAACAGAACACAATATGTTACTTTAAACAATGTAAAGTCTATAGTCGCACCTATCAAATCGGGTGTTCCTCAAGGGTCTCATCTAGGTCCCTTATTATTTAGTATTTAATTATTGACGTACCTGGAAAATTTTCTTTTTGTAACGTACTCTTTTTTTTTATGTTGACCACATTAAAATGTATAGAAATGTCATGACTATAATCAATAATTATTAAGTAATTTAAGACAACCTTAGTAGTTTTTTAGATTCTATCAAATCAACAGACTCATTTTGAATGTGGCGAAGTGTAACTTTATTCTATTTTCAAGATGATTTTGTTTTGTTAGTAAATTGGTATGTATTTCTCAATACGGGCGTATTGAGTGAGGGTATCTGCATTTTCAACTTGACATCTGAAAATAGGCCTATGCCAATCCATCTTAATGAATTCTCATAGATACGGATTTTTTTTCTCTCTGAAAAATGCCTCGATCAAGATTTAGGAACACCCATTTTGGAGTTTTTTGATCTCCACAATTTTTCCATTATGATCACGTCATCACTTTTAACAATGTAAACAAAAACAAACAAAAATCTACATTTTTGGGTTTTTTTAGTTCTCAAAACTTTACTTTTACGAGTTTTCCGATAGCTTATGAACTATTATTTGCGTGATTTCGAAAGCGGTTAGATGTTGTTATCGACTGGTGTATATACAGCACATATAACATGTAGATAGAGTACGGTTTTTGTTTTTTTTATTTTTTTTTCTTAATTCTCAGATTTTTACCTTTAAACTATTGTAACTTTTTTATTTTTCACAGTCCCTTTACCAAATAAACTTAAATCGAATCTATGATGTTTGTTCGCTCATCAGCATTCGATATTTGTCCACAAATGGCGAAGTTCCATAAAAAAGTAATCAAGTTAAACACTGTATCACATACCAAAAAAAAAAAAAAAAAATGAGAAGCACATCCAGAACTTCGAATGCTTACAAAAACTTCTCTACTTCAAACCATTTTCAACTATATATCACACGTATTGGAAAGTAATCAATATAATAATAAAATTTGAGATTGTAACTTGCAAGGTGAGAACTACAAAAAATAAAACATACACCAAATTGCAATAATTTGTTATACATTTTGTTCAAACCGGCTTCTACCGCTACTGATGAAATCGCGACACCTTTTTCTGACTCCTACAGTGTTAGTCTCTAGACGCATCTCATCCCATATTATTTCAAAAGCAACATTTATTCTTGCTCTTAACTGCTCCTTCGATTTTATTTCTCTCTCTTAAACGAGTTGCTTGGCCCGTTCTCGTATAAAAAATTCAAAGGGAGTCAGGTCTGGCAACCTTGGAGGCCAGAGTATAGTGCCAGTTCTCTCAATCCACGCGTTTGGGAATGAATTGTCCAGGCGGTCTCTGACAGTTCGCCTATAGTATGCTGGACAGCCATGTTTTTTAATATTATTTGTCTATCTTCCAATAGGACTTCATCTAATAAGATCGATAAATCATTCATTAACAATTCAAGTCATTTACGAGATAGAAAATGTGGGATGATCGATCTTATGAGATGAAATCTCATTGGAGGCAGACCAATAAAAAGATGACTGCCCAGCATATTATAGGCGACCTGTCAAAGAGCTCCTGGACAATTCATTCCCAAACGTGTGGATTGAGAGAACTGGCCCTATATTCTGGCCTTCAAGGTTGCCAGACCTGACTCCCTTTGAATTTTTTATACGAGAACGGGCCAAGCAACTCGTTTATGAGAGAGAAATAAAAACCAAGGAGCAGTTAAGAGCAAGCATAAATGTTGCTTTTGAAATAATATGGGATGAGATGTGACTAGAGACTACCACTGTAGGAGTCAAAAAAAGGTGTCGCAATTGCATCCGTAGCGGTAGAAGCCGGTTTGAACAAAATTTATAACAAACTATTGCAATTTGATGTATATTTTATTTTTTTGAAGTTCTCACCTTGTACGTTACAAACTCAAATTTTGTTATGATACTGATTACTTTCCAATACGTGTGATATATCGTTGGAAAAGGGTTGAAGTAGAGAAGTTTTTGTAAGCATTCGAAGTTCTCAATGTGCTTCTTATTTTCTTTTGTAACATGATAAAGTGATAACTTAATTACTTTTATAAGGAACCTCGCCATTTGTGGACTCATATAATTTTTTCAACCAATCATTTGTGTCAAATATCAAATGCAAATAAGCAAACACACATCATAGATTCTATTTAAGTTTATTCGGTGAAGGTACTGTGAAAAAGAAAAAAGTTACAACAGTTTAAAAGTAAAAAATTGAGAATTAAGAAAAAATAAATTAAAGGCTCATTTCAAGCGTGCTTAAAAAATCAACAGTCGTTTGATTTTCGAGCATGCTGTCTGTCTCGCGGGTGGAAGGGGGTGTGCTTTGAGTATGTGTGAACACAAATGCTTATGAATGAGCACGCTTACAGCAAGATTCTCTTTAGTTGTTTGGATTGGATTGTGTATGTAAAACGGGTTATGTCCAACAAATAAATAAATGGCTCGTTGGGGGATGAAAAGACATTGCAATTCGTAAATTATTACCACCAGTCATGAACGTTTGTGGAACCCGAGGTCATCACTTTATAAAAATAATATTAAAAACATGTTTTTTAATGAGCATGTCTGTCCGTACCTTATAGCATATGAGCCCACCTATGTGCCTTCAATGTTAGGCGAACCTTCTACAAAACACTCTGTATAAACACAACACACAACTATTATGGTACTTGATACAATGGAGATTGCAATAATGATTAGATGATAAAACGTCTGATTAATATTACTCATGCATTAAAATATTTTACAGATAAAATCGTTTAATCTCGAAAGATTAATAGATCAAAAACAACCAACATATAATTACTTAAATCGATAAACATTAATTTATAAACACGTAATTTTCATAATAACGTACCAATTAAGTAAGATAAGCAGTAAACAAATGTTACTCACTTTTTCGGACCTGATCGAGTGCTTCTTGTTGACTATGACTCGACACTGTCTCGCCTCCAGTTCCCTGCAACCAGACGCCGTATTTCTGCGCTTCTTCTTGTGCTGATGCTGCGTCCTCTTCGGCTTCGAGGGCGGCTTGACGACGTCCACCGGAACGGCGTACATGTCGCTGTCGAACGGTACGTTGTACAAATCGCTTATCAGGTTCGGCGATAAAGTATCGTGAGACACTGCTTGGGTGATGAAACTCGAGTCGTCGAGCTTTTGAGTAGTAGGGACGGATAGAGAATTGTGCGAACTCGACAGCCTCGAAGAGCCCAAGGAACTCCTCGAGCTCGGCCTGCCGATGTGGCAGGGGCTGAAAGGCATGAACTCGGCCGTCATGTAGGGCCTCGACAACAAATAGTGGTGGTGCCTTTGGGAGAGGACTTTGATTTTTTTCATTATGTATTCCCTGTATTCGAACAAAGCTCGTTGGATCACCTGGGAGGTGAGTTTTTCGCAGAACAAATCGATGATGGAGTAGGAGGGTCGGTCTTGGAATTCGAGTGGCGGTTCTATGGGCGAAGTGCAGTGTTTCCTCGACGATACGAGCCAATTGGGGCCTTTTTTCAGGGTGTTGTAGTTCTCTCCGCACATTATGTCAGACATGGCGTCGAAGGAATCGTCCTGTGATAAGGATTTTTCCTCACAGTCGCTGTCCTGAAAGTTAAATGTTCGAACTTGTATAACAAATGGCAGAATTATGTTCTGTATTAATTATTACTTTAATTTGTCGTATGCGGGGCTGTGTCCATTTTTTCAGCGGCACTACGGCGTCTTTAGTTTATCTGAGTACAAGTTTATATAAAATAGTTCATGCAGTATTCAAAAAATATGAAATAACTACATTGAGAATAGTTTATACTTCAAAAATTAAATAACTTGACTGCTAAAATACTAACACTCATTTTGGCAATGGTGTAACGATTTATCAAAATTTATACTGTAATTAAGAATATCTGAATAATATTATACAGAAAAGTAGATAAAATGGGGAGAAAAATCTACATAATCCATCTAATCAAAAATAAATCGCTCAATGTAAATGCTCAATCAGAACGGCTTGACCAATAGAGCTATTTTTTGTAATTATTTCCAAGGAGGGTGCTTATGAAAAGAAATAATGAAAAAATGATCGGGAAAAATGTAAAAGCTCCAATTTACCTTTTAATCTAACTATAATAAAAAGGGTTATTAATAGTTAACACATAATTTATATAAAAGTTTGACTAAATAAATATTTATTAATCTTCTTGTCTATGTTGTAAAAATGGTTGGTTTTGTTGGTAAGCTGGACTGATTTGGCTAATTTTTATTTTACATGTTTCTGTTTATCTGAGTGGAGTTTTTAAAGAAAAAAATGGAAAAATTTGTTGGGAAATTCGGAAAAACAGCTAGAAAATGTACTCACTAACAAAGAAATTGCAACACCCAGAAGGGATGTTTAATTTAATATTGTTTTGGTACAACATAGATGCTATAGTAAGGAGTAAATGATTAAAATTTGAATAAAAAATACCAAGGAGTTTATTTTTTTTTAATTAAGCTTGTTAATAATGTGTTTGCCCACCATGGTTATTTATAAACTCCCCAAAACATCATGATATTGACTTCTTCTTGAGGAATACTATCCTAAGCTATCTGTCTTATGGTGCCGATACACACGTCTCACGTCCACCAGATATGACCACCCACGTTGGGTTCGTACCCTTCTTTATAATGCGTTTTTTATGAATGGATATATTCATTCTACTCCCTGAACTACCCAAACATTTTGCGAAGATGAAAGATATTTCGACCAATTTGTACCCTTTTTTGCTTGCCTTCGGTGTTAATTTTATTCATGCAGGTGTTTTTCGATCCGTCAGTCCTATCCGCCAAAGGTCGGTAAAAACAAATGCGCGGCTCGATGCAAGGGATCGATGATTTCGGGTCGTTTCCTAGTAGGAAATTTCAATAACTGCCAGGCCAAAATATTCAGAGTGCCATAAAAAGTAATAAAATGTAAATCTGCAAATGCCGAAAGAAAGAAAGCTTACGACATAGTTCAGTTACTGGAGGTTTTTAAGTGATATAACACTTAACAACTGTTAAAATTTGTTTATTGAAATGCCCTTAAATTTGCTCTTGTCACTGGTAGATTGAATCCTAATCGTCTTTTCGGACGACGGACGTATAGAGATCTGTTTGAGCGTGTTAAAGATGGTGCTCGCGATACATTTTTTATGTAAGTGGAAGGTTGTAAAGTATCCCCGAATTATACCTGGCATCCTACGGACGAGAGACGTGTGTACCGGCAACATTAGTTTTATTTGTGAATTAAAATAAGATAAGTTATGTTTTATTGATGCAATAAATTCATATTTAAATATCATAATTTTGTTTTAGCATGTGCCCAACGATTTATTTGCTACCATTTGACCATTTTTTATTGATACCATTACGGGACAAAGCAGGCCGACGAGCCTTTCATGTGGACCGACATTTGTTGGTTTCCACGCACCGAGCCAATCTACCTGTCGAAATGCAATGAAACTAAACTCACCCTTGCTATCCGCATAAATTATGAATTTTTTGTCCTATAAATCGGTAAGCGGTATTGCTCTTCAAAGGAAATTTTTGTCGGTACCGGAGAATATACAAAGGATATATCCCGGATTTTTTTTGCATTTCTAGAAAGGGTCACGAGCCTAGCTTCGAGCCATGTAACTGCACCTTAACATGTTCTATGGGCGAAAGATCGGGGGGAATCGAGATAAACCGTTCAGACACTTACAAAATGGCCGTCCTCTCCTAACTACTTATAAGCCAAATTTTGAGTTGATCTTGAACATCATTTGTGCCCCTTCGGCATCTGGTGCCTACTCTTCTCCGATTTTGGGTATTATCAAACCATGCTAGACAAAATCTCATAACAGTAGTTCGTGTGGTTAGCGATTTCTCGAAATGAAAAATCCGCCTCCTGTAAACCAATAATTCGACCTCTTTCAAATTCACTTAGCTGACTATACATTCGGCGTACACATACTCTAGGAATTTTAACATAATGAAATATCGATTTTGGACCCCATCAAACAGTTTTTTTTTAATTAAAAAAAATGCAAAAACGACAATATTAATTTATAAAAAAAGTTGACATGAAAAAACATTCACCAAATTTTAATCATTTACTCCTTACTATAGCATCTTTGTTTTACCAAAACAAAAGTTATAATTTTAAAAATTATGATTTTACCATATTAGACCTGAAACGTGAATCTTTTAAGTAGCCATTTTGTGTTTTTGTATATGTTGGTCTAATTTTATTAAGATATTTTTTAACAAACAATCTGTAGTCACATATAGATCTGATGATGGTTTGTAAATAAAACTGAAATGTAACATAATTTAGTAGCAGATGTGTTTTGAGTGACTGAATCCCATTAAAATACCATATCAAGTATTTACATCAGTCAGGAGTCAATTTGTAAGTAGGTATATGCTTATATGTCAATTACTCCTGTAATTGCACAACAATACAAAAAAGTATACATACCCAGCATCAGTTGTAAAGAAACAATTTTTACAATGTAGTGGTGAAAAATAAATCAGGCTTTTATCAAAGTTTTTAATTTCAATTTTTCTAAATATTTGTTAATAATAGATTTATTTATTATGATTCATTGAAATAAACTTTTACAAATGTTTTATGTATTGACTTTAATTGTGTGAATTTTATTATTCTATGTGTCTTCTTTTGCAAATAGTTTTTATTTGAAGACGCGAGATGTAAGACCGACATCTAGGATTTTCAAGAGAATCAGTACACAGAGTTTTTAGTTGGTTATAAATAAATTCAAAAGAATTTTTTAAAGAATTACAAATGTAAGAAAAGTCATTAATCTTCTGCAAGGTAGACATGTATATAATCCCTGTTTTCCAATTAGCGCACAATTGAGCACAGTGCGGCACAGTGCTAGCACTGAGTGTTCCAATTACAGCACTGGCTCGCACAATTGAGCACAAGAAATAACTGTGCCTTTGGGATGTTTTATGTAGATTTACCAAGTAAACATAAAACTTTATCATAAAACATGAAGTATGTTCCAAATAACGTCCGAAAATTACGGTACAGGGCAACACAAAAACACTTTGTGCTCTAGTAATTGGAAAACAAACATTATTGAATTATTCTGTAAATAATTTACGTACACATAAACGTCAATTGATAACTAATGAGTAATACACTTTTAATCTTATGGTGATCAGTGTACTCTACCGGTTGGTTTTAAAAAAACCATGTTCCAATTAACGTCCTAAAAATTGCCGCACTGTGCGGCACAAAATCACTTGTGCTCTGCTAACTGGAAAACAGCCAATACAAAGTACTTTACAATTCAAACTCATACCTACCCTTATTGATCAAACAAAATTGCAAACTTTCCTTCTACATTCTATTTATCCACACAATTGTTAGGTTGAGTTGCAAAACCAAATATTTTGGAGTCATTTCTACATTAATTTGCTACTTTTATTTTTCAAATATAATGTAAAGAAAACCTTATCCTTGAACTTGCTATGCAATTTTTATAATAAAATTTCACATTACATTACACATTTTTACATGAGCACTAAACGGTTTACAAAAAAGTTGAAGATAACTTACCTCAAAAGCAAAATACTTTCTCCCATTTTTGCTGTCATCATTGATGCTTCCACTCGAAGCTGACCCGTTAGTCAGCAGGAGACCGCTATCGTCACTCAGAATAAAAGCCTCTGACCAAGTTGAACTAGATGGAGGTGATTCCATGATTGGAAAAAAATAGCTGAAACAAATCTGAAGAAGCTGTGTACCACACGTAAAATTAAATTGTATCAGTAGTTAGTAATGCGAAATCATCACTATTCCCTTTTGAAATTATTTGGAATGAAAGGCAAACCTTTCTTAAATACCCTATTTCCAACTTCTCTACACATTCTGTATTGGGAAATATACACCTTATCGAAAATAAATCATAACAAGAACAACAATGACAAATTTCGGCTTACTGAAAAAATGACATATGACATATGATTTTTCATCCAAAATTTAGTTTGATTGATGTAAAACAAGTTGTTTTGAAACAAATCATCTACAGTCTTAGAGCATTTACTTTCTAGAGATAGCCTGCAGTGCAAAAATGTCGTGGTAAGACTAATGAGAGAGAGGGCAATAGAGAGGGCAAGAGGCTATTTCACTCTGTTGGGAGCTGCTTCCAATAAAGCATGTTGTTCATTGGCTGCGTCCACCGACCATCCACCCACTAAGTGAAATAGCCTCTTACTGTCTCTATTGCTCTCTCTTTCTAGCGTTGCCATGATTTTATGCTTGACAGGCTATATCTAGATGCTAAATGATCTAAGTCTACAGTAGAAGAAGAGATGGTTGCTGATTAGGTATTTTGTATTCTCTGATTTAGTTGTTCCATGTTTCATTCAAGTTAACAGTATGGAGTGTAGAGTGAAAGGAGGACAAACTTATATGGGAATAAAACTGAAAAAGTGTCCAGCGGACGGACGGTTTCAAATAAGGAGTTCAAGAAATGACCAGAATTGCGCAAGTGTGACCACAGGGTATGTTATGAAGTTAATTGTCAACGGATTGAGATTGAAATACACAAATCCTACATTTAGAAGTGAAGCGGCTGAAAAAGTGAAAATGATGTAAAATTATTAGTAAAAATCGTAAATAAAACGTAGAAAATCTGTTATGTGAACTTCTCTTTGTAAATGGTTGTCTCCGTTTTTTGTAATCTCTGCAAGTGATGAGTTTATAGTGTGTTAATTGTGATATAAATTAATAAGCGTGTGTCCCAGTTTTGACTTTTTATAAAACGGAGTGATTTTATAATTGTTATTTTCTTATAAAACTTTTTGAAACAGTTAAACATTGGGAAAATTTGTATATTTGTAATATTTTTATACTTATTAACAAATAGATGTTGGTGAATTAGATGTAAATAAAAATTATTTATTTTTACATTCTTGTGTTCATATTACATATTTATTTTGAAAAGTTGGTGTTTCTAGTTCCTTGTTCACCTTTCTCTGGATAAAAGGTAATTAACAATTCTTTTCATCACTGAATAAACTGCTATAATTAAGTTATCTCTTCTGTTATCATTATGGAACAAATTTCACTTGCATTTTATGCTAGAATAGTTTCTTTTTCAATGATTCTAACATTTTCACACACTGGTTTTCCATATATTGTTTCTTGTCTCCATTAACTACAATTAAATTACTATTTTTGGCATCTTTCTGCTGTAGGTCTATTTTAAATATTTGCAAAGGTACGCCTGGTGAATGGCCCTGGAATCTTCAGAAGTTTGTTGAAGTTCTCAATGGACAATGCCATAATCAGTTTAGTAATTATATAATAATGGGTTCTTCAGAGTTTAATTTGTGTAGGATATTTATCTTGACTCCTAAAAAAATGTACAAATAAAATTTTGCTTGCAAGTCATTTTTATCTAGGTACAATGTATTTCATTGACTTGATACATTTATTAATATTAAATACAAATTTTACCAATCATTTTAAATCTGGTTGATTAACTATGATGTTTAAATTTACAATTTTTGGATGTGTACTTACTTTACAACACATTAAAAAAATTCTTGATAGGTTCTGTTCTAACTGCATAAACTCTTCTTTCCTATTAATAATTAACCAATCTTGAGCGTTAGTTTTTGGTTTTAATCTTAGCTCTCAGGCATGTAACAAAACCATCTTTTCTTATTTACCCACACATTTTTGGTTGGTTTATTTCGCAGATCATATGGAGAGAATATTTTGTGGGAATATAACTAACTGAAAATAATTTTCAATTTGATCATGTCAATAATACTACATTTATAACAAGTAAATAAAAACTTTACAGCATTTATTTTTAGAAATACTTACTTTCATTATAAAAAAAAACATATTATAATCTGCTGTTGGAATTTGTAAAATGTATAGGTTAGAATTTTCAATTATCTTTTAAATGTTATTCTACGAACAAATTACTCCGTCGTCCCAGTGGCGCCCCCAAATTGATACCCTTTTGTGGACACTTTTTTATACACAGAGCTTAGATCATTTACCATCTAGATATAGCCTGCCAAGCATAAAATCTTGGCAACGCTAGAAAGAGAGGGCAATAGAGACAGTAAGAGGCTATTTCACTTAGTGGGTGGATGGTCGGTGGATGCAGCCAATGAACAACATGCGTTGTTGGAAGCAGCTCCCAACCGAGTGAAATAGCCTCTTGCCCTCTCTCTCCTTAGTCTTACCACGACATTTGTGCACTGCAGGCTATCTCTAGAAAGTAAATGCTCTAAGACACAGAGTGTGTCCTCCTTTTACTCAACACTCCATAGTTAACAGTTAACCGATACCAGTTAACAGCTAACGAGAAACTTCAAGTGAACCAATACTTCGCGAAAAATATAATTTAAATCAAAATTCTATTTTTTGCCCAATATTTTCAGTACAAATAGTAACCTTTCAGAAAGAATAGGAAAAACTATTGAATAATTAAACTGAGTTTGGCATAATATTGCTTTTTAATTCAGAAACATTTTAATAAAATAATACATGAACATTGAACAGATCCAAGTTCATTTTGTTTCGTGAAAAATAAGGACAATTACGTAAACTGTCAAAGAGGTTAAAGAGTTATAAATCCGTTGCATTTACACCCTGTTTGAATACGTTGCCGGGGTGTCTTCAACATTCGAAGGCAGGTTTTCAACTTTTTGTAACACGATTTGTACCTCTTTTAGTTTTGTAATCAATTTGTGATACTCGCAAATACTAATTTTACACAACATGGCTGCGACAGTGGGGCGATTTTGTGGAAATAGTTTACTTAAAACAGTCAATACTACATCAGTAACACAGGTAATTCTTAGTTAAATCACTGCTTTTTTGTATACAAATCGGCAGTACTATTTCTTACAACAGAAATAGCATAAAGTATGTTTGAATGTAGTGTTATGTCATACTTGTTATTTTGAGACAATTTAATGTAATAATTACACATATGTAGTTTTATCATTTATTTCGAATTTACTAATTCAGTAATTTATTTTACTTTTTTTCAGATAAGCTCCTTTTCAACAAGGGAGTTTACAAAAGGCAAGAAATTGGTAAGATTTATAAAAAAAATTCCATTATCTTGTAACTTGTTTGGTCAAGCTTTTAGGTAGTTTGGGAGTAATAGCAGGAAGTGCAGGAGCACTAGCATTTGCTCTTGATCAGTCAGTTAAAGCTTCTGATCTTGAATTGCACCCCCCACATTATAAGTGGAGTCATTCAGGGTACTTTGATTCTCTTGATCATGCAAGGTAATATTTGTCATTGGATTTATTAAAACACATTAATTAATATCTATTTTATCATGATAAATTTTATTAAATTCAGTATGCGGTTAGAATATCAAGTTCATGTGCAGTTTTTAACAAAAAAGCGTAGTTAACACTGATTTTATACCAAATGTTTATTTTTTATCAATATTCAAGATTAATATTGAGGTTATTTGTGATATTAGAAATTTCATTGTTGCAATGGATTGTATGTTACCAACAACTTTAGTTGAAACAGTTGTCACATTGGTGAATAAAAATGTCCATTATCAATCAACTCATTTACTGTATTATGTGACACAATTGTGCGGACATGAGATGTGTCAAGTGTGCTGACACTCAGTGGTGTGGTACTAATCAGAAAGGAAGATTTGAGATTGAGTGTGAGAGCATTTCTTTTTGCCTAAAAAGTACATCATCATGCTCAGCATTGATTATCTCAATCTTTTGCATTCCATTATTATTTATTATTATGACACACTAACTAATAAATTAAATTGTAATATAGGATATTTGATTGCCCAGAAAACAAATTTAAAATGTACATAACAAAATATGATAAAAATTAAACAAAAATAACTTGTAAAGTATATCTCATAAACATATCAACAACTTCAATTTTTTTTCTTAAAATTAAATTATTCAAATTATAATTTTTAAATATTTTGTAAACTTTTATTTTATGGTCATATGTTAATCAATAATATTATTGAATGTTTTTACCTTGAATTTCACACATAATATTTTGCCTACTTTGATAATTTTTTCAATAAAATTTATATTGAAACTACTAGGAATTCTGATATCAAATAGCTCCGGTCATTTATGAAAATATGTGACAAAATTAATAGTAGAACAAGACCAATATCAATTATAAAACATGACTGACAAAATTCAACATTTTTTATGAATGTGTTTTTGGTTTTTAACAAAAAACCTTTAGAAATCAGTAATAATTTAGTTTTTTACCTTTTACACAAAATCTACCCATGAAACTGTATGCTCTTATGGGCAGTGTTGTAGAGAAATGAAAAACCTACAAAATGAACATTGTTAATTGGTTTCTTAGGTAATGGAAAATTATTATTCAAAAAAATTAATAATTGGGAAATTTTTTAAAATTTTATAGCTAAAACGTTCTTATTAACTGAAATAGTAGATCTTCTTGTACCCAATTTATGTCTTAAAAATAAAAACTGTAGCCCCTGTTGGTTTTGCAAAACTTTAGTCAATCCTGTAGAAGACATATTTTTTTAAAGGCCATACCTCACTGGATGACCCTAGCATTACAAATAAACCACCATTGAAAAGTAGAAGAGTTGATTTAGAGACGCCTCATCTCACTATTCTAAAATATAAAGTATAAATACATCTAGGTATTGAAAATATTTGACCACTGTGAATCCATTTGAAAAATTACTAAGGGGTGGTACCTGTATAAAACTATATTCTTATAATAAATAATCTTATTGCAAATTTTGAAATGGTCAAATATTTTCAATATCTATATGTAAAGCTGAGGGGTCTCTAGATCAACTCTTCTTTCCAAGTGAGGTAGTATAGCTTTATAAAAAATATGTCTTTGATAGAATTGACTGAATTTTTGCAGAAACAATTGGGTATTTATTTTTATTTTAGAACATATATTTAATTAAGAATGTTTTAACTACAAAATAAAAATAATATAAACGATTATTTTTTTTTGGAATTTCAGTAAAGATTCCATTATCTAAGGCACCAACTAATTAAGTTAAGCATATAGTAGCTCATTTTGTGGGTTTTTCATCTCTCTTCAACATTGCCCATAGTAGCAAACATAGGTTCATGGCTAGATTTTGTGTAAAAGGAAAAGGACTAAATTGTTATGGATTTTTAGCGGTTTTTTTTAAAAAAACAAAAACGAATCAATAAAAAATGTTGAATTTTTCAATTGGTCATGTTGATGTTTTGTTCTCCTATTAATTTTATCACCAAAAGGTTATTTTCTCTGTAAATGACTTGAATTGAAAAGACTTGACTCAGTGATGTGCTATAAAATTAATGATTTATTAAATGTATGGCTTGAATTAGAGAACCTATAATGAAATATGTGTATATGAGGTTGCCTGGATTTGGGGTATCTAAAACTAAAGTTTTTTTTTCACAATATTTTATTTGTTTCAAGAAAATAATTTTTTATTCATTTCAAAATAGGGTAAGGTAAGAGTTTAAAAATATTCTAAATGAACATTTACATTTTTTAACATATACCCTGGCTGGGAAGACAGATAAGATTAATAAGACTGAATTTTAGTATCATTCACTGTCAACCTTTTTGCTGTGCTGCTGTATGACACATTTGTGCCAAAACGCTATTCACACACTGAACAGTATGTGTGTTGAAGTGTCAACACTCAAAAATCTGAAGTGTTCCACAACACTATTTCTGAGAGAAAGAAATGAAAGAAATCTACAATATGATGAACCGTTCAGTTTGTATAGAAATCAGTGTATATATATTGGATATATTTATCTGTGTGGAGACGTCACTGTTAAATAAATTTGGTCAAACAGAATATTGTGTAGCTCAGCAAAGTTTAAAAAAATACCTAATCCTAACTAAAACTATTACTTCTGGTGATTGACAGTGATTCCAGACTTGAAGTTGAAACTTTTCCACAACAGATAAGTATACCCACTACACAATACACCTATTTGTAACCAGGTTGATTGGAAGATATTATAGAGATCTATTCTCTCAGGATATCTGTGAGAAAAACTTTTTGTTAAGGACAACCAGTAATTTAGGCAATTTTTTGTTGTTGCCTCTATAACACTTTTTTCCATTACAAATTTCTGACACTTATCTGTTACAAACGGGAACTGAGGAGAGAAAAATTCAATTAAGAGACGAAATAAAATCATTAATTAAATTAAATTGCCTGTATTAAATAATTACTGACATATATTGTCATAGTAATCTTTATTAGGTTGTGTTCACACAAAGTTGATGTAGATGAACTATTGAAAGAAATTGTAGAATAACTGAACAACCATCTTTCACCACAAGAAAGTATGAAGGTTTTTTTAAAAAGTAGACAGAATGGAACATATCTCTTCAGTACTGCATTGTTTCTATGAATTTCAATAAGAAAGTGTATTAATCTGGCAACACTATTTAGAGTTCCGCATCTAATGCTTTTGAGTAGGTATTTATAAGAATGTGATATAAAATTTTGGCATTGATTTAGGACAAAGTGCAAAACATTGCCAATTTCTTTCTAGCTCGTTATTTTATAATTCATTGCAACAGAAACCAACCTATAAATATCTAAATTATTTAATTCTTGTTATATTTGCATACTTGTATCATTTTTTAGAATTTTCAAAAATGTATGTCAAATATTGACTACTTACAGTTATTTATATTATTTATGAAAAATTGCAACATTAATGTTGAAAAAATAAAATTTCTGGACAGGAATCTTAACTTTACATTTAAATAGATAAAATGTAATCCGTAAACATGATTTCTTTCAGTTAAACCAGTGTACCTAAAGATAACCTCAGTTAATCCACATTATTTTTCCAATCTTACAGTTTCTAGTAGTAGCAACATTAGCACAACTTTATATAAACTACAGCATTTTCTTTGTTGCAGTGTAAGAAGAGGATATGAAGTCTACAAACAAGTATGTGCAGCGTGCCATTCACTAAGATTCATCGCATATCGTAACCTTGTTGGTGTGACTCACACTGAAGAAGAAGCGAAGGCAGAAGCTGAAGAACAGATGTTCACTGACGGCCCTGACGATCAAGGTAACATGTTCCAACGACCTGGAAAGTTGTCTGATTATTTCCCAAATCCATATCCGAACGAAGAAGCCGCTCGTGCTGCCAATAATGGTGCTTTCCCACCTGATCTTAGCTACATCGTCTTGGCTCGTCACGGAGGTAAGCGACACTATAATCTTTTATTTATATAGATCCTCGCAGATCTATTTGTGGATGGTATAGTGTAATGGAAATAGTCCAGAGTTTTTACTATATAGTCTAAGAGATAGAGTCGGTTTTTGCTCGTCATCGAGAAAATGGACAGAATGTATCATATTAAGTCCAATTCCTGAACTACATCACGTTTCAAGGCAGGCGCCAGTGGAAGTGATAACCGAGGATACTTACAGGGGGTGAAAGTGGTATTTTTTTGGTCATGCTCATCATCGAGTAAACTGCATAAAATTGGCTGCATACAAGATTGTGATGCATTTAAGCAAATTCCCGAGAGGGGTCTGCCTAGAGCGTTGCCATCAAGCGGGCGGACAGGGGTAGTAAAGTTGTCAAAAATAGGGGTGAACTTCGTCATTAAGTAAAAAGAACGCCATTTGCACGATTTTTTTGCTTACACAAAAGAAATCATATTCCAAAAGGACGTACAGCTAAATGACACAAATATATTTTTCATGACGTCATTAATGTCGTCTGTATGACGTCATACACAAGTTTTTAAAATTCGAAGCCACATTCTTCATTACTGATTTGGAAAGAGCGGAAAATTTCAGGTCCGAATATGGCTTTGACCATGACCTTGAACTTGACATTCAAGGTCATTCCAAGATCAAAGTTTGTTTGAAAAATCAACCTATTATAGCCAAATTAGGTGTATGAGGGGTTTTCGACGTCGCTGATTTCGAATCTGAAATCAGTTTTTGTTTGAAAAACTGTTCCGCCCTCTTGGATTGCGAAAATCTGATTTCAGATTCGTATTCAGATTTTGAAAATTTGCAATTTGAAAAAATCAACCAACCTACTCCCAATTTGGTATACTGGGGTTTTCGACGTCTATGATTAGGAATATGAAATCAATTTTTGAAAATTTTCAAAACAAGTAGTGGCCAAGTTCAACGTAAAATTTGTTTTTAATTTGGAATACCCTCTTTGAATGAGTCATCTTTCGGATCAGGATTAAAAACATCGATTACCGTTAATTGGTTGTGCATCAATTGGTTGACTTTTTTAAAAAATTGGTCCGCCATCTTGGATTGTGAATTTTGAAAAACTGATTTCAGATTCGAAATCTGCGATGTCGGAAACCCCCGTCCATCTAATTTAGCTATAATTGTTTGATTGAAGATCAAGTTCAGGGGCATAGTCAAAGTCATAATCGGACATGAAATTTTCTTCTCTTTCCGAATCGTTAATAAATAATGTGGCTTCGCATTTAAAAAAATTGTGTATGACGTTATACAGCCCACATGAATGACCTGAACAATCTATTTATGTCATTTAGCTGTACGTCCTATTGGATTATGATTTCTTTTGTGTAAGACAAAAAATGGTGCAAATGGGGTGCTTTTTACTTAATGCCAAAGTTCACCTCTATTTTTGACAAGTTTACTCCTGTGCGCCATCTTGATGGTAACGCTTTAGGCAGACGCCTCTCGGGAATTTGCTTAAATATATCACAATCTTGTATGCAGCCAATTTTAGAATGTTTACTCGATGATGAGCATGACCAAAAAATATATTATAATGCAGGATATTAAACATATTGTAATGTACATTGGTACAATTTAATTATTAACAAAACAATATTTAAAAAATCACTAGTGTCAATTTAACACTTTATTCACTCACAATTCAACACTATTTCAAGTGTCGTCCCTTTTCCACCAACGCATATATATGCAAGCATCTTTCGCCTGGAACAAAACGATGCAGTCGCCTTCTCGGTTTAACCATCATCCCAGAATATTGGCCTCACGAAATAACTCTATGACCTTGAATATTTTGGTTTTAGTTGCTGTTTTAATATGGCATTCGAGACTTACGAGCTGATCAAGTAATTGGCCTGTTGTAATATTTTAACACAGCTTGGACTCTTCTTTGAAGTGGCGGCGTCAATTTAACTTTATAACAATACGAAAAACTACTTTGCAATCCAATCTTAATTGTACTATTTTTAAAGGGAAATGTGTATAGAACAGATTCGTTGACATTGAAGGTAAAGGTTTACGTCTTTAATAAACTCCATTTGTGCAAGATTTGGGATCTTCTATAGATTTAAAAAATAACATGAACTCAACTCACTCGACAACACATGAGATTTGACTATGAATTATTAAAACTTGTAAAACTAGAAAATTGAGGGGAATGTAGGCTTAGAAGTTGACAACATTGCTTGGACTGGAAAAATTAAATAATAAACATATAATAACGAATGGATATACTAAAAACTAAAATCAGAGACAAATACGTTACTATAGTACTGTGCTATGGTTTAATGTTATTGTAAAGAGGATTTTGATAAATTATTAAAGTAGCATATTACTAAAGATAAATATTCATACAACAAATGTAATAAGCAATAGAAATCACATTTTAATACCATTGACAATGAAGTGAGGATAAGGCCACATTATCTCTGCAACTATTAAGCCTACAAGTTTGAAAAATAAAGGCCTAATCCAAAATTTACAGGAAAAAGGAAGTGAAAGCCCTAATTTCCAGTCTGGGGTCTAATTGGAAAATTGAAAGGAAAAATATGTATTGTTTCAGTTTCTTATAGTAAAGTTTATCAAAGTTCTCTTTTGTACGAAATTATATTTTTTTCCATTTCCGTATTTTAATTTTTCAGAAAAACTGTTTTTCTGACATTAGTTTTCAGATATTTTAAATCATTAATCGGTGCTTTAGAAGTTTGACTTTTAAAGATCAAGCATTGAATCACCAGTCTTCATTGTTACTGTATGTGTTTAATAATTATCCTAACGGGCCATTCATTCATTTCATATTTGACCTCTCAATCGTCATGTAGAAGCCTATCAGATTTCTCGACCTCTTCATTCCTATGTAAGTTTTTATTGGATTTACAAAAGGATCAATTACACTAAAATTCATAATTTTACTTGCATTTTTTCGTTTTAAACGATAATTTAATTATGATATTATATAATTACTAGCCGTTACCCGCGGTTTCACCCGCGTTCAGAATGTCCACCAATCCCGAATATATTTCACCCAACCTGCAAGTACTTATGGGTCACCCTATAAAACTGTTTTATTCAAAAAAAATTGTATAACTGTAAATCTACTTCACCCTTTATTGCAACCATCCTGTATTTCAGTTATGCAACTGCTTATGGTCTACACTGAATAACAATTATTTCAGATATTTTTGGAACCACCTTTTAAAATACAATTTTTCTTTACCCTATATTTTAATCACCCTTTATATGCAACTTTTTCTAACATTGTGTTAAACACACTCTAAAACTATAATCTTGCTTCTCCCCATATTTCAGATAATCCATATAGTAGAATGCAACTGTTTATGGTCTACCCTATATAACAATTTTTTTTGTAACTTGTCCACCCTAATGGAAATATCTGTGGAACCCTTGGTGTGTCATAAATGTAAAAACACAGTGTTGCACCCTAACCAAACTTTTATTTAAAGACTCACTCAAACTGCAACTACTTATTGGCCACCCTTATAACAATTTTATTTAACGTTTTTTAACTGCCTTGTATAATTAACTCTACTTCCAATTACACTAAAACCATCCTGTATACACCGCTGCCAATTTGTCAAACATTATAACTTATTTTTTAACCATCCTGTATAACCATAATTTTACTCTACAAAATATTTCAATCACCCTGTATGTGCATCTGCTTAGGGGCCACCAAAGATAACAATTTTTAAACTCTTAACTATAACCCTGGACTACTATCTTATATATGCAAATGCTTATAGACTACACTACATATCTATTTCTTTTAACCACCCTTGAAAATATAATGTCTCCACCTTATATTTTAACCACCCCTTATATGCAGCTTTTTGTAACATTCTTTAAATCACACTGTATGAACTATAATTATACTTCAATCCATGTTTCAGATATTGCATATATACAACAGGTCATGTTTTATCCTACAAAAAAATGTATCCAACTTGTATAACTATAATTCTACTCCACCCGCTATTTCAACCACCTTGTATATGGAACTACTTTTCGCCCACCCAGCATAACATTTTTGTACCACCCTGTAGAACTATAAATCCATCCATGCCCAATATATTTCACCAAAACTGCAACAGCTGTATTATAACTACCCTATATACGCTTATATGCTACTGGTTATTTTTTATTTATTATTTTATTTCAACTATTCTATCTCTGCAACTTAGTATGAACTACGCTATTTCACAATTTTTTCTCATATTTTTGCACCAACTTTATAATGTATATTTTCTCTCCACACTTCATTTAAACCATCCTTCATTTGTAACTTTTTCTAACCTTGTTTGAATCACACTGTATAACTATAACTTTACCTCGCCCCATATTTCAGATACTGCCTATGTGCAACTGCTATATAACAAAATTTTCCTAGCATTTTTTACTCACCATGTATAATTATAACTCTACATCGCCCTATATTTCAATAACCTTTTATATCCCACTACTTATTTGCCACACAATATAACATTTTTGTACCACCCTGTATCCTTAGAATGCTACTCCGCCCTATATTTCACCCATCCGGTAAATGGAACAGCTTGTAGTTCATAACAGTTCTCTATAAAATTTTTTAAACCCACCTGTATAGCTGTAATTATACTCCGCTATATATTTCAGCTATCCTGTGTATGCAAATACTTGTGGATATAAACCAAGTTTTTAACCACACCATAAACTATATTCGACTCCATCTTATATTTCAACAACCCTCTGTAAACAACTGCGTCTCACATTTCTTCAACCCATTTCATAACAATAATATCTACTGAACATAATTCAAAGCTCTTAACTGCTTACATAAGACATTTTTTTCCAAGATTTTTTTATCCAAACTTTGTAAATTTCTACCCTTTTTCAACCACTTGCTATATGCAACTATTTATGGCCCACTGAATATAACTTTTTTTGCACCACCCCGTATAACTAACTCCACTTCCCTTTATTTCAGCCACATTGTATATATTGGAGCTGCTTATAGGACACCCAGTATAACAATTTCTTAGATTTTTTAAATCCATGTAATTCTACTCCGCGCTATGTTTCCTAAATACAGAACACCCTGTATAATTACATTTACGCTTGTTATATCAGTTGATTTTTTTTATCCAAACATATTACATTGGCACATTCCGAATTTTGAATAAAAGCTAAGCTGATGCCAGTATCTAATATTTTGTGCGTGCGATGGAATCAATTGAGTAATTCTTTTACCAAACATGGTAGAAGTTTTTTCGCTATTAGACCAATCAATAGAGCAAAAATTAACTGACAATGTGTAAAAAATACTATCAGGATACCGACTGTACCATCACATTAACAAAGAATCCTAGCGATATTTTGCTATGTTTTCCACTCGCAACTATGGTTTTTTACTTTGTTATAAACAATTGAAGCAAGAAAATTACGTTTTTTTTCTTAACATTTTTATAAAATCAGAAATAATAAACTAATCTCAATGGTGTCAACAGGTCAATTGTAAAGCATTAAAATACCAATAAAATGAGCCCAGGCTTGATCCGATTGGATCATTAGTAACAGGGAAAAAGAAAAAATACTGAAAAATGTAGCATTTTTTTTAAAAAAATCGTATCTTCGTCACTTTAGAAGCTGTAGAAATGGGCTTTTAGGAACTGATAGTAATTTACATCTATTTTATGTATGCCAAAACCAGACGCTACCGGTTTATTAGTTTTTGAACAATTTTGATATAAAGTTTTTTGTACACTATTTTTGCATTATATCTCCATGCGTCATAGATAATCAAATTTCAATTTTGGAAAAAGTTGTTGAAAGTAGAAGTGTCATTCTACAAAGCCTCTCTTCTCATTTTTCACTAAATGTCTGTGAAATATCTGAAAAATGTTAGCAAACATGACAAAAAATGGGCGAGCGTATGAATGTATCCAAGGAGTGGGGGAAACACCCTTGTTGAGGGGAAGCGTATAGTAATATATGGTAGAGGCACATATATAGATCGTTTTAATATTTAAAATCCTCATAAGTAAGAATTTTTCTAATGACCGCTCTCTTTCGATGTTCCGTAAACCCAAAATCCACAAATTAAAGCAAATAGGAGAAACCATTTACATATAAATATATTAATAAACAAACAGTTCTCATTTGATATAATAAAATCGAACAAATCACTCTGTATAGAAGTTTTTTTTAACGATTAAATTCTTTCACCATCTGTCAGAGTGACAGTTACTGTCGATAATAATTATTGTTAGCAGTTCCCCTCAACAACTGTGTTCCCCCACTACTCGAACACATTCATACGCTCACCAAATTTTGATCATTTTTGCTAACATTTTTCGTATATTTCACAGACATTTAATGAAAAATGAAAATAGAGGCGTTGTAGAATGATACCTCTACTTTCAACATCTCTATTCTGAATTGATATTTGACGATCCATGTCGCATGGAGACACACTGCAAGAATAGTGGACTAAAAACTTTAGATCCCAATTATTCAAAAACTAATAAACCGATAGCGCCTGGTTTAGTCAAGCATAAGGTAGATATCAATTACTATCCGTTCCCACAAGCCCAGTTCTACAACTTCGATAGTGACGAAGTTATGATAATATAAAGAAAACCGCTAAATTTTCCAGTATTTTTTGTTTTTCCCTGTTACTAAAGATCTTATCGGATCGATCCTGGGCTTATTTCATTGGTATTTCCGTGCTTTACAATTCACCTGTTGACACTATTGAGATTAGTTTAGTATTTTTCATTTTATAAACATGCAACGAAAAAAAACGCAATTTTCTTGTTTCAATTGTTTATAATAAATTAAAAAACCATAGTTGCGAGTGGAAAAGGTAGCAAATTATCACTACAAATCATTCTTAATGTGATGGCACTGGCAGTATCCTGATAGTATTTTTTGCACGAAAAAATCTCTATTGATTGGTCTATATATCTACCGTTTCTGTCAACTTAGGGAAATAAAATGTCTACCAGATTTTAAGTCAAACTATAGCCTGTGCAAAAAAGATTAATCAAAATCAGGTCAGTTGTTCTTACGTGATACGGTAACAAACAAACAAACAAACAAACAAACAGACAACTACAATTTTATAATAGTATATAGATTAGATTTAATTAACAATTATATCATGTACAGATAATGATTTAAATAATCGTAAGGTTTGAAATCAAATGAGTCAGACAAACCACCAACGAATAATACTAGAAAAAATATTTTAGTAAAAATATTTTAGTAAAAAAAATAAATGCTTATAAATAAATATATATTAATGTATTTTTCTCCCTTCCTCCTAAATTAAAGAGCAAGTAGGGATTTTAAGAACCCCCCTTGGGAACTTACATAATTATTATTTATTTAATTATTTAAAAATATATTTTTTTCATTTCTTGTCAATAAAAAAAGAAAAAACTAGTAATTGAATCCACGGTTTTTTGTTTTTATTTTTGCTGAGTTCTTTGGGAATAACACTACATAAACTAGAAAGTCTGTATATTTCCAAACGTTTCAAGGTCTAAATCCGACCCGTTTTCAATGGTTTAGTGTGAAAATATTTCTGTATTGCATATGGGATAATTTGTCTAGGAACTGTTATTATAATGTGAATTAGAATTACCTGTAAGTGGAGAAATTTTCTTTAGAAGAAATTTTGAGAGTTAACTGCAAGGAGAGTTTATGGAACTGACAATTGGTCTTAAAGGGATATTGGGTTTATGAATTTTAGGTAAACCATAGAAATGTGGAGGCTTGGAATTGTGTGAAGTAAGAGTTCTACGTTCTTGTTTCAGTAAATTCATGTCTGTAATTGTATAGTAATTGGTATATTTTGTTTTCAATAGAACTTGTTGGATCTTTGTTTAATTTTACTGTACTTGTGTGATTATGTTCTGAATTTTGGCATCATATTCATTTTTATTTAAATTTACTGTGGCATTGCTTTTATCTGCAGGTAAAATTTTTAGTATTGTCATTTTTAAGGCTTTAATTGCAAATAGTTTATTTTTAGAAACATTATTTTTGATGTATATAGGTTTTTCAAGTTAAATTTTTGCTCTTACACGATATTCTTGAGCCTCACTAAAGTTTAATTTACTAGCAGTTTGTTTTACAGAACTGATAATATCAAATTTTGGGATAGATTTTGGACTAATTGCTAAGTTTAAGCCTTTTTGTAGAACTGAGGTTTCTGAAATATTTAATTCTTTATCTGATAAATTAATGACAGTTTTTCTTAAATCAAAATGTTTGTTTTGTACACTATTTTTTGGTATATTTTTATTTAAAAGAAGCTCATTTAATTTACGTAAGTGTATTTGTTTTTGTGAACTGAATTCGTTGTTATAGCTTATAAGAGTACTGTTTTTATTTCTATTAAACTCATTTTCTGGTATACGATAAGCAAGGAAATTCTGTATATACCCTATATCTTTTTCTAATTTAAATTTATTGAGACGATGAAATTGCATTCTGTCTCTGATGGCTGCAAAGCTTGCTCATTCCAATATGCTATGGATTCTTCCCTTGTAAGGTTGACAAAATCTTAATCCTTTCGGAATAATCCTCATCTCCCGACATTGGCACAAGAATGTCAAGCTGTTTTTGGTTCGGGCAAGCTTCTTGTATAAGTCTTCTAAGTCCCTAAAAGCTTTGGTTACAGCAGCCTCATGGCTGATTTCTAGTTGTTTTCTGAATGATAATTGTGGCATCTCTGGTTTTTATTTTTTCTGAGTTCTTTGGAAATGAACACATGAAAGTCTGTATATTTCAAGTTTATGTGGTGTTATTCTCAATGAACTCAGAAAAAAAAATCCAGAGATGAGACAATTATCATTCAGAAAACAACACGGTTTTTTGATTAGTTAGTTTTTCAAACTTAGTTACAAAGTGATAACATAAATGTTTCGAATTTCAGGTGAAGATTATATCTTTTCACTTTTGACTAGTTACTGCGACGCACCAGCAGGGGTCGTCCTTCGCGAAGGGCAGTACTTCAACCCCTACTTCCCAGGTGGCGCTATTTCCATGGCGCAGGCCCTCTACAATGAAGTGATGGAATACTCTGATGGAACCCCAGCAACTGCCAGCCAACTAGCTAAAGACGTGTGCACCTTCTTGAAGTGGACCGGTGAACCCGAATTAGACGACCGCAAAAGGATGCTGATCAAGGCTATCGGAATATTCTCGTTCCTGATCGCAATCACTTACTACATAAAGCGGTTCAAGTTCGCCTCGCTGAAGACGCGTAAGATCGAGTTCAGGCCCAAGAAAGATTGAGAGTAAAGGCAGTAGAAAATTTTCCAATTTAGCGTGACTTTCAATAGTGACTTTTTTAAGTGTAAAAGTTTTATTAATATGTATATATACCTTTGTTGTTGCTTTTGCGTTTCGGAAAATATTTTTCCGATACTAATAAAGCATACCACATGTCATTTGATTATTTATTGTATGAATTATTTTCGACTACCAGTTTACATGCAGAGTCACGTTATTTGTTACAATAAAAGTATACAATTTTGTTGGGTCATTACATTTTTTTCCTCAGAACACCTACATAGCCTAATCATATTAGAAAAGGTTTGTCGTATATTTCGGATGTTGGAGATAGTTGAGTATATTGATGTAACATTCATTTTACGCCACCAAAAAATAAGGAACCATCAAGAAGTTAATCATTCTAAATTAAAACCAAACATTGTGAATACGATAAAAACCAGCAACAAGAACGGGATTCCTGAACAATTCGAATGAAGGCAAAAAAGGCCGTCTGGTATATTCCGGATGCAGCAATTATAAACCATTTATGTGCGAGGGTAGAGAAAAATGTCGATGGTACGGTGGGCATAAGAAGACCCCAAACGGCCCGGATGTGAGTGAGTGTGGCGTTTAGTTGAATCTGCCAAGGCGATCAGCTATATGATATTAGTCACTTTTGTAAATAAGTGAGTTTATTTAGGTCAAATAAAGACGTTTAAAATGAGTGAAAAATTTTTGCAATTGATATGTGAGAAATTCTTTACAAAGTTAAAAATCATTTAATATTTCAGCAAACCAATGTGAAAGGTTACATACTGCATTTTCATATATTGTAAAAAAAGCTTCTGTATCTATAGACCTAAAGACAGTTTGGTTCAAAATTAGTTAGTCCAGGGACTAATCAGTAAATTACGCTCCCTAGAACATTTTTTTGAAAACTGCGAACAGGTAAGATGTGAATATGAGGGTGTGGAAGCAATTCGAATCGTAAATTGTCCTTATCTCCTTGATTCCGTCAACTGTGGATTGTACTACGATCCTTCGCAAGAAAGTTGAAGAGCAAAATCCTGTGCGTGTACCACAATAGAGGCCTGCTGACTGTTGTGCCTTAGGACATCTTGGCTTCGTCGAAAAATGACGAATCAACCCTTTTATCAGGCGTACACTACTTCAAATAGCCAAATCATCAATTCGTTGCCGGTTTTCTCCACTAATAGCAGACGAGCTACTCGGAAAAATGTTACTTCATACCCAGATTTTCGTGCAGAATTTAGAACCCGGTGGTTTCTGGTATCTTTAAGATGTCGGTTATCCCTTGCAACTTCACTTTACTTCGGACGTAACAATTTTCAGTTTTTTGGATGTTTTCGGATATTCACTGGAGGACCTGGCCGTTCCGAGTGTTCCGTGGTTGTTCGGCAGCGTTTAAAATCCGTATTTGATCGGCAAATAGTTGTTTTCGATAGCACGCTCTTGGTAACACTTTTCTAGTCACTGCTGGACTTGAACGCATTTTTTTCCATTAAAAAATATTTTCGATTAACGCACAAAACTCGCCATCTGTGTTTTAGCCCTGGGACTAAATGACCCACGTAAGATATACCTACTTGGTTCAGCACCCTCTATTAAATGCATTAAAGATGCTAAAAATTTCAACAAAAGCCTCGCAAACAGTTGTAATCGAAGATCCAATGAGTCTAGATATAATTAACAGATTACAGTTGCTGATCCTAATGCTTAATGAAGAAATTGTTATTGGTCATGTCCTTGTGAACAACCCAATATCGGGATAGTTCATAAGGTTTTTCTTAGGTTTTCCCTTATGATTTTAATGGGAGCACTGAATCAACAATATTCGTTGATCGTATTTTTGGCGGATGCACTGTCTTATAACAAACTCGCACCTAGGAGGGCCCATACAATTCTGAAGATCACCTCTTTCTAATTCTTCCAATTTGAAAGAAACTTTATCATGATATTATCGTTAAAACTTTCTGTGTATCTTTATATTATCAAATTAAATTCTCTTAGGTACGTCATAAATCAAACATTTTGATTATAAATTTTAGAATTGTTTTTTCATAGTTTCTTTGCCATTGATAAAAGGGGGCTGATTTAAAGCCCGAAACGTTTCAAATATACAGTAGGTACTTTCGTGAATTGTGATGTCGTTTCACAAAAAAGGGCTTAAACATATCGCAACCATGTTAAAAAATGGATATAAAATCAAAATAGTGATTCAAATTCAAAACTGCCATAGTGCCTTTCAAAAATTTTATCATTTATTAATAGATGACATCAAATACATGTAAAAAATTGATTGTTTTCCAAGATAAATGATCCGCTGTAATGGTAAAATTTTTAAAAATATAATTTCAGTCTATCAAGGCTTTAGTTTCAACCATACAGAAATAAATTTCATCTTTTATTTGTGAGGTATTTGATAATCCAAGAAAATGTCTTCAAGCTATAATGGTTTTTATTTTATGATATTTATACATTACCAACAGTCAAGCTGCTCGTATTATTATCCTGAGCTATGTATTTATCTTCCAGAAGTATTAGTGGTTCGACTATTCTAAAAATAATTTTTTTCTAGCCTGTAATTTTTTAATAGTTTGTAGAAAGCTAATGTATTATTTGGCCAGCATTACATTTTGTAGTGATTCCGATACTACCATTAGATTAGACAGTAATAAACAATGTGTGTTAACTACATCGGCGGATTTTGTACATTCAGCCCTTGTAGGTAGTTATGGAAAACCTTGAACTTGACAGCTCAGCAGTTGAACAAAAACAACCTGCCCGTATCTTATTCAAATAATTTTATAAAGCATAGCTTTATTTTTAATTTTAATTTAGAATTTTAACTATATTATCTCTCCACTTGAGTTTTCGCCAAACTGTTGGATTTTGATTCCACACCATATTAATCAGGGGATAATTGGACGTGTCCTGCCAATATTAGGCGCAGGCCCATTTGGCCGGGCGGCATTTCAGGGGACGCCATATTTTTAGATCCAGAAGGGCTGAGAATTTATTTTTAACCGACTTCCAAAAAGGAGGAGGTTATCAATTCGTCGCGTATTTTTTCGCTTTTTTTTGTATGTATGTTACCTGATTTCTTCTCCTGTGGTGCACCGTTTTGAACGAATATGGTCTTGTTTAATAGAGTATATATCCGGATTGGTGAAACTTCAAATTTTGGAAAATAATTCTATTGATAAAGTGATAAAATTTGTGAACGAACACATGCGTGCATGGAAATCGACCAATATCCCTAATATTTTAGTCGATTTTTCGATAACTCCTTATGGTTGTGTATAATTTTTTAACGTTTAATCTATTAAGGAAGATCCTTAGGTGATCTCATATACTTTTCTGCGACGTGCAACTTGCAGTTTTGCAGAAAATCGCCGAAAATTCCAAAATTCTTATCAAAAATTTCATCAAAATGACATAACGGACATTTCCTCATAAATATTTTAATTCCAACGTAATAGTGCGGTAATTTTAGGCACTGGAAGTTTTAATTGCGAATTTGAAAATTTTCTATGTACATTTCAACCGTATAGGTAGTAAAGCATAGTATTTTCGGCTCCTTAAATCAATGAGTACCAAGCTCGCTTTGTTTGTATACCAGGCAAATACTTATTTAAATGCAAATTTTTCCATTTTGCGAAGACGGTACTTTTGGTTGTCACATTCTCCCGGCCTAATAGAACATTCAGTGACAACACATGTCAAACTTTAAACTAATATTTGGTGCGTTTATAGACAGGGTGTTTAATTATAGCAAACAAAATCACAAAGTAAAGTGGTAGAAGGAGTTGCATTTATATGAAGATTGAAATATAGGACGGACTAGAATGATAGTGGTCCGTAGGCAGCCGTATATACAGGATGGTTGGAATATAGGGTGGACTGGACGTTTGGTGGTATAAAAATGTTGAAAAAAATGTGAAATTAAAATTATATAGGGTGATTAAAAAACTGTTATATGATGTGGACATAAGCAAATCATATACAGGATAGTTGAAATATATGCTGGAGTTGAATTATATTTATACAGTGTGATTAAAAAATTATTTCTTTGATAGCCCATAAGAAGTTGCATAACGTGTGGAGAGGAATTAATGTTACACAGGGCGATAACATAAAATGTTAAAAAGGAAATAATTTATAATTTAGGAGTTATATACTATGGTTGAAATATAGGACGGATTTGACTCCGTAAGTATAGGATGGATTCTACTCCGTCCTATAGTTTACAGAAGGCAGCTAACAAATTTATGCTTGACCGTGGGCAGTCGTATGTACAGGCTGGTTGGTACATAGGTTGGAGTAGAATTATCTAGTTATACAGGGTTGTCAAAAATAGTTCAAAAAAAGGTTATATGGCGTAGTCCATAAGGCATAAAGATACTTTGGGCTTATTAAGTCAACGCGTACTAGTAAATTTTGTTCGTAAAGATTTACCTGTCAATTTAAATGATAAAGTATCATTGTGTAATGTTGAGGCTTTCGATGTTACCTGGTTCTGTCTATTAAGGTTATACATACAAAATAAAAAATAAAGAATGAAAACTACCTGAGTTCAAAAAAAAACTAAAAAGTTGAAAATAAAACATTTAAAAAAAATATAACCGACTTCTACCTATAACTAAAAAGCTAAAAATAATTATAACAAAATACAACTCTAGCAAATAAATAACACATTCAATGTTGTAAGGTACCTACCCAGGAAGTAAAAAATGTAAACATAAAAAGGTGCTCATTCTGTACAAATTAATTACCTACCAATCTAGTATATTTTTGAAGTCGGTGCCAAGCAACAATCAAGTTTGATGAATTAGTAGATAAGTAGGCAATGAAGGATTTTAGATTTGCTTGTCACCGACTTCAAAAATATACTAGATTGGTAGGTAATTAATTTGTACAGAATGAGCACCTTTTAAATGTTTACATTTTTTACTTCCTGGGTAGGTACCTTACAACATTGAATGTGTTATTTATTTGCTAGAGTTGTATTTTGTTATAATTATTTTTAGCTTTTTAGTTATAGGTAGAAGTCGGTTATATATTTTTTTAAATGTTTTATTTTTGTATTATATTTGAATTATGGAACAACATTTCTAGTTCAGCGTTTGTTCTTATGCGCTATCAAATGATAAGAAATAACAAACGTTGATGATTGTTGTGATTAACTATAAAATTAAATAACTCACTTATACCGATAAGAAATAATCATTCCACAATTAAACAGTAAGCTTTTATTTTATTTTAAACAAATTTTAAATCGCTCGTTTATTACATAAACTTACAACAAAAAGTTTTCGAAAAGCGTCAATAAATATAGAAAATATAAACATTCAATTTTACAAAATATCATTACTGATTAATAGTCATCTAATTTTTTAAATAACATTTAAAATGCCTTCAATAATAAACTAAACTTCATTTTGCATGCAGTGCATCGTTGAGTCTTGTGACAGTTCATCCATGGAGGAATCTGAAATAAAAAAATAATCAGATTAATTTTAATATTTTCCAACATAGTTTTTTGGTTAGTTGAGTCAGGGGTCTCCAGACTGGAGCTTGGGAGGGTGTCATGCTTCAGGGAAGGAACTTGTACTAAAAAACAGAAGAATGGATGGTTTTGAACAAGATTTCTTGGACTATTACAATCAAAATAGCCGATTGAGTTTTAAACTCATATTATAAGACGATTTCTTCAAGAGTCTTGGAACTAAGATTACCTGGTTTTAGTTTTAAATATACTAATTTGACATGTACTAATTTGACATCGAAGGTGACAATTAGATTCGCAGCCTGCCTTATTATTGCTTATGATGCAGTAAAAGCAATACAAAAACTCAAAACTGAAAATATACTAGTTAGTTCCAATTCGATATTTGCATTTTTAAATTAATGCAATGTCTTTAAATGTGAAAACAGTCGAAAATGTCACAAATTACACCAGAACAACATTGTTTTTTAAGGATAGGCCAAAAATCTCCAATATGAAATAGAAATTGTAGACTCATTTACATTTCTAAGTTTTTGAGATTATTTACTAATTTTCTTACTCCTATCTTCCAATGTGGTGAATATATTTGAGGTAAATGAATATGAATGATTAGAATATTCGCCAACGAAAGGTGTGCATCAAATATGGGGTCTTTTCTATAACATATATCACTGATTTGGAGAAGGTAGATGTAAAATTGATCTCAAAAAATTGGAATTCAGTTTAAAATTAGCGAAGAACTAACTAAAATAGGAAAACAGGAGCCCATCCAACGGAAATTCTTCTGCTTAGCTGTAATCGTTTAGAATGAATCTGTATATCACGTTTTCGTGGTTTGTTGTTCTAATTTTACCAGTGAATCAAACAAAGGTGAGTAACCACTTTTAATGCCAATAATTTACCAATAAATATTAATGGTTTTTAGTTTAGCATAATTACATTGGATAACACTTAGTTTGATTTATTGAATATTTAATTTATTTTTGATAAAAACATATAAATAAATGTTTTTGAGCAACGAGAGTCATATAACTATCCTAACTCCCAAAACTCTTACTATTCTGAAAATGAATGACTAATTTTTTTTATTATATATTTTGTAGATGACAAAATCAATCTCAGATTTACAAACTCAATGAATTTCTGAGACATTAACTAAAAGAATTGATTCACTATGAGCCTAAGAGATTCCTAAAGTTTTGGAAGTTTTGTTCAGTCTGCATAAGGCAATAAAGATATATTTTTATTCAGAACTTTTATGCCGTTTTGTCAAAAGAATATTTACGCAAGATTTTCTACTTGCCTCTCGAAAAACATTTAAATGCGATTACTTACCAGGTTGGGAAAATATCGACGATTGCTTTTGATTATTATTTTGTTGAAATGAGTACGTTAAATGTAGGTTGATGTGCCTTCCGAAATTGTTGTCGTCCCTATTGTGCACTGAAAAAAAAAGAAAAACCAATTAAAGTTTTGATTTATTTAGAATTTCTTATTATTAGGTTATTGTTAATAATGATAATGCGAATTAAATTTTTACAACATAGAAAATTTGGCCCCACTTTAGTGTGTCCCCTATACTACGATAGTATCATAGTGCGAGAGGGGTACACAATAAATAGTGAATTCACAAAACTAGTCTACTGAAGTATCGTCAGTATGTGCTAACATACAGACGCATGTCGTTTTGCTTGCTCATGGTATTAGATGTTGCTTGTTTCTTTCATTGGCTTATTAGGGAATAATAGTTATTGCCAAATTTTTAGTAGACCGGTGGGACTATATGGGCATGGATTTTTCAAAAATGTACTTATTTCTCGGATTCATAGCGTATTTAGAGTGTTTTTTTCGCGACCAGAATTGCTTCTCTAACCCAGCTGGATTAGGTACAATTTTCCGTCTGGATGTTCTCTAATAATTAAGAAAATTGATGGAACCTTGAACATACCGTATAAAAGAATTAGAATAACTGAAACGTCTATGTTAATTCTCTTCATCACCTGGTTCAATTACTGCTTGTTGTTAGGACATTAGTAACCAGATCACAGAGCCTATCTCGCAAGGATAACATAAAACATGAAATAAAGAACAGTCTAGGAACAGCTCAAAACAAAATGGTTCCCATAAAGAAATATGCACAAAGCCCTAGACAGAACCAATATTTACTATATGTTAACTGCACCAATAACGTATTATGCTTAAAGACATCAAAGACAAAAGTTAACCATACTTAGAATACATTCGTATTCGTAACCGTATTTCTTCATTTCCATTTATGAGACTGAAAGCTAATCCTCAGCTGAACTTACAACTGAGGATTTCGTTCCTAAAATGTCATGTGTATCTGGTTTTATCATAGGGATGTGAAACGTGGATCATGAAAGTAAATATGATGAACAAGTTAGAAGCCTTCGACATGTTGCCTTTTCGTGGATAGTTAAAAATATCATTGGTTCAATGTATTTCAAATATGGAAATCTTAAGGAGAAGATAACAGGTCCTCGAAATGGCAGTTAATACTCAATAGAAAAATAAATGAAAACAGAGGAATTGTTAGAAAGAAATATTCATGGCCCTGAAATCTTCGTCAATGGATTGGCAGATGAATTGCCGCATGCAGCACAAGATCGAGAAAAATATCCGCAAATTGTCATGGAAGCTACCAATGCCTAAATCCCGGAACAATGCTGAAAGAAGAAGAGCATCACTCACAATATTGCGCGAAGTATACGTAAGCACAATATTAACACTGGTTTCAGCAAAAACAGAATAATCTCAACTCTGGAGCAATAACGGTAAAACTTATACAGTGAGGACGCGTGGGTTGGAATAAATTCATTTAAAATTAGTTTTTTTGCACTGCGTTTTTTGTAATGATAAACTCATTTATACAAGGTGGGCTAGAAATAAATTGTGACCCTCAATTTTTTCAAATGGATACATTTGTTTTTTATTTTATTTTTCATGTACAATGTCCTATACCGAAAATTGACAGTTATTAAAAAAAATCATTTCTTTCTAAAGTTAAGAAAACAAGGAAAAAAATAAGGTGTTTGTTGGTTTGAACCTATCTATTAACGTCTGGTTTTTATTATTGTTGGCGGTATTTTAGTCGCATGAATAGACACCCTTTTTAATGCTAGAGCTTTTAGCACTTGTTTATTTCCATAGAAACTGTACTATAATTTTACTTCAAATAAGTAGTTGTTAAGTGAAGTTGCAAAGTTTCAAAGTCTGGCGCATTTAACTGAAAAGCAGTGTATAGAAATTTTGACGATGGTAAGATACAGCCACAGAACTCGAACACAAGCTGAAGTTTGCGAATTGTTTAATATGAAGTACACGGAGCGGCCTAATACACGAACGGTAGTTAGTAAAATAGAAAATAAAAGTTGTCACGTAAGAGACAATTACAAAACCAAACATCTTCCAGAAGATACACAGTTAAATGTTTTGCTCGTTTAACAAGAAAATCCTCACAAATCCAATAGACAAATAGTCGTAGAACAGTCAATAAGTAAATCTTCTGTTCTAAACTGCTTGCATAGAAATAAATGGCACCCATACAAAGTTCATTTAGTTAAGGAACTTACTGAAAATGATTTGGACCGGATAGTAGAATTTTGCGAAATAATGATGGATAGATGCAATGCCAACACGCACTCTTCAAGTAAGATAGTTTTTTTCCGACGAGGCAACATTTTGTTTAAATGGTTCAGTAAACAGGCAAAATTTTCGATATTGGGCATCAGAAACCCCACATTGGATTATGGAGTCATACATGGTTTTCCAAGAAAGTTAACGTATGGGCCGGAATTGTGGGTACCTCAATTGTGGGTTCTTTTTTTATTGAGGGAACACTTAACTCGGAAAAGTATTTAAATGACATAATACCCTGTTTAACCCCCAGAACTTTACCCGAATGGTGAAAACCCCAATATACTGGCAGATTTGGTATGGTTTCAAATGGATGGAGCGCCCCCGCACTATTCGCGAACAGTGCGAGATTATCTTGACAATATTTTCCCAAATAGATAGATCGGAAGGAGAGGTAATATCGAATGGCCAGCTAGATCTCCAGCTCTCAGTCCGTTAGATTTTTATCTTTGGGGTTACGTGAAATCGAAAGTCTGCTTTAATAAGCCGGAAAATATCGAGGAATTAAAGAATAGAATTAGGGCGAAATACAACGAATCCTGCCACAAACGCTAAATGAAGTATTACGAGAATTTGAAAACCGACTTAGGTATTGTCAGGAAGTTAATGGTCAACAATTTGAACATTTAATTTGATATGTTGATGTTTTTTTTCTTCAATTTTGAAATAAATGTATTTTTTTTTAATAACTGTTACTTTTCGGTATAGGACATTGTACATGAAAAATACTTAGATTTCAATGCAGAAATCAAAAATAAAATAAAAAACAAATGTTTCCATTTGAAAAAATGAAGTTGGTGGTCGCAATTTATTTCTGGAACACCATGTATAAATGAGTTTATCATCACAAAAACCGCAGTAAAAAAAGTCTACGTGTCCTAGGGTTTTTCCAAAAAACCAACAAATGAATTTGTTCTAACCCACGCATCCTCACTGTATAAGGTAAGCCCAAGGGTGGATCAAAACTAAACTAGAACACTATAAGGGTGAAAGAGTCAGTTGCACAATACACTACATCACGATATCATAACGAATAGACTTTGGGATAACGATTTTCTGGTAAATATGGAACACTTGAAAACAAGACTGGCTAGGCAAGTGTAAAGGTGTATAAAACTGTCATCAATTTGAGTATACAAACCACTAAACATTTTCACTACGAACTGTTCAAAGTTTTAACTGACTACACAAGTATGAATAAAATTTAGAGTATGATTGAGATTCGTGACTGATATAATATCTGAATCGTTAAGATCTTTTGTCACTTACTTTGTGTTTTGACTTTCCCTGTATGCATGTGCTTTTTCTGTCGCGCCCGAGAATTCTGGAACCATACTTGCGTTACCCTTTTACTGAGTCCTGTAATTTGTGCGATCCTCTCCAGGTCCTGACCGTCCGGATTCGAGTCCAACTGAAAATTTGCTTGTAATACCTGTAGCTGTTCCTCTGTGAATGTTGTTCGAACTCGTTTTGCTTTATTTTTGTGGTAACCTTCAGCATCGCAGCCATCTAGATATAAGAAAAATAGTGTTAAGTATTGAAAAATGATATTGATTGATTCTCGTACCATCTGAAGATGTTGTCCCGCCGTCCAGTATTTCTAAATAGTGGGCCTTACAGAGTACTCTATCTTCATGGAGGGCAAACTCCTCACCTGTGGACAACTGTCGATGACAAGCTGCACATGCGAAACATGCCAAGTGATATACATGATCTCTGGCTTTTCTGACCCAATCACTCGATGATATGCCCCTTGTGCATATGGAACATTTTGCTCCGAAACTTCTGAAACAAAACAATTCATTGATGATTTATACTAAATTCGACTCAGGGACTGTGAAAATTGCTGCCCCATTGGATGACATTTGCTCTAAGTAGCGCCTTGTGGCACGGTAAAAAAGCTACAAGGTAAAATTTCAGTATACTGTTTTCAAATAATTTACACAAAAAACATTATTTCTCGAAGTATAAATCATAAATTGTGCATTTTGCAGCTCGCAATTTTTGTGATATAGCCAAAACCGTTCAGAAACTACAAAAGCAAGATACTTAATCACTTTAATCTTTACTAAAAATATTTGTAAACACCTAGATACCGATTAATGATATTTTTTCACCACCCTGTAAATCAATCTACGGTATTTATAATTTGAAACGTAGTTTTAATAATAAAGTATTTTCTATAATGTGAAACCTTTTTTCTCCTGCTCCAAATTTTTGACGCCTAGCTAGTGCCTCTTATATAAATCCAGGGCTGCCCATATGTAGCCAATTTCACAGAATACTCAATTTTTATTTTGGTTGAATGATATATATCTCTTTTATTATTCCAGATCTTTTTCATTCAGTGTAGGCGCTGTTTAAAAAAAACAAAGGTGGTACACTAGATTTTTTGGTTGGATTTCACTTCGGCAAAAAACTCGATGCCGATTATATTAAATATGATCTTGATACAAAGGCCGAAATAGTGACTTTGACTATTATACCTGTTTATAGAAATTTAACTCATTTCGTACATAAAATTCAACAGCAATTCGCTTATACCATCACGTCAGTAACAGTTTATAGATCATTATTGCTAAGATTTTTACAGCAAACTCGTAGAAGTTAAAGATTTAAATAATAAAAACTCGCAAAAATACGAATTTCTTTTGTTTTTTGCTTATATAATGAAAAGTAATTGAGGAATCCTAATGCCGTCTACAGGAAAGTTGTAGAGAATAAGAAATCCTTCTTAGTAATTGTTTTTACCGAGTAACCTCAGGAAAACTGGTAAAATTTTTTCAAAAAAATAACTTTCTGATAACTATTACTGGAATATTAGTCATCCTCAAAACGAGAGTTTATGATATTAAGTTTATATGAGCTCACGATGGATACTTACTATTGAATAAGTAGTTTTTGAACAGTTCGAATTGAATTAATTGAGAGAGCTATTTTGCACATCCCATCGTATTAACGAGACTAGTCTGACCAGGATATACTAAAGATATTTTGAAAGTTCATAAATTCCACTTCAATTTGTCTATTTTGGTTTATCGCTATAATCCCGAGAAGTTGGTTTAAAATAATAGTAAGCATTGCATTAAATGTATGAATATGCGACAGCTGTCAACGCCCATGAACAGATCTAGAATTTTCTAGGAGATACGCGATGAAAGATATAGTAAATTGTATTATACGTTTTTTCTCAGCAGTTTATTACGTTTTTATTTACATAACTATTGCCTGCTCATATTGATTTATTTTTTCATACATACAATTTACTGATTTTAATTAAATGCCAAAATTTAAGCCAAATTTCAAAAGCAGTATTAATACATTTTACGGCACTATGACAAAAATCCAAGATATACAAAGTGAAGTGCATTTTATAAGCTTTCAAAATATATTTTGCATGTCACTACCGAACTAAGGTGGTTAATACGATACTTCCTACAAAATATTTCTTTAAATTATTTAAATTGCAATTCTGCAAGATATACTTAACGTACAATATCGATCTTCAGGTTTATTAATCTCAACGTTATAAGCTATCACTAGGAGGTGGATTAATGTTCCAGCTGTTATTACAACCAAGTTATGGATTTTTTTATTCCAGCTCTTCTTTATGAAAAATGCCGTCATCAAAATTTATAAACATTAATTTTGAAGATTTTCTGATTCTCTACAATTTTTATGTTGACGGTATTATGAACAGATCATTACTATAAGCAAAACACGAAAATACACCATATTTTTTGGGCTCAAATAATTTACTTCTACTAGTTTGCTGTTAAAATTATGTCAGTTATGACTTATAAACTATTACTTACGTGATGGCTTATGCGGTTTACTGTTGAATTTTATGTCACCTGTGTATGTGTATATGGTTCAACAGATAACATATCTAGTTAGCCTAAAAAGTAATCCCCCTATTAGTCTCTGTACCATTGGAGCTATCAAAATGAAATTCTGAATGTAAGCTATTCGGTACGACGTTCTTTTTTTCCAAGAAAAAACACAATCAATTTCCTTATAATTCTAAAATAGTAGAAATTTTGGGATAGATACATTTTTAATCAGTCGAAAGTTTATAAGTGAAGTAGTATCAGGTTTTTGAGACTGGGTCAGATCTAAGTAGTGGTGGGTGGTTGAGGCTTTTACAATGAACGAAACGAAATCGTTTATCGTCGATGATAAACTAGTTTATAAAACAGTTTCATTTTCGACTGGTTTCGACCGTCCACGGAACAACGTTCACGAGTGATGTTTGACAGATGACAGATTAAACCAGTTTATTCGTAAATGTACTAGTAACCGTCAAACAGAAAAAAGAGTAAACAGTTTATTGACACATGTTAATCCACGAATCGAATTTCAGTGCGACTTGAATTCAGACGACTTTCGTGTGTTTATGTTTATCAGTTTATCGGTAGACTATAACTAGTTTATCAGTTGATGCGAAATGACCAGTTTAAAAAAACTGTTCGTTTATTCAACGCCCACCACTAGTTCTAAGTGATGTTGCTCAGATATATCCCTGATTTCAGAAAATAAATATTGACATTTTAACCGAAATTGTTGAAAAGTCTAGCTGCCTTGTTGCTGAAAACCAAGAAATTTAAAAGAAGACAGTTTGCAATGTCTTTAAGAAGGCCAGATACAAACTAAATTTAGTCCATGAATAATTTACCAATATTTTAGGGACGTAATGTAAATACTTCCAATGAGCTCAGTTTGAAGTCACTAACCAGTCCGTTAAAAAAATTGTCATTTCTTGATGTCGTCATCAAAATGCTTGAAAATGTAGTAAACATACCGTATACTCAAAATTTTGTTTTGATATCTCCAATGAGGTGTGTGTTTGTGAATCAGGCCAAGACAAATACATACTTATTATTGATGAAAACCCTTTCGGCTGCCACTGTAAAGAAACTGTTAAACTTACTACTTTAGCCTTCCTTTGCGCATAAAAGACTCACCATAGGTACGACAAGGAAGTCTGCTGTAGTTATAATCTTCAACAAATTTTTTATTAAATAAGGGTTTGTTTAAATATTTTGTTTTGGCAGGATTTGGAACTGTTCTAAATATTGTGAATGTTTCTTTCGGAATGGCGAATGCGCCAGTTAAAGGCAACATCTGAGCAACTGAATCGTTTACTGGAAGAAGAGCCTACGACACAATTTAAAAGTTTTATAAGGATAAGGGAACGCGATATTAAGAGTATTGATGAGGTATGTTATGTATAACGGATATAACACTGGCCTATTTCCGTAATTTATTCACTATAAAGTTTTAGTAGTCACATTACAAGGCAAAACAAGTCCTTAAAAGGGTCTTTGTGCTCATCTAACTCTTGGAGTTGAAACATATGGAGTAAGTACTTTTTTTCTCTCTTTCGTGATGGTAAGAATATGAACATGAATAGGCACGTATGCTCATCCCAAGCACACTGATTATTGCTGGCGACCTTGGATAAATGTTGTTCCAAGGTGCTGTTGAATCTTTCCACCGTTCCGTTCGATTGTGGATGCAAGAGGGTGTCACCCTCTAGTTGCACAGATGTCACATCTCCGGCACCAGGTCCTGAGTCTTATTCATTCCCATATGACCTCTGATAATCCCATTTCTGTACTTCGGTCATGACGGCAAGTACCTTTTTCTTTGGGACTACCAGTTTTTCCGTTATCATTGCTCTCCAAATATCCCGCTCTCTACTCTTAGGGAGTCCCAGTGGGCCCACAAGGACATACAGTTTTTAAAATCCCCGTATCCCACAGTCTAGCACCATTTCGTAAGGTTTTTCTGTAGGTTCAGACAATTAATTTACTCCAAAAAATAAATCTTGTTTTATTTTTCTCACCCAAAGTTCAAGTGAATTACTGTACACTATTATTTCACTTTCGAACTACAAATTTCTATTATACTATCACCACGATGATACACGCCTTCTCTTTTCAACTAAACTGTTAGCCGACTATCATCGTTTATATACCCCATCGCATTTTCTCTAGAATTTTTCCGCAGTAATTGCTATTTTCTTAACGTAACTAGTTGCTTTCTTGAAGTTATTAAACGTTTGGTTTGCTTCTTGATGATGACAACTTAGAGTTGTTGAAACGGCGTTGAGTGTTTAAAATAAAGGTTTGGTTTTAGGATGCAAAACTGTGTTTTTACAAACCAATATTGCGTCTAAATACCGTAACTTTGGAAATGTTCCTGATTTACCTACCCTCAAAATCAGAAGAACTTAACGTTTTGATGGAAAAACAAGACAATTATCACTCAACGCTTATTCAAGTGGCTTCTAATATCAATATGACAGAGTCCACAGTTAACAAAATTGTGAAGAAAACAAAGTATCATCCTTATAAGGTATGCCTTCTTCAAGAGCTATCTAAAGCAGTGGCCGATCCTTGGAGGGCGATTTCATACTTCTCTATTATTTGACCTAAATATAATTTTAAACTCAGATTTCCTGGACTATTACATTAAAAATGGTGGTTATGAGGTTTGAACCCATAGAAGTGACCTTCTTCTAGGCTCTTGGAGTTATGATTATCTCGTTTTAATATTTTAATATTAAATTAACGAACTTTGAGGCTCTAGGAGGGGGCGCTCGCCCCCACCGCTCCCCCTGGATCAGCTCATAATCTAAAGACGACTTTGATCGGCGAATTCAATTCTGCGAGCAAATGCAAGAGCTATGCATGATTGATAATAATTTCATCAAAAACTTTTTTTCTGAGGAGGCTACGTTTTTTTTAACGGCCATGTCAACCGCTGTAACTGGGCTACCGACAATCCCCGATGAATGACGGAGTATCGCACTCAACATTCTTAGAAAGTATAGTCCAAGGAATAATCTTGGGTTGCTATTTCTTTGACGTGAACCTAACTGGTGCTATATATTTGGAGTTTCTTCGAGGCGACCTTAATCCCGAACAAATAAATCTATTTGTTTTCTGAATGATATTTGTGGCATATTTTCCAATGTCAAAGTACTTCTTGGGAAATAACACCACAGTTAAGAAAATTGCTGTATATTCTAAACGTTTCGTGGTCTAGGTCAGACCCCGTTGTCAATGGTTAAGAAACTATGGTTAAAAAAGGCACAATTTTAAGATGTAAATTAAAATTTTTGACAATATTTATAATTTGATTTCTGACGTAACTAAGAGAATTTTATTTGTAATGTACAGGGTAGCACAGAAACTTCTAAAGATCATATAATCATAAAGTTCCTTTCAAATTGGAAGAATTTAAAAGGAAGATCTTCAGAATTGTATGTGGCGCTCCTAGGTGCGACTTTGTTATAAGACCAAAAATGCGACCAAAGAATTTTGTTGATTCAGTGATCCCATTAAAATCATAAGGGAAAACTTAGGAAAAACCTTATGAACTATCCCGATATTGGGTTGTTTACAAGGACATGATCATTAGCAATTTCTTCCTTAATCATCGGAACCAGGAACGACTGAATTCTACGGAGGTGGTGGCGATACAATCGTTTTCATTTAACATAATTAAAGCAGACTCTTTTAGTTTTCTTTTGGTGTTGTGTCCTTCTTTGTGTAATATATCTGAATTTTGAAACTGTATTTTATGACCAAGGTCCCAAGCATGTTCACAAATTTTAGATTTTTCAAATTGTCGTTTTTTTATGTGATTTTTGTGTTTGTTTATTCGAACATTTAGAGGTCTAGAGGTTTCTCCAATATAGAATTTATTACTTTCACAAGGGATTTTATAAATGAATTTTTTTGTATTTTGAGTTGTGTTATTTGGTTTGGTTTTTGATATAATTGATTTTAGTGTATTTCTTGTTTTAAATGATGTTTTGATACTATATCTGTTTCCCACTCTTTTTAGTCTTTGTGATAGACCCTGTATGTATGGTATAGTTATTGTATTAATATGATTATCCCTAACAACCAACATCAAACTTCACCAAGCAACACTGACTCCCAAGATAATCACATTAATACAATAACTATACCATACATACAGGGTCATAAAATACAGTTTCAAAATTCAGTTATATTACACAAAGAAGAACACAACACCAAAAGAAAACTAAAAGAGTATGCTTTAATTTTGTTAAATGAAAATGATTGTATCGCTACTACCTCCTTAGAATTCAGTTGTTCCTGGTTGCCGATGATTAAGGAAGAAATTGCTAATGGTCATGTCCTTGTGAACAACCCAATATCGGGATAGTTCATAAGGTTTTTCCTAGGTTTTCCCTTATGGTTTTAATGGGATCACTGAATCAACAAAATTCTTTGGTCGCATTTTTGGCGAATGCACTGTCTTATAACAAAGTCACACCTAGGAGCGCCACATACAATTCTGAAGATCTCCCTTTTAAATTCTTCCAATTTGAAAGGAACTTTATGATTATATGATCTTTAGAAGTTTCTGTGGTACCCTGTATATTACAAATAAAATTCTCTTAGTTACGTCAGAAATCAAATAATACATATTGCCAAATATTTTAATTTACATATTAGAATTGTGCCTTTTTTATACAGTTTCTTAACCGTTGACAACGGGGTCTGACCTAGACCCCGAAACGTTTGGAATATATAGCAATTTTCTTAACTGTGGTGTTATTTCCCAAGAAGTACTTAGACATTAAATTATCCAAATGAGGAACGTGATCTTCCGAGACGACATTTTCTTTCAACAAGATGGTGCACCTCCCCATTATGCAGCACCTGTCCGTGCTCATTTAGATTATGAGGTGTGTCCGAATTGATAGATAGGGAGAAGGGGGCTGATTAAGTGGCCAGCCAGATCGCCAGATTTGACACCCCTATATTGTCGGGGTAGTTAAATTTAAAATAATGGTTTATCATTTTTTTATCTAACCTAGCTAATGTAATCATACTTTTGACGATGTGTACGTAGAATATTTAAAAAATGTCGGAGAGGACATATCTCGAATAACAATTACGTCACAAATAAGGGTAGTATGTCAGAAACTGACATTGTTTAAAACAAAATCGACATATCGGAGGATTTTTTCAAAAACTCTCACTTTCAGAGATAATGAATTTATTCGTTACTTTTCCCTAATTTTAATTTGTACTGTTTCAGTGTTATAAATTCGCCATTTCAAACACAATTCATATCCCAAATAGTAAATAATTTAGCAAGTACATTTTACATTGTGAATAGAAAAAAATGCAATCGTGCTGAAGTAGATAGCACTTTTCTTATTTTGAAATAGACAAGAAAACAAAACGCATAAACGTCATTGCGCTGAGAGAATGAATAAATACTCCGTAGAATACCATTCAAAACATTTGCGTTCTTCTAAACCATCCTTTTCATCAGCACACCTGCCAATACACTAACGCTCTCAAGAAACACGTCTTCACGCAACTTTCGAAAATATTTTTTATTAATTTTTCCAGCACACGAAAGGGATTTTTATTCTTTATTTACTTTATAGGTATGCGTTGTTTATATGATTGACAGATAAGGGAAAATATATCCGTAGAGACCGCTTATGTTAAAGAATAAGAAATAATATCTACCACACACACAACAGAATGGCCAAGAAGAACACAATGAATCGTGAGCATATTGTATCCGAATGACTCGCACTTCTTACGGATTTCATTTGTCATCCCACAGAGACAACAGTGACATCTGACCACCTCATCTTGCATATAATTCCTATCAAAACTTTCGTATCAGGTTCCCATCATTCCCATGATAGTTTGGTTCTCTTTTTTTTTCGTCTATGCCATACAATAGCCGATGAAGAAAATATTATTTCATCCATCATGAATTGATCATTCGAAGTTTATCTATCGGACTTCTGTTGTTGGTGTTTAACGAAATCCAATATTCAACTGTAATCTACATTTTTTTAATCTACAGATTGTAGCGTTTATCAAAAAAATCATGACAGTTAATATATACCGCTTAAAATTATAAAAAATATTAAATGAATTAAATATACCTATTGTTTCTAGGCCGCAGCTGTAATCAGTTGGGCTACCGTAAAAGAATGAGAATCTTTAGACAGTGTTAAAAGGAAGTTATGGCCAAAATACTAAAATAGTGAACCCAGAAATTGACTATAGTTTGTACAAGTCCTGCTCAAACACTGTTACGGCTCAGATCAGAAATACTAAATCTACCTTTAAAACAAATTAGTTGACAGTAAAAGCTATAACAACTTCGGTCAATATGTATAACGTTACCTAACTAGCAGAATTTCTACTAACACACTCAAAAATTCAGTAAGTGAAACTGATCAGCCATCTAAAGAAGTTGACGATTTATTTGCTGCTAATTCTTTTTTTTTCATGAACCTGAAATCAACCAAGTTAACATCTCTGTTCTTCCTGTTAATCAACAATTGACACCATTGAAATTACCAAAGAAAAAGTTTTGTCTGTACTAGATAATATTAATTTTCGAAAATGTAAAGATTCTTTGCTTACCCCTTTAACTTATTTGTTGCAGCACTTCTTTGAAGAGTCTTGTGTTCATTTTGAGTGGAAAAACTCAATAGTTGTTCCTGTTCTTTACAAGGGTGGCAAATATTATTAACCAGCAACTATCCTCAAGTGAATATAACTTGTCTACCTCGCAAATGTTTAGAGAAACTAATCATTTATGATTTAATTGATTACTCCGTTACTAATGGGATTTTAAGTAATAGACAACATGGTGTTTGCCCAAAACGTTCAACAATAACTAACATGCTATACTGTGTATGGACCAAAGCTCTTGACAGTTCTGAGTCAGTTGATGTGATTTATCTAGACTTTAGAAAAGCTTTTAATCAAGTTCCTCATATTCTGTTATTATATAAACTTGAATAACACCCGGTGTTTGTGGAAAAGCGTTCGAGTGCATGGTGATTCTTACGAAACAATAAGTGGTGTTCCTCAAGGTTTAGTGCTCGGGCCTGTACTGTTTAATATGGTCGTCGCTAACGCCACTTGCTTGTTTGATTTCGATGCAGTGCTGTACACTGACGACACCTATTTTTTTGGGAATCCATAAATCTGTTAGCCTCAGATAACCAGCTAAGTATCTAAAGTTTACTAATGATTACTAAGTTAGCACCGTGGTACTGTGATTAGTGCCTTCATTTTCATTCTGACAAGTGTGCGGTACTGCACATTGGTTGCAATAACCCAAACCATCATTACACTATTAATAATACACGAATAGTCCCAGTTGTTAGTCAAAGAGACCTAGGATTAATTATTTCTAGCGACTTGAAAGGTTTGCTCATACTTTTAAAAGAAACAAAAAACTCAACTCTAGAGCATACATAATTTCTCTGGTGTTCTAAGTAACATACGCCCAACTCTTGAATTTGCGGTTCCAGTTTGGAACCCATATTATTGCTAACGATATTCATTTATTTAAACAGACTCAACGAATCACGAACTTGTGCCCTGATATTCATAGTTCTTCATACTAGGAAGATCTAGAACATAGGCGCGTACGTGGTGATTTATTGAAACCTACAAGATTCTTCATGGTTATTATTAACTTGAGAGTATTTACAGTTAATCCAATAGTCGACTAGGGGGTCATAATTTAATATTGTGTCCATAGAGATGTTATAAATTGTGTTAACAAGTCTTCATATCCAACCGTTTTTGGAATTCTTTCCCTCTGATAGAGTGAATGCTATGTCTATCAATTCTTTTAAGAAGGTTAATTCTATACACATATAGTTCATCTAATAGATTACAGGAATAGATAATTGTAAACATTCATTACTAAATCTGCAGCAGCAGAACAGCTGTAATATCAATTAAAAAATAATTTGGTCAAATGCGAGTTGGACTCGCATACTAAGGGTTCCGTACCACCTTTAAGATTTGATACAATGTAGGTGAATTAAACTATAACTTTTTCTAATTTTCCAGTTTCAGACAAGCAGGAAATGAGTGCATTTTTTCATATTTACCCTAATATCTAAAGAAAGCGTTTATTTTACTAATAAAATTTCAGGGAAACCTTATATAATCTACTTTCTGAATTTTGAGCTCTGTAGATTGGAAGATAAAGGGGAAAATAGGTCAAGTTTTAAATAATAAATTATTCAATCTTTTAGACAAATTATTTAAAAATACAAATAATATATATTTTTTTAAATTTTAGATAGTACAGTTTTTAAAGGAGGAATTTAGTCGATGTTTAATATTTTTGTTGATATCTTTTAAACAAATGATTTAAAAATACGATATATTTCTAATTCACATAATGATCCCTTTATATGATATATTACATGATGCTTTTGAAATTTTATTTCCATTTAATCTATAATTTGTCCCCAAAATTAATATTGGGGTTTTCTACTAATTTTTCTTATAAATTTCCAGTGAGCCCCAGTACCCCTAATTATTTTCAAAATTTTAGGTTTTTTATATATTTTTGTTAATAATATAATAATATCTTGTAAATAATTCATTTAGAAAATATGAAATATATATATATATATATATATATATATATATATATATATATTGGTATTCCTCATAATGAACTATTTCATTTGATGTATTGCATGATGCGTTGAAAAGGTTATTTTTTTATTTTCCGTTTAATTCTATAATTGCCCCCCCAAATTAATATTAAGGGTATCTCATTTTTCCTGTAAAGTTCAAGTAAGGCCATATAAGCCTAATGTTTTTCTAATAGATCGGAAATAAAACGGGGGAATGAGTAATATTCTTATATTTTTGTTAACATCGCTTAAACAATTTATTTTAAAAATATGAAAAAATACATTTGTATTCCTTATAATAACATCTTTAATTTGATATACATCATGCAAGATGCGTTACAAAATATTTTTTTTATTTTCCGTTTAATTCTATAATTTGGCCCACAAAATTAATATTGGGGATTTCTGCGTATTTTTCCTGTACACAAAAAAATTAAGATCTTATTGTTTGGGAAATAAAAGGTGGCATGGGTATTCTTTTATATTTTTGTTAATATATTTTAAAACATTCATTTCAAAAATATGAAAAAAATATATTTGTATTCCTAATCATGATAGCCTTTGATTTGATATATTACATGATGCGTTAGAAATATTTTTAATTTTATCTTTTGCATTTAATGCTGTATTTTGCCTCCTAAAATTAGTATTAGGAGTTTCTCCTTATTTTTCTGGTAAAGTTCAGTTCTCTAATTTTTTCAATTTTTTTCGGCTTATAGTTTCGGAGATAAGGTGGAACGAATGGGCAATTTTTTTATGTTTGTTAATGTTGGAAATAATTTATATTAAAAATATAAAATAAAATATATTTGTTACATGATGCGTTAGAAGTAATTTTAATTTTATCTTTTCCATTTAATTCTGCAATTTGCCCCCCAAAATTAATAGTAGAGGTTTCTCCTTATTTTTCCGGTAAAATGCAGGTGAGGCCTATATATATATATTTTATATTTTTGTTAATATCTTTTAAATAATTATTTTAAAAATATGAAAAAAATATATTTGTTTTCGTCATTATCCCTTTTATTTGATATAGAACATAATGCGTTAAAAACAATTTTAATTTTATATTCTCTATTTAATTCTTTAATTTGCTCCCCAAAATTAATAGTAGAGTAAAATTCAGGTGAGGCCCTACTTTTTGTTCAAAATGTTACGTCTTATTGTTTCGGAGATAAGGGGGTGGGACAGTCGTTTTTTTAAGTTTCCCCCCCAGAAGTTCCCCTAAAGTAAAAATTTCTTCATTGACGATATGTTCTCCTGATCAGGTCACCAAACTATTCACTGATACCAGATTTCAACCTTTTTCGTCCAATAGTGTAAGAGAAAATTGCTGTGATGTAAAAGAGTGAGAAATCCGGAGTGACATTATAAGGGTATACGTATATAGTATATACGGAACCCTAATAATAATTATACATTGTCTGTGAATATCTAAAACTTTATTAGTTTGAAGTCTTTTGTGAATTCCAGAAATTTGCTGTAGAATCATGTGTATATTTCTTTTACAGCACATGCTTTATCTACCATACATCTTGTATGTGCACCCAGTATTTTAACCTTCTATTTAAAATACCTTTCCCACAACAAGATCAAATAGCCCAGTGACTTTTCACCTATCAATGGAAGATTAAGGTTAACACAATTATATAAACTATTTTAATTTGTGGTGAGTAACTTTGACACCTATAGCTACTTCTGATATCATCGAAAGCATCCCTTTGTGTGTTGCGCTGTCAAGGACCAAACGCTTTAACAAAAAAGCATTATGAAAGCACCGCTCACGCATCTACTTAGACAATTTCTTTACAAACACACACATGCCCGAAAGCCTTTAGGCCGTGTTCGCATTAAGAAATATGTAATCGAAATGACCTAATAGTTCGCTCAAATCATTTTTCATTCAACGCAATGATACAAAATACAAAATCAATCATCCATGAGGGCCGTGCATTTACCGACGCGCCATATATCTTTTGATTGATTTCGGCAATGTAACATTTCTGTCTAAGTTAGTATTAATTCACGGGGTAATCATTTGTATAAGTAATTCTTTCTTTACATACCTAGTTGAATAAGAAATATTATCTTCGCGGAGGTCTGTGCGGCTTTTGTTCGAATTCAACGAGTCATCTTCTTGCAATACTTTCGTGGTGTATGTTCAAGAGTTTAACTAGGAGATCCGCTCACTGATAGAAAATGTCGTTTTGTTTCAGCCGGATTATGCAATCGGAATGATTCGATTATACAGGACTCTTGATTTTTATGTGGGCAAGATGACTGAGAAGTTGCGTCTGTGAGATGTGGTATCCGGAAAGGATAAGATGGAATTAATATTTTCGGAAAATATGTTAAACTAGTCAGTGGAGAAGCCAAAGTAGCCATAGTCGAAGAATGTTTATATTCGACAACTACTTTTAGGGTTCCGTATATAGAATATACGGATACCCTTATAATATCACTCCGGGTTTCTCCCTCTTTCACATCACAGCAATTTTCTCCTAAACTACTGGACGGAAAAGGTTGAAATTTAGTATCAGTGAATAGTTTGGTGACCCGATCACGAATACATATCGTAAATGAAGAAATTTTGATTTTAGGGGTACTTTTGGGGGCGAAACTAAAAAAATCGACCGCCCCCCCCTTATCTCCGAAACTATAAGAAGTAAAATTTAAAAAAAATACAGATAGAGGGCATCACCTGAATTTTGCCGAAAAAATAAGGAGAACCTTACTATTACTTTTAGGGGGCAAATTACAGAATTAAGTGGAAAAGATAAAATTAAAATTGTTAAATTGTTTCTAACACGTCATGTAATAAATCAAATGAAAGAGCTCATTATGGCGAAAATGATTATATTTTTTTTATATTTTTAAAATAAATTATTTTAAAGATAACAAAAATATAAAAAATTTTACCCAGACTTAAAATTTTTTAAAAAAATTAGGGATATAGAACCTTACCTGAACTTTACTGCAAAAATTAGGACAAACCCCTAATATTAATTTTAGGGGTCAAATTACAGCATTAAATGAAAAATATAAAATTAAAATTGTTTCTAACGTATCACATAATGTGTCAAATCAAAGGGCTCATTATGACGAATACAAATATTTTTTTTTTCATAGTTTTAAAATGAATATTTTAAAATATATTAACTGTAAGACCTTACATTTTTTTGCTTACAGTAAAAATGCGAAGAAATCGCTAATATTAATTTTAAGATTCAAATTATAGAATTAAACAGAAAAAAATATTTTCTAACGCATCATGCAATACATCAAATGAAAGGGCTCATATGAGGAATACAAATATATATTTTTCATATTTTTAAAATTAATTGTTTACAAGATATTAACAAAAACTATAGAAAATTCTCATTTCCCGCTTTATTTCCGAAACCATACTACATAAAGTTTTGAAAATAATTAGGGGTACGGGGCTCATTTGAAATTTATAAGAAAAATTAGTAGAAAACCCCAATATTAATTTTGGGGACACATTATAGAATTAAATGGAAAATATAAATTAAATTTTCAAACCCATCATGTAATATATCAAATTATCATATCATATCATTATGTGAGTTATAAATATATCATATTTTTAAAACATTTGTTTAAAAGATATTAACAAAAATATTAAACATCGACTTAATCCCCACTTTAGAAACTACATACACTATCCAAAATTTTGAACAATATATTTTATTCGTATTTTTAAATAATTTGTCTAAAAGATTTATTATTTAAAAGTTGATCTATTTTCCTTTTATCTTCCAATCTACAGAGCCTAAAATTCAGACAGTAGATTATAAAAGGCTTCCCTGAAAGTTTATTACTAAAATAAAACTCTAATGTTACTCTTGGAGGCCAAATTAGAAAATTAAATACATATTTTTATAAAAATCAAGGGAATCATGCAGCAGATAATATAAAAAGTCTATGTGTGGAAAATAAAAGTGTATATTTTTTATAAATTTAAAACGCTTCCTTTAAAATATATTAGGGTAAATATAAGAAAATGCACTCATTCCTTGCTTGTCTGGAACTGGTAGATATATTAGAATCTTGAAGGTGGTACGGAACCCTTAGTATGCGAGTTCAACTCGCACTTGACCAAATTATTTTTAAGTATGTTCACCGATTTCTCGGAAAGGGCTCAGCCGATTTGTATAGTTCAAACTGTAATAAACCTTATATTTCAATCATACTGTATATTCAACTGCTTCTGACAATTTTTAAAGCCTTTTGTATAACTGTAATTATTCTCCGTCCTATAACGCAAATATCCACTCTGTATAACTATAGTTTGGCTCCACTCTTATTTCACTCACCTTGTATACGCAACTACTTATGTGTACCCAATAAAATATTTTTAGAACCACCCTGTATAACTAAGTCAATTCCAACTTATATTTCAACCATCCTATGTATACAACTGTTTATGTACCACATAATATAACATTCACGCACGCCCACACTTACATAACAAATTTTCGTTTCGACAAACTTCAAGCGAATCAAAATGAAAGCAATTACAAACACCCTGTACGATATACTTTCATGGCATATGTTGACATTTAAACTAGATATTTATGATGAAAATTTGACATTTAGCATGATGTTTACAGTTTTTTGCATATATTTTTTCAATTTTCAGGAAAATGGTAAGTTTTACGTTATAGAAAAATATATGGAATCAAGGTGGAACATATCTTTGTAGAATAATATAAGTGTTTTTAGAGAAAATAGTGAAGATTCATTGAAATTCACTGAAATCTAGTCCCTTACTTTTTTTCTGATTTTCTTCAAAATCGTAAATCTCATGTTATATAGGACCTTTCTGTAATGTTCCTTAATATAATGCAGTTTAAATCATCAAAATTACCCAAACCATTTTTGAATAATCGCTCGTCATATATAAACAAAAGTTGCAGACGAATTGATAACCTCCTCCTTTTTGGAAGTCGGTTGGATGATATTGAAATTATTTGAAAAAGTTTTGTAAAATCCCTGCTCTGATTTGATAAATTTATTGCATTATTATTTGTTTTAAATCATCAATATTAGTTCGTTTACTCTTGTAGAATTTTCGTTTTAAAAAGCCCCACAAAAACTAAAACAGTAGAGTAAAATCGCAAGAATCGGTGGCCCGGAGTGACCATGCAATTTGGCCACTCCTATCCGTTAAAACCCATTTGTTGTGAGTAGTATGTGAGTAAATGCTTACTTGACTCAAATTGAAGCTGTTCTTAATAGTAGACCGCTTTGTACACTTAATACAGATCCCAACGATTTGAATGCATTTACTCTTGGTCATTTTTTTACTTTGGGGACTTTAACTGCGTTGTATGATCCAGGATTTAAAAGTGACTTACTCGTTGGCAACTTTGGGAACATTTACCTTCACGACTTCTGGAAGCGATGGCAACAGGAGTATCTTCATACCCTCTATCAGATGGCAAAGTGGTATAAGGATTCAATTCAGCCACCCTCTGTTGGTTCTTTGGTACTTATAAAAAATTAATTGAGTTCTTTTCTTAAATGGCCATTAGCACGTATAAATAAAACTCATGCAGGTGCCGATGGCAAAGTTAGAGTTGCAACTGTACATACGACTAAGGGAACTGTCACACGTCCTTTAGTTAAGCTTTGTCTTTTACCAGAAGGATAAAAGGCTCCATGTATCCTTTTATGTGGAGTAGAATGTTTCGTCTTCAGTGTTTATTTAACGAAAAATTATATAGTTATTTTGCTGGTTATATAAGTTGGATACTCAAGTGCATCCTTAAAATTATTTCATTTTTCATCCTTTCCTCTACTATATGTATTTGTGGGAAAAAATAAACACATATTTTGTTGTCCGATGGATTGACAGAGAGATTCACCTCGACACTCGAAAAATACAGTTCGATATTTTCTACAATAATTCCGGCGTGAGTTTAGTGCACATTTTGGCAGACCACATTAGTTGAACTACACAATATACAACTACACCCCTTTTCCGGAATGTCAACTTTTTTGTATTTATATAATTGATAATTGTATCTTTACATAAATATACATATACTCTGGAAATATTGTATACAATATAAGGTTCTCCATCCATTCTTTACTTGAAGCAACACCTAACTTTAAAATTACAGACCACTTAAGTGCATGATTATATCTATACATTAATGGGGCTAAATACCTCATTAATTTTGGTAGAATATGACTTGTACCGTTGATGGAAACTATAAGCATTAATTTTTTAAATTTTTTAAGTCTGTATATTTCAAAAATTCTAAACGTTTCAAAGTCTAAGTCAGACCCCGTTTTCAATGGTAAATTACTTAAATAAATGAACAAGAAGTTAAAAATTAAAAGGATTCGTAATGACAAATTTAGTAAATCACAATTTGACATTAATGTCAAACATTAATGTCAATTTGTGATATGATATTTATTGTATTATTATTAGTTAACAATGTAATTTTTATATTATTCAATTCAGATTCTTGTTAAGACATTTTCTGTAAATAAATACCAATTAATGGCAAGGCAAATTTCTTTACAAAATAAGTTTTAAGATTTTGGTGAATATTTTACTAATGGAAAAATCTTTTACAATATGCCTTGTGCATACTTATTAAAAAGGCATGGAGTTTTGGTAGGTATTCTCTTTTGTTAAATTCATTACATAAATCCATATCATGTTAGAAATACAAATATGTGTTCAAAATGGCCAAATATTTTTAATACCAATATGTATTTATAAATTTTGGGAACCTGAGATGAAGTTCCCTAGATCAACTCTTCTACTTTTTATATTTATAGGGTGATCCGGTGAGGTAATAATTTAATAAAGGTCTTCCATATGTTTAAGTGAAATTTTGCAAAAACAGCAAGGGCGGATCCAGATGGTCATTTGGGGAGAGCTTGATTTCGTGGGGGGGGAGGGCTTGATGTCACGGAAGGATTTTAACACAATATACAGTAAAAAGGCGTACCACTCAGATGATTTTAGGGGGGGGGCTTCAGCCCCTTAGCCTGGATCCCTGTAGCTTGAATCCGCTAGTAAGCTACATTATTTATTTATAAAACATAAATTGGGTTTGAGAAAATCTAGCCTTTCAGTTAATAAGAATGTCATAACTATAAAATGAAAAAAAATATATATATTTTTTTGTAATTTCGAGTTAAGGTTCCATTATCTAAGCAACCAATTAACGAAGTTGGGCGTATAGTAGTTCATTTTGTAGGTTTTTCATTTCTCTACAACATTGCTCAGAGTAGCAAACCGGTTTCACGGGTAGTTTTTGTAAAAGGTAAAAAACTAAATTCTTACCGATTTTTTGAAGTTTTTATGTCAATAAACAACCAAACATGTATTTTTTCACTCAACGGACGTTTCAAGAGCAAAGCTGTTATCATCATCATGATGCTCATCAAAATGATGACAGTTTGGTGCTGGGGTACAAAACTTTGTGTTTATACTATGTAAATCACTTGACCTAAAAGTGAATTGTAGCTTACTATTTGAAAATAAATTCGATGAAGTCATTAGTTAAATTTTGTGCCGGCAGACCTTTATCATAATTTAAGACTAGGTTTGTAAATTCTCCTGCTCTTATTAAGTAACACATACAAAGTTACAAGAACAATTCCATGAAACCGAAAAGTTTCAATCTCCTATAATGAAATTCAGTCGTGAAAGGGTAATGGAGGTTGCTGTGTAGAGATTTTGTTGGCCACCCACTCGAAACACAACGCTGGGTGGTGGATAAATGACAATCGATGAGGACAAAACCGAAAACTGATGTGCATATTCTAAAAGATCTGGCATAGGTGACGCACCACAACGCGTTTGAATATTTATAAGAAAATCACCGTGTAATCTGTGAGAAACACCAACCAATAAAACCAATCTGGTTGTATCTTAATGAGTGTTCTAATTCTTCAGACTTATATAATAAAGTTGGTCTCGGGGTATCATGACGGAGAGAAGAAGAAGAAGAGGAAAAAACAGGTAGCCAAGAAGTGCAGGTTGGCAGTGTCGTGTAGCGCCAGCCTGTGTGTGCCATCAACTTCCCCGAGCATAACATTAAACTTCAATTTGGAATGTTTTAAATGCGTGTTTTTCGACAACCACATAGTCGTAAAGAATGTCTTTCAGTTTCATTTCAGTATTTGGTAATTGTTTAATTAACATTTTACATTTTTAGTAGGCGTTTATTGATTTTAATTACCCGATTTCGAACTCATTGATCGTTTTATCTCCTCTTTCTCTACTGGTTTTCGAGCAGAACGGCGAAAAGAACGACAAGTTTATGGTTTCCCCGTTTTAGTTTATTGGCACGAGGTTGGTTTGGGTTATTTGCTGTTTATTTTCAGTGAAATATAAAGATGTAAGAACTTGCCTTTGGAACGGGCTCGATTATAAAATTTTAATTGAAAATCTAAAATGTTTCTATTTTAAAATAAAAATTATATTAAAAATTTTGACTGAATGAATGAATAACCTTCAAACAAAAGTTTGAAGGTTATTCATGTTTTTATTTGTAAATTTAAGAAACAGCATTTAAAAAAAATGAATAACAAAATCTAACTTCAAAAACATACAATTAACTTAGAACATAAAACTTATCTGATGATAGTTTCTGTCTTTACTTGATGAAAATTCATTTTAATATTATATTAAAACAAACACACTGATGTCATTTTCACTTAAATTTAGTTACTATTAACAATTGTTTCACCAGGTTACTGGCTTCTCCAGAATACAACGTAAGACTAACAGTTAAATGTCGAAAACTATTACAATTGTAATAGTTATATTGATGATCAAGTATTGAAAAGAGTGGACTCATGCAAGTACTTAGGTGGTACCCTTAAATGAGAAAAACATATTGAGCAAGTAGCAAAACTAGTTAATTAATTTTCATATTCATGCAAAAACTTTACTAAGGATCCACCAAGCACTTCAAATACATAAAGAAGTGTTCGAGAGGACATTCAATTGTGGGAAGCGCAACTGATGAAGGTTCCCTGACCAGAAACAATGTATATTATATATAATATATATTGTCTTGCGTACAAAGGAAAGACACCTCGAAGAGAGTATTCAATATCTCTGACAGGTGAAGTAACCTGAAAATTTTATCGTGACATTCTGTCCTAGGAGTTAAGGGAGAACAGCAATTACACGGAACGGCTCCAGATTCGGAACCTCTGTGTGCTGATTCTCTCGACAATCCTAGATGTCGGTCTTACATCTCGCGTCTTCAAAGTTGAATTTTACTTTTTGGCAATCTTTTGACACATCATTTTTTTAAATCAGATAATGACCTAGAAACAATAAAAAGTTAAAAATTCTGAATTGAAAAAAGCATGAATATAAATACTGAGATAAAAAAGTGAGAAAAAAGCCTTAAATGTTTTTGCGAAAGATATTTGGTTGGCTAGTTTTGAAATGAAAGCCCTGTATATACGGTACATACGCGTTAACATGTTAGCTTGCATTAGTCTGTTAGATTAATTTAAGTAATGTCGTTCCTTCTACTTAAGGGAAGGCCAAGAGTGTTTTTAATTTTTATTTAACAATAAAAATGTTTTGTTACATACTTACTTTGCGTAATCTGCTTTGCAGTATATCGCTCTGTCCCGTATAAAACATGAAGGTTGTCGATCCAGCTGAAGCTGGCATATGGAACATCGAAGGCAGCGGGCGTGCCAACTCCTGCCAGATACTTCTAAGAGGAATTTATCACTAATAGGCTCGCCACATGCTGAACAAAGTCTGTACTCAGTCTGAAACAAAATATATTCACTATTAACTAATGCCATTATTCACATTTTAATTTCATATTATTACTTAAGCATCGAAACTCAAATTTTGCAGGAATTTTAATCTGAACTTGTAGTTTTGCCGAAAATCGAGGTAACCCGTTTTTATACCCGTTTTTATACCCTTAAAACCCCATCCCTTCCCCCTTTCCGACCTCAGACCGCCCGTAAATTATTTTTTCTCTTATTGTTGTTGTATTCTCTTCCTTTTCTACTATTATTTTTTTGGTTAGAAAAAATTATCGACCCTAGTCTATTGATGAAAAAACTTTTGATGTGGTTCGTTTTCGTTGGGACATCCTGTATAGACTGGTGTAATTGGTATGACTTCGGAAAGACATCAACTACAACCTACTTTACAATAATTTGGTCAAGTGCGAGTTGGACTCGCATACTAAGGGTTCCGTACCACCTTCAAGATTCGCTTGATTTTTATCTTAATATATAAAAAATCCGTGTCACTGCGTATGTTCCGAATAAACTCAAAAACCAGTCAACCGATATTCATGAAAGTTGGCATATATATGTAATTTGGTCCAACTTAGATGATAGGATAGTTATTATTTAAATTAATGTCTTAATAATTAATAATTAATAATAAACTGATCATCAACGTTGGTTGTTGTTATTAATCGTACGTTCCATAAGTCAGGAACAGATGGCGCCTTGACCAAAAATATTGTACATCGACTTGCGCTTCATTGAACATTAACTGTGATTCATTACGATTAAAGATATTTGGAGTATATATACTATTGAATAAATGATATAAAAATGTTATGTTAATTTGTGTTAAATTTGTCTTTCAAATCTGTCTTAAATCACTCAGCCACAGCAACGCGTGGCCGGGTAAAGTAACAAAGTAACATTAGAGTTTTATTTTACTAATAAACTTTCAGGGGAGCCTCTTATAATCTACTGTCTGAATTTTGGGGCTCTACTGATTGGAAGATAAAGGGCAAAATAGGTCAAGTTCTAAATTATAAATTATTAAATCTGTTATTCAAATTATTTAAAAATACAAATAAAATATATTTTTCAAAATTTAAATAGTGTAGTTTCTAAAATGGGAATTAAGTCGATGTTTAATATTTTTGCTAATAACTAATATCTTTTAAACAAATGATTTAAAAATATGAAATATTTGTAATTCACATAATGAGCCTGATATATTACATGGTGCGTTTGAAATTTGATTTTTTTTCCATTTAATTGTATAATTTGTCCCTAAAATTACTATGGAGGTTTTCTAATAATTTTTCTTATAAATTTCAAGTGAGCCCCAGTAACCCTAATTATTTTCAAAATTTTAGGTAGTATGGTTTCGGAAATAAAGCCAGAAATGAGAATTTTTTATATCTTTATGTTAATATCTTGTAAAACAATTAATTTTAAAAATTGTATTCCTCATAATGAGCCCCTTCATTTGATATATTGCATGATGCGTTAAAAAAATATTTTTTATTTAATTTTTAATTCTATAATTTGGCCCCCAATATTAATACTAAAGATTTCTTCGTATATTTCCTGTAAATAGTTCTTATAGTTTGGGGAATAAAGAGGGGAATGCGTAATTTTTTAAATATATTTTTTAATATATTTTAAAATTTTTATTAAAAAAAAATAAAAAAAAACATATTTGTATTCGTCATAATGAGCCCTATGATTTGATATATTACATGATCCGTTAGAAACAAGTTTAATTTTTTCATTTAATTCTGTAATTTGCCCCCCAAAACTAAAATTAGAGGTTTCCCATTATTTTTCCAGTAAACTTCAGGACAGACTCTATACCTCTAATTTTTTCAAAACTTTACGTTTTATAGTTTCGGAGATAAGGGGGGGGGAGTGGGTAAATTTTGGTATATTTTCGTTAATATCTTTTAAATTATTTTTTTAATATGAAAAAAATATATTTGTGTTCCTCAGAATGAGACCTTTTATTTGATGTATTACATGATGCGTTTTAAAAAATTTTACTTTTTAAATTTTCATTTAAACCTTTAATTTGCCCCCCAAAGTTAATATTAATGGTTTCTCCTTATTTTTCCTGTAAAGTTCGGGCAACGTTCCATATTTCGTATTTTTTTTTTCAAAATTTTAGGCTCAGTAGTTTCGGAGATCAGGGGGGGAACGGTCGATTTTTTTAGTTTTTCCCCCTAGAAGTACCCCTAAAATCAAAATTTCTTCTTTTGCGATATGTACTCCTGATCTGGTCACCAAACTATACATTGATACCAAATTTCAACCTCTTCCGTCCAGTAGTTTAGGAGAAAATTGCTGTGATGTGACAGAGGCAAAAATCCGCAGTGATATTATAAGGGTATCCGTATATTGTATATACAGAACCTTAAAAACACAAAAAACTATTTATTGTTTGGTGCACATTAGCGCCCCTACAAAATTTGGAAATGGGTAAAAACATTTTAAGGTAGAAACTACAAATCAGAAATAAGGATTCCTCATCAATTAAAATTAATGAAAAACTAAACTTACCAAACTACAAAAATGTGTGAAAACGACAATTATTGTTTTACATTTTTTTTTGAAATTCAGTGTCTGGCAATGATTTTCATTTTCTTTCTGCATCAGATATTAGAATCTTAACGCAACCACCGTTTCAAAGATGGCTTATCGCTATCACAACTTGTGATAACAAAAGAACGAGCCGTATGATGCGGCAGCCGATGAAAAACAAAAAAGGTGACAGGTCACTTCGTGGGAGGCACGACGTTCATCGATATTTTGCCTTTGTAATGTTGCCGAACACATTTCTTTGGTATCATCTACACTTGATCAAATAGCCATTGTGTTTTACGCAATGATTGATCCTTTACTCGAACCGTTACCATAATATTTTAATAGGTGATGTCATCTCGATAACCGAGGCTGAGGACTAACAATTCTTGTATTAGACGGGTTACAAAAATAGGAGTTTCCAAAGAAACTAACTTCATTTTGTAACTTACCAAGAGTATTTGGTAATTGTTCCCAATAAACTTTGAATATGGAAGAAACAAATTAAAAAAAAAAGAAAACTTAAGGTTCCAGCTGTGTGATGATAAACAAAGCGGAATTCGAGACACCTTCAATCGACCTCGACTTGGGTTGGAGAAATTTATTGATAGAAGAGCAAAAAAGAGGTACCTTCAGTATCAAGTGATCGTCAGACGACAAATTGCTACTGTTAAAATTTTTGACAGCCAAGCAAATCAGCAGTAAAGCGAACATTTTAGAATAAACCTCCAACTACAATACAAAGCGATTGACAACGACTCCAGAGGTGGAGTTGAAACTTTCCAAACACAGATAAGTATCACATACGATACAAAATATTCAGGAATACTGGTTGATCACATTACAGATATCTCTTTCTTTCATAATAACTACGAGGAAGAATTTCGGTACGAAAAGCCAGTAATTCGGGAAATTTTACGTAATTGCCAAACTACACTTTTTTCTCTATTTACTATTTAAAAAAAATTGAGGAGAGAAAACTCTGTTGAAATTGATAATTGAGGTAAACTCTTCCGCAAAATGTGTATAGTTCAAAAACCACATGATTTGTCTTGATGTTTAGAAAAATATACGCAAGATTATACTTGCACAAAAACAATTGCAGGAGTTTTAAACAAAATATAAATTCTGGAAAAGCGAATCTAGTTTTCATAAACATTAAAGGCGCTAGGTAACGTTTTTAACTCTGCCAGGGACACGGACGTATCTTCTGCATTTCGATTGCGAGGGGCAAGAAAATTTTTTTTTAATATATCGCCAACATTTTGGGTGGCCTCTGGCTAGGGGTCAGTGCTGGGCGGATTGAGTTACCCAGTAACTGCCCTCGTTAGTCCCAAGATCGAACTAAGGAGGAGGGTAGGTGGGCCGGTTTAACAATCCACTCGTTGAGAACAAATTTAACAGCTCAGAGAAACGATGAGAAGTCTCGTAACAGGATGGATCATTTTAACAACAAAACAACAACATATGCGAGAAAACAGACAAGAATTTGGAAAGCGGAAAACACACTACGAATAGCTACTTGGAAAATAAAATCACTCAACAACCGAGACCAAAGAATAATCCAAGGACTCCAAAGAATAAATATTGATATATATATATATATATATATATATATATATATATATATATATATATATATGTGGAATCCAGGAAACGAAAAAGAACTATTGTCGAGATCCTGATCTAGTATATAGCGTCTCGTCCAAAGTAAATACAGAGAAGAACACATGTACTTACCCATTTCAACCACCTGTATAAGCACTTATGTTCCAATGTTCCACAGTATATATTACTTTTTGAACTACCCTGTACTATAATTCTCTTCCACGTTTTTTAAATTTCAACCATTCTGTATATGCAACCATACCCAGCTTTTGGTTTAGGGAGGGCAAATTAGAAAAAAAATTTTCTAGCGAGGGGCAAATCAGGCCAACACTTATCCTAGAAAGAGGAGCAAATCAGAAAACTTTTTGGCCTATAGGGGCAACTCAACAAATTTATGGGAAATTTTTAAGTCTACCACTTATAACTCAAATATACTTACTGCATATGATTGTTTAACAATTTGTTTTTTCGGTTTTTGATCAACAATAGTTTGACTCCACTCTTATTTCAATCATTTTTTATACACAACTACTTATGTGCCACCCAATACAACTTTTTTTGAACCACCCTGTATTAATATAATTCTATTCCATCTTATATCTTATATATGCCCAATATCACATTTATTTTTGAGATTTTTTGATTGCTTATCGAATTTTTATGTACACACGCATACACACCCACCTACAACCGGTTACCCAATATAAAAGATCGCGGGCATAACAGTTTTTCGTTTTCATAAACTAATGGAATATTTTCTGCCATTTCGACTGTAAGCCTCATAAAAGAACTTCGTTTCAAAAAGAAACTGATTTCAAATGAAAAACGTTACAAACACCTTGTGCGATATCCTTTGAGATTTAAGCTAGATGGTATTTGACATTTACATTGATGTTTACCGTTTTTTGCACATATTTTTCCGATTTTCAGAAAAATGGTATGTTTTAAGTTATAGAAAAATATACGGAACCAAGGTGTAATATATCTTTGTTGAATATTCAAATGGAGTCAGTCGTTTTAGAGAAAACAGTGAAGATTCATAGAAATTCATTGAAGTATAGTCCCTTAATTACTGTTTTTTTTCTGATTTTCTGGAAAACCGTAAATCTCACGTTATAGAAAATTATGTTTTACCTTTTTAATATAATGCAGTTTAAATCATCAAAATTCCCAAGCCGTTTTTGAACAATCACTGAGCATACATAAAAAAAGATGCTGACGAATTGATAAGCTATCCTCCTTTTGGAAGTCAGTTACAAATAACTATTAAGGCGAAGACACATTGCTGAAATGCGAGGCCACCTGATCCGACGTGACGCGTGTTTTTATCGCTAGAAACATACTACAAATACCCGCATCGGGTGTTGTCGAGCATGTGTAAGGTGCTTCTATTCATAAAAAATAGTAAGATTTGATTTGATTTAACACTCGTCATTTCATATCGGGTAGTGTGGCGCACAGTTACCTATGGCTCAGAAGTCTGGACAATAAATAAAAAAATGCAAAAACCAGTTAAGGGTGTAGAAAATAATTTTTGGCGAAGATACAGTTGACTTACACTACATGACCCTGTAAAAAGAAATAGATTTAAACAGATGATAAAGATAGAAACTACATTAACAGATACTATTGAAAAAGGAAAAAATAATGTCTAAAGAAGTCTTGTGAAAAAGGAATCAATATACGCATGAACGGAAGAGATATTGAAATAGACTCCTGGCTGTATGTATAACCTATAAACCCGGAAATAATATTAGTGATTTTTATCTTTACTCCAAGCTTTTTTCATCAGAAGTCTAGAAAGATTAATTGCTAGACACGGTTTGTCGTTTTCGTAAAAAGATTTACGAATTTTGTGCAACACTTTATCATAACACTGTATAAAATGGATATTTTTTATTACTGCGTAGGTAACTGGTATCAAAAATCTGGTATATCATTCTTCTTTTGTATCGCTTTGGTCTACTATTAAACCCAATCAAAAATAGTAAAAATTCCGCTTTGTATTCTCAGATTGACTTTTAATTACGTACAGTAAAAAGCTGACAAATGAAATTTTTGTTAATGGAATTCTCGTTCGTCATGTACGTCAATGTATGTGAAAAAGGAATCAATATATCCATGAACGGAAGAGATATTGAAATAGACTCCTGGATGTATGTATAAACTATAAACCTGGAAGTAATATCAGTGGTTTTCTCCAGGTTTTTATCTTCACTCCAAGCTTTTTTCATCAGAAGTCTAGAAAGATTAATCGCTAGACACGGTTTCTCGTTTTCGTAAAAAGATTTACGAATTTTGTGCAACACTTTATCATAACACTGCATAAAATGGATATTTTTTTATTACTGGGTAGGTACTAACTGGTATCAAAAATCTGGGATATCATTCTTCTTTTGTATCGCTTTGGTCTACTATTAAACCCAATCAAAAATAGTACAAATTCCGCTTTGTATTCTCAGATTGACTTTTAATTACGTACAGTAAAAATCTGACAAATGAAATTTTTGTTAATGGAATTCTCGTTCGTCATGTACGCCAACACTTTGCAGCAGCAGCATAAAGGCTTAATTGATTGTGTAAATAAATCTTTGTCATTAACGGCAAAAAACGATAGCCGAGAAAACGTACGGGGAATATCTCGACTTGTCGGTGGGACGATTTATCAAAATGCATTTATAAATGTATTAATATAATAGTACTGTTAGAAAAGAAATCCAATATACAACACCTGTCTTTCAGCCGCGCTGACTTATCGTCTATATTATTGTAAGGACTGGAAGAATCCTCTGCACGATTCCTCAAGGGTCAAAACAAGAATTTTTCAAGGTGTTGAAGACAATGAAGACATCGGTAGTCGTTGGATAGTCGTGGACGGTAACATTTAGTTTTTTCTATGTTGTGATAAAGTAGAGTCATTTTTTAAAGCGGTTGTAGGTGCGTACCGCCTAGTAATAGAGTGTTTGAAATTTGCGCCACGGGTACCAGCGGGTGGTTCTGTGTTGTGACTTCAAACTCGCCGTCTCTACTTAATAAAGCTTTAAAGCTTGCTTGAAGGATATTCAAGGTATGAAGGAATTACAGAAAATATTTATGTGGAAAAGTGCCTCTAACTCTTTTCTGAATGATATTTGTGGTATATTTTTCAATGTTTAAGTACTTCTTGGGAAATAACACCACCAGTCTCGAAAAATGGCTGACAATTTTGAAACTTTTTAATTACATTTTAGAATTGTGCCATTTTTATTCATAGTTTCTTAACCATTGACAATGGGGTCTAAACTAGACACCGAAACATTTGGAATATACAGCAATTTTTCGAAACTTGTGGTGTTATTTCCCAAGAAGTACTTAAACAATGGCTCTAACGTTCATTTGATTGAGAAATATAATAGTCCTAGTAGACATTTTGAAGTGTGAAGTGTTTTCATGATATATATGTTCCAAATCGGTAGATTGGGAGGCGCGGATCGATAGAATAGCCCTCACGATCTCCTGACCTGACGCAATTGAACTACTTTTTGTGGGGATATGTCAAAAGTACTTTATACAAAACTAAACCCCTCAACTTTGATGACCTAAAAAGACGAATCACGCTTGCGAGTAGATCAGTCACGCCTGAGATGTTGAGTAACGTTAGAAGACATTTCTATACCAGATTAGCATGTTGCCAAGACGTTAGCGGCCAGCATCAGTATTACTAATTAGGTTTTTAGTGTAATGTAGCGAATTTGTGAAATAAAATAATTTTATTTTTTTAATGTATCAAACTGTCATGGTAAAATACTTCCCGAAATAGATACTAACCTAATCCTTTAAACAGCAGATAAGGGAAAAAACAAGAAATAATATCATCCAAAAGTTATGTGGCAATACAAGTTGTTCTTCAGCATCAGTCTTAAGGTCATCTCCTCCTCAAACTTTTTACTCGTTTATGGAACACGCAGCTCCGGTATGGCTCAATAGGAAACACTGCAAACTTGTCGATGCTCAGCCAAATAAGAAAATAAGATTGATTTTGGGTACAATGAAATCAATACCAGCCTACTAGCTTCCAGTTCTGAGCAATATTCCTCCCTCACATTTACGAAGAGGCATAGTTCTCCTCAGATAAATTTTAAAAAATCCAAAATAAAAAACAGATTGCAATCCAGATATCCTTCAGTACTGAGAGCCAACTGCCTACTTCACAATGAGTTCGATTTGGCTGATGGCTCGAAAAATATTAAATATTAAACAGAATTAGAACAAGCCATGGGATATGAGCCGATAGTTTCTTTAAATGGAGTAAAGTTGTCAATCAATATGACTTTGGAGCTCCACGACAGACCATCCAAGGATGTCTTCTCAGGGTCTTCGACGGAAGTTTGAAGATGTGTTGTATGCCATGTAGGAGCGGATCTAGAATTGTCCTGAGGGAGGGGTGCAAAATGAAAATTGTGTTAATAAGACGCGTTACCAAGGGTTATTTCTTCAGTTTAACAAGTTATTACTTTCCTGTCTACTGTTTTCGATCATATAACTTAACTCTTTCAGTTTATTAATCCACCGTCTAGTGTGTACTACTATTAATATTTTTTCAATTTTTACAAAGGTTCAGGGGGGGGGGGCGCCCCCTGGCTGGATCCGCCACTAATGTCATGCGCTGAATATAAATCTGTCTGCAGAATTATCGGATGAATTGCGTAGCTTGGTGACTTCTTTGCCAGTTGTGTTTCGGATAAATAGTACAGATTCGCCACTAACGATCAACACAAGTAACCGACAAGTAACAATGGAAAACAATGCAAAGATAGACATATGCTATTATAGAAATGAGAAAAAAAAGGAGGAAGGCCTTAGATTTCTACCTCATGCTATACACTGGCATACCAAACGATTTAAAAGTCAAAGAAGGAATTGTCGTATGAATCCAGGGAAGATTATCAGGTTGAAGAGTGCATATACGTATTGTATACAATAAAAATGAAAATCATTCCTTGAAGATCTAGAGCCAAGGAATAATGAATCACGAACAAAATATATGCGATTATTCTGGTAGACTTCAACGCTCAAGTTGGTAAAGATATTATCTCTGGGGTAAAACAAAAATTAAAGGAAAATATCTGGAACGAAAATTGGGATTTTCTTACAGACCTATGCAGCACAAACGAATTACTCATAAGTAACAAAAACGTATAAGTACACTGTTGGGTATACAAGATTTAGATATACTAAACAATAGAGAAGTACACCCTTCTAAAATTATAGACGTAAAAGCATCAATCTCTGCAGAAATAAGGATTACTGAGAGAAATACGAATGACAAAATCAAGTTACAACAAAAAGACCAGAATACACCACAAAATACGCATTGAAACTCTAGAAAATGAAGTACTTGTCTAAAAGGAGACCAACACAATCAAAAACCAACAACTGAATAACGGAATCTGACGCAGTATAGTAAATCTAACTAAAATTTTTTTAAAGAAGTTAAAGAAAATGCAAAGAACTGAAAAAGCATATATGGAGTACAATACAATTTCCAATTACAAAAAATATGGTACACGACTTCTACGGATTAAACAAGAGAACAGAGAAAGAAATGTGAGAAGTATTGAATTAAAACAGATAGAGACAAACACCTGTATAGATTACGTTCAGACGACCACACTTCACCAACTGAATCAGGAACACCCGAAAATACAAGCAATGAAGAGACTAGAATAAACATGTTGGAAGTCGGGAAATCACCTTAACCAGCTAAGGAGATATAGGTACAGAAGTAAAACAAATACAGAAAGCTAGTAGAGCAGAGCAATAACAATATGGAGAAGAAATGTATTAGAAAGGATACGAAGCCAAAGTTTTACAACGCCAGGACTAATAATGACATACGCGGTAGAAAGATCTGACTCTTTCAAAACACAAATGATGCTGCAGATAACAGAGATAAGAATACTAAGAAAAATCATGGGAAACCACTAAGAGATGTAGTAAGAAGTCATGAAATATATGGTCCTAAACAAAACCCAGAGAACCAATAACTTAATACACTGAAGGAGTTTAGTAGCATGGTTTGCCAATCTTGATCTGTCTGTATGTATTCTTGAGCAGGGGCGGATCCAGGATTGTCACTAAAGGTTGACTTTAGCACAATAAACACTAAAAAAGCATACCATTCAGATGATTTGGATCCGTCAGTGTTCTTGAGACGTTGCATTTTTTATTTGGAGAGGTGTTGATGGTTCAACTGTACACATCATTTTTACAATTTTGAGTAGCGTTTTCTATTCATGTTTTTGTCAAATTTGATCTTAGTGTATTCTTTGTTTAAAAAATCGTTTTTACTAAGTTTTAGGTTAAGTTTTAAATATAGACAGTTTAAGATTGTCAAATTGGTTCGGAAAAAAACATTGTTCCTTATCAGGAATCGAAACGTCAACAGTTGAGTATCATACAATATATATCCAAACATATTAGACTGGAAAACTGGCTGACTATTGCAAGGGCGGGTCCAAGTGGGGGGGGGGGCAATGGGGGCGACCGCCCCACCGAGAGCCTCAAAGTTAGTTAGAGCCTAGAAGAAGCTAACTTCGCTGGGTTTAAACCTCAGAACGATTCTTTTTAATGTAATAACCCAAAAAATCTGTGTTTAAAATTTTATTTAGGTAAATTTAGTATAGGATCGCCCCCTGTGAACCATGAAATGGCTCCCCCAGAAGTATGTGTCTGGATCCGCCCCTGGGTATTGCTAATCAGCTAAGCATGTTATATAACGTAAAAATTAATCGAATAAATGGGAAATACCACATTTGCTAGTGTGGGTTTAGCCAAATAATGTATTCCTCACTTAAACTTAATACTTCAGAGACTTGAAAATCCCTGGACCAATATCTTGTCAGTATTGGTACTGTAAACAGTCCAAATTTGTTACGACTCTTCACCCTGGGATGGATAAACTATCTAAATACATAATTAACTTTGTAATATGTTTGTACTGAATCTCTAGGGCGAACTTGTCTTGTTTTCTTCAGTTCCTGTCATATCGTATGAACAAACGCTAAAGGAAAATCAACTAGTGGACTCTAAATCACATTCAGTTGCCAAAAATCGTCGTTGTCGGATGAATAACACCATCTAAATCACTACATCATCACCATCGGAGGCACTTGACAGCATAACTCATGGTACCACCAATACAACAACGTACAAAAAAGGAACACATTAGTATAGAGGTTGGTTGGGAGCTGTACGAAGAGACCGCCGCACCGTACCGCCGTCTAGTTTTTAGAAGGTGAATATGATAAATGGACATCGAAATTCCATTTGGATTCTTTACATTGTGTTCGAAAGTTGAGTCGGTTCGGTTCATTTTTTTTGTAATAAAATTTATTTATAACCCGACTACATAAGCGGCGAATGTGAAATGAAATTTGTTTGTCTTTTTAATAAAGTGAGATAAATCATTTCTCCAAACGAACGTTTCCTATTATATCGGTAAGAAAAGAACTACGACTGCGGGATGAATTATTTGTCATTTTAATAATGTATGGTCACTGTTTTTTTCGATAAAATATCAGCAGCTTTTTACCGAACGGGATGTCTACCAGCACATCTGGACAAACGAGGTTTTTCGATTCTGTAAACAGTTACAAAATTTAGGCGGTTTTGTGGTAACGAAAAAATCGAGTTTGAAATTTTCTAAAGGTTTTTGAGAACTAGACTTCGCCGTGTTCTAATACTTATCTTAATTAATCATTTTTAATTGCCTTACCATAAGAAAGGATAAGGGCCGATACAAAGTGTTTGCCTGGGGGTGGGGCAATATATAGGCTTCTTGAAACATGTTAGAGATTTTATTATCTGCATTTCAGGGTTATTAAAAATAAGGATGTTTTTTTTGACTACTATAGTTTTAACTAACGATCACTTCTACTTGTACTAGAAAGGTCTAGGCAAAATGGACCTCCGTCAAATTGTTTGAAATTTTGATACGTTGTAGGAGTTAATGTTCTGACAAAAAGAGTCCATGGGCTCAAATAGATTCTATGACTAATTTTCGAGATACAGAATGTTAAATATCGAAAATGCCGCATTTTTGATATCAGATTTCCAATGATAGACGTGCTTTATTTCCGGTTATTATATAAATTGTGATTTGTACACTATTGAACATAAATATTTCACAAAACAATTGCCATCAGTTTTGGTGGATTACAGGGTATTTAAGAAATACGTAACATTTGATTTTGGAAAAAATCTTTTTTTTTATTACAACGTCGAAAACATAAGATGTTAATGCACAATTAATATCTTGTTAAAGTAATAATTTCTTTGGTGTGCTTCATATAATATACAGTGTGAGCCATAAATATAGCTAAAGAAGGCATATATAATTTTTTCCTATTAATGAGTCACCCTGTACGAACCATTCGTGCTGCAATTTTAATAAGATATTAAACAGATATATTATCTGTCTCTTTATACTCAACGGGATGTTAAACTGATTGCAAGAACTATACACATTGAAAAAATGTATTTTTCTATACTACCCCGTAGTTTTAAATTCTCTCCGTCAACTTTGTATTTTATTACATTTTTATGTTAACATGTTTTTTTTTCTCATTTCCGTTGAATACAGATCTAATTGGTTAGTTAATATAATTACTTGAAGAAATTAATTTTTGGACGTGTTCATACATTATACAGTGTGAGTTGTAAAATTGCTAAAGTGAGCATCTATTATTTTTTTCATTAATAAGTAACCCTGTATAAACCATGCGTCCTAGAATTTTTATATTAAATTATACAAATCTACGACTCATCACACTAAATTCTACAAGTTTGCAAAAATTGTAACGTATGGTAGTTTATACAGGGTTACTACAGGGTTCCTCATTAATGGTAAAAATGGTATATGCCCAGTATAGCTATATTTATGACTTACACTGTTTAATATATGAACACGTCCAAGAACTCATTTCTTATTAATTGTGCGATTACATCTTATATATTTATCGTTGTAATAAAAAAATAAGTTTTCTGGAAAAAACACGTACATTTGTTGGAAACACACTGTAATAAAATATAATTATTTATCCCATATTTTTGTCAAATAATGCGTGCAATATACGGAAATAATACACGTCTGTTATGAGAAATCTGATACGATGTTTAACACTCTATATCTCGAAAACTAGTCATACAATTTTAATAATATTCTGCTCAGTAAAACACTGAACATTTGTTAACGTAAAAATGTAATAAAGTACAAAGTTAACGGAGAGAATTTAAAACTACGGGGTCGTATAAAAAATACATTTTTTCAATATGTATAGATCTTGCAATCAGTTTAACATCCCGTTGAGTACAAAGAGACAGATAATATATCTGTTTAATGTCTTATTAAATTTGCAGCACGAATGATTGGTACAGGGTGACTCACTAATAGGAAAAAATAATATATGCCTTCTTTAGCTATATTTATGGCTCACACTGTATATTATATGAAGCACACCAAAGAAATTATTACTTTAACGAGATATTAATTGTGCAATAACATCTTTTTATGTTTTCGACGTTGTAATAAAAAAAAGATTTTTTCCAAAATCACATGTTACGTATTTGTTAAATACCCTGTAATCCACCAAAACTTATGGCAATTGTTTTGTAAAATATTTATGTTCAATAATGTACAAATCACAATTTCTTCAATAACCGGAAATAAAGCACGTCTATCATTGGAAATCTGATATCAAAAATGCGGCATTTTCGATATTTAACAGTCTGTATCTCGAAAACTAGTCATATAATGTATTTGAACCCATGAACTCTTTTTGTCAGAACATTAACCCCTACAACATACCAAAATTTCAAACAAAGTGACGGAGGTCCATTTTTCCATAAGAAAGGTGTCTGGTCCTTTAAGCCAACTTTCTTATTTTAAATAGAATAGTATGCTTTTCGGATGAATTTGTATAAAACTCAAAACTTTAACGTAAGTTTTATAACTAATTTGTGTATCTACGACGACCATAATTTCTGAGATAATTTGATTTATAGGAAAATACCCAAATGTTCTATCAGGTGTAGTTGAGACTTGAGGCTCATACTGTACCAACGTTATCATTGTTAAAATATACAAGGCGTTGAAGAAAAATTTTTCTTCTTGTTTAATTAGGACTCGTCTTGTTATTTCTGCCTTTCTCAGCTGAACCTGAGGTCAGCTATCAAACCTTCTCTTAGGAGATCAACCTGAGGGTCTTCTACTATTGATATCTGGTTATTGGCCTATTTTGCGATTCTGTTTTGTGCCATCATGTCTACGTGGTTCTTCCATTCTCTTCTTCTTCATCTTACCAATCTAACCTCGTTTTTCAATTCTCTCAGTGTTCCACCTCCTTTTATCGTTCTAAGTGTTTCAATTTCAATACTATTGGTTTAGTTCCAACTAGGCATCCGGCAAGCAAATACACAAAAAATTCCTGACCACTATATAATCTGAAGCAATCAAATTTTGAAACGTATCTATGTAAGTTTGTACACATTACACTGGTAACAGTACCCTCAAATTTGAGATATTATAATGGTGTTCTCAGACAATTGGTTTTTGAGGATATAAGCTTTTATCGTTCAATATCGACAACACTGCAAGCTTCTATTGAAGCTGAAGTTTTTGCTATAAATTTCGTAAAAATTATTGTGCCTTCAGATGATCCATCAATGATGAGGTACAATAACAAATGTCAAGTTTTTTGTTGAGGACATTATTACAATGAGCAAGTTCGTAGCCAGAATTTAGGTTTAGATTGATATTCGAGCATATGAAAATGTATAACTGTGGAGAACATTATTGCTGCGACTTGGTATTTCTTATTTTCCCAATTCAGCGATATTTCTCTCTTAAAGAAAAAGTCTTGGCGCAAGTAGTACAGCGTTTCCCTTAATTCATTTAAAAAATGATAGCAGTAAACATTTTGTTTGTAAAGTTGGTGGTTTAGCAAATTTTTATGTTATGGGTAAATAAAACCGCATAGCGTTTCTTCCATCGGTGGTTTATATTTTTTGATGCAACAAAGAAGTAGCAATCATTAAGTTAGTTTTTCGACTTAGTTCATGTCATCTGTATTCCAAGCTGACGTCATTTTCGTCATCCTTGACTCCTACACCGGTATGAGTCCACACAAGTTATTCAAACTTTATGTAAAGAACTCACAATTTTTGATCAAATGACGTTCAACAAACTATATAAAATAACAAACTAATATTTTAGCTATAATAAACGATAAAAACTATTCTAAATTAAAATCACAAAAACAATTTTTTTTACTATATTTAATATGTAACATTTTAATCAGAATAAGTACGTGTAGTTCCTCAAGCAATTAAATCAAAATAGTGATATTCTGGGTACTTGATAAAAACAAGGCATTTGAAGTGACTCCATAAACTTAGACCACAGAACAAAAAAGAGCGGTAGTCATTAGGATTGAGCGATGGAAGATAAATATACTTCCCGTCTCTGCCTGTCCATAGTAATGGACATCAATTTTACGAAAATTAAAATAATTGTCACTGTTTTGTTACGATTCAAATATTAATCCTAATGTATAATTTAATTCTTAATTTAAATATAAAGGAAGTGTAAGTTAATTTTAAAGTAAAATATTAAATTTGTTGAATTATTATAATAACCGAAACCTACTTGCACCTATTTAATTATCTCGCAAATATTAATAATTTGCCAGAAAATGAAATAGGTGCACAGAATGAGGCATTTGAAGAAATATTTCTCCGAAATATTTTTTGAAACATTTACTGAAATATTAGAGAAACATTTAGTAAAATATTACACCAATATTTCATAAAATATAAATAGGAGAACTTCAGTTCCGAATATAGGAATATTTTGGAAACAAATGTGGAAAATATTCAGACATGAACTATTTTAAAACATGACTCTCTAATATTTCAAAGTATTTGTAGGGCCAGAACAAACAAATATTTTGAAATATATCATGAAATATTACCCATATACTTCATGAAATATTTCAAAAAGTTATGATCCGACAATAGGAAGCTTTCAGAAATATTTTAGAATACTTTAAAATAAACACGAAATATTACAAAAATATTTTTAAATAATTCCTAAAATTATATTAAAACTATATTTATATCTAAAACAAAAAATGTTTTAAAATATATCATGAAATGTGTAACAAATATTTCATAAAATATTACAGGAATATTTCATGAATTATTTTTAATGAGGTTTTGTTGCGGACATAGCAATATTGCAAGAATGTTTCAAGAAATATTTTGAAATGTTTCAAACAAACTAGAAATATTACATAAATATTTTAGATAACGAGGTCACTTTAACAGATTAATTATAGAAACATAATTCATTAGATATTTTTAAACATCAAAGCATCTCCAGACTATTCTTCAAAAGCCCTGCTGTAATTACTTTAATCTAGTACATATTAGATGCAGTATTTGGTTTAGAACAAACTTGATTAATGAAAACTACCTGGACAACAAAGCGTTGCCCTGAAATTTGACATTTCACCAAGATAGCTAGATGTATACGCATTTTAACTTAGATTATTACTTTTTAAAACCCATTTTTACTTACCTAACACAAAATAATTTAATTCCTGTGAAATATTTATTATAAATATGGTAACAAGTGTGTAAGTTCATAATGTACTTAAACACTATTTTATAAATAATTAATTTGACATATAAACAGAGACAAACCTGCAAAGAAACTTTTCTTTGGTTTAAAATTCATAGTATTTTTTTGACAATACCCAATACGACAAAACGATAATTTTTTATTTATGCTCTTAATGTCGTAATAGGAAGTATGCTACTACTACTACTACTTACTTTTTTTTCAAGACCATCCATTGAATTTTTTAGAATCTCAATTTCATCAGTTATTGCCTTTATGTCTAATTGCATAGTTTTCTGATTAACCACTTCGTCACCTTGTATTATTAATTGCATTAATCGTTCAAGTTGTTCATTATGCATTTTAAGTTTATGTTATCTCTTTAATTCATTTTTGCCTGCCGTTTTTCCATTGTGTTTACAAGATTTACTAATTTCACATCAAAAGTTGCTACTAACCTTTGTTGAATTTCTTTTCGAATCTCAGTGTACTTTTTGTCTCGTTTCTCCAATATTTTATTTAATTCTTGATGACAATCTGCAATCCTTTCAAAAATTTCCTCTAATTGACTCCTAGTAACAGGTTAATTAAATTATAAATGCTACCAATCCCACTTCTGATACTAAATATTACGAACTCTGTGACTTCAGAATAAATTTTTATACCCAATACAATCGTCTTTATTTCCACTGAAATAATTTACAATAAATTCCACTACAAAATATTTAATTTTTATAAGGTTAATAAACTCAGCTCCAAATCAGCTGTGTACCACGTTGGTATCTACTGAACAGTAATCTTGCAGTACGTTAGCCGTTTTATTCCCATCGTAGCTATTCTCGATCTTTCCCGTAGTGATTCGGGCCTGCTAATGGGGTTTAAAATATCTCAAACACAGAACTACAATGTTTATTAGAAGGAAAACAAATTTTGTGCTAGTATTGTATATTAATTTATATTATAATTGTTTATTTACAACAATTTATTGATTTTCTATAAATAAAGAGTCTCTTAATATATAACATGGTTCCTGTTTCTTATACGCAAAAGTAAGATGTAGGGTATTTCAATGTCAATGAAGTGAACGAAATTTCAGGACAAAGTCTAAGTCTAACCTTTCACTATCATACTCAACTATTTTCTTATGTGTAAGTGTGGGCCCCCACTATGAAGCTTTTGCTTTAAAATTATTTCTTTGTTCTTCTGTGCAATATATAAATTTCTTTTTGAAAAAAAAGTTAATTCATTAAAATTGAATTTTTAAATCCAAAATTTCGGGGGTGAGGATTGAATCTCCAAAGAATGTCCCCCACTGGCTATGATATTGATAATAAGATAAGAATTGATTAAGTTTTGCGCATAATCAGTATAGTAAAAATATATTTTACCAGAGAATATTTTGAATGTTTGCTTTCAAGATTTCTTGCAACTCTACTGAAGAACATCAATTTATCCAGCCTCTAAACAAATTAAAATATAATAATATTTGGAATGATTGTTAAATATCAACGTAAGAGTGCCCTCGAAATACCGTTAAAAGAACGTCGAAAACATGCGTTAACACGAATAATAGACGGGCAAACAATGTAAATAATAAAAGTCAAGAGTCTGTTGTCAACCGGAGGGTCGACACGGAAAAAATTACATGATTTGCCAATGATGGTAATCCAGCCTACGAGCACACAAAAGGGAACAAGGAACACAAGTAGGTACAAATATCGTTTTACTTTTCACAAAAATCGTGAAATACTGCTGCGGCTTACCTTAGAAGGGAAACGAACGAGGATTTTCACTGAAAGAAGGTACTTATTCATTGTTGGTTTCTTTTGTGTGAAGGATGCTCGTGCCTTCTAAATCGTCAAATTGATTTGAATGGGACTCTCGAGGGCTTTTATGGCAACGATATGCTACAGTTATTATTCACTTGAGAACTTACGAAATACTGTGGACGAAGGTATTTGCATATTCCAATTATTGGATTATAGGTATTCAATATTCTTTATATATTTTACATGCTAAGTACAAGAAATAAAGAAATACGCATTTTTGTAATGTTGAAATTTAAAGAATATGTCGCTTCAAAAAAGTACTAAAAAGTTGAAAATAAACAACCAACTCGTAACAAAAAACAGTAAGTACTTGCGTAATTGTGCTTGTTATTGGAGCGAAAGAAGGAAAGCCAGGCCAGGCCAGGCCACACGTACGAAATTAGATTAGTATGATAGTAAAATCCAAAAACTAGACTTTGTTCCCAGATTTCGTTCTGACACTTCTTTGGGCCTAAAGTACCCATGCAACTTAGTTCTCTGTGTAAATAAATAAATAAATAAAAACTAGCTTTATTATTAAATAGTTGCCCATTTACAGAATAATATACAATGTAAATTAGGTATACCTAAAGTAATTGAATAGTGATTGAAAAACTAAGGTAATTGCAAAAATAAAATAAAGAAAGCAAAGAATAAAAGCATACAATAAAGTAAAAATAAAAATTATAGAATAAAAACAGTAAAAATTAAAATGTTGAAAGTAAGAAGAAAAACTTGAAATTTACATAAAATTATATGTAAAACTCCTACAAATTTTCCACTGCAGCCTTCCGAAGTTGACTGAGAGTACACGCGAAAATATCACTTTTAGAGCATAGTACATTAAAATTATAGCACACTTTGTAAATTGGTGAACTCACCATTATGTTTGTTCTAGCTCTGCTACATTTACAGCTCTAGTACAGCGACTAGGTACATTAAAATTGACCATACTTAAGATAGTAGAACAGTCGATCTGTCGAAAAGAAATTGGATTAATTCGGGGATATCCCGAAGTGGTCTCATATTTTTTTCAATAACTTTCATGCTTCTTAGTTAATTTTCTTTTGAAGTCGTTTTTTATGTATTTATACAGTAATAGTTATTTGAGTTTAAAGTAAATACCCTATTTGAAATTTCTTAATATCGTTCCTTAGCAAGAGCGTATCTTCAGCATTGTTCATCATTTTCTTTGGGAGACGGGAGGGGTGACAAAGAAAATAGAATACTGGATAGGTACACTCCTTTTAACTATATCCTTTCTATACAATTAAATTTTGGGGGCCAAGTGCCCCCCGTAAATACGCTTACGGTCCTTGGAGCATATACTTCATATCACTTTAAGAGCATAAACAAAAAAATATATTTTTGTGGTATTAGGTATTAAAATGGTTTGAATTAGAAACCAAACAAAAAGTTTCAATCTAATCAACTCACTGTTCAGGGTCATCTTCATTTATTTCTCTAAGAAGGTAGAATTTAAAGAAAATTATATAATTTATTTGAAGTAGTTGAATTTGAAGCCTTTCTAACAATTAATTGCGGCACTACGACGAATGAACGAGCAACTTCCATTTGTCACTCTTCTGTTGTTCCAGTATTTGGTCTTCCAAATTTTGGACGATTCTTATGATTCCCATGCCTAATTAGGCAAAAATTGACTTCTTTTTAAAAAACTTGGATCCGCCATCTTGAAGTCCGAATGCACAAAAACAGATTTCAGATTGGTAATTAGCGACCCTGAAAACACTCGTATTCCAAATTTGGCGTAAAGTGGGTGTTTTTTAAAAATTTTGTCCGCCATCTTAGAACCGCCATCTTGAAGTAAGAATTCTCAAAAACTGAAAGTAGATTCGTAAATAAAGACCGAAAAACACCCGTATACCAAGTTTGGCCTAAAACCAATTTCAGCTGTACTGCCGCAGAGTTTTACTGCATTTGACCTTGCTATGAGCTTCGAGGTCATGGTCGGTCATAATCAAGATCGTATTTGGACATAAAACTTTCTACTCTATCCATATCCGCTATAATAAATGGGGGTTACTATTCTGAAAATGATCAAATCAAAGGTCACTATTAAATAGGGTGGGAAAAATCCTAAAACACTTGCATTTACCGTTTTTCCAAAAAATGGCCCTAATGAGATATTCAGGGGAATTTTTTTGGAAAAGCGGTTTTCAGTTTTGGAAGCAGAAAATAGTTGGAAAGGGCTAAATCTGGAGAATATGCCGGATAGAATAGTTCGTAACCCAGTTAATGGATTTATGCCAAGTGCGTCTGGCTGTTGTTGACCTCCAGTAAGAAGGCGAGTCCTATTGCCACGTCGTTTAAGACAGAGGGCCCCAAGGGGGTCAAAATCAACAGATTCACGAATAGTAGAGGCCCTAACAGAATTAGGTTATATGATACTTCTGCTCTCGTTGAAATGGATAGGGCATCCTGTTTGTTCACAAGCGAGAGCAGAACTTGAATCCTTCTTGCGAACTGATAGGCAGTGTGCCTATGTTGGATGATTTATGCGTCTACCTATTGGTAAGACCGATTTAGCTTTTCGAATAATCGCAACATGGTATTTTGTAATCTCCTCGATCCTCATTAGGCACTGACACTAAAGCAATCATTGATAGGTTCTATCTGTCACTGTGTTCACAGTATAGCAAATGACCTGAAAAAATAAAGCTCATACATACATTTTAGGAAACCAAGAGTTCATTGTTTAATAATAGAAATTTTATATGGATATGTTGAACATTCAATTCTATGACCCCGCAAATTACTGGAGCTGTGAAATGTCAACATAACAATTGCTGAAATCGAGTTTATTTTCAAGAAGATGAAGCTCCTCCTCACTATGATCTTCTAGGATGCTTATGGCAGTGGTTACACAGTGAATTTCCAGTTGCTATTTGCCTTTATTGCTAGCCATTCAACGTCTGTTATTTATCCCGGCTCTAAAGTTTAAATCCAGAATCCTAGAAGACGGAAACTTATATTTCTATACCGCTAATAGACTATTTTAATGCAGTTGTTCAGAAAAGATAATGTGTCCAAAACTGTTCCTTCCAATTTAGGTAAATTGAGTACACCTTACTGAAGAACAAAATTGTCTACTGAAGCATCTCCTGGGTTGTTTATACTCCTCAATTATAGAAAAGCTTCGTCATTATTGAAAACTTCAATGCTGTTCAAAAAAATATCGTTACAAATATCGACAGTATTTCAACTAATTAATAATAAACAATATTTTTACTTCAACGTTAATTTTTCACATTTCCTGCATGCTTCAGCTTCCCCTGCTGTTAAGTTCAGTACTGTCAGCCATTATTTACAAGGAAAAAAAATATAAAAAAATTGTAGAACAATGATTGTCGAAGTTAAGAAGACAGATTATAGCGACAATGACCCAATAGAACCTTCAATGATTAGCATAAATGTATAGTCACGTAGATATAAGTATATATAGGTATATATGCTCGGTATGAACATACATATATCATAAAATCTGATCCGCATAGAAAACAATGCAAGACGGGTAGGTCGTTTATTTGATGCGCACCATGTACGGGTCCATATACATCGATGTTTAACATAGGTGAAGGATTTTGTTTGTGGAAAGTGTGAACAGTCAGCTGGCAAAGTGTCGTTTCTAACAGAGATTGGCCAGAGGGGGTTCTTTTGTTTGGTAACTGTTGGGGCCGAACGCAGGGCGGGTAGGACATTTACATGGACATAAATTTTACATTTGTCACTGATGATGGTGTTCGAGAGCCACAGATTTCGATTTGGTTTACGCACTAATATAATATGCTTTATCACATCAGTTGATTCAATTTATTAATTGAAGTGAGTAAGCACAGTTTTTCAAGTTTTGCAGCACGTTTGATAACAATCCATGAAAGAACTAAACGCAAGAAGAATGCGATAGAGTACACAAGCTTTTTCCACACTTTTTAGAAAATGCCGTTTCTAGCTACGAACCTTCATCACTTGAGCTACCCTAAAAAGACCGAAATCTCAAAAAATTATTTATGTATTTCAAATATGCGATTGACAGTGTTAGATATTTCAATTTCTATATGTGGTCAATTGGTTTTCAGTAGATATCATACACCAAATGTGTCGGATATTGCAGAAGTTATTAATTATTGTAGAAATTGTTGCAATTATGTGAATCAATTTTTTATTTGATTTTAATGTTTCGAACTAAATGCATTTTTTAGTGTGAAACATTTGTCCCTAGAACGCTAGAAACAAATTTTAAATGCAGAAAAAAATCCGATAATTCGTGGAATCGGCATTCATCCCATATTTCGTGGAATCTGAAATTCCTCGAGTGTTCAAGAATCCATCTGGTGAATTCTGGAAGGATTCATTTAGTATTAGATTGTCGTCTAGTAAACAGCAGGTGTTCAAGATAAATTGTATATAGTTGTGTGAATATAAAATTGGTGGAAATAAATTATAGTGTAATGTTTTTATTTTCACACACTCTTCAGTTCTTGGATTTGTTTAAAAACACAGTCCAACTCACTCTAGTTTATTTTCACTACTTTAACACAATTTATATTTACAAGAAACTACTATTTACATTTTATCTTAACTATGCAATACGACCGACGAAAACTGAATGCCTCCTATCGCCAGCTGTTCCTTTTATATATTAATCTCGGAATTGTCTGGTTCGTCCACGAATCATCGGGAAACTCCATCATGTTCTGGAAGCTTTAAGGGAATTCCCAGTAACGGCAGCGGTCCGCCTGTGGAGAGACAAACATTTCGGATTCCCAGAATTTATCGGAATAATGTCCCTTCCACGAATTGGTTGATGGCCGATTGCACCAGCGGTCGGATGGATTCTCGTAACATTGCCCCCTCCTTAAGACCATTTCGTCCCGGAATGTCCCAGAATCCTTCCTGGTGTGACGATATTTGCAGGACTCTCCATTTCGACAACGGGAAGTTTGGTGGAAGTAACAATCAACGGTCTTCGAATCTGGGCTGCGAGAATGTCGACCCCACTGAATCGAAAGATTGTTTCCATCATACTTCTCACCACCCTCCAATTCAGTCCATCCAACCCGCAGGCTATCTTTGGGACCGCCAATTTCATCAGATTCTTCTCCATCATTACATTCCTCAATTTTACCAGAGTCTTCCAAAGATCGCTGTATGTTGGCTTGTCCTGCGAGAATGTTTTCGTTACCAAATAAAAGATGTCTCTGGTACCCACTGGTTGTTTATCTTCGAGATGAAGGACCTTCCCTACCGCTGGATCTTGCTCACGTAGCTTCTGGAACTGGCCGTACTTTTTGGCAAACACCTTGGCTATTCCTCTGGACATCCGGAGATCTCGAGCCACACAATGAGCCAGGGCATATTCTATGGGCACCTCAAACAGGTCTCGGCGTTCCTCTGTGCTCACGTCGTGCTGCACTTTCTGCCCATTAGAGTACAGTGCCATAAACTGTTCGAAGGTCATCTCGCCATCGGGTGGTTGGATGCTGCGGACTTGGGCTTGGTCATCTTCGCTGTCATGACTTCCGGCATAAGGGGCTAACCTGTTGAAATGTACGACCTTTGGTTTTCCCCGAGGCAGCTTCTTTATTCTGTAGACAACATCGTTGATTTTCTTCACAATTTGGTACGGCCCCTCCCAAGATCTCTGTAGCTTGGGCGAATATCCACGACGACGTTGCGGGTTATACAACCAAACAAGATCATCAACTTGGAATTCTCCGTCCTCGGCTTTGATGTCGTAGGCTTCCTTCATTCGGGCACTGGCATTCTCGATGTTTAACCGGACTCGTTTATGGATGTCGTTCATCTTTTGACGTAGCTGGCTGACATGGTCTTCACCTGCGGTCTCTTCTCCTGGAGGACATCCAAACTTCAAATCGCATGGTAGTCTTAATTCTCGTCCGATGATAATACTGGCCGGGGTCTGACCCATTAGAAACAAGTGCAGATACTGGTCCCAGTCTCTTTGGTGGTCAGAGACTACCTTTGACAAATGGCGGTTAATGGTTCTATTCATCCGTTCTACCATTCCATCGGATTGCGGGTGTAATGCTGTCGTCCGTGTTTTATTGATCTTCAAGAGCTTGCAGACGTCTTGGAAAAGAGTAGACTCGAAATTTCTACCTTAGTCTGAGTGCAACTCCAAGGGAACACCAAAACGAGTGATCCATTCCTTGACAAGGACATCAGCAACGGTGAAGGCTTCTTGATTCGGCAAGGCATATGCTTCGGCCCATTTACTAAAATAGTCCATCACCACCACAATGTACTTGTTTCCAAAGTCGGATTCAGGAAATGGACCGGCAACATCAATGGCTATTCTTTCGAATGGACTGCTCACGTTATATTGCTTCATTAGAGCTTTTGGTCGCTTCTGAGGCGCATTACTTGCTGCACAAACCGTACAATTCCGGCACCACTCCTTAACGTCTGCTTGGCAGTTCACCCAATAGAACCGTTCTCTTAACTTCCTCAGGGTTTTCGTCACTCCCAGGTGTCCTCCAGTTGTACCATCATGTAGTTCTCGTAAAACCTCTGGTCTCCCATTTCTGGGAACTACAATCTGTTTTCTGTCGTTTCCCCCTTCTGGAGTCTCCAGGACGCGCTTCAGAAGTCCATTCTCCAGGATGAGTGAGTTTCACTGCGCCCAGTACGACTTTATGGTTGGTGAGTATCGGGAAATCTCCTGCCACGTAGGTTTGCAGGCTTCTTCCTTCCACCGGATAACCTCTTTCAAATCTGGATCTAATCTCTGGTCTTTTCGGATCTCCTCAAATTGCCAATGGTCATCTACGGCGGTAGTTCTACAGAGAGCAGCTCTTTTGCCTTCGGTTCGCTGACCATGTTTACAATTATCAGGGCTTGGTCTCTTGGATAAGACATCAGCGTTCTTATAGCTCATTCCAACGCGATGTTCTGACGACGAAGTATGTACTCCGTTGCTCTCTTTGCAACGACTCTGGATATGGCCTACCTTACGACACTTCCGACATCTCATTAGTCTTTGTTTTGTAAGGACTTCCTCTACTATCTTCCTTACAGCGACTTCAACATTTCCGCCATCCTCGGATTCTCTTTCTCTGCCCTGACGTCTACAGGTATTTTTCGCAGCCTCAAATTCCAGAGCTCGAGTCAGTGCATCCACTAATTCAGTCGGTCGAGCTAGTATCAATGCTTGTCTGGCTTCTTGGTCTCGGAGTCCATCCAAAAACGCTTGGACTGCTAACCTTTCCATCACGTTTTCTGGTGTGGCTGGATAGTCAAGGCGAACGAGACGGGCAATATCAGCTCCAAATTCTTGTAAGGAAAAAAAGTGACATGGAATGATTACTATTTACGTTTTAGACCATGCAAATCTGTTTATGAAAAATAACTTTCTCTCTAAAATATATTAATAAAAAGACATCGTTTGATTTATGAATACACACTGTATATACGTATTAACTGACATTTACCCCAAGTTCCGAACAGGTAATACCAGCAGCTCCACCAAAGCTTACTGTATAAGAATGTTGTTAAAAAAGTTTTTCCTGATTTTCTTAGAAACGGTACAAGCTATGTTAATTGAAAAAAATATGGGATTACTTCGGGATATCCCAGAACTAATCCAATTTCTTTTCAATTTATCCCATGTTCCGAATAGAAAAATGTCCATATTTTTAATATCGGCGACTTCACCAAAGCATAGTGTATAAGAAAATCTTATTTTGTAAGAAACGGTACAAGCTATGTTAATGAGAGACGAATTGAGAACCTCCTTCTTTTTGAAGTCGAATAGAAACACCTTATTTTTGGCAATATCGAAAAAAATAATAATTAAGCCATTACATCACTAAAAAGTGTAAAATAAATACATATTTAGGGAATAAAAACCGACTTCAAAAAAAGGAAAGTAACCCAAAACCAAAAATATTTTCTCCTACAATTAAAAACTTTTTCTATGGTCGTTGTCAAGATAAAGTGAAAATAATTTGAGAGGTACATTTATAAGTTGTACTTTGCAACTTTGCTGTTCAACTTGGCACCGACTTCAGAAAAAGTATTTAACTGTTGCAGGAAAAAATAATTTTTTGCCTTTTAGTTTCTTTTTTGAGGTCGGTTTTCGTTTTTTGTAATTTATTTATTTATTTAATTTATATAAGTGACATAAAACGCCATAATTTTCCCATATTGTTTGCATCAGGAGCAAAAAAGTCTGCGTTTCATTCAGCTTCCAAGCACCTCTTGTATACCGTGGACTTTTTATAGGAATCCTCAAAAAAGCAGGCAGCTGTTGCGTACAAAAATGAGCATCGTCTCACGTGCTGATATACCGAGCGATGTAATAAATCGTGTCTTTCGCCCAGAATGTTGACCGTCCGGTGGGTGTTCGCGTTTATAAAGAGGGTGAACAAATGCCTTGAAATACAATGGTGGACGTACATCGGACATTCACGGAGTGTTCGTTCAAAGTGCTCGTGGTCACTTAAATTATTAGTCTGGAGGACCGCCACTTAGACACGGTCAAAGTGGCACTAAACGTATTTTATTGACTACGATTGTGTTTAAATCTGTTGTAAATATACAGATTATATCATAGAGAACTACTATAAACATGATATACTTTCTCTTCGGTCAGCGAGTAATTTTATTTATTGGGGCTTTTTTAATATCCCTCCAAGGATACTGCGTCGCCGTACGATATCTCGGGCATTGTGAAAGACCATTGCTCGATAGCGTGTACGATGGAAATAAAAACAGAAAAAGTTGAAATTATTACGAAGAAGCACATAAGCCAGAAATGTAAGATCAAGTCGGCATCATATCTTATCCTGTATCTTTTGTACTATCAAAATGGATTAAAAATAACATAATAGAAATTTAATTTCTTTTTCTAGTAAAATGATAGCAAAACCCACAATGTTAACTTTCGTTGGTTTCACTTCTGTCACTCTGCAATTCCTAGGTTTGAAGCTACACAAATAATTCTTCTGGTTAACTGAACGTGTTGAAGAGACTTTGATACTAACATTTCCGAGATTTCTTCCTTCGGTCGCAAGAACGATACTGAAGTAGATAAGTAAGTTTAGTTTTTAAGTATATTACTTTACTGTTTTGCTAAAGCAGGAACATAAGTCTCTCTTAACCTAAACCATTTTGCTCGGTTTTGGACGTCTTGGCTCTAGTTCAAATCGTCCATCAATCGAGTCGGCAGTCGTCCCTTGTTTCTGTGTATTTCATCTCTGTTACACCATTCTAGTTTCTAGTATTCTCTTCGTCCATCTATTTATTGTCTGACAATCTTGCAGCGTAACCAGTTCAAGGTTACATTTTAAGTATTATATACTTAAATACATCATAACACTAAATTGATCAAAATTGTACAGGAACAAGTCAAAGTAGACATTGAGAGGGCCATAGGTGTTTGTTAACGAAATATAATTTTAAGTAAAAGATGACATTTATGAAGGATTTAGAAAGTGAGGAAACATGCATACTTAAGTCTTAATAGTTATCAAATTTGCAATAATTAAACATTTTTGAAAAAAGAAATAAAGTAACAAGAGGTGGATAAAATTTAACTATACAGTGAGGACGCCTGGGTTGCAACAAATTCATTTAAAATTCAGGTGTCGGTTTTTTGGAAAAACGCTCGTACACGTCGGTTTTTTTTTGGACGGCGGTTTTTGTGATGATGAACTCATTTGTACATGGTGGGCCAGAAATAAATTGCGACCATCAACTTCATTTTTTCAAATAGAAACATTTGTTTTTTATTTTATTTTTGAATTCTGCATTGAGTTCTAAGTATTTTTATGTACAATGTCCTATACCGAAAATTAACAGTTATTAAAAAAAAAAAAATTTCTAAAGTTAAGAAAACAACGGTAAAAATAAGGGGTTTGTTGGTTTGAACCTATTTATTTACGTCTGTTTTTTATGATTGTTGGCGGTATTTTAGTCGCATGAATGGAAACCCTTTTTTAATGCTGGAATTTTTAACACTTGTTTATTTCGATAGAAACTGTACTATAATTTTACTTTAAATAAGTAGTTGTCAAGTGCAGTTGCAAAGTTTCAAGGTATGGCGCGTTTAACTGAAAAGTAGCGAAAATAAATTTTGACGATGGTAGGATATGGCGACAGAACTCGAATACAAGCTGAAGTTTGCGAATTGTATAATATGAAGTATCCGGAGAGACCTATTATAGGATCGGTAGTTAGTAAAATGGAAAAAAAGTTCCTAGAATTTGGCCTCATAAGAGACAATTACTACAATTCGCTGGCAAATAGCCGCAGAACAGTCAATATGTAAATATTCTGTTTTAAACTGCTTGCATAGAAATAAATGGCACCCATACAAAGTTCATTTAGTTACTGAAAATGATTTGGACCGGAGAGCAGAATTTTGCGAAATAATGATGGATAGATGCAATGCCAACCCTCTTCAAGTAAGATAGTTTTTTCCGACGAGGCAACATTTTGTTTAAATGGTTCAGTAAGCATGCAAAATTTTCGATATTGGGCATCAAAAAACCCACATTTTCCAACAAAGTTAACGTATGGGCCGGATTTGTGAGTATTTCAATTGCGGGTCCTTTTTTTATTGAGGGAACACTTAACTTGGAAAACTATTTAGACCTATTACAAAATGACATAATACCCTGTTTAACAGAACTTTATCCGAATTGTGAAAACCCCAATATACTGGCAGATTCGGTATGGTTTCAACAGGATGGAGCACCCGCACTATTCTCGAACAGTGAGAAATTATCTTGACAATATTTTCCCAAATAGATGGATCGGAAGGAGAGGTAATATCGAATGGCCAACTCTTCAGAACTAAGCCCTTTCGATTTTTATCTTTGGAGTTACCTGAAATAAAAAAATAAGTCGGAAAATATCGAGGAATTAAAGAATAGAATTAGGGCCGAAATACAACGAATCCTGCCACAAACGTTAAATGAAGTGTTACGAGAATTTGAAAACTGTATTGTCAAGAAATTAATGGTCAACAATTTGACATTTAATTTGATATGTTATGTTTTTTTTCCTTCAATTTAGAAAAACATGAAAAATACTTAAAATTCAAAGCAGAGTTCAAAAATAAAATTTAAAAAAATGTTTCTATTTGAAAAAATGAAGTTGATGGTCGCAATTTATTTCTGGTCCTCCCTATATAAATGAGTTTATCAACAAAAAAACCGCAGTCCAAAAAAAAAGATTACTTTAGCATTTTTTTAAGACTGATCGATTGATTAGGACCGCTAAAGTTAGTTTTCCTATTCATGTACTTCCAGTATGTAAGAAATATATACAATATTTTTATGAATAGAATTGTTAATTCTTTAAAATTAAATCTTCAATACCAAATTGGGAGATTGAACCTCTAAACTCCTCTCCCCCTGTGACTTATGCCTTGTCATAAATATGATTAAAAGATATGTTGTTAGTAGTTTTATAATATTGAAATTTTAATGTATAAGCACTTTTTGGGAAATAACACCACAACACACGAAATTACTGTATTTTTACAAACGTTTAGGGGTCTAGGTCAGACCCGTTGTCAATGGCAAAGAAATTATGAAACAATTCTAAAATGTAAAATGGCACGGAAACTTCTAAAAATCTTATAATAATAAAGTTCCTTTCTAATTGGAAAAAATTGAAAGAGGTGATCTTCAGAATTTTATGTAGCGCTCCTAGGTGCGACTTTGTTATAAGGTAGTGCATTCGCCAAAAATGGGATCAAAGAACTTACAATATTTAACCTATGATTGTAGAAAAACGAATTACTCTGATTTATATCATTAATTAATTTATTTATTAGTTAAATAAACATAAAACACCGTGACCAGTTCCGACAACACTATGTCATTTTCAAACGGAAACAATTTCATGAATGACAACAAAACATTTTGAAACAGACCGGAGGGTCTTGTCTTGTCATGGTTTTTTATGTTTATTTAATTAATAAATAAATAAATTAGTGATATAAAACAAAATAATTCGTTTATATACAATTATAATGATACTATATCACAAAGTAATGGCTTCCACCATCAACTAAACTTTAAGCTATTTAAAAATCGCTCGGTGTGATGATTCAGAATAGAAACAAAATCAGAATAGGTTTTTTTATAGTAGGAAATTAGACTTCTGAGTGGAAAAATAGAAGTTGCAGTTGACGACACGAAATTGAATTTCGACTGAAAATTATAAAATTTAATTAAAAAAGAAACGGCTCAATAAAGTGCCAAAATACTGATTGAAATATAAATGGCTGTAGAATCTTTGCTAATTATTGAGTTGTTTTACTCGTTTTCAGAAATCGATTAAAAATAAAGGTGTGGTGTTAAGGGGCTTGTTTTTTTTTATTTATACTAAATACTACTACTAGTAGTAATCTAGCTTTTAGTGACTAAATTTTCAATGAACTATTTGAAAGTATTTTATTATGTTGCAGGCCCTTTAAATCGTATTACAATTATTAAAATCTCATTCCCCATTTGTAAATAGATACATTCCTGAAAAGAAATCTGTTACCAGCACCGCATAGAATTTTGGTTTCAGTTAATGTGTAATGATGCGTGCAGGGGTTTTCTCTATGGTTTCATGCCTTTATAGTTTGGTTGGTGTTTCATATGAAATTCCTCATTCAACTCGGTGGTTTTACATGGCACGATGGTAGTTTATAAGACCACAATGTCGTTCCCTCTTTTTTGACATGACACCCTTTGTACGGCCTACTCTATTATATAGTACTTTTGAACACGTTTGACTTTACAAGGGTGTGAGAATGCGGACATTATTTATCGTTATAATGGATTAGTGGGTTGCCAAATATCCGCTTGTCGAACGGTGTAACTGATTTTTTTAATTGTGACGTCGAAGCTATCCTTAGAGAACATTACGTTTTCGATAGTTAAAAGAATGATATTTATATGTAATTAAGATTGTTGAGGAAGTTTTTGATTATTTTACCTTTTCGTTTGGGTTTTCTCTCCTCAGATTTTTCTAGCAACAGTGTATTTGAAATTTTTGTAAATTTTAAATGTGGAACAAAGTTAGTAAGGGAATTTAAAAACAACTAGCTGTCGCCCAGTGGTCGAAATTCGACCAATTGTTTTAATATCTCTGGCAGCTTAAGTAACCTGAAAATTTTATCGTGACATTCTATCCTAGGACTTTAGGGAGAACAGAACAATTATACGGAACAGATCCAGATTCGGAACCTCTGTGTTATAGTTTCCTCGAAAATCCAAGATGTCGGTCTTACATCTCGCTTCTACAAATAAGTAATGAAATTCAAGTTTTTTCAGATATAATTCATAGGACTTTATTTGTGTTCAAATTCGTAATTCTTAATTTAATATGACAACAACCGCTAATGGGCTACCCTACATATTTATTTTTTCTAACTTCCCTGTATAGCTATAATTGCACTCAATTCTCTAACATTTATTAAAATCCTCATTATAATAATTCCATCTCATTATATATTTCCACCACCCTGTATATGCAACTGCTCATGGACCACGCATAATCTTTCCATTTTTGAACCAACGGGTAAACCATTCTGTATATGCCACTGCCTATGACCCACCACATTTACTCTTTTTGTTTATGAAATTTTTAATTAGCTTCTCTAACTATAATTCTACTCCGACCTATATTTCAATCATTATATATATGGAACTCTTCGTGAGCTACTCTATAAATCATTTCCCCTTCTAACATTTTTTATCATCATCCTGTATATCTATAATTCCTCTCACCCTATATTTCATCTTCCCTATATATACAACTGCTTATGGGTTACGAAATGTTGCATTTCCATTTCCGCCACCCTGTATATACATCTATGTATAATATTTTTTGCACCACCCTGTATAACTGTAATTCTACTGAACCTTCTATTCCAAGAACCCTGTAAATTCAACCGCTAATGGGCTTCCCTATATAATTATTTTATTAGTTATAATTGCACTCTACTCTATATTTTAAACACCCTGTATATACAACTGCTTATGTGCCACCCACGAAAAAAAAGGTTTCTAATCGCCCTGTATAATTATAATGTACAACGATTAATTTACCACTAAACAATAACAACGCTTTCATGCCACTTCCAGAAGTACATGCTCTAAGTATATAATAGCATTGGTCTCTCTATATATGATTACTCAATATTTTGAGTCTGGCGGCGGCACATTCAGTTCTGTTATTCAGTTGTTTGGCGTTGACATTATGAACGTCAATAATGAATTTTTATTATATTTTATTTAATGAATGAACCAATATTATAGATTAAGCTTGGCATTCTGCACTGAAGGTCGTCAGTAGCTACTAAACAAAACAAAAATGAAGAAAATCGGTTGAGAACCAGAGGAGAAAATGATACCTAATCGTTTTGTCTTAGCCTATTTATATATAGATGCCTGCACTAAAATTTTTCCTCAAGGCTATTCTAAGAGAAAGAGATATCTACAATATGATCAACCCAGTATTCCTGTATACAGGGTGTTTAAAAAATATGAAACACTTTAAGGGACGCATGTTAAAAATAAAGCATAGTTTGTTGTGTAAATGTTAGGTCAAAAGTCAATCATTATGGAGATGACGCGATTCAATGACAGCGGAAAAAAAAATTATTTTATTTTACCAATATGAAAACACATGATCTGCATATTTATTCACTTGTTTTAACTCATTGGAAGGGTTTGAAATTGACCACCTAGCCTGGTTAATTTAGAAACTTTTTTATCTCTAACATTTTTTTCACAAAACTTACCGATTTAAGGCTAAAACCTGGCGGATGAGGAAATTTATTTTACAAAAAGAATCTGGTGTACCGCTTTCAAGCACAATCAAATTTTAAAAATAAATGGTGTTCCAATTTGAGGTTAATTTTTAAATTTTTAATAAAATACACAAATTATTTGAGAATCATCAAATCTTTTATTTCAAATGATAGTATAATTGTTTCGGTTTAGTTAATGAACCTGCTGCTGTACGACAAGCTTCTAATCTTTTGTCCCAATTTTCGATAACTTCCTGGCATAACTCCGGTTCAATTACTTGTAAACAGTCAATAATGTTCTCCTTTAGGTCATCAATTGTTTGTGGATCGTTGGCATAGATCTATTCGTTCAAATAGCTCCATAGGAAAAAATCTAGAGGTGTTAGATCGCAAGATCTAGGGGGCAAATTAATGTTTTTTAATTTAATTTTAATTGTTTTTTAATTTTCAAGCTATTATTCGATTACCAAATTTATGTTTCAAAAGATTGATTGTTTCTGCTGCTGAATGACATGTTGCACCGTCCTGTTGGAACCACATATTTTGCACATCAATATGCTCCAATTCATCCCACAAAAAGTTAGTAATCATCGTTCGATATCGATCACCATTCACAGTACCAGCGTTTCCATTGTCATCTTCAAAAAAGTATGGACCAATCACTCCACCAGCCCAAAAACCACACCAAATAGTTACTTTTTGTGGATGCATCGGTCTTTCCATTATTGTTCGTGGATTTGCTTCACCCCAGATTCGACAATTTTTCTTGTTAACAAATCCACCCAATTCAAAATGTGCTTCACCGCTGAAGATGATTTTGTTGAAAAAAATTCACATTTTCAAGTTTCTGTTGTATGGCTCAATTAACGAAGTGACGACGTAAACCAAAGTCTGTTGGCTTTATTTCTTGCGTTATCTGAATATTGTAAGAATTTAAACAAAGATTTTTGTGCAAAATTCTGAATAAAGTGGTTTTGGGAATGTTGAGTTGCCGTGCACGATGACGAATTCATGTTTTTGGGTGTTCAACAACACTAGCAGTAACAGCTGCAATATTTTCTTCTGAACGTCGACTACGATGATATGTTTTGCTTTTTTCATCTTTTACTGAACCAGTTTCCACAAATTTTTGAACAATTTTTCCAATGGTAACATTTGACGGACAATTTTCTCTTCCATATTATGTACGAAATTTTCTTCCTACTTTTTCACAACTTTCACTAATTTTAAATATATCATCTGTCAAATAACATATGTTGATTAGCAAACATGTTTCAAACTAACCTATGTTTTAATGAATGAACTATGGACTAAAATCGTGTTATTAAAAAAATATTAAAAACACACCGTCATATATTTTTTATAGCAACTGTTGAAAATGCCTGGCTTGCATGCAATACATGCATGAGCATCTAATAAGCTGAAATATGGCAGAATTATTTTTTATAATATCATATGATTATGCGATTTCTCAAGTCTTCAATATTCTGTACCGTGGTAGTGTAAACTTAAACTTTCAGATATTCCCAGATATAATAATCCAAAGGATTGAATTCTGGGGATCGAGGCGACCAAAAATGAGGCCATTGATAAATCCTAGTAAAAGTGCTGTGATGAGGGAGCCTACGATTAGGATACGCTTGTGTATAGACGGCAAGTTTTCGACGAATTTCTGCTTGCACGCCCATGAATAAAATGCATATCTGTCATTTCTTCATTAACTGAGCAATGTCAAATAAAGCCATAAAAATTGAAAGCGGCCCACCTTGATTAGTTTTCCACGGCTACGTCCGGCCACGTAATGATTTATATTTTTTTATTTCAAATCTATAAGCTTTATAAAAAAATACAAGACATAAAAAAGTTTCTAAATAAATCGGGCTGTTATCCAAATTTAGTTTTCCTAGTCGTTGCTTAAGTATTTTTCTGTCATTTTTGAATAGGGATATCTAACTAATGATCGAGTTTTGGTTTAATGTTTATATCCTATATTTTTAACAAGGGGTCGCCTCTCAAAGTTTTTGATATTTATTTTCAAACACGCTGAATAAATAGTGTGATACTTATCTGTGTTTGGTGACGTTTCAACTCCATATTTGGAGTCGTTATCCACTGCTGTGTGTTTTAGCTGGAAGTTTACTCTTGAAGTCTCGCTTTGATACTATTTTCCTTATTAACCGACTTCCAAAAAGGAGGAGGGTTATCAATTGGCCTACAACTTTTTTTTTATGTATGACGAGCGATTATTCAAAAACGGCTTGGTGATTTTGATTATTCAAACTAAATTATATTAAGGAACATTACAGAAAGGTCCCATATAATTATCTATAAAATGAGATTTACGGTTTTCTAGAAAAATAAGTAAGGGACTAGATTTTAGCGATTTTCAATGAATCTTCATTGTTTCTCTAAAACTGCTCACGCAATTTCAATATTATAAATTGTATTATACAAAGATATGTTCCAGCTTGATTTCGTACATTGTTCTATAACGTAAAATATTTTTCTGAAAATCGGAAAAATATATGCACAAACACTGTAAACATCATGCTAAATGTCAAATTTTCATCATAAATATCTACTTTAAATGTCAAGATATGCCATGAAAGTATGTCGTACAGGGTGTTTGTAATGATTTCCATTTTGATGCTTTTGAAGTCACTTTATTTTAGAGACGAAGTTAAGTTACAGTAGCGTGAAATTGCAGAAAATATTCCATTAGCGTATTAAAACGAAAATTTGTTATTACGGCGATCTCATTAGTTGGTACATAAGCAGTTGCATACAATGATGGATGAAATATAAGTTGGAATTAAATTAGTTATACAGGGTGGTTCTAAAAATATTGTATTGGGTGGCACATAAGTAGTTGCATATGCAAGGTGGTTGAAATAAGAGTGGAGCAAAAAGTTATACAGAGTAGATATTTGCGTTATAGGACGTAGAATAATTACAGTTATACAAAAGGCTTTAAAAATTGTCAGAATCAGTTGAATATACAGGTTGATTGAAATATAAGGTGGAGTATAATTCCAGTTATACAGGGCGGTTTAAAAAATTTATATAGTTTGGAACATAAGTAGTTGCATAGACAGTAAGGGTGGGGTACACAGTTTCTAAACGGTTTTTATTTTAAGTCAGCTCAAGTCGGTTCTTTTTTAAATATAAATTATGACGGTGACAATTTTTCTGTTGGTGATCACTTGATACTGAGGCCATTTTTTTTAACTACTTTGGTTTACTCCTTGATGATGACAACTTAGAGTTGTTGAAACGGCGTTGAGCGTATAAAATAAAGGTTTGGTGTTAGGGTGCAAAACTGTGTTTTTACATCATTAAATATACATAATTATACATTAATTTGAGATTAACTAATTGTTCGCAGTTCCTACTTTCAGAATCCGCTGGGCAAATTCGGCCAACTTTGGTGAAAGAAATGTTCCATTTAAGAGATTTTCGAAGAACCTGCAATATTTCTCAACAAATAGTCAATATAAAATAGTCCAATTCATGATACACGAATCACAGAAAAATTATGGTATATACAATCTAATGCTCAGTTGGAGTTGAGTTGCATATCTCAATCATCTATGGATTACCACTTTGGTACAGGCATTTGTTCATAATTTTCTTGAAATTTCAGAATGTTTTTACTGTATTGATTGAGATAGTTCAGGAAATTCTTACAACTGATTGGTTTATATCTGAAAATTTTCCCTGGTAGTGTTAAAAAGTTCTAGGGGAGGAGCGATCTAATATCAAATTTGCAGTTTGCCTAAGTAAATAAGTAGGGGAGCTTCTCAGTTAATTTGGACACATTGTACTTTTGGGTTGTTACATTAAACATAGTCGATCTGTGATTTAAATCTATGGAAATTCTTTTCTTCCAGCTCTTGGTTAGTATTAAACTCATTGACTTAAAGGTTCTTGGATCCATCCATGACCTACCTAGCTCCTTGGGCACAATAAGTAAATGCAACCACTGAGCAACATATATTTAGTTACTTTTACATAAAAATATAGTAAGCAATCTACTGAATTGAATGTATTGTCAGTGATTTCTCTAAAGCGGCTTAATTACTTACTTACACTTAGAAGTTTGTGGAAAAAATATATTTTCTACACAAATTTTCTAAAATTAGCTGTCAAGATAAATATAAATTGTAACATATTAAAATGGATTATATATTTTTCTATAACGTAAATATTTTTTGGCAAATCGGAAAAATAAAGACAAAAGTCCGTAAATGTGTTTAAACTGTTGTCATTTTGATCATTTTAAGTCGGTTCTTTTTTAAACATTATTACAGTATTTTATTTTGCTTTAGTTCAAAACCTTTAGCTGGTACTTTTTAACAGTTACATTTCTTCTTAAAGCAAATACCTTTAAAATATATTTGAATCAAATACAACAATATAAACATAACCCACGGGCGAACTATTGAACTACCCGCTCATTATTCCAAACTAAAAATCACCAGTCATGATAACCAATCCCAAAAATGCAAATCAATAGTGTGCCGGAAAATAATGTATGCCTCCACAGCCATACAGCAGAGGAGATTATGAAAAAATGTATTTTGAAATGTACGAACGATTTCAACCGGTGCTGCACACCACTCCCCATACATATGTATATTTATGGATATATCACGTATTTGGGAACAATTGATCAATCAATAATACGTTTAAACAGCATGTCTATAGGCAGGCAGTGTGACATATACGCATTATGCAAATCGCCTATCGTATGTGTATAAAGCACTCCGAAACATAGGCACGAAACGAATTGCGAAAATCTATGTACAACTAACAACTATATATATATATATATATATATATATATATATATATATTGTATATGAATAATTATTCTAATTGGCTTGGTAACATACACTCTTAATAAAAATCTATTTATATAAATTAATAATTTTGTCTAATCAATTAAAATTTTGCATTAACTAAAAATTTACATTCCGTAAAAAATGTTTCAAACATTAAAATGTCCTTTCAATTGGATACCAAGAAAGTATTCTATTTCTAATATTTTTATCAAAAATATTAATTGTCCAAAAAAAATTATCAAAAATTCCAATCCAGTTACTTTTCTTCTTTTTTTTAAAAAAAAAATATCGATATTTCTATGGTCACTTTACTTCCAAAAACTTTTAAAACTCTCTTGTTCAAACATTAATCGAAGAAAATTACTTTTGTTTTTGTTTCTCGTCTGTCTATGAAGCTGAAACTTTGCCGACCTTAATTGATTCTTTTAATAATAACCCGTTTTCTATTAAACATATTACAAAGGAAGAAGTTTTAAACCAAATTAACTCTCTGGACGTATATAAGAGCCCTGGCACAGTCGGTGACCGAGTATCATTTATAAAAAAAACATTCCTTGGTCTTACTCCTTTTTTAATTTTTAACAAATCATTACTAACTGGGACTTTTCCTGCCTACTGGAAAAGGGCATTAGTAACCCCAGTTTTTAAAAATGGCGATAAAAAATTAGTTAAAAATTATCGTTCCATTTCTCTATTATGCATATTTGGAAAGCTGTTGGAAGCTATTGTAACCAACGAACTATTTTTTTAAATAAAGCTTGTATTAGACCCATTTCAACATGGTTTCTTTCGAGGTCGTTCTGTTGTTACTAACTTGGTTCCATATGTACAATATATTGACATTGCAATGGATAATAGTTGCTGTGTATACTGATTTCTTCAAGGCCTTTGATAAAATGCATCATGCTACTTTGATGCGGAAACTTAGAGATTTCGGTGTGCAAGGCAGCCTCATATCTTTCAGTAAATCATACTTGCAAGGTAGTGTACTAGGGAACAATAAGTGCAGGTCGGGAATGCATAATGAAATTGCATTAAAGTCTGGTGTTCCCCAAGGGTCCCACCTCGAACCACTACTCTTCTCCATATTGATTAATGATATAGGCCAATGTTTTTTGAACTTTAAATTTAGACTATATGCTGAAAATCTTAAGTAAGTGTAGTTGATTGTCATAACTTGCAAGTTGCTTTAACTAGAGTTAAGCATTATGGTGTCTGTAATAGATTGGTATTAAATCTGTAAAAATGTAAACAAATCACATTTTCAAGATTAAGACATACTTTTCCTTTTGACTACGCACTTGGCAATAATATTTTACAACATCTAACAAACATCAAGGATCATTGTACAATATTGGATTCGAACTTTTATTTGATTTACATATTGAGAATATTGTTAACATGGCCTATCGCAACTTAGGAATTATTTTAATAATCACCAAAGATTTCTCGTCTGAAGAAAGCCTTATTATTCTTTATAACTCTTTCGTTAGAAGTAAACTTGAATATGCTTCCTTGATTTGGAATCCTCAATAGGTAAAATACGTGGAAAGGATAGAAAAAATACAAATTAATTCATATATCATTTAAATTACCGGTTTCACAGAGAATATTGTTATAACACATACGAATGTAATTTGCTAAAATACAAATTGTCTAAACTTTCCACTTGTCGTGATATATTTTATGTAATCTATACTATTATAAAATTGTAAGTTTGTCTGTTTGTTTGTTTGTTTGTTTGTTCGGGCATCACGTAAGAACTACTTAACTGATTTTGCTGAATCTTTTTTTGTTGCGAAGCCTATAGTTTGACTTAAAATCTGGTAGACATTTTATCTCTCTAAATTAACAGAAACGGTAGATATAGCGAAAAAACTTCTACCATGTTGGGTAATTCAATTACTCAATTGGTTCCACCGCACGCACAAAATATTAAATACTGGCATCAGCTTAGCTTTTATGCAAAATTCAGAATGTGCAAATGTAACATGTTTCGATTTAACAAAAATCAACATATATTAAGCGTAATTTTACAGGGTGTTCTGTATATAGGAAACTTAGAGCGGAGTAGAATTACATGAATTTAAAAAATCTAAAAAAAAGTTATATTAAGTGTCCTATAAGCAGCTGGATATATGCGATGTGGTAGAAATATGGGGGAGTGGAATTAGTTATACGGGGTGGTCCAAAAAAGTTATATTGAGTGGACCATAAACAATTCCATATACTAAGTGGTTGAAAAAGGGTAGAATATACAATGAATAAAAAAACTTAAAAAAATGTGTTAGGTAAGCAGTTAGGATCTTTGAATTATGTTCATAAGAAACTATAGTTATGAAATGGATTAAAGAAATGTTAGAAGCAGTTGTTTATACAGGGTGTTTGAAATATAAGATGGAGTGGAATTATAGTTTATGTTGTGCTTAAAAACTTGTTTTAAATCCACAAGTAGTTACTTATATAGGATGGTTGAAATATGTAGCGGAGTATAATTACAGTTATACAGGTGGGTTTAAAAATATTTTCTAGTAATGGTATGATCTACAAGATGTTCCATTTACAGGATGGTTGAAATATAGGGTGGGGTAGGGTTCTAAGGATAGAGGGTCGTACAAAAATGTTATATTTGGTGGCAAATACGTAGCTGCATATAAAAGGTTGTTGAAATATAGGGTGGCTTACACTTAGAATTATACAGGGTGGGTAAAAAAATATTTGTTATATAGCATTTGCATATATGTATAGAGTACCTGAAGTATGGTGCGTAGTAAAGTTATAGTTACACAGTGTCATTCAAACAAGGTTAGAAAAAGTTGTAAATGAAGGGTGGTTTTAATGAAGTGTGGAGAAAAATTATGCTTTAATATATCTTGAAAAAATATAAGGAAAAAATGTGTAATAGCGTAGTTCATAATAAGTTGCAAAGATAGGATAGTTGAAACATAGGGTGAAGAAGTGTTATGATAATTATTTAAAAAATGTTATATTGGTTGACCAATAAGCAGTAGCGTATACAGGGTAGTTGTAAGACATACAAGGTGATTCAAAAACATGTTGAAAAAAATTGTTATTTTCGGTGCCCCATAAGCAGTTGCGGTTTTGGTAAAATATATTTGAGATTGATGGATTTATAGTTATACAGGGTGGTAGAAAAAATGTTATACTGGGTGGCCGATAAGTAGTTGCAGATACAAGGTGGTTGAAATGGTGGGTGGAGTAGATTTATAGTCAAACAGGTTGGATATATATTTTTTGTAGGATAGAACATGAGCTGTTGGATATCTGCAATATCTGAAACATGGATCGAAGTAAAATTATAGTTCATGCAGTGTGATTAGAGGTATTTAAAAAAATTATATTTGGTTGCCCCTAAGCAGATGCAGATACAGGGAGGTTGAAATATTTTATAGAGTAAAATAATAGTTATACAGGGTAGTTCAAAAATAAGTTGTTATGTTTGATACATTGGCAGCGGTGTATACAGGGTGGTTTTAATGTAGTTATAAGTAGAGTTCGTTAGACAAATCGGTTAAAAATTTTTTGAATTAAATTGTTATATAGGGTGGCCAATAAGCAGTTGTAGTTTGGCTGAGGGTTTAAATAAAAGTTTGGTGTTAGGGTGCAAAACTGTGTTTTTATATTTCTGACTCACGAAGGGTTGATGTGGACATCATTTCCATAAGGATGGATCAAAAAAATTTAAAGAAATTGTTATATAGGGTAGACCATAAACAGTTGCATTCTACTATATGGAATATTTTAAATAAGGGGAGAAGCAAGATTATAGTTTTAGAGTATGTTTAACACAATGTTAGAAAAAGCTGCATATAAAGGTTGATTAAATTATAGAGTACAGAGATATTTTACCGTATACGGTCGTTAAGAAATATCAGAAATAATTGTATACAGCGTAGCCCATAGCAGTTTCATAGCTGAAATATAGGGTAGAGAAGAGTTATAGTCAGGTGTTCAAAAAGTTATATTGGGTGACAAATAAACAGCAGCATACAGGATTCTTGCAATATAGGGTGAATTAGAGTTACAGTTATTCAAGGTGATTCAAAAAAATGTCGAACAAAATTGTTATATAGGGTGGCCAATAAGTAGTTGCAGTTTGGGTGAGGGTTTAAATAAAAGTTTGGTGGTAGGGTGCAAAAGTGTGTTTTTAAATTTGTGACACACCAAGGGTTCTACCGGTATTTCTATCAAGGTGGATGTAAAAATGTTAAAAAATAATTGTTATATAGGGTAGACCTTGAAGAGTTGTATTCTACTATATGGAATATCTGAAATATGGGGAGAAGCAAGATTATAGATTAAAGTGTGTTTAACATAATGTTAGAAAAAGCTGCATATAAAGGGTGATTAAGATATAGGGTAAAGAGAAATTGTACTTTAAAAGTTGGTTCAAAAAATATCAGAAATAATTGTTATACAGCGTAGACCATAAGCAGTTGCATAGCTGAAATATAGGGTACAGAAGATTTATAGTCGGGTATTCAAAAAGTTATATTTGGTGACAAATAAACAGCAGCATATACAGGATGGTTCCAATATAGGGTGAAGTAGGGTTACAGTTATTCAAGATGGTTTAAAAAAATGTCGAATAAAAAATCATTCTATACGCGGGTAAAACCCCGGGTAACGGCTTGTACTTTATAATGCCGTTGAAAAAATATGGGGAAAAAATGTGAAATAGCGTAGTTCATAATAAGTTGCAAAGATAGGATAATTGAAATATAGGGTGGAGAAGTCTTATGGTTAATTATTTAAAAAATGTTATATTGGTTAACCAATATGCAGTAGCGTTTACAGGGCAGTTGTAATACATACAAGGTGATTCAAAAATATGCTGAAAAAAAATGTTATATACGGTGCGCAATAAGCAGTTGGTGACATATATGGGGCATTGATGGGTTTATAGTTATAAAGAGTGGTACAAAAATTGTTATATTGGGTACCCGATAAGTAGTTGCATATACAAGGTTGTTGAAATAGCGGGTGGTAGACCATGAACAGTTGTATGGAATATCTGAAATATGGGGAGAAGCAAGATTTTATTAGAGTGTGTTTAATATAATGTGTGAAAAAGCTGCATATAAATGGTGATTAAATTATAGGGTAAAGAGAAATTGTACTTTAAAAGTTCAAAAAATATCAGAAATAATTGTTATACAGCGTAGACCATAAGCGGTTGCATAGCCGAAATATAGGGTAGAAAAGAGTTATGGTCAGGTGTTCAAAAAGTTATATTGGGTGACAAATAAACAGCAGCATATATAGGATAGCAATATAGGGTAAAGTAGGGTTACAGTTATTCAAGGAGATTTAAAAAAATGTCGAATAAACTTGCAGTTTTGGTGAAATATATTCGGGATTGGTGGATTTATAGTTAAGTAGGGTGGTTTAAACAAGTTAGAATTTTTTTTATTTAGGGTAATCCATGTCTCATAAGTTATTTCTTTTTGCGAAAGTATTTCTATATAAATTAGCTCAAAATAAAATAGACTGTATTGATATAATTAATAATTAAAAAAAACTGTGGCATTAGGTATACCTTAAGAACAAAATATTTATTTTACAATCCTGGGTGTGATACTAATTCCTCGTACAACTGTTTTTTGTACATGATGCTGAAAACGAACAACTTACATTTCTTGCACATTGACATTTTCAGCATTTCCTTATGTGTAATAAAATAATGACTGATTGTTTAACATGTGGTTTCCTATTTTGGATAGTCCAGGCTACCTGTTGGAAACCCATATTGTAAATAAATAAATAAATAAGCATAACGCCATCAAACTACAGATTTAATCCGTTTTGAGAAATTTTTGTAATCATCAGATTTTTCCAATACACCAGTCTATAGATATTTTTAACTGTCGTAAAATTCAACAGCAAATCACTTTAATAATAGTTTATAAGACATAACTGACATAATTTTAACAGCAAACTCATCGAAGTAAATTATTGGAACCTTAAAAACCCCAAAAATATGGGGTATTTTCTTTTTTGCTTATAGTGTACAAAGTAATAATATAATAGAAAAATTGTAGAGAATCAAAAAATTTTCTTTATAAACGTTTATAAATATTTCATGAAGAAATGCTGGAAAACCCGATATAAAGTGATTGTTTTAAAAAAATTCAAACTTGGTTGTAAAACCAGGTAGAACCTTAATCTGCCTCCTAATGATAGCTTATAACGATGCAATTAATAACGCTGAAGATCGATATTGTATGTTAACTAGATGTTGCAGAATTGCAATTTAAATAATTTGAAAAATATTTTGCAGAACGTATCGTATTAACCACGATAGTTCGATAGCGATATGCAAAATATCTTTTGAAAGCTCATACAATGCAGTTCACTTCGTATATCTTGGATTTTTGTTATAATACCGTAAAATATACTCTCTTCGAGGTGTCATTCCTTTGTACGCAAGACAATATATATTATATATAACATATATTGTTTCTGGTCAGGGAACCTTCATCAGTTACGCTTCCCACAATTGAATGTCCTCTCGAACACTTCTTTATGTATTTGATATATTTCCTTAAATTTTAAGACGCGACATGTAAGACCGACATCCAGGATTTTGGAGAGAATTAGCATACAGAGGTTCCGAATCTGGAGCCTGTAATTTCTGTTACCCGTAACTAGGATTTACGGGTCTTTACATATCGCGTCTTCAAATTTAACCAATTACAGGGTTAATATTAACTATATTAAATTAGTAAATATAGCCTATGTGATCTAAAAAAAAGATTTAACCATATTAAAAGTCCATGAACACCAGAGAATAAAAAAAAATACGCTAACTGTAAACAACCGTAAGACTAACAAACGTGAATGAGTTACATAACTATTATTATAGTAGTTACATTTTATTATACTTAAACACAGCGTTAAGAACATGTTACTGCGTTACTTTGGATAAACATATTCAAGAGAATATGTAAGATATTCCTCCTTACCGTATAATCAATATTTTTATGAATCATATTATAGCAAAAGCATAGCCTGAAAACACAAGAGGCAAAACGGATATTTGTTCGACCAGGTGGGGGATAAAACAAACATGAACTTCTAGACTCATCTCTCGGTACTAAGAACTTAAAATGCTCCAGTATAAATGGGCAATCGATTTCGGAGTTGATTAGTTTATGAAGAAATCGGCAATCTGCGCTGCTCTAGTCTCTCCAGATTCAGATCGGATAATAACATGAACTTCGCAAACGTTCTTTGCACACGTTCTAATTTATCTATATACAAATTATAATGCGGCGACGACCAAATAATCGACGAGTACTCCAGTTTAGTTCTTATAAGTGCACTATACAGAGTTTTGAGGCAATTGACATTTATAAATTGTCTTGAATTTCTCATTATGTAACCACACATTTTTGATGCGTTAGTGACTATGTTTTCTATATGATTGTTGAAATTGAGGTGGCCATTGAATATAATTCCTAGGTCCCTGGCTTCACTGCCTCTGTCCAGCACACACGAACCAATCTTATAGCTGAAATCAGCAATATTATGACTTCGTCCAAAGGTCATAACCTTAAATTTACTCGAGTTTAGGGGAAGGTTGTTTTTCTTTCATTTACAATTAAAATCGCATGCGGCCTTTGGAAAGTGACCGAAAATGTCTGGTCTATGTCTGCGAAGAAAGGGAAACGATTGCGACTGTAGAAAATAATCATCGAGAGCACGTCACTCCCGTAACACATTTCGTCACTGTCGTTTTCATTCAGTTCACTCCTCTTCCTGCAGACCCCGAACTCTGAACATAAAAAGCTTTGCTTTAAAAAATTTAGAAAAAAATATGCTGACAAGAAAAAAACACATTGAAAATAATTGATATCTGTGTTTCTGAAAGGAGGAACCCGTGCTGCGGGCAACTCGACCCCCCGTCGAGAGAAGATGTTGCATCTCGCAGGGGACGATTTGTAAAAGACCGCCACGTTTAGCACGGTAAGCCTTAATCGGATTAGAATACTGAATCCACCTAGAGTGCCGCACACTCCTTGAATTACAAATTCATCATTTCGTATGCCGTTTTTTTCTCGATTCCGAACCCGTACGAATGAATATGTATAAATATTTTAGAATTAACGTTCCTTCTATTAGTATTCCAACGGTGTTATCCGATTTCTTTTTTCTCTCTTCTCTGTGGCGTTTTATCTACGGATAAGATGAATCTCCAACATGGAGTTATATCTCTCGTACGTCTAGCATGTTGGCCATTCATCATTTTAACACTTTACGGATATTTAACATCACTTTTAATAAAGATCGTGTTTAATCACAGGAGGTGGTCACTAATTCATTCAGTGCGATCGCCAGATATTTACTATAATTGGGAATTTTATTATTATTTAACGTTTTCATTTATCTTATACATGTTAATAAACGAAATGAAAATTAATTTTGATAAAATTAGTATTTGGTAGATATCAATCATTGGTTCATCTGTTTTTCCATCAGATAACTAAATCTTTCAAAGTGTAACAATTATTTGAAAATAAAAAAAATGTTATGCAATTGTTAGATCATCTACTGATAGCTTTAAGAAATCAAATATTTTATGCATACCGGAGCACTACCTCATTTTCGTGAATTCGAAACGGTGGATAGAAGAAAATGCGACTAGTGAAAGGGTACCCTGTTCACCAGATTTCAATATAGACCAATCAATACAGCAAAAATTAACTGATAATTTGTAAAAAATACTATGCCATTACATTAATAACGATTCGTAGCAATATTTTGCTATGTTTTTCACTCGCAACTACGGTTTTTCACTTTGTTATAAACAATTGAAGCAAGAAAATTTGGTTTTTTTTCTTAGCATGTTTATAAAATCAAAAATAATAAAATAATCTCAATGGTGTCAACAGGTCAATTGTAAAGCATGAAAATACCAATGAAATGAGCCCAGGCTCGATCCGATTGGATCATTGGTAAGAGGGAAAAACAAAAAATACTGGAAAATGTAGCATTTTTTTTAAAAAAATTGTATCTTCGTCACTTTAGAAGCTGTAGATCTGAAGATTTTATGAACTGATAGTAATTTAGATCTATTTTATGTATGCCAAAACCAGACGCTACCGGTTTATTAGTTTTTGAACAATGGTGATATAAATTTTTTGTTCAGTATTTTTGAATTGTGCCTCCATGCGTCATAGATAATCAAATTTCAATTTTGAAAAAAGTTGTTGAAATTAGAGGTGTCAATCTACAAAGCCTCTATTCTCATTTTTCACTAAATGTCTGTGAAATATCTGAAAAATGTTAGCAAACATGACAAAAATGGGCGAGCGTATGAATGTATCTAAATACATGTAAAGCAACTATTTTAATACACAAATACACCATATACTAGGGCTCAATACCCCACCCCGCCATATGGCAGCCATTTTGTTTTTTTGATGACCTATTCTATACGTGTGAACAAAAACGTTCATATCTCTTAAAGTTTTGGTTTCACAGATAAAAATAGGCTTATTCGACGGACAATAATACTGTCTATCAACAACATTTCAAAACAAAGTGTTAACGTTTTCTTAACTTTTGAAAAAAAGATGAAATGCAAAAAGGGCTAAAAAACTATGCAATTCAATAAATTATTGCAAATCCCTGCAAAAGCAGTCCCGATAACCTTTCATTTTTTTTTCTAAATTGAAAGTTTTTGAGTTAAGCTACAATACAACATTAAATTCACAACTATGTGTTTATTACTTTAGGAGTTATTGTTGTTTGCACATGGCGTATGCGCAACATACTCGTATGTGGTTGCAGCTAGATGGTGCACCCGCGCACTATTCTCGAGCAGTGACAGAATATTTGAACAATAACCATGCACTGTGGATCTGTCGCTGTGGTGTAGTAGCGTGGCCAGCTCGCTCGCCCGATTTGACTCCCTTGGACTATTTTTTGTGGGGTGATATGAAGCAAAATGTGTATACTACAGTTCCAAATACCAGAGAAGACCTCGTCGCTAAAATTATGGCAGTCGCCGAAGAAATAAGATCAGACTTAAAACTAATTAAGCGCTCAACTGCCCAGATAGCACACAGAGCATTAACTTGTCTACAAGCTGGAGGTGGGCACTTTGAACAACTGCTGTAGGATGAAATTTAATGTGTATAAAAAATTGTAAAAGTATCCAATAAAAAGTAATAAGAATTTTATGTGGTTTGAATGTTTACCTGTTTAAAGTCCCGACAAAGGTCTTTTGTGGTTCCGTATACGCTATGTTCAAACAGCAATAACTCCTACAGTAATAAACATATAGTTGTGATTTTAATGTTGTATTGTAGCTTAACTCAAAAACTTTCTATTTGGTGAAAAAAAAATGAAAGGTTATCGGGACTGCTTTTGGATTTGAATTTCTTGATTTGCAAATTTTTTGACCCTTTTTTTGCATTTCACCTTTTTTCAAAAGTTAAGAAAACGTTACTTTGTCTTGAAATGTTGTTGGACAGATTGTCCGTCTAAGCCTTTTTCTGTGAAACCAAAACATTGAACGTTTTTGTTCACAATAATTTCAAAATGGCTGATGGCGGGGTGGGGTATTGAGCCCATATATATGTATTTGTATCGCTAGTCGATAACCGGACACACTGTATAATAGAGACAGGCTGTAATTTATAAATATTTTTATTGCTTTTGTCAGGACTTCTGGAACCTAACACTAAGATTTATACTTTGGTTGTGAAATATATATATATATATATATATATATATATATATATATATATATATATATATATACAGGGTGTCCCAAAAGTCCCAGAACGGCATTTTATCTCGGCGGGAACGCATTTTAGAGAAAAATGTTTCAACCAAAACTTATAGGATTCGTCCCTGGCTATCGAATTATGACCTTGAATTTGACCTTGACCTTCAAGATCATTTCATGGTCAAGTCGATTTTTTCAAATGGGACAACATATTTCTGACCTCGGAAATGGAAAGATCGGAAAATTTTACGTTCAGATATGTCCTTGACCATTTTTAAAACTTGACCTCTGGTGGTCAGTAAAGGTCAAGTGAAGGTCAAGTACAACTTCCTTGCGTAGCTCGTCAAATATGGGTTAAAAAAACCTTTCAAAAACAAAGGTATCAAAAAAATGGCCACGGCCATATTAGCATCTGAAAATTTCCTCTCTTTTCATGTTCTGCAGGACTTGCCTTTTTATGCATTGACCTTGAACTGATCTCGAAGATCAACGTCAAGGTCAAATCCATACTAAGCATCGCATTGCCGTGGAAAAATCCTAAACCTTAGTTCTTGAAAAAATTTTTAAACCCATATTTGACGAGCTACGCAACGAAGTTGTTCTTGACCTTGACTTTACCTTTACTGACAACCAGAGGTCATGTTTTAAAATGGTCAAGGAATAAGTTTTGTTTGAAACATTTTTCTCTAAAATGCGTTCCCGCCGAGATAAAATGCCGTTCCGGGACTTTTGGGACACCCTGTATATATTATTTATACATGTCTCTATAAACACCCACATAGATCGTTTTAATGTTTAAATTCCTCACAAGTAAGAATTCTTTTAATGACAGCTCTATTTCGATGTTCCGTAAACCGAAAATCCACAAATTTAAGCAAAAACGTTTCCAAGAAACCGTTTACATATAAATATGTTAATAAACAAACATTTCTCATTTGAACAAATCGCTCAGTATAGAAGCTTTTTTAGCGATTAGATTCTTTCACAATCTGTCAGAGTGACAGTTACTATCGATAATAATTATTGTCAGGAGTTCCGCTCAACAACCGTGTCCCCCCACTACCCGAACACATTCATACGCTCACCAAATTTTGGTCATGTTTGCTAAAATTTTTCGTATATTTCAAAGACATTTAATGAAAAATGAAAATAGAGACGTTGTAGAATGATAACTCTACTTCTAATATCTCTATTCTGAATAGATATTTGACGATCCATATCGCATGGAGACATACTGCAAGAATAGTGGACTAAAAACTTCATATCGCAATTATTCAAAAACTAATAAACCAATAGCGCCTGGTTTAGTCACGCATAAGGTAGATATCAATTACTATCAATTACCACAAGCCCAGTTCTACAACTTCGACAGTGACAAAGTTATGATAATATAAAGAAAACCGCTGAATTTTCCAGTATTTCTTGTTTTTTCCCTGTTACTGAAGATCCTATCGGATCGATCCTGGGCTCATTTCATTGGTATTTTCTTGCTTTACAATTGACCTGTTGACACCATTGAGATTAGTTTATTATTTTTCATTTTATAAACATGCAACGAAAAAAAAAACGTAATTGTCTTGATTCAATTGTTTATAATAAAGTATAAAAACCCCTAGTTGCAAGTGGAAAAGTAGCAAAATATCACTACAAATCGTTCTTAACGTGATGGTACAGGCAGAATCCTGATAGTATTTTTGCACGAAAGAATCTCTATGGATTGGTCTAATATAATAGTCTGAGAATTGCTATTTTCGCTTTCCTGGCGTAGGAAAATGTTTCCTATTTGTGTATGTATGTATTATGTACACTAATTTTCTTGAACGTCTAAACTGACAAGTCTAAAATATATATTCACTTTTCAAATTAATCTCAATTACAGTAGCCTTCATATAGATAACACAAAGATACTAGCAACTTCTTGTAGCAACGAATAACATGACTTCTTTTCTAAACATTTTCTTTGACATTCCAGATCGTTCATCTATAGCTTGTGTAGGATCTTGGATGGCCCATTCTAGTTTAATTATGGACGTAGAGACAAATCATAGTTCAAATGAGGTGGTCATCTAGTCACATAAAGTCTATGCATCATTTTGATGCAAACATCTATTTGCTAGACTGTAAGAAATGCTCCAAACTGGTTAAATTATATTGGTTATGAAGCAATTATCACAAATCGGTTTTAAAGGAATGTGTCTAAATGTCTAGAAACCGATAAGTAACCGTTCTCTCAGATACTTCTTAAACTATTGGATATATTAAAAATATTTAATTTTATTTTGTCGGTATTAATAATTATTAATCAATTTTGGGCTTACGCAACTTATCTACTTTCTGGGATAAGTGATTCCGTACCTACCGATCGAATACATCTTGTTCAAATTATTTTCCACGACTTGTTGATCTGCTGACATGAGTTCATTTTGCAAAAATTTCTATAATTACTAAAGTTATGTTGAACTTTCAGTAGTTACAACAGCAAGTAGCCGACAGTAGAAATTATTTTACTTTAAAAGAGAACATGGCTTCATAATTGAGGTTAGGTATTTCGTGTTGACTTGGGTTAAAAATAATTAGATTTTGGAAAAAATATCTTAGTTTTATTAGAACTAGATATATTAAGTAGTTCCAGAGATTAGCCTATTAATACAACAAATTCTATCTCTTTATACTATGTGCGTAAATTTACGACACCGGTGATTAGAAATAAAAATAAACAGTTAAGCTGTTAGTTCCTCCAAATATGGGGCGAGTTTATAATTACAAAACGGTTAATAACATTTTTAATACCTATACGTTCAAGTAAACTAAAATATCGCTAGGAAACCGTGCTTGAATTTAATGGTGAACCATCTGAGGAGACGAAGACGGAGATAGCGTTTATAAATTAGTTAATTAACACTGCAACCTTTCACTGCAGCACCCCCCACCGGCAGGTTAATGTAGTACGATTTAAATTTTATTTTCTTTTCCAGTTTTCAGAGCGCTGATCATTCTTCATTTGTAATCCTTTGATGACAAGTCTATTTAAGTTTGTTGTTGAAACAGCTGTAAAATGACTTCGAGAGTTAACAGTTTTCAGTAATTATTATTATGTATTACGCCTGTGAGTTGCCATATTTGTTGCAAAATGGCATTTAAATTAAGCAGTAATCATTGGGAGGTTTTTTTAATAACATCTCATTAGTGGACATGTTTAAACGGAAATTGGTGATCACACCTAAGAAATGGTAGAGAGGCAAGCCTAGAATAAATTCCACAATATCTTTGGACAAAAATGACTCGTCAAAGATTTATCCAACAGTTAACTTAATTTTTAAACAAGAAGTATCTGAAATACGCTATTTACTACTGCAGTGACTGAAATAAAAATAAAATGACGAATTAAAACAATGTGTCATTTAAATGACAATAACCTACAATCTACAAATAATACAAAAACCACCACCCAATATTTTGGTTCACAGTCTGACATGTTAAGAATGATGACTGTGTTTCGTGAATTTAAAAATGGTTTTCAATAGGGTACATCACCAAATTATAATAATAAGGAAAGAAGCAGTGAAAGCCATAAAATAGAAAATTCTATGAAAACCTTGCGTGGATTTTCACACGATGTATTAATGGAGAAATTAGCCCAGATGAATGGAAAACGGCTTACATAGTATCAATCAGGAAAGGAAATAAACGTCAATGTAACAATTATAAATGAGTTTCTGTAGCATTATAAGAAATAAATTTGTGCAAAAAGTGATAGGTACTAGTTTCGCATTTAAAAACTGAGACATATCATTTGTAAAGAGCAAAAAAGCAGTGGTCCTAAAACCGAACCCTGGGGTACACCGATATTAATTGTTTTTTTAAGGCATTTCCAATTTTCACAAACATCAGACTATTGGTGAGATATTTATTAATCCATTTAAGAATACGTCCTTAAACCCTAGACTATATAATTTCTTCTTAATAAAATCTAAATTAATACTATCGAAACCCCTAGATAAATAAACTATAACCGACTTCTACCTATAACTAAAAAGCTAAAAATAATTATAACAAAATACAACTCTAGCAAATAAATAGCAAATTCAATGTTGTTAGGTACCTACCCAGGAAGTAAACAATGTAAATATTAAAAGGTGCTCATTCTGTACAACTTAATTACCTACCAATCTAGTATATTTTTGAAGCCAGTGCCAAGCAAATCTACAATCCTTCATTGCATACTTATCTACTAATTCATCAAACTTGATTGTTGCTTGGCACCGACTTCAAAAATATACTAGATTGGTAGGTAATTAATTTGTACAGAATGAGCACCTTCTAATATTTACATTTTTTACTTCCTGGGTAGGTACCTAACAACATTGAATTTGTTATTTATTTGCTAGAGTTGTATTTTGTTATAATTATTTTTAGCTTTTTAGTTATAGGTAGAAGTCGGTTATATATTTTTTTAAAAATGTTTTATTTTCAACTTTCTAGTATTTTTTTGAACACAGGTAGTTTTCATTCTTTATTTTTTATTTTGTATGTATAACCTTAATAGACAGAACCAGGTAACATCGAAAGCCTCAACATTACACAATGATACTTTCTCATTTAAATTGACAGGTAAATCTTTACGAACAAAATGTACTAGTATGCGTTGACTTAATAAGCCCAAAATATATTTATGCCTTATGGACTACGCCATGTAACCTTTTTTTAACTTTTTTTGACAACCCTGTATAACTATAGATAATTCCACTCCAACCTATGTACCAACCATCCTGTACATACGACTGCCCACGGACAAGCATCAATTTGTTAGCTGCCTTCTGCAAACTATAGGACGGAGTAGAATCCATCCCATATTTACGGAGTCAAATCCCTCCTATATTTCAACCATAGTATATAACTCCTTGTGGACTACCCCATAAATTATTTCATTTTAACATTTTATATTATCGCCCTGTGTAATATTAATTTTTCCACACTTTATGCAACTTCTTATGGGCTCTAAAAGAAATAATTTTTTAATCACACTGTATAAATATAATGCAACTCCAGCATATATTTCAACCATCCTGTATATGATTTGCTTATGTCCACATCATATAACAGTTTTTTAATCGCCCTATATAATTTTAATTTCACATTTTTTTCCAACATTTATATACCACCAAAAGTCCAGTCCACCCTATATTCCAACCATCCCGTATATACGGTTGCCTACGGACCACTATCATTCTAGTCCGTCCTATATTTCAATCTTCATATAAATGCAACTCCTTCTATCACTTTACTTTGTGATTTTGTTTGCTATAACTAAACACCCTGTCTATAAACGCATCAAATAGCAGTTTAAAGTTTGACATGTGTTGTCACTAAATTTTTTATTAGGCCGGGAGAATGTGGCAACCAAAAGCACCGACTTCGCAAAATGGAAAAATTTGCATTTAAATAGGTATTTGCCTGGTATATAAACAAAACGAGCTTGGTACTCATTAATTTAAGGAACCGAAAATACTATGCTTGAGATGTACATAGAAATTTTTCAAATTCGCAATTAAAACTTGCAGTGCCTAAAATTACCGCACTATTACGTTGGAATTAAAATATTTATGAGGAAATGTCCGTTATGTCTTTTCGATGAAATTTTTGATAAGAATTTTGGAATTTTCAGCGATTTTCTGCAAAACTGCAAGTTGCACATCGCAGAAAAGTATATGAGATCACCTAAAGATCTTCCTTAATAGACTAAACGTTAAAAAACTATACACATCCATAAGGAGTTATCGAAAAATTGACTAAAATATTAGGGATATTGGTCGATTTCCATGTACGCATGTGTTCATTCACAGATTTTATCACTTTATCAATAGAATTCTTTTCAAAATTTGAAGTTTCACCAATCCAGATATATACTCTATTAAACAAGACCATATTCATTCAAAACGGTGCACCACAGGAGAAGAAATCAGGTAACATACATACAAAAAAAGCGAAAAAAATATAAGCGACGAATTGATAACCTCCTCCTTTTTGGAAGTCGGTTAAAAAGAGGCCAACTACATATTTACCGTTCTCAATGCTACGATACATAAATTGAATAAGACTATAAGTTGCTAGCAATACTCAATATTCTGAGTGTTTCATTTTCCTTTAAATTTAACATAGTTAAGTTCGAGACAAAGATTGTGTGCATTTAAGGCGGTTCAATTGTCTCCTCCTAGATAATTCCGTTTTGTTTTATTAACTTCCCAAAAATTGGGCCAATGAAGCTTTCAATCTTCAGCCAGACAATCAGCTTCCAGCAATAAAACTTAATTTATTTATATATTGCCTGTTCACAGAATTAAAAATATTCTTGGAAATATAGTCAAAAAGTTCTTCATATATTTTTTTGTTTTTTCCTTAATTTCATTTGAGTTTGGACGGTTAACAAGGTGCTCTAAATTGAGAGTAAAAGGAAAATTGTCATTAATATCGATGGCAAATAGTGTAAGAGAATCGAATAAAAATTCCGAATAAATTTAATTGTTTTTAATGAAAACACTCGAGAATATAAAAGCAACTTATTATTGTACTTAGACAGAGCAACTTCAATGTCTATACTCATACGTTTGAAGAAAAAAATCGTTACATTATTAACACCTGAAGAATGTTATTCTTCAAAAAAGCCTTTCTTTGTTAATTCGTTCTTCGCTTCGAGAAATCAGTTTCGAACAAGGGGTCTCACCAGACTTGTCAGTGTCGTGAAGAATGAGGACTTTTGATATATTTATTTACCTTGACACATGAAAAAACCGAATCTATTCAAAATGAAGATTGATCAGGACGATTTGTTTATTCAATGTCCGAAGAATGTTATATGCAAATATTTATAGAAACATTTTTTTAAACCTTGCGTTAGTCACGCTAAAAGCTGGTTTTTCATTGGTGATTTTGCATTTTGGAAACAAGCAGACTGAAATGAGTTTGAGAAGATTTTTTGAAAATTCCGAAATACATACGTGTTGGCATCAAATGCATTAAATTAGACCTGTACATGGTCATACGTCAAATAAAATATTCAAATGTCGATATCTATTAGTTCTTGCTGCAAACATTTCAATCAGTTTTTGATATAAATGTTTTGTAAATACCAATTAATAATAAAAGTTGATCCAAATTGAATTTTCGGATTTTCTTTCGGAATAAAAATCAAAATATTGGGAATATCAGAATTTCACTGCTATCAATATAAGATACAAACTTTGTACTTAGGCACGAGATATGGTGTCAGCCAAATACCGTCCACAACTCTATTTTAGCAATTGCACGTTTGAGGTTCTCTTCTAACTCTGGAATTTTTGCAAGTTTTTTGATACTCTTCCTATAAATAGCATCACAAAAGAAGGTCTAATGGGGTTAAAACGCAAGACCTTGGTTGCCAAGCAATGTCCCCTGTTTGAGAGATAACACGATCATGTGGTTCCATCCTGTTGAAACCTCATGCCCATCTAGTATAAATAATTGAACAAAATTGATCACTCCAGCCCCTAGTGCACACCAAACAGTACATTTTTGTGGATGCATTGGTTTTCTTTCAATAAATGATGATTTTCACTACCCCTAATGGCCAACATTGGACAATATTACCTACTCTTTTACAAAAGTTACAAAAGTCAGCAACAACTTTTGTGTTTTTAAAATCCACTTCACAAATATATGGAGTGTATGGTGGTCCGTTTCTTTAAGTTCTTGTGTCAGTTGAACTCTATACGCCTTTATATGCAGATCTTTTGTTAAAATTCGTTGAGTAGTGCCATATGAAAGACTCACTTGCTGCGAACGGCTACAAATTGACATGCTTGGTTCTTCATGCATACTATCATTTAACCCAGCAATATTTTCATTGAACCAAATTTTTCTACGTTGATATCGGGCCATTAGCTTGTCATTAAGCATACCATTTATTTCAAACGTTTTCACTATGTCACGATTTACTAGCTCAATTATCACACAAAGTTTTTTCAATGTGTATACGTAACTATTTTCATAATAAAGTTGTACAATATTTCTACTGCACATTATACCAACTGTAAAAATCTAAAACCTACCACAACGCCTAATTCAAAGCCTAACGCGTAATTTAGATCATCCATTACAACCCAGTTAAAGTTATTTTGCCTGTTCATTGGGGATTTCTCTCCTCAAATTTTTTTCCTGCAACAGATAAGTATTTAAAATCGTATTTGGAGAACAAAGTGTAGTAAGGCAATTTTATAAAATTGCCCGGATTACTAGCTGTCCGTACAGAAATTCTTCCTCACAGTTATTCTCAGAGAACGAGATGTCTTAAAATGATCATCCAGTATTCCTGTATACAAAAAGTGTATTGTATATTGTGTTATGCTTATCTGTTTGGAGACGTTTCACCTCCGACTCTGGAGTCGTTGCCAATCGTTTTGTTGAGTATTTCGAGGTTTTTTCAAAAATATTTCGCTCTGATGTGGATTTTCTTGTTTGTCAAAAAACTTTGACAGTGACAATTTGTCATTTTCCTATCACTTGATACTGAGGATACCATTTTTTTGCTCTTCTAGCAATAGATCTCTCCAGCCCAAATGAAGGTCGATTGAAGGGGCCTCGATTTCCGTGTCGTTTATCATCATACAGCTTTTGAGTTGTGTTAAATGGTTTGGTATGTGAGAGGATAGAGCGCAATGCATTATTTGTTTTAAAAACAATTTTAATATCGCATTTATTTCCTAACCGCTTAATTATTTCGGATACACCTGGGACGTATAGAATTATATTCATAATTTTGTTTTCTGTTTGTGTTTGGTTGGTATTAGTGGTCTGTTGGTTATTTGTGTTGGTCTGTTGTTGCGATTTTCTTTCTAGTTGATTTATAGTTTTATTTATAAAGCCTTGGAAATTCATTTTGGAGTAGATGCTCTTTCATAATGTTGACCTCGTCGTTAAATATTTCGATGGATGAAGATATGTGTTTTGCTCTATCATATAAGCACTTTACAACACCTTTCTTTTCATTCAAGGGATGATTGGAGTTAAAATTCAAATACCTATTAGTATTCGTAGGTTTTCGATAAGTGCTTGTACTTATTGTGTTGTTTGTTCTATCTATAAGTAAATCAAAATAAGCAAGCTTATGTAAATTTTCGATTTCCATTGTAAATTTTATTGTGGGTTCTTGACTGTTGATGTAATCTAGGAAGGAGTGCAGTTCTTCAGCACCATACTCCCAAACCACAAAAATGTCATCAACGTATCTCCACCACACTTTTGGCTTGTTCTTATAATTGCCAATGAATCTTTCTTCAAAATATGTCATAAGTATATTACTGATTATAGGTGGCAAAGAAGAACCCACGGCCATACCAAATACTTGTTTATAGAAATCCCCTTCAAATTGAAAATATGTTGTTTATAAGCTCCATATCGACCTTCATTGGGGCTGGAGAGATCTATTGCTAGAAGAACAAAAAAAATGATACCCTCAGTATCAAGTGATCGGCAAATGACAAATTGTCACTGTTAAAATTTTTTGACAAACAACAAAATCAACATCAGAGCGAAAATTTTTTAAAACCTCCAAATACTCAACAAAACGATTGACAACGACTCCAGAGTCGGAGTTGAAACGTCTCCAAACAGATAAGTATAACACAATACACTATTTATATACAGGAATACTGGATGATCTTTTTAAAACATCTCTTTCTTTCAGAATAACTGTGAGGAAGAATTTCTGTACGGACTCAGTAATCCGGGCAATTTTACGAAATTGCCTTACTACACTTTGTTCTCCAAATACGATTTTAAATACTTATCTGTTGCAGGAAAAAATTTTGAGGAGAGAAAACCCTAATGAACAGGCAAAATAATTCAAGACCTCCTCAACAATCTTTTCGAAATTACCAGTTAAAGTTACTTACATACAAGAATAGAAAGACCAGCAAGAATATTATACTTCAAATTTATTTTATAACAAGAAATAATTATTGTTCTCCGGTTTAATAGGTACAGATTCGACAATTAGAAAATGTTTTTCTATGAAATTTAACTCTGAACACAATAAAGATGGGCAAATTGTATGATATTGGATTAAAATTTTAGTACTAGAGAAGAATTCTTAAGCTCTATAGAAGGAACATCAGAGGCAGATATATTATGATAAACCGTAACCTGGGACTATATTTTTGCAAAAATCGACTTTATGCATTTTGTCTTTTGCCTCAAAAACACCTTTAGCTGCACCTATACCTCATCGTAGGAGTAAAATATTTTTAAACATTCGATGGAGTTGGCCGTTACTTGGTGAAAGTTGAATCTCATCATGAATTAAAACACAGTATTACTGACTTCCACTCTAATTAAACAAACTTGTAACAATTGTTTAGCTATGTTGTAGTATGAACATGTAGAAGTCAGTTAGGATGAGTTCTGGCGGGTATGGGTGATGTGGAAGCAATTCAAAAAAGCATTATGCAGTTGTTCCAATATTGCAATTTAGTAGTAGCTGCTGATTGTCGGCGCTTTCAGCAGAGAGACAATTAGCAAAATTTCGTGTGTGTTTCAATATTTAGAGGCTATCACCTTGCCTTTTTGACGGCGGTAGGTATATAGTGATTAATTTATGTTTCAGCAATTGCTATATACCTTTTTATCACAGTGGTTGTTCGACCACGTTTAAAATCTGTGATATCGGCAACTAGTTGTTGTTAATAAGCTCTTTTATTGGAAGCATTTGTCAAGCCGTTGGTGAGCTCGAACGATATTTTTTTCATTAAAAAACTGTCTTTGATCAACACATGCAACAAAAATAATTGTAACGTCACCTCCAATATCTTGACAAACAAAACCGGTACGTTATTGGTGGCAACTAGTAAACAAACAGCATAAAAGAACATGATTTGAAAGAGCCACTTTCATTTATGAGTTACTTTTTTAAGGAATGTTGTACGAACTACAATGCTTTGACAATGCTTCCAAAACAAATGTCGTCTTTGTAAAGGATTGAAAAATTTAAGGTAAGTTTGGAGCTCACTCTATAATTAACAAATTAGAAAATAACAACAATATGCTTATTCTATGATTATACGTATATATTAAGCAAATATAAAGAACATGTTTGAGGTTATAAGCTCTGACAGGAAAAGTTCTGAAAGACATGCTGGTGTGAATAAGCTGGCTCTTTAACGATAGGTATGTTTTAAATCAAAATTAAATATTTTATATGAGGAAACAGGTAGATATGTCAGCTAAATCAACAAAATTCTGCCCAAAGAGGCGTGAAAGACCAACAATTTATAATACGTGTAGCATGCACTGTACATGAGATGATCAATAAAAGTCGATCTTCTTAATTGAAAGGAAGAAAGTTGAAAATGTTGGCTTAGGTCAACATTAAATACATTCACCTCTCAACATATTAGATTATATTTGATATGCAAGGAATTTTCTTTGAACGTTTTAGTGTTTTTTGTGAAAATCATTATATGGATGGCAAATCTATTATTTTCTTTACAATCTTGGAATATAAATAGTCAAAGCTTAATAAATTCATTAACACTACATTTTTCTTTACAGAATTGAGCTCTATAAAGGTTCATTTATAATCTAAAATTCCTTCCAGGTCATTAATAATAGGTATTTCTCTTCTATAGTTTTCTTTGACTTGGACATAGAAATTTGATTGTAGATATTTAGAATATACCTATGTTATGACATTCTCGTTTTAATTCCCGAATACTTTTATTGTACTAGTTTACACTAGAATAGTGGAAACATTTACACAATATATTGTTATATACAGGTAAAATTCATCGGCAAAAATAACTTTTCTCTTATTGTGTTATATAAATAAATAAGTAAAAGCGGTCCCAAATCTGACCTTTGTGGGACTCCAGATTTAGCTAACTCCTTCTTGAAATTATTTCAAGTCACCTATCTCTTAGATACATAAGATTTAATAAAACTAACTGCTTCAACAGAAAAATAGAAAACCATGAAGAGTAATTGTAATGTTAACAAATTAATAAAATAAATGTGGGTAATTGATATATTGTTACAAAAGAAAATGAAAACATGAAATATTGAACGTTGGAAGAATATTACTAAAAGAAGGGAAAAGAATGACAACCAACTACAGACATATTTAACAAAGTGGAAATGTGACTAGTATTAAAATATGGACATGCTTAAAACCTTAAAGGAATAAATTCAACGAGATTAAAAAAAATAATAACAACATGCAATGCGTTCAGTGGATTGAAAAATCTCGAAAAGTTGCTATCGTAATTTCTTTGACAGGTTTTAGTAAACCTACGAATTTGTTTGTGTGATATCTATCTTAGGAATCACAGGGAAACGGCGTTACACACAGTTCGACTCCCGATTTGGAGTCTTTGTGAGCTAGATTTTCCTGAGACTCCTGGATGTCGAAATTCATTTCGCGATAAAACACAATTTTAGGCCAACAAGAATAACAAAAACCTATCAAAGAGGAGACAGATGGATTAGGAGCAGACCATAAAACTATGTACTGTAAAGCGAAAGCCCATAGATGCGGTAGCTAGGGAAGAAACTAAAGAAAGGGTAGTTAGTCTATGTTTAGTATGTATTCTTTTGCTGCTAATTAGGTCGAGACTGACTATAAATTTCTAAACCATTCAAGCTGCAAAAAGAACAAAAATCATGTTTTCCTGTGACAGAAAGGAAAACCATAAGACAGTAACATAATTGCATCAAAAATGTTTAGGGCAAAATAAATGATGAACATATTAACTATTTACAAACACTATTAAAGTCATAAAAGACACCAAGAGATTATTATCAGGAATTTTGACAGGGGATAATAAGGACTATCCGATACATAGAATAAGCTTAGCCAATAGTTACGTTAAGGGGTACACTACAATTGAAAAAGAAAAAAGAAAAAGAACAACTCAGGACAAGCAAGTAGGTATAGGCATAAGATCACTGTAATTGCTAAATCATTGTTGAGGAGGTCGTTGATCATTGGGTCTGTCTTCCAGTCTTCCTCAGCGAAATTTTGAAAAAAAGAAAGCTCCACAATATGATCGACCAAGAATACTTTGCCATTTGTGCTTTTTCGAATTCAATTTCCCCAAACCCAAACATTGTCTGGGACAAAGTATTTACACAAATATGTAGAAATTGATATTTGATTAGTTGGCTTAAATATTCTGCAGCATCTCTTCTGTAGTTTGTAAGTAAATTTGGTGTAGTTTGTTAGTTGGCCTCATGTCATGTTCGTCGTATCCAGCATAAATTTGGTCAAATTCGACTTCAACGATACTGGTAAGAACTGCAATCAATTGCTATGTGGCCTTTTGATAAAAAGAAATCTAACCAACGATTGCCGGATAATAATTAATCATACTTTAAGAACCTTGAAACTTCAGTCGTTTATGATTCAAAGTTAACAAAACGTTCTTTTTAAACAATTGGTCTTCAGAAACATGTAGGTCCCATATTAATGTTTGTTTTGACACAATATTTAGTTTATTGTTAATAAACGCACAATAATAAATATGTGATTACTGAAGTTAACTTAAACTGCAGCTTCAATTTTAAGACGCAAGTAGATAGGTTTGGGTATGTTTTATATGCATGTAATAATATTTTTTCTATAGTAAATTAGTCATTTTTTTTTCATAACTAATATGTATGGCAATTTTAAATATTTTAACGGATGAATGTAATGTAGAGTTGTTTAAAGATATTCTTCATCTTTTAACAATGTTTATGTACATCGCCTTTAATAATAAAATCTAGTATTGTATGAAAATATTTTTCTTGTCAAACATAACCTACCTTCATTTCTCTTTTGATACTACAGGTTCTGTTGAGGTCCTCCACTTTGACACACTGTACTGTCCTACTATATTGCACAAAATATATTGCTCTGAAAGAGTATTTGGGAAAATGTCTCACTTAAAATCCATCAATTCGTTTAAAACTTTCGGGATTCACTTTATATGGGGACAACCAGAGGAAACAAGAAGGACTTGACTACCGGAACATTAACGATACGATTCCAACAAATGTGCGCAACCAACTGCCTTTGCCCGATGAGCCTAGAAGAACAGAAATCAAATGTCACTAACGATTCACGTCCATTGGTCGGCCGAAGACTTGGGGTTTGACGGTTCTTTTCGAAGGGGGCGTGCACACGACTGTAAGCCCCTCCTGGATTTGAAATATTCAATAAGGAGTATGCGATTCCCCTTTTGGAGTTCGGATTTTTTACGGGCTCTCATGTCTTGCTTCCAGCTATTATTTTTATAAAACTTATTCATACTAGGGGAAAATTTATATATATATATATATATATATATATATATATATATATATTTCAAACAGAAGTTACTTTACCAATCCGGTTTGACGATGAATTGTACAAACGACTGCGGTATTTTCATAAAATATCTTTTGTGGATTTGATTTAGGAGAATAATTAAACGGCCGTATTTTTTATTTTAGAACTAGTTAGCTGGGTTTCGTCTTGAATGATTTTATTACGGCGGACACCGGATATTCATTTGTAATTCAAATTAAAAGTAAAGTAAGAACGATAATCCGTATTTTAGTTGTTTATTTGCAAAACAGTTGAAGAACAACATGCGGCGTTGACGGTAAATCATTGTACGACGTTTTAAGAAATGTAAGAAAGAATTTGAGGTTATAATATAGTGGTATCCGGCACGAAGGACCAATTATGTTAGAAAAATTAATGGATCAGCAATTTTGGTAATAAATATTATTTTTCAGTCTGTTACTCTATAAATATCCCTACATCTCGATAAAAGGAGTTTTGCATAAGTATAAGTTTAAACGATAGCGACATGTGGTTATAATATACATATTTTATGTATGCCAAATAAGTATTACGTGTTATACAGGTTATCAGTGACATCTTTGATTTCGTTTGAGAAAATTTATATGAGCACTCACCTTATTTAAACCGTACGCTAAAGACTAATATATAACGTTGGACAAGAATCATAGAATGACTCGTTTACAGCAAAAAAAATTGTTTTTGGTACAGAACTCCTTGTTATTTGAGACAAATTTCTTTATAAAACTCTAATTGCAATGGATATTGAGTCACATATTAAACAAATGCGTAACTTGAAGAGACTATTGATTTTCACATATTAGCAAATAACAAGATAATATTTTCGTAGTCAGTAGTTCTACCTACTTCTGCTTTTTCAGTTTTCAGCCTTAACACCTTGCTGTAGAACTGATAAACCGCTTCAGGTGAAAAAGGGCGGTAGTCATTTGAGACTGGATGATGGAAGCGAAAGCTTCTTACGAAATATACTTCGCTTTTCGCGTTATCTCACTGTCTCTATTTTTCTTTATTTGTGTCACTCTTAGTAATGGATATAAATAGCAGGTGAATTAAATAATTGTCACTATTTTGTTACGAGTCAAGTATTAATCCTAATTTAATTCTTAAATTAAATATTTCTGAAAAGAAATATAACTTTATATATGTTGTATAAGTTTATATAGTGTTTATAAATAGTTTTGTTCATCTGAATAAGTATTTGAAGACAAGATGTCAAGGAAAAGTTCGTTTTGTTTTTAGCTAAAATCATTACAAACACAACATTTATGCAAAACAATAAATTATATACCTATATATTAAACGGTAGCAACAATTAAAAAAAATGAAGTTCTTATTCTATGAAATATTGAAATTAGTTTTACTCATTTTAGGTCAATTGAAAATAGTAGATAAAACTATTTAATAATGACATAATATTAGACAAAAATGTATAATTGTTCTCGGTTTCGAACCCGAGGACTTTGGATTCGTAGCCGTGCGCCTTAAGGTGAAAACACATTATCGTCACCCCACGTGAGCTCATATGTTGTCACATCGGCGAAATCTCCCATGCTGTCATGCCTTAGAAACACACTATACTCACGTCACATTTATAACTTTACGTTGTGTGTCATGATGGAACGTGAAGATTGTAGCTCGACGAGTTCCTCAGAATTCGAAGACATTAAAAATATTTAAAAAAATAATTTTTCTTAGTGTTTCAACTTATTTTTATTCTTATTTTACACCTAATATTGATTAATCCTGCTATCCCAAAAGTATAATAATCATTTCACTAATGTATTAATTTCTCTTAAAATTACATATATTAATATTAATTACAAGAGAAATAGATAAAAGATTAGTTTTTTGATTTTCTATAAATTGAACTACATAGTACTGGTCCCTATATAGAATATAAAGTTATTATTAAATCACAAAATACAAATTGTTGTGTACACTCGAATTATTTGTAGGCTTTCGGGATACCGGAAAGCAAAGATATAGATACTCGTTTTACTATGAGACTTGTAACGTATTACAACACAATGACCTACGTTACTAAATCTGTTTGTAACTTTGTTTACAGCTATTATCAATTAATTGTGTTATTAATAGCTGTTATAAAAATGTATACATTAATATTTATGTATTAAATTTGTAAATATTATAAAGGAAATCATTAATAAAAAAGTATTTACCTTTTAGTAAAATTAACTCAAATAGCTTGTTTACAAATATCTCGGTCTCACACATGAACACAAAAAAATCCCGAAAGAGGCGACACTAGTTTCTCTATGTCCCGCGTGCCGAAAATGTTAATTGGCAGAAACGAACTAACATTGTGATGTATAACTTGCCGAGAGCTACATGAGGTGGCGTGACGTGACGTGACCATAGTGTACTTCCAGCTGATTTAAAAGCATGCGTTAATTATATTCTAAATATTTCGAGCGTGCCGTTAAATTTGCGTAATAGCATGTGTTCTCACGTGACATGACGATAATGTGTTTCCACCTTTAGACTCTAGACCACTTGTCTTTGGCGGATATAAAAGCTCCGGATATATATAATACACCAGTCCATCTATTGAGTACTTTGTTTATTACGATAACAAAACGATGTAAACAAAGGACATGTTTTGCTTAATGCCCTTCTATGAGTCTAAATTCGTTGATAATATGAAAGTTTAATGACAGGTTATGAGATTTGTCACAAAGAGAGATTTGGACGAATTTGAACGAAAATCAAATTTTGTGCAGGTAATCTATATTATGTGGATGTTATATTGGTTTATTTCCTATTGATTATTGATTTTCTATAAAATTATTATTCAGAAGTCTTAATGTAAAATGTTTACTTGATGATATGAAGCTAATCAATACATAACTTTAATGGTGTTCTTTCTGATGTCTGACGTATCTCAAGTCTTTAATTTAATATATTGCAAAGAGAGAATTGGAGTTTTTATTAGAACGAACATCAAATTTTGTGCATGTATTGTATAATAGTTTATTTTCTTTATATTATTCATTGTCTATTAAAAAAGGGACTGTTAATATATTATCCGGTCCCTGTTTCTTACACAGAGAGCTGAATTGGATTGGCATTTCAAGATCGAGCCAGTATGTAGTGTCGGGTCGGGTCGAAACAAATGAAATTTAAAGTTATGCATTTCATTCCCTTTCTTATCTATTTTCATATGTGTAAATGTGGGCCTCTGTTAAAAAGCTTTCGCTTCAATAAGAACTGTATCATTTGCTGATCACTAATTGTAGACAATATCGATAATCATAGTAAAATTAACTTTACTTGTGGGTCAGAAGGGTTATCTATATTTATTACAATTGAAATAGATTCAGTAAGAGTGTATTCAACTCATCGTCACCAAAAATGCTTTCAACAATAGATCATATTATACAAAATCCTATACTCACTTTACTAGGTGTAAAAGCAAGTGGATAGGCATGACCAAATCACTCAACTACTTCACAGATAGTTATTGGCCTTCCCGGGTGTAGGGGTTTTAATGAACTGTAATATTAAAATGGTTCTATTTGACAAAATAGTCGATTGAATTTTATAAAAAGTATTACCGTATCTACGAATTAGTTGATCCGTAACAGCTGGAGAAGTCTGCTATATATTCCCAGTATTATTCCAGTAATTCTCTAAAGACCTTAACTATAAGAGTAATTTAATATCAGTACATTTGCGAACTCGTATAATACATCAGTTTATAGAGCAAAATTTAACTCATTTTCTGACATAAATAATTTAGAGAGCTATTTTGCACATCCCACTGTATTAACCAGCATAGTCCAACCGGGATATACTAAAAATATTTTGAAAGTTCATAAATTTCACTTCAATTTGCCTATCTGGATATTTTTCTATAATTCTGAGAAGTTGGTTTAAAATAATAGTAAACAGCGGTGCAATGGCAATAGTTGTTAAGGGACATGGACGGATCTAAAATTTTCGTAAGGTGGGGACACGAGTGGAAAATTATGGTAAACTTTATTATTATATGTTTTTTCTCAGGAGTTTATTACGTTTTTATTTACATAACAATTGCCTGCTCATATTGGTCTATTTTTCATTGTTTTATTAAGTTAATGATTACCTGTATAGAGTTTACTGATATTAATTAAATGACTTTTTTCCACTGAGTGGATCCACCACTGTCAAAACATTGGAGGATCCATCGTTTAAGTTAAATTTAAAAAGCAGTATTAATATATTTTGCGGCACTATGACAAAAATCCAAGATATAAAAAGTGAAGTGCATTTTACAAGCTTTCAAAATATATTTTGCTTACCGCTATCGAACTATCCTGGTTAATACGATACGTCCTGCAAAATATTTCTACAAATTATTTAAATTGCAATTCTGCAAGATCAAGTTCCAGATTTTATTTTTTTAAACCACTCACTTTACATAGATTTTTCCAGTTTTTCTTTCATTTTGAAGATTTCCTGATTCTCTACAATTTTGGGGTTCAAATAATTTACTTCTACAAGTTTGCCGTTAAAATTATGTCAGTTATGAGCTATTATTCACTTGATGGCTTATGCAGTTTACTGTTAAATTTTATGTCACCAAAAAATCTCTATTGACTGGTGTATAATAACATTACATATTTCTGCTTTCAACTTGGTTGTAGTTTCTTTAATATTTGTTACTTCGGAACTGCTTCAATTATTAACTAAATTGGATGAACCTCTATACATATGACAGAATATACTTATTTCTAGATTCGTTCCATAATTTTTCCACGATGAAAATATGGAAACAAATGTTTCACAATAAATTTTGGCGAAGGTGCGAGTAGTAAGTGTACGTAATTAACGTTATTATTAACTCTAGTATTAAGTTAATTGAAAATGAAATTAAATTAAATAGGAATAAATGTTAATTTAGTCACTTAAAAAAATATGGACCTTTCTCAATTCATCTGTCTATTATACAGTGTGACATGGAACAAATGTTATTCTCCTTAAAATTTTCTAAATGGTCTGAAACCTACAATGAAATCATCAAATGACCCTTATTTCAATTGTATATGAGGATTGTCAAAAGTATGAATTTTGCTTAAAAGTATAATACCATTTTATAGTAAAATTTATCGGACTAAGTATTAGATGCTTGCAGTTACGTATTTTTCTGATTTTTTGGGAATAACACCACAATTGCTGAAAAAAAAATAAAAATTAACAAAACTGAGTAACGAAATTAAAAATCAAAAGCTTTGCTTCGCATTAACAAATTAACCATTTGACAATAAAACTGCTGTAACTAAGAGAATTTACTGCTAATTTGATATATACAGGGTAGCACTAAAATAATCCTGTGAAATAACAAAGTTTCAAATTGGTAGAATTTAATGGGGCTATCTTCAGTATTTCATGTGGAGCTCCTAGGTCCTAGCTTCAAAAATGAGATTAAAGAAATTGTGATGTTCCAGAGATCCTATTAAAGTGATAAGGGAAAAATTAGTAAAATTCTGATGATACAGGTTTGTTCAAAAGAACATTATCATTGTTAGTTTCATACTTAATTATTGCTGACAAGGAACTTCTGAATTCTACAAAAGAACTAACCCTTTCATTTAATAAAATAACGAAAACTCTTTTAGACTTCGTTTTGTATTGTTTACTTCTTTGCTTAATATGGCTGATTTTCGAAATTCTATGTTACGACCAAGGTTACAGTCATGTTCTAAAATTTTTGACTTGTTGAATTATAGTTTCTTTAAATAATTTTTGAGTTCATCTATTCGAATTTTTACAGTGATTTCTCCAATATAAAAATTGTTACATTCGCAAGAAATTTATTACTGCAAGTTTTTGAGTTTTGGATTACGTTATTTTGTTTAGTTTTTGTTAAAACTGATTTCAGTGTATTTCTTGTTTTGATTGTTGTGTTAATATTCATTCTTCCCGAACCATCCTGTATATATGGTATAGCTGGATATTATTATGGTTATTCGAATTCTAAGATTGAAATAATTGAAAATAGATTGGAATTATATCAAAGTAAATGTTAATGAACAGACATAAAAAAATCATGAAGGTTCTCAATTCGCCTGTGGAATAGATATATAAGTTGGAATCCTGCGGAAAATTGTATTATTATTAACATTTAGAAAAAACTAAATAAATTTCAAAAACACAAAACCCAATTCAAATAAATAAATTGTTTTATACATTTTGTGGCACTGGTTACTTTAAATTTGAAAAAAAATCACCCCTAAGGGTAGACGAAATATGGGATCAAATTCATTGGGTTTTTTTCTCCTCACTTGTTTTTGTAACAGATAGGTATTTGAAATTTGTAATAGAGGCAAAATATAATAGAGGCCCTGATTACTAATTCTAATAAAATTACATCAATCGTTTTTTTGCCAGTTTGTAGACGTTTTGCACCTATCTTGTACATATATAAAAAAAGGTCTCACAAAAATAAACAAGACTGCATATGCCTCATAAACATATCTCTGGTTTCTTTAATGTAAATAATAACCTGGAATAATTAACCGCTAAGTGAAAGAAAACCATATAAACATTCTCTGACAGAATTATGGTCTAGTAGCAGACAGAAATTGCCAACGGGTCAATTCGGACAGCAAAACTTTTTTAAAATTTATCGTTGTGGATTTTTAAAAGCCGACTTTGATACTGATGCTCGTTAAACGAATTTTTTAATGGCTTTTTCCATAGCATATTGAATTCTATATTTCTTAATGATCAATCCCTTTTGCATCCGAAGCAACGCTGTTATGAAAAATGTTTTATTACATGTAACACCATGTCCTCATAATAAAGTGAGTAATATGAAACGGCAAACATGAGTCACGTTTTAAACTTTTTTACTGCTCGTTTCGTATTGTAAAGTTTTAGAAGAAAATAACAATGATGTTAAAATTTATATTAATCTAGCGTACCGCCTAACAGTCAATGAAACTTTTAGCTGCTCTTAGGATTTTATTAATAAACTTGCCGTTACCCGCGGTTTCACCCGCGTATTGAAAGTAGAATTCTTTGCAAAAAGAAATAGCTTATGAAACATATGGCCTATCCAATATAACAATTTCTTCTAACTTTGGTGAACCACTTAACATAACTATGAATCTGCCAATCCCGAATACATTTCACCCAAACTGCAAGTGCTTATGGGCCACATTATATAACAATTTTATTCAATATACTTTTGGAACCACCTTGTATAGTTGTAACTCTGCTTCACCCTATAGTGCAACCACCCTGTATGTTCTATTGTTTATTTGACACCCAATATAACTTTTTTTAATTACCTAATTATAGTTCTACTCCACCCTATACGCTATATAACAATTATTTTTGATAATTTTTGAGCCACTTCGTAAATTATAATTTTAACCGGCCTTTATATGCAACTTTTTTAAAATTGTGTTAAACACAATATATAAATAAAATTTTGCTTCGCTTCATATTTCCGGTATTTAATATAGCAGAATGCATCTGTTCCTGGTCTACCTTATACAAGATTGTTTTTAATATTTTTTAATCCACCCTGTAAAGACTATAATTCTATTAAGCCCCGATCTTAACCACCATATATTTACAACTAGTTATGGGCCACCCAATATAACATTCTTATACCACTCTGTATAACTAAATTCACCAATCCCAACCCATTTCACCCAAACTGCAACTATTGATAGCCACCCTATATAACAATTTTACTCAATATTTTTAAGAACTGCCTTCTATAGCTATAACTTCCATCTATATTTAAAATATCTTGTTGTATATACTGCTGCCAATTAGTCATCCATTATAACTTACTGGTCTATCGGTTTTTGAACCATCCTGTAGAACTACGTTAAATAACCATTTTTGAGATATTTTTTAACCATCCTGGAAAATATAATTTGTCTCCACCTTATATGTTAACTACCCCGTATATGCAACTTTTTCTAACATGTTTTAATCACACTGTATAACGATAATTTTACTTCGCCCCATGTTTCAGATATTGCATATATGCAACAACTCATGTTGTATCTTAAAAAAATAGCACGATTTTTTATCCACACTATTTAACTATAATTCAACTCCACCCTCTACTTCAACCACCTTGTATGTGCAACTACTTATCGGCTACCCAGTGTGACATTTTTTGTACCACCCTGTGTAAATATAAATCCATCAATTCTCAATTTATTTCACTACAACTGCAACTGCTTATGGAGCACCCTATGTAACATTTTTAGAGATTAATCTACTTAACTCTACTCCTCCCTATATTTCAAATATTATATCTGTGCAACTGATTATGAGCTACGCTATTTCACATTTTTTCCTCATATTTTTTTAAGCACAGTATGAAATATAATTTCTCTTCATTTAATCCATCCTTCATTTGCAACTGTTTCTAACCTTGTTTGAATCACACTGTGTAACGATAACTTGACTTCGCACTATATTTCAGGTACTCCATATATGCAATAGCTCATGCTCTACCCTATGTAACAAAATTCTTCCAACTTATTTATCCACACTGTATAATTATTCTTATACTCCATGCTATATTTCAATAACCTTGTATATGCAATTACTTATGGGCCACCCAATATAACATTTTTTTCACCACTCTGTATACTTAGAATTCTAGTCCACCCTATATTTCATCTATCCAGTATATGAAACAGCTTGTCGATCATAACATTTCTTTATAATATTTTTTTACACCTTCCTGTATAGCTGTAATCATACTTTGCTACATATATCAACCATCCTATAATATGCTACTTGAAAACTTGTGAACTACTTGTGGATATAAAACAATTTTTTAACCACCCTATGAACTATAATTCCACTCCATCTTATATTTCAACCAACCAGAATAAACTACTGCTTCTAACATTTTTTCCAACTCATTTCATCACTTTAATAATAGCTCAAGAAAATTCAAATACTCTACCTGCTTACATAACATTTTTTTGTCCACTCTGTATAAATATAATTCTATTTTATACTTATTTCACCCACCTTGTATATGCAACTACTTATGACCCTAACAATATAACATTTTGCTATCCAACCTGCATAAATATAATTCAACTCCACCTGTTTTTCAACTACCTGGTATATACAACTGTTTAGGTTCACTCAATATATCTTTCGAACCACCCCGTATAACTTCCCCTTTAATTCAATCACATTGTATATATGCAGCTACTTACAGGCTACATAATATACCTTTTTTTTCAACAGTTCTTAAATACGTTATTCTACTCCGCTGTAAGTTTTACCTACCCTTTATATGGAACACCCTGTAAAATTACATTTGATATATCAGTTGAATTGTTTTTAAAGCCAAACATGTTACATTGGCATATTCCCAATTATGAATAAAAGCCAAGTTGCAGAGAGAAGAAAAGCACCGAATTGCATATGCTAAATTGGAAACACGGACAAGTGTAGTTTCTGACCTAAGCTGGCCTGTACGAAGGGGGCGCTTCGTACAGGTTCTATCACAGACAAACGTTCGTAGTTTGATCAAATGCATGTCTTTTCTTGGGTTTTGACCAGTGAGTAGTTACTCACTGGTTTTCATCAAATATTTTTATAACTCGAAATACGTTATTATATCTTATCGCCTCTTATTATATGATGATTTAGAACGTAGGACAATTCTCTATAACTTTACAATTTTGTTTTCACTTCCTGCGCATTTCAAATTTGAATTTAAATTATATTTGATTATCTTCAATTAATTGGCTATAAATTTAAAAGAATTCGATTGAACTGATTTAGTAAGTTAAGTTTACCATCGTTATCATTTTACTTACTGTAGGCAACAGATAAAATACTATAATTTACCCATTTCTTTTTTAGTCATCTTCTGTAGTAGCAAACAACCAGTCGATTTTCGAAACGCGAATATCTAGATGAGTGTTTTAATAATTAATAATTTAAATGGAGTAATTGTTGAAAGTTCTAAAGAGAAAATGCAAGGTCTCTTTTTGCCAGAACGCTAATTCATAGGGGTTTGAGTAATGTAAATCAAAAGCATTTTTTTTCTTTTCCTAGCAATTCAGAAATGAGGAAAAAATGGTTTGACATAATTAATGAAAACTGTTCAGATCTGGTTTCATTTACTCATACTTCTGTTTTTATATGTGAAGACTATTTTGAGCCAAAATACTTTACAAGTACTTTAAAAAGAAGGCTAATTTTGAAACATGTGATACCAACAATATTTAATCCAAGTAATATTCATGAATCCAGTATTAACAGTAGTATTTCTTGTCCCTTAAATGAAAATATACCTATAGAAAGTAACAATGAACCTGCAGTATCTTTAAAAAGACATTACTCTTTGGACAACTGCAAAAATTTCAAAAGTATGTGACATTTGTACAGGACCATCTTCTAGTAGTCAAATATGCATATGTTCATTTACCAGCCCTTCCAGGGCAGTTAAGCAGGGTATTTTGACAAAGATTAAATGTACAAATGTTTCTCAAATGACTTCTTGTGAAATAATTCTCTATAAAATTAACCGTCACCAACAGTCCAAAATTTGTAAATTAAAATCAAAGTTATATCTTTAAGAAATAATCAACAATGTATTCTGTCAAGTTTAACAAATCTTTGAGTGCTACAGGTATGGATTTTCTGAATTCACTATTGATAAATGCACCAAGAAAAAAACCTATTTGGAGTTTAAAGAATAAAGCTTTTGCTTTGGCGTTATATAAAAGGGGACCAAAGTCTTATTGATTTTTGCATAGTTGTTTAAAATTACCTTCACCTTCAACACTTAGAAAATGTTTGAATTCTATATTCCTTTTCATGCAGGATTAAAATTGGCATCCATTCCATGTACCGTCTCAGGAAACAAAGAATTAGATAGGAAATGGTTTCAATGACATTATCTTCATACTAAAAAGGCCAGGCAGCATCATGAAGAATTAAAATTTTAGTCAAAACTGTTCAAAATATGTTTGCATTTTTATTATTGGATTGACAAAAATCATTATAAATTTGTTTAAATATATTTTATCATTGTTTTTGTTTCATAGTTTACTCAGAATGTATATATGTTACCTACATACATATCTGTTAATAAATTTGGTATGAGATAGGTGTACTCGCCATTTATAATGAAATGCTGTGCTTTTGTAATTTTTGTCAGTTATTTTTTGTTTTATATAGTGTGCACTTCTCTTGCAATAATATGTAAATAAACTTGATTGTGTGATATGGCTGCATAGATAATTTATAATAAAACCTGGCCGTTTGTATTTGTTTTCAGTTGTACTACTCCATTTAAACTAATTTTTCATAAAAATTGGGTTAATATAGATATATTTTTTTCTATTTTATTAACACAATAATGAAAATAAAATTGTATATTTATTATTGAATTAATAAAATTGAAAAAAATCAATATTTGTGTACATATCCAATTTTTATGACAAATTGGTTTAAATCGTATATCGTGCAATCTGAGAAAATACATAATAGAAATTTAAATAAGCCGCCAATTTTTAGTTCGACCTGTCCCTAACAAAGAGGCGCTAGTGCTCGTGTTTCCATCTTTTTCTATTATTTTCGTCACTCTCTCATTTCCTTCTCTCTGCCAAGTTGATTCAAGTATCTAATATTTGGTGCATGCGCTGGAACCAATTGACTAATTGTGTATTACCGAACATGGTATTAGTTAATTTTAAGTCAAACTATAAGCATTGCAACAAAAAAAAATTCAGCAAAAACTGTTCAGTAGTTATTACGTGATGAGGTAACAAACCAACAGACAAACAGACAACTACAATTTTATAATAGTATAGATAAATGAATACAAATATTCTATTAAGTTCAATAGTTTATTACCGACAGACGTTGTCCTGTACACCCGTCTTTATTATATTTTTTTTGATTGGTGATGGGCTGATGAAGACTATAAAATTTTAAATTTTTGTTCATGTATTTCAGGAAATATAAAATTTATTCTTATGAGAAACATGAATAATTGGTTAAAATTGAAAATTTTTATTGAATGTTTCCTAAAAGGAATAAATCAATTGAAAAAAAATCTTATGAAATTAATCAATTGCACATGCACAGAAAATTTGTAATGAGAAACCCAAAAGACATATTTCCCATAATATTTATGGTCTCATTTTACAAGAATGACTTAGAAGAAACCATCAAGAATTCCAGATGACAAAACCAAAAAATCTTTAGGCTCAATCTGAAATAATGGTAAACACAACAAAACACTCTCAATAGATTTTCAACAGACAGTGACCATCAAATTGCTAGCGCCAAAGTAAAAATCAACATCAAGGAAGGAAAGAGTATCATTCTCCACACAAACTGCAAGAAGTGGACTACTTTTAAAAACAGGAATTAATATTGCTGAATTAAATTTAAACTAGTTCGACTTTGTTGATGACATTGACCTAATAACATTGCTCTATTAACAGCCAAATATTATAAAAGCACAGTCTATATTATTACAGCACTTAAATGAGACGTCCAGCTAAAGCATTTATAAATATAAACAACAAACATATAGAACAAGTAAGTAGTAAGGCTGTTCTATATCAAGGACATCAAAGGTAAATTAGGAGTGACCGGGTAGCTACCGGAAAATTAAAATCATATAGCGTAGAGATGCTGACAAGGACTAAATACGTCACGAAAATAAAAGTCATATAATCTGAGATGGAACGATGTATGTTAGGAATCACTATTTGAGACAAATTCTATTACCCTTGATTCAACCCAGGAAGGAAGGGGAAGCAATTGAAAGTACTGAACCTTGAAAATGGGAATAGTTTGGCCAAGGCCAAAAGAATACTGAAGTAAACTTTGTCCGCCTACAAGATGGAGTGACAATATAGAGACTCTCTAGAAACTGGCAAGATATGAGAGAGACTTTGGCCCAGTATTAGACAGAATATTCTACTGATGATGATGATACTTAAAATAACACACAATATTAGAAAGAGAAAAGAGAAGACATAAAACGGAAACGAAGTAAAGGAATAAAAGTCAAGAAGACAAAACAAAATCGAAAGGCAGCCAGCCCACTTTTATTGCAATGATTAGTATTTCAAATCTAGTTAGAGCTAGAGTTCTTGAGGCCTTTCCAAGAAATGAGCAGATATGATGCATGCTGATCTAGAAAATGATGGCAGTGTTCTGATAAATGAATTGTTCCGAAAATGGGCATCTCGGGTACATTTGTCATTGTAATTATGGATTCGGGAATTAAACAAATCTTGTCTCAGTCTCGAAAAAATACAAAACGTAAATCTTATCTCGATCTTATTTCAATCTCGAATGGTTTTCGAGAGGTTCTCAATTCGTCTGTTATTTATGTGTTCAGCGATTACTTGAAACTGGTTAAAGAAATTTGGATCGGTTAAACTGGATTCTGTTAAGGGGGACTCGAACTGGTACCATATTGTAAAGTTTTTAATTTCACACTCGGGTTCAGTTCAGTTCTTGGATTTATTTAAAAACACAGACCAACTTACTCTAATTTATTTCCACTACTTTAACACATTTTATATTCACAAGAACTATTTACATTTTATCTTAACTATACAATACGACCGTCGAAAATTGAATGCCTCCTATCACCAGCTGTCCATATTTATATATTTTTCTCCGAATTGTCTGGCAAGTCCACGAACCATCGGGAAACTCTTTCATGTTCTTAAGGGAATTCCCAGTAACGGCAGTGGTCGGCCTGTTGAGAGACGATACATTTCGGATTCCCAGAAGTATCGGAATAATGGCCCTTCCACGAATTGGTAGATGGCCGATTGCACAAGCTGTCGGATGAATTCTCGTAACAATATATTTTTTAATGACAACGCATACCATTTTTTACAAAATGGGGAAAAACTGTTTGACAGACTTTCTTATGTAGAATACTTTGGTTGAGACGCCAGCATTAAAGACAGAAAATGTCTCTGTTCGGAACCTAGAGTGTAATAAATTGAAAATTGTTGGTCTCTATGTACCGTGTATCTTCATAAGTTGGACTCAAACGAAAACTCTCTTATGATATAAACTATTAACTTTTTAGCAATACCGAAAAAGTTAATATTTGAAAACTGCATCCAGTTAAGCCACTACCTACATCACTAAAAATTGTAAAATAAATGCATCTTTAAAAAACCAAACTGACTTCAAAAAAGGAACAACTAAAAAGTAAAAAATATCTTTTCCTGCTACAATTAAATACTTTTTCCGAAGTCGGTACCAAGTTAAAGTGAATATAATTAGAAAAGTGCATTAATGAGTTGTACTTTGCAACTTTGCTCAACTTGGCACCGACTTTAGAAAAAATATTTATTTGTTTCAGGAAAAAAATGTTTACTCTTTAGTTTAGCCTTTACCCGCTGTTTTACCCGCGCCCCCAATATTCAAGCCTTTGCAAAAAGAAATAACTTATGAAACATATGGGTTATCCTATATAAAAAAATTTCTAACTTGTTTGAACCACCCTACTTAACTATAAATCCACAAATCCCGAATATATCTCACCCAAACTGCAAGTACTTCTGGGCCACCTTTTATGAGAATTTTATTCGACTTTTTTTCAATCACCTTGAATAACTGTAACTCTACTTGACCCTACATTGCATCCTGTATATGCAGGTGTTTATTTGTCACCCAATATAACTTTTTGAACCTCTGAGTATAACTCTTCTCTATCCTATATTTCAGCTATGCAACTGCTTATGGTCTACGCGGCATAACAATGATTTCTGATATTTTTTGAACTATCTTTTAAAGTAAAATTTCTCTTTACTCTATATTTTATTCAACTTTTATATGGAGCTTTTTCTAACAGTGAGTTATACACACTCTAAAACTATAATCTTGCTTCTCCCTATATTTCAGACATTGTATATAGTAGAATGAAACTGTTTATGGTCTACCTTACATAACAATCTTTTTTAAACTTTGTTTGATCCATCCTAATGGAAATGCCTGTGGAACCCTTGGTGTGTCTCAAATATAAAAACACAGTTTTGCACCCTAAAACCAAACTTATATTTAAACCATCACCCAAATTGCAACTGTTTATTGGCCACCCTATATAACAATTTTATTCAACAGTTTTTTAACCGCTTTGTATAACTAACTCTACCTCCATCTACATTAAAACCATCTTGTATACACCGCTGCCAATTTGTCAAACATTACAAGTTATTTTTGAACCACCCTGAATAACCATTATTTTACAAAATTTTTTAACCATCCTGTACGTGCATCTGCTTACGGGCCGCCAAATATAACATTTTTTAAACATTTAACTATAACTCTGGTCCACTCAGTATATTATATATGCAACTGCTTATGGACTACGCTATATAACCATTTTTGAACCACCCTTGAAAGTAAAATTTGTAAAACCTTGTATTTCAACCATCCCTTATATGCAGCTTTTTATAACATTGTTTTAATCACACTCTATGAACTATAATTTTACTTCGATCCATGTTTCAGTTATTGCATAAATGCACAAAAAAAATTATCCAACCAGTTTAACTATAAATTTACTCCAGCCGTTATTTTAAACATCTTGCATTTGCAACTACTCCATCTATGTCGAATATATTTCACCAAAACCGCAACTGCTTATTGGGCACCGAATATAACAATTTTGTTCAAAATGTTTTTGAATCACCTTGTATGTATAACAACTACCCTATATACGCTACTGCTTATTGGTCAACCAATATAACATTTTTAAAATAATTATCATAACACTTCTTCATCCTATACTTCAACTATCCTATGTTTGCAACTTATTATGAACTACGCTATTTCACAATGTTTCGTCATATTTTTTCAAGACATATTATAGTGTAATTTCTCTCCACACTTCATTTAAACCATTCTTCATTTACAACTTTTTCTAACCTTGTATGAATGACACTGTACAACTATACTTTACTACGCACCATATTTCAGGTACTCCATATACGCAACTGCTCTATAACAAAATTTTTACAGCATTTTTTACCCACCCTGTATAATTATAACTGTACACCACCCTACATTTCAACAACCTTTTGTATGCAACTACTCATTTGCCACCAGATATAATATTTTTGTACCACCCTGTATCCTTAGTAAATGGAACAGCTTGTAGATCATACCATTACTTTATAATATTTTTTAAACCTACCTGTAATTATACTCCGCTACATATTTCAACCATCCAATATGTGCAACTACTTGTGGATATAAAACGAGTTTTTAACCACAACATGTATAATTTCACTCTTATATTTCAAACATCCTATATAAACAACTGCTTCTAACATGTCTTCAACCCATTTCATAATGATAATAATCTTATGAACATAATTCAAAGATCCTAGGTGCTTACCTAACACATTTTGTACATTTTTTATTCAAACTGTATAAATATTCTACCCTTTTTTAATCACTTCGGTTATGGAACTGTTTATGACCCACTCAGTATAACCCACCCCGTATAACTAATTCCACTCTCCCTTATTTCCACCACATTGTATATATGCAGCTGCTTATAGGACACCAAATATAACTTTTTTTAGATTTTTAAATTCATCTAATTCTACTCCGCTCTAAGTTTCTTATATACAGAACACCCTGTAAAATTATGCTTGTTATATCAGTTGATTTTTCTTAAATCGAAACATGTTACATTTGCACATTCCGAATTTAGAATAAAAGCTAAGCTGATGCCAGTATCTAATATTTTGTGCATGAGGTGGAACCAATTGAGTAATTGTATTACCCAACATGGTAGAAGTTTTTTCGCTATATCTACCGTTTCTGTCAATTTAGAGAAATAAAATGTCTAGCAGATTTTATGTCAAAGTATAGGCTTTGCAACAAAAAAAGATTCAGCAAAATCACTTCAGTAGTTCTTACGTGATGCCCGAACAAACAAACAAACAAAGGAACAGAGAAACTTACAATTTTATAATAGTATAGATACTGGAAGAAAATAAACACTATATGGAGGAATGTTTAGGTAATAGAAGAAAATGACTCATTTGCGCTCAGTTTAGATTTTGAAAATGCAGATTCTTATGAAGTGCTCTGGAGGAGGATCAGATCAGAATTCTTAATTTTAAAATTAGAAGTGTTGCAAAACATCACAAACGAAATCCTAAAAGTTATCTTAGATTTGAACCTATAGAATGTTGAATGTTTTTTACAGTAATTAATATTTTCGTTAAGATTTGTAACAAGTAAATAAACGTACAAAGTGCTACACAAAAGTCTTACATCAAAGGCACTCAATGTGTATCTGAGTGTATCTACCATTTTCAGCCCCGGCTTGCCCTATCCCATTGACTCTTACTTACTTTACTTCAGATCACGTTTGACAAATTATATTTACTTTATACTTTGTGCCTAATATATTCCCAAAGCTTAATCCAGTGTGCATCAAATAAAAAAAATCACTCCTCCATGTTCATTTGTTTCTCTTTACGTTCACACGTTGTCCATCCAAGATCACATTATTCATTGATACACAATAGATTAAAGTTTACATACGTTCGATAGAAAGCATAGCACAGCAAATTAAGTGAGAAAGTTCATAACACGTGTCGATCATTCTACGTGTGTAACCATGTATCCAGACTGGATAAAGGAAAAAAGTATCGCATTGAAGTGATTCTCATTCGAAACGCATAACTCCTGGAGCGCTGCTTGCGGTCGACGGTGTATTGTTGCCAATCACTAGGTTCTTTATACCCCTCTGTTCTATCTGCATCAGTCGCTCACTTACACAGAGAAAAAATTTAATAATACACATAAAACGAATTTTGAAACACTCTTTAATTGAAATCGGATCTATTTAACAAAAAAGTAGCGTAACGTCTATGTCAAAAAAATAGCTATAATTTTTTCTAAAAAAGTTAATGTTACAAATATTGCACCCATGTTTCTAGTCACCAACACGCAATTTGGTTTAAATATGCTTATGAAGTTTCATATGTAGATTCTAAACAATTTGTAGGGTTTTGCATTGAGAGTTTTCAAATTAAATTAGAATTCGACAGAAATTTGACCAAGAATATTTTACAATATCGAGTGTAAGTTTGTTATGTTTGTTCGTAGTTTTCAACGTGATGTGTTTATATTTAGTTGAGTTTTATGTACAAAAATTGGATGCAGCTGTTCAGTTTGGTGCAGTTTTTGTGTTAAAAAACATGGTGTGTCTTAAGAATATCTGTTGTGACACCTCTGTACTTACTTGTGTCGAATATAAATGATAATACGAATTAATTAATGATTTTCGAGTGTTTAATTTATAACAGGTACTCAATAGGTCCTTTGAGTTTCTTTTTGACGAATTATTTCTAAATCACATGTAAAACACTTTTTATTTTCTTGTTCAGTAACCTAATGCACAAAAAATGGTAAATTTTAAATGTTAATTCCAAACCTTAGTTCATTTTTAAGAACGAGGCTGATTTAAAAATGTGTATTTGATAAATGTTTTATTTGAAAACGTGAGATGTAAAAACCGACATCTAGGAATTGCCCAAACAAAGTAAATAGTCGACAAAACATTATATATATATATATATATATATATATATATATATATATATATATGTTTTAGGTGGTTTCCGGGAATTCATCCGCGTAGTTGATAACTGATCCCTGCCGGGATCGATGGTAAAATGACGACGTTTCGGCAGAGTCACATCTGCCCTCTTCAGGTCGGTTCGCATAATTCTCGTAGCCTTCTGCTTTCGCTTCTAGTTACTCGAATACTGTGTATTTATACAGTGTGGTTTTATAGATATCAGGACCGTTGTAATATTGTATTGAGTTCAATTATAGATGACCAGTAGGTACACAGAGGCATATAGAGTGTGGATGCAATATAGAGTGAATTAGTTACATTTATAAAAAGTGGTCCAAATAATAAAACAAATAAAAAGGTTAAAATATATTTGGAAAATATAGACAAGGAATAAAAATTAGAGAGGGAGAAGGAGAGAGGGAGAAAAAGAGAGAGTCTGAAAATAGTGATTGATTGCACCCGGTTTCTAAACTGTTTTTAGTTTAAGTCAGCTGAAGTCGGTTCTTTTATAAATATAAATTATTATGTTATTAAAAAGGTTATATGTATATTCGAAACCAGACTTTGCAACTTTGACATTTTTTTAATAACAGCCATTTTTCCTTCAATGTGTGTTATTTCCCAAGAAAACCATTATAAGAAATTCATCGTTGTGTATTGAATTGTTCTGATTAAGATGTAGTTGAGCAGTCCCTTTATATGAACTATTTGGAATTCATCTTAGATTGCCTATAGAAGTATTAGGCAACAAGCAGATGTTCTAGCAGCGAGTGACTGAACAGGCAATCGTGCTGCTGATAGGGCTTCATGCGAGACGAGATAATGCGACATTTTCAAAAAATCTCACCCCGGTCTCGTAAGATTTGGAAAAAATAAATCTCGTTTAAGATCGTTATCGCCTTGCCACCAGTTGACTAATCTCGATTGGCTGAATATCATATTACAAGAACTTAATTGTAAGATAATTTAAAACAAACTAATTCTGTACATTATAATTAATGAACTTGCAAATAATTTTTAAAATCTGTATATACGTGCTATAGGCTTACACAGGCCAGTGTTTTGTGGGGGGTTCGTACCTGGCCATTTTTTCGGGAGGGGGGAAGAAACACGTCAGCGTTTAAGTCTTAAGTGCTTACCAACTATTACATAATTTTACGTACTAATTACAAAGGTAAACTACGAGTAAGGTGTTAAATTAATTCTTATTTCAGTGTAGCAGAACATGAAACATTTTACATACAGTTCTCACACCCTTCCTTAAAATACTGCACAGGAAATACGATTCCCCGAGTTTTCTTTAACATGCAAATATTTCGACGCTATCCAATTTTCAATCATGCCTCAGTTGATTTGCTCTCTCAACGAGGGCTCTCGATGCTGGGCAATACATTACCTCGGATTTCGAGTAACTTTTTTTATTGGGATTCGTTGAGGTCGAAAATTGAACGGGTGTCAGAATGTCAAGTGGAACTAAGTTGATCTTTATTTATAAATTGAAAATTATTCTGGGAAATTACGAAATCAAGCAAAATGTTGAAATTATGATTAGTTAAGATTTACATTTTTAACTCAAGCTCTACTAACGCTTGAAGCTTCTACATCGTTTTGTCTTCTTTTAGCATAGTCTGGATTTAGTACTTTTTCACTTGCCTGTTTGTCTATTTGTTTGATTTGTGATTGGTCTAACTATTTTTGTCCCTTTGTCTGTGTGTTTTTTTCCCTCTGTATTTCATTTTGTAATCTCCTGTTTCTTTTATTATTTTGGAGTCTTTGTTTTTCTGTTTCTATGTTCCATTTATTTAAAAAAAATCATTTCTCTATTTTCCCGTTTGCCCATTCCTCTACCTCCCTACTCATATCTCTATATCTTTGATTTTGTTGGTAACAGTAAAATGAATGTCCAATATTCATTTAAATTAAAAGTGTAATAAAAGATTAAATTTGTACATTTCAACCGATTATTCTCTGTTTTCTATTGCCGTGGTGTCATTCTGTTTTTGTCTCTTCTCTCTTGTCTGTATAGTAATTTGTATCATCGTTCCTTCCACATTGGTCACTTCTCTCCTCGGTATTGTATCCCTTAATATTTTATTACATAACTTACTTATCACTTTGTCAGTTTCCTCTTTGCTTTTGAATTCCTGGTCTCTTAGGTTTTTTGTTCTCACTTTATCTTCATCTCTTTTTTTACACTCGCCCCTTTGTCACTCCATTTATCTTTTTTGTCCCCTTGTCTTTTTGGTCCTTTGTTATTTCCCCTCATTGTCTCTTTGTTTCTTTAACTGCTTGTCTCTTTATCTCTTTGTATTTTCTTATTTTCATGTCGCCTCTCTTCGCCTTTGCGTCCCCTTTGTCCTTTCTATTTTTTCTTAATACTAAGTTTTGGTTTGGCCGTAAATGCGACAGCTTTCGATAGCAGAGTCAAAGCTATCGAAACGTTGTAGGATCAGACAGATTTAAGATTATGTTTATCCACGGAATAATTTGTTACATCTACCACTTTCAGATTACCATTGAATGCACAGCAATTCTAGTTCCACTTATATGAAATAAAAAATTGGTTCCAAGATTTTTCCTAAATTGATAATTGAATCTGTATCGAGTACTAGCATCAAATATAACTCGATATAACCAGGAATCTTCCACAAAACTACTTCTTGGCTCTATTGTTTTCTCCATTATAGAGTTTCGAGATTAACTTTTTCTCAGATGTGAGATTAGTTAAGTCGGTTTAAGTGTACAGTAATAAGATCGCAAGAACGACACTTTAAATCCATGTTCTCTGACTATTTTTCTTTTTAGTTGAATTCTGGACATTCCTGCATTAAGTACTTGGAGCTTGCAAGCAGCTACTGGTGTAAGTAAATCGATATATCACAAGTTTTACGTATAGAAAACTTTACGCCTGTTACCACGTAGACTACAGTTCTGTTAGTGAATGCAACATAAAATCATTCAAGATCCAACGTTTCTTGAAAACATCCTGTTTTCTGACAAAGCTGCATTCGCACGCCCGCGCTGTGGAGTCTTCAATTGGAGGTGTTTTCTTGGTTCTTCTTTCTTCTGAGGCTAGCCCCGTAATAGCAGGAACAGTTTCTTAGAGCTTCGTCTGGACAACACGTTATACAAAAAATAGCGACGTAATGTTCATTGATTGAGCATACAAAAAAATGCGGGTTTAATGACAAATGATGCGCTTTTGTAAACACAAAAGAAACAAAATAAAAGCGGTTTAGCGGTCGTTACGAACGAAGCTACTAACTCGCGAAATCGTAACGCAAACAACAACAATAAGCGTCGTCTCTTCAGACGGAATCAAAAAATGTCCGAATAGTTCGGAGCACAATGCACGAAACTCCCAAGCGTCTAAACAGCTAGGGAAGCGAACCACGAATGTCAATACTGTCTATATTTTACACGCAAAAACACACTTACAATTAGCATTAGCGCGACGGAATGTTTTAGAAAAGGTGCAGAAGTTTAAAAATCAATGAAGTAATTCAATCAAATTGAACACAATACACTAAACAAATTGCGGGAACGCACCATTCCGCCAGCCTCGAATTACTTATTTTAAAACTAAGGGTCCACTGGCAGTGGACAAAGCTTTACAAGAGGTCGCTTCGAAGTACCACTTGCAGTTCTAACTGTAGCAACGCGTACAACACCATCACCTCCAGGACGTACGTCAATAATGCGCCCTAATGGCCAATTCAAAGGAGGGGAAGTGTCTTGCTTCAAAATAACAAGAGTACCTGGCTTAACAACCTCTGAAGGATCAGTCCATTTGCTCCGTTGATGAAGAGTATGTAAATATTCTTGCGACCAACGTTTCCAGAATGCCTGATGCAAACGACTCAGTAACTGCCATCTGTTGAGACGATTAGATGGGACAGATAAGAAATCAGATTCAGGAGGTGCTGTTAAAGGTTCCATGGTAAGAAACATACCAGGACTCAAGGCGGTAAGATCCGATGGATCGTTGCTACAAGGAGTTATAGGTCGCGAGTTTAAAACTGCTTCGACCTGTGCAAATACAGTAGAAAGTTCTTCGTAGGTTAAGATTTGATCTCCAACGACACGTCTTAAGTGAGCTTTAACACTACGAATTACTTTTTTTGCGGATAGAATCCAAATTCGTTGCTGCAAAAGAACTTGAACGGTTTGGATTCCTGCGTGAAGATTGGTGACATGACAATCTTCGACAATTAGATTAGTCAAACGACTTTTACTTGGTAGCAGTGCGGGAAATTTAGTGTCAAACGGCAATGGAGCATTAGCCAATCTACTACCAACTCTAAGAGTTCCCTGTTCATCAAGAAACGGCGAAAGTTTACGAAGCGATTTGGGCAAAAGTTTTCGTTCTCGAAGAAGGGAAATCTCTTTAGAAAAATATTGATCTTGAACATAGCGAACAATGCGAAGCTGAGCCTGATATAACTCAGCAGCCAAAAATGATCCAGAGCCCCTACGGTCTGGATTGCGGGCGTTATCAACAAAGCGAGAAATATGAGCTATAATGCGGGTAATGCGATTAATAGAAGAATGTTCTTCTAACAAAGTACCAAATAAATTTGGTGAAGCGGTGACTTGAAGCGCCACTATACGGGCTTCAGTCATAACTAGCGGTGACATGCTTGAGTCTGAGCAAGCATGTGGCAAACAAGCGGTAATCAACAATTGTGGGCCTTTCCACCAAAGTGTATTGCCTAACAACTCTGATGGCAAAGTGCCGCGGGAACCCAAGTCAGCGGGGTTATCACAAGATTGGATGTAAAACCAATGCGAAGAAGGAAATTTTTCCTGAATGTAAGCAACTCGATTACTGACAAATGTCCAACGGTGCGGGGAAGAACTAAGCCATGAAAGGACTACCGTGGAATCTGACCAGCAACGAATCACCTTGAACAACAAACGACTATTGAATTGCTCATAAACATAATGAGCCAACTTAGCGGTAAGAACTGAAGCACACAGTTCCAATCTGGGAGGTGACAAAGTTTTCAAAGGGGCAACTTTCGATTTAGACAACACAAAAAAAAATCCAGATGCGGTTTCAAACACAAAATAAACAACAGCGGCGTAACATTTCTCAGAAACATCACCAAATGCGTGAAGTTCACAACTAGAAAAGTTTTCTATAGCAAGCAGGTGAAGCAAAACTAAAATCTGTAAGATCAACAAAATAGCGATAATGTCTTGCTGCAATTTGGACCGATAAACACAAAATCATTCAAAGATAACCGATGAGGTATCTTAGCGGATGCATTAAACACTACACGAAGTTTGGTTGGGCTACTATCAGGTTTCAAAACACAATGATGCGGTATGTAGTAACAATCAGAAGCAGTAGATGGATTAGGAACCAACTCCATATGATCCAGCTCCAAATACTCTTTGAGAAAATCATAATATTGTTTGTAGAGATCTGGTTGCTGTAGAAAACGTCTTTCTAAAGAGTAGAAACATTGTACGGCGAGATTATACATTCCATCAAAAGCAGGGAGTGTATTTCGAAAAGGAAGAGGCACAACGAATCTACCTGAATCCAATCTCCTGCATCCCTCGGAAAATATTTTTTCGCAGATAAGATCATCAGGGGATTGAACCAGTGCGGTAGGAACATCTTCAATTGTCAAGAACCTTTGGAGTGAATCATCTAATGATACTACATCTTCAATTTGACAAAAAAGCGAAGTTGGGTTTATGACTGACTGAGAGTTAGAGTTAACAGAAGTCGAAGACACTCTACCCATAAGGATGTACCTAAACACAGTGTTAATAGCATCAGGAACACCTTCCTTTCCCAGAAGACGTCCATCCAACAAAATTTGGGAAAATATATCGGCACCTAACAAAAGTTCAATAGCGCCAGGGCTATTGAAACCAGGATCAGCAAGTTTCAAATTGGTTAGATATGCCATATTAGCCATGTTAATGGGCGCAACAGGCATATCATTGCAAATGCGGGGTAAAACAATAGTATCAACAACAAAATTGCACTCACGCTTTACTATAGAGCGATGAGAAAGGGTAAGAGAGCCCTCAGCAGAGGTACTCTGCACAGAACCTAGCCCGTTGAGTTGAATCGAAGCGGGCATAGGTCGGAAGCCAAGGCGTTTTACAGCCTTGCTCGCAATGAATGATGTCATGCTACCAGAATCTAGCAGACATCGCAAAGTTTGATAAGAACCGTGCTTATCTAATACCTCAACCAAAGTGGTAGATAACAACACATTTGAATTGTATGACAAAAGTGAACTATGACAAGAAGTCTGCGGTAGAGAAGTTTCGGGACTTTCAACAGTATTAATGGTACTGGATCCACCAGATGTGGAAGCCAGGTTTGCGGGGGGAGCTCTAGATTCAGACCGAATGCCTGAATCACCACGATTTACAAAATGAAGCAATGTGTGATGGCGTTGTTCGCAGTTGCGGCAAGTGGATAAAGATTTACAGCGATTCGAGTGATGAGAATCGCTCAACCAATTAAAACAAAGTCTAAAATCTTTAACAAACTTAAACCGCGCGGATACTGATTTGTTCAAGAATTCAGAACATTTGTAAATCGCATGATCGGATTTACAAACTAAACAATTTCTATTCTTAGTGACAAACAAAGATGTAGTGAACCGGGAAGAATGTTGCTTTGCGTTCAATGGTAACTTTTTGTCAACACTTTGCTTTGCCTTGCGGGATAATTCAACATGTTCAAAGGCATCACAATGCTTCGACAAAAAATCAACAACTTCCGAACGGATCGGAAAGTCGTCTTGAGCGGTCACAGTACCATGGTAAAGTTCAAATTTAGCGGCTAAATTCTTTGGAACTCGTTTCAACATCATCTGAACGATATAAAAATCCCACTGATTTACTGGTAAACCCAAATTCTTCAGTGCTTCCAAATTATCACTGAAGTCATCCAATAACTTCCGAACCTCTGAAGGGCTATCTGAAGTTAGTTGGGGGAATTGTTCTAAAGCTGACCAATGAGACTCCGCTTGAATTTTTTTAAAAGTGTTTCATAAGCACTCACGTAATTGTTTTGTGTTAGTTTAGAATTCCTAATAGCATCAAAAGCAGGCCCTTTTAAAGCTAACTGCAAATATTTGAACTTCTGCATAGCACTGAGTTTTTCATTATTGTGAATTAATGAATCAAACAAATCAATAAAAGTACCAAATTCCAATATGTCTCCACTAAATGAAGGCAAATCAATTCGCGGCAAAGCAACACTTTCCTGTTCACGAGCTATATTTTGTGGCGTAGAATTCTGAACAGATTTCAGTTTAGCAAAAATAGACCTAATTGAATAAAACAATTTTTCAAATTTATTGCGAATGTCATCCTTGAAGTTAAAATCATCGTTTGCATCTGAAATTAATCCAACAATCGAATTGAGCTGTTTAAAAAATTCTAAATGAATTGAATCAACCATATCAATAATGCTAAAAAACAATTCAACGTCGTCACCTCTTAAGGCTTTCTCGGCAGCAAAATAAATATCTTCTAATCTTTTAAACTCCGATTGTCGATGATTTTTAAATTTACGTAAATTTTCAGCGGTTTTTGACATCTTAACAATAAATTAAAATCACTGTAACGCCACTGAACAAATCTAACACGATAGAACGAAAACAAAATACTATTCCAAAAATGTACAATTTTTTACTGTTGAAGTAGTAAAATATCTGACCAAATGTCAAATAAATTCAAAACAATTTAGCAAATAACCAAAACAAACAAAACGAGCTCTTGTAAGTTTTTAAGGCGGCAAAAAATTGCGTTTTATTTCCAACGGAATTAGTGAATATCCCGAACTTGCTTTCTCTTCTAACAAATAAAGAAACGAAAATTCAATGCGGTTTTCAACAATAATTGCAACGAAAAATCAATGTTTTGATCAATAAACTTTGCACGAAATTAACTCAAATGTATCCGGCCCGGAGTTGGACCCAATTATGTAATTTATTCGATAATCTTTGCACTAAATTAACTCAAATTGCATCCGGCCCGGAGTTGAACCAAATTATGTAATTTATTCGATAATCTTTGCACGAAATTAACTCAAATTGCATCGGGCTCGTACTTGGACCAAATTATGGAATGTCTTCGATGCACATTCCATAGAGAATATCCAAAAAAATATATGAATTAGATGTTGCGGTTTTAGTTCAATGCTGGTTCAATGCAAGTATATAATTGACGAAGGACCTTTAGCGGAACAAACAATAAACACGTGCGGTCACATAAACGAATCACCAAATAAAAGTTATCACTAACCTTTTACGTCCGGAAGCTCTGGTGTTTTCTTGGTTCTTCTTTCTTCTGAGGCTAGCCCCGTAATAGCAGGAACAGTTTCTTAGAGCTTCGTCTGGACAACACGTTACACAAAAAATAGCGACGTAATGTTCATTGATTGAGCATACAAAAAAATGCGGGTTTAACGACAAATGATGTTCTTTTGTAAACACAAAAGAAACAAAATGAAAGCGGTTTAGCGGTCGTTACGAACGAAGCTACTAACTCGCGAAATCGTAACGCAAACAACAACAATAAGCGTCGTCTCTTCAGACGGAATCAAAAAATGTCCGAATAGTTCGGAGCACAATGCACGAAACTCCCAAGCGTCTAAACAGCTAGGGAAGCGAACCACTTATGTCAATACTGTCTATATTTTACACGCAAAAACACACTTACAATTAGCATTAGCGCGACGGAATGTTTTAGAAAAGGTGCAGAAGTTTAAAAATCAATGAAGTAATTCAATCAAATTGAACACAATACACTAAACAAATTGCGGGAACGCACCAACGACATTTCATAAAAAGTGTAATAAAATGCATTGATGCTAATGGTGGACAATTTTAACATCTGATAAAGTGAATCTATTTGTTTAATTAATGAAAATATAAACTTATCAAAGTTAAAGATTGGTGTAAAATCTGTAAAATACACTAATCAAGGAGCAGCTGTCATAAAATGTCAATCAAAGAGGAAAATGATTTTACTGGAAAATGCTGCTCGTAGTGCACTAAAAAATGATTATAGAGTTGTTCGCACACAAATGCGGAAACCAAAAATAAAAATGACAAACTTTAACCAGGACTTACCAATTAATGATGTACAGCAAGCTATAGTTGAACAAAATGATTTGACACAAGACTTTAAAGTTACCTATATAAAAAGAAGAAAATCAGGTTCTAGTACGATATTTGCTGAATGTAGTGGGGAGAATTAAAAAAAATTATGTCCATAAACAGAATTTGCATAGGATGGGAGAGGTACCCCACCTATGAAGACTTAACCATACCCCATTTGTCCAATCTGCAATGAAAACCATGAAGAGAAGGATTGCCTGGAGAAGAAGAAATCCTGTATCAACTGCATAAAAGCGAACAAGAAATACAACCTCAAGTATGCCACTGATCATATATATATATATATATATATATATATATATATATATATATATATATATATATATAATTTTTGTTATTATTTGTAAATGGGAGGAAATCATGATTTCATTGAAACCGTGAATCAACCAATACTTGAGAAAGAGCTAGAATTTACTAATACTTACAAGTTACATAAATATTTTAATAAACAAAATGATTATATACTTAGAGTAAATATTAGAAGCCTAAAGCTAATCTTAAAAAGCTTTAAATTTTTATTTATAGCTTAGAGAATGAACCTAATATAATAATCTATTCTGAAGTGTGGAATTTGGAACATTATACTTACTGATTACTTGGATATAAGATTTATTATAATAATAGTGGAATTAACAAGTCGGATGGTGTAGTCATGTACATTAAAGAAAGCATTAGTGAACACACTGAAATAATCACATTTGGGCATTTAAGAGTGTTGAAATCTCTGCGGTATATAGGTGTCATGATCTAGATAAATCTGAATTCATTTTAAACTTTAAAAAATTTCTGGAATCTAAAAAAATGTTAAAAATCACATTATCATAGGTGATTATAATATTGATACTTTGAAACACGATTTTTTGTGTCAAGAACATATTAATAACTTATTGGAAATGGGCTTCATTCCAGGTTTTAAAGGTATAACTAGACCATCGGATACAGACAATGATAATAGTGGAAAATGTATTGACAATATCTTTTTTAAAAGTGGTTCAATAATAACTAGGACATTTAAGTTAACTCAGACTACGGTCACTGATCATTATCCATTGTTTGTTGCAATAAATAAAATGCAAAAAAATGAAGTAAAGAATAGTTATACAGTTATTAATTATAATAAGTTAAAGAAGATTGCAATGGTACAAAATTGGGACAAGACATCCTCATTCCACAATCCAAATAAAGCTACCAACTTGCTAATATCACTGATTAAAAGTTGCATTGATTTGGCTCAATACACAAACAATACAGTAATAAATGGCAAAATAAACCTAGAAGTAAATGGATAACCAAAGGAATTATAACATCCTGCATCTGAAAAGAATTATTGTACAGGATATGGAAGTGTGAGCCAAGTAATGAACAAGTAGTTTTTGTTTTCATAATTAAATTGAATATTTTTGAAACCGTTAATGGTTTATTTAAATGACTAGGCGCCAGTCTTAAAATGGCAATATCTCGAAAACCCCTTGAAATATGGAGATTCAACACTTGTTGAATACGTTTTTTTGTCTTGACAGTATGGCAGTTTCATTATTTATCTTCGTAACAAATACCCTGTAAGAGTACCAAGAAAATGATAACAAATTATTGTTTATCGCCCTTGAAAGCAATGCTGAACCAAATTTGAGTTCAATATATGGAGCCGTGATTCAAATATCACAAATTTTCAAAAACCAAATACCCACTTTTGTACCCTGTATATCGTTTACTGCAAACATTTTACTAAGGCATGTTTGTGTTAATCGGTATATATATATATATATATATCACCGCCTCTAACTGTAGTTATCGTATTGTCCATTAGTTATGGGACACACTGTATATGGTTTCTGGTCAGGGAACCTTCATCCTTAGTGCACTTCCCACAAGAGAATGTCCTCTCGAACACTTACTATTAAAATAAGTGTTCTTGCATACAAAAGAATGACACCTCGAAAAGAGTATTCAGTATCTATGACAGATGAAGTTAACCTAAAAATTTTATGTTGACATTCTAACATAGGAGCTATGGGATAACAGCAATAGGCCTTTTCATATTCGAAAATTTTTTGTTGCCGTGCGTAATTTTTTTCGAGCAGTTGTCAGACCATTGGCGTGTAAATACAATGGTTTTTTGCTCGAAAAAAATGACAGAAGTTGACACTTGCCCACTAGAAATTTTCGAATATGAAAAGGCCTATTGCATTGAACGGCTTCAGATTCGGAACCTGTGTGAGCTAGTTTTCCCGAAAACCCTAGATGTTGGTCTTTATATTTCGTGTCTACCATAGAAACTACTTTATTTTAAGCTCTTGGAATTGTTTCTCAATTTCGTATAAAACTCACTTTGAAGCTCTCGATTCGCCCCTGTATTGATCCTTGGGTGATTTCAAACAATGCACTCAAATATAAAGAGACCTCTAAAATTTTGGTAATTAGCTAAACCTTTAGAAACAGATTAACCTGACAGAATAACTAAACGGACATATGTTCATAAGTTTTTAAAAACCTGAATGTCGTAATATTTGTACTTGTCATTTCAAGATTGGCACCACTGCAGAACAAAACCATGCCATCGCGTCTATTCAAATAGACTATAAAAATGAATTTTAACTCTGTATTTACTTTATTTTAGCTTTTGTAGGTACTAGTATTATTTGTACAGATCTAATTCTTTTCATATTGCTAAATGGAGACATCCGTATATTGCAGAACGGCAAAACTTGTTCGAAATCCGGTAACAAAATAATGCGGATCCTGGATTCTTGTCCGGTGTGTGTGTTGAGCCAGAAGATCGTTCCCATGACAACGATTTCTCCAACAAGAGAGGCGGCATCGACCGAAAAGGGGTGTGCGAGGAGATTTCACGGGGGGCTTTTCCAGAGAATCCCTGAGCTTCGGAACGAACTTTGAGTTTACAATCAAGTCCGGAAACGATCGTCTGAGACAAGAGCGAAGTCAGCAATCAGGGCTCTCTTGCTTACAAAGGAGAACATTTCCGGATTATTGGATTCACGGCTGTTTGTCAATTATTGTAATGTTATCACTATGCTCTTTTGGAATTATTACAACCCTCTATTTGTATCTTATTATTAATAACCAGAGAATGCAGAATGTGGACATATTGTGTTATAAAACCATAAATTCAGTAATAATTTAAACTAGCGATCGCCCAGTGGTCGAAATTCGACCCTAATTCTTTAAATTATGAGTTGAACATTATTTATTTTAGATTTTCTTGGGAATAATACCACATCAGAGTTCAAACTTGTGTATATTTTAAAACCAAACGTTTCAAAATCATTATTGACGTTATTTTGTCTGTATAAGATATAGTGTTGAGACGAAATTAAGAAAAGTAGGCCAGGCCTTTCCTATCCCTACTATTTGCATTTGGATTACATTTATAGAAATAATTCACGAAATATTTTATTTATGTATATAATTGTAGGATTATTTTTACATTAATATGTCTATGCAACATGTTAGATCTAATTATCGGCGGATTTTTTTTTGTAACCTAAAAGATCCCATTTCCGATTTTGAAAATAGAGATGATAAACAACCCGATGAAAACTCTAATATTTAATGACATTTCCATTATCCGCTGATTGTTGATTTGTTGCACAACACCTTCGGAATATTGTGAAAAGTTATATTATATTAATGACAGAATTATAATCACAACAAAAAATTACAAATATTATTTTCTACAAAAGTTTAGTACTACTTGTCCGAAAAATCAATACTGATCTATGATTTACAACACTTAATATTTTCCTATTGAACTATAATAGACAACTCCAAAGATAGTAAAAGATGATCATCACTTGGTCTGAAAAAACGTTACCCAGCCACTGCTTGTGTTTTTATTTGAAAACCAACCTAGCATATATAATTACGCAGTGGTTTCTGTTATCGTGTAGAGCGTTTTGGATTTTAAACATTTAGGTTGTAAACTTTAAAGCCAGCTAGCTGTGTACGATTTCAGAGGTAATATGTATGTAAAAAAATATATTTTACTCTAGAATAAATAATAACTTAATTTTAACACTCAGAACTTTGCAGCAATGGGACCATGTAATGTAATATTAATTAAACATAAGATACCCACATTGTGAGAAAACATTAATTTTCAGTATGATTTTCATTATAAAAAATTTACTTAGCAACGTAGTAACCCATGGCGATTTCTGTTTTATGTTGAAAATATAAAGAAATAGGAATCAGATACTGTTAATTAATAGTAGTTAAATACACCTATTTTTTAAGATTTTTTTCTGTGAATTGAAACTGAAACCTTGAAAATACTTTGAAATCTTGTCTTACTGAATTGAGAACTTTCAACCTAATCGCTACAAAAGTAATGAAAAATCAAATTTCCGGTAGATGGCTAAGCATTCAGTGTTGTCAGATCTACTTATTTATCGTGAATTTGTGCATAATTTCACAATTTTCTGTAATCTTAGTTTTATGAAAGTTAGCCGACAAAAATAAAAGGACTCTAATTTAAAAGTATAAGGTTAAAATAAAGAAGATATCAGAAATAAATTGATGAGGTGCAACATAATGCTGATTTTACAATGCAATGAAAGTTACAAACTGCAAACTTGCGAGCGCCCAATAAACGGCGATTATTATGTATTATAATTTTTCGTTGGTTCTATTTCAATAGCATAACTATGTAGGCTAACTTTAACGAGGGGCCAAACTTTTAGTTTTCATTTAATTTAGTTTGTCTTTCAGATTGGAGTCAACATATCTTATGATTTTCTCTCCAAGCAATCTGGCGACACTGTTTGGCATTGACAGTATGCATGTAAATAATGATTTTTTATTATTTTATTATTTAATTATTCAACCAATATTATAAATTAATTTTAGCATTCTGCACTGAAGGTCGTCTGTAGCTACTAAACAAAACAAAAATAAAGCAAATCGGTTGAGTAACAGAGGAGAAAATGGTACCTACCCGTTTTGTATTTGCCTATTTATATATAGAGAATAGACTTTTGCGCCATCTCGTGTTTTATTTGTGGAACGCTGGTTCTGTCAAGGCCGTAATTTATGTTTGCGGTGTAATAGATTTAAATTTAGTAAACCCATAAAATGGAAAGAAAAACATTAAACCGAAAGTGCGGTGTAGTTGATTGTGAAAATACACCAAGCAAAAACCCGAAATTAAAATTATACCACTTTCATGGATTTCCATATCAATTAGAGATGACGGAAAAATGAATTGCAGCAGTTCGACATCATGGGTAAATAAATTTGATCTCCACGTGGTTAGTCATTATTGTATGTATAAAATTAATCATAATTGTTGTTCTATTAACAAAACTGAGATTTTTTAATTACAGCAGTGGGGCAATCCATCTCAACCAGAAACAAATTCAAAGATTTGCAGTTGTCAAATTGTTTGCAAAAAAAGTAAACAATGCACATAACAAAAGTTACAATCCAACTATATTTCCTGCAATATGTATATAAAAAGCAAAATCTTCATGCTGGTTTGTGGGCTGAAAGATTACGAGTACCTACGACAAGAAACAATTGCAGGAGTCGATGAAGGTCCAATTGAGATTAACAATAGTAAGTTAATACATATAAGAAAAAAAAACAAATTAACTTTATTCATTATATATAATTTATTGGTAGATTTTATTAACGATGAAGTTTTAATGGATCAGGATAAAAATTTTGAAGTTGGAACAAGGATAATAAAGCAACAACAGATGCAAATATACATGTCCATTCACAAAGAAATGAATATTGATTATATATTATTTATAGCTTTGGTAATAACTAATAATAAATAAATAAAAAAAAATAAAAATAATACGAATAAAAAGTGTTATTTATTTAAAAGAGTATTAATATTGATATATTACAGGAAAGATAGTTGAATTGTAAACTTTGTTATGTATCTACATTGTTTGAATTTCTGCTCCATCGAAACATCGAAATGAGCACAGCGGATCATTGAATATGTTCCTGGTTGCCATAGCTTTTCATCCCTCCTGTAACTAAAAAGTTACTTTTTTTCATTATTCCTAAAAGAAAATATTATTAATTAAAAAATTTAAAATTATGTTAACCTTAAATTTCAATTTATTTTGGAGAGAAAGGTATTTACATGATTAACTTTTCTGATTACAAGAGTTATTGAATCTTATTTTTGTTAAGAGAACAACAATTGTGATTAATTTTATGTATTTAGTAATGACTAAAAACGTAGAAATTTAATTTAATTGCACTTGACGACGAACTTCTGTTATCCATTTTTTTCTTCCTCTCCGATTGCTATAGAAATCCAGGAAAACGGCAGAATTGTATTTTTGATCTTTCCTTGATGTATTTTCAAAATCAACTACACCGCACTTTCGGTTTGATGTTTTTCTTTTCATTTTATGGGATAACTAAATTTTAATCTATAACACAGCAAACATAAATTACAGCCTTGACAGAACCAGCGTTCCACAAATAAAACACAAGATGGCGCAAATGCCTATTGTCAAAGATACTTTACGTATAGATCAAAATCATATAATCATGAAGGATTACAGTTTTTAATACAGCTCAAAAAAGAAGAATTTACCAATTTGGAGGATTTTCAACTATTAAAAAAAAACAGAAAAAAAGTTATATAGGATAGCTCATATATTTCTTAAGCTATCTATTTTTCCAAACAATTGTAAATTCCATACGCGGGTGAAGCTGCCTGTAATGGCTGGTAACTGTATACTAATCCTAATTCTAAACAAAATAAAAGTAGTGAAGTACTGAACTGTTTTCTCTTTGCCTTGCTGTAGGTATATATATTATAGAAAAACAAAATTGAAATCATAAGGTCAGCCCAAAAATATAATTAAAAGAAAAAATATCGAAATACAACTTCACATATATCTCATATGGTTCCAAATGGATGTTCCAAGACACCTCTCATTTTTTTCCAATTCTTAGCGATCGTAATTTAATATATTATACCAAAACAAAAGTTAAGAACTCAAAAATGTCCTTTCAACGTGATAAAACTGTATCTCTATAACTTGAGGAGACTTTTTTTCAGGTTATATGTTGAATGGACATTTCTGTATCGATCTTATAGAGCTATTCTTGAAATTTATTTGGCAAGGTTATCAGGCCCGTGGTTGGAATCGTGGCAGCTTCCCATGAATTTTCTGACCGTCCGAGCTGTTCCTAACAGAACGGCTTTTTGCATTAGTTGGTAAAGATGTTCGTCCAGACTGAGGTATTTTAAATTATTTAGTAGAAGTTTTGGGACTACTCCTGTTTGAAGACGCGAGATGTAAGACCGACATCTAGGATTTTCGAGAGAACCAGCACACAGAGGTTCCGAATCTGGAGCCGTTCCGTGTAATTGCTGTTCTCCCTTAACTCCTAGGACAGAATGTCACGATAAAATTTTTCAGGTTACTTCACCTGTCAGAGATATTGAATACTCTTTTCGAGGTGTCATTCCTTTGTACGCGTACAAAGGAATGACACCTCGAAGAGACCACTCCTGTTGTTCACATAATAATTGGTACAGTTCGTGTGTTGTTCATCTTCCACTGTGTCTTTATTTGAAATTCCAAATCCCTGTATTTGACTATTTTTTCAGCCCGCTTAATATTTATGTTATTGTTGTTAGGGATTGCTATGTCAATTAAGCTTGTTTTCCTAGAGATTTTATCTACTAAAACTATATCTGGTCTATTGTGAGCAACAGTCCGATCGGTCAGTATCGTGCAGTCCCAGTACAGCTTGTAGTTGTTATTTTCTAAAATAGACTTTGGTTTGTATATATAGTAGGGTGTTCTTACCGACTGTGATAGCTCAAGTTTCAGCGCTAGTTCCTGGTGCAGTATTTTTGCCACAGCATCGTGTCGCTCTTTGTATTCAGTTGCAGCGAACGTTTGGCAACCTCCTGTATTATGCTGGATAGATTCAGATGTTTGGCAACCATATCTGCATCTGTCGTTGTTGATAGAAGGGTCTTTGACGATGTGCTTTAGATAGTTCTTAGTTGGAATTACTTGATCTTGGATTGCCAATATAAAGCCTTCCGTTTCAAGAAACATATGACCAGAGATCATCCAGTAGTTCGACGCTGAACTGTCGACATAATCTCTTGGTTGACGTCATTTATAAGTCTTCCATGAAGGGGGCTTCTCTTTCCATTTGAGCAGCTTTTGATCAGTTGTCTGGTGGTATACTTGAACTTGTTGTTCTGTCAGTCGCAGAGCTGTTGAGTCATCAACCTGACATATGTCTCTGTGCAGATCTGAGAGTTTCTGGAAATTATTACGCAAATTATAAATTTGTTGATCACGTAACTTGCCTATATCTGCCAATCCTCTTCCTCCTTCACACCGGGGCAATGTTGTACGTTCCCTCTTTGGATGGTGATTTTGAGCTTTTGTTAGTAGTACTCAAACTTTCCGTTGTAATTGTTCAATGCCGGTCTTGCACCAGTTTACTATAGACCGAAAGAGTAACTAAGCACTGAACACGCGTAGATGTTAATAGCCTGAAACAAATTTTTACTGTTAAGTTTGGTCTTCAGCAGTCGTCTTATCCTTCTATAAAACTCTGTTCTTAGGTCCTGTGTCATGGCGGTGTGATCAATTCGTTGAGCCTGCTTTATTCCAAGTATTTGTAAGTATGGCCTTCCTCCATGGATTCAATTGAGGTGCCATCTCCCATTTCGTAGGGCCCCTGCTGTATTTTGCCTTTAACTATATTAATAATTCGGCATTTGTCTAGGCCAAATTGCATATGGATGTCACTAGAGAACTCTTCTACTATTTTAAGCAAATCATGCAGCTGTTGTTTCGTAGCTGCCATCAACTTTAAGTCGTCCAAGTATAACAAATGGTTTATCTTCAATGCTTGTACGTTGTTGTGCTTGAGACTAGACCCAAAGTTAGTCGAGTTCAGTTTGTGTGAGAGTGGGTTCATGGCAAGGCAGAACCACAGCGGGCTAAGAGAGTCTCCCTGGAATATATCCCTTCTGATTGGGATAGGTCGGTTTGTATCGAACAGTCTGCTTCATTCAGAAAGATTTTGGTTTGCCAAGTAGTCATGACATGTTCTAAAAAGTTAACAATACGATTATTTACTTTATAGAGTTTCAGCACCTGAATGAGCCAATCATGTGGAACTGAATCAAAGGCCTTTTTGTAGTCCACATATGCCATGTAGAGATTTCGTCGTTTGGCGTGGGCTTGATTGCAGACAACGGAATCAATTATTAGTTGTTTTTTGCACCCCATCGAGTTTTTCGCGCATCCTTTTGTTGTTCGGTAATTATGTTGTTTAGCTCACAATGTCTGAAAAGGCGATGATTAATGCACGACGTTTGTATAAGGTTGGGAGGCAAGTGATTGGTCGGTGCTTTGCTGGGTCCTGTGTACATAGGTTATCCTTTGGTACCATGCGTAAGGAAACTAGGCATCTTGTATGGATGGATAATGTCATTAATGATAATTTCTCGTGGGTGGCGTAAAGTTTCTTTATCCAGTAATTCTGCACACCGTCTGGTCCTGGTGCTTTCCAGTTATGGAGGTGTTTCATTATGTTAGAAGTGTCTTCCGTTGTAAATGGTTGGTGTTGCATCTTATAACAATTCTGAAATGCAGCCTCCTTATCATTAATCCAGCTCGCTCTGGAGTTATGGGAAACTGTTGTGGAAAGTTGTGTTTTCCAGAACTGCTTGATCGCCTTTTTACTGGGATAACTAGGGGTTTCATTATTATTGATGTTGTTGAGTTTTCTATAAAACCCTTTTTCAGATTTTTGGAATAGTGCGTTGTCTAGTTTCCGTTGGTTACTGGTTTTGTACCTTCTCAAGCGACTTGTGTATACGGAAAGCTTTTGTCGTAGACTATCCAGACACTGCTGAAATGTGATGTTTTCTCCATTCTACTGGAGTTTATTCGGTTATTGTCCATGATACTCTTGACAAGTCTTTCTATTCTGTTGTCTGTTGTTCCTGACCCCTCTTTGGTACTCTGTCAGTTTTCCAATGTCTTTTCGAAGAGAATTAATTTACCCTTCTAGCCTTCTTTGCCAAGGTGGTATTCGAGGTGTTTGTCTAAATTGGGGAGGGTCTTGCTTTGGTCTTATTGCGACCCCAATTGTTCTGCAGATGGAAATAATATATTATAAATATTAATTAATTAAAAATGATTTATATGTGTAGGTCTCGTTGAAGGTAAAATGTATGACAAGTTGATATCAAAATACATCGTATATTATCGTATTATCGTTGATCCATTGAATTTTAAAGACTCATTATCACATAAGGTGGGTAATAGTGAAACTCCGGGCAATCTCCATATGCCTCTCGAATTCCCAATTTATTTAAAGTACTTCCCTTATGAATACATCTTTTCATTTTATAGGAAGAGAACCTAATATCCATCCATTAAAAAATCCATTTAAAATAATGAAGAAAAAAAATGACACGGCCGGCACGGTTTGTTTTTTGGGTCGAAATTTATGCTAGACAAGCACATTTGCTCAATGAAAAATACATTAATAAGCGATAAATATCAATAAAAACGAGACCGATGATAGCCAGAGAGAGAAGTTGTTAGCGATGATTTGTGGGCATGGAGGTTTCTTTGGGCGGATCCCGTATAATATTGTAGGTCTACCTGATGAAGTATTTTAAACGGACAGCCTTATTTATTGTCTCGAGGCAATTAAAATGTAACTGCTTTGATACATTCTATAAGATGTAAGCCGACTCTTCATTCACTTCTTTCGTTTATGGCTAATTGCTGGTCAATGTGGAAGCGTACGATTGTTTTAAAAATAATTAACCGGCGAAGAATGCGTGCCGATAGAAACGGAATAGTATGTTCGAGATAAATGGGTAAAACCTACACAGGAATACGAATTAAATTTATGTAAGCTATGAACAAGTGCAGCGTTAGTTCAATCAGAGGATGCTAATGATGTTTGAGTTACAACAGAAAAACGCTGTATCTATTTAATGCAGATCACAAGTAGACTAGAGAACTTAGACTTATTTAAAAGCCTATGTTTGCAAAAAAATCCAAAGGTGTTGGATTGGTTTTTCTTGAAGAACGTATACAGCGTAATACATAAGAAATGTTGTTAACAAATTTTTATTCCTCAATTAATTAACGGAGTGTTTAAAGTTGAAAAATGGCAAAGGACCCCGCACATTCCTTAAGCCGGGTCCAGATCTATAAAAATTTGCGCCTAATGGCAAATTCAACGTAAATTTTTGTGTGTGCGGGAGAATTTGTGTCAATGTGGACGTTTTGACGCACGCAAGAATTTATTCGACATTTAACGCACGCGATCCGCACAGAGTCGGTTTTTCGACGAACATCAAAGGATTTGCGCCGCATTCAGTTATTGATGTGGACGCGTTTGCAAATTCTGCCGTACGAAATTTCTGAATTTGTTAACTAACCTGTTTCACCTGACTTTTGACATGTTGTGTTTATAAACAAATTTGTGATGTCCAATATTAGGAGAATATGTGCAGTTTTTATTGTCTTGTATGACCATATTAAACAGAAAAAAACAAATATCAAGAAGACGCTACTGGATAAAAGATCTTTACAAAGAGAGAAGATATGAAGGTGGTAACCGTTTATTGGATATATTGTCTGTGACTTATTTGAACTATTTGAAGTAAAACAATAGTTAAAACTTAACCTCAAATAAATATATTTGAAATCAGCTGTCAAATTTCTGCACACAGCTGGAGCACAAACACACACACGACGTAAATATTTATGTGAAAATTTATCTCAACTTTCGGCGCAAATATTTGCGGCGAACGCATTCGGGGCAAATTTTTATATATCTGGACCCGGCTTTATGGAAAATACCGCCTGGTGGATTTGGCTGAAATTTTCCTATTTTGTAGATAACAAAGAAATGCACAAATGTCTTCATGGCCGCAAAGTCCGATGACCGATAGTTTTCAAGTTATGGTTAATTTTATATTTAATGTCAGGGTGTACCACGATGAGCTGAGTCGATATGTATATCAGAAACTACTATTTATCTGAAAATTAGTATACAGGGGGTTTACGAGGAGCTGGTTTCAGTTAAAATAATTTCAGTTATCTACGACTTCCGGTTCTACCGGAAGTGGACCCAAACTTTGTTTTTATAAATGGAACACAGTTTTTTAAAGCTTTTTTAGAATCTACGATGAATTTCAATATAACTTTATTAGAAATATCATATGTCTGAAAGGCTCCAGTTGAAAGTTATTTAAACTTATTGAAAATTTTGACAGATGCAGCTTTCTAAAAAAATTAATTTTTTTTGGAAACAAAGAGGGCCAGGTACAAAATTACCAGAATTTGCCGAATAAAACGTGAAACTAAATTTTTGGAAACTTTTCAAAAGAATATACGGAGTGTTTAGAAATTACATTTGAATCCCCATACCCAAATTAAAGGATTTTTGTGGTTATGAGAGATATCTGAATTATCACTAGACTTTTTTGAACGACTCGACAAGAAACAAATGCTGTAGTGTCATCAAACAATATTTGCTAATAATTTGGTGTTAAAGCACAATTATATGGAAAGCATTTATCATGTCCCGTTTAGGATTTAGTAACTAAGTTCCGTTCGCGATACTCGGATAGACCAACACCTACTCATGACACGCTGACGGGGCTCATTCACAATTGCAAAACAGATGGACAGTTTGTGAAAAAGCAAAAAAGGGAAAACTGTCGTAAATAATAAAGAGAATTAAGTTACAGTATTCCGCATGCTTAAGAGCATATCCAGAAAATTCCTCAGTAGATGCAGAAAGAGATGTGGGAATAACTATGACTAGTTTTCAGAGGATTCTAAAAAAAACATAAGAACGGAATGATCTTTCGAATTCATATTAATCAAAATTCACATTTTGTAAATAAAATGATTTGGACGGATGAGGAAAAATTTATGGAATAGTCAACCACGTTACTGGAGTGATACTAATCCACACGTTATTTTTGGGTGAGAGATATCTCGAAATTTTAGAAAATGATTTACATCCATTAGAGTTGGCTTAGAATCAGCTGTGGTCTCAACACGACCTCATAATATTGCACCTGTGAATAACTTTTTAGACAATCATTTTGAAGATCGTCGGATAGAGAATAATGGACCTTCATCGACGGCCCCCTCGTTCTTCCGATATCACTCCTTAGCTTTTTTTATTTGGGTTCGAATAATAAATATTGTCAATGCTGCACCGCTATCAACAAAGGTAGATTGCCAGGAAATGATTTGCGTCATGATGTTATAAGTATGCTTTGGTCTATACGGAGATCGCAATGGACACGTTTCACATACTTTTTATAACCATATCAAATTCTACATACATGGTTAAGAAAGTAAAGTAATGTATATACGTCTCTTGACGGTTCCTTCAAAAAAGTCTACTAATATAATTCATATATCTCTAATAGCTACACGAAAATTTTAATTTTTCCAATTATATATAAAAACTGTTTCATTTAGTCTTCTAAGCATAAACTCCTACTTTTTGGCCTAGATTCCAATGGTTTTGAGGAAATCATGATGATTTGAGTAATACACTTATTACAAACTTACACTTTATTTTAAAAAATGTGACAATTGTTTCGCGTCCGAAAGAGCTTAATCATACAATGGTAGTGATTAAGCTCCATCGGACGCGAAACAATTGTCACAATTTTTTAAATAAATGTGTAAGTTTGTAATAAGTGTATTACTCAAATCATCATGAATTTCAACTTTCCACCAAGTATCAGCAACTCAATCCAATGTTTTGAGGAAAAATGGAGTTTGAAAAAAATGAGTTATACGATTTTTCGATTCAGTAACAAATTCTGAGGTGTCCGTTTTTTTTTAACAGTTTTCGAAGATTTAGAAAGCTTTAAGTTTTATTCAGGCAAATTCTGCTAATTTTTGATCTGGCCCTATATGCTTCCACAAAAATAATATTTTGTGAAGAGCTGGATCTGTCAAAATTTTCAAAAAGTTGAAATACCTTTTAATCGGACCCCTTCAGACATATGATGTTTCCAATAAAGTTATCTTAAAATTCATCATAGATTCTAAAAATGCTACAAAAAACAGGATGTTCCATTTAAAAAAACTAAAGTTTGGATCCACTTCCGGTAGAACCGGAAGTCGTAGGGAATTGAAAATATAGCAACTAAAGCCGGCTCCTCGAAAACCCCCTGTATACTAATTTTCACATTAATACTCCCAGTAGTTCCTCATATACATATCGACTCAGTTCTTCGTGGTATACTCTGACCATAAATATAAAATTAACCATAACTTCAAAAAGATCTGTCATTGGACTTTGCGGCCATGAAGACATTTGTTCATTTTGTTGAGATCTACAAAATATCATAACTTCAGCCAAATCCACCGGGGCCACTTTCCATAAGAAATTTGCGGATTCCTTTTTTATAACTTTTCAGCAACTGAATGACAAGTGTTAGTGTCAAATGTAAGTTTGTTTTATACGTATTTTCAATAGTTACTAAAAGATTAGTTCATGTAGCCGATTGGATAATTAGTTATTGATTTATTTGCAAAATACTGCAAAAAATGCCTATTTTTCAATGGCTTATAATTATTGTTTAATACACATCAGAACTCTGAAACTTGACAAAAAGTTTCAGTTTTATGAGGTATTTAACTGATGTGAATTATAACTTCATGGCTTTAAAGGTTTTCTTCCAAATGTGTTTTTCTTTTGAACCTATTATTTAGAATAAATTTAAATGCCCCTTTTTACGATAAACTAATTTGGAAATTCACTTTGAAAGTTTATATTTCGACGTTTGGCTTCAAATAGAGCTTTATCTAACGTTATCCAACTGACAGTTTTTAAAATGTTCTTTTGCATAGAAATATATATTAGTAGTTTTTTCAAAAGATTTATATGTTCACATTATTTTTAATTAGGTAATTGTAATAAAAAATGACAAAATAATTAATATAAATGTTGAAATTCTTATTAGTTTTTATCAATTTACTAATGTAAATGTCATTTCAAAAAACCTATTATTCGTTTCGAACCAAGTTGAAATCTCAGGATCTAAGGACTTTTTTCTTTTTGTATTTTTACTGTATTAGAATTTCATCTTAAGAATCTTTATTCTTTGATGTAATTTACAGCGTGGAACAGCCAAATGGAATAAATTCGATAATGAATAAAGGAGGGCTGGGTAGGGATAAACGCTTGAACACGTCGATCTGTATTTTTAAATGCTCATTTTTTCCACAAAAAAAATTAGGGTGTGTTATGTGACAGTGGCCAATACCAACTTTGTTATTTTAAATGCAGGCTCCTGTATATTATTTATTTCTTGCATTATCCAGAAAATTCTAGACAAAATTTATGTATAATTCTCCACACCTATCTTCACCTGTTTCGGAAATATTAAAGGTTTTCAAATTTATTACAAAAATTAACATTAAAAAAAGACAATTATTTTCTTCAAAAATTCGTTACATTACACTCAATACTTAATTCCCATTTAGCTCTTGATATTGAGATAGTAAGCAAAAACCGTTCCTGCGTTCCTTTTTACTGATTTGAAAAAAAAAAGTTTTGTTTTTTTTTGTCAGAACTCATAGCCTTATTGTCTGCCTGCATGACAGTGGTGATTCAGTGTCGTTTGAATTTCGTTAACTGTACGTAATAATATCCAAAATATGGTTCATTTAACAGAAATGCACAAAATAACCAAAATTTGCCGCCTGTATCCCAAGAAACAGTTAGCAAAACAGAAAAGCAGTTTCGCGAGCTTGGACATGTAAGACAGAAAAAAAGTAGCTGCCTTTGCACTAAGTGATAATACGAAATTGGATATTAGCTTGAGTTTCAAGAAAACCCACATAACTCTGGTCGAAAAGCAGCACTACTGTTCAACGTTAGCCACACATCAATTTTTCGAGTATTAAAGGAAAGTAAAATGCATCCCTATAAAAAATAACTCAGGAGCTCATGGAAGACGATTTCGATAGGAGAACATATTTCTGTGAACAAATGATGGTTAGGTTAAATAACAATGTGATCCAATTATGTTTTGTTTTCTGATGAGAGCACATTTACACTTCACGGTCATTGAAATGTCTTCGATGGCACATTCCATATAATATCCAAAAAAATGTATGAATTAGATGTTGCGGTTTTAGTTCAATGCTGGTTCAATGCAAGTATGTAATTGACGAAGGACCTTTAGCGGAATAATCAATAAAACATTGTAGCGTAGCGTAAATTAAATCACCAAATAAAAGTTAATCATTGACCTTTTAAGTGGAAGCCCTGCAGGTGGTGTTTTCTTGGTTATTCCTTCTTCAGAGGCTAGCCCCGCAGTGGCAGGAACTGTTTTAGAGCTTCGTCTGGACGACACGTTACACAAAAAATAGCGACGTAATTTTCATTGATTGAGCAAACAAAAATGCGGGTTTAACAAACAAATTAATGCGCTTTTGTAAACACAAAAGAAACAAATGAAAGCGGTTTAGCGGTTGTTACGACCGGAACTATAACTCGCGAAATCGTAACACAATAATAACAACAAAAAGCGGCCGTCTTAACGGAACCAAAAATGCGTCCGAATAGCTCGGAAGTCAATACACGAATCACGAATACTGTCTTTATTTTACACGCAAAAAACACTTAAAATTAGCATTAGCGCGACGGAAGGTTTTGGAAAAGGTGCAGAAGTTTAAAAATCAATGAAGTAATTCAATCAAATTTAAACAATACGCTAAATAAATTGCGGGTACGCAACAGTAATGTTAATCGTCAAAATAGCCGCTATTGGTCTAAATAGAATCTTCATTGCATGACAGAGAAGCATACGTAATAACAAGAAAAAGTTAATGTTTGGGCAGGACTTGTTGGAAATCATATCGTAGGTCCCTTTTTCATTGATGGCAACTTGAATGGTGATAAATATTTAGAACTGCTCGAAAATAATGTAGTGCCAACTTTGACAAACTTATGTCCTGATCCAGTAAACCCACCAGTTCCTGCCAATATAATATGGTTTCAGTAAGATGGGGCACCGCCCCATTGCGAAATCAATGTCCGGCAGTACCTGAATCAAATTTTTCCAAATCGGTGGATTGGGAGGCGCGGATAGATAGAATGGCCTGCACGATCTTCTGATTTGACGCCATTGGACTACTTTTTGTGGGGATATGTCAAAAGTACTGTATACAAAACTAAACCCCTCAACTTAGATGACCTAAAAGGACGTTTGCGATTAGATCAGTCACACCTGAGATGTTTAGTAACGTTAGAAGACATTTCTATACCAGATTAGCATGTTGCCAAGACGTTCGCGGCGAGCATCAATATTACTAATTAGGTTTTTAGTGTAATGTAGCGAATTTGTGAAATAAAATAATTTTCTATTTTTAACGTTAAATTTGTAATAAATCTGAAAACACTTAATATTTCCGAAACAGTTGAAGATAGGTGTAAGACATTGTACATGAATTATGTCCATAATTTTCTGGAGAATCCAAAAAATAAATAATATACAGGGGCTTGCATTTAAAATAAGAAAGTTGGTATTGGACACTGTCATATGACACACCCTGTATATTTTTTTTGTTGAAAAAAAATATTTAAAAATACAAATGGGTGTGTCCAAGCATTTTTCCCAACACGCTCTCCTTTATTGGTTATCGAATTTATTCCATTTGGCTGTTCCACACTGTATAAGAACTTTGCGTTACTTCACGTACAAGAACATTTCAAATTTTCACCATCCAAACTGTTTATGCACATTGGAGACGAGGATTATCCTCCTTGCTCTCTTCAAAATCGATATTTATCTAGTTATTCGAGCTTACTTCGTATACTTTCATCGCCAACGAATGATATGCAAAATATATTATCCACAAAGCCGTGAATAAATTGACTGGTATCTCTGATAATTGGATTGGTTTTATATGCAAAGAGAGAACACGGTACAAGCGGTGTGTGTCTCTTCGATTCGAATTCCGCTCAAAACGAATGCCGTGCCAGCGTGTCCTGTGTGTGAACTCAATATACGAATAAAATCTATGAATATGCATCGTGTATTTTGCTGATCACATAAAACATTCATCCCCCTGTACAAAAGTGGGATGTTGTTCTGGTCTATTACTACTGTTCGCGATTCGGCCAGTGCTCATCGGTGTATGGTGATGCTGCTACTGCGCTACGCTCCTGCTGAGCGACACGACAACTGCCCCTGGATGATGCTCTGCAGGAGGAAATAGTGAGGTTTTTATTTTCTTTTTATTTCAATAGAGAATTAGGATTAACTTTAATGTTTTTATAAAAATATACTTTTTACAATTTTATATTTCTAGTATTTTTTATTTTATCTAAATTAACGGAAGCATTTTTCCATTTTTACTGGGATAGTCAAGTGAAAAATATGAATAATTTACCATTGGAAAGTATATGAGTTGATCTCAAATTTTCCAGTATAAATACATATAAACGTAAAAGCACAGTTTTGCACCCTAACACCAAACCTTTATTTTAAACACTCAACGCCTTGTCAACAACTGGAAGTTGTCATCATCAAGGTGTAAACCAAACTGCAGTTTTCATAGGTGGATTTTGATTAAAAGGTAAAAAAAAAATTGTTACCCATTTTTAGCGTTTTTTTTATAATAAAACAAAAACGTATTGATAAAAAATAATAAATTTAATGTCAATTAGTGTAGTTTTATCATTAAAACACGTTTATGTCGGTTTTGTTCTACTATTAATTATGTCACGTAATTTCGTAAAAGACCTGGGCTAATTGGATTTTTCATCCATTTCCAAATTTTCTCAGAAATAGTAAAAAAGAAACAAACAATATTTCTTGATGTTTTGACGTATTTTACGTTTTCAGCAATACGATTTGATAGTTGTTAAAATGTTTCCTAAGAAATAGCCAATTTGATGTTTGACTGGTGAACTGTTCTAAAGAGGACTCAAACGAAATATGTGTAATGATGTGCCCCACGTTGGGCGCCAATTTTATTTCTTTTAGATAATTTGTTATTATTCTTATTGACGATGAAAGCCTGATGGAGTTACGGAGCTGCCAATAGATTCAATCGTGGACTTACTTAAACTTGCCTCGAGACATGCTACTTTCAGGAGTAGAACTGGTTCTTTTTGCACAGGACCTCCCCGTTATCGCCAACATCTACGTGGAATGGTTCGAAGAACCTACACTGAAGAGGTACGAGAAGCAGCCTAAGCTATGGTTGAGGTATGTCGATGATACATTCATTATTTGACAACATGGACAGAGAACTTCAGGCATTCCCGGAACACATAAACCCATCCCAAACATCCATTAGATTCACCATGTAGAGGGAACAGAGTAGGTGCCTATCATTCCTTGATGACTACGACAGGAATCCAAACAACAATCTACAGGAAGGCTAGACAAACAAGATTATACCTATACTACAATTCTAACCACCCATCAGCAACGAAAACTGGCATCATCAAAACACTAATCTATAGAGCCAAAAATATATGCAGAAGAATTGAAAAAACACCTAGAAACTTAGAGGAATTGCAGACAGATATGGAATCAAAATGATTTTCAAGAGAGACAACACCTTGAGGAGCATGATTACAAGAACGAGGCCGACAATACCAAATAACTGTATATACAGCATACCTTGGGAATGTTAAAGCGGAGCTAACGAAGTTTGGGTTAGCTAATCACGCATGGACCAAACACCATAAAGTCAACAGGGACCAGGCCAGGGTAATTCACAAGGAAGAGCACTGGTATAAAAGAAAATTTATGGAGAAAGCATATATAATATCGAACGATAACTTAATTGGCGAGCCCAGCGTCCAAATTAAAAACATTTGCAGACCAGGTACGACGACGCTGATTGGACCAGATATGACCTAATGAAAATGACCGGCGACGCATGACCGGTTAGAGGTATCAATACGATGGATAATATGAATTTCCCATTATTCACCTAATGACCATAGCAGATTCAAAGCTATTGAAACGTGAGATCAACCATCTCAAGGTGATAAAAGTCCAAGGAAACTTCGAGGAACGAGTTACATTGTATACCAGCTTCAGACTAACATAATAAACTTTACTCTCTACGAGGTGTCATTCTTTTGTACGCAAGACAAAATATATATATATATATATATATATATATATATATATATATATATATATATATATATATGATATATATTGTTTCTGATTAGGGAACGTTCATCAGTTGCGCTTCCCACAATTGAATGTCCTCTCGAACACTTCTTTATATATTTGATTTTCGGGGAAACTAGCACATCTCTCGTCTTCAAATTATAAACTTTATTTGCAGAAAACCTCATTTGTGTTCCTTTTTGTGCCTTACTTCCTAGTTGCACCAAACTAAAAAACGCATTATATACATATAATGTGAAGTTGTTCCTGTCCATTGGTTAAAATGTAATTTTGATGTCATTTTAAACAACAGTTAATATCTCTACAACTCTGCCCAACGTAAACGTTTTAACATTTATAGTCTTTTTTGTGACTAATGGTTCAATTAAATTATTAGTCAATTTTTTTTGGTATCGTTATCTCATCAAATCTCCTAAGTTCTTGTAGAGATTTTTTTTGGTGAAAGGGCATATTGTTCCAAAGGATGTACTCTGTTTTAAACAATTACGATTTCCATGATAAATTCGACTGAACTAACGTGTTAAATTCGTATTCAGCACGATCCTCTCCAGTTGAAATCGGGCCGAAATATTCTGGATACGTCCATCCTCTTCGTTACTTTCGACAACGCCTATACTTCCGAAAATTTTATTTACACTGCACGGTCTTCCAATTATACTTTCTATAGGTGTATCGAGAGAGGACGTGCAGTTCCCCCCAAAACGGGGAAATGAAATATGAGAGGCGAGTCGAATGAAAATTTAGGTACAAACAGAAAAAAAAATTGATATAATGATTAATGATTTGAAAAATAATTTTGGCGTTTTGCTTTATGTCATATATTATCTGATAAAACGTTTAAACAAAACAAAAGTTCTTTATTATTCGTTTAATGGCTATGGCTTAAGTCATTATGTCGATGAAAATCTAAAATCAGTTATTAGGAGAAAAGGAAACTAAACCAGTAAAGACAACCAAGTCCAAGAGGGTATTTACTATCTAGAGGTGTTATCGCCATCCTACACTCCTCCACCTCCATATTTGCGGCATCCGTTTCTTCAGTTCTCTTCCAAAATGCTGAGTTATTACATTTTAAAATTTTCACAATTTCATGAATACAAAGACTGGAATATATAGTAGGCTTTTTAACCGACTTCACAAAGAAGGAGGTTCTGAATTCGTCTGTATCTTTTTTTTGTTTGTTCACCGATTACTCGCAAACGTCTCAAGTAATTTCGACCGTTTATACTGGATCTTGTTCGGGGGCATCGTAAAGTGGTCCCATATTTATTTCATTAACATAGCTTGTACTGTTTCTTAGAAAACGGGAAAAAACTATTTTATACCTATTCTCTTATACTCCATGCCTTGATGGTTTCGCCGGTTTTACAAATATGGGAAAAAATTTATTCGGAACATGGGACAAATTGAAAAGAAATTAGATTAGTTCCGGGATATCCCGAAGTGGTCCCATATTTTTTTCAATAACATAGCTTATACCTTTTATAAGAAAATCGGGAAAACTTTATTACCGAATTTCTTATACAGTAAACTTTGGTGGAGTCGCTGGATTAAAAATATTGAAAAATTTTCTGTTCGGAACATGGGGTATATTGAATTAAAAAAGAATTGGATTAGTTCCGTGAGCTCCCACAGTGGTCCCATATTGTGTTTCGAGTAAATAATGTTTTATATATAAGTACTCAAAAGAGAAGGTACTAAACCTACAGAAGCTCATCAATAACATTTTATAACTAGAGTCATGTAGAAGCCATCCCAATAACATAGCTTGTACCGTTTTTTAGAAAATCGGGAAAAACTTTTAACGACATTTTTATAGAGTAAACTTTGATGGAGTTGCTGGTATCAACTGTTCCGCTTGGGGTATATTGTAAATAAGATGATTCAATCAAAATAAATGTCAGTTAATATGTATACAGGGTCAGTTTTTTTTTGGTGATCAGTATGGGGATCTCAGAAACTAGTGGAGATAGAGCAATGGTTAAATTGGGAAAGATTTGGAGTTTTACTGGTCCAATTTAATGACACTTTCGGATTTTTGTAAAAAGTCATGGCTTACTAGATATTTTGAAAAAACGAAATTCTGTCGATTTAGTCAAATCCCTCTAGCTCCTTTGAGAAAAAAGCATCCATAACTCCGTTATTTTTATGAATAACTATATCGAGTATTATATCGTTAAAAAGCTCTAAAAATGTCTAATTTTTTGAGGTCAAAGCCAATTATGGTTTCCATTCAAAAAAAGTTTGTGTCATACCTCGAAAACGAGAGGTGTCACGCAAACGAGGACATGACAATAATATTCGGGATACAATTCCCTTCAATTTTGATATTTACACTTTTTTATAAAATCAAAAACAAAATTGATATATATATATATCAATTTTGTTTAAAACTGAGGTAACTTTATTTTTTTATAATATATCAAATTGTAAACGAGCAAGTTCATTAGAATTGAAACTGCATCCAATTGTGCTGTATTATTATAAATTGTAATAAATTGAAAGTTGTTTGGAAATAAATCAACATAAATGTTAGTTAATCAACTTCAAGGTGGAGGTTCTCAATTGGTTTCTATATACAGTGTGTCTTCATAAGTTGAATTCAAACGGAAAACGTTCTTATGAATATTGTTTAGAGAAAAAAATATTCTTCATACAAATATATTTGTTGTAGGAAAAATATACTGTAATCATTACATGTCACTTGTTCAACTGTATACGAAGTTTGTCAGTAAATATGAATTTTGCTTAAAAGTAAAATGCCTTTATTTTTCATAATATATAAAAATCTTATCAAACAGGGGTAACAAGAATCATAAAATGCATCTGATTATGCCACATCACTCAAAATTGTAAAATAGATCTTCATGTCACTTTTCCAAATTCTCCCAGTCAATTCTATGATCATCCTCGACCTCTTTTCTTTTCTCAAGCTGTAACAATATTCGACCTTTTCTGTTGGTATCTTTCATTATGGCCTAAGAGCCCTGTTTTTGATGTTTTTTTTCAGTGATATCACTTTGATTATGTTCATTTAGTTTTTGAAAATTCACTACTTCTCGAAACTCAAAAATAATAAAGGTTTCAAATTTTATAGGTTAATTCCCTTCTTTAAATGAATAAATACGTGATTGGTAATGTTTTAAAAATTCAGTTATTGAATGGGGGGATTGAGATTATATTTGTTTTTGAAAAAATTCAATATCTCGAAAACAGAAAATGATACAGGTGTGAATATTCCTATGAATAGTCTACTCTTAAAATAAATTGGTCAAGTGCGAGTTGGACTCGCAAACTAAGGGTTCCGTACCACCTTCAAGATTCTAATATTCCAGTTTCAGACAAGCAGGAAGACAAGAAAATGCAGGAATGAGTGCATTTTCTTATATTTAACCTAAAATATTTTAAAGGAAGCGTTTTAAATTTATAAAAAATATACACTTTCATTTTCCACACATAAACTTTTTATTTTATCTGCTTCAGGATTCGCTTGATTTTTATCAGAATACATATGTATTTAATTTTCTAATTTAGCCCACAAAAATTAACATTAGAGTTTTATTTTACTAATAAACTTTCAGAGAAGCCTTTTATAATCTACTGTCTGAGTTTTTAGGCTCTGTAGATTGGAAGATAAAGGCAAAATAGGTCAAGTTTAAAATTATAAATTATTAAATCTGTTATTCAAGTTATTTAAAAATACAAATAAAATATATTTTTCAAAATTTAAATAGTGTAGTTTCTAAAGTGGGATTTAAGTCGATGTTTAATATTTTTGTTAATATCTTTTAAACAAATGATTTGAAAATATGATATATTTGTAATTCACATAATGAGCCTTTTAACATGACGCGTTTGAAAATTGAATTTTTATTTTCCATTTAATTCTATAATTTGTCCCTAAAATTACTATAGTGGTTTTCTAAAAATTTTTCTTATAAATTTCAAGTGAGCCCCAGTACCCCTAATTATTTTCAAAATTACATATCTAAGCCAACAGGAAGGTTTTAAATTAGACGAGTTTAGGGCCTGGGTTTCGATTTGTTCCACGAAAATGTTAGCAAGCACTGGAGTGCCAGGCCCTAAACTCGTCTAATTTAAAACCTTCCTGTTGGCTTAGATATGTAGATGATACTTTTGTCATTTGGCCTCATGGCAGAGATTCATTAGACTTCTTCCTACAACACCTCAATTGTATACATTCTAATATACAATTTACAATGGAAATCGAGTCCGATTCTTCTCTCCCGTTTCTTGATGTCCTCATAACAAAAACCAATAATGACAGATTCTCACATACCGTCTATAGAAAACCAACCCATACCAATCGATACTTAAATGCCCAATCACACCACCACCCTGCCCAATTGAGTTCTGTAATGAAATCTTTGACTCTCAGATCTATTCGTTTAACAGATATTGACAATAGACAAAACGAACTTAATAACCTTCAACAAATCCTTCGACAAAACGGTTATCATCCGGACCACATTGCGCGTATAATTCATCAATCTCAACAACCCCCAATCACATCAACCCCGTCAGAAACAGAACAACAACATCAAAAAGCCGTACTTCCATACATTCGAGGAGTCACTGACAAAATTGCACGGATTTTACAAAGATATCAAATAAAGACTATCTTCAACACCACTCAAACTATAGGCAACTTAACCGGTAACCCCAAAGACAAAGTACCTAACGAGGATCGAGGAATTTACGAAATCTCATGTCGCGATTGCCCACAAAGCTACATCGGTCGTACCAACAGGCGCGTTAACCATCGAGTATATGAACACTCTCTGTCAGTTCGTAAAAAAGATCCGACTTCAGCTCTCGCGCATCACCATATCCAAACAGGGCACTCTATCAACTTCGAGGACAGTAGGACTATCATATCTCTCAATTCTCTTAGGGCATCCACTATTCGCGAAGCTATCGAAATAGAAAAAAGACCTCTCTGTCTAAATAGACGCGATGACAGTACTCGCCTTCCCACAGCTTGGACCTCCGTAATTGCCAGATTAAACAAACCAGACACGCCCACCAATACCCAACCAATCACAACACAGCCTCATCACGTGACATCTTCTTCTAACCCAGCGCTACCTATAAATAAAAGAAGCAGAGCAGACTCAAATTCAGTTCAGTTACCTAGTGACTCTTGGGGAGTAGGCAGATTGAGGCCCCGAGTTCGATCTAGACTCTGAAACTCTTTTTCACTTTTGTCTCTTGATAATGGCTCCGAAGCAGGAGTCGAAACGTCGAGTATTCAATAAATTCAGACGCGGTTCTCACCCGGAACCTAGCTTAGTTCATATATATATATATATATATATATATATATATATATATATATATATATATTTGTATTCCTCATAATGAGCCCTTTCATTTGATGAATTGCATGATGCGTTAAAAATATATATATTATTGGATAGAGTGGGACACAATTGGAATTTCTTTATTTCTAGAAAAAAATGATTAATGAGAATAAATGGAGTTATTAATTTCTTCGAGTCAATAGATACATGATTCGGCATTTAGCGAAAAATTGTAACGAATGAAATTACAAAAATGTGAAAATAAAAACATTAAATATGCCGAAAAAGGCAAAACTATCTAGAAAAGCTAAAAAATCACAGAATATACAAAAAAATGTAGTCGTGAATAATATTAAATCCACGCCTCTTGCGAAGCAAGGCTGTCAGCTAGTAAAGGATATTTGGATTGCAAATTTCAAGTTCTATATCTAAGTGAATACTGAGATCTTTAGCTCTTCTCATTGTGTTCTCCTACGTTTGTGATACTGCTGCATTTGCTATTATTGTCTATTTCTTTAATCTATATCAATTATCTATTATCTATCTATCTAAGTTATTTTGACCGAAATGACAGTGAAATTTTGTCAGTTACGTCCTATAAGGTACAGAGATAGAAAATACCATTGCAATGAATTAGATATTTACATTGAATTAACGACAACCGATATTGATTCTCAAGTTGAACACGAAATAATACCCTCTTCTTTGGAAGGGAGTAAAAAGAAACACTTCAAATACGCAAAGTTTCTACTTTACATGCACAAAGGAATGATCAAAAGTGTAAAAATAATATTCTGTATTCGCATTTACCCTTCTGGTAAAAATGCCCAAAAGGCTGCAGCACTTACTCTTTTGTGCTTGAAACACTATTAGAATTATTATGCATTATGGAGACGAGTCAGAACAAATGAAAAGAGTTACGGGCAATAAAGAGAAAACCGAATACCTAACGAAGCGTATATTAGCTCACAGAAGTGTCCATTTCAAAAAATAAAAGAAGATTTTGTACGACGGAAAATGCCATGAAATATTCAAATTTATAAAGGTGTTGAAACTACATTATTATCGAATGAGGTTACATAACCGAAAATTCTGCAACTAATTTTGCAATAGTATTTTTGTGGAATAGTTCGCAGTTTTATTTTTTTTAAATGTATTTCCAGATTGGTCCCGTATTTTATCACAACGATAACGGCACAGTAAGGTACATTTTATTAGAAAATCTATAAAAAATTGCTCTTTGAGAAAAAATTTCGCGAAATTGAAAGCAATCAACTGCTAGTAATTCTAGGATGAAATTGAAAATGGGATGAAAGTAAATGTGTGATTGAATATTTCGTTATACTTATCTGTTTAATGAATCATGACGTTTCGATTCTTGATAAAAACAATTTTTCTCTAAAGCAATTTTGTAGATTATTTTGAATTCGCTTGACTTTTCGTAAATGGTAGTTTGCCTGACAATGTATCCCTAGTCTAACAAGAAAAGTAGATTATACATTTGGTAATAATATCGGATTTCATTAATGTTTATATTATTTCTCATTGAGATGAATTTACATTTATTAGCGATCGCCCAGTGGTCGAAATTCGACCAATTACTAACAAAATTCAAGTTGTTTTTCATATGTAATTAATAGGACTTTATTTGTGAGCACATTTTTAATGCATAGCTTAATGATATAAGGTATGGCAAAGAGGCAGTAAGTAAATTTAGTTAACATGAAATTTCTTAAAATCAAATAATTCAGCTGTTAACCGGTAGGATAATATAACAAATAAATGTAAATGACAATTCTATTTCAATCGAAATTTCAAAAGAATCTGTTTCATTTTACTACTAATACCTATTCAATTTCCATTTGTATGTTTAATTAATAGTACATGGGTGACCGAGCTTTAAAATGCAAAGGTTCATCAAAAATGTTGGTAGGTACATACATATAATCGGATATTTGCTCTAATTTTTCTCAAGATGAAGTGATTCAGTTTAATTTCAACTCTCTAAGACTTATAAAAATACTCATTACAATAATTCCACTTTATAATATATTTCCACCACCCTGTATATGTAACTGTCTATGGACTACCCAATATATATATATATATATATATATATATATATATATATATATATATATATATATATATATATATATATATATATATAGTTATATATACCTAATTATAATGGTAACGGCTGTTAAAATTAGTATGCAAACGAATTACGGGTAGCAGCCAAAGACTAAATAAGTGTACTCTTTTTTATATGAGAGCTTTCGGAATTATTTTATTCCTTCGTCAGTCAAATACTGAAAAAGTTACAAATATTGTTGTTACTATAAGTACTATAAATGAAATTAAATGGTAACTTACTAAAGTTGAGGTTCACAAAATAAAATTAGCATGTCTAGAGAATTAAACAACGTAACATTCAGTTTTTTGGTTGTAGTTTCATGAAATTAGATCCAAATTTGAAATTTTTTTTTTTTTTATGACAAATATAAATGAGAAACCATAGAAATGTCGGAGGTAATATTATAAGTATATGCACACATATACATACATACATATTTACACATACATATATATATATATATATATATATATATATTTTTTTTTTTTTTTCAATATATTTGAATTGTTAATACGTGAATTTAGTATCAGTCATCAATAGTATCAACTGAAGTATTGACAGAAGAGTTTGCTGATAGTCTATCATTATCCAGTTTCAACAGGTTACAATAAATAATTTATTTTAGATTTTCTTGGGAATAATACCACATCAGAGTTCAAACTTGTGTATATTTTAAAACCAAACGTTTCAAAATCCTGTCGGATTTCGTTTTCAATGGATATAAATTTATAAAGTAAAATTGAAATATATGACATATATTTCAATTTTACTTTATAAATTTATATCCATTGAAAACGAAATCCGACAGGATTTTGAAACGTTTGGTTTTAAAATATACACAAGTTTGAACTCTGATGTGGTATTATTCCCAAGAAAATCTAAAATAAACTAGAAGATGCCACAAATAACATTCAGAAAACAACAATAAATAATATTAAGATCCCGTACATCAGTCGTTCGATTAATGCTGTTATCATAATTATTGATGAAAACCATTTCTAAAAAATTTTGTTTAAAAGTATTACGTTCTAGAGCTAAAATTTTTGTATTTTCAAAATCCGCCCTGTGGTGATTATTAAGACAATGTATGGCTAAAGAGCAATTTTCTTTTTTTAGCCTTATATCACTTTTATGTGATGTTATTCTATGTTTTAAATTTCTAGATGTTTGTCCTATGTACGTAGCAGGACAATCATTGCAATTAATTTTATATACTACGTTGGACTTAAGGTGTTTTGTCTTTAATTTTATTGAATAAATAAATAAATCTAGAACGTAATACTTTTAAACGAAATTTTTTAGAAATGGTTTTCGTCAATAATTATGATAACAGCATTAATCGAAGGACTGATGTACGGGATCTTAATATAATTTATTGTAACCTGTTGAAAATGGATAATGATAGACTAACAGCAAACTCTTCTGTCAATGCTTCAGTTGATACTATTGATGACTGATACTAAATTCACGTATTAACAATTCAAATATATTGAAATATATATATATATATATATATATATATATATATATATATATATGTATATATGTATGTATGTATATGTATATGTGTGCATGTATGTGTGTATTTTTTTTTTTTTTATCCGAAGAGGGGGGAAATACATTCCGTACTTAGCTAGCACGTGCTGGCCGTCGTGCGGGACTCCCGATGTAATGACTTCAAAGCAAGAGTAAATCGTTGCATTGAAACCAGTATACCGTATACCCGCTAAAACCCTAACCTCTTTCTCCTACAACCATGGTCCCCTGCGGCACTCTTAGTCAATACTACTTCGCAAGGGTGGTTCATTGCAGATGTTTACTGCTCTCACATTGAAGGCCTCTAAAGCCTACTCCTCGAACGTATTGCGGAGTTCTTTGAGGATAGTCTCCGCGTAATCTGATACCAAGTTCCAGGCTTGGGGGCCCTTCAGCATGGCTTCTACTAATTGTTCTGGAACGATATTAGTCTCCAGAATCCTCTCCACTTCAGCACGTTGATCCTGAAACCGGGGGCAGGAGAAGAACACGTGTTCCGCGTCCTCTATCACGTCCGTACAGTGTGGGCAGTTTGGGGAGTTTGCCCTCCTGAACCTGTGCAGGTATGCTCGAAAGCATCCATGTCCAGTCAGGAGTTGAGTGATGTAGAACCCAACCTCCCCATGCAGGCGGTTGACCCAACGACTGATGTTAGGTATCAATCGATATGTCCACCTTCCTTTAGTAGAGCTGTCCCACCTCTCCTGCCATTGCCTTAGACTCATGGCTCTTTCATCGCTGTTTCCTGTCGGTTGGTCTTTCTCTAACTTTCTGCGATAAAGCCGTCCCCTTTCTGCAGCCAGGATGTCGATTGGTAGGGTAGAGGCAATCACACTCACCGCCTCGTAAGACACAGTGCGGTAGGATGATGCCACTCGAATCGCTGAGAGCCGCTGGACTGATTTCATTTTCCGGCGGTACGATGGTAGCTCGAGCGATTTCTCCCATACCGGTGCCCCGTACAACAAAACAGAAGTAGTTACTGTTGCCAGTAGCTGTCTTCTTATCTGTCTAGGGCCTCCGACATTCGGCATTATTCTAGATAATGCCCCCTGTACCCCAGCTGCTTTCTTGCTGGCCGCGATTATGTGCTCTTTGAAGTTGAGCCGTGTGTCCAGGAGCACCCCCAAATAGCTGATGAAGGGCTGCGACTGTATGTAGGAGTCGCCTATTTTGAGGGTGATGGTTTCCCTTGCCTTTCGACTGCTAACAAGAAGTGTTTCGGTCTTTTGTTCTGCTAAACTCAAGTCCGCTGCGATCATCCAATGCTGAATTGTGGCTATAGCGAATGAGAAGGTTGTTTGTATCTCCTCTATGTGCTTGCGCACTATGATCAATGCCACATCATCGGCGAATGCCACTAGCCTGACGCCCTCAGGCAGACCGAGCAGGAGCAGGTCGTTGTACATTACGTTCCATAAGAGGGGGCCAAGAACAGAGCCCTGAGGTACACCTCCTGTGATCTTATAGTCTACTTGCCCATTTTCAGTTTGGTACAACAAGATGCGGTCCTTGAAATAGGCTGAAACCATTCTGCGCAAGTACTGCGGAACTTCCATCCTGACAAGAGCCTCCAAAATGCGGTCCCAGCGGGCCGAGTTAAAGGCGTTCTTGATATCCAGGGTGGCTATTAGACAGTACTTTTTTCCACCTCTTCTCCATCTCTTTCCCGAGATAGCCTCTCTGGCGATGTTGGTAACGAGTGTCACGGCATCGATGGTTGATCTCCCCTTTCTGAACCCGAATTGGTTGGTGGAAAGTTTCGGCTCAACGTAGGGCTCCAGCCTATCTGCTATTATCCTTTCAAGGAGTTTTCCCGCAGAGTCCAACATACAGAGGGGACGATATGATGACGGTTCGTCGGGAGGTTTCTTTCCCCCTTTAGGGAGGAGCACAAGCCTCTGCTTTTTCCACTTACTCGGGAAAACCCCCTGCTTTAGGCAGGTCTCATACATGTGTAGAAACATGTCAGGCCTATTGGCTATGGCGCATTTTAGCGCGATGTTAGGTATGCCATCTGGACCGGGAGCCTTACCGTTTTGGAGCCGGTTGCACGCGCCCATCAGCTCACTCATAGTCACTGATGGTATATCTTCGTCCCTCACCTTCCACGAAGGATTAGCGGGTAGCTCAGGCTTTGCAGGAAACAAGTGAGTGACAATGCGGTGCAATGATTCGGGGCAGTTCGTTGATGTCATGGGAGGGACCTTAATTTTATGCATCACGATTTTATACGGTTTTCCCCATGGATCTTGATTAACTTCGTCACACAACTCCTTCCAGTAGGATCTCTTGCTTGAGAGAATGGCTCTTCGTAGTTGTTGTCTTTTGATCTCATAGTCGAGCCTTAGTTCTTCTGTTGTGACCCTGTCGCGTCTCCGTGCTCGTTGATGCAGCCTTCGTGCTTTGAGACACTCTCGTCGGTGTTGTGAGATCGTGTCGTTCCACCAGTAAACTGGTGGGCGGCTGTTGTTCTGCCGTCTCCTTGGCATGGAAGCATCGCAGGACTTGACAACGCTTGTCATTACCTCTTTGGCAGTGGCTTCTGCGCTTGTTGCTATTGACAATGGTTCCTGCTCCATAACCAAGGCGAATGAATCAGCATCGAAAGCATTTTTGTTCCAGCCGACTGGCTGTGACCTCGCACGACTGACACACAATCTTCGTTTGGGAGTGGTGTTGATTTCCCAAATAATAGCTTGGTGGTCGCTATTAGTAAACTCCTCATCGACCCGCCACTCACAGCCCCCTTTAATTAGGTTGCTGCTAACGAATGTTACGTCGATAATGGAGCTGGCTGTGCCTTTGCGATATGTGCTTACGGCTCCTGTGTTGAGGAGTACCAGGTTGAGCGAAGACATGGTCTCAAGGAGAGCTCGTTTTCTCGCACTCGTTTCCCGACATCCCCAGTCAATTGCCCAGGCGTTGAAATCTCCTGCGATGGCGACCGATTCACGCTTCCGTACATCCTCCGCCAAGGTGTCCAAGAATAACTCGAACTCCTCGAGCTGTGCACTAGGAGGTGCATAGCAGCTATAGAAGTGGACCCCTCCCACTTTGGCTCTCACAAGCCATGGTTCGGGGGTATTTGGGAGTTGTTGGAACGGAAGTTTACCGCAAGCCCATATCGCTGCTCTGTCCGTTGTGTCATTTACCCAGGACAGGGTGTCGAAGTTTTTGTACTGCTCGCAGATTATGGCTACGTCGCAATCCAATTCCTGCACCCGCTGTACCAGTAGGTCTTGGGCTGCTTCGCAATGGTTGAGGTTGAGTTGCAGTACTTTCATTTACGGGCTTGTGCTGCTCTCATCGCCTGTTGGTAGATCGGACATTTCCAACTACCCGCAACGTGCCGGCAGTCTGACCTACTATCTTTCTCTTTGCAGAGTAAGCACTTGGCAGGTTGTTGACAAGCCGAGGCATTGTGACCAGCGCCTCCGCATCTGTGACAACAACTGCTTCGGTCAGTCTTGCCTCTGCACGCCTGGGCGTTGTGCCCAAAGTGCCAGCATTTGAAGCACCGTCGAAGGCTGATCCTCTCGCGAACACGTACTGTGCCCCACGCAAGTTTCAACTTTCCAAGTGCGATGGCTTTCTTGGCCTGGACCTCTGGGAGACAAACAACTGCCGTTTGTGTTGATCTATATGCCCGTCGAAGTGATTTCACTGCCTCCTCAGTGATCTCTGCCAGGCCGTCTATATTATCTTTGAGCAGGTTTACTACCTCTTCCTTGGTACTGATCTCGTCCAGGTCTTTAATTTCAATCTCGATTTGGGGTATTCGAGATTGTACAGTGGCCCCGCTTGGGAGCTTATTCTTGATGGCGTTACAATAGCGCTCCATCTCCTGAGCGTCTGCCTTGGCGAATAACAAAAGTAGATCTCCCTTAGCTGTTCGTCGGATCTTATTGACTTTTTTTGCCTATATCCTGCAAGGTGGGATCATTCTTGATACCTCGCAAGATATCTGCATGGGAGCTCTTCTCGCCTTTCTTTATAAGCAGCGTACAATGTTGGGCTGGTTTTTGCTTATTGGTCCTCGGGGCCTTTTTCCTCTTTACCACTTGCCAGTCAGTCGACTGGTTTGAAGGTTGTTTTTTGGTCTGCGGTTTAAACTTGTTTCTCTCCGCTTCTGAATTGACCACCCTACTTGTTGTTGCCTGGGTGGTTTGCCCGATGTTCTGGCAACCTTCTTTACCGGGCTTTAGCTTGCTAGGTAGCACCGGTTTAAGAGTTTTAACTAGTGGTGCCTTACTTGATGGGGCTACTGAAGGCGAGGCCTTCGGTGGCGAGGTCCTTGCTACTGAGGCTACTTTTATTGAAGCCGCCTGCTTTGGGGCCGCCGGTGTTGATGCAGTCGGTTTTGAGTTGGCTGCTTTTGAGGCAGCCGCTTTTGGGACCTCCTTTTGCTTTTCACCTTGTGTCTGAGTGTTTGCCACCTTTACTGGCGATGTCTGTGTTGTAGCAGGTTTCGCTACAGGAGGTGGCCGCGTCGTTGACGTCTGATATTTGTCATATTCTGACTTAATGGCGTGTGCCAGTTTCTTGATCTCATGATGTACATTGTGCCTAGGCCCAATGAACTTCAAGAGCTCATCGATCTTTGCTCCTAATTTGTTTGGAGCGCCACTCTCAGTTGTGGCCCTTTGGGAGGCGTCAACTGCACTATCCGCCTTTTGGAGGACTTGGCTGAATAGTGTCTTGCTGCCAGCTCTAGTTTTAATGGTCGATGTTGTACCATTAGCAGTGTTCTTATTCTTCTTGTCACCATGTGACGGAACCAGTGATAATTCGCTCCCCCCAGAATCCGTGGAGCGTGCACCGGCCACCGAGGCTTTCACTCGATCGGAACCGGTGGTGGGATTATCCTCTGCAGAGGTACCCACCTGGGGTATTAAGTTGACCTTATCACCCATATCCATGAATGGTTTATTTTCGGGGTTCCTTCCCCTATCTGATTTTGGTCCGCCCTGAGGAAGTCCTCAGTACTCCCCATTGCTGGAGAGCGTCCCCTATCCGCCACCTGGGGAGGCGCCCGGTGGTGGACCAGCAACCACCCCGGGATGTATGTGTGTATGTAAGTATATGTATGTTTGTATGTCTATATGTGTATATGTGTGCATGTGTGTGGTATATATATATATATATATATATATATATATATATATTACCACATATATATATATATATATATATATATATATATATATATATATGTATATATATAAAAAAAATAATCAACCCATACGTTTTTGTTTTTGTGGTATATATGTACATATATTACCTACTTTTAGAACTTGTCTGGAAATTTATTTATTTATTTATTTTCTTAAACTTATAAAAAAACTGTCATCCCTTATAATATTACCTCCGACATTTCTATGGTTATTTATATTTGTCATCAAAAAATTTTTTTTTCAAATTTGAATCTAATTTCATGAAACTACAACCAAAAAACTGAATGTTACGTTGTTTAATTCTCTAGACATGCTAATTTTATTTTGTGAACCTCAACTTTAGTAAGTTTATATCAGTCAGTTTATATATGCATATGTAACTGCTCATGGCAACTTCATTGAGGGCTTCAAATTAACATAAGAACACTTACCTTTTTACCCATCAAAAAATCGCCTAACCAGCACTTTTTACTTTAAAATTTTGAAAGGTTCATCTGTAAAAATGTAATGTTAGAAAAATGTCAAGAAGTGATAAAATTCTTATAAGATCCTATATATCAGTTTGTATTGATTGAATTTTTCTAGAATAGTTTTAATTGTCACAATCTCGTTCTTTCTCAGTAATACGATTTATCCCGATTTGTACATGCCAAAACCCCGAAATGGAATTTCGACAAAATCATAGTGCCTGCGAGAATTAAATATAAATAAGATGCATATAAATAAACAAACATTATAGGTATTATATTATTAGTTACATAAAAATATATATATTTGCAGCATATAACATCTCGTTAACAGAACATTAAACAATTTATGATTGACTGCTAATTTTTAGATGAGATGTTAAAATTAATATATAAGATTACCTTATATCAAATGAAACTGCAAATTGATTCGTCTTATTTTATTGCTAATACTGTAATACTTTTTCTAGTTTTATTTGCACATGACCTAAATATAAATAATTAAAAATATATTAGCATATCTCCTGAGTGTTTTCGTAGCTTTTGAGAATGGATGCATATGCAAATTAGATTTGTGAGACATTCATGACTAAACGAATGTACACACTTAACTCTTCAGGTTCGGAAATCAAATGTATCAATTAGCTTTTAGAATCTCTAAATTGTGTACTTACATAAAACTTTTCATTTGGATTCTTCTGTAGGTAAATGCGCAAACTTCGTATAGGTAAACACATTCGCTTTGGTCACTTGAGTAAAGCTGTCATCGTTTTTGTAAAAAATTAACGCCATAAATGAATAGAAAAGAAGGCTTTCACAGCATACATCTTTGTAAGTAAAAGTCGATTAATCTAGTAATATTTTTTATACCTCGCTATGATTGTCCACAAATGGATTTTTACTGTTGTCGACTGTCAAAATTCGAATATTAAATTAGGCTAGTTGTTCATAGTGGGCGCCACTCACTTGAATTTTATTAATAATTTATATCTGAATTAGTTATTTTAAAAGATATAAATAAAGATTTTTTATATATTCTGCATTGAAGGTCGTCAATAGCTACTAAACAAATCAAAAATAAAGAAAATCGGGTGAGAAACAGAGGAGAAAATAGTAGCTAACCGTTTTGTCTTTGTCTATTTATATATAGATAAACTAACCACCCTTGTTATGTTGTGACGATTCAAAACGATGAATTTTTAGGCTTTACTTTCAGGACGAATCTCTATTGAGTTTTTTTGTACAGAATGGCATAATAACAATTTTATCCACTTACCCTTAGGAAGTACTTACATACTAAACAAAGTTACTAAGTTCAGTGAAATCGACGTATATTTTTTTATGTAATTATTTGAATCAACAAATTGTTTTTTCTATTATTGTTCTTATAACTATAATTACAATTTTGACGCTGCTTCCATCTCAATCTTCCTCGTGCCAAACATTCTCAATGCCTTGTCACTGTGACAACGCATTGAGAATGCCATGTGAGACCTTGGCGAAACGTCTGCGAGTTTCAAATTCGATTCATACTAACTAAAGGATGTATTCTCGGTAACGTCTAGGCACTATGCCTTGTTATAGACGTTATAATGTTTACTACTGGTTTTACACATTTTTTATCAATATATAGATTTTTTGTAGAATGATTGTAAAATCTTAACACACTTCCCTAAAGAAGAAAAGCAAGATTAGGTTGTTATATATGATATCGGCGAGGTCATAAAATCGAAATGTTTCGCGTGTAGGACTATTATAATAATTACCAAGCAATACTAAACAAATTAGGTTGATATTAGTAAACATTTTGTTCACGTTAATTTGACATGTTTAGAGCGGAGGACGCAGCGGCCATACCATCGGTGGTGTAGGACAAAAGTGTTTTCGCGTTTTTTTATCATGTTATTAAAAGATTTGTAAGTAATTTCGAAAAGATTGTTGAAGAGGTCTTGAATTATTTTGACTGTTCATTGGTTTTCTCTCCTCAAAATTTTTCCTGCAACAGATAAGTATTTAAAATTGTATATGCAGATCAAAGTGTAGTAAGGCAATTTCGTAAAATTGCCCGGATTACTGGCTGTCTATACAGAGATTCTTCCTCACAGTTATTCATAGAGAGAAAGAGATGTCTACAAATTGATCAACCAGTATTCCTGTATATAAGTAATGTATTGTATACTGTGTTATACTTATCTGCGTTTGGAGACGTTTCAACTCCGAGTCTTTGTCAATCGTTTAGTGTGGAATTGGAGGTTTTTTTCTAAAAAATTTGGCTTTTATATTGAAATTGTTGTTTGTCAAAATATTTGACAATGACAATTTGTCATTTGGCGATCACGTGATGTTGAGATTACCGTTTTCCTGCTCTGTTAGCAATAGATTTCTCCAGTCCAAATGAAGGTCGATTGAAGATGCTCCGATTTCCGTGTCGTTTATCATCATACAGCAAGGTTCTTTAAGTTTTCTCTTTTTTAAATTTTCCTCTCTCAATAAAATCTTTCTTTTATCCCAGTCTATCCTATGATTGCCGCTACTAGTTAATACATGATTGGCCAAATTTGATTTGTCCACATGTCTTCTGAAAATGTTCTTTTTTCCTTACCTCTAAAGGTCTTAAACTTTCACCGGAAAAAAAAACAAAAACAAAAAAACTCCAGACTCGGAGTTGAAACGTCTCCAAACACAGATAAGTATAACACAGTATACAATACATTACTTATATACAGGAATACTGGTTGATCATTTTGTAGACATCTTAGAATAACTGTGAGGAATAATCTCTGTATAGGCAGCCAGTAATCCGGCAATTTTACGAAATTACATTAATACACTTTGTTCTGCATATACAATTTTAAATACTTATCTGTTGTAGGAAAAATTGGAGGAGAGAAAACCCAATGAACAGTCAATATATAAGATTTGTAGACGCGAAATGTAAGACCGACTTCTAGGATTTTCGGGGAAACTATCACACAGAGGTTCCGAATCTGTTCTCCCTTAACTCCTAGGTTAGAATGTCACGATGAAATTTTCAGGTTACTGATATTGATAAAAAAACTCATTGTCTATTTGGAAGGTTTAACACCTGCTAACTCTCTTAGCTGCCTGTTACATAAATTTTCGAAGTGGGGCGTCTCGGCAAAATTAAGCCACTCAAAAAAAACCGGCAGTCATTTGAGACTGATCGATGGAAGCGAAAGCTTCTTACGAATGGTACTTCCCGTTTCTTTTATCCCCTCCCTCTATTTCTATTTCCTTGTGTTATCACTAGTAATGGTTATATATTTCAGGAGAGTTAAAATAATTGTCACTATTTTATTATGACTCAAGTATTAATCGTGTGTAATTTAATTTTAATTTAAATTTCCATAATTGCTAAATAAAATTTGTTGAATTATTAACTTCCAAGTTGAAACTCATATCCGAAGAATTGTAAATACGGCAAATATAACAAAAGGTGTATGAAATTAATAATAATTTCTGACTTCTGACCATATGTCAAGTCCGTAATGCAATATATCGCAAAGAGAGAATTGGAGTTTTTATTAGAAAAGCAAATTTTGTATAGGTTTTCTATATTAATTGGATATTTTATTAGTTCATTTCCTATATATTATTGATATTCTACAAAAGAAGAAACTCATAATGTATTTTACCTGGTCTCTGTTTCGTACACAGTGAACTGAATTGTATGGGTATTTCAAGATCAAGGTAGTGTGTGGTGTCGGTGTCGTGGTCGATGTCGAAACAAATGAAATCTCAAGTTATCCAGTTCATTCCCTTGCTCATGTATTTTCATATGTGTAAATGTGGGCCCCCGTTAAGAAGCTTTCACTTCAAAAATGTTAGACTGCTGTTAATAAAAAAAATAGGAGCAGGTTCCCTGTCTACTAGTAAAATAATTAGAAACTGGAAAATGTTCTTAGCTAAACTGATTGCTTTTTGTTTGCAGTTCGAGTTTTCATGAATTGCAATTTTTTTATTCGATCCTTCAGCCTTGATGGCAATTTGATCAAACTTTTTGACACGTAACGCAACCGTGGAGAAAAGCAAAACAAATCAATATAATAAAGACTGCAGAGAATTGGTGTAACTTAATTACTATAATGAGACAGTGTATAGAAAGGGAGCGAGCAGAGAAAGATTCAATGAAGTGTTAACTTAGGGTGAGTTACTCCTTTTATAACTGCATTTTATGAGCGAATGCACACGACAGAGAACAAGATAATCCGTTTATAGAGACCTTTACAAGCCCGACTGATTATACGGGTCAGGGAGAGAATAGACCTCAACTCCTTGGCGCTCTCCACCTACGTACCCTCAATTTATGGGATCAGATCGGCGTGCAGATTTTTATCGTCGATTTCATGCACTTGTTACTTGCAATTGCGCTACATCATGATTTGCTTTAGCGAAGGTTCTTTGTAGTATCTTCCAGTTTAATTTTAAGTATTTCTCGGTAAATATCACCAAACCTAAGATAATGTATAGTAAAAAAATCAAACCTCTGAATCTAACCTCGTTGTCTATGGAATTATAACCTGAATTATGATAAACAAATTAAAAAAAAACAAAAACCAACTTCAAAAGAAAATTAACTAAAAAGCATGATATAATTTATGCTACAACAATTAAATACTTTTTATGAAGTCGGTGGCAATCGAAAGTGAAAATATTTTGGGAAGTACATCGATGATTGTTGTACTTCGCAACTTCGTTGTTCAAATTGGCACCGACTTCATAAAAATATTTAATGGTTGTAGCATAAATTATTTCATGCTTTTTAGTTAATTTTCTTTTGAATTCGGTTTTTGTTTTTTTAAATTTATTTATTTAACAATTTTTAGTGATGCAATGGCTTAATTGGATGCAGTTTTCAAATCTAATTAACTTTTTTGATATTGCCTTTACTCAAACCGCAACTATTGACGGCCACCATACATAACAATTTTTTTCATTATTTTTAAGAACTGCCTTCTGTAGCTATAAGTTCGATCTATATTTAAACTATCTTTTATATATTGCTGCCAATTAGTTACCCAATAAAACTTACTGGTCTATCAGTTTTTTAACCATCCTGTATAACTACGCTAAATAAAATCTTTTGAGATATTTTGTAACCATTCTGGAAAAATATAATTTGTTTCCACCTTATATGTCAGCTACCCCCCATATGCAATTTTTTCTAACATGTTTTAATCATACTGTATAACTGTAATGTTACTTTGCCCCAAGTTTCAGATATTACATATATGCAACAGCTGTTCTATCTTAAAAATAATGTAGAACAATTTTTTTATCAACACTATTTAATTATATTTCAACTCTATTCTCTATATCAACCACGTTGTATGTGCACCTATTTTTCGGTCAACTTGTTTGAGATTTTTGTACCACCCTGTATAAATATAAATCCATTAATTTCCAAAATATTTCACGAAAACTGCAACTGCTTATGGCGCATCCAATGTAACAATTTTTATCTCTATATTTCAAGTATCCTATCTGTGCAACTGATTATGAGTTACGCTATTTCACATTTTTTCATCATATTTTTTAAAGCTCAATGTAAAATATATTTTCTCTTCATTTAAACCATCCTTCATTTTCTAACTATAACTTGACTTCGCCCCATATTTCAGGTACTCCATATATGCAACAGCTCATGCTCTACCCCATATAACAAAATTCTTCAATGTTTTTTACCCACACTGTATAATTATTATTCTACTCCACGCTATATTTCAACAATATTATATATGCAACTATTTATGGGCCACCCAATATAACATTTTTTCACCACTCTGTATACTTAGAATTCTAGTCCACCCTATATTTAATCTATCCGATATGTGAAACTGCTTGTGGATCATAACACTCCTTTTTAATATTTTTTTAACCATCCCGTATAGCTGTAATCATATACCGCTACATATTTCAACCATCCTATAATATGTTACTTGAAAACTTGTGAACTACTTTATAAACTTTTTTTTTCAACCCATTTTATTACTTTAATAATAGCTCCAGAAAATTCAAATATTCTAACTGCTTACATAACATTTATTTTTATACACCCTGTATAAATATAATTCCTTTTTATGCTTATTTCACCCTCATTGTATATGCATCTTCTTATGACCCTAATAATATAACATTTTGTTATCCAACCTGCATAAATATAATTCAACTTCACCCGTTTTTTAACTACCTGATATATACAACTGTTTATGGTCTACAATATATATTTTTCGAACCATCCCGTATGAGATTCCCTTATTTCAACCACATTGATATATGCAGCTACTTACGGACCACCTAATATACCTTTTTTCTTAAATACATATAATTCAACTCCGTTCTAAGTTTTACCCATCCTATATATGGAACACCCTTTAAAATTACACTTTAAATATCAGTTGAATTTTTTAAGCGAAACATGGTACATTGGCATATTCCGAATTTTGAATGAAAGCTAAGCTGATGCAAGTATCTAATAATTGGTGCATGCGGTGTAACACCGAAAATGGTAGCAGTTTTTCCCTATACCTGCCGTTTCGTCAATTTATGGAGATAAAATGTATGTCACATTTTGTAAGTCAAACTATAAGCTTTGCAACAAAAAAAGATTATGAGCAATACTTTTTTCTCTAAATATTCATAAGAACGTTTTCCGCGTTAGTTCAACATATGAAGACACACTGTTATAGAAACCAAATGAGAACCTCCACCTTGAAGTTGATTATTGGGATTTAGTTCCAAACAACTTTTAAATTACATCTTAATAGAACTGAAGATACTTTAATTTGTAATCGAGTTAAAAAAGTAACATGGAATGATTACTGTTTACGTTTTAGATCATGTAAATCTGTTTGTGAAGAATAACTTTTTCTCTTAAAATTATTAATTAAAAAAGAAATCGTTTGATTTATGAATACACATTTTATCTACATATTAACTGACATTTATTTTGATTAATTCATCTTATTCACAATTTATTCCAAGTTCCGAACAGTTAATACCAGCAACTCCATCAAAGCTTGTAATACCGGCGAATCCACCAAAACATAGAGTGTAAGTAAATAGGTAAAAAGTTTTTCCCTATTCTCTAAGAAACTATACAAGCTATGTTATTGAAACAAATACCTGACCACTTTAGGATATCCCGGAACTAATCCAATTTCTTTTCAATTTGTCCCACGTTCGGAATAAAATTTTCCAAATTTTTAATAATCCGGCGCCTCCACCAAGACATAGAGTATATGAGAATAAGTAAAAATAGTTTTTCCCCATTTTCTAAAAAACGGTAAAAGCTATGTTAATGACAAAAATATGGAACCACTTCGCTATCCCCCTAGACACGACTGAGTAAAACGGTCGAAATTCCTTGAGCCGTTTCCGAGTAATCGGTGAACAAACAAAAAATATATAGAATTGAGAACCTCCTTCTTTTTGAAGTCGGTTAATAAAACAACAGCAATTCGCTTACACCATCACGTCAGCAACAGTTTATAGAGAATAATTGCTATGATTTTAACAGCAAATTCCTAGAAGTGAACTATTCAAATAATAATAATTTGGTCAAGTGCGAGTTGGACTCGCATACTTAGGGTTCCGTACCACCTTCAAGATTCGAATATTCCAGTTTCAGCAAGCAGGGAATGAGTGCATTTTCTTATATTTACCCTTATATCTTTTAAAGGAAGCGTTTTAAATTTATAAAAAATATACACTTTGATTTTCCACACATAGACTTTTTATTTTATCTGCTTTAGGATTCGCTTGATTTTTATCACAATACATATGTATTTAATTTTCTAATTTGGCCCCCAAAAAGTAACATTAGAGTTTTATTTTACTAATAAACTTTCAGAAATGCCTTCTATAATCTACGGTCTGAGTTTTGAGGCTCTGTAGATTGGAAGAAAAACGGCAAAATAGGTCAAAGTTTAAATTATAAATTATTAAATCTATTATTCAAATTATTTAAAAATGTAAATAAAATATATTTTTCAAATTTTAAATAGTGTAGTTTCTAAAGTGGGAAATAAGTCGATGTTTAATATTTTTAATATATTTTATACAAATGATTTAAAAATATGATATATTTGTAATTCACATAATGAGCCTTTTATCTGATATATTACATGATGCGTTTGAAAATTGAATCTTTATTTTCCATTTAATTGTATAATTTGTCCCTAAAATTACTATGGGGGTTTTCTAGTAATTTATTTTCCGTCTAATTCTATTATTTGGCCTCCAAAAATAGAATTAGGGATTTTTTTTCATATTTTTCCTATAAACAAAAAAAAAAGAGGTCTTAGAGTTTGGGGAATAACGGGGAAAATGGGTATTTTTTTTAAATATTTTTTTAATATATTTTAAAATATTCATTTAAAAAATTAAAACAATATATTTGTACCTATTCGTCATAATGAGCCCTGGGATTTGATATATTACATGACCCGTTAGAAACAATTATAATTTTTTATTTTCCATTTAATTCTATAATTTTCCCCCCAAAATGAATATTAGGGGTTTCTTCTTATTTTTCCAGTAAAGTTCAGGTGAGGGGCTATACTTCCAGTTTTTCAAAATTTTTCAGCTTATGGTTTCGGAGATAAGGGGGGAATGGGTAATTTTTTTTATATTTTTGTTAATATCTTTTAATTAATTTGTTTTATAAATATATTTGTTTTCTTCAACATGAGCCCTTTTATTTGATATATAACATGCTGGGTTAGGAACAATTTTAATTTTATATTTTCCATTTAATTCTATAATTTACCCCCCAAAAAAATATTAGGGGCTTTTCCTTATTTTTCCAGTAAAGTTCAGGTGAGGGGCTATACCTCCATTGTTTTTTCAAAATTTTCCAGCTTATGGTTTCGGAGATAGGGGGGGGGGATGGGTAAAATTTTTTATATTTTTTGTTAATATCTATTAATTAATTTATTTTAAAAATATGAAAAAAATATATTTGTTTTCGTCATAATGCGCCCTTTCATTTGATATATAACATGATGGGTTAGAAACAATTTTAATTTTAATTTTCCATTTAATTCTATAATTTGCCCCCCCCCCCCAAATAAATATTAGGGGTTTCTCCTTAATTTTCCAGTAAAGTTCAGGTGATAGGCTATACCTCTATTTTTTTTTAAATTTTCCAGCAAATGGTTTCGGAGTTAAGGGGGATGGGTAATTTTTTTTTATATTTTTGTTAATATCTTTTAATTAATTTATTTTAAAAATATGAAAAAAATATATTTGTTTTCCTCGTAATGAGCCCTTTCATTTGATATAAAACATTATTGGTTAGAAACAATTTTAATTTTAATTTTCCATTTAATTCTATAATTTGCCGCCCCAAAATAAATATTAGGGGTTTCTCCTTAATTTTCCAGTAAAGTTCAGGTGAGGGGCTATACCTCCATTTTTTTTCAAAATTTTCCAGCTTATGGTTTCGGAGATAAAGGGGGGGAATGGGTAAATTTTTTAATATTTTTGTTAATATCTTCTAATTAATTTATTTTAAAAATATGAAAAAAATATATTTGTTTTCGTCGTAATGAGCCCTTTCATTTGATATATAACATTATGGGTTAGAAACAATTTCAATTTTATATTTTCCATTTAATTCTATAATTTACCCCCCAAAAAAATATTAGGGGCTTTTCCTTATTTTTCCAGTAAAGTTCAGGTGAGGGGCTATACCTCCATTGTTTTTTCAAAATTTTCCAGCTTATGGTTTCGGAAATGGGGGGGAAGGGTAAAATTTTTTATATTTTTGTTAATATCTTTTAATTAATTTATTTTAAAAATATGAAAAAAATATATTTGTTTTCGTCATAATGCGCCCTTTCATTTGATATATAACATGATGGGTTAGAAACAATTTTAATTTTAATTTTCCATTTAATTCTATAATTTGCCCCCCAAAATAAATATTAGGGGTTTCTCCTTAATTTTCCAGTAAAGTTCAGGTGAGGGGCTAGACCTCCATTTTTTTCAAAATTTTCCAGCTTATAGTTTCGGGATAAGGGGGGGAATGGGTAATTTTTTTATATTTTTGTTAATATCTTTTAATTAATTTATTTTAAAAATATGAAAAAAATATATTTGTTTTCGTCGTAATGAGCCCTTTCATTTGATATATAACATTATGGGTTAGAAACAATTTTAATTTTAATTTTCCATTTAATTCTATAATTTGCCCCCCCCAAATAAATATTAGGGGTTTCTCCTTAATTTTCCAGTAAAGTTAAGGTGAGGGGCTATATCTCCATTGTTTTTTAAAATTTTCCAGCTTATGGTTTCGGAGATAAGGGGGAGGGGGATGGGTAAATTTTTTTATATTTTTGTTAGTATCTTTTAATATTAATATATTTTAAAAATATGAAAAAAATATATTTGTTTTCGACGTAATGAGCTCTTTCATTTGATATATAACATGATGGGTTAGAAACAATTTTAATTTTATATTTTCCATTTAATTCTGTAATTGGCCCCCCAAAATTAAAAGTAGAGGTTTCTCCTTATTTTTCCAGTAAACTTCAGGTCAGAACCTATAAATCCATTTTTTTTCAAAACTTTACGTTTTATAGTTTCGGAGATAAGAGGGGGGGAATTGGTAAATTTTGGTAAATTTTCGTTAATATCTTTTTAAATATATTTTTTTAAATATGAAAAAAATATATTTGTGTTCCTCACAATGAGACCTTTCATTTGATATATTACATGATGCGTTTGAAAAAAATGTTATTTTCAAATTTTTATTTAATTCTATAATTTGCCCCCCAAAATTAATATTAATGGTTTCTCCTTAATTTTCCTGTAAAGTTCGGGCAACTCTCTATATTTCCTATTTCTTTCAAAATTTTAGGCTCAGTAGTTTCGGAGATCAGGGGGGGGAACGGTCGATTTTTTTTAGTTTTTCCCCCCAGAAGTACCCTTAAAATCAAAATTTTCTCTTTTACGATATGTACTCCTGATCGGGTCACCAAACTATACATTGAGAAAATGGCTGTGATGTGACAGATGCAGAAATCCTGAGTGATATTATAAGTGTATCCGTATATTGTATATACGGAACCCTAAAAAGCCGCAAAAATTCGAATTTCGATTGTTTTCTGCTTATTTAATAAAAATTAAAGAAGGAATCGAAATGCCGTCTACAGAAAAGTTGTAGAGAATCAGAAATTCTTATTAATGCGCGTTTATACGTCCTGATTAGATCATTTTTCATCGAGTAAAAGCAAAAAAACTAGTCAAGAGTGGATTTTTTTCAAGACTTTCTGGTAACTAACACTGGAATATTAATCATCGTCAAAATGAGAGTTTATTATGTTTATTTAAGTTAATAATTAAGTTTATATGGGTTCACGATAAATACTATTAGAATAAGTAGAATTGGAATTTAGAGAGATATTTTGCACATCCCACCGTATTGAAACTAGTCCGATCAGGCTATACTAAAGACCCTTTGGAAGGTCATAAATTCCACTGCAATTGGTCTATCTTGGATTTTGCGGTATAATGGCGGGCAATTGGTTTAAAATACTAGTAAATATTGTATTAAATGTAGGAATAGGTAAATTGTATTATTGTTTGTTTTTCTTTTCTCAGCAGTTTATTAGGTTTTCATTTACATACCTATTACCTGCCCACACTGGTCTATTTTTCCACTGGTTTATTAAGTTAATGGTTACCCGCACACTGTTTAGTGTTATGGATCAAATTACTTTTTTCAGCCACTGTCAAGACATCTGAGGATAAGTAAATGTCGGTCGTTTAAGCCAAAATTCACAAGCAGTATTATATATTTTATTCCACTATAAGCAGAATTGAAAATATACAATATGAAGTCCATTTTATGACCTTTGAAAATATATTTTGCATATCCCTATCGAATTATCGTGGTTAATACGATACGTTCTGCAATTATTTAAATCGCAGTTCTGCAAGATCTACTTAACGGATAATATCGATCTTCAGCTCTATTAATCTCATCGTTATAAGCTATCAATAGGAGGCAGATTAAGGTTTCAGCTGTTATGTCATGAATTTAAAAAAAAACACTAACTTTATATTGGTTTCTCCAGTATTTCTTTACGAAAATGCTACTATCAAAATTTATAAACACTCATTTTGAAGATTTTTGGATTTTCTACAATTTTTCTAGTGGCGGCATTATGAACAGAACATTACTTTTAACACTATACGCAAAAAACAGAAATACCCCAAATAATTTACTTTTTCGAGTTTGCTGTATTATTGTATGTATATAGCTAAAAAATCTCCTTTAAATATATAGGATAGCACAAAAAATAACAAAGATCATATATAATAGTCTAGTTTCTCAGAATAAATTATTTACCATTAAAAATTAAAAAATGTCAATTCTATAAAAAAATTGCTACCTGATAAGCGAAATGCAACACTTTTTTTTAAAAAAAGGTCATTAGGAAAAAAAATATTCATATAGTCTACTTTACAATAACAGACATGAATTTACAGAACAAATACGCAGGAAGAGCTAGAAAGGTCTTCAGGAGTTCATTTTAAGCGGAATGGTTAGAATGAAAGTTGTAACATTTTCCCCGGCTCTTCGACAGTGACATTTGAACTACATTGATCTTGAGGGTCGTTTGAAGCTCGACTTCAAAAGGAAACCTACTAAGTTTTCACGCGGACAATGAAGTGAAAATGACCTTAAGTGGCACCATTCTGACTTCGTTGTCAATGGCTTTATATTTAAATATAAAGCCATTGACAACGAAGTCAGAATAGACTTTGAAACGTTTGGTATTCCTGCAATATACGTAGTTTTATTTCTATTGTGGTGTTATTCCCCAAAGAAACATAAAAATAATCACGAATATGCCACAAACAACGTTTAGAAGACAAACTGAATTGCTATGAAATTGATATCATAAGGGCAAACCTAGAAAACAACGTTATTATTCCGATGGACGTTAGTTCAAAACGAGATGACTGACTGATTTCTATGTAAGTAATAGAATCGTCTTTGTCTTAAGTGACTTCTTCGGTCAAACAAACTGAATTGCTATCAAATTGATATCATAAGGGCACACCATTAAAAAAACGTTATTATTCCGATGGAGGTTAGTTCAAAACGAGATGACTGACTGATTTCTATGTAAGTAATAGAATCGTCTTTATTTACCTGAATTATTTTCTGTTTGTGCTATGTTCTTTGTGTAATACTGTTGATACTCAAATTGTATTTTACAAATAAGTCCCAACCATTAACACAAATTATTTCAGTAATGTGTACTAAATGGCCTAAATGTTTCTCCAATATAAAATTTATTACATTCGGAAGAATAAACTCGAGGTCACTATCTAATAGCTGGGGGAATATCCTATTAATTTTATTCTAACCACTTCCCCGAAATATGCACTTCCCATGAATATCGAGCTCTTCCGGTAATTTGACCTCAAGAGGTCACTCAATGTTATTTGAAATTTCACTTTACATATCAAATATAAGCTGCCAGAGTTTTGGCTCCGATAATGGACGGGAAATGTTAGGCTCAGACATAACCTTAAGTGACCCGTATTTTTGACCTTGCCTGACCTCTCTAGGTCAAACAAACGGAATAGCTCGAATGTTTTGGTGAATTCATTTTTCGAGGAAATGATTTGAAATGTAGGTGTAGGTTTGTCCCCGAAATCCGTTTGTGACGTTGGATAGACCTTAACCTTGAAGGTTATTTGAACATCTACTCCAAAACTTTGAAAATCGAATCCCCTACTTTTTAACCCGGAAATGGTACGTTCAGATATGACCTTAGTAGCCCCATTATTGATCTTTAGTGGCCCCTTAAGGTAAAATAGCTGAAGGGCTCGAAAGCTCTTTGGGAATACATTTTCGAGGAAATAGAATGATGGATTTGTCCTACATTTTATATTGGAGAAACATGTAGGTATGCATCTAAGTATACAAATAAATAAACATAAACAACATAAATAAGGCAGAATTTGTAAAATTCAAAATTTGTGTAAATGCTTGGGAGTTTATAAAGTAAATTTGACTATTCAACAATGTTAACAGAATACACAGCATAAAACTGTATGGCTGCTGTTTCTGCCGAAATCAAATGTGTCTGGTTACCGACAATTAAGTATATAACAAATATATGAGTATAGTTCATAAGGTTTGTCTAGGTGTAATCCCCTAAGAGACTAATGGGATCGCTGAAACAAGTGAATCCTTTGATCGCATTTTTGGCGAATGAATCTTTTAAAAACAGTCGTATGTATAAAATCTGAAGACAACGTTTACAAGTTCTGCCAATTTGAAAATATTTTGACTATTATATATGATGTTCCAAATTTTTCTGCTCTACTTTAGATCTAAACCGATGTGATATAATTATGTTATTATGAAAAAATTAAACATTCAACTTCAAATGTTTATTCTACTATAATTCAGATTATACTTTCACTAAACTATGTCAGATTCAAACTTTAAAAACTTTTGAATTTTTAAGAATAAAACCTTTTAAATATATGTCTTATTATTTCTGCCGTAAGGAAATTGCCATAGGGTATCAATAGGAGCAATGCCTTCTTCAGGGCATTTTTATATCACATCAGTTGTCAAAATAATTATAGAGTATTCACATAATAACAACTTATCTAATTAGGATAATTAATATTTGCAACAGTGGCGTTAGACGGTCTTCCAGAAGAATATTTTTCATTTTATAACAATGTATTTCAAAACTGTAACTCCAATCTAAATCATATAAAGTAAGCATTAAACGTGCAGATCAAATATTACAAACATTTTGATCGCGGGAACTCAACAATCTGATAAAATAAGCGCTTTCGTGCAGACGTTGATTGTTTTAAATGGGCAACTTTATGTTTACGATCTAATTCAGAAGATTAATATACCATTTACTACCATCAAATTATAGTTATAAAAGGAAAATACATTGTAAAAACCAATTAACCGGGAGTTTTTAATAAGCTTTACTGTCTATGTTAAAATTCAGTTGTCTACATCTTCGACATCAGTTGTTTCTGCTTTTACTATCTGACTTTTTGACATTTTAATATATTTGTTGATTAATTTAGACTAAAATTATCAGATATTGGAATATGTTGAAAGGCGCTCTAAATTTTTTTGTCTATCAGGAATGAATATTTTTTACTTTATATTTAATTTAATTTAAATTTACTTCCCATTTTTGAGATTATACTGAAATTGGGGAAGCAAAAACGAAGGTACTCCAGAATGTACACAAATATTATTATTAAGAACTGTAAATAATTAATCGCATAGCTCCAGATTTGCAATAGAGTTTAATCTTCTAGTGAGAACTAAGCAATACTTTTCAATGTAATATTTAAAGGAAGGAACCTGTACCAGTTGTATGCCTAGAAATTTCCTGAAATGTCATTTCTAAGGTATTTATAAACAAAAAAATCTGACGATAACAACAGATACACATAAAAACATGTTTTGCCAGCTATTTCAAAACCACTTTTATAATTTCGACCAAATTATAAAATGAAACATCATCATCCCTTGAATTTTTCATAATTTATCTACAATCTATATCGACTCAGTTAACCACACTTAATGAGATAATTAGTGACATTTGACCGATGGGGTATACAGGCAGCCCATTGCTTCTTCATCACTAATGACATAACCATATCAATTGATGCCTAATAACATCCTCGGTTGCGGCTAGTGGGGTGTGATGGACGTTTATAGAAATTCAGTAGCGTACTTTCGGAAAACTGCCTTACAACACACTGACGCAAAATAAAACTCAACATTAAAATAGTCGTAGGTACTTATAGAAAAGATATGCAAATAGAAATTCAGTAAAATACATTTAATAATTATTAATAATAAAGCGAATCATTTTATAATAGTGGCTCAAGTTTGCTCGTAGAGTAACTGACGAAATCTGAGACGGGCGTGATTCGCTTTCCAGTGTGACCATATTTCACACAGAAAAACTACTGCCAACATGAGAAAGAACTACTATAATCTACCAATGCATTTGCAGAAACATACTAAAAAATCTGCCCCCGTTTAAAGCTTAGAGGTTGTACTTTCTGGAGATAGCCTGCAGTGCAGAAATGTCCTGGAAAGAGCTGTTTCACTCGTTGGGAAGCCGGAGTTGCTTCCAATGAAACACGATCAGCATGTTGTTCATTGGCTGCTTCCACCCACCAAGTGAAATAGCCTGTTACTGTCTCGATTCCCTCTCTTTCTAACCTTGCCACGATTTTGTGCATTGCAGGCTATCACCAGACTGTACATGCTCTAAGGTTTAAAGCCTGACGACAACTTAAAGCATGAAGGTACAAGCTCTAAGAATGACAATGACACCAATTTGATGATATCCATTGATGTACGATTTACGACTATTATCCAATGGGTGGCGCTGTATTTACAAAAGGAGACAAAATCACAAATTACTGTAACTGAATCTTATATGTGTGCATAATTTTTATTAATTTGCTCTCATATGAGGTTCGTGCAAATATTTAGTAATAACTACTAAAATCTACTAAACATTTCTTCTCTACCAAAAGCACTAGAAATATATCTAAAAACTACCAAAAAAGTAGTTTTCTACTAAATATGGTCATGATTGCTGTACACAGTTTGCGGCTACTGGCTCTTTCACGGAGGATGGAGGAGCGGGTGGGGGCGGCAGCTGAGTCGGGGCTTCCACGGGCGACATTCTGGCAGTACTGTAATATACTGGTAATTGGTACACTACTCGAATTACAGTGTTCAAAACACATTGTATAGGGGATAGGTAACTCACCCTCAACGGAAACTTTCTCAACCCTAGCCTTGATAAAGGCTTTTATGTCTAAGGCTTGTCGCCTTGCTGATCGCAATATAGGTCTATCACGGATCACAAAACTTGCAGACTAGCCCAGACTTCACTTATGTTGGTCACTATTCGAGTGCCAAATGCTTTTTGGCACTCGGATTTTTAAACATGCAGTGCATTTTTTTAAATATCATGTTATTTTCCAAGAAATTCATAAAAATAAAATTAATTACTCTAAATAAATGAACAAAAATACTTCTGATTTGTAGATTTTATCTAGCTGGTAGTCTATAAATCAAGTTCGTAACATTTTTAGTAGTTTTTACTGTTTTCCATAGCGTGTAGAGAATGCATAGAAAAAATGAAGGTGTTCCTTCCCAAATGTTACACAGAGCTATAACGTTACTTTGTGTAGGTGGGTAAATCCCCGGCACCGGTAACTCTGCAACTTTAAAAACAAACCATGAAAATTTTAATCGAAAAGACGATAAAACATGTCAACATATAAAGATTTTAATGATATGGTTTTACGTGGTGCATATTGCAGCGATGTGTTTCCTTTCGAGAAGTCGTACACTTTTACGAACAACATTTACATTTGATCTAAAAATAGAGGAGAAATGTCTTGAATTGAATTGTCCGAGAAAAATATGACTGAAATTTTCACTTTTCTTGGTTCTTACTTTAGAGTCCACATGTCGTTTTTGTTCCACAATAATAGAGATTACGGTAAGCAACAAAATATTAAGAAGGTGGAAAATTGCAAATATTTAGGACTTTATTTTGTCCTAAGAATGAGATGTAAAACATTATATACAATACTTATCAAATAAAACAAAACGGTTAGTCTTTAATTGCCGGAAAATGTACTAAATTATTTTGAGAGACTCTCTTATGATCGTATACAATGAATTATTTCATAGCATTATTTGTTGTGAAACCATAGTAAGGGGTGCTCCTAAATAAATATTGTATACAAGTATCTCTTATCATTGTTAATAAGAAATTATTATATTTATATTTTTTGTGCCCTTTTATGATTTAGTTAAAGATAAAAGTATTAAATTCAAAAGTACTACTGAAACAAAAAGGTTTATTGTGCCAAATAAACACAAATCGTAATGTTAAATTAATATGTCTGTACAGTGCATTCCATTTTGGTTGAGAGCCAGGTTACTCGGTTGTTATTGAAGATAGAGTCTTGCGGTTTTCACATACCTGTTCTACTTTTTTGTGAAACTCAGGATGGCCATACCAGATTTTGCATAAGTATTTCCATTTATAAGATACAGGGCGATTTTGATAATTTATACTTTTTGGACCCCTTCTATATCTACGAAGTTATTAGAAATACTCTTGCGCTAAGAACTACGTCTAATAGAAAATTTTGCATAGAATCCAGTGGAGTACTCAATTTTTTTTTCCGCATATGGTTTTGAAGATACTACACAACATTATATATTTTTAAATGGAACACCCTGTATTTTATTATTTACACTAAAAAGCTGAGTTTTTTGCTAGTACGCCATATATTTTCCATTTAAAAGGAGAATCAAACAAATAATTCCATTTGAGATTTTTTATAGGAGTTTATCAGCAAAGAAAAATAATGTTAACAATAATTCAATAACATGAAACCCGAAATTTAGGTACCTAAAAGCAACTAATAAATAGTTATACATCGTTCATTATGTATAACAAACAGAACAAGTATTACAAATCAAATATCTATCTTAAAATTAATTTTGGACATTATTTATTACCTTATTGATTTAACTGTACAAATTGTTGTCCATTTTCCCTAACACATAATTGGCAAACCTTTTCAATACGCCTGAGTGCATTTAAAATTATAACAGGTCGCCTTTGTAAATCCCGAAAAGCTGCCTCCGTTGCGGCACGAAGTTCTTCGCGATTGTTGTGTCTGTTGGTATATATTTTATTTTTCAAATAACCCCACAAAAAAAGTCCAATATAGATAAATCGGATGATCTTGGAGGCCACCTATTTGGTCCAAGTGTTCCTATCCAACATCCTTGAAAATTATTTTCTAAAAAGCGCCCAATTAATCTAGAATTGTGGGCAGGGGCGCCATCTTGTTGAAAGTGTATAGAATTGCGAAAGGCGAGGGGAACATCTTCCAATATTTCGGGTAATAAGTCTTCTAGGATTGTCAAGTACCTATTGGCGGTAAGGGTTCCTTCAAAAAAGCGGTACTTTATTTTTGTCTCTAGTATGAAACAGGCTACATTAAAACCAAATCGACCCTGCTGTGGTCGCTCAAAAATTAAGTGCGGGTTCTCATCATACCAGTATCTTGTATTCTGCCTGTTAAATATACCGGCACTGCTTATATGAGATTCGTCTGACTAAATAACTTTCCTTACAAAATCATTGTCCCTTCGGGTTTGGTCTAAAAACCAATTGCAAAAATTTAACCGTCTTGCTGCATCACCAGGATATAAGTGCTGGGCAATATTGACTTTGTAAGTTTTAAATTTATATTTTTTTAAAATTCTTTGGACCCGTGATTGAGAAACTCCAGTGTAATTTTCTAATTTCACACAAGAAGTCTGGGGATAGGCATGAACGCTAGCTAACACATTTATTTCATTCATTTCTCGATTTTCTTTGTTATACACCTTTGATCGAGGTTTAGAATATGCACAAAAAAATAGTAAATTATTCTTTAGTCTAAATATAGTTGCTCGACTAGGTTGATGCCTCTCTGGATATCTGAAAGTTTTAAAAACGCGATTTCATGAAATATCTTATGGTAAAATACTCGTACTTTATACCTGTGGAAATATAGTTCTAAAGCTTCTTCAACATTCTCATAACATTGATTTAAACATTGTATCATATTGTATTTTTCGTTATTTTGAAAAACGAATTCTCTTCCAGCCATTATCAATTATCAACCAGCAAACTCACGAATAATTATTTATATGATGATCTTGTAAACTCAAACACGATAAAACACAATAGTTACTAACAATGACAGCTTGATCAGATTTGTGTTTTTCTCTCCAGCGCTCACTAGATAAAATATTGTTCCGAAAGGCGGAATTCTATAATAATTTTAAATGGATTCATGCGAGATGGAAAGGTTTGCCAATTATGTGTTAGGGAAAATGGACAACAATTTGAACAGTTAAATCAATAAGGTTATAAATAATGTCCAAAATTAATTTTAAGATAGATATTTGATTTGTAGTACTTGTTCTGTTTGTTATACATAATGAACGATGTATAACTATTTATTAGTTGCTTTTAGGTACCTAAATTTCGTGTTTCATGTTATTGAATTATTGTTAACATTATTTTTCTTTGCTGATAAACTCCTATAAAAAATCTCAAATGGAATTATTTGTTTGATTCTTCTTTTAAATGGAAAATACATGGCCTACTAGCAAAAAACTCAGCTTTTTAGTGTTTTTTAGCATTTCTAATAATACCATGTGTATTGTATTATACATTATTTTAAAGGGAAAAAAATAACGAATTCAATGAAATAATAAAATACAGGGTGTTCCATTTAAAAATATATAATGTTGTGTAGTATCTTCAAAACCATAATCGGAAAAAAAATTGAGTACTCCACTGGATTCTATGCAAAATTTTCTATTAGACTTAGTTCTTAGCGAAAGAGTATTTCTAATAACTTCGTAGATATAGAAGGGGTCCAAAAAGTATAAATTATCAAAATCGCCCTGTATCTTATAAATGGAAACACTTATGCAAAATCTGATATGGCCATCCTGAGTTTCACAAAAAAGTAGAACAGGTATGTGAAAACCGCAAGACTCTATCTTCAATAACAACCGAGTAACCTGGCAATCTCAACCAAAATGGGATGCACTGTACATTAGGGTTTTCAAAAAATTGCACGGATTACTAGTTATCTGTATAGAAATTCTTCCTCATAGATATTCTGAGAGAAAGACATGTTTACAGGATGATCAACAATATGTTTACATAGTATAAACAAAGTCGTTTCCTCCGTTTGGCCGTCTGTACGCTCAAATCTTTTAAACTACGCAACAGATTTTAATGCTGTAATTATAGAGGGTTTCAAGAGGAAGGTATACATTTAGTTTGATATTGTTTTGTGTTAATTTGTCTAAATATCTATATATAAATAGGCAAAGACAAAACGATTAGGTTCCATTTTGTCTTCTGTCTCTCAACCTATTTTCTTGATTTTTGTTTTGTTTAGTAGCTACTGGCGACCGTCAGTGCAGAATGCTAATATTAATTTATAATATTGGTTCATTCATTAAATAAAATATAATAAAAATTCATTATTTTCGTCCATACTGTCAACACCAAACAACTGACAGTGCTGCCGCCGCCAGACGGTCAAAACACAAAATATTGAGTAATTATATATGGAGCGATCGTTAGATGCTGTTATATTCTTACAGCATGTACTTCTGGAAGTGGCATGCAAACGTTGTTATTAAATATTCTGTTTTAATGTGAATTTAATTATTTGATTAATATATTATTATCACAACCTTCCAGAAGGTGTTGTGTAAAAAATTGTCAGATAGCGGACAATAGAGAATGTATTAAATATTTAAGTTGTCCTAGGGTTGTTGGTCCTCTCTTTTCTTTAATATTCCTGAACTTGATTGAAACCGCAAATGACGAAAACTTTTAGGTTGCAAAAAACAATCTTCCAATCATTATATCGAATATTTTGCCAGTAGCGGTTCCAGCCAAAAATTTGGGGGGTCATTCATTTGTCAAAAATATTTCGAATACCGATATTTGATTACATTTTTATTTTCTTTTTATTTCAATAGATTTGTCAATATGAGTGAACAATTTTGGTCATTACATCTACTTTTCCGATTTCTCCACAACTCTGTTTCTTATAAAAATATACTTTTTACAATTTCATGAAATAGGGTCGAATTTAGACCACTGGGCGACCACTAGTGACGATAAATATTTAATCGACGCATCACTGCTCTACTCGCTGAGTGATCGTTACATGAGACAGCATATTGCTCCAGTTGGTTAGACGTCTTGCTAATAATGCGAAGGTCTCGGGTTCGATTCCCAAAGAGGTCACTTTTGTATTTTTTAAATTATTTTTTATGATTTATCGAAACTTTTTTTGAGTATTTGAGTGGGTCTCTGGAAGGTTTAGACTCACATTTGGACCCAGTTGATGGCACTGCGATGGGTTGTAGGGTCTAATAGTGGTGACTTTAGTGTATTTGTTTGAGTGTGTTACATTTACAATTTAACCTGGTAGCTGGCGATGCGATCAGGTTGTGGAAATGGTTTGGAACTTCACCTAAACGGTTGGGCCAATTTTGTTCAAACTTTTTGTTTTTGTTTGTATTTTTGGAGTGGGTCCTAGATAAGCATCGAAATTTGCCCATGCTGTACAACATATATAGACAAAAAATACCATTTCACATTCCTACACATGGACTACAGAGGACAAAAAGATTTTAAATAGGTTCAGGAATGCTAACGTTCACTGTTTGGTAAATATATTTTTTTAAATTTTAAATGAAAATAAACAATAATATTTAATAAATAAATATAAATTTTTCCCTCACTGACACACTGAAGGAAAGATAAAACTTATACTTAGGAGATAGACATCAGGGACTTTTTTGTATACCATATTATTAAAAGTCTTCTCACAATATTTAGCGGGCGTTAGTAATTTAAATACCCGAAAGAATTTTTACGATAATATACATGTATTATGTACATAAACCTTCTGAAATATATTCTCTGAATGATTATGTTCACGTTCGTTGCATAATTTAGATTTACAATTGGTCATTGAGTCATATCTTTAGAGAAATACAAGAATTCTCCCGAATTCGAACGTACTACTACCACTAAGCTGATACTAAGGAGTTAGTTTCGTTCACAGTCCAGAAGTGCGAATAATGACGTTCCACTAACCAAGTGACTACATATAGCAATCATTGAGTATGTCACGACCGTCTCGCATTTCGTCACTGTCATTTGAATTCAGTTCACTCTTCTTTTTGCAAATGTAGACCCCTAACAGAAGAACATGTATATACTTCAAACAAGTGCACGTCTTCACTGAATATAACCGGCCAGTGGCACGTTTAATAATTATAATGACACCTTGATGGAATTATTTTTGCTATGCCACTGACTATCCTGTGATCGAGGCCTAACACATAGGGTGATGTGTAATGACAAACCTTAAGCTAGAACTTTGATCGACTATTGTGTTGTGCGGCGTTCTCTGGGGAGCAAATTACACCCTCTTTAGATCGCGTCCGACCTTCCGTTCGTCCTGTCAATAGCCGGGGTGGTACGATATGGGGGCAAAAATTGAGAGGCGGTTGTGTTGTGACATTTATTTAATTTTCAATCTATTTATTTTTCCCGTATTTTTATGCTCGGTAGTCACACCACGTCGTTCGGATTTATTGAATTATCTGAAAACATTTCATTACAACATTTTGAAAAAACAATAAACTGGAAGGGATAAAATCTTCTAAGTGAAAATTTTAGCTATATTTGTGTGTAAACAGTGAGGTCCTAAAATGACTAATAAATTCATTTTCTACGTAATTATGAATGTAAATGAATAATCCTGAAACAGGTCAATTTTTATATATGAAACTACACTTAACTGAATTAACTTATTCACATGACCCTTCAATACCCTACGGGTAATAACTACTCCTTAAAAAATATAGACCTTTTTTGATTTTTGAGCGTTAGTATCAATTCTCAATTGTTTAATTTGTAAAATAGTTTAAGATTCCATAGAAAGCAATAAAGGTTAAAGTAAGTAACAATATTTACAATAATAATTGTAGTCTATGTCATAGGTTCAAACTGGGCAGCGTTCATTTCTTGAAATGTGTTGTGTTGAAATTCTTCCACAACGTTTTGCAACATTTCTCCGTTGATTTGATTAATTTCTTGACTTATTAGGTGTTTTAAATCATCAATATTACTTGGTGTACTCTTGTAGATTGTTGATTTTAAATAGCTCCACAAAAATTATTCCAGTAGAGTTAGGTAGCAAGAACGGGGTAGCCATTCTCTAAATCTGCGGATCCATCGACGAGCAAAAACTTATTGAGATAAGCTGGGTCGGTTTCTGCATAATGTGGTGTAGCTCCGTCTTGTTGAAACCACGTGTTTCTATTAATGTATGTGGGTTTTACAGTAACAGGAAAAAGTTGTCAAAGTCGTTTTAAAATCTGGCAACGAATAAAGAGTTTGCAGGGGTGGCACCAGTTGAAATGGGTCACGCTGTATATTAATTAAGTCTGAAAGATATTGTCTCATGGCATATAATATCATTGATATGACTGGTAGAGAGATTTGAGGAGAAGTGATATGATCAATCTCATTAATATACATAATAGAGTTTTTACAAATAAATTAGACGCTACTCGCGGTTTGACCCGAGTATGGAAAGTACAATTCTTTGCAAAACTTTTTTGAACCATCCTACATAACTATAAATCCACCAATCCCGAAAATATTTCACCCAAACTGCCAAGTGCTTTTGGGCCACCCTATGTAACAGTTTTATTCAACATTTTTTTTAACCACCTTGTGTAACTGTAACTCTACATCATCCTATAGTACAATCATCCTGTATTATTTAATAAACAATATATATTTTTTAAATAACTAACTATAATTCTAGTCCACCCTACATTTCAGCTATGCAACTACTAATTATTTCTAATAATATTTGAGTCGCCTTGTAAAGTATAATTTTTCTCCACCCTATATTTGAATCATCCTTTATATGCAATTTTTTAATTTTTTCTAATATTGTGTTAATCACAGTGTATGTATACGCATAATTTTGCTTCGTCTTATATTTCAGCTATTTTTTGATCCCGTTGTTAAACTGTTATACACTCCGCCCTCGTTCTCAACCACAAAACTACTTATGGACCACCCAATATAACATTTTTTGTAACACTCTGTAACTATAAATGCACCAATCCTCAACATATTTTACCCAAACTGCAACTGCTTATTTGCCACCCTATATAACAATTTTATCCAACTTTTTTTTAACCTCCTTGTTCCTTCACCAGGGTTATAGAAATTACAGTTTGTTTTGTGTGTTTATGTAATAATATTTTATAAACCCACCTGAATACCTAATTATACTCCGCTACATATTCCAACCATCATATATATGCAACTACTTGTGGATCTAACCTAACTTTTTTATCCACCCTATAAACTATAATTCATCTTATATTTCTACCACCCTGTATAAACAATTTATTCCGACATTTTTTCAACCCATTTCATAAATATAATAATTCAAGAACATAATTTAAATGTCCTGCTTACATAACATATGTTCTTTAAGATTTTTTTAATAATATATAATATAATTCTATATACTACCCTTAGTTCAACCACATTGCAAGTTTCTAATATTTGGTGCTTACGGTGGTGTACATCGTAGAAGTTTTTTTCGCTATATCTACTGTTTCTGTCAATGCAGGGAGATAAAGTGTATACCAGATTTTAAGTCAAACTATAGGCTTTTGCAAGAAAAAAGTTTCAGCAAAATCAGTTCAGTAGTTCCTACGTGATGCCCGAACAAACAAACAAAGAGACAAACTACAATTTTTTATAGATTACTACTGAACATTAAGAAAACAGAGTATATTAATTTTGAAGATGGAACAATATTCATTAAGTAGTAAGCTATACCTAGCCAGTCAGATATATATTCTCTTCGAGGTGTCATTCCTTTGTACGCAAGACAATATATATTATATATAAATATAATATATATTGTTTCTGGTCGGGAACCTTCATCAGTTGCGCTTCCCACAATTGAATGTCCTTTCGAACACTTCTTTATGCATTTGATGCATTTCGTTAAATTTGAAGACGCGAGATGTAAGACCGACATCTAGGATTTTCAAGAGAATCAGTACACAGAGGTTCCGAATCTGGAGCCGTCTCTTGAAAATCCTAGATGTCGGTCTTACATCTCGCGTCTTCAGATATATATTGTTACGAAATTTACCCAAAGCCGACCCTGTTTCATTTCAGTACGACAACAACCGCTTTGAGATAAAAAATGGTTCTCGAAAAGGCTCGGCACCTGTAGGAGTGATGATGATTTTTACGAGAATTTTCTATGCTGATTTATAAAGGAAGCAGGCCACGATCGCGGGGGCAGATGGTTGTACGAAGAGCTTATATGTAAATTTGTTATTGTGATATTTGAATCAGCTGTTATATATTCGATGTAAATAAAGTTCTAGAAAAGTGAAAGTGAATATTAGTTTTATAATTTTAAATTGAACCCACGGACTTTACAACAATTTGGTGATCAGAAGTAGAGGATTAAGTGCAGTTAAAATCGTAATTTGATTTATGGAAACTCGTAGTATGGAAAAAATCGACGAAACTACCAAAAAAATTATCAAACAGGTTACGGAGGGACTAGACGAAAAAATAGCACAGATTCTAGAAAAACGTGACAAGAAAGAGAAACAACATCAAGAAGAAATTCAACAAAGGTTAGTGAAATCTTTTGATGATCAACTTAAAGTTGAATTAGGAAATTTTGTCACTAATATCGATGAAAAACGTAAAATAGAATTACAAAATCTTGTCACTACGATGAAAAGCGAACAACAAAATCTGGTTTCCACGATGAAAAGCGAGCAACATAATCTTGTTTCTACAATGAAAAGCGAACAACAAAATCTTGTCATTGCCATGGAAGAAAAACAACAAAATTTGATGGAAGGGTGGCAGTTCATCTTGGCCCATGTATAAACGGCAATTTGAGGCCGTGGCTACAGCTAATGGATGGAATAACCAAGAAAATCCACGTCTCTGGTAATTTCGTTAAGAAGTCCGGCCCTAGAACTCCTCCAAAGCATTCCAGTCGATGAACAAGGCAATTTCGACAAGATCATCGCCATCCTAGACAAACGCTACGACAATCAATCCTTGAGCCAGGTATATCAAGTACAACTGAGTGGAAAAACGCAAAAATCCGGTGAAAGCCTCCAAGAATACGAAGCAGAGACGGTTAGTTCATTTGTCCTACCCAGACCTGCCAGAGGAAACGAAAGACCAGTTGGCCACACAGAGTTTCATAAACGGCATCAGAGATGTGGAAGTACAAAGAAATTTAAGACTGAGTGGCGTCAAGAAGAGTAATGAAGCTCTACTTCGGGCTTTGGAAGTAGAGGCCGTCATGAACATGTCCAAGCCGAGGGTCCGAGCAGTTTCCTTCAACCAGGAAGAGTCAGAGTCACCATTTCAAGCGCTGCTTTCTGACCTGAACAAAATATTAGAACGCTCACAAAAAACTGGCACCAGAGGGGCATGTTACCGCTATGGACGGACAGGGCACTTTCAACGTGATTGTCGAGTGAGGCTACCTGAACGATCACCGACTAGGGGTAACCAACAGAACAGCCACATGTCCAGGGACCGTCAGCCAGTCAGCATAAGGGGGCGAATGCTGACTGACCCTCTACCAGCCCCCAAGACGTTATCCATCCGGGGCTTTTGCAGAGATAGCAGAGGCCTGGTCATCAGATGCACTATCCATGGGCGAGCAGTTACCATCACCATCGATACCGGCGCCGCTGTGTCCATTGCCAAGTCCAGGGTTTTGAGAGCATCAGAAATTCGGCCAGTTACCAATAACATCCAGCTCAGAACAGTCACCGGCGAGTCCATGTCAATACAGGGTGAGGCAGATGTCGTGCTACAGATAGGGGACAACATGATCCGGAATAGGGTCCTGGTAGCGAATATTGAGGACGATTTTATACTGGGGATGGACCTAATTAGCCAGCATGGATTTATGTTCGACCCGAGATATGATGTTCTTCGGTTCCTAAATGAGGAATTTGTATTGACACGGCCCGTCCACAGTTCAGTCACCTCCATAAAAATTGTGGCAAAGTCTTCAGCTAGAATTCCCGGTCGAACGGAACAGATTATCCATGGGCAGCTAGACAGCAATCCTGGGAGCTGCGTTGGAATGGTGGAGCCCGTACACTCAGCTCATGACTACTTAGTTGGACGGGCTATAGTTAAAACCGGACGAGATATACCAATCAGAGTCCTGAATTTGTCCAACAACGACATCAGAATTGCCAATGGTCAAGAGATAGCTTGTTTCGAGCCAGTAGAGACCATCATCAATTGCGAAGAAGAGTACCAGACGTCGGTGAAGGAGACAGGGCCCAGTAAAGAGTTCCTACAACAGTTTGCTGACCATTTGACACACCTGACACCAGAGAACCAGAAGAAAGCCAAGAAATTTATCACAAAGCACTGGCAAATTTTTAACAGTCAAGATGGAACCACCGGTCGGACCACATCATCCAGCATCGAATAGATAAGGGAAAGGCTCAACCCATCAGGAGACTACCATTGGGCCAACAACAGGCAGTCGAGGAAAACATCGAGTCCATGTTACAAAATGGAGTTATGCTAGTTAAAGAGAAGGATGGAACCACCCGATTTTGTGTGGATTACAGAAAGCTGAATGACGTCACGAAGAAAGACAGCTATCCACTACCCCGAATCGATGACACTTTGACCACACTAGCAGGCTCTCGTTGGTTCTCCGCACTAGACCTAAAAAGTGGATATTGGCAGGTTGGTCTACACGCAAACGACAGAGAGAAGACAGCGTTCTCCACCAGTAAAGGGCCGTTTCAGTTCACGGTCATGCCCTTTGGGTTATGTAATGCACCCGCTACATTTGAGAGGCTAATGGAGTATGTACTGAGCGGGTTAACATGGAGGACGTGCTTAGTATACCTCGACGACATTTTAGTCATGATCCAGACATTCGACGACCATCTGAGACCTGAGACTCAATCCGAAGAAGTGTTCCTTGTTCCAAAAAGAAGTAGACAAGATAGAAGCCATCCGTGATTGGCCAGTCCCAAGAGACAAACATGAACTCCGAAGCTTCTTGGGCCTCTGTTCATACTACCGGCGTTTTGTTGAGGGATTTGCCACCATCGCCGCCCCTCTACATCGGCAGACCACTGAGAAAGAGACCTTCCATTTGAATCAGGATTGCGAAACATCATTCAGGCGACTGAAGGCAGCACTATGTTCCAGCCCAATCTACCCTTTCCTACACATTCCGGCAAGTTCATCTTAGACACCGACGCCAGCAACACAGGTTTGGGGGCCGGCCTATCCCAGGTGCAAGATGGTGAAGAGAGAGGGTGATCGAGTATTACAGCCGTTAATTCTCGAAACCGGAAAGAAATTATTGCGTCACCAGAAAAGAACTTCTTGCAATAATAAGGGCTAGAGACCATTTCTACAAATACCTCTATGGTCGTCATTTCTTAATCCCAACAGATCATGCTGCACTCAAATGGCTGCTGGACATGAAGACACCGGAAGGGCAACTGGCCAGATGGATGGAGAAATTACAGCAATACGACTTCAAGGTGGAACACCGTGCCGACTGTTTGCACAATAATGCCGATGCCCTATCCAGAAGACCCTGTAGAGCGGAATGCGGACATTGTCTGAAGACGGAACAGCGAGAGGGTATCTCCATCAGGCATCCGAGTGCAGGCCAATGCAGACTGGACAACGGAACAGTGCATCCAGGACCAAATGGCTGATCCAGACATCGAACCAATCTTGTCACTCAAAATGAGAGGGGCACCCAGGCCACGATGGGGCGAGGTAGCTAGATACTCCGGCGAGCTGAAATCGTTATGGGCTCAATGGGACTCTCTAAGAGTAGACAATGGAATGCTCAAGCGAGTCTGGGAAAGCGCCGATGGACGAGAAACCAAGTCCCAACTGGTAGGTCCGAAGAGAAAGGTACCAGCCATCCTGACCGAAGTACATTATGGCATTACCAGAGGCCACCTGGGCATGAATAAAACCCTTGACAAAGTTCGCCAGCGGTACTACTCGGTGAATTATTTCGAAGACGTCAGTGCTTGGTGCCGCCATCTGTGCAGCCAATAAGGGCTCGAAGACCCGGACCAAGGGCAGAATGCAGCAGTACAATGTGGGCGTCCCATTTGAAAGAATTGCTATCGATGTCGCCGGTCCGTTTCCCGAGTCTGATAGGGGGAACAAATACATTCTGGTCGCAATGGATTACTTCAGCGAATGGCCTGAAGCATATGCGATACCCAACCAAGAGGCAACCACGGTAGCGACGGTACTAGTAGAACAACTATTCAGCAGGTTTGGCGTCCCGATGGAATTACATTCAGACCAGGGGCGTAACTTCGAATCGAATGTATTCCAGAAGGTCTGCAGGATGTTGGGGATCAGGAAAACGAGAACAACACCATTACACCCACAGTCAGACGGAATGGTGGGCCACTTTTGTTTTTAATTTATACAGCTGATCTTCCGAGTGTGACAACTAATTCTGATATTCACATGTACGCTGATGATACACAGGTTGTCCACTATTTTGATCCTCGAGATGTGTAATTGGCCACACAAAATATTAATTCAGACTTACTGAAAGTTATGCAGTATTCAAAAGACCATAATTTGCATATTAATCCCGATAAAACTAAAGTTTTACTTTTCGCTAGCCGAAATCAACGTCGTAACATTGAAGGTAACCTAAGCATAAAATTAGATAACGCTGCTCTTGAGTTATCAGGCAGTGTGAAGAATTTGGGTCTAATTATTGACACATCGCTTAGATTTAGGGAACATGTTAGCAACCTACTGCAAAAATGTTACTTGCGATTACGCATGCTTTATATTCATAAACATATTTTAAGTTTGAATTTGAGGAAAAAATTATCAGAGTCCCTAGTTATTTCAATAATAAATTACTGTTTAATTGTATATTACCCGTGCCTAGATAGATATTCTCAGTATCGACTGCAGCGAATACAAAATATATATTGCCGTTTTGTTAACAATTTGAGGAAATACGAGCATGTAACTGAACCGTTATACCGACTTAAGTGGCTGAACATTACCGATACGTTTAAGCTTCATTTTGTGGTGTTTTTATACCGTTTATTTAAATCGCACATACCTGGCTATTTATTTGAGAAACTGATATATAGAAACTCAATTCGTAACCGCTGTATTAGGTTTAATAATCTTACCATGCCCCATCACTCCACCGCCTTGTTTGAGCGTTCTTTTACTTATCAAGCTGTCCATTTTTTAATAAATTTAAGCCCCATTTTGACAGGTCTCTTTTTGCTTATAGGAGTGAATATAAGAAATTCAACAATTTGCTGTTTGACAATTGTAATTAGTTTTAGTTTTAGTATAAGTGGTTGTAAACTGGAAGGTTAAGAGTTAAAGAATAGCTTGCAGCTAATCTTCACCTCTCCAGTGCAAATTATAGTTGTAATTTGTTGAATTATAATTGTAATTTGTAAATAAAGACGATTTATTATTATTATTATTATTATGGTGGAAAGATTCAACAAGACCTTGGAACAACACCTATCCATGGTCGTCAGCAATAACCAGCGTGATTGGGATGAGCATATTCCCCTATTCCTGTTGGCATATCGCTCTGCCGTACATAATAGTACAGGCCTGACCCCAGCCAGGGTCCTATTCGGAAAGGAGCTGCGATTACCCTGCGATTTGGCATTTGGCTCCCCCGAAGAACCTCCCCAAGACATCGACGATTATGCCGACCAGCTCCGACATAACATGCTGGCAATACACGAATTAGCCCGAACGCAGATGTTGGCCACCAGTGACCGGATGAAGACGCGATACGACCTCAAGGCCAATTCAGTCGGGTTCCAGGAGAGGGACAATGTCTGGCTGTACAACCCCCAACGGAACAAGGGTAAATCCCCAAAGCTTACACCAGCCTGGGATGGTCCATACGAGGTGGTCAAGAGGCTTAATGACGTCGTCTACCGGATCCGTCGAAACCCCAAGGCTAAATTGAAGGTGGTTCATTTAGATCGACTCGCTCCCTACCATGGAGGGGATGTTTCTGATCGAGTCGATCAGAATTAAAGGGGGGGCAGTGTTACGAAATCTACCCAAAGCCGACCCTGTTTCATTTCAGTACTACCACAACCGCTTTGAGATAAAAAATGGTTCTCGAAAAGGCTCGGCACCTGTAGGAGTGATGATGATTTTTACGAGAATTTTCTATGCTGGTTTATAAAGGAAGCAGGCCACGATCGCGGGGGCAGTTGGTTGTACGAAGAGCTTATATGTAAAATTGTTATTGTGATATTTGAATCAGCTGTTGTATATTCGATGTAAATAAAGTTCTAGAAAAGTGAAACTAAATATTAGTTTTATAATTTTAAATTGAACCCACGGACTTTACAACAATATATATTGTTGTGTTTCGGCCATTTTTGATGGATAAATAAATTCTAGAATTATTATTTCATATTTACACTGTAATTAATTAAACGAATTCTTACCGAAATTGTTGAAAATCTGCTCCGTCTACTTGCTGACATAAATGCATGCTCTTCCTGAATTGCAGTCCATTCCTCGATAATCCGTTGTTTTAAATGGTTAATATGGTCCGGTTCCATAGCGTAAATCCTGGATTTCAAGCACTTTGCACAGAGTAAAATCTAACGACATTAGGTCCGATGATCGAGCTGGCTATTCTATGGGATCTCGCCGTTCAATCCATCTATCCCGATATTCTTCATCCAGCTAACGTCTTACTACACCATAATTCAGCACAAGAGCTGGGTACCTCTCATTAAACAAACGTTCCGTTCCATAGAGATTTTTTGTATTTATTTAATTTATCCATCACAATTGGCCTAAACTCAAACAAAATTAATTTGACTGAGTAGGTATTGTCAGCATTGTTGATTTCACTAATTTTTATCGTTATTTGCAAGTTTAGTTTTTATTTAGGATGATCAATTTCTAGAAGGTTTCTAATTTTTGGCAGCGTTTAATGATTTGTTTTTATTTAGTACATAAAATCCCCTATTAACTATTTAGAGTTATTAGAGAACTAACATAGACTTGTAGTAATCATATATTACATCAGTTTATATTTATACAATTTAGATTTTATTATATACATTTCTGGCCTTAATGTAATTGATTGTCTTATCCATATCTTTTGCAAGTCCATTCCTGAGGCTCATGGTTAAATTATTTGTTCTTCTGTGGGTCTCATATGCTTTACATTCCATGGTTACTGTGAGTGGAGCGTGGTAATCTGTACATTCTGGTTCCGGTTATTAGTTTAGCAAATACTTATGCGTAATGAGAGTGTGTTCTATTTGCAGGCAATTTATGATGACTTGGTCTATTCTTTTCGTTGATTTCGGTAGGTAAGACTGGACTAGTTGTTTCACTTCATTCAGTTTGGACGCTGTTAGGTCCCACGTTGTTTGCCACGTAGACATTATTATATGTTGCTTAAAGGAAGGAAGGTGGTCATAATTGGGAAACGTCCGTACGTACTCATGAAACGTCATCATTGTAAGTTGTTTGTAGGAAGGGTTAAATGGACTACTTCTTCCTTCTGATGGGATCCATAAAAAAGTATTTTTAATACTCTGCAGTTGTGTGATTGTGGGATGCGGAGGATATAGTTGTTATTCCACTCAACCAGTCTGTGATAATGAGAAAATGGCTTTCTGATGATTTTTTGCACTTTTTAACAGTTCGAGGATTGCTATGGTTTCTCCTGTCTATATACTACACTAAACTGGTAGCATATTTCGTGTTTTTGCTGATGAATGCAGCACATTAGTTTTTCGAAGCATCTGTATAGATTTGAAGGGTCTGGGGATATTTGGATATAATGTCTCGAAAAAACTTTGGCAGAAGGTAATGTTTAGTTGAGATTTTTGGATAATGCGTGGGGCATGTATTTATATGTAGTTAGTTGATAGTCCACTGAGGGAAGTTGGTACGGGATTCTAGGAATGATCTAAATTTACTGATGTCGTATCCTATGTGCTTCACTCTTCCTCCAAAAGGTAGTATTTTTTGAGGCTGAAGTGCTAGTGAAATGTTATAGCAAAATAATCACGGATTTAGATTGTAAGAGGTATTTTTCTACTTATTTCTTTCTACAAATACATTTATTTGTGAAAGAAAATTATACTTAGTTATATTACAATAATACGAGTAACATTATTTTAATACGGAAGTCTTTCCTTTGTTCGAAAATATAAATTTAACATGAATATTAAATTTATGCTAAGATTACCTCTTATCTTACCGTTCTGCAAGTTAAGGAAAACAACCGTCGTAAATGAACTTAATACTCCAAATTATCCCGGACAACTACAGCCTCTCGCTCCTCCGGGCTCATAATCGGAACACGGATCCAAAAGCCGGTGCGAGAATTCGGTTGATTCGATGCTCTTTGACATGAAAACATCCTTCCGTTGCCCAACCTACCCTCTAATTGGATTACAGGGTCCTGATTTTCACTTGTTCTCTCTCCTTCGTCCTGTCCCGCCCACGACAGGATTCGCTGGCGCAGCGCATTATATCGCTCCCCAGATATGCACCCTCGTTTTGTTCCGAAGCCTTACGCAATTATGTACAGGAAACATGTAGAGCGCTAGCTGCGAATTTGATTTGTATAGACGGTATTTTTTATAACATTCACTTTCTGGTATAATGTATTATAATCAACGAATTCGCTTATTAAAACTATTTGGAATTATCATACTGTAATGACTTTATTTCCACACTCTGGTTCTTGGATTTATTTAAAAACACAGTCAAACTGACTTACTATACTGTATTTCCACTAATTTTATATTCATAGGTTATACAATCTTATAAACAATTAGGTAGATTATAATAAGAAAAAAATATATTTGTCATTTTATTATAAAGGGTGTCCCAATTTGAGGTTGATTTTTAAATTTTTAATAAAATACACAAATTATTTGAGAATGATCAAATCTTTTATTTCAAATTATAGTACAAATGTTTCGGTTAGGTAATGGAAAACAATATCTTGTAAGTGACCACCTGCTGCTGTACGACAAGCTTCTAATCTTTTGCCAAAAGTTTCGATAACTTTCTGGCATAACTGCGGTTCAATTACTTGAAAACAGTCAATAATGTTCTCCTTTAGGTCATCAATTGTTTGTGGATCGTTAGCATAGACATTTTCTTTCAAATAGCTCCATAGGAAAAATCTAGAGGTGTTAGATCGCAAGATCTAGGGGGCCAATTAATGTTTCCTCTTCGAGCAATTATTCGATTACCAAATTTTTGTTTCAAAAGATTGATTGTTTCTGCTGCTGAATGACATGTTGCACCGTCCTGTTGGAACCACATATTCTGCACATCAATATGCTCTAATTCATCCCACAAAAAGTTAGTAATCCTCGTTCGATATCGATCACCAATCACAGTAACAGCATTTCCATTGTCATCTTCAAAAAAGTATGGACCAATCACTCCACCAGCCCAAAAACCACACCAAACTTTTTGTGGATGCATCGGTCTTTCCCTTATTTCTCGCGGATTTGCTTCACCCCAGATTCGACAATTTTGCTTGTTAACAAATACATCCAATTCAAAAATGTGCTTCATCGCTGAAGATGATTTTGTTAAAAAAATTCACATTTTCAAGTTTCTCTTGTATGGCCCAATTAACGAATTGAGGACGTATACCAAAGTCTGTTGGTTTTATTTCTTTCTTTATCTGAATCTTGTAACCCTTTAAATAAAGATCTTAGTGCAAAATTCTGAATAAAGTGGTTTTTGGAATGTTCAATTGCTGTGCACGATGACGAATTGATGTTGTTGGTTGTTCAACAACACTAGCAGTAACAGCTGCAATATTTTCTTTTGAACGTCCACTACGATGATATGTTTTGCTTTTTTTATCTTATATTGAACCAGTTTCCACAAATTTTTGAACAATTATTCCAATGGTAACATTTGACGGACAATTTTCTCTTCCATTCTGTACAAAATTTTCTTTCACCAAATTTAAAATAATTTTTAATAATAAACGCGCGTTGCTCAATCGTATATCTCTCCATTTTTAATAACCGGAAAACTCCTACTTATCATCTGTCAAATAACATATGATATTCTAGTACAAAAAATATAAATGGCGGCAAATTTAAAAATTAACCTCAAATTGGAACACCCTTTATATGGCATTTATCTTAAACACCGTTTGTTTACTAGACGACAATCTAATACCGTCACAGAATACCGAATGAATCTCTTCGCGAGCTCCTCGTATTAATATATTTCTTCTCGGAAGGCTCTAGATGGATTCTCGAACACTCGAGAAATTTCAATAGCGTTTTGGATTTCACGAAGAATGCCTATTCCACGAAATATCGAGTGAATACCTATTGTAAGAAATATCGGATGAATTCCCATCGCGATACATTTGCATTCCCCAATCACCACACAACAATCTGAAAGACGAACACTTTTTAACCGACTTCAAAAAAGGAGGAGTGCTCAGGAATTGACGCCGAATTCGGCTATATCGAAAATCATGTAACGCATTTTTCAAATGGCAACCACTTTTTTTCTCAACGCCAGTGGAATCTACGCTAAAAATGGAGGGAGTTTATGCTAACAACCACATACCTAAATTAAACTGGAAAAACTAAAATTTACTTGTCGTTATTAGAGATATCTGAATTATTAATAGGCTTTTTTGAAAGAATCGACAAGAAACAATCCTTCAATTTGTTAAACATTTATGGTTACTGAAGGAGTCTGTGAAACCGTTCATTCGCGATATCCAGATGACGCATTTTATTAAAAAGCAAAACAAAATTAATCTAACACTGACAATGGATGGGTCATCCTTAATTGTAAACACACACACACACACACACAGGAACAAACAACAAATTGAACAAAATATAGTAAATGTTCAAACCGGTTGCCTTCAAGTTCCAAACATTTATGAATTATTTTTAAAAATCCGCCATGTGTGGAATTTCTTGTGGGGCAAAGATGGAAATTCAGTTCTAATTCTTTACTGACAATCTTCTTTTGTTATCAACGGTGCAACATAGACCTTATTTTTTATTCTACCCTAAACAAAAAAGGGTAATGGAATGCTATCGAGAGAAAGAGGTGCCCGTCGAGAGGTTCATTGTTCTTTTTCCAACGATCTTCAAAATTATTGTCTAAAAAGTTATTCACAGGTACACTATTATAAGTTGCGGTTCCGTCGTCTTGATACCACAGCTGATTCCAGGTCAAATCTAATGTATGGAAATAATTTACTAAAATTTCAAAATATCTCTGACCGATAAATACACGAAAAATATCATTGTTCGATCCCCATTCAAATTTTCATCATACAAATGCATCACAAGCACCCGACATTTTTTATTGCAGCAAAAACATTGAAATTCTAGTAACCTTCAAAACTGTCTTTCTCTAAATACATGTGGATTAGTATCACTCTAGTTATGTGAGTTAAGGCGGTTGAACATTCCATTCTCATAAATTTTGTCTCATCCGTCTAAATCATTTGGGTAAAAAATGTTCGTCTTCCTGTATTTCGATTAATATGAATTCGCAAAAATTTTTCCTTTTTTGAGAGTCCCCGTGTTCATAAATTCTGAACTAATCAATAGGGATGGTCCTTTTAGAATTCACTGAATACTCATCACAGGTATTCTCATATCTCTTTCTGCAGCTACTAAGGAACTTTCTGGAAACGATCTGAAGTATGCCTAGACTAACTTCATTTCCTCAATTTCTACGACAGATTTCCCTCTCTCTTGCTATTTTACAAACTGCGCGTGTGTTTTGCAATTGTGAATGAGCCGCGTAAGGGTGTCATGAATACGTGTTGGTCTGTTGCGAACGGAAGGTATCACAGGCTCTTTTAATAACTTTATCACATTCCCCGTAAATTGTAAACAAAGTAATCTTCGTTACTAAATCCTAAACGAGACATGATAAATGCTTTAACGTCAGATTATTAGCAAATATTGTTTGTTGATACTTCAGCATTTGTTTCTGGTCGGTTCTTTCAAAAAAGCCTACTCATAATTCAGATATCCCTAATAACCAACGACAATTTATTTTTTTCTAGTTTATATAAAAACTGTTTAATTTAGGTGTGGAGTTGTAACCGTAGAGTCCACTGGTGTTTGGAAAAAATGAGTTAAACGATTTTCGAGAGAGATTTCCGAATTTGGGGCCAATTTCTGAGCAGTACGTGCAATTTTTTTTGACAGATTCAAAAGCTGGATAAAGCTTCCAGTTTTCTTCAGTTTTCTCCAAAAAAATATTTTTTATGAAGGGAAGCATCTGTCAATATTTGCAAAAAAATTGAAATAACTTTCAGCTAGAGCCCTTCAGACATATGATGTTTTAATAAAAATACAGTGAAATTCATCGAAAATTCGAAAAATGCTATAAAAAACAAATTAAATAGGTAGATTGGTTTCTGTTGACCGACCAATTATACGTAAATCTATGTTAGAACTTTGTTTAGATATTTTCAATACAGTTCGTCTTAGACGCCTAATGTGTTGCCAGGAAATGGCCGAATATACTGGGGATTATTCTCAGTATTCACATTACTGACTTTATACATTACATTTGACATCAATTTTAACAGAAATTTGCTGCGTCAATACCGACAAACTCTAAATGATATCTACCATATTATCGCGATTTCAATTCGATGTAGTTTTCGTCATCATCCTCGTACATCATCTCATTGGCAAACACCTCGCTCAAACAAACTCGCATAATTTATTTAGTGTGTACGGTGGCGTGTAGCCAGACAAAGAACTGCGACAAGTCCGAGAGCACACAAAACAGAACATGTGTAAAACCATGTAATTGTAATCCTTTTTGATCCCAAATAAATCCTTTACACATCTGTTCGCTTCTCAATAGATTCCGAATGCGCTAGCGGTTTGCTACCTTTTAGGGGTGGGACAAAAATTTCCTGTACAAGCTGATGTTGCGTAGAATAATTGATTTTGTGAAAAAAATATTTGATTTCTGGTAGATTGTGAATATCTAACTACTAAACTTTTGTTTTCTGAAAAATAGTTGTGTCAACTCTGGTTTGTATTTTCCCTGATTTTAAATATACATTTTGTTCGAATTCCAAAATATGAATATATTAATATAGGGTAATCCAAAAGTATGGAAACGGGACAGAACAGTACAATATATAAAGTTTACAATTTTTCTCTATCTACCTAATGGTATCCTGACCATGACCTTTACCCCATGTAAAAAATTTACTTAGAGCATTACTTCTGGAGATCGCATGCCATGCACAAATATCGTGTCCAAGACTAGAAAGAGAGGGCAATAGAAGTTGTAACAGGCAATTTCACCTTGTGGGTGGAAACAGCCACTGAACTACATTCTATTTAATGATACTGGGCATGATATTTGTGCATTCCAGGCTACCTCCAGAAGTGTATGCTCTAAGGCGATGTGAGTGTCCGAAAACTAAGTGGGCGTATCTATCTCAGTATAAGTTCGAGTCTGATTGGTGCTTGACTACGTCAGTCAAGTCACATCTAGCTATTACTTGCAGCTCTAGACGAAGACTGATACGTCCACTCGGTGTCATTTCTCACTCATCCACCTTAACGATTCCACTTATCTGGGAAATTGTCCATCGTAGAGGCTTGCAGCAAAAAAACTTATTACTAAAACGGCCAAGAGAAAAAACTGGTAAATATTTTCTAGTTTCTGAGATGCTTTTTGACATTCCGACAGAAAGAGTTGATTTTCTCAACAAAAATTAAATTCATTAGTATGATTTTTTTTTCATTAAAAAGTAGCCAAATGATGCCTAAACAAGCTCGTCAAAACTGCATCTCGATATCTTGTTCCTAGCCTAAAATTTAGGCCAAACAAAATTGTTTCCGGAAATTGCTTAAATTTTTTTTTAACTAATTTTTCTTGAATTCTTTTTTATTCATTAAAATAAAATCTGCCTTTTTGAAAGTATTACAAAATATCACTGAAAAGTAAGTAAGTAATGCTAATAACATAATTTATATTTAAAAAAGAACCGACTTCAACTGGCTTAAAATAAAAACCGTTTAGAAACCGTGTGCAAATCAATAACTATTTTCTGACATATTATATTTTCTTTTTTGACTAAGGTACAATCCTATTGATTATTTTAGCATATTCTCTCTCTCTCTCTCTTATTTATCCATTGTTTTAATTTTTTATCCATTCTGAATGACTATAGTTTTACTCCACTCTTATCTCACCCACCTTGTATACTCAACTACTTATGTCCAACCAATACAACATTTTTTGAAACACCCTGTATCATTTTAATTCTATTCCACCTTATATTTCAACTATCCTATATATGGAACTTCTTATGGACCACCCAAAATCACATTTATTTGTAAGATTTTTTGAACCCTCCTGTCTAATTCTTTTTATTTTTATGTGTTCTTGGGAAATAATTTATATTTAAAATAAAACCGACTTCAGCTGACTTAAAATAAAAACCGTTTAGAAACCGTGCGCAATCAATCACTATTTTTAGACATATCTTCTTTTTTATCTGATTTAAGGTACAATTCAATCGAAAATTTTAGCATATTCTTATCTCTCTTTTTTTCTCCCTCTCTCTTTCTCCCTCTCTAATTTTTGTTCTTTGTCTATATTTTCCAAATATATTTTAACTTTTTTATTTGTTTTATTATTTGGACCACTTTCAATATATGTAACTAATTCACTCTAAGTATATTGCATCCACACTGTATATGATTCTGTGAACCCTGTACAACTATAATTAAACTTAACACAATATTACAACGGTACTGATATCTTTAAAACCACCCTGTATAACTATAAATCCTCTCCACACTATTAACTCTTTCAATTTTTCTATTGTTTAAATTATTCCTATATACCAATGATTTTACTTCGCCCCATATGTCTAGTATTCCATTTATACAACTGTTCATGGTCTACCCTATATAACAAAATTCATCTTTTTGAACCACATTTTATGACTATAATTTTACCCCACCCTTACGTCAAACATCGTGTCTGAGAAACTACTTATTTTCCAAAATATATAACTTTTTTACACCGCCCTGTAACTGTAATTATACTCAACCTTATATTTCAACCATCCTGTATATTCAACTGCCAAGACAACAAAATTTTTAACGGTGAAGCTGTTAATATGCTTGCAGTTTATTTTGAATGTCTTCAGAACAGAATGCCGCAGTAGCAAAAAGAGTTTACGCGGCTCAATATCCAAATCGGCGACGAGCAAATAGTAAGTAGTTTTCGGCCAAAGTTTCAACGGCAAAAAATTGGAAAAATACAAGAAAATATAGGGGTTTATTTAATTGTTTTAATTACTTTTCAAATGGACACATATCATGTCGTTCTGCAGCAGCCTTTGAAGGCGGATAACTTTGATCGGACATTGGACGATTGCCATTGGATATTAGGCATGATAGGCGAAAATAGAAAAATTTTAATTAAAATTTTTTAGACCGATGAAGCCACCTTTAATAGTGACGGGAGAGTCAATCTGAACAATATGTATTATTGGTCTGCTGAAAATCCGCATTGTTTGCGTGAACTTCAGCACCAAGGCGGGGGAGTTTAAATGTGTGGTGTGGCATACTGAGAGGTAGAATTACTCTACATTATAAGTTTTACCTCTATGGTTTTCAGGGGCGATCCAGACACGTGCTTCCAGGGGGGCGATTTCATGCTTCATAAATAGATCCCGTACTAATTTACCTAAATATAATTTTAAACCGAGATTTCTTGGGCTATTGGGTTTAAATCCATAGACGTTGCCTTCTTCTAGACTAGAGTTAAGATTAACTCGTTTTAATATTAAATTTAGAACTTTGAGTCTCTCGAGGGGATCGGATATAGATTTGTTTATTCATAAATCTACAAAATTCTGTCTTTCGATACAAGAATGGCTGCCTGACTGTTACTTAACATAATGTCATTAATATTGTTCAAGATTCATTAGCATTTTTGTTGTAGATTAGTGTACATTTATTTTGGACAAGAGTTTTAGTGAGCAGTGTTAATCCGACTCATTCTGTTTGGTATTTTTTGTTTCTTTTCTCCGCGCACACTTTACTGCCAGAGATGCTTAAACTACCGTATGGGAAGGTACAGACACTCTTGCTCGTGGAAGAACAATACTCTAGTTCTTCATTGTTGTTGTAGTTTTATGTGAAAAATCCGATCGGTCGTGAAATAGATACATAGTCTCTCATGTCAAGTCTCTCAAAAACATAGTCGCATGAAAAGTTGAGATAAATGAAGTTTAACCCGTGTATTAAACTTCATTTATGTCAGATTTCATACGACATATGTCCCAAGTCGAGTGGTAGAGCCGTCGAATGGTTTCAAGAATCGGGGCCCAGAGCAGACAACGAAGCACGTAAGTACTCAGGGGCCCGATTCTCGAACAATTCGACAGCTCTACTATACGACTTTCGACGTAAGTCGCATGAAAAGTTGAGGTAAATAAAGTTTAATCCATGTATTAACCTTCATTTATGTCAAATTTCATACGACATACGTCCCAAGTCGAGTGGTAGAGCCGTCGAATGGCTTCAAGAATAGGGATCCTGGTATGATCGTCTTCTGTTGTAATTAACTTGACACATTAAACTCATCACAAACCATTAAAGATGTGCATTTAAAATATAAAGAAATGCATTATTGCACCTTCTGATGATTAGGTACATTTATTCTTAATAAGTAAAATTTATTTTCATTCGCAAGTTATGTAATAGAGTAAAATTTAAAAATATATATATATACCTATGGAAGCATACTGAAGATATACTTTCTGTTCGACAAGTAGTCAAAAGTAGACCAATGGGCTACCACCAGTATTTCTAATTTTCCTAAACGAGACCTGTGCCACAAATACGTAATATGTTAAACTAATATTACCAAATATGTAAATTCTAAATAAATAAATGTGTTAAGTTCGACACATGGATAAATAAACACCTGATATTTATTTTTCACACTTAACATACAGTTTTATTTCATTCTACAAATTTCACAACTTGCTTATTGAAACTGTCTTAAGTGTGAAAATCAAAAGTTTGGTGTTAGGGTACAGAGCATTTTTTATTAGTAATTATATATTTTACTTTTGATATTCGCTGAAAAATTTAAATGCTATAAACCAAACTGGTGGCATTGACAAAATACATACTAGAATACTCAAAACAATGATACTAACTTTTCGAGATTGTTTCAATCCATTGAACGCAAGACAATATATTGTTTCTAGTCTCGAGTACCTTCATCAGTTGCGCTCCCCTCAACTGATTGAATTCTCGAATAATTATCTATGTATATAGCACATATAACTGTACTCGTATTTAATATTTTATCGCGATAAAACTCAAAACAATGGTCAATCATATTGCTCAACCTTTGTCTTATATTTTCAACTTAAGTATTGATCAAGCCACATGGCCAAATATACTAAAAATATACTAAAATAGTGCCAATATACAAATCTGGTGCTCCATGTTCTCAAGAATTATCACTCAATATCCCTTATCTCTAACGTAGGTAAAATTTTTGAAAAAATTATCGCTACAAGATTTTTAGATTTTTTCCAGTTACATTATTATGGAAACAACAACCCTAAGCTATATTACAAACATAATAACCTTTTTAGATTTAGCGAAAGTATTTGGCACAGTGGACTATTCTCTACATTTGGATAAACTGTATAGATGTGGCATACGAGGCAATATGCATAGACTAATCCGAAATTACCTTGACAACAGACAACAAAAGGTTAAAATCAACTGCAATTTCAGTGATTATAAAGTATATAAAATAGGTATTCCACAAGGAACAATTCTGAGCCCCTTACACTTTTTGATATATGTGAATGATCTAGAGAATATGGAACATATCTCATTGTGGCTACTAGACAATAAATTATATCTTAACATTGATAAAATTGTTTATATTACTTTTAGTAACTATTGTGATAGTGTGGCTGACTGCTCTGAAACAAAAATAAATGATAAGCTCCTAAATAGGGTAGATAACAGGGAGACACGCCATTTATTATTGAACTGAACGCCTTCAAGGTTGGAGAATTGACATGTTACAACAAAGGCACAAGATCAACTTATTGATGCTGCACGAAATTCAGGTAATAAAAATGTAGACTATGTTATACCTGATGATATCAATGAAACGGGAGGTCTTCCTAAGGTAATATTAGTAAATAGCAATATGGGAATTATCACTGAAATTATCTGGGCACATTTCCGTTAGTATATGATTCAGACCTACCAAAAGCCCGTATCGATTTTGATTAAGATGGTATGCATGTAATTAAACCAATATCAGTTTCCAACAAAATATAGCTATGCTACCCCTGAAAGACGAATGCTGCCTTTAATCCTGAGTTGGGCATCCACCATACTCAAAATGCAGTTATTTGTCTGGGTTCTCTGTTGTTTTCTCCCGGAAAGGTCACTAAATGGTAATAAAAATAGAAGAACTTGACTTTGACTGCTAAAAGTTAACACGGAAAATTCCTTGTAGTAGTTATGCGTTAGATGAAATGTATAGGTTTCGTAAATATGAACGAAATAAATTTTTATTCATAGCCACACATAAGATATACTAAAAAACGGGGCTTTGGATTATGAATACTATTGATGTTGTTTCGTCTTCATTGTTTATTTAGTGAATATTTATTTAGTTTATTGCGGGTTATATAAATTGGATACTCAAGGGCATTAGACTGAATGTATTATTTGTTTATTTACTGGAATTAGGTTTTGATATCCTTAAATTCCTTTTATTTTCATTCCTTTCCTGTACTATATGTTGGAAAAAACCACATATTTCGCATCGACTCTCATGCCGAACAGTTCGAACTATAACAGTTACGGTCCCTGACTTTGTGTGCACATTTTATGGACGGAACTACATACTGGATCTACACATAGTATTTCCATACACCCATCTACTTTTCCGGTAAGTCTGCCTAATTTATCTTAATAATTGTAAATTGTACAGTTACATATTTATGTACTGGAAACATTCTAAGCACTATAAGATTTTAACTTCTCCAAAATTGTATAACTTGAATCAACACCTCATATAAATTACAGTCCACTTAATTACATATACAAAAATGGCGCTAAATGCAACAGATGTGGTGTTGAGACCAAAAATTAAGAAAATAGATTATAGTATAAAAAAACTAAAAAACACATTTTAATAGTATGCCGACCTAAAAAGTTGAAAATGATTTTTAATTATGGAGAGTTTGTGTTACAGCAACAGAAAGTCAAACAATCAATTCTGATTAATTCGGACTACTATTAAAATAGAAATTAAATTAGTAACAAAATAATTCAATTCATAGTAAAAAGCAATTTAACATATTCTCACATTAAACATATCTGTGTAAACAAAAAATAATCAAATAATTGTAACATTTAATATCAAGCACCCCACACTTTTTTACTATGATTTGAAATATTTTGTTACTAACGTAATCTCTATTTTAATATTATACGGAATTAATTAATCATAATTGATTATTAGACTCTTGCTGTGACAAAATCTTCATAATTAAAAATTATTTTCTACTTTTTAGCTCGGTATATTAGTAAAGTGTGTTTTTTTAGTTTTCTTTAACTATTTTTTTTATTTTAATCTTACAGGCTGCAACTTTATGCTTTAATGTTAATTTTAAGCTTAATTTTACTGTTTAGATTAAATATAGATTTTATTATACCAATAAATAAATATGCTAAAAAACTAACGCGTAGGGTGAAATTATACCATAACATATCGCGTTATTATTCAATCATATATTGTCTTTTTTATAAAATATATTAGTGTCATTTACATTGTCGTCAGTCTTCTGATTATGGAGTATCAAAACTGATTAGATCAGTTTTCTGGTGGGACGGCAGTAAGCAGTATCTGAACCGAACGCGTGATGTAATCTATAATAACAAAATTGTTAAAATAATCTTCGTAGTTATTTGCTTTGACGCTCTACTTACTCATAACAAATTTCGGTCGATTGCTTTTATAGATGAACCAGTAATATACGGCCACACCGATCAGCATAAACCCGACTGCCATTAAATACTTTGGTGAGGGTTCCAAAACGATTGGCGTGACTACAAGATATACTGACACAAACAAAATCAGAATTGGGATTCCTAAAGGAACCTGTAAGAATTATAAAATACGTAATAGTGACATTTTTTTACATTCCATAGTTAGATTTGAAAAAAACAAACTTATACCTTGTAAGGTCTATAGGCTTCTTTCATTGTCCTCCTCATGGTTATCAAAGAAACCATAGCTATACCATAAAATAACCATATAAGAAAACTAACGAATTCGATGAGTTCCTGAATTTCTCCAGTAAGCATAAATAAAAATGTAATGAGTCCTTGGAGTATCACTGCTGGAGATGGAGTCATTTTTTCATAATGGACATAAGATAGACTTTCCAGCATGAATCCATCTTGGCCAGACACATAGCATAATCTGAAAGGTAAACAATTGTTATTAACTAGTTTGAGTAAACAAAACACACCAAATCTTATTTATGTAACCAAAAAATCAACTACAATTAACTTTTTGTTTTCCTATTTGCATTTCTTTCGAACTATGGATTATGGACAGTTGTAACTTTTTCTCTCACTCTGTTTTTCTGATTTTTCTACCATTTTTGTCTGGAACACCTATTAGGACCATCGTCGCATCTGAGAAACCCAAAACGATGTTCAAAATTTAAAAAAATTGTTGTAACTCAGTTAAAAGTCCCATATGAGTACAGAACCGTCGACTCGAACGGACATGAATTTTATTGCTCCGACTATTTGTCAGCATAAAAGTGGTGTAAAGTCAGTATTTTTTCATCGGAATTGATTGTAATCTAGGCATATATTACGGTCTTTAAGATACTTTAATTAAAAAGTCTCTAGTACACCTGGAACTTGTAATTTTAATGCAGAAATGCAACATTAAATTTCTGTGATGAAGACACTAATAAACATCATATTAGTGCAGGAGTGTTAGTGCGTAGTTAGATTCCAAAAAGTGAACTAAAAATTCGGTCTACTTCGTGGTTTAAACATAATAAAAGTTTGTGTGTGACACAATACATCCAGCAGCTCCAATAATAAATCTGGGTTACTTCAATGTATGGAAACTAGTTTTTGGGTATTCTAAGGTAAATCACAATATAATTTATCTAAACTAATATCTCTGCAAACACAGTCAGTAACAAAAACTAACCAGAAACAAAAACTTCCGTTCCATTCGAATGGAATTTTACTTTTAGAAACATCAAGAATACTTTTTTCACGTTTACTATATCTGAAATATAAAAGGTGTTCTAAATAGTTAAAAACACCCAGTAACTCACTGCGTGAACACATTATATTAACGACATTCAGAATTGGAAATTATACGACCTCCAAAACTCAGTTAGAACATCTTGGAACACCACAACAGTAGTTCTTCGATGCGGCAGCACACCGGATGATTCGGTAGCGCGAATAATATTGTCAAAAAATTTTACAGGGAGAGTGTTTGGAAGTGAATCATTAATAACTTTATTATAGAATATTTTTAACACATTATTGTACTGATTTTGATTGAACTGTTTTTGATTATTTGTAAAAGATATATATCGTTTTAAAACTGTAAGCTAAATACTATCGTGGCGTGCGTGGTATTATGGATGAAGTATCTAATAAAGACATTTACAAATTAATTCAAGACCTGATCAAAGGTAATGAAGAGATACAAAAGCAATCTAGTGAAATTAAAAGAGAAGTACAAAACCTCAAAACAGAAGTACACGATATTAAATCCGAAATTGGACAGTCGTTGTATGAAGTTAAACAAGAAGTATGTAAACTAAGAGAAGAAAATGAAGTATTAAAAGAAAAACTTACTACAGTAGAAAGGAAAATAAAGAAGTATAACCTTATAGTCCATGGATTAGAAGAACAAGTAACAGATCTTGAAGACATTCACTTCTTTATAGAAATTATAAAAAATAAACTAAATTTAGAATTTCGATTTAATGATCTACGTGACAACTACAGAATTGGTAAGAAAGGAAATGGGAAGACTCGGCCGCTACTACCAGAATTCGTTAGTTATAAACTAAAAGAAGAAATCTTAAGAAACTCAAAGAAACTGAAAGGAACTAAAATTTTTGTTACTAAGGACTACACTCCTGAAGAGTACGAGAAGGTGAAAATACTACGTCATAATCAAAAAATTGCAAGAGAAAATAGTCAGGAAGCTTATATAAAAAAAGACTGTCTTTACGTGAATGGTCAAAAATATACTTGCCAAGAACTACTCAAACAGTCACAAGAGCGGAAACAAGATACAGACCATAGGAAGGCAGAAGCAAGTAAAGCAAACCAAAAACTAGAATACGTCACTACAACTTCTGAAACTCCATCATTAAATTGTGAAAAAAGCAGCAAACGAAAACAAGTAAATAAAGAAGACGAAGAGGAGGAAGAAAATATATTTAAACGTTCTACACAAAACAAGCAGGCAAAATCTAACCATTAAAATATGGTATATTCTACAGGTATTTTTGTTGTTTATTGTATTTTACGGACATATTTTAATGTTTTTAAATAAATCACGCATGTTGTATTTTTGAAATAATGAATATTTATATTAGAGATTTTGAAGAAATTAAAATTGACACAAAATATGTTGCAAGTCTAACTGATTGTAAATTTAAATTACAGAGTAACACAAAGAACAGACATTTTAATATTTTTCATTCTAATATAAGGAGTATCCAAAAAAATATTGATGAGTTCAAAATAACACTGGATCAGTTGGATTACATGTTTGATATAATTGTGTTGACTGAGACACATAAAATTTATAACATAGAGATATTTAATATACCAGGGTACAATTTAATATATAATGAAGGCGATATTAACAAATGCGATGGTGTAATAACATATGTCAAATCCGATATTAATTACAGTTATAGGGTTGTAATGCTAGGAAAAGTCAAAGCTATTCAACCAAATCTTAAACACAGTCAACAAGACATATAAATCATAGCTATATATAGATCCCTGGCCCTTGACAAATCAGAATTTAATCAAGCGTTAAATAATTACTTTACTTCCTATAATACCCAAATACCGAACAACCTGACATAAATATGTTTATTGGTGATATTAACATCTACATTTCACCAAGGAATAATATAGATCAGCATACCCAAGACTACTTAAATGTTCTTGCTGCGCATGGTTTCCTCTCAATGATTAACGGTTTTACAAGAGTAGAGTCAAATAGTAAGTCGTGCTTAGATCATATATTTTTAAAAACTAAATTAAGTCTAGATCAGTTTCAACCTTTAATTTTCACAGATAAAATTAGTGATCATTTCCCCATTATTTTACAAATTTTAAGCAATAATGACGCAATCAGCAATAATACAAACTCCAGATATAAAAAATTCGTAGAGTATAAAAAATTATGTGAATACTTATCTTCAAAAACATGGCTGGATATCAATAATACAAGCAACGTGGAACAAATGACAAATATATTAATCTCAGAAATAAAAATTGCTATTGTTAAGTTTACAAAAAGTGTGAAAATTAAAAGGCGAAATATTAAACGAAATCCATGGGTAACAGACGGATTACTAAAGTCAATAAATAAAAAACACGAACTCTATAAGGTGGTTATGAAAAATCCGCAGAATAACACTATTTTAAATGAATTCAAAACATACCGAAATAAACTTAACAGTATAATTAAACAAGCTAAAACCAACTATTATAAAGCTCAAATTGAAAAAAATAAAAACAGTTCTCAGCACATATGGAATTGTGTAAAAAACCTATTGAACACAGAAAATTCTTTAAATAGAAATAAAGAAGTAAAACAATTGAAGGTAGGTGACAAAAAAATTGTAAATAAAAATGAAATAGCTGAAAAGTTTAATGATTACTTTAGTAATATTGGTCAAGAAATGGCAAACAGAGTCCCAAAAACTTTTAAACAATTTTCAAAAACTGTAATAAACAACTCGATGTTTTTAGAAAATACAAACGTCAATGAAGTCAAAGAAATCATAAACGGTTTAAAATTAAAAAAAGCACCTGGAATAGACCAATTAAAAACGGAAACACTAAAGCAAATTGTAGATTTCATTGTGGAACCCTTTACATATATTATTAATATGTCAATAAATCAGGCGATTTTTCCGTCCGCTTTTAAAATTTCAATTATAAAACCGTTATATAAATCTGGAGATAAAGACAGCATAGGAAACACAGACCTGTATCAATATTGTCAAATTTAGCAAAAGTTTATGAGAAAATTTTAAAAATTCGACTATGTAATTTTATCAGAAAACACGAAATACTCTCAGACCAACAATATGGCTTTCGTGAAGCTAAATCAACTGAAGATGCAATAGCTGACCTTACAGGGGAAATTTACAATGCACTAGATAAAGGTGAGAAATCACTTTGTATATTCGTTGATTTAGCAAAGGCTTTCGATTCCGTCAGTCATCCGGACTTGCTTAAAACCCTTGAAAATATAGGTCTAAGAGGCCAAGTACTAGATTTATTTAAGAGCTATTTCGAAAATAGGAAACAATGTGTTCAAATTGGGGACGTTTATAGTTCGAATAGAACTGTCCAATTCGGGGTACCTCAAGGTACTGTTTTAGGTCCTGTACTCTTTATACTTTATATTAATGATTTGTTTAAAATAAAAACCTGTGGAAAAATCATAACCTTTGCAGATGATACAGCAATATTTTATAAAGAAAAAACCTGGGAAAAATTAGAGTCTAGGGTAAAAACCGATTTTGCTAACATAATTTCGTTTTTCTCTTCTAAACTTTTATCTATAAATTTTACCAAAACGTATTTCCTTACATTCTCGATGCAGACTAACCAGCAACCTACATACAGGAAGCTCACTTTCAATGCAGATGGGCAACATATTGAAATCAATTCAAAAAATTATATTAAGTACCTTGGTATTACTATTGACAATATGTTAAGATGGGATAAGCATATAACAAATGTAACAAAATTAAGGTCCCTATTATATAAGTTTAAATATCTAAGAAATTTCTTCGGTATTAAACGATTAAAGATAATGTATTATTCTTTAGTACAATCACATATATCATATGGAATTCTAGGATGGGGTGGCGCAGTAAGTTGTTATTTGAGACAACTAGAAATTATACAAAAGTGGATATTAAAGATAATTTATAAGAAGCCTTTACTTTATGCATCAGATTTAATATATACTGAGAGTGCTGTAATGGATCCTAGACAAGAATATTGCAAGAAGATATTATTATTTTATTTTAACCATAAAGCATTATTTCAAGTAGTTGACCATAGTTGCAATACCCGTTACAATCAAAACACACTGAAAATACCAAAAATGATGAAATCTGTTGGTCAAAGGTCATTTATGTTTATTTTGCCTAAAATATACAATATACTGCCATATGATATTAAGATGTCTTCTTCTTAGATGGTATTTAAAATTAATGTTAAAACATGGATATTTACTGTAAACAGAAGAAAAATATTACAACTAATAGGAATTTGTTAAAACTATAAAACTATTACATGTGAATGTTACTAAGATGTAAATTAATAATAAAAAATGATTTAACTACACTTTACTTGTGGACTACTTGAATCTCGTACAAGGAGTTACTTTTGAGATATCAATTGTTTACGGTTTATTGTGGTGAAATATGTTAGTATTGTTAATGTAGATATTATTTTTTGTTTTTGCGTAAAAAATGATATAAGTGATACTGTACTGATCTTCTCTGTCCTACTCAAGATATTACCTTCGGGTGACATTCCATTGTTTATTTATCAATTTAAATGTTAGCGGCGTGTAATTATTTATGTTAATTGTTAAAAAATATATATATGTATTATTATTATTTGTTATTTATTGTGATTTTTTGAGAAATAAACATTATTATTATTATTATTATTATTATTATATTATATCTCTTCTTATCATCAGCCAAACCTCTATTAGGTCGAATGTCATCTCTCTAATTTATTAGTCCATTGCCTTGATTATTTCTTACTCTTTTAAATGACCAATTTCTACTAGGACTCCTTGTCAAGAGTTTTACCAAATTTTTCAATGAAGCCATATGGTTACTGGGAGTTTCCCATCCATAATTCTTACTACACATGCAACAAACGTAATCTTATGCCGAAATTATTATTATTATGTGTTATGCTATTTGTTTAATAATTTGTAAGCCTCATTTTAGACAAGAATCTACTAGACACAATCACTATAGCTTGACCAAATTCCAGTCTCAGGTTCTTCTGACTTTCGGTGTCTCTAACGCCACTGATAAAGTGGCAAATGGAGATCTTAAACCCTTCAGATGCATCTAAATGTACTAGACGGCGAATTTTGTCCTCAGATTCTTGTACATATTTCCAGATTTTGTGTTCGTGTTCTAATTTGATGTTGAGAAACTTGGCCTAAATATTTGTTGTCATATCTGTTCTCGACAACTTTGTTAAAATCTGCCCATTGCATTTTTTTGTACATAGTCCATCGGAAGTGAAAGTTTGGAATACCTTTGAACTAATTCGTAGACATTTGTCAATATGGTTGATTTTGGTTTCAATATTATCGACTGATCTTATTTTTACCTGGAATTCACTTAGATTTTGTCTTCCAATCATTCAACTGATCTTTTGTCTAATTGAACTTCTTATTTCCTTATCAATGTCTGTTGTATTTCAACAACAGAATACGATTTTTTTAATTAATGCTGTTTAAAAATAAAAACTTTGTGATTTGTACTAAAATCGGACCATATGTGAATCGTAGAGAATACACGTGGATAGGCAGCGCCAACAAGAATAGACGCGCCCAAATAAGCATAGATTAAGTTTTTACAAATTTTTCTGAGATCTCCAAATCTAAATACAAAATTTAGCTCAATTTACAATCTACATTTTATGTAAATCGTTTTCAAATTATTGGAATGATAAAATCCATCAAATAAGAAACTCCTTCTATATATTTGTCGGTATATTTATGTTTTGTCTGTATAAAAAGCAACTTACACCAAAATATAGATTAACTAACCTGGTCACTCCAAACTGCAGACTTAGAGCACAACCGAACGTGCTGAGCGCTACTCCTAGGGGAATCACAAATGAAAATGATCCTAAAATCCTTTCACCAAAAAGAACGGCAACAGCAGTAGCGTTTACCATTTCGCTATTCGAAAGTACTGTCATGTAGGCAATATTCATGAAAATATACAGGGTGGTAACAACAGGTACAGCTATTAAAATACTTCGAGGAATATTCCTAAAACAAACTGAACATTACTTTTACTTATTTCATAACAAATTATCACTTACGATACTTACACCTCTGGTTTTTTTAATTCCTCCGTAATGATAGTTACTGATGACCTGTAAAAATACATACAATTATCTTGGTTACCATTTTATTTCAAATTGAATTTAAAATTACTGTGTTAACCGAAAATAATAACAATACAACAATGAATATAAAGAAATCTAATCCCTTCCGCTTTTGTCAATTTCTGGACTTGCAACCACATCCGTCTAGCATAGGGATTCTGGAACTCGTTATGGTTGAAACACGACGAAACAAAAAGCGATTCAGTCACAAAACATTTAATAACATAGCGTTCTATCGAAACGTTATATAACGAGTTATAAATATGGCTTCAGTTCTGTTCCTTGCCATTGGTCATGGAATAGCAAATTGTCAAGAACTTGTGGCCCCGTTACTTATTCTTTATTTTCTGGCACCATCATTTGTCAGCAAAACTAACTGAAAAACCTTAACACAGAGATCAGGGCCTCTTGGGAGTTAGTGTTGCACAAACTGCTGGGAGACCGAGACAAGGTTCTAGAACCTAACATAGCTTCAAACACATGCAGACCAATAGGGTGGCCCTCAATTGTTATGTAATATAAATTAATCTGCTTTCTTATCTATTTGAGGGTATATTAACTGCAGACCCTTAAAAATAAGTTCATAGTTTGTAAATGGTAAGTTTGTCTAAATTTGAAAATCAATAAGCAAACAAGATACAGTTGTTTACTTATCTATATATAAATAGGCAAAGACAATACGGTTGGGTACCATTTTCTCCTTTGTCACCCAACCGATTTGCTTTATTTTTGTTTTGTTTAGTAGCTACAGACGACTTTCAGTGCAGAATGCTAAAATTAATTTATAATATTAGTTCAATAATTAAATAATAAAATAATTAAAAAATCATTATTTACATGCATACTGTCGATGCCAAACAGTGCCGCCAGATTGCTTCTAGAGAAAATCATAAGATAGGTTGTCTCCAATGTGAAAGACAAACTAAATTAAATGTAAAACTAAAAGTTTTGGCCCTTCGCTAAAGTTAGCCTACATAGTCATGCTATTGAAATAGAACCAACGAAAAATTATAGTACATAATAGTCGCCGTTTAGTAGGCTCTCGCAAGTTTGCAGTTTGCAACTTTCGTTGCATTTTAAATATGGTTTGTCAACTAAAATTAGAATTATGTTACACCTCATCAATTTATTTCTTATCTATATTTTAACCTTATACTTTTAATTTAGAGTCATTTTATTTTTGTAGAGTAACTTTCATATAAGTTTAATTAAGATTATAGAAAATTGTGAAACTATGCACAAATTCACGATAAATAGGTAGATCTGACAACACTGAATGCTTAGCCATCTGCCGGAAATTTGATTTAAATGTTAACATTTCACTACTCTTGTAGCGATTAGGTTGAAAGTTTTCAATTCAGTAAGACAAGATTTCAAAGTATTTTCAAGGTTTCAATTTCAATTCACAGAAAAAAATTCTCAAAAAATAGGTGTATTTAACTACTATTAATTAACAGTATGTGATTCCTATTTCTTTATACTTTCTACATAACAGAAATCGTCATGGGTTAGGTACTACGTTGGTAAGTAAATTTTTTATATTGAAAATCATACTGAAAATTAATGTTTTCTGACAATGTGGGTATCTTATAGTTAATTAATTTTACATTACATGGTCCCATTGCTGCAAAGTTCTGACTGTTAAAAACATTTTAAAGATTTGTTTAAATATATTAGGTTAAATTATTACTTATTCTAGAGTAAAATATATTTTTTTACATACCTACATATTACCTTTGAAACCGTACACTGATGGCTTTAAAATTTACAACCTAAATGTTCAAAAAATTTAAAATCCAAAACGCTCTACACGACAACAGATACCACTGCGTAATTACATATGCTAGGTTGGTTTTCAAATAATAAACACGGCAGTGGCTGAGTAACGCTCTTTCAGACCAAGTGATGACCATATTTTACTATCATTGGAGTTCAATAGGAAAATATTTAGTGTTGTAAATTATAGATCAGTATTGATTTTTCGGACAAGTAGTACTAACTTTCGTAGAAAATAATATTTGTAATTTTTTGTTGTGATTATAATTGTCATTAATGTAATATAATTTTCACAATATTCCGAGGGTGTTGTGCAACAAATCATCAATCAGCGGATAATGGAAATGTCATCAAATATTACAGTTTTCATTGAGTTGTTTGTCATCTCTATTTTTAAAATCGGAAACGAAAACTTTTAGGTTAGAAAAAAAAATCCGCCGATAATTAGATCGAACATGCTGCATAGACATATTTATGTAAAAATAATCCTACAATTATATACATAAATAAAAAATATTTCGTGAATTATTTCTATAAATGTAATCAAAATAAAATAATAGGGATAGCAAAGGCCTGGCCTACTTTTCTAATTTCGCCTCAACTCTATATCGTATACAGACAAAATAATGTCAATAATGTTCAACTTATAATTTTAATGAATTAGGGTCAAATTTCGACCACCGGGCGACCGATAGTTGATTTTCAAAGCTTACTATTTTCAACTTTCCCTGAAGATTAACCTGCTACAATTGATTTTATAAGTTTTGCTTACCATCCATCAAACGCCCAAAGCCCACTATAAAATGCCAAGGCCAAACTCTTTGGAGATGTCGTTGTTCCTTCAAATCCTTTTGTCAAATTCTTCGTATTTCCTGAAATAATTTTGAAATTTGTAATAAGAGTATAACTTCGAAAGCGATATCACACTCCCTACAGCTACTTCTAAATGTTCGCAATGATGTTCGATAATAGAGTTGCGACTCCTGGCGAAATTGAATTTTCAATTTTCAGCTGAATTAAGAGTGTTTCCAGTTAAAACTAATAATTAAAATGTATCAAATACACATTAAAAAAAAACAAAAACCAACTGTAAAAAAAAGGAAAATAAAAAAAGAAAAAACATCTGCAAAAATTAAATACTTTTTCTGCAGTCAGTGTCAAGTTGAACAGTAAAGTTGCAAAGTACAATGCATAAATGCACTTCTCAAATAATTTCCACTTTAATATTAATTATACAATTATTTATTTTAATACTTTCGCCTCCACCAAAGGTTAAAAAGTTTTTCCCGATTTTCTAAAAAGCCGTATAAGCAATGTCCATGTAAAAAAATATGGTACCACTCAGAGACCCCCTTATCAAAATCCAGTTTAAAAGATCGAAATTTCTTGAACCGATTTTGAATAATCGCTGAACACAAATAAAAAATCTACAGACAAATTGAGAATTTCATTCTTTATATAGTCGCTTAAAAATGAGTTTGTGTGGACTTCACCCAACCATGGGTAGACTGAATTGAGTCCTAAATTTTAAGAAAGTTTTCTTTTTCTCTCAATACTGATATTTGGAATCTATAGCAGTATGATGAATATAATTGCTCTTGTTCTTTCTTAATAAAATATTTTAATATTTGTTTAACTATTTTTGTTCAACCTCTTGTTTTATACGAGTGATTTCTATATGATCATATAATGTGATAAGAAGAGACATTGTATAAATGACAGAATTGAATAATGTTAATAGGGATTTTGATTTAGTTGAAAAGAATAGTAATAGTGATCAAAACAAAAAAGTGTTCATACCCATAAAGAGTTCATAAATTCCTCCCCCAATTACAATTAGGCAAGCCAAGATTTTGAATGATCCAAAGATATTCTGAATCTTAACGTACAATTTTACGCTGCTGACGTTGATGTAAGTAATAATTCCTAAAAAAGACAACGAAATTAAATCAACATATAATCTGTAACAAATAAAACATACCCAGAGCAACTAAGGCTATCGCTTTGACAATGGTCTCCTCTTTCGGATGTCCATTCATACAAAACAGGTCAAAAAATGGTTGACAGGCGTAATCCGAGAACGTCAAAATCAATACAGCCGTTTCGGCAGGTCTTATAACTAAGATCATCAACCAGGAGTACACAAATGCAGGTAAATACCCCCAGAATTTGTGTAAAGAACCAAAAGAATCGAAGAAGTAAGCATATTCTGAACCAGATCGTGGCACTAGAGTTCCTAGTTCAGCATAAGCTAGTGCACCTGAAAAAAAGCTTTGTTTAATTTGAATGTCTGACTATGTTATTCTCTGCTGATGATCGTACATTTTATCTTATCGCTCCGTATTACGTACCTACTATGTTAATTTTGTTTATAATATTCTGTAGATGTTCCAGATCGGTTGCTAGTATGGCTTCTATCATTATATAGATAATGGTAGGCTTCCATAATTAAAGTTAACAAAAACTTTTCAAGATGTTTCGATATTTAAGATATTCTTAGCATCTAGAAAATGTCGACTTCTTCGATCTGGCCTACGGATGATTATTAAACTGATTCATTCCAAGCCATTGAGAAAATTTTAAGGAAATTTCTATCTCAATTCGATCTTGTATCCTTTGTTGTCTATACAATGTGTAAAAGATTGTCTTCTACATTCTGAACTATTTTATTCTGAATCTTATTTGTCTGTAAAAGGCTCCTAATTATCGAATCTTCTATGCCCAGATAATCAACGTTATTCTTTTAATCGTCTGATATTTCTAAAATGGCCTTTATCCCAGTCTAATTCTGTAACTGCTGGCTCATACTGACCATACCAGGGCCACTTCAAACTTTCTACTCCATTAATTTGTACAGAATTTCCACCTGGTTACTGTTCTCAAAGCTGATAAATAGTTACCATGAATTTAACTCTGTATTGATGGCGAGCTTTGTGGTACCTTAATGCTAAAAAGGCATATGCATGCGTCCACAGCAGAACATTTAGCATTTTTAAGTTCTAGAGATGTTGCTCAAAGTCCAGTTTAAACTAGAGAGCACCGGTGGACTAGGATATAATTTTTTCCAGATAACATGTTAACTCACCAGGGGCTCCAAACCAGACGAAACCAAATTTTATCTTTAATGTATCGATAAACCAATTCGTATTTATCGATATCCCAATGAGCATTCTCCAATACAATACAACAGTATTTGGAGGGGGATCTGTGATGGGCTGGGCAGTCATGTCAGCGATCGGTCGCACGGAAATTGATCTCATAAATATGGGAAACCTTAAAGCTGAATGATACATATTAAAGATTTCAGATAACCACTTTTCTTCAAATGTAAACCATGTAGGACAAGAATGGATGTTATTGCACGATAATGTAACACCTCCCGTTGCTAGAGTTGTAAAACATGATTTGAAGGAACTGTTGGCATTATTGGACCTGTTAGAGGCCAAGATTTAAATCCAATTGACAAACCCTAGGAGACGTTAGCTCGGAGATTACAAGAGAACGGAATGAATGAAACACGTTTGCAGATGTTGGTCGGAAAATGGTTCAAATGTGAGAATATTTTAACCAAAATTATATACGGCCTTATATTTTAAATATCCTAAAACCGTATTTGTTGTCGCATTTAGTTCAAGTAAACACATATTATACCATAAAACTTTGTTATTTATACATCATTGAATAGCACATAGAACAAGTTTTTCAATCATGTATAACGGGGCTAACTTTGGATGACAGAAAATGTAAATTATTAAATAAAAACAGTTTTTCACTTAGTTGGCTGTGAAACAAAGTGCCATAATTTTTCGCTATCGTTGCAAAAATCTAGAAAGCCTAGAAAAAAATTCGTTAACGTTAATAGATTGACCGTAGTCGCTAACACAAAACTATCAAATTATTTATCAAATTTTTTACAAGATAGTGAATATATTGCAAGTTTTCGAAAACCTCTGTAGATATTTTTAATTTCAGTATATAGCAACTTTTTCTCAATTAAGCCACCCTGTAACTCTTCGCGTTTCGGAATTCCCCATGTAGTTGCTGTTATCTGAGACACATTGTATATATTTGACAAGGCAAAAACATAGGTACTAATATTCTGTTATATATTCAAAATTCCGAAATTCAGGATTAAACTTCTGGTAATATTTGGTACTTTTAGCTCGACAGTTTATGAATAAAAATATGTGTATCAAAGAATTTTTTACATTTATTTTGACGTGAACTTTTACAAGCTACATATTTTCTAATACGATATTTAAAGCACAATCTGTTACAACATTGTTATCAAATAAGTAGGTAAATGCTTCTTAGATTGTGAACAAACAGATAAGGGTATTTTACATCAATACTACTTATTTACAAACCGTTTATCTATTTAAATAGACTCGGGAACCAATTTCAACCTAACACGCAAACACAAGTATCAATAGAATGAACTTTGATTAGTTTTTAGTTGGGAAACTATGTAACAAACGCGTTTTTTTTTTATTCCTACAGTTCTTTTGAACCCAGTATATTCTAACTCATGTATACTTACCTAATAATGATATAATTCCACTGAAAGCCCACACAATTATGCACAAGCCAACAGATCCTGAATATTTTAAAGCAGATCCAGATGAGACGAATATTCCTGATCCTATCATTATGGACAAAATATAGTTGACGGCTGAGAATAGCCCGAGTTCTCTTTTGAGCTGGACCTTGTCATCTGGCTTGTCTGTTTCTGCTTCTAAAACAAAAATTACCAGGTAATCTGAACTATTCAGCAAATATCTATACAGTTTTCAATAAAAAAAAACTGATTTGAGTTACATCTTACGCTTAATTAATATTAACTAGATACCATCATCTCCGGTCCTGTCAACGGTTTCTTATAATGGAAATACTTCTTTTTATCACAAGAAATTAATTTGCAATGAATATACAGACAAAAAAAGAATTCAGAGAATGATTCACACCTGAAATATCACACGGTCTCTATTGGATACCGACGAAAATCTTGATAATGATTAATTCGACTGTGGAAACAAGATATTATCCAATAGGGATAAACTCTGCAGATAGATGAATCGCTAGGAAAGAACTTCATGCACTGAAACCAATGCATAAAAAACAGGTTATTCTTACGAAAGAAATTCAAACAATAGGGAAGTAACGAACATATACTTCTAAATAACAACAGAACTCTCTAATAAGATCAAAGCTGAAGCCAGCGGGTTTCAAGATTCAATTTTAACCAATTAATCATCTTCATAATACATTTTATATTTATACAATTTTATATATCCTGGAAATACATGAACAAAAATATAAATTTTGTAGTCCTAGTCAGTCATCACCAATCAAAAAAATTGTCCAACCTACCCCGAAAAAAAATTCAGGCTACAGCTTTGAATAAGATCAAAAAACAGAAAATCCACAAACTTTTAAAGTATGAAATTAATGGACGAGCTCACAAAAACAACGTAGCATCGCGATCATGAACTTCCAGTACCAATCCCCTACTAGATGTAAGATTGCATTATTCCGAGCAATAGCCATCTGCCAAATGTTGATCGTTTTTTATCCATTGAATTCCTGTCCATACAATAATGTCGCCTTTCCATTTTGTTGTTATAATACGCACGTTTTACAGAGTGACGAACCTTGACTAGCACAAGACTCGAATACGAAAGAGTTCTGTCGTGAGTACCCAGAGCTTCATGTTACCAAACAGAGGGACGTGAATCAAGGCGGAACGACTGGGCACAATAAAGAGCGAACTATTTGGTCAAAATACTACAGAAGCAGAGCTTGAAGCAACAAGAACAGCCAACTAACAGATCCATTGAGATCTTCAAAAAACTGGGTATCGTCTTGCAAGCAGTGAACAGTTGATCATACCAATATATGTTTAGGGTGCTGATACGTTAGAGTCTCTATACACAATCATCTACTGCGCTGCAATAACCTTCTGCGGAACTACTGGAGTGGCAATAAGACTCCCCATTTAGAAAAACACCTCGAATACAACCTTGGCAAAAAAGGTTTGAAGAGAAAATCAATTCTCTTGGTAAAGACATTGAAAGACTAACCGAGTACCATTTCATTCTATATTAGAAGTAGTTTATTTAGAATGGTGGACTAATTATATATCTTGCAGTTCTATAGGGTCATGACTTATTAGGAGAATATCATCATCGAATTTTAAATGGTTGATGTTTACGCCTTTGTTTGATCAACCCAAATCTCTAAAGATGATTTTAAGAGCTGCTGTAAACAATTTAGGTCCCTGGCGAAATCGTAATACTAATAATAATAATAATAATTTATTTTGCACTGCAGTCATTACAGATGGATGTATATGTCAATAAAAAACAAATAGATTTACATTACAAACGAAAACCAATATGTTAAAACGTAAATTACGGTAAACATTTAGAATATAGAGTAACAAAACTAAAACATAAAAGAGTAACGTAGCTACGCTAAAAAGAAGCATTTTTTTAGCAAATAAATATTTAGATTCAGTTTAAAATTGTTATCAGTGTTTTGATTTTATTGGGTAAGTTTCTATACAATTCGAATATTGATGGGCACTGAAGTTTCTCTCAAGCATGTTACTGTTCATTTTAACACTCAATCATATTGTACAAAAGGTGACAATTTTTCCAGGCTATAATAAATGTTTATAACATATAGCTTGTTTCAGACTTTGTTTCTACTTGCATATTATCTATATCGATTATAGATTTAGATTTAGATTTCTTTATTTGACTACGGTACATATTAAACAATGTTTGTAGCAAGTCCAAAATACAGTGAGAGAAAAAAATCACAATTAAAATAATACAAATATGAAATACATGTTAAAAATAAGAACAGATATAAACAATTAAAAATTAGACACTAAAATTTGGGGAGCACATTTTGTGGTTCATGTAATCACCAACTGAGTAAAAACAAAACTTTAGCAGGTAGTTCTTCAAACTCTTTCTAAATTTATTTAAGCTCAAAATTTTTAATTCCTCTGGCAATATATTGTAAGCACTATAGTTTTGCGAGTTTTTCATTGTCTTATTTAATCGAAAACGGGTTGTTCGAATATTTCCTGGTTTTCTTGTACGATATTGATGTACATCAGACTGTTTAGTCAAAACATTAATGTTCTTGTGTATCTCTAGGAGCACGTAAAACAAATAAAGGGAGGCAATGGCAAGATGCGGAATCTCTGAAATAAAGTTTGACACGAACTCCAGCTTTAGCCAGTATTCTCACTGCTCTTTTTTTGTAACCTGAATATCAGAACAGCATTTGACGAATTTGCGCAGATCGTAATTCCATAATTGATATGTAAGTGAAATAGTGAGAAATATTCAGTTCTTAAGGTATTATAGTCTGTAATATTTTGTAGGTGACGAAGTAGAAAGAGTGAACTCGATAATCTACTTCTTAAGTGGTCTATGTGAAGATTCCACGATAAGTTGTTATCTAAATAAATACCTAGTAATTTTACGCTAGCTGTATCAGTATTAGAAGTGGTTGAAAACATAAGTTTTCTGTTTTTTCCTTATTCAGCTGGAGTTTATTAGTACTGAACCATTTTTCAGATTTTGCTTCTATATCGTCCGATAGTTTAGTGAGATTAGCTAAATTGTCAGAATACACAAAACTCGTATCGTCTGCAAATATAACAGATTTATTGGGACGAATAAAATTAGGCACATCATTGATGTAAATAATGAACAGTATGGGTCCAAGGACAGAACCTTGAGGAACACCGTGTTCTAGTGACGGCTTGAAAGCGATTTGTCAAGTAAGTTTTAAATATGGATAATGAAGATTCTCTAACTCCGTAGTAATTAAGTTTAGTTAGTAAAATGTCATGCGAGACACAGTCAAAGGCTTTGGAAAGATCACACCACTTAATCGCTGTATGGGTACCATTCTCAAGGCCCTCAACCACTCCACTCACAACACTCAAAACTGCTTGTGTTGTTGAACGATTTTTCCTAAATACATACTGGGAATTATCTAGAAAATTATTTTCCTCAAAATAAGAAACTAAACGATGCTTGATTAATATTTCTATTATTTTGCTGAAAGTAGATGTAATTGATATTGGCCGATAGTTATCTACCAAAGCAGTGTCACCTTTCTCATCACTTTTGAAAATTTAAACGAGTCGTGAAAAACCCCAGTGATAAAGATAGAGTTTATCAAGTTGGTCAATGGTTTTAATATGATATGAAACTTCTCCTTAATAATGATACTACTGATTTTGAATCCAGACAACCAGACTTTTTTAAACCACGGATTGTGTTTGCAACTTCTTCGTTCGTGACTGGTGTTAAGTAAAAAGAGTGACTAGGACAAGGAAAATTTCTGAAATTCAATAAATCTTGATCTGATATGGCTGGTAAAGACTTTATTATATTTTCAGCAATACTAACAAAAAAATCAGAAAATTGTTCTGGTGAAAGCGAACTATCAAGTGAGGCATTTTTATTGATTTCTCTGTTTTTATTCCTTTCGTGATATTATTATATTCCACTAAACTTTTACTTTATTATTTGATGAAGAAATAAATTCATTATAAGCAATTTTTTACAAATTTGCAATTCATGTTTGTATCGTTTTTTATAATTATCATAATTAGTAACGTATTCATTTCTGACTTCTGAAATAACTTTTAAGGTGGCTAACGTTTTTCTCATATTTCTAAGTGAATCATTAAACCAATTTACACGACAATTTTTCTGTTTAATTGGTGCTTTCTTCAAGCGAAAATTACTACATATTAAATTGGAATAAGTGTTTGTTAGGAACGATGCTAGTAAATTGACATTCTCATTTTTTTCAAAAAAATCTCATTTTACATTTAATAACGAGTCTTTCAATTTACTGACTTTGTTATGATTCTTTTTTTGGATGTGTTGTATTCGACATCTGTTTGCAAAACGTCAAAAATTATATATTATGCACGATGATCTGAAAATCCAGGTTCAAACACACCCGCTCTAAATAATTTTGTATTTATATTTGTAAAGATATGATCGATGCAAATAGCACTCGATGATGTTATTCTTGTATATTCATTTATGCAAATAGATAAGTTAAAAGAATATGTAAGTCCTTCAGCTCTTTCAAAAATGGAGAACTTATTTTAAAATTAATATTAAAATCACCCATAATTATAATTATACTCTTGAATTACATAACACGATTTAAGACAAGCTCAAATTTCTCTAAAAATATATCAAATTTTCGATTTCCAGATCTATAAATCGATATAATAATAGTTTTTAATTTTAGTAATTCGACAAAACTCGGCATTTTGTAATGAATTAAATTCGTCTAAATATACATGCTTAAATTTTAAATTATTTTTTACAAATATTGCCGTACCACCCCTTTCCTTTATCTTCCTACAGAAAAAGTGTGCAAGAACATACCTATCAAGATTAAGATTGACAAGACTGGATGTTAATATGGAATACACTCTCCGAATTTTTACAGTTTATTAATTTTAACAAATAATCATCTAACTTATTGTTGTCCGTTTCTGTTACTGTTATGCATTTTCTTGTGTCGTATTGTTCACCATAAATATAAACTGTGGGGTATATTTTCAGTTGTAAAATGTTACACTAATAGTTTTATCAGTGTTACATAGTTTTATACACTACTAGTTTTATCAGTGTTTAAAACTAGATTTTATGCGTACCTTTGCAGACTATGTAACACATTTTTTGTTTGTAAGTAACAGAAGTATTATCGCAAAGAGTAAATTTTTACGTCCTATAAGTTTATATTGAAAATAAAAACATTGACATATAACAGAAATAAGAGTAACCCAGCACATAACGAGTTTCTGAAAGTACATTATGTATTTTAAGTCGATATTCCATATGTTTTAAGAACTACATGATAAATATTACCTCTTAAGCCTGATTTGTGTAATTTCGCTAAAGAAATTTTAAAGCCATCAGACAGTCAAACGTTTTTTCTTCCATGTCTAGGCTTTTGTATAGGTATTCAAAAAACTATAAGTAGCACTTTCAGTGGATTTATTCAAACGGAAAGCATGCATGCAGTTATAGTCATGTTTATAATTATAAATCGAATCTGTAAATGACAACCATCACTGTTTATAGACGAAGGATAGAACAATAAATTTTATTTGTATAAGAAAAATGAACCATTACCGTAACAATGTTCAAAACATTGCAAGTTGCATGCAATGGATCAAAATTATACACACAATGGACAGGGACAAGACAAAGATATTACTTAAAGAAGAATAATGAAAGAAAAATCAAAAAAGGGCCTGCATGTTAAATAACGAAGTCATTGGGACAACTTCTATAGAGATAGATGTAGTTGACAACTGATCCCGTCGAAAGTATAACAAAAAGAAATTTCAAAATCAATTAGTCAATGAATTAACAATAACAAAGAACTAATATAACGTCAAAAAAAACACTGTTACCAGAAAATTTTATTCTAAATTACTCATTTAAGAAACTTTTCACTGTTTTTCAACTTTTATTCGTTTATTAAAAAAATTCCACATTTGTCTGACATGATACATCTAGACATATTTTTGAATATATTGTATATAATCTATTTGAGGATATATAAAATACTACAGATTGATAAGATGTGATTCACATAGTAAGCACACAGGTGGGGTACTAATATATTGTTGTAAAGTCCGTGGGTTCAATTTAAAATTATAAAACTAATATTCACTTTCACTTTTCTAGAACGTTATTTACATTAAAACAGCTGATTCAAATACAATAACAATCCCATATACGCTAGTCGTCGCGGTATAACTGAACTGGCGATCGTGGCGTGCTTCCTTTATAACACCAGCGTCAAATTCTCCAGTAAAATGATCATCACTCCTTCCGCTGCCGAGTCTATTCGAGAATCGTTTGTTATCGTACTGAAATGAAACAGGGTCGGCTTTGGGTAAATTTCGTAACACTGCCCCCCCCCCTTTAATTCTGATCATCCCGATCAGAAACATCCCCTCCATGGTAGGGAGCGAGTCGATCTAAATGAACCACCTTCAATTTAGCCTTGGGGTTACGACGGATCCGGTAGGCGACGTCATTAAGCCTCTTGACCACCTCGTATGGACCATCCCAGGCGGGTGTAAGCTTTAGGGATTTACCCTTGCTCCGTTGGGGGTTGTACAGCCAGACTTTGTCCCTCTCCTGGAACCCGACTGAATTGGCCTTGAGGTCGTATCGCGTCTTCATCCGGTCACTGGAGGCCAACATCTGCGTTCGGGCTAATTCGTGTATTGCCAGCATGTTATGTCGGAGCTGGTCGGCATAATCGTCGATGTCTTGGGGAGGTTCTTCGGGGGAGCCAAATGCCAAGTCGCATGGTAATCGCAGCTCCTTTCCGAATAGGACCCTGGCTGGGGTCAGGCCTGTACTATTATGTACAGCAGAGCGATATGACAACAGGAATAGGGGAATATGCTCATCCCAATCACGCTGATTATTGCTGACGACCTTGGATAGGTGTTGTTCGAAGGTCCTGTTGAATCTTTCCACCATTCCGTCTGACTGTGGGTGTAATGGTGTTGTTCTCGTTTTCCTGATCCCCAACATCGTGCAGACCTTCTGGAATACATTCGATTCGAAGTTACGCCCCTGGTCTGAATGTAATTCCATCGGGACGCCAAACCTGCTGAATAGTTGTTCTACTAGCACCGTCGCTACCGTGGTTGCCTCTTGCTTGGGTATCGCATATGCCTCAGGCCATTTGCTGAAGTAATCCATTGCGACCAGAATGTATTTGTTCCCCCTCTCAGACTCGGGAAACGGACCGGCGACATATATGGCAATTCTCTCAAATGGGACGCCCACATTGTACTGCTGCATTCTGCCCTTGGTCCGGGTCATCGGGCCCTTACTGGCGACACAGGTGGCACATTTGCGGCACCAAGCTTTGACGTCTTCGAAGTAATTCACCCAGTAGTACCGCTGGCGAACTTTGTCTAGGGTTTTATTCATGCCCAGGTGGCCTCCGGTAATTCCATCATGTACTTCGGTCAGGATGGCTGGTACCTTTTTCTTCGGAACTACCAGTTGGGACTTGGTTTCTCGTGCATCAGCGCTTTCCTAAACTCGCTTGAGCATTCCATTGCCTACTCTTAGGAGAGTCCCACTGAGCCCATAACGATTTCAGCTCGCCGGAGTATCTAGCTACCTCGTCCCATCGTGGCCTGGGTGCCCCTCTCATTTTGAGTGAGAAGATTGGTTCGATGTCTGGATCAGCCATTTGGTCCTGGATGCACTGTACCGTTGTCCAGTCTTCATTGGCCTGCACTCGGATCTGCCTGATGGAGATACCCTCTCGCTGTTCCGTCTTCAGACAATGTCCGCATTCCGCTCTACAGGGTCTTCTGGATAGGGCATCGGCGTTATTGTGCAAACGGCCAGCACGGTGTTCCACCTTGAAGTCGTATTGCTGTAATTTCTCCATCCATCTTGCCAGTTGTCCTTCCGGTGTCTTCATGTCCAGCAGCCATTTGAGTGCGGCATGATCTGTTCGGATTAAGAAATGACGACCATAGAGGTATTTGTGGAAATGGTCTACAGCCCTTATTATTGCAAGAAGTTCTTTTCTGGTGACGCAATAATTTCTTTCCGGTTTCGAGAATCCACGGCTGTAATACTCGATTACTCTCTCTTCACCATCTTGCACCTGGGATAGGACGGCCCCCAAACCTGTATTGCTGGCGTCGGTGTCTAAGATGAACTTGCCGGACTGTGTAGGAAAGGCTAGGATTGGACTGGAACATAGTGCTGCCTTCAGTCGCCTGAATGATGTTTCGCAATTCTGATTCCAATGGAAGGTCTCTTTCTCAGTGGTTTGCCGATGTAGAGGGGCGGCGATGGTGGCAAATCCCTCAACAAAACGCCGGTAGTATGCACAGAGGCCCAAGAAGCTTCGGAGTTCATGTTTGTCTCTTGGAACTGGCCAATCACAGATGGCTTCCATCTTGTCTTCGTTGGTGCGGATTCCTGACTCGGACACTACGTGGCCCAAAAACTCTACTTCTTTTTGGAACAAGGAACACTTCTTCGGATTGAGTCTCAGGTTGTCATTATTAATTCTGGAGAATACTTCGTCCAGGTTCTTCAGATGGTCGTCGAATGTCTGACCCATGACTAGAATGTCGTCGAGGTATACTAAGCACGTCCTCCATGTTAACCCGCTCAGTACATACTCCATTAGCCTCTCAAATGTAGCGGGTGCATTACATAACCCAAAAGTCATGACCGTGAACTGAAACAGCCCTTTACTGGTGGAGAACGCTGTCTTCTCTCTGTCGTTTGCGTGTAGACCAACCTGCCAATATCCACTTTTTAGGTCTAGTGTGGAGAACCAACGGGAGCCTGCTAGTGTGGTCAAAGTGTCATCGATTCGGGGTAGTGGATAGCTGTCTTTCTTCGTGACATCATTCAGCTTTCTGTAATCCACGCAAAATCGGGTGGTTCCATCCTTCTTTTTAACTAGCACGACGGGAGCAGACCATGGGCTGATGGATGGCTCAATAACTCCATTTTGTAACATGGACTCAATGTTTTCCTCGATTGCCTGTTGTTGCCCCAATGGTAGTCGTCTAGGTGGTATTCTGATGGGTTGAGCCTTTCCGGTATCTATTCGATGCTGGATGATGTTGGTGCGACCGGTGGTTCCATCTTGACTGTTAAAAATTTGCCAGTGCTTTGTGATAAATTTCTTGGCTTTCTTCTGGTTCTCTGGTGTCAGGTCTATCAAATGGTCAGCAAACTGTTGTAGGAACTCTTTACTGGGCCCTGTCTCCTTCACCGACGTCTGGTACTCTTCTTCACAATTGATGATGGTCTCTACTGGCTCGAAACAAGCTACCTCTTGACCATTGGCAATTCTGATGTCGTTGTTGGACAAATTTAGGTCTCTGATTGGTATCTATCGTCCGGTTTTAACTATAGCCCGTCCAACTAAGTAGTCATGAGTTGAGTGTACGGGCTCCACCATTCCAACGCAGCTCCCAGGATTGCTTTCTAGCTGCCTATGAATAATCTGTTACGTTCGACCGGGAATTCTAGCTGAAGACTTTTCCACAATTTTTATAGGGGTGACTGATGTGTTGATGGACCGTGTCAATACAAATTCCTCATTTAGGAACCGAAGAACATCATATCTCGGGTCGAACATAATCCATGCTGGCTAATTGGGTCCAATCCCAGTATAAATTGTCCTCAATATTCGCTACCAGGACCCTATGCCGGATCATGTTGTCCGCTATCTGTAGCACGACATCTGCCTCACCCTGTATTGACATGGACTCGCCGGTGACTGTTCTGAGCTGGATGTTATTAGTAACTGGCCGAATTTCTGATGCTCTCAAAACCCTGGACTTGGCAATGGACACAGCGGCGCCGGTATCGATGGTGATGGTAATTGCTTGCCCATTGATGGTGCCTCTGATGACTAGGCTGCCGCTATCTCGGCAAAATCCCCAGATGGATAACGTTTTGGGGGGCTGGTGGAGGGACAGTCAGCATTCGCCCCCCTACGCTGACTGACTGACGGTCCCTGGACATGTGGCTGTTTTGTTGGTTACCCCTGGTCGGTGATCGTTCAGGTGGCCTCACTCGACAGTCACGTTGGAAATGCCCTGTCCGTCCGCAGCGGTAACATGCCCCTCTGGTGCCAGTTCTTTGTGACCGTTCTTATATTTTGTTCAGGCCAGCCAGCAGAGCTTGAAATGGTGACTCTGACTCTTCCTGGTTGAAGGAAACTGCTCGGACCCTCGGCTTGGACATGTTCATGACGGTCTCTACTTCCAAAGCCCGAAGTAGAGCTTCATTACTTTTCTTGATGCCATTTAGTCTTAGATTTCGCTGTACTTCCACATCTCTGATGCCGTTTATGAAACTCTGTGTGGCCAGCTGGTCTTTCGTTTCCTCTGGCAGGTCTGGGTAGGACAAGTGAACTAACCGTCTCTGCTTCGAATTCTTGGAGGCTTTCACCGGATTTTTGCGTTTTTCCACTCAGTTGTACTTGATATACCTGGCTCAAGGATTGATTGTCGTATCGTTTGTCTAGGATGGCGATGATCTTGTCGAAATTGCCTTGTTCATCAACTGGAATGATTTGGAGGAGTTCTAGGGCCGGACCTCTTAACGAAATTACCAGAGAAGTAGATTTTTCTTGGTTATCCCATCCATTAGCTGTAGCCACGGCCTCAAATTGCCGTTTATACATGGGCCAAGATGAACTGCCATCAAATGTGGGTGGTTTACTAACGGAACCTCGTACTCAAGGTGTTCTGGTATTTTCCTCGCTGTAAGTCCTGTTGCATTTTTTAATTTCTGTTTCTACCTTATCTTGGATGGCACTGATTTGGTCTTGAACTGTGTTTTGAATTGAACTGATTTCAACTTTTACCTGGCTTTGGATGGAATCGAGGTCATGTACTTTTGTTTCAAGAGTGTCCACGGTATTTTTTATGGTCTTAATGTCATCATTTATCTCTTTTATATCTGACTCAACTATTTGCATTCTTTCATTAACTTGTCTTACTATTTGCATTAGTTGTTCAAATTGCATTTGTCTTTTTTCTTCAGTTATTTTAAATTCATTTTGTCGTTTTAATTCAACTTGTTCTTGTTTTTCTTCAAATAATTTAAACTCATTTTGTTTGTGTTCATCTAATAATTTAAATTCATTTTGTCGTTTTTCTTCAAATTTCGAGAATAATCCTTCAATTAAATTATCTTGTTCACATTTCATCGTGGAAACTAGATTTTGTTGTTTTTCTTCCATCGTGGAAACAAGATTTTGTTGTTCGCTTTTCATCGTAGTGACAAGATTTTCTAATTCTATTTTACGTTTTTCATCAAAAGAATTTACCAACCTTTGTTGAATTTCTTCTTGGTGTTGTTTTTCGTTCTTGTCACGTTTTTCTAGAATCTGTGCAATTTTTTCGTCCAGTCCCTCTGTAACCTGCTTGACTATTTTTTTGGTAGTTTCGTCCATACTACGGGTTTCCATAAATCAAATTAGGATTTTAACTGCACTTAATCCTTTACTTCTGATCACCAAATTTGTTGTAAAGTCCGTGGGTTCAATTTAAAATTATAAAACTAATATTCACTTTCACTTTTCTAGAACTTTATTTACATTAAAACAGCTGATCCAAATACAATAACAATCCCATATACGCTAGTCGTTGCGGTATAACTGAACTGGCGATCGTGGCGTGCTTCCTTTATAACACCAGCGTCGAATTCTCCAGTAAAAATCATCATCACTCCTTCCGCTGCCGAGTCTTTTCGAGAATCGTTTTTTTTATCTTAAAGCGTTTGTTGTCGTACTGAAATGAAACAGGGTCGGCTTTGGGTAAATTTCGTAACAATATGTTAGAGAGAATATACGTTTTATTGGTGCAAAATAATAAGAATAAACTTACATAAAGTTCAATGGATGATAGGGGTTCTTTATCATTCTCCAAATGAAAGTCCAAAACTTAGCCCTTAGTAATACGACGTTTTTATTAGTGGGTGACTTCAATCTGAATTATAATTTTGATAACTTTTATAGCATAAAAATTAAGAGTCTGATTGCTTCATTAGGACTACAAAAAATCGTAAGTACAGAGACAAGATGTACTAATCAATCTAAGACTCGAATTGACTAAGTTATTACAAACCAAAATAATCTTATTGGAAAAGTACATGATACCCCCCAACTTGAGTGATCATTCGGTAATAAGTTACTTTAAGTAAACATTTTAAAAATGTATATGTTAATAACAGTATTTTTTAGAAATTGTAATTATGAAAATATTCTTTTAATTAATGAACAATAAAAAAAGTAAAATGGAACCACTATAGTAATACTTTCTTCGAGGTGTCATTCCTTTGTACGCAAGACAATATATATTATATATAAATATAATATATATTGTTTCTGGTCGGGAACCTAGATGTCGGTCTTACATCTCGCGTCTTCACAATAGTAATGATGTAAATTTAATTTTTAATAATTTCGTTCATACATATATATTAGGGATGTAACGAATGTCCGATTTTTGATATTCGCGAATACGAATGCGAATGCGAATTGTCTCTTCCAATATTCGCGAATACGAATGCGAATATTAGATTTTTTAATATGCTGCCAAAAGTAAGCACAAACAAAAATTTGATCGCTCATTTACGACCGTTCATTTTAAAAGAGAAGTGATATAATTTACTTATTTTGGTTTAATAAAAAATTATATTACAAATTGTATTGTATATAATTATTATATAAAGCAGTTCTTCTATTTTTAATACATAAACTGAACTATATCCGGAACTTTTGTTGTGTCACAAATGTATAAACAGAACATTTTGTATCCTAACACCAAACCCTTACACTCAAAGCTGTTACAAGAGTTAGGCTGTCATCATATTGGAGTGAACCAAAAAAGTTTGATATATATATATATATATATAATATTTTCGTTTATGAGACAAGTTATAAGAAGTTTCTATTTCTTTACATCACCCGGTATGAAATTGTAGCAGGATTTGACTCACCCTATAACCTCTCAAAATTAAGGTTTTACTAAAAATTTTATCGTCATTAGGTTGCACCATTGTCTCACCAACGAAGCAAAATTTTTCATGAGGAGATTAAAACATACGTACCTATATAGTGTAAATAGGACAGTTATTTGTTGACAGGTTCGTAAGCTCAACCTCCCGTTGTATTTATAAATATTCAAGCTTTCAGAATCTTATTGTTTAAACTTTCAGAATCTAATTGTTAAAGCTAGAAGTGACCCAAGAAAGTACCAGCATGTTTCAAAGTTTGCCAAAGTTTAAATACGTCTGCAATTTTGTTTTTAAAACTGATTTAGCAATCTGACACCATCAATTGTCTTTTAAACAAGCCATAATTTAAAATCAGTACACAGATAAAAATGTTATAAAACGAAAATAAAATTTCGGTTTTTTTTGGACAACCTTATATAATACTATCTTTTCGAGTTTAAAATCCATTGAACGCAAAAGAATATGTTTTGAAATCACAAGGAAACGGCGTTATATATAGTATGACCCCCGATTTCGAGTCTCTGTAAGCTAGTTTTTATTGAAACTCCTAGATCTCGAATTTTATTTTGCCATAAAACCCTATATCATGTCATGAAACTGACATAACTTGCTTAATTTGATTTAGCAATTAAATATATCCTTAATTACATCTACATGTGCGGATTCCAGAAGAAATGTAAATATGTAGTTGACACACAACTAGTGTATTTTGTATTGAAGTTATAAAGAAATTTATGTCATCATACAATTCTTATTTCACATTGCAAATACAAGTAAATGCCTACCTGTACTTAACTTTTGAATTGACAAGTGCAAGGTTTAAGACTATTTTCGCTTTTCATTGTCAAACACATTCGCAAAAAAATCGCATATATAACCGCGAATACGAATGTGAATACGAATATTAAAGAAGACGCGAATATTCGCTCATGCGAATGCGAATGCGAATATTCGTTACATCCCTAATATATATGTATAATATTGTTAACAAAATTTCACCAATCACTAATAAAAAAATACACTATGATTTGCCTTGATTTGATATGCAAGTGAGAAATATATGTTTGGAGAGAGAGACTGTTTATACAAAAAATTAAAAAAGTCGATATATGATGACAAGAAAAATTATTACTGGGAACCTTATAAATTAACTAGAAAATAGGTGGTTAACTTACTCAGAAATAAAAAAATTGCTTACTACGAGAATGAAATTGATAAAAACAGTAACAATGCCAAAAGAATGTGTAACAAGTTAAAAAATCTAGTTAATAAGACACAAAATGAAGATTATTTAGAATCAGTTAGTTTCCCAATTAACCAAGATATCCTTGTTGCTAGAGGTGAAAGTAAAATTGCTGAACATTTTAACAAATATTTTATTAACAGTATTATCGACATTAGAAACTCTATACAAAAGTGGAAATATCCAGAGTAACATGTAGTATGAGCCAGTTTAAATTACTGAGCCTAAATGATCTATGTGATGTAGTCAATCAAATTGGCAATGAATTTAATTTGCATGATGTATTAAATGACAAAAAGATGACATGTACATTTCAGTTAGTAAAATATAAGCTGATCCACATTATTAATACCTCTTTACACAAAGGAATCTTTCCCGATTCGTTGGAAACAAATACAGTTGTTCCTGTTCCAAAAATTAAAAATACCAAAGAAGCACGCAACTTTCGACCAATAAACACACTAGCAGGACTTGAAAAAATTCTCGAAAGAGCTGTATATAATCAAATGATTAAATACTTTGAAGAAAATAATTTAATGTTTAAATATCAGTCTGGCTTTAGAATGAAACACTCTTGTGGTTTGAGAGTTATTTGGATAATAGATACCAAATAACTAGAGTAGGAAAGATGTTCTCTATTCCGAAGAAAAGTAATTTTGGTGTACCACAGGTAAGTAACAAACACAAAGTGTACCTAATTTTATTAATTTGTTTGCAGACGACTCCCTTCTTATCATTTATGACACTAACTTAAATGACGCAATAACAAAATGAACGTGGAACTGGAAAAAATAGAGAAATATCTTAATCAAAATAAAATAAAGCTAAATATAAATAAATCGAAAGCTCTCATCATATCAAATAAATATAAATATGAAAAAATTGATTTTACAGAACATAAAATCAGGATTTACAATGACTAAATTCTATTTGCAAAAAGTATTAAATATTTAGGCTTAGTAATTGACATAAACTTGAACATCAAGGAACATTTTTCATATTTATTGCTATTAAAGAAAATTCAACCCTAAGAGTTTTTAAATTAAAACTTAAGCAATATCTAAAAACACATACAACGAATTTGTAATTTGTATTGTATTGATATTTAATTTAGGTTTAATCACAATTAAATATAGGTATATGTTTTCTTTTCTTATTGTAAGAAATTTGTATGTATATTCGGAATTTTCTATTTAATAAAGGTTATTATTATTTTTATAAAAAAAACAGGTCTAGTTCTCATTTTGTACGAATGTTTTTGTTAATTAATTGGGGATATCAGGAAACAGACAAACAAAAAACGATGGATATCAGAACCAATATTTCTTAATATATATAATAACTTCTGTCTTTATTTCGTTTTTGTTACTTCTCAATAACTTCCCCTTCAATACGAAATATCAGGAACATATCATATTAGTGGGAATAACAATTATTACACTTCAAAATGGCTATTCGTTTAGATCCACGTTTTTTTTACATGTTAAATGAAAAAAAAAATCCTTTCAAAGATTTAGTTTCAAAAATGTATTTGATGATTTTAGAGCTAACCCACCTGAGAATTTTACATAATTATTTTTGCATAAAACAGTTTTTTTAATTAATTAAAACAATTTTGATAATGGTGCTGATATAAAAGACATACACTTACCTGTCATCTTAAAAGCTCAATCTTTACGTAACTCATCAATCTCTGAGTGTCACATATCTACTGACGATCTTTAAACAAAAAATCGGCGACACAAACTTCACTTCGACATTACTTATCTTGACTATTTCCCGCCAGCAGCTTGTACTAAAGAGATAACAATAAGAAATAAAGTGCGGCCAATTATTGAATATTTTCAGCGCTGTTTCAATTGATTCAATTAGTAAATTACGGGTCTCAAGGGAAAGAGTACGCCGGCTATTTTAATATCATAATTGGTATTTCGCCATTCCGTGTTATCACTGATTTAGTGCAACGAAGATACGCAAATAGATTTTTAATGATGTTTAATCTCAATATTCGAAGGGAATTACCATGATCTTTTGAAGTTTCACAGATGACCTATATTAGTACGTAGTTTTCACGGTTAAAGTTTATAAACAACGTTTCGTATGCTAGTAAGTATTACAAGGCACACCTTCAGGAAAAAAATGTGTTTGACGTAGAGATTTAGGCGAACGATGCTCCAAATCGTTGGAAAACAGGTTCTCAATCCATTCCACGTCAACTTGTCGTAACGAACAAAAATATTTACTACAATAGTAGAAAAAAATACATTTAAAAATAATAATTTGGTCAAGTGCGAGTTGGACTCGCATACTTAGGGTTCCGTACCACCTTCAAGATTCTAATATTCCAGTTTCAGACAAGCAGGGAATGAGTGCATTTTCTTACATATCCCTAATATCTTTTAAAGGAAGCGTTTAAAATTTATAAAAAATATACACTTTGATTTTCCACACATAGATTTTTTATTTTATCTGCTTCAGGATTCGTTTGATTTTTATCAGAATACATACGTATTTAATTTTCTAATTTGGCCCCCAAATATTAACATTAGAGTTTTATTTTACTAATAAACTTTCAGAGAAGCCTTTTATAATCTACTGTCTGAGTTTTGAGGCTCTGTAAATTGAAAGATAAAGGGCAAAATAGGTCAAGTTTTAAATTATAAATTATTAAATCTGTTATTCAAATTATTTAAAAATACAAATAAAATATATTTTTCAAAATTTAAATCGTGTAGTTTCTAAAGTGGGAATTAAGTCGATGTTTAATATTTTTGTTAATATCTTTTAAACTAATGATTTAAAAATAAGATATATTTGTAATTCAAATAATGAGCCTTTTATCTGATATGATGCGTTTAAAAATTGAATTTTTATTTTCCTTTTAATTGTATAATTTGCCCCTAAAATTACTATGGGGATTTTCTAATAATTTTTCTTATAAATTTCAAGTGAGCCCCAGTACCCCTAATTATTTTCAAAATTTTAGGTATTATGGTTTCGGAAATAAAGCGAGAAATGAAATTTTTTTATATCTTTATGTTATGTTATGAAAAACATAAAATAGAATTAGAAAATCTTGTCACTACGATGAAAAGCGAACAACAAAATCTTGTTTCCACGATGGAAGAAAAACAACAAAATCTAGTTTCCACGATGAAAAGTGAACAACATAATTTAATTGAAGGATTATTCTCGAAATTTGAAGAAAAACGACAAAATGAATTTAAATTATTAGATGAACACAGACAAAATGAATTTAAATTATTTGAAGAAAAACAAGAACAAGTTGAATTAAAACGACAAAATGAATTTAAAATAACTGAAGAAAAAAGACAAATGCAATTTGAATAACTAATGCAAATAGTAAGACAAGTTAATGAAAGAATGCAAATAGTTGAGTCAGATATAAAAGAGATAAATGATGATATTAAGACCATAAAAAATACCTTGGACACTCTTGAAACAAAAGTACATGACCTCGATTCCATCCAAAGCCAGGTAAAAGTTGAAATCAGTTCAATTCAAAACACAGTTCAAGACCAAATCAGTGCCATCCAAGATAAGGTAGAAACAGAAATTAAAAAATGCAACAGGACTTACAGCGAGGAAAATACCAGAACACCTTGAGTACGAGGTTTCGTTAGTAAACCACCCACATTTGATGGCAGTTCATCTTGGCCCATGTATAAACGGCAATTTGAGGCCGTGGCTACAGCTAATGGATGGGATAACCAAGAAAAATCTACTTCTCTGGTAATTTCGTTAAGAGGTCCGGCCCTAGAACTCCTCCAAATCATTCCAGTTGATGAACAAGGCAATTTCGACAAGATCATCGCCATCCTAGACAAACGATACGACAATCAATCCTTGAGCCAGGTATATCAAGTACAACTGAGTGGAAAAACGCAAAAATCCGGTGAAAGCCTCCAAGAATTCGAAGCAGAGACGGTTAGTTCACTTGTCCTACCCAGACCTGCCAGAGGAAACGAAAGACCAGCTGGCCATACAGAGTTTCATAAACGGCATCAGAGATGTGGAAGTACAGCGAAATCTAAGACTAAATGGCGTCAAGAAAAGTAATGAAGCTCTACTTCGGGCTTTGGAAGTAGAGGCCCTCATGAACATGTCCAAGCCGAGGGTCCGAGCAGTTTCCTTCAACCAGGAAGAGTCAGAGTCACCATTTCAAGGGCTGCTGGCTGCCTTGAAAAAAATATTAGAACGGTCACAAAGAACTGGCACCAGAGGGGCATGTTACCGCTGCGGACGGACAGGGCATTTCCAACGTGACTGTCGAGTAAGGCCACCTGAACGATCACCGACCAGGGGTAACCAACAAAACAGCCACATGTCCAGGAACCGTCAGTCAGTCAGCGTAGGGGGGCGAATGCTGACTGTCCCTCCACCAGCCCCCAAAACGTTATCCATCCGGGGATTTTGCCGAGATAGCGGCAGCCTAGTCATCAGAGGCACCATCAATGGGCGAGCAGTTACCATCACCATCGACACCGGCGCCGCTGTGTCCATTGCCAAGTCCAGGGTTTTGAGAGCATCAGAAATTCGGCCAGTTACTAATAACATCCAGCTCAGAACAGTCACCGGCGAGTCCATGTCAATACAGGGTGAGGCAGATGTCGTGCTACAGATTGGGCACAACATGATCCGGCATAGGGTCCTGGTAGCGAATATTGAGGACGATTTTATACTGGGAATGGACCTAATTAGCCAGCATGGATTGATGTTCGACCCGAGATATGATGTTCTTCGGTTCCTAAATGAGGAATTTGTATTGACACGGCCCGTCAACACATCAGTCACCCCTATAAAAATTGTGGCAAAGTCTTCAGCTAAAATTCCCGGTCGAACGGAACAGATTATTTATGGGCAGCTAGACAGCAAACCTGGGAGCTGCGTTGGAATGGTGAAGCCCGTACACTCAACTCATGACTACTTAGTTGGACGGGCTTTATTTAAAACCGGACGAGAGATACCAATCAGAGTCCTAAATTTGTCCAACAACGACATCAGAATTGCCAATGGTCAAGAGATAGCTTGTTTCGAGCCAGTAGAGACCATCATCAATTGTGAACAAGAGTACCAGACGTCGGTGAAGGAGACAGGGCCCAGTAAAGAGTTCCTACAACAGTTTGCTGACCATTTGACACACCTGACATCAGAGAACCAGAAGAAAGCCAAGCAATTTATCACAAAGCACTGGCAAATTTTTAACAGTCAAGATGGAACCACCGGTCGCACCAACATCATTCAGCATCGAATAGATACCGGAAAGGCTCAACCCATCACAATACCACCTAGACGACTACCATTGGGGCAACAACAGGCAGTCGAGGAAAACATTGAGTCCATGTTACAAAATGGAGTTATTGAGCCGTCGTGCTAGTTAAAAAGAAGGATGGAACCACCCGATTTTGCGTGGATTACAGAAATTTGAATGATGTCACGAAGAAAGACAGCTATCCACTACCCCGAATCGATGACACTTTGACCACACTAGCAGGCTCCCGTTGGTTCTCCACACTAGACCTAAAAAGTGGATATTGGCAGGTTGGTCTACACGCAAACGACAGAGAGAAGACAGCGTTCTCCACCAGTAAAGGGCTGTTTCAGTTCACGGTCATGCCCTTTGGGTTATCTAATGCACCCGCTACATTTCAGAGGCTAATGGAGTATGTACTGAGCCGGTTAACATGGAGGACGTGCTTAGTATACCTCGACGACATTCTAGTCATGGGTCAGACATTCGACGACCATCTGAAGAATCTGGACGAAGTATTCTCCAGAATAAATAATGCCAACCTGAGACTCAATCCGAAGAAGTGTTCCTTGTTCCAAAAAGAAGTAGAGTTTTTGGGCCACGTAGTGTCCAAGTCAGGAATCCGCACCAACAAAGACAAGATAGAAGCCATCCGTGATTGGCCAGTTCCAAGAGACAAACATGAACTCCGAAGCTTCTTGGGCCTCTGTTCATACTACCGGCGTTTTGTTGAGGGATTTGCCACCATCGCCGCCCCTCTACATCGGCAAACCACTGAGAAAGAGACCTTCCATTGGAATCAGAATTGCGAAACAGCATTCAGGCGACTGAAGGCAGCACTATTTTCCAGCCCAATCCTAGCCTTTCCTACACAGTCCGGCAAGTTCATCTTAGACACCGACGCCAGCAACACAGGTTTGGGGGCCGTCCTATCCCAGGTGCAAGATGGTGAAGAGAGAGTAATCGAGTATTACAGCCGTGGATTCTCGAAACCGGAAAGAAATTATTGCGTCACCAGAAAAGAACTTCTTGCAATAATAAGGGCTGTAGACCATTTCCACAAATACCTCTATGGTCGTCATTTCTTAATCCGAACAGATCATTCCGCACTCAAATGGCTGCTGGACATGAAGACACCGGAAGGACAACTGGCCAGATGGATGGAGAAATTACAGCAATACGACTTCAAGGTGGAACACCGTGCTGGCCGTTTGCACAATAACGCCGATGCCCTATCCAGAAGACCCTGTAGAGCAGAATGCGGACATTGCCTGAAGACGGAACAGCGAGCGGGTATCTCCATCAGGCAGAACCGAGTGCAGGCCAATGAAGACTGGACAACGGAACAGTGCATCCAGGATCAAATGGTTGATCCAGACATCGAACCAATCTTGGCACTCAAAGCGAGAGGGGCACCCAGGCCACGATGGGACGAGGTAGCTAGATACTCCAGCGTGCTGAAATCGTTATGGGCTCAGTGGGACTCTCTAAGAGTTGACAATGGAATGCTCAAGCGAGTTTGGAAAAGCGCTGATGAACGAGAAACCAAATCCCAACTGGTAGTTCCGAAGAAAAAGGTACCAGCCATCCTGACCGAAGTACATGATGGAATTACCGGAGGCCACCTGGGCATGAATAAAACCCTTGAAAAAGTTCGCCAGCGGTACTACTGGGTGAATTACTTCGAAGACGTCAGAGCTTGGTGCCGCAAATGTGCCACCTGTGCCGCCAGTAAGGGCCCGAAGACCCGGACCAAGGGCAGAATGCAGCAGTACAATGTGGGCGTCCCATTTGAAAGAATTGCCATCGATGTCGCCGGTCCGGTTCCCGAGTCTGAGAGGGGGAACAAATACATTCTGGTCGCAATGGATTACTTCAGCAAATGGCCTGAGGCATATGCGATACCCAACCAAGAGGCAACCACGATAGCGACGGTGCTAGTAGAACAACTATTCAGCAGGTTTGGCGTCCCGATGGAACTACATTCAGACCAGGGGCGTATCTTCGAATCGAATGTATTCCAGAAGGTTTGCACGATGTTAGGGAACAGGAAAACGAGAACAACACCATTGCACCCATAGTCAGACGGAATGGTGGAAAGATTCAACAGGACCTTGGAACAACACCTATCCAAGGTCGTCAGCAATAACCAGCATGATTGGGATGAACATATTCCATTATTCCTGTTGGAATATCGCTCTGCCGTACATAATAGTACAGGCCTGACCCCAGCCAGGGTCCTATTCGGAAAGGAGCTGCGCTTACCCTGCGATTTGGCATTTGGCTCCCCCGAAGAACCTTCCCAAGACATCGAGGATTATGCCGACCAGCTCCGATATAACATGCTGGCAATACACGAATTAGCCCGAACGCAGATGTTAGCCACCAGTGACCGGATGAAGACGCGATACGACCTCAAGGCCAATTCAGTCGGGTTTCAGGAGAGAGACAAAGTCTGGTTGTACAACCCCCAACGGAGCAAGGGTAAATCCCCAAAGCTTACACCCGCCTGTGATGGACCATACGAGGTGGTCAAGAGGCTTAATGACGTCGTCTACCGGATCTGTCGAAACTCCAAGGCTAAATGAAGGTGGTTCCTTTAGATCGACTTGCTCCCTACCATGGAGGGGACGTTTCTGATCGGGACGATCAGAATTAAAGGGGGGGTAGTGTTACGAAATTTACCCAAAACCGACCCTGTTTCATTTCAGTACGACAACAAACGCTTTGAGATAAAAAATGGTTCTCGAAAAGACTCGGCACCTGTAGGAGTGATGATGATTTTTACGAGAATTTTCTATGCTGGTTTTATAGAGGAAGGAGGCCACTATCGCGAATCAGTTGATGGAGCGAAGAGCTTATATGTAACATTGTTATTGTGATATTTGAATCAGCTGTTGTACAGTCGATGTAAATAAAAGTTTCTAGAAAAGTGAAAGTGAATATTATTTTTATAATTTTAAATTGAACCCACGGATTTTACAACAATATTTTAAAATATTCATTTAAAAAAATTAAAATAATATATATGTTTTCGTCATAATGAGCCATTTCATTTGATATATAACATGATGGGTTATAAACAATTTTATTTTTTTATTTTCCATTTAATTCTATAATTTACCCCCCCCCCCCAAAATGAATATTAGGGGTTTCTTCTTATTTTTCCAGTAAAGTTCAGGTGAGAGGCTCTACCTCCATTTTTTTTCAAAATTTTCTAGCTTATGGTTTTGGAGATAAGGGGGGGAATGGTTAAAATTTTTTATATTTTTGTTAATATCTTTTAATTAATCTATTTTAAAAATATGAAAAAATTTATTTGTTTTCGTCACAATGAGCCCTTTCATTTGATATATAACATGGTGGGTTAGAAACAATTTTAATTTTATATTTTCCATTTAATTCTGTAATTTGCCCCCCAAAATTAAAAGGAGAGGTGTCTCGTTATTTTTCCAGTAAACTTCAGGTCAGACCCTATACCTCTAATTTTTTCAATACTTTACGTTTTATAGTTTCGGAGATAAGGGGGGGTGGTAAATTTTCGTTAATATCTTTTTGACTAATTTTTTTTAAATATGAAAAAAAATATATTTGTATTCCTCAGAGTGGGACCTTTCATTTGATGTATTACATGATGCGTTTGAATGTTTTTTTATTTTTAAATTGTCATTTAATTCTATAATTTGCCCCCAAAAATTAATATTAATGGTTTCTCCTTATTTTTCCTGTAAAGTTTGGGCAACGTTCTATATTTCCTATTTTTTTGAAAATTTTAGGCTCAGTAGTTTCGAGGATCAGGGGGGGCAACGGTCGATTTTTTTAGTTTTTCCCCCCAGAAGTACCCCTAAAATCAAAATTTCTTCTTTTCCTATATGTACACCTGATCGGGTGACCAAACATTGATACCAGTATTCAACCTCTTCCGTCCAGTAGTTTAGGAGAAAATTGCTGTGATGTGACAGAGGCAGAAATCCGGAGTGATATTATAAGGTATCCGTATATACGGAACCTTAAAATAGATTTCAAAAAAGTAACTTAACTAAAAAGCATGAAATATTTTGTAGTGCCACAATTAAATACCTTTTCTGTTATCGGTGCCAAGTTGAACAGCGAAGTTGCGAAGAATGCGAAGTATAACTTATAAATGTACTTTCCAAATTATTTTCATTTTAGGTTGGCACCAACTTCAGAAAAATATTTAATTGTTGCACTAAAAAAGTATTTCATGCTTTTTAGTTAATACTCTCTTCGAGCTGTCATTCCTTTGTACGCAAGACAATATATATTATATATAAATATAATATATATTGTTTCTGGTCGGGAACCTTCATCAGTTGCGCTTCCCACAATTGAATGTCCTCTCGAACACTTCTTTATGCATTTGATACATTTCGTTAAATTTGAAAACGCGAGATGTAAGACCGACATCTAGGATTTTCAAGAGAATCAGTACACAGAGGTTCCGAATCTGGAGCCGTTCCGTGCAATTGCTGTTCTCCCTTAACTCCTAGGACAGAATGTCACGATAAAATTTTCAGGTTACTTCACCTGTCAGAGATATTGAATACTCTCTTCGAGGTGTCATTCCTTTGTACGCAAGACAATATATATTATATATAAATATAATATATATTGTTTCTGGTCGGAAACCTTCATCAGTTGCGCTTCCCACAATTGAATGTCTTCTCGAACACTTCTTTATGGATTTGATACATTTCGTTAAATTTGAAGACGCGAGATGTAAGACCGACATCTAGGATTTTCAAGAGAATCAGTACACAGAGGTTCCGAATCTGGAGCCGTTAAGTTACTTTTTTTGAAGTCGGTTATTGTTTTTTTTTAATGTATTTATTTCACAATTGGATGGAGTCCTCCAATCTAATTAACTTTTTCGATATTGCCTAAAATAAGGTACCTATTTTACTTTTAAGCATCATTTATTCGTTTGACCAACCTCGTTTACTGTTGAATAGAATAGAGTAACTTGTTTTCTAAATATCTATATGTATTACGAAAGTTTTGCTTATGATTCCAACTTAGGGGAATCCACTATATTGTAGGTGGTTTAAATATCATCATTTTTTAGGTCTGTTAGTTACATTGACATTCATTAATAGTCTCTTCTCCGCGGAATCAATTTTCAGTTTTCAATTCTAATAAACTTTGTTTGATAACAATTTGAGATATAAAAAAATAAAGGTACCTCACTTTAAAACAAAATTGATATATTTTTTGGAAAAGTTACATAAATACTTATTATACATTTTTTTAGTGTAATGGAATAATTAAATGCCATTTTTAAGTCTAACTACATCTCGTCTACAGTAAAAAAAATGACCTGTAATGATTACAGTATACGTTTTAGACCATGCAAATCTGTTTATGAAAAATACTTTTTCTCTTAAAGTTATTCATTAAAAAAATTCGCTTGATTTATGAAGACACACTATATATACGGACTAATTGAGAATTTTCACCTTGAAGTTGATTAACTAACTTCGTTTAATCCAATTTCTTTTCAATTTATTATAGCCCAAGTTCCGAACAGAAATATTTCCATATTTTAATCCCAGCACCTCCACCAAAGCTTACTATATAAGAAAGTCGGAAAAAAGTTTTTGCCGATTTTCTAAAAAACGGTACAAGCTATGCACTTGACAAAAATATGGGACCTCCTAGGGATCCCCCGAAATAGGATCCAGTATAAACGGTCAAAATTCCTTGAGCCGTTTTCGAGTAATCGCTGAACACACATAAAAAACATAGATACAGACGAATTGGGAACCCCCTTCTTTTTGAAGTCGGTTAATAAGACATATTACATTATCTCACATTATCTATCTCTCATTTCGTGGTATATTCTCAGGGTCTAGTACAATGTACCAATTAAAACTTGGGTTGGTACGCAAAGATACCGACTTTTAACATTTAAATTGCTTCCTTTTATCTTTAACAATATATCAGGATTTGTTACACATCCTTCTAACATTTTATTTTACGGGAAAATAGGAACCTTTCGTGAAATTAGTCATCTTAAATAAAATCCGTTCAAATAAATAATGCCCAAAAACACGATTGATGATAAAAAACAAATTATATACTTTTTCCTATCCTACCAAAAGCAGAACTATCGAGAATAACTATATAGGGTATAAAAGGCAGTTGACGGACAGCAGGAGAATAGTGGAGTAGATAGCATCGAAACGGTGATCTGCTCGGTATAAATCATTGTTGTTGAAAATAAGTCGACCGTATTATGATTAATTTTAGGCAAACAAGGACGTTTATATTGAATTGGTGAACTCACGGAGTCCATAAGAATCTGTATATTTTAACTGTTGTACCTTCATCTGTTAGCACATAAAGATACCTAAATTATTTGCAAAAACATCATAAGCTTTATGTAAAGTCTCTTTATGTGGTAACAGATATCCTGGTATTGTTTCTTTAATTTTATTATTTTGAATTTATAAGACCAAACAAATTAAAAATTAAGTCCCTTATCAGATCCAATTCCAATTTTGTGTAGGGTTGTCATTTCAACTATATCTATTATTAATTCCTCAAACAAACTACCTTGGCCAATATGTTTTTAGAGATTCCCCTACTTTAGCTTAGGGGTCAATCAAAACAAATTACTAACCTTTTTGAACTATATAGAAGCCCCTCACACACAGATCTCAGACAAGAAGTACAAGATCGCTTTCCTGGCGCTTTTTACTGGACCCGCCGTTATTAGTGACAATCTGCTAATATTTGAATCATAAATTTGCTGACTTTCCCCCCAGACCAAAAAGTTTTCTGATTTCTTTTTGTTCAAACGAGCCACACCATATTCTGAAAGCCCATAAAATGCATTTCGCTTTATATCTTCTGGATTTTAGTTATAACACCTGGAAATTTGTTTAAACTGAGTAAAATTGTTCATCATTCACGGCATTGCTACAAAAAATCCAAAATAGATAAACTGAAGTGCATTTAAGTACTTCTAACATATCTTTAGTATATCCCGATCGTAGGATCGTGGTTAATACAGTATGCTTAATATTACATAATTCACTTCTACGATTTTTTTGTAATATTAATGTCAGTTATCTTCTATAAACTATTACAAAAGGGATGGCATAACCGAACTGCTGTTAAAGTTTATTGCCAAAAATGCCTTTAATTTTGCAAATCTGATTTGAAACATTATGTGCATAGGCTGTATAACGTGATTATAAAGCCGGGATGTAAATTGAGCTAAATTTGAAATTCATGTCCAAGACATATGTAATCCTATTAGTATAAGACCTATGATCCCAACTAAGACTGACCATATCTCAATGACATATAAATTATAAGGCAACATGATTGAATTAACGAAGATATTTTTAATTAAAAACTACATTTTTAATTATTTTCTTCACATGTAAACTTCAAAGATTTTCTTAAACATTTATGTATGAAAATGGAGGAAATATTGTTTCCTTCTCAGACATTGGGCGCCAGTAGCCCGTCCTAGGTGATTAGTAGTCCCTCAGCTCGTATGTTATTTTATGCTCAGAAATTGATATACATGTTATTTAATCCTCAATGCTTTATTTACTTTATAGACGAATCACCTTGAAATTAGCTTTAATTTTACAATTATTTGTAACTCAATACGACTAGACAGCTAAATGCCCTAAATAGTTTTCAATTAAATTTTAATATCAGTTCATACCGTGATTCCTCTCATATATTTGGTTTCTGAGCCCTATGGTTAGACAATCCAAAATGCACACTGCGGTATGGATGGCAGCTTATGCAGAAAATAGAATACTAATTTTTAATGCTAAAAAGAAAAAAAAAAGGTGTAATTGAACATAGAACATACAGTTCATTTTTCTATGGTAATGAATGGCATCCAACTCCAAATACAGAAGTGTCTAACGGATTGAATTCATTAAATATTTTGCGTTGAAAATTCAAGTCTACAATGATCTCATCTGAATCCAATTTTATAAACAAATCGAAGTCTACAATTTATGCATGATCTACATTTTAGGATCATAATTTTCTGAGGCCAACTACACAACACAACAGGAAACTTACCATTATGTTAGGTTAATATAAGGTTTGTTCCAACTCGATGAATACCGATATACAATGAGGAGCGGATAATTTTCAGGGTGCTTTCCAACGTTGCCAAACGTTGTTGTTATGACAATGACAACGACATGACATTAGGATTGAGGTTATAGAAATTTACATTAGAGTTGAGAGTTTGAGACTGATCTAGTAATTTGTGAATTATTTCCGTTTTTAAAAGCTATTAAAAATAAATATTAAATTTAAATACTAGTACAGTATGGTTGTCCAGTGTGCTATTTGTAAAAAGGAGTTTTCAACCCAAGGCAATTTGAATAGACATTCTATGGAAGTTCATAATATTAAACTTAAGCCTATTGCCTATGATCAAGCAGTATGGAACTTCAAATGTTTGGAAAGAAACTGTAACGGTTCTTTTCAATACAATATAGGGCTTACAGAACATTTGCAGGAGGCCCATCAACTGGTGATTGATACTGAAAATAATTATTTTTCTACATTAAATGGTAAGCGAAAATTTGTAAATATCTTATTAATAAAATACCTAATATTATTTATTTTATGCTTAGAATTTTTGATATGGAAGACATCAATAGAAAAAGCAACTATATCAAGTTACATATTATCATCTAAATTGAATTCCAGCAAGGGACTAGTAACTTATTATTCATGCAATCGATCTGGCAAATATTTCTCAGTGTGCTCAAAAAGATTACCTAAATCACAGGGTTCTTGCAAATTGAACTGAAACTGTATAAGTTCAATAAAAGTTTTACATGGTGAAACAATTAGTGCAACGTGGATAAAGACTCATTATGGCCATTCCCAAGCATTGGAACATGTTAGACTGGCAAGGGAAGATAGAGCAACAGTTGCATCAAAATTGATGATAGGAGTTACTCCTTCAAGGTAACAAAAGAAATGTTTAATTAGGAAAAATTGTAATTAATTTTTTTTTAGAATTTTAGATGGGTTTCGTGATAACATAGATGAACATACAACTTGTGCACAACTTATTTGTCGAAAAGACCTTTCCAACATATGCAAAGCATATCATATTGATATTTCTGATGGTGTAAGGCATACAAATGATGCTCTGTCAGTTGACCTTTGGGTAAAGCAGTGTGAAGATTATGAACACAACCCAGTATTATTTTATAAAAAACAAGGAGAGCCAGATCATGTACATAAATTATTAATTAATGACTTTTGTTTAATTGTAATGACAAAGTTTCAAAAGGCAATGTTTGGTCATAACATTGTTGCTATTGATGGGACTCATGGCCTTAATAACTATGATTTTGAGCTTTGTAGTGTCTTGGTTGTGGATGATTTTGGTGAAGAGGTATCTGTAGCTTTTATGTTTAGCAACAAAAAGGATACAGACATCTGTGAACTCTATTTCAGAGTCATTAAAGAGAATGTAGGTATGATTTCCCCCAAGACATTTATGACTGACATAGTCTCTACCTATTATAATGCTTGGTTGCATACCATGGGACCTGTGCAACATCAATTGTACTGTGCCTGGCACATTGATAGGGCTTGGCAGCAAAAACTGTCAAAAATAAGGAATAAGGAGAAACAATCTCAGGTCTATAAATCCCTAAAAGTTCTACAGCAATGTATAACAGAATCTGATGTTTTTATTAAGTATTTGGCAAATACAGTTACATCCTTAATACAAGATCCAGATACTCATGATTTTGGCACTTATTTTCAAAATAACTATAGTTTTAATTACCAACAATGGGCTTATTGTTTTAGAGAAGGGTGTGGTATCAACACTAACATGAGACTGGAATCAATGCATAAAGTCATCAAATATTTTTATTTAGATGGCAAAAAAGTAAAATGCCTGGATAAAAGTTTACATGTGTTATTAAAATATGTAAGAGACAAAAGTATAGATGCTCTTATTAAAAAGACAAAAGGTAAATATACAAGACATAACACTGAAATCATAAAACGCCATCAGATTGCCTCAATAAGCAACTTTGACATTGAACAAGTACAGAATAAAAATAAATGGTTTATAATATCAGATCTTAATACTTATTGCGTTGAAAATATATCTGATCAATGTTGCTGTGATTTGAAATGTAATGAGTGCAGTATTCGTTTTCATATGTATAGTTGTACATGCAATGATTTCATTGTGTCTCACTTTTTATGTAAACATATTCCTTTTATTGTTATGAAATTCAAACTGTTATTCCCTGGAGGTAATCTAAAGATTGACACAAATAGGGAAAACTTTACACCAGAAATTCAATATGATATGAAGCAAGGCCAAATTTCTTTAAGTGAACACATATCATTAAAAATGTCACAAACATTTTCAAAGTTTCACAATATTGAACAAGATTCAATTGACAAAGAAGTGCTTACTCAAATTAGTAAACATGTCAATACAATTGATAACCTAATGGAATTAAAAAATAATTCAGCTTTTATTGACAGTACTAATAATAGTGAACCATGCAATAAAAAAATAACAAAACAAGTAAATTTTTTTTCTACCAAGAAAAAAAAAGAAATTGCACAGTAATGCCATGAAAAAGCCCTCTGTCAGAGAATCCAGAGCCATTGCCAGAAATTTACTAAATCATGGAGCTTCTGGTGTTGATTCAAGACTATATGTGTCAACTTCTGCTTCTGAAGACCATACTTATGTAAAAAAAACTATAGATTAAGACTTATAAGAAGAAATTGTAGATTTATGGTAAGCTCATTCAATATGTATGTGTGTGTGATGTTATTTCCTGGATTAGATATAATTAAAGTAATTTTTATAGTACAACTGGTATTTTGATTTTTGTTGAAGGTTTTTATATCATTTTAGATAATGTGGCAAACTACAACAGATCTTTGTTTTCATTAAACGTTTGCTTTGTTGAAAAACTGATAGATTATTTTTAACCACATAATTGCGATCAAGTTTCTTTTAATTAATAATTCCAAAACTATCAGTTTCTTTTACTTTATAATTCCCAAACTTTAAATATCAGTCAGTCAAGACAAGTTGAATTTCGTTAGTACTATTAGCCAGTTAAAAAATAAGAACATTTGTTGAGCTGCTAGCTAACAAGTACGAAATATGATTCAAATTACCCGCCAAGAGCAAACACGTACATGTGGCAACGTTGGAATAAAGATTAAAAATTATCCGCTCCTTATACAATGGGCCTACTCACGTCACTGTATATCAGGGGGTGGAAACTCAGATAGGGAAAAGTGGTTCTGATTTTTGAGACCGATCACGTCGAGTACCAATTGTGTATTGCTGTGGTGTATGGATTATTTGTCGAGTTGGAACAAGCCTATCAAATATTTAATATTTTAATATGATGGCCGTTTTCCAGTTACGACGCACGGAGATGCACAGTGCGTACTCTGTGCCTTGTGCTGTGCCTACACAGCATAGCACACTGTGTGGTGGCTTTGCTTTCTATGATCTGTGGTGGTTGCTTTCCAATTACACACACAGACGCACTGTGTGACACAGTGCGCCAGTCTTCACTGTTCCATTAGTACCACAGATTAGTACTCCAGCATGACACCGTGTGCCCACAGAGACGCACAACAAAAAATTGTGTGTATCGGATGTGCAAGAAGTCATAGACTAATATATAGCAATACTAGCCATAGAGTGAGGTGATATACAGTCAAGTGACAACACCATATTGTCTATTTCAGGCTGTTTTCCAGTTAGCAGAGCACAAGTGATTTTGTGCCGCACAGTGCGGCAATTTTTAGGACGTTAATTGGAACATGGTTGTTTTAAAACCAACCGGTAGAGTACACTGATCACCATAAGGTTAAAAGTGTATTACTCATAGGTTATCAATTGACGATTATGTGTACGTAAATTATTTACAGAATAATTCAGTAATGGCTGTTTTCCAATTATTGGAACTCAAAGTGTTTTTGTGTCGCCCTGTACGGTAATTTTTGGGCGTTATTTGGAACATACTTCATGTTTTATGATAAAGTTTTATGTTTACTTGGTAAACCTACATAAAACATCCCAAAGGCACAGTTATTTATTGTGCTCATTTGTGCGAGCTAGTGCTGTAATTGGAACACTCAGTGCTAGCACTGTGCCGCACTGTGCTCAATTGTGCGCTAATTGGAAAACAGGGTCAGTGATTTTACAAAAAAAGTTATTTATAATAAATTTAAAAGTGCAGTAATTTATTTAAATGTGATATGTTTCCCTATTTTGTGATAAGTTTTTTCATTAATGACATTTGTAATGTATTTGAAGAACTAAAGCACGTTCCATTTGTCGCCATTTACACAAGCACAGTGTACTTTGTTGTACAGGCACCTTCAATTTTTATGTTTTAAGGTACGCACCGTGCCCCTGTGCCGTGCCTCTCTGTGCGTCGTAATTGGAAAACGGGGGATATGAAGGCTGTTTTCCAGTTAGCAGAGCACAAGTGATTTTGTGCCGCACAGTGCCTTAGATCATTTACCATCTAGATATAGCCTGTCAAGCATAAAATCGTGGTAACGCTGGAAAGAGAGGGCAATAGAGACAGTAAGAGGCTATTTCACTTAGTGGGTGGATGGTCGGTGGACGCAGCCAATGAACAACATGCTTTATTGGAAGCAGTTCCCAACTGAGTGAAATAGCCTCTTGCCCTCTCTATTGCCCTCTCTCTCCTCAGTCTTACCACGACATTTGTGCATTGCAGGCTATCTCTAGAAAGTAAATGCTCTAAGCACAGTGCGGCAATTTTTAGGACGATAATTGGAACATGGTTGTTTTACAACCAACCGGTAGAGTACACTGATCACCATAAGGTTAAAAGTGTATTATTCAAAGGTTATCAATTGACGTTTATGTGTACGTAAATTATTTACAGAATAATTCAGTAATGGTTGTTTTCCAATTATTAGAACTCAAAGTGTTTTTGTGTCGCCCTGTACGGTAATTTTCGGGCGTTATTTGGAACATACTTCATGTTTTATGATAAAGTTTTATGTTTACTTGGTAAACCTACATAAAACATCCCAAAGACACAGTTATTTCTTGTGCTAGCTAGTGCTGTAATTGGAACGATTGGAACACTCAGTGCTAGCTGTATTATCTGTGGTGCTAGCACTGTGCCGCACTGTGCTCAATTGTGCGCTAATTGGAAAACAGGGAAAGTAATCCTCAAGAATTTAGTTTTTGTATATCGTATCGTTATGTATATAGACAGGTTTAAATTCCACGATGCTTTTGAACACAATTCAACGAATGGTCTATATTTTAATGGGCATTACATTCCTGAAGAACTAATTGTGGACATGTTAAGCTATTTGGATCCTAAACATCTATTGCACTTGACACTAGTTTGCAAAAAATGGTGTAATATCATAAAATCGGATCATTTTTGGATGTTTGTATATAACAAACGAAAACCAAAGAATACTTGGAAAAAATTACCATGGTATGTTTATTATTCCTATTTCGCAACAGACAATTTTGTAAATTTACTGAAAAATACCAATGGGGAAAGACAGTATGAATACTGGTCTGAGGTGTCTAATTCTGGAGATGGATTTACTATTGAATCTATTCCTGTTGGTTCTGATCCTTTACCATGTGATATAAAAGATTTCAATGGTAGATTTGGATGTTTTGCCACGTCATATGGACCATCTAAGAAAGTACAGGTAAGATAAGATTCGGCATATCTCAGGGTATCTATCTACCTTAAAGTGTTTGTAAGTTCTTATCAGTGTTAAATCAACTCTACTAATTTAAAATAACTATAAATGATTGAAAATTGACCAATTCAGAAAAAAATCTGGTGTTTATAGGTTTGTAGGTTTGTTCATAGTAATGAGTTGCCAATGATTCCAAAGATTTGAGAAATTCCTACATGAATTGCTGTCGAGATTGCTCATTGGCATAGAATTTTTCAAATGCTTAGAATTATCAGCAGCTTATGTGTTCTGTTTATGATTTCAAATCACTAACAGAAGCTGTAATAGAATTATATAATGCACAACCAGATTGGTGATCAATGTTTCAGAAAAAAGTTAAAAATTTTAGTAATTTAATCAATAGAAATATGTAGCAATTTTAAAAGTATCCTAAAGTTAGCCCCTTCAAGCTACAAATACTCAGAGTAAATGTATGGAGTATAAGGCACTCTAGATGGTGTGCCAAGTCACCAAGCAGTACTTAGGTACAGAACTTGCTCAGTAGTGTAGATTGGAAAAATTAGCTCCTTAAGTTATTTGACTCTGACGTTACAGACCTTAACACATTGGTTCTATATGTTTACAAATGATTTTAATAAAACACAACTTGGATGTAAGGCCAACTTGTGTTTTCCTTGGAGTTGTCAAGATCCTCAGATATCTGCTGATAAATAATTGATAGAGTAGATTACTGTTTTTTGCATTTTTTGTCTAAACTTTCAATTAAAGCTGTCTACATAACTTGAGTGGACCATCAACATTAGAATGTTTTAATGAGGATATAGATATTGCAAATATTTCTTTGGACTATTAACAGAAATTCAGAGACCCTTTCCAGAAAAGATATAATATCAAGACAACAACAACAAAAGTATAAAATATTGTAGTAGATTCCGTTGGTATAAAAGCCTATTTTTTACATTCCTTTAAATATTATTTAACCAAAATAAACATAAACTTATTCAAAACAACACTGACTAATACCCACAGCTGATCACTTCATTGTCGATTCACCTCATTTCCAAACTATACTACCGGGCCGTATTTTGTCCTGTTCTTAAAGTCTCACCGCCTTTGAGATTATTTTCTCTCTATGTTAGCACGTTAATTGATTATAATTTCTACTTCAGGGATGAAACTGAAAACTTCCATCGATCGATTTGTTCGGGACTCTCGTTCATGTGGTTCTTGTTTTTATTCTGCCTGCTTTTATCTTATTTGCAAGTTTTTATTTAGGATAATTGATTTCTGAAAATTTTCTTAATTTTTGGCAGCATAAAATGCTATAACAATATAAACATATCACAATTAAAGTATAACAAAATATATTAGTCTCACTACCTGTTACAAAGTAGTTGTTACTTGTTACTTTCTTTAAATATAGAGTACTAATGAGTAGTAATTGTCTGTGGAATATGCACGGATTTTACACGTTTATTAAATTATAAATATAAAATAAATAAAAAGAAAAACAAATATACATTCAACCAATGCATATGTAAAAACACAGTTTTGCACCCTAACACCAAACCTTTATTTTAAACACTCAACGCCGTTTCAACAACTCTGAGTTGTCAGCTTCAAGGAGTAAACCGAACAGTTGCTTCATCGTGTATATAACAAAGTTCATGCCTCCTAAAATTTAAGTGCATTATGATTTTTATAAAGAAATGCTTCTTCTATACATTGTCTTTGCATAAAGATACTGGCAGTTATTGGCGACGTTCTCACACTTGATTTTGTTATTACCTACATCAAACTCCATATGAAATCTGCATTCAATCAATTCATTCAATCCCAAATAGAACATCCTGAGTAAATTTTTTTATTTTATAAAGATTTTTTCGAAATTATGTCTTATACTATAATATACTTTTATAGATCTCAATGGATTATCAAATATTTAAAGTAAAGAAAGACTGGTGAATAGTGTTCAAAATATAAACGCATATTATATAATTTAATAAAGAACAATATAAAGATATAATCAGTATTCGTACGTGCAAAACATACGAAATATTGGTATGTACGAAACATACAAAATCATACCGTATGTAACTTAGTAACGAACCTAACGAAACTAACTAAATGTGTGAGTCGGATTATGCGGCAGTCAACGTAAGTTGTGCTAAAGCAGACATGCTATTCTAGTCACAGATTCGAATAATGATACCAGTGTAAAAGAGTAAAAGTAACGATTCGGTACTTCGAGTCTTAGGGTTCACACACAAAGAACGCTAGTTAACCTGCGCCTACTGTCTGCGCTGAATACCGGTGCTGGTTTGCTTGCTTGTACGTTCATAAAGAACGCTGGTTTTGTCAGTAAGGAAGGTAGAGTTGTAAAGGCAAAATATCGAGTTAGTCCTCCTATGAAAACATATTGTGGTTTTCATTAAATATTGGAAATTATTGATAATAAAGGAAACTTAACGTCTATCTCAATTTCAGCTACTGTCATTCCACAAACTTTGTATTACGATTCTATTGCTGTGGGACCTTAGCTGTTTGTCCCACACACACCTTGTAAAAACAGCAGATATCAGACATTGGATATTCATTCTGTTATATAAAACAATTTATATTAATAAAAATCTATATTGTAAATCCAAGTCCGACTATCAAAACCAGCGACCAAGAATTATAAATCCATACTGGTAAAATTGCTTCCACCGATAGGCGCTTATGTAACAGGCGCTGACAAGCTTTGTGTATGTTCGCTGTTATTTAAAAGCAAAGTAAATTCTCAGGGCCTATAAGCACTGACTGCCAGTAAGCTGGTAACCAGCTTCCTTTGCGTGTGCACCCTTATCGAGTAATAAATTTAAAGCCCTAGTGTATGATCTGTGAGCCCTAGTGCTAGACTTTGCATTTCAAGGAGTAGGGGTATTCCCCAATAATGGCACCAATTATTGACATTGTCACCAGTCAGGGAGTAATAATTGAGACGCGAGATGTAAGACCGACATCTAGGATTTTCGAGAGAAATGAATATGTTGGTAGAATATAGCTGAATATGATGGTGAATCCTTGCTATCTGTTACTGAGTGTATGAGAATATTGTTTGGAAAATTTTATTTATTTTACCAATTATACAGACCGGCTAACAGCATAATTAACTACTATAAAAATGTGTCTTTCCATATTTTCTATAAAAAAAAATAATCGGCGTCAAACTTAAAAAATTAAATGTTTCATATTTATAAGAATTTTTGAAAATTGTCATCAACCTTGTACAAAATTTGGTCTAATAACTTTCGTTAAAACAGTTATTTTGTGTAGCCTATATAGCAAAAAAGTTGGAAATTGGGAAAACAAGACGAGTTTTTATGTTAATTAGTTAATTTTTCAAAAATGGATAGGGATGGCAACGATGCATCGATGTTTGTAAAACATCGATACATCCAAAGAAAAAACATCGATGGTTACATCGCTTTCTACAGTTGGCGATGCATCGATATATCGAAAGAATACCAAACCATCGATGGTACTGACACAATAAAACAGAATAATTTTGTCTTCTATAGCAAATATAATTACCATCAAAAAATCGCCTAAGTAATTTTAGGTAGAATAAAAAAGTGGAAATATATGGCATTAAAAGCACAGGAGCACAAGAAGAAATTAATATTTATTAGGGCGCCATCTACTATTTACTCCTGTAACACAGAGTAATCTGTCTAAGCCCCTAGATGGCGGTGTTTTACGATATTACCATTGATTTAGACGAAAACTAGAGTTGATAACACACAACATTACCAATGCAGTGGTGCAGACTCCTTAAACTTATAGATACGCTTATACCTTTCGGCACCACTCTCTAAATTGAAAGAAAACTTATTAGAAATATGGGAGGAAATAAGATCAGCTTATCCAAGCCTATATAAATTGGCAAGAAAATATCTTGGTATTGTTTGTACCTCGGTACCTTCAGAAAGATTATTTTCTTTGGCGGGAGATACAGTTTCTCAAGAGAGAAACCGTATTTCAGGAAAATTGTTGCCAAAATTATTATTTTTAAACACTCTGCCCGATGAATTTTGGTAGATATAAAAACAGTTTTTCTTTATGTTTATTAAATGTTTTTGTGTTTTGATGCAGATTTGTTTTATTATTTAATGAATTATTTGTTTCTTTTAAATATATTTAATGAGTTACTTAAAATGAGTATAATAAATCATTTTTAATACCACGAACACCATATTTAAACATCGATGTTTAACAACATCGATCGTAATCAGTCGATACATCGTTACATCGATGTTTTAAAATTCGATGTATCGAACATTTCAATCGATGTTGCCATCCCTAATAATGGATCACTTGGCCATTGACAGATGATTTCACAACAAAAACTGTTGTTGATGTCACACAACTGTCTCGAGGTGGAGAGCAGTAAGGCAGTGTTGCCAGACGGAACTAACAATTTATCGGTGATCGCCGCCGTAATTTTAGGTACATAAGGATGAATTCGGTAGAATCTATTTTAAATATTATTTATTATTTTTTCGAAACTCTGCGACTAACACATGTATTAGAGATTCCTTATTTTTATTTTAGAATAGAATAATAGGTATATTTAAAGCTTAGAGCATACACCTTCTAGAGGTAGCCTGCAGTGCACAAATGTGCCAAGGATAGAAAGAGAGGGTAATGCAGTTCCCAATCGAATGAAATAGCCTCTTAACCTCTCTATTGCCCTGTCTTTCTAACGTTGCTACGATTTTGGGCATGGTAGGCTATCTTCAGAAGGTACATGCTCTAAGACTTTTTGGAGGTATCATGAAATACACAAATATAGTGAAAGAGTAAAAAGAGAGAGCAAGAGGCTATTTCAATCAATTGGAGGGTGCAGCCAATGAACTACATAGGTACTGCATATCGCTCATTGGATGCAGCTCCCAATCAAGTGAAATAGCCTCTTACCCTCCCTATTGCCCTCTCTTTCTAGCCTTGGCACGATATTTGTGCATTACAGGCTACCTTCAGAAGTACAAGCTCTAAGATTTAAAGTAATTATTTTGTGGTAATAAGACAAAAAATTGGAACAAAAACAACTGTTTTTATAAACATGGTTACTTGGCTTACTACATTTCATATAAATATGAATGGTATATAATAGAAAATCAAATCAACATTCTTTTACATCAGTATTTTTTAGTATTAATGTTTTTTGAGACATTTACCTAATTATTAAAGTTAATTTCAAAGGTTTTTTGCCGCAAATACTTTTTCATATCAAAAGTCGGTATTTTACTTAGAGCATGCACTTCTGGAGGTAGCCTGCATTCCACAAATATCGTGTCAAGGCTAGAAAGGGAGCGTAATAGAGAGAGCTAGTTCACTCGATTGGGAACTGCATCCAATGAGCTATGTGTAGTACATATGTAGTTCATTGACTGCACCTCCCAAACGAGTGAAATAGCCTCTTGCTCTCTTTTTACTCTTGGCACGATATTTAGGTATGTATTCCATGCTACCTCCAGAAAGTACATGCTCTAACTCGATTGGGAGGTGCAGCCAATGAACCTTTAGATCATTTACCATCTAAATGTAGCCTGTCAAGCATAAAATCGTGGCAACGCTAGAAAGAGGGCAATAGAGACAGTAAGAGGCTATTTCACTTAGTGGGTGGAAGCAGTCAATGAACAACATGCTGAACGTATTTCCTTGGAAACAGCTCCCAACCGAGTAAAATAGCCTCTTGTCCTCTCTGTTGCCCTCTCTCCCTCCTTAGTCTTATCACGACATTTGTGCACTGCAGGCTATCTCCAGAAAGTACATGCTCTAAGAATGAACTACCTACATACTGCACGATATTTGTGCATTGCTGGCTACCTCTATAAGTATGGTATTTTGTGAGTTTTGAATTTTGGCGGTGGTTCGCCTAATTTAATATCTGTACATATCAGTTATTCTAAGTGTGCACGTTCTTTGATTTAAAATTAAAGCGAGTTATAGTTGCTAATATAAGAATTTGCCTATTTTCGTTAAAATATGAGTCTCTAAGAATTTAAATTTAACAGTTTTAGAGAGTTGAAGTTTCGATAGAATAGTTGTAACAGGTAGTAAGTACCTAGATAATACAAAATCTTTAAAGATCTACCGAAAATCGGTAAGGTTGGCAACAATGATGGAGAGGACAGCAAGTACTTGACTTTTATCTGATCTATGGTCAGTGTCAAAGTACAATAAATACTGTGTGAACAAAACATTGCGGTACAGCTACAGCGGCCTTGGTAGATATTCTAACCTTGTTTTTTATACTAATTTTGTTGTAATTAACTTTTACTAAACAGTTTTTAATTCTACGTTTACAACTAGCCTACTGAATGGGTAATAAAGTGTCAAACAAATTGATTCCTCGACAAGAAATGAGTTTTACTCCAGTGGAAGAATTCGAATTCCACGGGCCCTTTGAAGATGACTCACCGAACGGATTGATACTTTGTGCTCGTTACTTGCCGGAGGAAGTACTTTGGAAAATCTTAAGTTACGTACCATTCACGGACTTGTTGAGATTATCATTAGTTTGTAAGAAATGGTGCAACATTTTAAAATCTGATCAGTTTTGGATATATGTTTACAATATTCACTATCCCATTCGGACTGTACAGTTACCATGGTATGTTTATTTTTCATATTTACGGCATAGGAGAAACTATGAGAACCTCTTACTAAATACGAATGGTGAAAAGGGCTTCAAACATTGGAAGATAGTAAAGAATTATGGTGATGAATTTCAAATTGAAGATCCTCCTGCAGGGGCTAATGAGCTACCATCTCATGTTAAGGATTTTAATGGTAAAACTAGTTGTTTTGCTACATCTTTCTATGAATGCAACAAAATACAGGTATGCAGTAGCTAAAAGGTACATAAGACTTTGTGTTACTCAAATTAGGTAGTACTCATATTTATATTGATCGTTTAAATCAGAGCAACTCTAGATATTGTGTAATACATTAACAGCCAGCTTAATTTGTGTTTTCTGGTATACCAAATATGTATGTCATTCTTCATGAATTATTTTTGTTTATTTATTTATTGAAACCAGTATACAGTTTACATGAAAAATTATCATTAATTAAACTCACAGAGAGATAGGAATCCCTGTACATGCCTGATACACTTAAGATTAAACCTTTAAAATAAACTTAAATAATACAATACAATCTTATAACATCCAACACAAATCAGTAATTATTTTAACTATCACAGTGTATATTACATTAATAATTAGTAAAAGCATTAAGTTAAACAAACATTTTATATTATTAATTATCCATTTAGCCAATTTCTTTTTGTTTGCTTTTTCACAGTTCACCATACATTTGTATTCCTTTGGTAATATATTAAATATTTTTAATGCATTGATATAGCAGTATTTAGTAAAAAATTTGTTAATTTATTTTAGGTAGAATAGGTTTATTTCTAGTAACACTAGTGGTGTTTAAGTGTGTCATAATGATAACATAAAGATTCAAGAGCAAATAATTTTAGGAAGTTATTTTTTAGTTAAATTTTTCAGTTTGACCTACCAAATGACCAATAAAATATATTTTTATTACTTGCAGCAAACAAAATCTGTGTCAAAAACATTCATACACATTAACTTTATTTCACATTTTATACAAATAGTACAATCTGTGTGCTTTTTTAACCTGACTTCCAAAAAGGAACAGATTATCAAATCATCAGCAAGTTTTTGTTGTTGACCAGCAATTATTCAAAAATGGCTTGGGCAATTTTGATGATTTAAACTACATTATATTAAGGAACATTACAGAAAGATACCACATAATTGTTTATAACATGAGGTTTATGGTTTTCCAGAAAATCAGAAAAAAAATTAATAAGCGACTAGATTTCAGTGAATTTCAATGAATCTTCACAGTTTTCTCTAAAATGGCTCAAGCAATTTGAATATTATAAATTGTATTCTACAAAGATATGTTACAGCTTGGTTCTGTATATTTTTCTGTAATGTAAAACTTACCATTTTTCTGAAAATCGGAAAAACGTGTGAAAAAAAAACTGTAAACATCAATGTAATTGTCAAATTTTTATCATAAATATCTAGTTTAAATGTCAAGATATGCCATGAAAGTATATCATACAGGGTGTTTGTTAGAGATGTTATGGAACAGTTCATTTTCACAAATCCAGTTCAGTAGTGCGTGTTCCAGGCTGGGAACAGTTCTGTAAAACCTGTTCATCTGTTCTTTTAAAGAACATTGTTCATTTGTCATGAATGTCAAGATCTGTTCATCAATTTGCATCTGATGAAGCTATAGAATTGTGAAATTGATATAAAAGAACAATTATCCTGAAAATTTCTTGGAATTTTAGTTTTTACTGAATGTATAGTAAAATGCCCTGTTGCAGATTAAGTATCTTAAAAAGATAAAGTGAAACTTAAAAAAAAAACAATTTGAATCCAAAGCAGGACTATATAGGGAAATCAAAAAATTCTAATATTAATTAATCAATTATTTTTTCATAATAATCAATTTTTAACAATAAAATTTTTAAATAGAACATTTTGAAGTTTTAAGTAATCGATTATATGGAAGTGAAAAAATGATAGAATTTCTGTTTAATCTCTTGATGAATGGAAATATTTACAAATGAAAAACTATTTAGGTATGGTGATTGATTTCAGTGAAAACTTTGAAAATATTTTCTTCAACTTACAAAATTAGCTTGTAAGTATCATTTACCTTCTTCAGCATTTGCAGAACAGCTGTTTTCAAAAGCAGTAAATATTGTATGCAAGACAAGAAATCATATCTAGCTTTTGTTTCTTCATTCTTTGCCTGCAGATATGTGGCCATAGTTAAGTTTAATAAAGTTAGTTTTACTGATCTCAAGGAGTTTACAATGATTAACGTTATTGTTGTTATTGAAATGTTTGTTCTATAGAATTTAAAATTCTATAGAACTAACATGAAATCAAATAGCTCTGAAACAAAAATGGCTATGAAGTTGTCTTTCAATTTTAAATGAGTAAAGTTATTTGGGACCTATCAGAAAATTGATGTTAAATTTTTTTTTTTTCATAAGAAGTCACATCCATAGGATCATATCAGAAATTCCAGAACAAAATCTTCCTCTTCCTAGGTGTCTTTTTACTTTAGGTTGTATATTATGTACACTTGCAAGATAATACTAACCACTTCCTTAGCATCTATACTGTTATAAAATTCATTTTACGTCGCCAAAGAGAAAAATTAAGAAACCTTCAAAATTAGTCATCCTGTTAAAAAAAACGTGTAAACATAAAACCAGCTGAAATAATAAAAAAAGGAACACAATGGCTATCCCGAAATTTCGATGGATGTAAAAAAAGGCGGCTCGAGAAATTGAGTAGTTTAGTTTATATTGCGAAATCGACAGAAGTCAGCTGTAGTATTACTCATTGTAAATAAAGACGTCGAAAGTGAAAGTGAATATTTGTGTCAATTTAATTTGAACCCACAGAATCTATTGCAGAACCTTAATCCCAATGAAAGGGGTTCAAACTATATTTACTTAAATTTTGAAACTTTAAATTGCTACACATTGATACAATAAGGATAACTCCTACTAAATATAAGTATTTCTTATAAATATAATTTGATAGTTTTAAGTTATAATTTAGAGAAAGACTTCATAACCTATTTTTACTCATATATTTTTAGTATAACATAAAGTGGTGAAAATATCTTATTCAAATTTGGATAACAAATATTTTATATCCTAGAAACAAACCTCTATTTGAATACTTGACAGAATCTTAGTTTTGTTATTTTTAGTTCCACTATATGAGACCATACTATTGTATATTAGAATACAATTTTTGTGGTTAGTGGATAAAATATTTTGTTTGTTTATTACTGTCATGTGAAAGTTGTTGATAATGTCCAACTTTCTATTTTTTTTCAGGCAGTTTCATTAAAAAATAAAAGGCTACTTCGCTACATAATAAAGAAACATAGGCCTCATATATATGTCAGCGAATGGATGGCTGGACGATTTGACTGTGGATGCATGTATCAGTTGGGGATTCTGGGATACGGAGAGCGATATGATAAGGAGGTAGAATTTGCTAGAAAAAGCAACATACAGCCGGACACTTCTCCGATAACACCGTTGTTTCAGAAAACAAAGCAAGAAGTCGTCGCACAGTGGAGGGGAAAAGCTTGGAAAAAGGTAGGTACTGTTTATCTTTCTGAAATAACTTATTGTTATTACCGTCTGCAAAGGTCGGATTTTGAACAATAATTTCTCTACCAAGAAGAACAAGTGAAACTTAGGAGAAGACCTTTTGACGAATGGATATCCGGAAACCATCACTAATAAGGCATTTAAACAACTGGAGAAACCACCTAGGTAGGAAGAGGAAACCACAATAGCAACCATATTACTACCATACACTAAAGGCTTGTCGAAAAAACATAGACATATTGGGCATGGATATGAAATCAAAATGGTTTTCAAGAGCAACAAATCTGAAAAAAATCTACCATTACTCCCACCACTACTGAAAGTACTGAGCCAAACATTTTGAAAAAACTATGATGTATAAGGTCTGATACAAAGTTTACAGGAAAACCTAAGCGGAAATTCCCATTTCATTGTTGGTGGACAAATTAAACATTTAAATGAAAAATATGTATATTTTAAAATTCCTCATGTAATATATCAAAGGTGCATTAATAGGTTAAAAGATATTAAGGACATTTTATAAAAATGGCCCATTATGTCACCTTTATAGTCAAAACAAGTGAGCCTGATATTTTGAAAAAATAGCTCACATAGGGCTGCACTCATATAAAAGGGCTCTTATTAAGGAATATAAATGTCTAAGTTAAAAAATATTAAGAAAAATATGCAAAAATTACCCAGCACCCCATCATTATCAATGGAGCTACTGCTCAAAATTTTAAAATTTATAGAAAATAGGAGCTCATGCGAAGTTTTACAGGAAAGTCTATGTAAAAATCCTAATATTAATATGTGAGGGCAAAGTTAAACATCAAAAATGTCGTTATATATTAAATGAGAGCGCTCATGATGAGAGATACATATTTATTTTAAAAGATGTAAATATAACAGTAATGTCGAAATTCTATATTATTTGTACCTTTTCCAATACATTAATAACCAGATATGAAATCATCTCATGACCAGCTAGATCACTTAATTGATTTTGTTTGAGTTATACATTGCAATGAGGTTATGTTTCATTTTTGGAATGTATCTTTTACTTAAAATTTATTGTTTTTGTATCTTATAAACTAAATAAATTACATTTAATGTTATAATTATGAAAAAGCGGCATATTCAAATAAAATGTGTAACTGTTTTTCAAGACTAACGAATATCCTCAACAATCTTTCCAAGATTATTTATAAATCGGTCTCTCAAGATAACGATTTCTCTTTCAGGTGGAAATCCTTGTAGATAAATACCCCGAAGACGTCTTATGGTTAGTTTTCGAGCACGAAGGCCGTGACACGCAATTCTGGAAAGGACATTATGGTAGCAAAATGGCAGGCGGTGTTTTAAAATTGTTTTCGATAGCATTGAACCAATCGAAGCAGGTGGAAGTACTAGTTTGAGCTAAACTATACAGTACACACCTGATAAAAGTGAAAAAATATTAATGTGTTGTTGCTTTTTATGAAAATTTTATTAAGGATCTAGTAGTAAGTATTACATAATATTGTTGTTATGTACTCATACGTTTAAACTTCATTGTGATAATGTAAAAGTGATTTTTTGCAATAATAAATATACTATTATAATGTATGTTATTTCATTTTAGCTTTATTATAGTACGCAAACTCAAAATGGTATTTGTCCTTGCTAGACATGCATATGAACGATTAAATTCGGAGTGACGAGCAGGAAAATGTGTAAAGTAGCAAATTTTCACATTCACAATTGCAAAACTAATTGTGATGAAAAAATGCGAGTTATTTAAAAAACAAACTCTAAAACTTTTATTATTTAAAAAATTCTCGAAACTATTGTTAGAGGGGAAGATATTTTCAATATTAAAAGTTCTGACACCTATACATCTATCTCTCATTTTGAAACAAGTGTTTAAGTTTCTCAAAGCCAGATCCACATTTTGATGCATGATTTCATAGTATCGTGACAGGCGAAAACTGCCAAATACATAAAAACACGTTCATGGTAGCTTTATTGGAAAATAAATTCGGCCGATTGTAGGAATTTTGTGTTGCCGCATCACTCAACTGGTTTGTCATCGCTCGTAGTTGCAATTTGCGGGGAGCGATACGTCAATGTGACAACTAAAAATTGCAACTGCAGGCGAAAACAAACCAACTGAGCTATGCGACAACTTAAAATTATTGGAATCTATGGAGTGTTGAGTAAAAGGAGGACACACTCTGTGTATCAAAAAGTGTCCACAAAAGGGTATCAATTTGGGGGCGCCACTGAGGCGACGGGTAATTTGTTCGTAGAATAACATTTAAAAGTCAATTGAAAATTGTACCTATATATTTTACAAATACAACAGCAGATTATAAAATGTATTTTTATAAATGAAAAAGTTAAGTATTCTAAAAATAAAATGCTGATTAAGTTTTTATTTATTAATTATAAAGTAGTATTATTGACTTGATTTAAATTGAAAATTATTTTCAGTTAATTATATTCCCACAAAATATTCTCTCCATATGATCTGCGAAAGCAACAAAAAGTTTGTGGATAAATAAGAAAAGATGGTTTTGTTACATGCCTGAGAGCTAACATTAAAACCAAAAACTGACTGACTGAAGATTGGTTAATTATTAATAGGAAAGAAGAGTTTATGCAGTTAGAACAGAACCTATCAAGATTTTTTTTGAAAATATGTTGTAAAGTAAGTACACATCCAAAATTGCAAATTAAACATCATAGTTAAACAACCAGATTTAAAATGATTGGTAAAATTTGTATTTAATATTAATAAATTTATTAACTCAATGAAATACATTGTCCATAGATAAAAATGACTTGCAAAATTTTGTTTGTAAATTTTTTTAGGAGTCAAGATAAATATTCTATATAATTTAATTTCTGAAGTACCCATTATTATATAATTACTGAGCTGATTATGGCACCAATTCAAGAATTTCAAAAACTTCCGAAGATATTTTCTCAGGTGTACCTTTGAAGCTTTTTGTCCAACTAGACAAGAAAAAAATATATGAAAAACCATTGTTTGAAAATGTTAGAAATTAGAATGCTCAAAAAAGAAATTATTCTATAATAAAATGCAAGTGAAATTGGTTCCATAATGATAAAAGAAGAAATAATTTAATTGTAGGAGTTTATTCACTGTGATGAAAAGAATTTTTAATTATTTAAAAAAAGACATTGTCAGAAATCGTTTTTATTCTAGAAATATGTATGTACCAACACAACCATGAGTATTTCAGTTGTTTTATGTGAGTGCTATGGGTGCACTATATTAGAAATATTTGTCACATATATTGAATCGGAATAAAAGGTTTGAAGGGATGCTGAAAAAGTAATTTTCCTTAATTTAGATTTATACTAGTAACTTGGTTGCTTTCTAAAACCATTTTTTACGTTAAATTCAAGTACTACATAATCATTTTGAAGTTTAGTCCATACAAAAACAAAAGTTTGAACAAATTTTTCAAGACATTTTAAGTGTTGCTATTTTAAAGAAATATTTAGTTAACATGAAACTTTGTACTCAAGCATGAACTTTGTACTATATAAATAATTTACTAATCTGAGGAACCAATATAAACAATTATCTGAACCTGGATTTAGTATAATCAATCACATTTTTTAAAATCAAACCAAAGCCTTCAGTTGTATAGCTCTTCTTATGAAGACATATGAGGGTTATTTAAGTGATTTAGCTGGTATTTTCAATAATGGTGTGGCAGGGTACACACAATCTAAATAACTTTATCAACAAAAAAACTTACTTGTGAATGTTTATCTCAAAATCTTAAATAATAAGTAAAATAGTTACATAGTGTGAACTATAAATTTGTACATGTACTGTTAAAACTGTTTTTTCTCCAAATTTAGTATTTAAAGTTATACAAATAGTTACTGGTAATTTTAGTAGTACTAGTTTACACCTAAAAGAAACAATGATAAAAGTATAAATTTTCATCTTCCAATTGTATCACAAATAGTAACACTAAAGTTGAAGATTCCATTCCTGATAACAAACACCAAGAGAGAGAGAGAGAGAGAGAGAGAGAGAGAGAATTGTCTTTATTTTGCCATTGAGGAATTTACCATTAGTTTTGAATCAGTAAAGACAGTCAGCTCATACATTCAAATATTCTGGTACTGCTAAAGTAATTAGGTTAAAGCACCTAGGAGAACAGCCAACTTCAGAAGGTAATGGAGAAATTCTAGGTCTTAATTGTTAAATTGCATGTAGACTACCCAAGAAGGTGGCTCTATAAGCAGAGCATGTGTAAACTGTAAAATTAAAATATTGGGAAGTATCTCATTCTCTCACGATAACATTGAGTTTATGTGCTCTCTAAAGGATTTTTGCTTGCTAATCATGAATGGTCAAGATTGATCCAGCATCCTTTGGTCTTATGTAAAATATGCCTTATAGACAAAATTTTTAATCTTCTTGAGATTCTTTAGCATTTTGCTGAAAACCAAGGGAGATGGAGCAATTCTGACCATGTCTTGGTTATCAGCACATTAAAATACTTTAGAAAGCACGTCATATTTCTGGATCAGATAACGTTTTTGTGTGGCAGTGTAATTTATGGTTGATAATACTGTAGCTCATACTTAACTGTTAAAATTGATAATAAATTTTGCAACACATGAAATCATAAAATACCAACTCTAAAATTGTTAATTACTTTTTTCTCAGAGAGAGGTGAACAAGAGAAGAAACACCAACTTTGTAACGGAACACTTTTCAAAATAAATATGTAATAGGAACACAAGAATGTAAAAATAAATATTTTTTTTTACATTTAATTCTTCAACATCTATTTGTTAATAAGTACTAAAATATTTTTAATTTAAACAGTAATCAATACAATCATTTAATAATACAATTATAATTATGGGCTAAAATCTTTTTTGATGCCTGAAAACTTGTGCCTTTTGGCAAATTTCAATTTTCTTGTGAACATAGTACAAAGTAAAAAAATTAACTTATTTATAAATGTAACACTATTAATATCATGTTATGAAAAAAGTTCTGTCGTTTAGAAACATTTCTGTTCATTTGGTGTGAAGGCTTGGGTGAGAGCAATATGATATGATTGATATCATAATTTTCTCGCTATTCTAAAGGCAATTTGTTCTGGTATTCCAGTTTGTCTTTGAATTTGTTTAGTACTAATATAGGGATCCTCGTGAATAATTGCCAATATTACAAGCACGCCAATATCATTCTCGTCATAAATATGACGTCTTCACGTACGAACTAAATGTTATTGTTAAGCTTCCAAATAAACACATGGAATGGTTTTATGACCAGGAAGTTTTCGATAACGTAAACGTTCTTCATAAAGTCTTGCAGCCCTCCGATAATTTCCTTGGGCTAGAGCAAGAATCATAATCATTACAACATGTTAAAAACACTTTTGATTTAATTTTAAATGTTAATATTGTACAGTATTGAAAAATATCTAATTTGTTTAATTGCAATTTTCCAAAAACTATTTATTTCACAATACTCATCTTGTGAACAGTTAATAGTAACATTATAATCTGTCATTTACAAAAGATTAATCTTTTAGTTTTTAATACAATGATATGAATTTTTGAAAGTATGTCAATTTTTCCAACTTTTCTTGGCAGAAAATACCCAGGACCTATAAACGCCTATTTTCAGGGTTTCCAATTCTCTACAACTTTTCCATCGACATGATCATGATTCCTTCATTGTCTTTCTCAATATAGGCCTAATACCATAAAAATTCATATTTTTGTTTTATGATTTTCATTTCTATGATTAAATAAATCATTTCTAATGATTTGCACAAAATGCCTTCAATTTTGCTCTATTGACTAATGTAATGACAAATATCTACACTTTTAAAGTAAAGGGTTTAAGGATGGGAAAAAACAAGTATTTCCAAAATGTTTTATTGATAACAGTAACACTCGTAACAAAGGTAATAAATAAAAATAAAATAAAATACAGAAAATTGTTTGACAAACAGATGGGAACATGGTACTGAACTGTATCATTTTTGCCTATTTATATATAGATTATTTGTTATTTCTGATCTAGTGTGGGAGTACATCTAGAATTTAGTCATAACCATATTTGATAACATATTACAACTAATGAAATTGGAATGATGAAAAAAAACTGTACAGGCACAATGGTAAGGCATACTCATCAACCTTATTTACTTTCACTAAACTTTAGGCTGAGATTATAAAAGCTTTCTAAGGATAGTTAACAAAATCAAAACTAATAATTTAATTGTTACACAATATTACAATTCATTCATATAAATATTAAACAAATGGTTTATTTCAATTTTATTTATGTGGTTTGCTAAATACAAAATCTACAAATTCAATAAAATATCTCAGTCCACTATTACTGCAATAAATGAAATATACTGATTATAAGTATTATATTATTTTTGCTGTAGAGAAAATATACAATTCATTTGTACTAAAAATAATTATTGTTGTACTAAAAAAATGTACAATTATATTTTAAAATTGTAGCAAACATTTAGTATATATAAATTCAATATTTAATTATTAAATTGGGAAGTTCAAAATGAAATGGTAACATTAACATTCTATATAATTTATGGGAATTCTAAAAATTTCAGAAATTTGCCTGCATTTGTATTATTAACATTCATTCTTTTAAAACTTCTCAATTAGTTATTGTCAATGTATAGAACATTATTAATTTGGGTATCTCTGCTATCATAAATTGTTTGGGAATAGCAATATAGCTGTGAGAAAGCTACTTATTTGTTGGTTCTCCTGTCAAAAAACATAAATTATCATTATTTAATAGCAAGTGTTATTGTGCAATGTTAAATACTTCTTAAAATTTTCAAGCAGTTTGGATGTTGTAATATTAATATTGCAGACCTTATTTCATGTGTGATGAGAAACATTTTGTAATAAAACACCACCTAAATTTATTTTAATTGACAAATACTTTTTACACAAAAAATACTTCTCATCATAAAACTTACCATTCTTTTCATATGTTTGCATTGTTTCACCAAATTTTGAACTTGTTGGTTTTTAGTAATTGTTTTTGTTAAAGTAGTGGAAGTGAATTTACTGCGCTGTAACAAACTCTGCAAACTTCAACAAAACTTTTGCTTGTAGCCAAATCATTCATTAAATGTAAAACTTACTTCTTCTGGTCAATTTGAGTACCAATGCATAATGGCCTTTTTTCTACAGACTTTAAGTAATCATAAATATTGTGAAGTGAAGCAAGTTTTTCATTCAAAACCATTTCATCATTATTTGGAAAAATAACCTGCAATTTAAAATTAATTATTCCTAAAGAAAATGAAATGTGAAATGTAATGTACACATTCAGTAATAAATACTTACTGACATTGATAAATCTTGATGTAAACATATATGAATTTTTATTTGTCCGGTTGTTGGATCTATCCGTTTCAATTCTAATTCATTTGGTTTTTCTACAAAAAACCAAAATGCTGACAGGATTGAAAAATCTCTAACATTGATTACTACTGATTGCATGATGGGTTGTGTTTCCTGAAGTTCTTCTAAATTAGTTTGTATTTGTTGAAGCAACAGTGGTTCTTGGAAATCTTGTTGACTTTCTTTATTACAATTGGTTAAATTATTATAAACTTGCTGATCTAATATTTCCTGTGGCTCAGAGCTCATATATTGGAGATGATACTTTTGTTCCTCTGTAGAATTGCAGAATGAATTCTGCTCTTGCATGACATCCATTACATTTGTGGGATGCTCCTGTACTGGTATGGAAATAAATTGTATTGTTGGAAAAGCATCTTCTTTTAAGGTTTTTTTTTGCTGCAGGTAATATATTAAGTTCTCCATTCACATATATTTGTTCATACATTTTGATATGTTCCTCTTTAAAATGAAGATGACCAATATATCAGTTTTTCTCAAATCAATGCCCAAAGACTTCTTCCAAATTTCTAATCTCATTGGAGTCTGTTAAAAAATATAAATAAAGTGTCATTGTATTAATTTATTAAAAAAATTATTTAAAAAATTAACTAGTAAAGATAAAGATTAAAATAATATGTTACATACTGTTGGTTGAAAAAAGGACAGAGACTGTGGTATATCCATTAATTTATTTTTCTTATTTCGACCACTTGAACAATTTTTGACAATACAAATTTTCCCCATTGTTTAAGTGTTTTAAAAAGGTTTATAATAAAATAACAACAATAAAATCATTAAGTATTATAACATGTCAAAACTGGGCCACACACTTTTATATCACAATTAACAATTAACTGTTCACAAAGTTCAGATAACAGATTTTCTAGGTTATATTTACAGAGAATTAAATTATTCTCACATTTTCAACCAATAACCAACTTCACTTCTAAGGCTAACCGCACACTGGCAACTTTTTAGTTTCGTTCACGGTTTCGGTGATTAAAAAATTCAGTCAAGTGGAAGATGCCCGCTGTTGTTTCCCGAGCACACTGGCAACTGAATAGTTATAGTTAACATCAGTTTTATAATGGATTTTGTATAGACTGCATGTGTTTGTGCTTCTGTTCTAAGGAAGAGAAAAATACAGAAAATATTGGGTTCATCCATTGTTTAGCACAAAGCTGATTTTAATTTTTAAATTAAATTAATATCATATATTAAATTTTTGTTTGTGAATTAATATTGATGCATTATTTCATTTCAAATACAGTATTTATAAAGTAGCACTATATCAATATATAATGTGCTAAACAAAAATTACTAATTGTTTTGTTTTCTACCTTTCCCGAGTTGATGCTGTTTTTCAATAAACTCTCGACACTAATCACACTTTTTTAACGATTTTTGTCATAATATTCTTTTATTTTTGTCGTATTAAGACGTTTTATAATTAAAACTCTATAAACGCTTCGATGTCTACAGATATGTTGATAAAAGCACGACGAAATTGCAACAGTAAAATCAAGAACAACTTTTTAATCGCTAGTGTGCAGAAACAGATCTGAATATGTGCGTTCTATTTTGCCGGCAACAATTTAGTCGCCAGGAATATCGAACGTGTTGGAATTTTTTAGTTGTCGCAACTAAATAATCGCCGGTGTGTTGTCATAAGAAATAAAGTGTTCTATTTTTGTGATTAAAAAGTTGCTTGACAAAAGTTGCTAGTGTGCGGCTAGCCTAAATGTACGATTTGTGCATTTCAATTGGTCGACGATTGCCAATTTCATATCTACCCTGTCGTCACACTTGCGCCATTCTGAGCATTTCTTGAACTCCTTATTTGAAACTGCCCGCTGGACACTTTTTCAGTTTAATTCCCATATAAGTTTGTCCTCCTTTTACTCAACACTCCATATTGGAATCGTACAAATTTAAGGTTCGTTCCAACAGACTGAATTACCGATACACAACCGATAATCTTCGTGCGCGGTGACGAGTTACCGTTTACAATGTTGTTACGTGCAATACATTTACCGGTTGCTTATCGGTTTTACCTCGGGTAGAAACACGCCTTTATTTTCCTATGGCCGCAGTGTTGCCACAAGGTTACATTTTTTACATTTTTCGTAAGTTTTCATGATTTCATGTAACTTGTATGTAAAAAAGTTTTTAAGCATTTTTATGTAACTTTTGAAGTGGTTTTGCCACTACTTTTGCGTTCTTGGGAAATAACACCACAATCGAAACAAAAATCTGGATAATCATGGAAAAAAAACCAACGTTTCCAGGTCTACTGTGACCTCGTTTTTAATGGCTTTAAACATTTATTGAGAATATAAAATGCAAAATGAAAGTTTGTTATGTGACATTTAAGTTGACAAGAAAAAAATGTTGTTCCTAGATATACAAGTAGCACAAAAAATTGTAAAGATCATGTACCTATTATAGTTAAACAGCTTTCAAGTTGGAAGAACTTGCAAGAGTTGTCCTTAGAATTTATAAGTGGCGTTCCTAGGTACGACTTTGATTTAAGACAGCGCATTCGCCAAAAATGTGATCAAAGAATTTTTTTATTTCAATGATCCCATTACCTCATAAGGGAAAACCTAGGAAAAGCCTTTTATTGATGAGTACAATGGATAGTTCACGAAATGAGTCTAAATTATTAGGATAATTCACGAATTTTAAAAATCATAAGAAAACTACTGATTTATAATATTTACAATTAAAGTATTGATGGCAGATCTCGGCAATAAACGCATCCTGAAGTCTACAAAAATAAATTATTAGGAACTGAAATAATCATAATAAAGTATTGGTATTGATTAGAGCATTATTATTGTTAACCATTTTAAGATTTCAATTATTATTTCTTTTTACTAGAATCTATTTCTTTAAGTATTATTATTATTACTAATTTCTGATTATAATTATCATGAGTTGTCATTAAAAAAGGGTTTAAAATATCGTTACTGTAGTTCAATTGTCTTAGGGTTCACATAAAAAAAATTAATTAATTATTTATTCAATTGTTTTAGAATGAAATATTGATTTTATTTATTAATATTCATAAAATAATTATTTTTAAAACTTAAATTAAACAAATATATCTAAAATGTAACTTTTAGTTAAAAACTGTAACTTTTCAAACTAGGCGATGTAACTTTTGGAGAAGTCACGGTGGCAACACTGAATGGTCGCCACATGTACAAAATTCTTATCCATGGTGGACATTGTACCCACAAAGCATCTATTAACGCATTTACATCTAAAGTGTTTTTTCCGCTGGCGGACAGTATATATTTAAGGGGAAGTGATTTCGATCATAGACATAAATATTGTTTGAGACTGAACATGCAAGCAATTTTTAATTAGATGATTATCACAAACGGGCATTACATAATGGATATTACCAAACGGAAGATAAATTATGAACTCCCTAGGAAAGAGAGAGATCAACGAATAGGGAGGAAAAACTGTTACTGTTGTTACTTGGTTATATCATATGCTCAGTGTATGGAATGTATATGTCTATGGATTTCGGCACTCATTTCCTTGTCAGTTCAATTGCTGCCAGGTTTACTGTTTGTAACAGTCGATTATATTGATTTATTGCGTTTTCCTCTAGTGTTACCAGGGGCCTGTTTCAAAATAAACTTATAACTTTTAGTTTTGTAACTTGTAAGAATTTCGTTTCGAAATTCAGCAAAATTATTCTACAAGTTACACTTGTAAAAATCCAAACTATTAGTATTTGAAATTTGCAAGTTGTGTACATGTCGGAAACTTCTCTTGTGTGATCGATAAAGTTATTTTTTACACTTCGACAAGTTTTTTAATAATACATTAGAGAAACTATAAATTCGAAAATTATACTCTAACACGATTTACAAATACTCCTTTAATATTACGAACGTGGAAACAGTACATACTTAAATCTCCTTTTACAAAAATACATTTCAAAGACCCATATTACTTTCGTGATCTAAATGACATTTTTTTGTGAAAAAAAAGCTGTTTTCCAATATTATGTTTTTAATAAGCTTAGTCTGCTACACATACCTTGTTGAATGTAGAAACGATTTACTGTTGACATTTTCTTAAAAACCGAACAACAGAATATATGACCAACAGATAATATTTCAGCTATTTGCCCGAAATTTACATGTCAGTCGCAGGAGAAAAACTGCAACACAATTAGGTACCCTACTTACTTATTTTTTGTAAAGGATAAGCATTTGAAGTGGAATCAAAGTATAGTAGAGCCAATTTGAAAAAATTACCTGGATAACTGGTTCTCTCTTACAGAAAGTATTCCTCACAGCTCCAGGGGCGGATCAAGTCACGTGCTTCCAGGGGGCGATTTCATGCTTCAGGGGGGCGATATTGTACTAAATTTACCTAAATATAATTTTAAACCTAGATTGCTTGGGCTATTACATTAAAAATAGTCGTTCTGAGGCCAAAACTCATAGAAGTTACCTTTTTCTTGACTCTTGGAGTTAAGATTACCTCATTTTAAAATTAAATTTACCAATTTTGAGGCTCTCCCCCTTGGATCAGCCCATGTAGATAAAAGGAAATCTAATAAATAAATGCAAGGTTTGTTTTCACATATACAACTTAATAAGAAATACATGGGGTTATACAATTTCAAACAAGTTATAATTGTTTGACACTGTGTAATTAAAATTAGGCAACTCAAATTTAATTTGTTCCATTTGGTGATAATCCATTTAATTTTAGATTTCTGGTGTAAAACAATTTTATTCAACTTCAGTGTAAAAGGTTAGCATTTATTTCAAAGGTAGCAATCAATTTTATGTATTGTGTGTGTATTGTTCTGAGCCTTCACAAAAATATGTAATGGAAATTAAAAAAATAGGACAGTAAAAAACAGTATATTAGAGCATGAGGTAAACATAAACAATAGAAAAAAGAAAGCATCTTAAGAAATATAATTCCTGTCTCTAGTTATCTACCTGTCTCTGTTTCTCTTTGTGTCATTTTTACTAATGGAAAATTAAAATAATTGTAACTTTATCTTATTGCGATTCAAGTATTACTCACAGGGGCGGATTCAGACTCGTGCTTCCGGGGGGGAAAGCACGAAAGAAATATAATTTTAAACTCATATTTCTGGGACTATTACATTAAAAATAGTCGTATTGTGGTTTAAACCAATAGAAGTGACCTTCTTCTAGGCTCTTGGAGTTAAGATTACCTCGTTTTAATATTAAATTTACTAACTTTGAGGCTGTTGGTGGGGGCTATCGCCCCCCCCCTTGGATCCGCCCATGCACAGCTCACAGTTGTTTAAGAGAAAGACATCTCTACAGACTTCCTGAGTACAAATATGAGTATTTCAACTCCAAGTCTGGAGTCGTTGTCAATCACTGAAAGAACAATTTATGCGTAATTTTCATTTCTGTGGTAATCAGCAAATCAATAAATTACGCATAAATAGTTCATTCAGTAATTAACAACGACTCCAGACGAGTTAAAACGTCTCCACAACAGATAAGTATACACTATACCGCTGTCAAATACTTATGTTACACAAAGAAGTGAGGAGAGAAAAACCCAGTTAGATGGAAGGAATAATCATTGACAATTATTTTGACATTATTTTTGAAATTTTACACAATAAAATGAGTGTAAGTCGATCAATTGTAGAAAATATTTAATTCATTTATGCAAGATATTACAGTATTTGTAGTTAGAAAAGTACCTACTATTTCAATATATGTATGACCAGACAACAGAAATAAAAATCATAAAAATATGTATTTATCTATTATGATTGATAAGAATGGTAAAGAACGTATTTTATTTTTATATTTTGAGTGAGATATTTCTTCTCCTAAACAATCCCTCTAAATAAAATATTTTATGATACCAAAGATCAGTTAATTTTTGTGTGTTAGCTAAAAAAATATCTGACAACGCTGTATAAGTTTTATATTCGAAATTGGCATTCCATGGCCATTTAGTTTGAGGTTAGGTTATGAAACCGAAAAAAATAAATAAACATGTTCACTAATATCTGTCCGAATTCCATTGGCAAAGTATTAATTAATTATTCCAATAATGAATTACCGTTACTTGTATTGTTAGAGCAGTATTCAAATATGGCGGTTTTGACAGCGTCTTCCGCAAAAAAGTTAAAACAAACGAACTTCTTCGGCTTCCCGCTGACGTCTTTCATTCCCCTCAGTTAATGTTCCCCCACTCCTTAAAATAATGCCACCAGCGGAAAAACGCTCGCATGTACTTGCGCCCTTAACATTTGTGAGATTACCCTCTCCAAAGGATAAACAAAATCCTCTTTCATCTAAAAGTGTTTATTCCATTCCATGCTCGTGTGGGACAGTATATATCTGTCGAACTATAAACACTCGTCTGGGCGAGCATAAACGTTGTTTGAAAACGGGCCTGCTTTCAAACTCTGCTGTAGCTGAACATCATCACAAAACGGGCCACCAAATCCTCTTCGACAGCTTCTCTGTCGTGGCCAAATCTCCGTATTATTTCACCAGACAATTCCGTGAAGCCGTTGAAATCGCCAAAAATCCCAAGAATTTCAACCGAGACAAAGGTTTTGAACTTTCGCCCATCTGGCAGCCCTGCATCAACATTTCCCCAAAATAAATCACTAAAGGCGCGTTGACATTATGCCAATTCACTAGCGCTAGTAGACTAGCACCAGTCGAATAGCTTGTTAAAAGCATGATATAAACAGTGACTAGCGCTAGTAGCGTGCGTATTTTACTAGCGCTAGTAAAGTTCGAGACATTTGAACTTTTGTTTACCAGTAGTGTGATTAAAAATGGCGACAACTGACAGCTGAAAGGAGAATGCAGGGGGTGGTAACTCAGATAGGCAATGTTGGTCCAGCTGTCGGTGAACTGTAAACGTAGCCCCCTTCAGAACTCCTTCAAGTACTATTTCTTGACAGCTAATCGAATATATCCAGGTGACACAATGTGATCTTCTTTATCGACCAAGCTGCAAGGCAAGGAATCAAAAATCAAGCTCGATTAATTGTTTTTGTCGGCCATTACTAATGTGATTTTTGTCTGTGAAAGGTGAAGCCATTAATCGCTCTGTAATTTTTCTTATTTCGAGTGGAATTTTGTATTAAATCCCATTCTTGGACTATTTATACATTGTTTTAAGGTATTGAATAATTTGTAGCAGTAATAGAATATCTTTGGTAAGAAACAAGTACACAAGGGTAAGCATTTTTTTTAGTGATTGTTTAATAATTTATAACTTGATGTATTTGACAGGACGCCAACAAAGTGGATGATAAGAAAGAAGCTGCTACTAAAATGAACACCAAAAATCGTTTACAGCTATTACATCAGAAGAAATGTGAAATAAGGTATTTGAATAATGTTAATAGCACAACTACAAATTTCTTTTTGAGTCAAATGAGGAATCAAAAATTAAAACCAAAAGGAAGACGTTTTTCATTAGATGATAAAATATTTGCATTATCTCTGTATAAACAAAGTGCCAAATGTTATAGATTTCTGTCAAAAGTTTTTAGTTTGCCATCTCCAAAGAATCTTAGTAATCTTGTAAGTACTGTTCCTTTTAATTGCAGCTATAATGAACATATCTCTATTGTATGATCTGTGAACATATCTTCCAAAATTTAAATAGAATTGTTGATAAACTAACAGAAAAAGAGAAATATTGTATTCTAATGTTTGATGAAGTGTCTTTAAGTTGTGGCCTTACTTATAATTTTCCTAGAGATCATATGGTTGGAATTGTAGATTTTGGTAATGGTCATCGGCACATGCACTTTGCAGTCCATGTATTAGTTTTTATGTTGAAAGAATGTTTATGGAAGTATATATAAAAATTTGAAATTGTTAAGTAATAATGGTATGATTAGTTTTTCTGTAACAGTCACAACACAAGCAAAATTAAAAATTGAAACCTCCAACCATTTGTGCATTTTTTTATAAAATCACTGTACATATAATATTGATATTTATACTGTTTTTGTTCGTTTTAACTATGAATCATTTTAATATATAAATAAGTAGTGCCATTTTCAACTGTATTTGTTAATTTATCTTTTGTAAATAAATAAATTTAATTTCAATATTAGTTTAATTTATTTTGATGGTATGTTGTCTTCTAAATGTTATTTGTGGCATATTGTTGATTATTTTTAAGTGTTCTTAGGAAATAACATCACAATTGAAACAAAAATCTGTATTCGAGGAAAAATCAAACGGTTCCAGGTCTATTCTGACCTCGTTTTCAATGGCTTTAAAATTTATTGAAAATATAATGCAAAATGAAAGTTTGATATATGACATTTAATCAAACTTTCATTTTGCATTTTATATTTTCAATACATGCTGTAAAGCCATTAAAAACGAAGTCAGAATAGACGTGGAAACGTTTGGTTTTTCCTTGAATATACAGATTTTTGTTTCGATTGTGGTCTTATTTCCAAAGAACGCATAAACATAATTCGATGGTACAGCCCTCTACTGGTGACATTTGTGACTAGAAACTGCAGATTCCTTCTTTTTAGATGGTGATGATCTGTCAAATTCAAGAAACGTCAAATTTAGTACTTGAAGGAGTTCTGAAGATGCTTTTTATGCATATTCTAACCTAGCATGGGACAAAATGTGAACACATTTTATAACATTGAGTTGCCCATCTATCTTTATTGTATGATCTGTGGGAGAATGACACAGTAAAATTCGTAAAATTGCACATTTGCATATGACTTTTAAAACTGGTTCCAGAAATTTAGAAATTGGACTCTTTCATACTCTATAGTATATAGGCTATGAGGATTCTGGAACAAAATCGACCAAAAATACATGTAATTTCCCATAAGAGATTCTAAAGTTAAAATTAGCGAAAATTTACCTCGTTGACTTCGACGATCGCCAACGTGAGCGAGCCTGATTTTGTGGTTTAGAGGCGAGAAACGGCGTAATTAGCGCCATTTTGGGGTGTAAATGTCGTATTTAGGGGTGTTTTCATCATATTTAAGGCCGTTTTGGCATTAGGCGGGGGTGAACTTCAATAGGCCTTTTCATTTTCAGTGCGCATGCGTTCGCATCAGCCATTTTTTTCGTACTGTTATTTGTAAACAAACGTGTTAAAGTGCCCACGTACTAAAACTTAAAATTAATAAATACTATTATAAATGTGTTTATGATTTAAAAAAGTAATAAAAGTAAAGTAGTAAGTGTCAGGATTCAATACAGCAATTTTGCTGTAAACTATAATTATGTTGTCTGTACGAAAGTACAACAAAGCGGTGTTGTTATGGAGTATGCAAAAGTGATACACGGTATAAATCTTTTAAAACAAATACCTATTATTTTATAATCTTTCCAAAGCCTTGCCTGGAATATCGCAAGAAAGTAATTAAGTCATCCAAAAAATACATATTAAAACATGTCAAAAATGTTCTAAATGTGATTCGTGGGTGAAAAAATGTGGCCGAAGTGACAGAGGATTTAAATCTATTGATGATGTTACTAAGGACACTTATATTTGTTCATTGCATTTTTCTGGAGAAAGTGGTCCAAGTGAACAAAATCCTGATCCTTTATCAACATTTGGATCGACAGGTATATTATTTCTTTACCAATTTTACCCTGAAAATAATATTTAATATTTTATATTCAACATACTTATTTTTTATTGAATACATCTTCGATTTAATTAATTATAAGATATAACTAATGACAATTATTGAATTTAGCTTGCATATATGAACATTATTTTAGTCTTAGAATTTTCAACTCCTTTTAAATGTCATGTTGATTTTATAAATATTTATTATGACATTAGTTATATTTGTTAATTTTTATATTAATTAAGGTGCTTTTACATGCAAATTCGAATGAAATCATGATTTTTATTTATTTTTTCTGATTTTTTACAAGAGTAAATACAAGTATTGATACCTAACCTCTCAACCAGCACACTTTTTTTTCCTTGCTGTGAACGTCCGTGACATTTTAACCATCTTTTTATTGCTCACAGCTATGTGCTTCCACAGAGTTATAAATAAGTGAAGCACCATCAATTAATTCTTCAAGTAATTTATTATTTGGCAGAGATATTATTGCATTCCCAGCCATTGTTAACTAAAACAGTACGAAACTTTTAAATTACAGCTATTTCAAAATGGCTGCAGCGCTTGCGCAATCACCTGATGAAAAGGCCTATTGAAGGTGTCATTTGTTCTGCGAACGTGGGGCCGCGTTCTTGGACTATAGCGGACTGCGGGGGGGCTCCGACTAGAGCTGTGGGGGCTGAAGGGGGGCTCCGACTAGGAGCTGTGGGGGCTGAAGGGGACCGCGATTTAGGTTATGTTAGTGACCTGTCGAGGGAGGGGGCCGCGATTTAGGTTATGTTAATGATGGCTGTCAATGAAGAGGGGCCACGATTTAGGTTATGTTACAAGAGTGACGGTAGTCGGGGGCTGTGATTTAGGTTATGTTAGTGCCGGCTGTCAACGAAGGGGGCCGCGACTTAGGTTATGTTAGAGGTTCGCGGCTTAGAGCATTTACTTTCTAGAGATAGCCTGCAGTGCACAAATGTCGTGGTAAGACTAAGGAGAGAGAGGGCAATAGAGAGGGCAAAAGGCTATTTCACTCGGTTGGGAGCTGCTTCCAACCAAATACGTCCAGCATGTTATTCATTGGCTGCTTCCACCCACTAAGTGAAACAGCCTCTTACTGTCTCTATTGCTCTCTCTTTCTAGTTTTCCCACGATTTTATGCTTGATAGGCTATATCTAGATGGTAAATGATCTAAGGTTCGCGGGGTTTGCTTGACAGGTTAGACAGGGGAGTGTTGGTTGTGGTGCCATCTTGCAGCGTTGATGTGTTGCGTGTGTCGCAGGGGTGCGCGCCATCTGTTGATGGTTGTGGTGGTTAGAAAGAAAAAAGCTGTGGTAGGGTTTTGAGCCCGGGACTCTAGCATGGGAGTAATCGTTCCGAGCATCTAAGCTATATGGTTATTAATATAAGAGTTTCTTCGGGAGAATAGGTATCTGGGTGTTGAAAGTAAATTTTTAATAGGTTGAAATTCAATCAATAGAGTATGCTATGATGTTATATGTTTGCTTGACATGTGTAGTGATGTTGACAAAGTGAAAGACTTATGCAGTGATGTTATATAACTAATAGACATGCGCAGTAATGTTGTGTGACTGTAGACATGCGCAGTGATGTTGTGTGAGTGTAAGACTTTTGCAGTGATGTTGTTTGACTGTTAGACATACGCAGTGATGATGTACGAGTGTTAGACATGCGCAGTGATGTTCTGTGACTGTTAGACATGCGCAGTTATGGTGTCTGACTGTTAGACATGCGCAGTGATGATACGTGAGTGATAGACATGCGCAGTGATGTTGTGTGACTGTTAGAAATGCGCAGTAATATTATGTGACTGTTAGACATGTGCAGTGATGTTGTGTGAGCGATAGACTTGAAAAAGGTTAAATTGTATATGAAAACGTATACAAATAAGCTATCGTTCCATAAATGATTAGAAATTTTGGCGGGAAGCTTAAAAATATGTACGAAAACGGTATTTAGATGGAGGTTATCAGAGTGGCGGTGTTACAGATTCAACTATCGAAAATAATAGTTGATATCTTATAGAAGGAATGGAAGGAACAGTATACTAGAAATGGGATAGTGGGAAACGAGATTACAGGCAACGAGATTGCTGGAATACGATAGAGGAAACAGTAGGTATGTGGTTGACTGAACGCTGGAAACGAAAATGGTTGGAACGATATAGCGGAGCGGGATGTTTGAAGTTGGTTCACTGAACGCTGGAAATGGGAATGGTATGAATGACCTAGTGGGATCGGGAACAAAATAGCTGGAACAGGATAGTGGAAAGGAGCGCGCTGGATGGTTGGACCAGAGACGAAACAAATGGGTTGGAGCCACTACAAAAGCTAGAAACAGTCCGTAAAAACGGGTGGGACCTCTACAAATGCTACAAACGGTTCGTGGAAACAACTGGAACCGTAGAAACGGATGGCAGAATGGCTGAATCCACTACAAAAGCTAGAAACGACTCATAGAAATGACTGGGACAGTAGAAATGGTTGGTAGAATGGTTGGAGCCACTACAAAAACTAGAAACGTCTCGTAGAAATGAATAGAAACTTAGAAACGACTGGTAGAATGGTTGAAGCCACTACAAATGCTACAAACGGTCCGTGGAAACAACTGGAACCGTAGAAACGGCTGGTTGGAGCCACTACAAAAGCTAGAAATGTCCCGTAGAAACGACTAGAAACTTAGAAATCTCTGGTAGAAATGGTTGGTACCTCTACAAAAGCTAGAAACGTCCCGTAGAAACGACTAGAACTTTAGAAATCGCTGCTAGAAGTTATTGGAAACGCTTCAATAGCTAAAAACAACCTGTAGAAACGATTGGGACAGTAGAAACGGCTGGTAGAATGGTTGGAGCCACTACAAAGCTAGAAACGTCCCGTAGAAACGACTGGGACAGTAGAAACGGCTGGTAGAATGGTTGGAGCCACTACAAAAGCTAGAAACGTCCCGTAGAAACGACTGGGACAGTAGAAATGGTTGGTAGAATGGTTGAAGCCACTACAAAAGCTAGAAATGACCCGTAGAAACGACTAGAAACTTAGAAATGGCTGGTTGGAGCCGCTACAAAAGCTAGAAACGGCCCGTACAAACGACTGGGACAGTAGAAATGGCTAGTAGAATGGTTGGAGCCTCTACAAAAGCTAGAAACTTCCCGTAGAAACTACTGAGCCAGTAGAAACGGCTGGTAGAAATGGTTGAAGCCCCTACAAAAGCTAGAAACGTCCCGTACAAGTTAGAAAGGTCATAATGAGAATGCTGAGAACGACGTAATAGAAAGTAGGAAATGAAAGGGTGTTTGGATCAGGAATGTTGGAAAAGACAAAGTTGGATTGTTAGAACACGCGCTGTAGAGTTGTGATGGGAATGTGAGAAACAGGATAGTAGGAATATGAATTCTAGAAACGTGAATGCAGGATGTTTGAATAGAAATATCTGAAACAAACAGACTGAAAGGTAGTCAGCAGCAACTGTTACTAGATTGTTAGAAGGATAAACAGTTGGAATGTTGAGAAAATTGCTGAAAATGATGTGATTCGTATTGAGTGATTAGAAGATTGCATCGACAGAGTTACTAGTCAACCACAACTAAAAAGTGTTATTCAATTGCCAGCAGTTTTGACACAGAATTTGTCACTGGAAAAGGCTACTAGACACAGACGCAACTGTCGTGAACTACAATCAAATCAGTGTTATCAAAATGATATTTGGGGTCAAAGTGATAAAGTTCGTTCTCGAATAGATGACTGGAACAAAGATTACAAATTCAAGATGGGGGGAATTCTTGTAGTTCGGTTCAGGGAGGTCGTAAATTTTACTTGCATCGTATTAAAACATAATACCTTTTAACTGACGCTGATATATCATAATATGTTGCTTGTTTGAAAATAATTCAAATTACAAGACATTGATTTACTATCATAACAGACTATAGATAATTACTCAAAATTTACTTCCGATTAGAACGAATGGTACAGTGAACTTCGTTATCTCTCTAGCTTCAACGCACTCTACGGAGTGCCTCCACCCTTTTTCTGTGACGTCATCACTGTCATTGGCTGGTTTATTAGCACACTACTGCTAAGCATTAGTATTATTTTTACCTTATATATTTATAATGAATACATATATATCTATTTAAAAGTTGCTCAGTGGAATTTAATACCTTGCAAGTATCTTTATAATAGTTATCATAATGAACTAAAGTAGATAAAAGGAACAACTCAACCAAGTGGAAATTTTCAGAAATATGCCAATGTCGCCGCAAACAGAATCTGACCTCCTTTATCCAGAACTTTGTAAGCTACACTTTCAGTGACAGGTTTATCAGTGGACCACCTGCTAAGCATCAGTATATGTATTTATGATTATAAAGAATACACAAAAAATAAAATCATACATATGATCGATTGGATGTCCTTTAGAAGATACTATGCTGGACGCTAAAGAAAATCACTCAACCTAAGAGATAACGTAATGTTTAAGAAATGTGTCACACCTTGTAGGTAAAGCTCTCAACTTCCGACTTAGAAACTTAAAATGGTGCGCTAGAGGTTGAGAGAAATCAGCTTCATTGTCTTGAGTCATGGAATAATTCCAGCTCGGTTAATAAATAGAAAACGTTGCCTTGGAGATTTCCAATGATACCTAACAAAAGATCAACAAAAAATAGAGTGTTTGAATAATAGACACATTGGTATATTGTTTCTCGATTATATATTCTAATATCATATGATTAAATAAAACAACATATTGGTAACTTTGTTTTTTATTTTTAGCATACATATATTTTGAATATCCAGCAATTTTCCGTCTACATATACAACAATTATCTATTTTCAGTAAACAATCAGAGCAACTGGCAAAGTACCTATTGGCATAAAAACAATTGACATTTCATTAGTTAAGCATAACTCTGATAGGCTGCTGTATTTAATTAGTATCCGCAATAAGGATGATGACGTAAGATGTATATGAAACAACAAGATGTCCAACTGCCTATCGAAAATTTCGACTTTGTTGAAGAATCGTTGTCATCAGCAAGTCTACACGGACAATTGTTATCAAATTCTTAAAATAATATTGATTGTTGTACTGTTTTTTATCGATTTAACTGCTTCAACAGCGTCTTAATATTATAATATTATTAGTATTCACTTTTATAACGAACCAAAGCAGATAAAAGGAACTTGTGTATGTGTTTTCAGAGATCTATGGAAATATGGCAATGTTGCTCCATCACTTTAATCATATGACTAAAATGACGCATTTCCGAGATCTAGGGAAATATGGAAATCTGGCAATCATGGCCCTCCTTAGCGGGCCCCCCCTCCTTTTTTTCTGTGACGTCACAACTAATTTCCAGAGGTACGTTGTAGCAAACAACCTCAAAACGGAGATAACAAAACTATCGTCTCATCAAAAGTTTCTCTTAAAAAATGCAACTCAACAAACAAGGTAATTTAACGCGCATATGAAACGTAGGAACAATTTGCTTGATTTATGAATTACTAATAAATTAAAAATATTCTTGACTGCTAATTTCATTTAAATAATAAACATAAAAAAGGTCACTTGACAAAGTTATTATAGAACAAAGACGAAGCTTATACTTACAGCCCTGCCAGACCCCTAGAAGGCTTTCATGCTGGATTATGGCTTGCTAGCTTTCGACATGTTGATAGACAAAGCAACGAACCACCACAAGCAGCCGAAACTGAGAATTTGATATACACAATGAAGATAAAACAGCCAAAACATTCAAAAGTTTGTAAACGGCGCCACAACAAAATTCGTAGCATCAAATTAATATGTTTTCAGATAATTATATGCGTATTAAATAATCTATTGCAAGACTTAATGGTTGAGATTATTTCATTATTTATCATAGCTGAATATTTAGTTCAAAAGGCAACCATTCAACATTGCACACAGACCACAACACACCACCGAAAAAGAAAACTATTTATAAAGAAATGTTGTAAAATACTGAGTAGATATACGATGTTTGTGCTTTATTTGATATCTACATCACTATCAATTATTGCGGTTTTTTTAACCTTCATTAGAAATGAATTTATTCGTATCAATCAATAATGAATAACATTTAAGAAAACGTAACCAACCTATTAAACTATACACATACAAATTTAAAACTAGCAACTCACAGGGTTACAATTGTGAACACACTAGAAGCAATATAAGACAAATGAAAGCTGTAACCAGCCCTCGTGTTATCCAATTATAATTATCGGTCAGCATCGATCTCCATCACAACAAATAACGGAAACTAATCCTTAAGTTTATAAGCATATTGTATGAAATTAAAAAGTTTACTTCAACCACATATATATTGAATCATGATGCTAGGATATTGTTTAAAAATGTCAACGTACAAAGCAGCTACCTTCAAATGATATACCATTGAAATAAATTGTAATCAGGATCAATTCAATCATACATTAGCAATAACATATGAATAAAATTTTTCTGTAATGTGATAAACTCATGATTGGTAAAATAATCCATATAATGAATACAATGTATGGAAAAGTCACTTACTCTCTTTGATGGACTTTCTCAAAATGATTTAGGACAAAGAGAAATATATAAGACAAAAACATACTGCACTGGAACTACATTATAAAAGCTTTCGATCCAACTTTCATGTAGTGAAAATATTTCCACTACACGAACGACACTCTTATATTAAATGAGTAAACTAATGAAGTCTTTCTATAACGCTTACAAAACCAGCAATGATAGTTATTATAATAATTCCCTTGCGAAAAGTTAAGCATGAAAAATTACAAAACACGGTTGGTTATTTAAAACGTTTTCGAACTTTGCTGAAACAGTAAAAAAATTGAATGGGCTTGAATAATAAACATTCTAATAGACTTCAAAGGGATGACATTGTTTCACGATTTCAAAAACTTGTTCGAACTGGGATCACCGAACTGCATCGAGTTCGATTAGAAAAAGAATCTGTCAAGGCATCGGAACGTCATCATGAGGTTCTGAACGTTGTTTCTCACAGAATACAGTCTCAGGTAGTGAAACGCTTGAGGAACGAAGTAGTTCATCGTGTAGCTCCCAAGTCCATCAAACGCGAAAAACAGAAATGTATGGTTCTGTTAGCTCTTAGTAATAAGTAACCAACTAATGATGAACATGAGTAGCTTATGACGTCATAGTAAAAGGGCAGAGAGGTCCTTCAAACAGGGCGGTTAGAAGGTATCAACTGAGGTTCGGTTAAGATCGATTGAAGGAGTTGAGGTTAGGGTAGGTTAGGTTCAACAGGGAGGTTAGAAGGTATCAACTGAAGGTTAGGTTAAGATCGATTGAAGCAGTTGAGGTTAGGGTAGGTTAGGATCGACCGGTCGATTGAAGGAGTTGAGGTTAGGTTAGGTTCGGTCGATCCTAACCTACCCTAACCTCAACTCCTTCAATCGATCTTAATCTAACCACCTCATAAGCTACTCATGTTCATCATTAGTTGGTTACTTATTACTAAGAGCTAACAGAACCATACATTTCTGTTTTTCGCGTTTGATGGACTTGGGAGCTACACGATGAACTACTTCGTTCCTCAAGCGTTTTCACTACCTGAGACTGTATTCTGTGAGAAACAACGTTCAGAACCTCATGATGACGTTCCGATGCCTTGACAGATTCTTTTTCTAATCGAACTCGATGCAGTTCGGTGATCCCAGTTCGAACAAGTTTTTGAAATCGTGAAACAATGTCATCCCTTTGAAGTATTAGAATGTTTATTATTCAAGCATTCAATTTTTTACTGTTTCAGCAAAGTTCGAAAACGTTTTAAATAACCAACCATGTTTTGTAATTTTCATGCTTAACTTTTCGCAAGGGAATTATTATAATAACTATCATTGCTGGTTTGTAAGCGTTATAGAAAGACTTCATTAGTACTCATTTAATGTAAGAGTGTCGTTCGTGTATGGAAATATTTTCACTACATGAAAGTTGGATCGAAAGCTTTTTATAATGTAGTTCAGTGCAGTATGTTTTTGTCTTATATATTTCTCTTTGTCCTAAATCATTTTGAGAAAGTCCATCAAAGAGAGTAAGTGACTTTTCCATACATTGTATTCATTATATGGATTATTTTACCAATCATGAGTTTATCACATTACAGAAAAATTTTATTCATATGTTATTGCTAATGTATGATTGAATTGATCCTGATTACAATTTATTTCAATGGTATATCATTTGAAGGTAGCTGCTTTGTACGTTGACATTTTTAAACAATATCCTAGCATCATGATTCAATATATATGTGGTTGAAGTAAACTTTTTAATTTCATACAATATGCTTATAAACTTAAGGATTATGTTTCCGTTATTTGTTGTGATGGAGATCGATGCTGACCGATAATTATAATTGGATAACACGAGGGCTGGTTACAGCTTTCATTTGTCTTATATTGCTTCTAGTGTGTTCACAATTGTAACCCTGTGAGTTGCTAGTTTTAAATTTGTATGTGTGTAGTTTAATAGGTTGGTTACGTTTTCTTAAATGTTATTCATTATTGATTGATACGAATAAATTCATTTCTAATGAAGGTTAAAAAACCGCAATAATTGATAGTGATGCAGATATCAAATAAAGCACAAACATCGTATATCTACTCAGTATTTTACAACATTTCTTTATAAATAGTTTTCTTTTTCGGTGGTGTGTTGTTGTCTGTGTGCAATGTTGAATGGTTGCCTTTTGAACTAAATATTCAGCTATGATAAATAATGAAATAATCTCAACCATTAAGTCTTGCAATAGATTATTTAATACGCATATAATTATCTGAAAACATATTAATTTGATGCTACGAATTTTGTTGTGGCGCCGTTTACAAACTTTTGAATGTTTTGGCTGTTTTATCTTCATTGTGTATATCAAATTCTCAGTTTCGGCTGCGTATGGTGGTTCGTTGCTTTGTCTATCAACATGTCGAAAGCTAGCAAGCCATAATCCAGCATGAAAGCCTTCTAGGGGTCTGGCAGGGCTGTAAGTATAAGCTTCGTCTTTGTTCTATAATAACTTTGTCAAGTGACCTTTTTTATGTTTATTATTTAAATGAAATTAGCAGTCAAGAATATTTTTAATTTATTAGTAATTCATAAATCAAGCAAATTGTTCCTACGTTTCATATGCGCGTTAAATTACCTTGTTTGTTGAGTTGCATTTTTTTAAGAGAAACTTTTGATGAGACGATAGTTTTGTTATCTCCGTTTTGAGGTTGTTTGCTACAACGTACCTCTGGAAATTAGTTGTGACGTCACAGAAAAAAGGAGGGGGGCCCGCTAAGGAGGGCCATGATTGCCAGATTTCCATATTTCCCTAGATCTCGGAAATGCGTCATTTTAGTCATATGATTAAAGTGATGGAGCAACATTGCCATATTTCCATAGATCTCTGAAAACACATACACAAGTTCCTTTTATCTGCTTTGGTTCGTTATAAAAGTGAATACTAATAATATTATAATATTAAGACGCTGTTGAAGCAGTTAAATCGATAAAAAACAGTACAACAATCAATATTATTTTAAGAATTTGATAACAATTGTCCGTGTAGACTTGCTGATGACAACGATTCTTCAACAAAGTCGAAATTTTCGATAGGCAGTTGGACATCTTGTTGTTTCATATACATCTTACGTCATCATCCTTATTGCGGATACTAATTAAATACAGCAGCCTATCAGAGTTATGCTTAACTAATGAAATGTCAATTGTTTTTATGCCAATAGGTACTTTGCCAGTTGCTCTGATTGTTTACTGAAAATAGATAATTGTTGTATATGTAGACGGAAAATTGCTGGATATTCAAAATATATGTATGCTAAAAATAAAAAACAAAGTTACCAATATGTTGTTTTATTTAATCATATGATATTAGAATATATAATCGAGAAACAATATACCAATGTGTCTATTATTCAAACACTCTATTTTTTTGTTGATCTTTTGTTAGGTATCATTGGAAATCTCCAAGGCAACGTTTTCTATATTATTAACCGAGCTGGAATTATTCCATGACTCAAGACAATGAAGCTGATTTCTCAACCTCTAGCGCACCATTTTAAGTTTCTAAGTCGGAAGTTGAGAGCTTTACCTACAAGGTGTGACACATTTCTTAAACAATTAGGTTATCTCTTAGGTTGAGTGATTTTCTTTAGCGTCCAGCATAGTATCTTTCTAAAGGACATCCAATCGATCATATGTATGATTTTATTTTTTGTGTATTCTTTATAATCATAAATTACATATACTGATGCTTAGCAGGTGGTCCACTGATAAACCTGTCACTGAGAGTGTAGCTTACAAAGTTCTGGATAAAGGAGATCAGATTCTGTTTGCGGCGACATTGGCATATTTCTGAAAATTTCCACTTGGTTGAGTTGTTCCTTTTATCTACTTTAGTTCATTATGATAACTATTATAAAGATACTTGCAAGGTATTAAATTCCACTGAGCAAACTTTTAAATAGATATATATGTATTCATTATAAATATATAAGGTAAAAATACTAATGCTTAGCAGGTAGTGTGCTAATAAACCAGCCAATGACAGTGATGACGTCACAGAAAAAGGGTGGGAGGCACTCCGTAGAGTGCGTTGAAGCTAGAGAGATAACGAAGTTCACTGTACCATTCGTTCTAATCGGAAGTAAATTTTGAGTAATTATCTATAGTCTGTTATGATAGTAAATCAATGTCTTGTAATTTGAATTATTTTCAAACAAGCAACATATTATGATATATCAGCGTCAGTTAAAAGGTATTATGTTTTAATACGATGCAAGTAAAATTTACGACCTCCCTGAACCGAACTACAAGAATTCCCCCCATCTTGAATTTGTAATCTTTGTTCCAGTCATCTATTCGAGAACGAACTTTATCACTTTGAGCCCTATATCATTTTGATAACACTGATTTGATTGTAGTTCACGACAGTTGCGTCTGTGTCTAGTAGCCTTTTCCAGTGACAAATTCTGTGTCAAAACTGCTGGCAATTGAATAACACTTTTTAGTTGTGGTTGACTAGTAACTCTGTCGATGCAATCTTCTAATCACTCAATACGAATCACATCATTTTCAGCAATTTCTCAACATTCCAACTGTTATCCTTCTAACAATCTAGTAACAGTTGCTGCTGACTACCTTTCAGTCTGTTTGTTTCAGATATTTCTATTCAAACATCCTGCATTCACGTTTCTAGAATTCATATTCCTACTATCCTGTTTCTCACATTCCCATCACAACTCTACAGCGCGTGTTCTAACAATCCGACTTTGTCTTTTCCAACATTCCTGATCCAACCACCCTTTCATTTCCTACTTTCTATTACGTCGATCTCAGCATTCTCATTATGACCTTTCTAACTTGTACGGGACGTTTCTAGCTTTTGTAGGGGCTTCAACCATTTCTACCAGCCGTTTCTACTGGCTCAGTAGTTTCTACGGGAAGTTTCTAGCTTTTGTAGAGGCTCCAACCATTCTACTAGCCATTTCTACTGTCCCAGTCGTTTGTACGGGCCGTTTCTAGCTTTTGTAGCGGCTCCAACCGGCCATTTCTAAGTTTCTAGTCGTTTCTACGGGTCATTTCTAGCTTTTGTAGTGGCTTCAACCATTCTACCAACCATTTCTACTGTCCCAGTCGTTTCTACGGGACGTTTCTAGCTTTTGTAGTGGCTCCAACCATTCTACCAGCCGTTTCTACTGTCCCAATCGTTTCTACGGGACGTTTCTAGCTTTTGTAGTGGCTCCAACCATTCTACCAGCCGTTTCTACTGTCCCAATCGTTTCTACAGGTTGTTTTTAGCTATTGAAGCGTTTCCAATAACTTCTAGCAGCGATTTCTAAAGTTCTAGTCGTTTCTACGGGACGTTTCTAGCTTTTGTAGAGGTACCAACCATTTCTACCAGAGATTTCTAAGTTTCTAGTCGTTTCTACGGGACATTTCTAGCTTTTGTAGTGGCTCCAACCAGCCGTTTCTACGGTTCCAGTTGTTTCCACGGACCGTTTGTAGCATTTGTAGTGGCTTCAACTATTCTACCAGTCGTTTCTAAGTTTCTATTCGTTTCTACGGGACAATTCTAGCTTTTGTAGTTGTTTTGTAGCGGCTCCCACCATTTCTAGTATTTCTAGTGTCCCAGCCGTTTCTACGAGACTTTTCTAGTTTTTGTAGTGGCTCCAACCATTCTACCAACCATTTCTACTGTCCCAGTCATTTCTATGAGTCGTTTCTAGCTTTTGTAGTGGATTCAGCCATTCTGCCATCCGTTTCTACGGTTCCAGTTGTTTCCACGAACCGTTTGTAGCATTTGTAGAGGTTCCAACCATTTCCACCAACGATTTCTACTGTTCCAGTCGTTTTTACGAGCCGTTTCTAGCTTTTGTAGTACCTCCAATGATTTCCTTCAGCGATTTCTACTGTCCCAGCCGTTTCTACGGGCTGTTTCTAGCTTTTGTAGTGGCTCCAACCCATTTGTTTCGTTTCTGGTCCAACCATCCAGCGCGCTCCTTTCCACTATCCTGTTCCAGCTATTTTGTTCCCGATCCCACTAGGTCATTCATACCATTCCCGTTTCCAGCGTTCAGTGAACCAACTTCAAACATCCCGCTCCGCTATATCGTTCCAACCATTTTCGTTTCCAGCGTTCAGTCAACCACATACCTACTGTTTCCTCTATCGTATTCCAGCAATCTCGTTGCCTGTAATCTCGTTTCCCACTATCCCATTTCTAGTATACTGTTCCTTCCATTCCTTCTATAAGATATCAACTATTATTTTCGATAGTTGAATCTGTAACACCGCCACTCTGATAACCTCCATCTAAATACCGTTTTCGTACATATTTTTAAGCTTCCCGCCAAAATTTCTAATCATTTATGGAACGATAGCTTATTTGTATACGTTTTCATATACAATTTAACCTTTTTCAAGTCTATCGCTCACACAACATCACTGCACATGTCTAAAAGTCACATAATATTACTGCGCATTTCTAACAGTCACACAACATCACTGCGCATGTCTATCACTCACGCATCATCACTGCGCATGTCTAACAGTCAGACACCATAACTGCGCATGTCTAACAGTCACAGAACATCACTGCGCATGTCTAACACTCGTACATCATCACTGCGTATGTCTAACAGTCAAACAACATCACTGCAAAAGTCTTACACTCACACAACATCACTGCGCATGTCTACAGTCACACAACATTACTGCGCATGTCTATTAGTTATATAACATCACTGCATAAGTCTTTCACTTTGTCAACATCACTACACATGTCAAGCAAACATATAACATCATAGCATAATCTATTGATTGAATTTCAACCTATTAAAAATTTACTTTCAACACTCAGATACCTATTCTCCCGAAGAAACTCTTATATTAATAACCATATAGCTTAGATGCTCGGAACGATCACTCCCATGCTAGAGTCCCGGGCTCAAAACCCTACCACAGCTTTTTTTCTTTCTAACCACCACAACCATCAACAGATGGCGCGCACCCCTGCGACACACGCAACACATCAACGCTGCAAGATGGCACCACAACCAACACTCCCCTGTCTAACCTGTCAAGCAAACCCCGCGAACCTCTAACATAACCTAAGTCGCGGCCCCCTTCGTTGACAGCCGGCACTAACATAACCTAAATCACAGCCCCCGACTACCATCACTCTTGTAACATAACCTAAATCGTGGCCCCTCTTCATTGACAGCCATCATTAACATAACCTAAATCGCGGCCCCCTCCCTCGACAGGTCACTAACATAACCTAAATCGCGGCCCCCTTCAGCCCCCACAGCTCCTAGTCGGAGCCCCCTTCAGCCCCCACAGCTCTAGTCGGAGCCCCCCGCAGTCCGCTATAGTCCAAGAACGCGGCCCACGTTCGCAGAACAAATGACACCCTCAATTGAAGTTCACCCCCGCTTAATGCCAAAACGGCCTTAAATATGATGAAAACACCCCTAAATACGACATTTACACCCCAAAATGGCGCTAATTACGCCGTTTCTCGCCTCTAAACCACAAAATCAGGCTCGCTCACGTTGGCGATCGTCGAAGTCAACGAGGTAAATTTTCGCTAATTTTAACCTTAGAATCTCTTATGGGAAATTACATGTATTTTTGGTCGATTTTGTTCCAGAATCCTCATAGAATATATACTCTCTATGTTGCGTCGCTAGTGTTTTTGTTTTAATTCTATATATTGTATATTTTTTAACTTTACTATAGAACGTTTATCTTTTTGTGTATGAACTCCTTAAGATAAAATTCTTTATTTACAACCGTTGCAGATGGGTCCGGTTTCCCAAATTTTATAGTATTAATTTTATTTAGGCAATCCGATAACAAGCTTATTTTTGAATTCCATTTATTTTTGTATTTATTACACAAACCATTGTTAGTATTGTTAATACTATTGTTTGGTTTACAACCACCTTAAGGATAAACTGTAATTTTAATTCCTAATCCTGGGCTATTGCCATTTCCGACTTGCCGGTCTCAGATGACCAGATGTTGAATTTATCCGGGAATTCCCGTCTGCAATTTCGCTATCTTTGCATGTATACACCCCCTAATTTCTATTCGTTATTTCCCCTCCTAGATTTAAGAATTGTGTTTAGTTAGTTTTAGAATAAGATTTCATAATTCAGTATTGAACTCAAACTGACACTTGTAACATGTTCTAATAACATTATACCTAAATAGACAGTTTATAATTGTGTGAATTCGTCTACTTCTTTCACACTAAAAAACATCAACAGCCGTTAAGAAAACCGAGTTTTTCTTCGGCTCAATATCTACAACAAACTAGTTGCAGATCGTTCATTGGTCCTTCGAGTCGAATATATTTGAAAACCAGCATTGGTTTATCGCGTTTCGGATATACTTAAAACATTATCAAGTAGTTCCGGTACCAGTACTAACTGTAATTGCACAGTTAGTTACAACTCTATACAAATCAATCAGTGTGCAGCGGAGTGCACAACCAATCAAGATTGCAACAGCAGCAGTTTGGTCATCGCATCATACATATGCAGCCAAAATCAGCCTTAGATTCAAGGTAAGTCAGTGAATTACCAGATCTTTTTTTCAATCCTATACTTAGTCGTATCGCTTATATTTCGATTTTTAACATATTAACAATTCAACACTATATATTTACAACCTATAATTACTTTCAACATACATGTAGCATTGCTTCAGTCAGTTCATTAATAATTATTATTAATTTTTAATTTATTCATAACTGTTGAAACGTCAATTAAGATACAATCAAAATGTCCAGCAATCAAGTCTTTGAAGTGTAAGGTGGCAAATGCCTAGGGATATTTAACCAGGTATGAAAATTTTCTCAAGCGTTTTAATTCTTTACGCGACTTTCCAGCACTAGAAAAGCGGTTCAAAGAAATAGATATAGTTCGCGAAACATTCGAAAATTGTGAATCAGAATTGGAATTGATTCTTGAAGACTCAGTTGAAATTCAATCCATTGAATCTGCCCGAATTGAATTCGAGGAACGATATTTTGAAGCATACGCCATTGCGAGTAATCTATTATCTGAGCGATCGGCAAATACTTCACATTCGGACCCTAATAGCTATCCCTCTTCTTGAAGCTTGCCTGCAAATTGCAATTAATCTGCCCACCTTTAGCGGGTCTGTCGACAGTTGGTTAGGATTTCATGATCTATTCAATTCTCTTGTTCGTGAAGACAATACCATACCACCTATTCGTAAGTTATTTTACCTAAAAGATTGTTTAACTGGTGAAGCAGCTGATGTAATAGCTTCCATTAAATCTTCCGCCCAAAACTATGAAATTGGGTGGATGTTATTAAAGGAAAGATACGATGATAGAAAATTTATTCGTGATAATCACATTACGGCATTGCTAGATATTCCCTTTATTTCTAAAGCTTTCTCAACGCGTGCTTTTTTGGATGATATTCAAAAGCACCTTCGAGCACTACAAACCTTAGGAGAACCTGTTGATTCTTGGGACTCTCTTCTTGTGGTATTATTTCGTAGTAAGTTTAGTAATTTTATTCGTGAAAGATGGGAAGACTACAGCAACGGAATAGTTAACCCTACAGTCAGACAAATGATTTCGTTTTTAACCAAAAGAGCTCAACTTGAGGGTACTAAATCTCAATTACTTTCAACTAAATCTGACAATATTCCTGATGGCAAAATACTGTCTAAATCAAAACCTATCGGACGTTCTCAGCAAGTATATGCAACTGCAACTTCACACAATAAGTGCCTTCACTATGAAGGAGCTCATTATATTAATTCATGTGCCACCTTTTTAGCTTTAACACCAAATCAACGTTTTGAGATTGCTAAAAAGCATGCGTGGTGCATTAACTGCTTACGAAAAGGTCATCGCTTTTCTAAATGTAATTCAAGTAATTGTCGTTCCTGTAATCAAAAACACCATACTCTTTTACATTTCGAACAATCTTCTAACGCTAGTGAATCGTCAGCGACCAATTCCTCATCTATCGTGAACTTACACGCTCATATTTCTTCGGAAGCACTATTAGCTACGGCAATTGTAGATATCTTAAATGATCAAGACAAAACTAAAACTTGGTGTTGTTTTTTGCTTGATGCTGGTTCTCAAGCCCATTTTATTACAGAATCACTTGCCAATTTTCGAAAATCTGTCAATATTTCCGTTACCGGTGTAGACGATACTTACACTCATATCAAACACTCATCCATGGCTACATTAAAATCTCGTTTTAGCAGGTTTCAGAAAAGGCTAGAGTTTCTTATTGTTCCTCAAATCAGCGGCAATATGCCCTCCATCCTTCTCGTCTTGAAATACCCAAGAATATCACTCTAGCAGATCCCGACTTTTTTATACCATCGCGGGTCGATGCCCTTATTGGTGTCAAATTGTTTTACAACCTATTAAGTGTTGGTCAAATTTCATTAAAAAATCATCGTGACGCAGTTCTTCAAAAGACTCAACTTGGGTGGATTGTAGCTGGTGAAATTAATAATCATCAAAGAGTTCGCACATATCTTGTCATTTAAATGTCAATTCTCCAGCATCTGATATCAACATTACTCGATTTTGGGAAATTGAAGAAATCACATCTCCTCGCGCGCTCTCGCTTGAAGAGAAGGCGTGCGAACAACATTTTAAGATCCATACTCAAAGAAATGGAAGATATATTCTTAGATTACCTTTTAATGATGAAAAACATAAACTTGGTGAATCCTATGTTTCTGCACTGAGACGTTTCCATTCTCTAGAGAATCGATTTCGTAAAAATTCCGATCTTCATAGCGATTCCCCATTCCTTTACATAAGATATTAATTTTCTCAAAATTCTTTATTTTCAGGAAGTGATGTACATATATTTTCTTAATATATAAAAAATCCGTGTCACTGTGTATGTTCCGAATAAACTCAAAAACGAGTCAACCGATATTCATGAAAGTTGGCATATATATGTAATTTGGTCCAACTTAGATGATAGGATAGTTATTATTTAAATTTATGGTCTTAATAATTAACAATTAATAATAAACTGATCATCAACGTTGGTTGTTGTTATTAATCGTACGTTCCATAAGTCAGGAACAGATGGCGCCTTGACCAAAAATATTTTACATCGACTGGCGCTTCATTGAACATTAACTGTGATTCATTACGATTAAAGATATTTAGAGTATATATACTATTGAATAAATGTTATAAAAATGTTATGTTAATTTGTGTTAAATTTGTCTTTGAAATCTGTTTTAAATCACTCAGCCACAGCAACGCGTGGCCGGGTTTGCTAGTTGTATAATGTAATATATCTATTATAATAATAAAGTCTGAATCATAACATACTTTCATAATCAATGTTAAATTTTTTCATCTAATTATAAAAATCGCGTGTCACGGTGTTTGTGGTCGAACTTCTTCGAAACGGCTCAGCCAGTATTTGTGAAATTTTGTATGAATATTTGATAGGGATAAGAATAGGTCGGAAAGTATATACATTTCATTCCGCTATGTAATTTGCGTGTCCCCAGTGAGTAAACTCACTCTCATTTGGCATTTGGTGAAACGTCAAGTAAAATGTTCTTTTCAGAGCACAAACCGAGAAACGAATGTACACCGGATACAACAAAGAAAATCATATATATATACATATATATGTAATTGAGTTCTGGAAAACGGCTCTACCGATTTTCATGAAATTACATACATACATATAACTTGTATGCCTCCGTCATTTTTTCCTAGCATTATATTTTTATAGCTAGACTTTTCAAGTTTTCAAGGTGAAAAAATTGGCATGGTAGGCAATTTGTAAATGATTTCACATGTTAATTTGATGCATATACTATCCTGCAATTACTTTTTGCCGCAAACGTGCAATAAGGGAAAAATCTTCATAAGACCCCCAAAAAAGTGTTTTCTGCATTTTACTCAAAAACTGCAATAAATTTTAAAAAAATAACCGTGTCATCGCATTCCTCGTAACATTTTACATCGAAATCGTATAGTAACTTTCAGATAATTATTAAGTATTTCTCTAATTATTAATATTTTTCATTATTTTAGGATATTGAGAATGCGCGCAGTGTACGCGTATACACTCCAATATATCAATGGAATGTTACTTTACGGATATACAGAAGGTTCTCTCTAACTTTGTTATATTAAACGCATTGGTAATTTTTTAGAATGAATTGGTATACAATTGAACAATTTAAGGCATGTTTAATAATCTCTCTTATAGGAAACAAAAATATACAAAACAACACAGAATATAAAAGAGTCATACCTTCCAAAGTGAAATAAAATTATGAAATTTTAATCACCAATAACTAAGACTTAAGCCTTATACTAGACTCAGATATAGCTTGATAAGTTTTCACAAGAAACTACAAATAGACCGATTTTTTTTTACAAGATAGATATACTTTTCTTGGCGACCCTATCCGTTAGCTGCGTCCACTGTTTCAAATTGTCGTTTGTATATAGGTAAGGTGATCAATGTTTTAATGATGAAAACGAGAACGAAAACATTTAAGAAAAAAGTGCAACGTAAATGAATGAAACAAAAATTCACAAATATCCTTCATATCTTTTAATTATTTAATTAACAAATCCATTGAATAAATATTTTTGTCAATTTGTCATTTTCTAACATTGAATTTTACGGTAAATGCCGCAGCTAGAGTCTTCTTCTTTTCAACCTGCAGCCATCTACTCTTGCATATAGATCTCTCCTATCCCGTTTCATGTCTCTCTGTTTTTTTCTTGTACGAGTATTTAACTACCAGCTACCTAGCACTACGTTAATGTCGTCGACCCAACGATTTTATGGAAGTTCTACATATAGTTTAGTTTGTCTAGGTCACTGTGATTCTGTGTATCCGCCTGACACATGCCCAGCCCATTGCTATTTCATCTTACCCACTGTTGAATTATATCAGCGATTCTTGTTTGTTTCCTGATGTTTTCATTTCTATTTTATAACTTTGTGACGCGCCTAGTACGCATCGTTCCATCTCTAACAAGTTTGATTTCCCTAAATCTATTAGGTAATGTTCCTCCTCGTTTCAGGAACCCTGTATATTATGAAGTATAGACAAATATTTTGAAATATAAATACTTAAAATTTTTATTAAATTGATTCAGTCATTTAGATTTAATTTCACTACTCTGCACATGTCTATTTTATCGAATTCAACTTCGCTCACTGAAAATTGTGGTTAACGTGTTCAAGTTTCGCAAAAAATAACAAAAGTAATAAATGCTGCAATAAAAAAAGATGAGTCTGCTGTTTTTCAGGAATATCCTACAAACAATTTATATAGTCCTAGCTCCCGGAACAGTACCACCAATATTTGTAATTGTAAATTAGAGAATTAGAGAGGAAAATTAGGTTTAAAACGGGTGATCTAATTCTGCGCGACAAGTGATTGGCTCATGGAAACAAAAACGTACATACATACATATATATATATATATATATATATATTATATATATATATATATTTATATTATATATATGTATTAGATGGTTTCCGGGAATTCATCCGCGTAGTTGATAACTGATCCCTGCCGGGATCGATGGTAAAATGACGACGTTTCGGCAGAGTTCTTCTGTTAGTTTGCCCCACATAGGTTCAAGCTAGACGTGATGAACACCAGAATGCTATAAGAAAGCAGGAAAAAACAACATCCATTGCTGAACACGCCACCACGACGTCACACCGAATAGACTTTGAGAACACCAGAGTACTGGCAAATATAGAACACCCGAAATCAAGACTCGTAAGAGAGGCAATTGAAATAGCGAAGAGGCCTCACAGTCTAAACGCACGCAATGAAATCCAGAACTTATCGAATTGTTGGAAAATTCTATTAAACACCGTACCGGCCCGGACCCGTCCAATAACAACTCAACCGGAAATAACAAATCAGCAGGCGGGAGGCTCTCCCACTGAGCGCCCAGGGCCAATCACACGCAGCCGTTCACGGTGCCAACCAATAGCCGCCGAGCCGCGACTATATAACACCATGCGCACTCCTGAAAATATCAGTATTCGAGTAACTAGAAGCGAAAGCAGAAGGCTACGAGAATTATGCAAACCGACCTGAAGAGGGCAGATGTGACTCTGCCGAAACCTCGTCATTTTACCATCGATCCCGGCAGGGATCAGTTATCAACTACGCGGATGAACTCCCGGAAACCATCTAATACATTTAGTGCCCGCGAAAACTTAAAAACAAATATATATATATATATATAATATATATATATATAAATATATTATATTCACTTTGGTTCAATTCACTTTTTAAAAAAAATTATTTATTTAGAAACATACAAAATTAAAATTGAACAATTAAAACAGTTAAAGTACTTGAATAACTTAATACTATAAATGATATTATTTGAATGACAACACGAGAACGTTTCCAGTTGCTTTTATAACATTGACAAAAGTGCTGATGCAAGTCAGCGTTTTTACTGGTTAAACGGACTCGTGTAGGTTTCCGGGAAGTTGTTTGCATATAGTTCAAGATGTAATTTGATATCCCTGAGAAGTCACGTACGCTTTAAATTCCGTTGCCTTCTCGACTGTGTGAACTAAGTGCTGATATATTTTGCATATATATATATATATATATATATATATATATATATATATATATATATTAACCCATTATACATGACTAATAGGATATAAAAATAATTAGAAACGATTTAGAAAGATGAGTAAAAAAAACTTTTTATCCCGAGAAGTTACAATCTCTCCCACTATCTTCAATGAAAAGTCAATGTTTTAAATTTTCTGTAAAACTACTAAATAATGATCCACAATCCAGGAGTACCCCAAATTCGTTATTGCAGTACAAGCGATCCATAGAATCTTGAATTTATTCAAAATTAGAACTAATTACGAATGAATATTGTAAGCCAGCTATGTGAACTCATATGGACAACATGCCAAACTGATAAACTAAATTAAAAATTAAATAATGAGACAACAGTTTGTTCACTTTGTACAACCTAATAAAATTCTTAATAAATTAGGCCTCAGAATAACCAATACCAAAAACTAATTGCGGATTCGTAATCAGCACGGTCAAACACATGTTAGTTTGCTGCCACCTTATTCATTCAATGGTCTAAGAATGATAATATAAACTTTCAGGTGGAAATCCTAATAGATGATTATGCCGAAAACTTGTTAGAGTTAGTTTTCGATCACAAAGGCAGTGATGATCAATTCTGGAATGGACATTATGGGAGCAAAATGGAGGTGGTGTTGTAAAATTCGTTTTCGATAGCATTCAGTCTCTGGATACCGACTAGCGGACGCAGTCTCGTAAGCTAAATAAAATAAGTTGAAACACGTGAAAAATGCTAATGTGTTAATACTTTTTACAAATATTTTTAAATCTAAGTGTATTAATACTTGTTCTTATGTGTTGTTGTATTGTCCATGTTTACAACTTTTTGTAATAATGGAAAAAGTGATATTTTTCATATAATAGTATACCATTTATAATATTTGTTATTTTATTTTTGCCAATTTCTATATCGAGCTTTGAACACTGCTTCTTTAAAATTTTCATGTTGGTTTCTGGCGTGGAGACACTCTGTTGTTGGAGCCATGGGGAGGAATCGTTTATTTAATTTATACGTAGTTTAAACGCCATTAATGCGAGCATTCAATTTACCATGGCCTTTCTAGACGAGAAGAAACAACGATAGGACCTTTGGCCAGTGTTTACTGAAAACCCACTCACATAGACAGGTACCCCCATAAACACTCCAATCACCACCCTAAACAAAAGATGACTGATGAGTTTTGTGGATCGAGTACCCATAATCTGCAAACCACGTCACCTAAAAGATGAGGTATTCTAGACCGCGTGTTCTGGGCTAATGGTTACTCGAACCATGAGATCAGAATGTCACTTACACGAAACCATAATAAATAAGAACGGCAGTCAGTTCAATCAATCAATTATCGTACATAAAGAACACAACGGATTGGGAAGTTGGTTAGACATCAGGTTAAAACTGTTTTTAAACCTACTCAGCAACTTCGCCATGTTCCCCGATTTCCTAAAGATCCTAGTGACCCCTTCGCCGACGCCAGGAGTGTACAGAATACCTTGTTCATGTTGGAGCCGTATATACCGATACTACACAGCGTAGTACAAATATAGGGATATCTGAAGATAAGCGGAATTGTCGGTTGTTCCAACCTGAACAATTGGTCATCGCTAAGCATGCTTTAATTTCATCTGACCAGTATCATAACACCAATATACTGTCCATCTCATCCCACTAACATCCCCTCTCCATCGAGATGTATTAAATATATAAACACCCAAAAGATTTCAACAGAAAGGAAGAGGGTCCTAAACTGATCAGAGTTTGGTATCCTGCACTACGACGCGCGATACCAACCCGCTAGACTGACGGTCCCTCGCACTCCATCTTCATCGACCAATCAACGCCCTCTTTTCCCTCACAGCTACCTATAAATACCAGTGCCCTCTTGCTTGAAAGTCCACGCCACTGAAGATGTGTGCCGCAGTTGCAGATGAAACGTTCAGAAATTATTCCAATAGATCACGGCAAAATAGCCTGGAAAACCGCAATTTATCAATGTAATTTTTAACCGACTTCCAAAAAGAAGGAAGTTATCAATTCGTCGGCACTTTGCGTCTATGCGCCCGGCCTACTGCAGACGAAGGCCGGGTGCATACGCCCGGTTTCTTGATCAGGAATTCAGAACCACAATTCCGCGTGCCTAGCGCAAACCATTCGTTGTTTGTATTAGAAATTTACACGGTCATTTCGAATAGAGTCGCTTCTGTGAAAGCACAAATGGACGACCATGATGAATTGATTGCGGTTCTGAATGGAAATTTCCGTTCGTGGGCGGCGAGCGATCCGAAATGCATGTGAGTGCTGCGTACGGAACGAACGTCGGGTTCTTTTCCGATCGGAAATACTAAGGACATGTGGGCCTTGTTGAACATTCTGTATGTAAATGGGGCATTCAGCTTTCCGAATCTAAATTCCAGTTCAGGAAACATTATCAAGAAACCGAGCGTATGCGCCCGGCCTAATACGTGAGCAACACTGAACACCGATCGTTTTCAGCGGTCACAAATACACCGGAAACCATTTATCGCATGTCTGGGTCTGGTCACATATTTTTTTCATTTTACGGGGTGGCGCACATAAGTGACGCTACTTGTCGTTGTTGATATTCTTTCTTTTAGTAAATCAGTAACTTTTATTTGAAATTGACCACAGACACTTCAGAAGTTGCAACTCAGAATTGAGTTTCACTTAAATAATTTCAGTAAGTAGTAATGCTTTAAAGTTTTTGACCAACGTTTCGGATGATCCATCATTCTCAAAACCAGATATTTGGAAAACGGTACACAATATCGATTTTTTTAAGGAGTATCTTTTTGGTGCAAAATTGAATAGAGAATAATTGTGTTAAAAATCTCGGTCTAAAACCATAACTTCAAAACAGTTACAATTACAAATACTGTCTACTATATACTTAATACTTAGTATTAATCATATTAAGTATATGCTCTATTAATCATGGAAGAAGCGTCCTCTTTGAGTGTCAGATATAACAATGGAGTGTACGGCTCGCATGTGCCAGCTTTAACACATCATTCCCAACAAATTTCACTACAATGGTGCCAATAGTTTCCAAGTAATTGTCAAAAATTAGTATAAAATAATATTGTTTTCTGCACAATCATGTGGCATCTCTGGTTTTTAATTTTTTCCGAGTTCTTTGGGAATAACACCACATAAACTTGAAGGTCTCTATATTTCAAAAAGTCCAAACCTTTCTAGGTCTAAATCAGACCCCTGTATATATCAAATTGCAGTAAATTCCCTTAGTTACATCTGTTTGATTGTCAAACATTAATGTCAAATTGTGATTTACGAAATTTATCGTTGGGAATCCTTTTAATTCCTTGTTCATTTGGGTTAATACCATTGAAAACGGGGTCTGATTTAGACCTTCAAACGGGCTTAATGCAAAGAGTAAATTTTATGTAAAATAAGTCTTACTGTAGGTTAGTATATATAAATGTATTAGTGTGCAAATATTGTATAATGGGGTTTTCCGTACATTTTAATAAATAAATAAAGATCAAAGAGACTGCATGTTCACATATTTTCAGGAGTGATGATCATTGAATGAACGAGCATTTTTTTTAACTGTGTATTGTGCATCAACTAATAAACTCGTTTATAGTTTACCGATAAACTAGTTTACTCGTGAACGATATTTGTACACCGCCACAACCCAATCGTCGACGAGATAAACAAAAAACGCAGGACAAGAGTTGAATGATTCCGTGAATGTGCATAAATTAACGTCGTCTCATTTCAATTGTTCGACCTGTCGAATAGCACATATCATATCTAAACTGTTTTCTCTTTATTCTTTTTTACTTTTACCTATAAATTTACGAATAAACCGGTTTAATTTCTCAAAGATAATGAGAGGACGTTGTTTAGTCGATGGTCAAAACTAGACGAAAGTTAACCTGTTTTATAAACTAGTTTAGCATCCAAGATAAACAGTTCGTTTAGTAGACTGTAAAAAGCGTCAACGATCCACCACTAATTTCCAGTGGACAATTTGTCATTACCGAATTATTTGCACATTTTAAGTAACATATTTTGAGGTATAAAAAATTGACATGACAATGTCAATGGGCCTAGCTACCTTAGGTAGCAATTTTGGACCAAAGTAATTTGGATTATATCATGTCTAATATTTCTGGTGTCTTTTTGGCAAGAGTTTCTGGACACCCTATGTCAATGTAACCTTGAATAAAATTCCAAAATATTAATAGTTGGTAGAACTACTCATGGGCGTACCGAGGGGCAGCTGCCCCACCTGGACCTGAAAAATCTGCCGTGAACCTACAAAACTTCCCATAAATTTGCTGATTGCCAAAAATTTTCTCTTTCTAGGACAATTTTTTTCCTGATTTGCCTCTCCCTAAATCAAAAGCTGAGTATGCCCTTGGGACTGCTCGTTGGGAAGGTACTTGTAAGAATAACAAAACTCTTACAAAAATATTTTATTTCTTTACCAATACATTTATTCATTGTTAAATTCTAATTCGTATTAGGTATTCTCCTGCTCCATAACATCATTGCTAACATTCTCCTGAATAAAGTCCTCCATGTTGTTCCCACCATCAAAGTCCCCGCTCCAATTTGAATCGCTTTCGTAGTTCTTGTAAGGCCCACTGACTTCCGTTTGTGTATCGGAATCGCTTGCCTCCAAGCTCGGACTTTCACCGTTCCCACGGAAGACACCGAATATATGTGACACGGGATGCGGGTCGCTAGAATACATTTGTGAGACGAGACAGTCTGTGCAGAAGTCAACAGACTCGTTGCATGTTATGCAGTGCCAACGGGAACCCGTTATTGGATCTGAATCGCAATAGTCACACTGTGAAAAGGGAAACATTTACTGTCAACATAATGAAAATGCTGGCCAATATAACACATACATGAATCATTACAATGTTTTATACCTTAACACCAAATCTTTCTTTTTAAAATAGTTTCAATCACCGTTATAATCGTCTGGATTTATTCAGAATGCTAATGCAATAGAAATTTAAAAAATTCAAATATAGCCCAATTTTTATTAAACAGGAACATTCCTACAGCTTTTCAAACGGATAACAACTTAGGAAAACATTTAAGAAACAATAAAGATAAAATTAACAAAAATGACGGGTGTCTGTCTATAAGTTGACATGTGGTAGTTGCCCAAGTTTCTACCTCGGTCAGACGGGAAGATCATTTAAGACTAGATGGGATGAACATAGTAAAGCTTTTGAATACCACAATTATAATAAATCAATCTTTGCCGACCATTTATTAAATGAAAATCATGTACCTCAGAATATGTTTCAAGTATGACATTTACAACAAAAAAGTAAAAAATCATAGTTTTAGAATCACTAGAAATTAACAAAAACAAAAATTCACCATACCTCTTGAATGATCAAACTGTAACCATTTCATCCCCATTACTTAATCTTTTCAATATATTATATAAATTTGACGACGCGAGATGTAAAGACCGACATCTAGGATTTTCGGTCTTTACATCTCGCGTCTTCAAATTTAACGAAATGTATCAAATACATAAAGAAGTGTTCGAGAGGACATTCAATTGTGGGAAGCGCTACTAATGAACGTTCCCTAACCAGAAATAATATTTATTATATATTGTCTTGCCTACAAAAGAATGACACCTCGAAGTGAGTATATTATATAAACTCATTGCAGGCATACTTCATTCCATTTATACCCCTCAATTCCAATATTTGTTCATTCTTAACAGTGGTATTTCCCTCCTACCTGCTTAAATATCCCATAATTTCAATAATCATCTTAATAGCTCTGTAATTGCATCCCTATATTTCCTTGTAATAGTTTCAGATATTTTGCATTTAGTTCTATTTTGTATTGTGAAGAAGTCAGTAACCTGGTGAAACAATATTGTCAATAGCAAATAAAATATAAGTGAAAATTACCTAAGTGTGTTTATTTTAATAAAAAAAAAAACAATAACAATTAAATAAAACGATATAACATAAATATAAAAAAGGCGAGGATTAGCTAAAAACTATTCTTAACTAGATGCACTATATGTTTGCTGGCTATTTTGCCGTGGTCTATTGAAGCTTCGAGCACCCAACGAGGTATCAACTACTGCCGATAGTGCATCTATTGACACCGACCGTCCAAAGCCTACATACTTTGATATTCTTAATTATGTTAAAAATTCAGTCAGAATAGGTTTCAAGGTATTATCAAGGTTACAATTTCAATTCACAGAAAAATAAAGTCAAAAAATAGGTGTATTTTACTAATATTAATTAACAGTATGTGGTTCGTATTTCTTTATATTTTCGATATAAAACAGAAACCGTCATGGGTTACTAGGTAGGTAAGTGTGTTTTAATTGACATTAATGAAAATAAACTGAATCTTAAGATATTTGAAATTTTTGATATTGAAAATCATACTGAAAATTAATGTTTTCTGTCTTTATGATTTTTCATTGTTGTGTTGAAGTTAAGTTACCTTTCTTCTTCTTTTTATCTTTTATTGGAGTTATATTTTAAAAATTGTGCAAATTTAAAGCACTATTTACCATTTTAATAATAGTTATATATCTACGAAATTAACAAAGATTTAATTTTTACGATATTTTCCATTTTATTAAATCTTTTGGTACACATGTTATTGTGGTGCTACCGGTGGTTTGTTAAATGAAATCCTAATTTAATTCTCAGGCTTCGATAGGAGTCCACCTTCAAATCTTACACCGTGGTCTAAACACTGAGCACAGAGTGTCTAGCTCCAACCTCCAACTTCCCGATCTTCTTGTCACCGAGTGTGTCACTCTCTTCACCGCCCGCTAACACCCGGGCAACTGGCGCAATTTGAATTGTACCGTTGAATTCGTGCAGTGATTTCATTAGTTTTATTGTATTGTGCAAAAACAATCAAAACCCTAACCCCAGAAGCCACTTAAAGACATACTAAATACAAAGGCCTGAAATCACAATTTGAGATGCACTTTAAGTGAAAGAAAACCTAACATTACCAAACTTGTAAATGCGAAACTACCTACCAACCTTCTCACTAAAAATTATAAATTTATTTTATGTTCTCTAAATTTTAGAAATTGAAATTTCAAAAGCATAACACTTTATCAATCAAATAATAATAATAAACTGACGATTGGAAAATCACTCCTAAGTTATTTATTTTTAGTTATTATATAATTATTGAGCTTATAAAATATAATTTAGAGTAAAAATATCTCATTTTTTCATGTGCAATTGTTTTTATGTTTAATAAAGTCTATGTATTTGTATTAACATGTATTGTTTGAGTTAATCGTTGGGAGGTGGGGTAAAATCAGTGACCTTAGTTAGGTCATAAGGGTAACGGACCTAAAAAGGTTAAGTACCACGTTTCTAGAGTAAAATATATTTTTATCTGACATATTTTTCCTTTGAAATCTTACTTTCTGGCTCTAAAGTTTGCAACCTAACAATGTTCAAAAAATTTAAAATGCAAAAAGCTCCACCAGGACAACAGAAACCACTGCGTAAATTATACCTATATTTATATTATATGCTAAGTTGGTTCTCAAACGATAAACACGGCAGTGACTGGTTAACGCTCTTTCAGACCATGAGATGGCCAGCTTTTACTGTGCAGTGTTTGAAGTTGCCTTTAGTTCAGCAGGACAATATCTAGTTAATTATAGATCAGTATTGATTTCTCGGACAAGGAGTACAAACTTTCGTAGAAAATAAGTTTTGTAATTTTTTGTTGTAATTCTATCATTAATATAATATTATTTTCACAATAGTCGGAAGATATTGTGCAACAAATCATCAATCACCGGCCAGTAAAAATGACATTAAAGATTGGAGTTTTAATTGGGTTGTTTGTCATCTCTATTTTTGGCAAATCGTTAGTGTGTAATTGACGGAAACTTTTAGGTTACAAAAAAAAATCCGCCGATAATTTACCATCGAATATTTTGCACAGACACTATGACATTATGATAATGTATAGGACATATTTATGTAAAAATAATACTAAAATAATATACATTAATAAAAAATTGTCTTGTGAAACATTTCTAGGAATGTAATCCAAATGAAATAATAGGAATAGCAAAGGCCTAGCCTGCTTATCTAATTTCGCCTTAACTCTATTTCTTATAGAGACAAAATAACGTAAATAATGTTCAACTTATAATGAATGAGGGTCGAATTTCGACTACTGGGCGACCGCTAGTATGAAATAATTTCATATCCATAACCGTTTAATATTATTCATCTATACATATTCCGACTCAAAACGGCATATTCATAATAACTCTACTCTTAACCGTGTAGGCGTACATAGTGTGCGTGACCATTCATGAGCAATCTTGCGAGGCTTACGTCATTCAATTCCGGTTAAAAATCTGACAACTTAGTTTCGTTCAGAATTAGCAATACAGATTTGGCGTTATGGTTTAAAAAATATTCTCATTAACCTATCAATTTAATAGTCTCTGTCGTGATTTTAACCAACTTACCTTAAATCCGAAGTGTCTAAATAATCCGACGCTATCGCTCTCTTGCTCTTTCAGCTTCTCAGCTTTTACTCTCTTCAGCAATTGTAACTGCCTTTCAGATTCGTTTTTCGGTTGCATTTTCTCCACATTTTGATGATAATCAGTGGGTAACAGGTAGTTTTGAGAAGTCGATGCAGATGCCACTGATGCTGATGGGGGATACACGCTTGGGCCTGGGGCATTTTCTTGTTCATCCATAGTAACTGGTACGAATAAATCCGGGAAAAAGGTCGAAGGTTTCCAGAAATTAGGATTGTTGTACCGCTGGTTCTTTAGACGTTGATGGACATTTGTTCTCTGAAAGCAACAGAAATTAAGGCAACAATGCTTACAACTAAAACAATACACAGTGTCAGTCAAATGTCTGCAAGGTAATCTAGGTGAATTTGGCAATTTGGAAATAAAATTTCAACAAGATGATGCTCCTGCGAATTATTATGTTGTAGGAAGACATTACCTAAATGAAAAATATCATGATAGATTGATTGGAAGGTGAGTGCCCATAGAATGGCCAGCTCGGTCACCGGACCTGACACTATTAGATTTTTTTCTGTTGGGGTACTTATGAAATTCAAAGTTTACGCTACATAACCCGACAATATTAACGATTTAAAACAACGAATTATCGAAGAACGAATAGGATGAATGATAGAATAGGATGCATTTATGTCAAAGTAGACGAAGCACATTTTGAAACCTTGCTTTAAAATTCCTTTAATTAACTACAATGTAAATGTGAAATAATAATTTGAAATGTGAAATAATAAGTTTAGTATCTACAACGAAAGTAATATGGCTGAGTAGGTATTGTCAATATCTTTCAAATGAGTTATCACTTGCCATAAACTCCACCTCAAAATTAGTGGCCATAGTGGCTCTGTGACAACCCCTATTACTGTGACATCATCTGTTACTACTAGTAAAGAAGTTTACAATTGTTTATTATCATCCTCCAAATTTCATGAGCGTAATAAAACCATTCTAAAGATATGGGTGGGGAATTTTGATTGGCACTGTATAATTATTATGTGTCCAACCTGTAGAGGTAGTTAATATATATTATAAAATTTGTCACAGTAGAGTTTCTTCAGGCTTCCATTGTCTTGAATTTGGTTGATTGCATAATCCAAGCTTTTTTGACATGTTAGCTCAACCAAATTCAAAACAATCACAAACCAATCTATAGAAAATAAGTTACATTGTCATTAATGGTTAGTTTTAAGAGCACTATGGGTAAAATCAAATTCTATTTGCAGTGGAATTACAAAAAGAAGCAACTAATATTAAACTGTTTTCATATTCTGTTCTACACTTACCTTATATTTATCAATAGATTTTGGAATTCTACCTGGTATAGGTAAACCAGCTTTATACAACTTAATAAAATACTTTTGGACTCTACTAGTAACTTGTTGAACTGATCTGTTGCCTATAAAATGAAATACATTGCTTTAAAAGTCGTACTATTACATTTTGAATGCTGTGAGAAAATACCACAAAATGTTTGGTAAATTCAGTAGCAAATCGAAGCATATTAAAATTTTTCAGTAAAATTAAATTCAACTTTACTGTGAAAGAATATACCTAATCTTTAATGTTTTCAACAGTTTAAAATTCCTGAATTTTTATCATGTAATGGAAGCTAAATTTTTTATTATTACTACTACAGCATAAAGTATATACTTTGCTTAATTACTATTTAAAGGAATTTTTGACAAGAATATAAACAGATAATATAGCGATCAAAATTGATAATATAGAGATTAAAATTTATTATAAAGATTACTGATTTAACAGATTTTTATATTGCCAGCAAAATATAATATTTCAGGAAATTTTAGTTATTCAGGAACACCATAAATAATAAAGGACCCAAATGTGAGCCTTGTGGAACACCAGAGTTTATAGTAAATGGGTACTTGGACAATTACCTTTAATTCTTCAAGCAAGTTCTCAATTAGAAGTGAGAAGAATTCCACTTTACAATATCTCCCTTCAGGCCAAATTTTTATAATTTTAAAGTCAATATATTATGATTAAATGCATGTAAAATAGAATTTACTTGCTTATATTCACTTAAAGACACTGATATATAACAACATAATAAAAATTGAGTGTGTTAAGGTATGTGGATGTCCATTTAACAAATTGAATATTTTTCATTTGCTTTGAGTTTCTCACAATAACATAGGCAATTTAAAACAATTCTAGAAAAACAGAAGCAACCTTACATTAACATGCTGGCATACAAAATGTTTTGGTTCAAATGGTATTCAAAATTTTTACCTAAAGCAGCTGCTATCTTTTGGAATCTTTTAATTTCAACTGGTTCAGGAGGGTGGATTACTAACAATTCTTCTAATCTTTTTTGCTCTTCCAGTGTCCATGCCTTAAAATATCAACTAATTTATTGTGTCATTATATTGTGATGATATAGTTACCCCTTCTTTGTTTGTTATTGGTCTTTTCATTTAATTTGGTGTCTTCAACCTTTTCAGTACCTTCTGAATAAATAGCTTTTAAATCACTTTCATAAACTTTAACATTAAATTTTTCAAAGTTAATGTGGGGAAGCTAAAAGGAAATGCTTAATTATATATGATTTTGGTTTAATTATGTTATTATGTACCTTAGGTAACTCCAGGGATGGTGGTACCCCTAAATCTTCTCCATTTTGGATCCTTTCTAATGTACCAACTGGATCTGCTAAGCATTGTTTACGAACTTCCACAACTTTGCCATAATCCTAAAACAACAAAACATAACTGCCAAATAGTGTTAAATTATTAAATTACTACTTTTATCGCCTTTTCCCTAATGGCTGAGAGTATAACCAGTGTCTTCAGAACCTCGCAGTAGTCTTTATTCCCTTTTAATGCCAAATGGTCGGACTCAAAATAAAATAAATCGTTTTCTTCGGGTTTCATCAAATCAGGCCCCGCCGTACAGTCCATTTTTATCAGTCATTAATTTTAGCAACAATTAAATTTTGAAAATAAACTTTTGTTGTATGTTGTCAATATCAGCTGTATAATGTCAACTCAAATAGTCATATTCTTCGTAAAACGAGCAGATATTTCTCGTTACTTAGAGAAGAGAAAAATCGCTCAGAAATTTCATACTTTGGAATTTTAATACTTTCCATAATTTTTCTGTACTAAAACTTTTCAAAATTTGCTTTGTCATAAATGTAATATAAAAAATATATTTTAAATAAGTTGAATGTTGTGTTCGCAGAAGAAGAAACGTCAAATGTCATTGATCATTCTTATTTTGTTTTTTCTATGATTTTTTTAGACATTCATTCGAGATTTTCGCCTTTGTGACACTTAATAGGTGAACGATTTGATAATAAAAAAGTAAAACTTCAAAATTTTCATGATTGTGATATTAAATTATGGGATTTGAACTCGATAGATTTCAAGGAGATGTCGACGAAGAACTTGTTTGTCCAATATGTTCTGGTGTTTTAGAAGATCCTTTACAGGTAAACTTAATATATACATCTACACACTTTATTTTACAAAACATTTGTTTACAATTATAATTGCAGGCCCCCGTTTGTGAGCACGCATTTTGTAAATCATGCATTACAGAATGGATATCTAGACAACCTACTTGTCCAGTAGATAGACAAAATGTTACATCACCTCAACTAAGGCCTGTTCCCAGGATTCTTAAAAATCTTTTGTCAAGGTATTGTCAAACATATCAAAAATTAATAACTGGTAGTATGAACATGTGTGTGATATTCTAAAAATCCTTTTAATTTGCAAAAACAAATCCAGTTGTTAAGGTCATTGTGAAATAGTGAAAGTAGGAAATATTTATTTCAGATTATGCATAAATTGTGATAATGCCCAATATGGCTGTAGTCGTGTTTGAAATTAGATTCCTTGGCTGCTCATTTAGAAGAATGTGAACACAATCCCAAAAGGCCATTGCCTTGTGAGCAAGGCTGTGGACTAATTATACCTAAGGATGAACTCAAAGATCATAATTGTGTAAAAGAACTGAGGTCCTTGATTCATTCACAGCAACAAAAATTAAATGAATTCCAACAAGAAATTAATGAGCAAAGATTTTCCATAGCAGAACAAAGAAGGGAAATGCAACTTTTAAAGGTAAGTGTATTCAACATCAATGAGAAAACATATTAGAAAATTAGATTGTTATGAAAATCACATGCACATAGCATACATATTTTTGTGGGGTGAATTAGAATTTTAAAATGCATCTTGTATGAAAAATAATATACCTATTAGCTATTCCCCAAACATTTCCAAGGGTGCCAAGCCTAAAATTTCTAAGTTTATTGGAAGAAAATTAAATAACAATTTGGCATTATGTAAAATATGAAACATACAAATATGAATTCTAAAAAAAATTTCTGTCCGAGGAGTCACATCAAAACACTGTTTTGTGAATGAAACTCCTAGATTTTGATATTCATTGTGTGATAAAATATTAAATTCAGTTATATATACTAAGTAAATACATACATAATTATTCAAGATTTTATTCAGTTGAGGAAGTGCAACCAATGAAAGTACTTGTTTAGAAACAGTGCTCAATGGTTTGCTAATTTCAAAAAGATAATATCAAACTGCAAAATTTTAAATATATTAATCTTCATACTCAATTTTTTTTTAATTTCAAGGATTTTTTGAAAGCTATGAGAATATCTAATCCTTCAATGAGAGCAATAGCCAATGTAATAGAGAGAGATGAAGTACTGCGCTGGAGTAATTCCCTACAAAGGGCTCGAGTAACCAGATGGGGAGGAATGATATCTACTCCTGATGAAATACTACAGGTAAGATAAAAAGTTTGTGCCTTTGTCAGAAACTAATAATCCTAGAATTCACATAGAGTCGGTAAATATTAAATCAGGTAATCCCTGTGGTATTTTGATATTCTCAGTAGCCATGTCAGGCCCATTTTTATTATACATTACATTTAATTATGATAGGTATTTCACACTTTTATTGATCTTATCCATGTCATTGTCTACATATTTGAGAGAAATTCTTTATTGTTGCTGTCACATTTTTATTATTCCCCTTTTCTATTATACACAGTTTAATGTAATATATAATATAAACATAATTAAATGAAATGTTAATTTGATGACATGCTATTTGTTTTCTTCCGATAGGGGAAATGATGTTCCCCTCCACTAATATTTATGCATTGCTGAATATCAAAACATAGAATTTCAAATTAAATTCACAGACAATAAAACAAACCCAAAAGAATGTTAATATATGTCAAATTGTGCTGAAAGATTTGATAATTACTATGTTCCAATCATATTAATATAAACATAATTTGATGCAGAATGGGAGCATTGTAAGAATCACCAAAAATGAAAAGGTCTCAAAAAAAATTACATTTATGAGAAAACCCTCAAAGCCATGAAGTTGAAATTTAGAATAGTTCTTCTTAATATACAAGTGAAACTTTTTACCAAGTTACAATAGGTACAGATGATTGAAAAATGCGCATTTTTTCACATTTTTCGTGAATAACTCACTTGTTAATTAACTAGTCTATCGATCAACATCTGATTTAGTAGGTTTTAAAAATGTACATATAAGACACACTTACCTTTGATACTGTAAGTTTTTATTCTGTTGCTGAGAAGTCACATAAACTGCCATAATTATGTTTTTTTTTATTTTAAACATCCTCATATAATTAACTATGAAATAAAAATGTGTTAACAAAACTTATGTTATGTGGGGTACCTTCTTCAAGAAAAATCATTCAAACACCTGTGGATTATTTTTGCAAAAATAATATTGAAATAATGCTAAGTTCCCTACACTACTTGTTTTGCCTGGAAGAAGTAATCGAAATTATCCTATATTCATATTTTAGTTTCTTTCATTTTTGGGTTCTTGTAGATGGAAAAGGGAAATGTTCCTATCAGTAATATAAGAAACCAATTTTGTAGTAAGGATTATATATATCACCTTTCGTTGACTACCGAAATTTAGCCATGAGTTCTCCCGATTTCTGTACCCAAACGTGGCAGCACTGATAGGGGGCTTTTCGTGAAGATTACGGGCACGCATTAATTCACTATCATAAAGTATATGGATTTTCAGAAATATTGTACTTTTAAACATTATTGTACACCTTGGTTTATACATTGTACAAAGCCCTGAATTATGGTACATGTACAATAATTATTGTACATCTGCCAACACTGGTTCCAAATGATACATTTGATGCCGGCGTTGTGTTCAAATCTTTCGGAACAGTTCGCTGATATGGAACAGTGAATCGTATCACTAAATATATACCTCTAGTATAGATGCCAAACAATTGTGAATCATACCATTAATTATTGGAAAGTCAAGTCTAACCTATACTAATAATTTTGTGTTTTAGAGGATGATAAAGCGAACGTTAACGGAAATGGGATGCCCTCCGCACATTTTAGACGACTTAATGGAAAATTGCCACGAACGAAGATGGCCGCCAGGTTTGTGTTCGTTAGAGACTAGACAGAACAACCGAAGACAGTACGACTACTACGTGTGCAAGAGAGTACCGGGTAAGCAGGCCGTACTGTTACTCTCCTGCGATAACCCTCACATGGGCGAGGACATGATGGTAGAGCCGGGACTCGTGATGATTTTCGCCCACGGTATCGAATGAGGAGATGAATGTGAGGTTAGGTTTTTTGCATTATCACGTACAACATTCCCTTGATTTGAGATTCGTTTTTGCAAAATAAAGCAAGAGTGGTTATGGTGCCAAAACGTGCTTTAATTAGTGTTGTTTATTGATGTCCTTTTGGTTTGTAAATTATTTTGAATTTTACCAATATACAAGTTTTTTTTTCGAAAAACCGTTTTAAAGCAGTTAAATTTGTTTTTACTATTATTGTTTACCAAATGTATTGTAAAACAATGAAACATGCAATCCCTGATTGACCCTGCAGGATTTGTGCTTTAAAAAATATATGATCAACTTGGCTTTTACATTGAAAACCCTAAATCCTCTATAAGTAAAATGAAAACTGTTTTTGAATTTCAAAACTTGATATCCATTCATCATATAAAATATACATAAATACCAAAATCAGTATTAAAACATTTGATAACTCTCAGCTGGTATAGTGAAATTGTATTATTGGTTCGGAAATTACTCAACTTCATTTTAATAGGAGCGGACTTAACTGAAAACGAAGGAATGCAATACTTGGGAATAAAAAAAAGTTGGCCGTCACAGGACGCCCGGCAAGTTTATGTAAGAACTTATAATTAATAAAAACTATTAAAGAAAATATTGGGTAAAAAAAAGATCAATACCTCACTGGCATGATTTGCCTTGAATTAAATGTACCTTGGTCATTATTAGTTTCAATTGTAATATCACTTTGTCTACTAAACAACAAACATCTTGTTGACATCAATAAATACGTTTCTAACCTCAAATGAACAACAGATAATTTACTAATCATTTTCTAAGTCACCCTGTACAACTATAAATCAACTCTACATGATGTTTCAACCACCCTCCGTAAGTATTATTAATCCTCTCCACCCTATTGACCGTTTCTATTTTTCTGTTGTTTAAATCACCCTGTATACCTATAATTTTACTTCGCCCAATATCAAAGTATAAGCAACTACTTATTTTCCACACTATATAACATTTTGTAACTACCCTGTATAACTATAATTCCACTCCAGTTTATATTTCAATCATCCTGTATATGCAACTACTTATAACAGTTTTTGAACCTGCCGCACTATAACTCGAATATCCTTACTGCATACGCTTATTTAACCATTTTTTAAGTTTTTTTATCCATCTGTATAACTATAGTTTTACTTCACTCTTATTTCAACCCCTTGTATACGCAACTACTTATGTGCTACTCAATACACATTTTTGAACCACCCTGTATAACTTTAATTCTATTTCACCTTATATTTCAACCATCCTATGTTGAACCCACCTGGCTACCTGTAATTTTACTTCACCCAATATTCCAACTGGCACATTGCTTGCTGCTTGAATTTCGATGCACGCACACACCTACCACCATATACCATATAGAAAACATCGCTCACCTAAAAAAATTCTTTTCGATACACTTGGGAATATTTTCTGCCATTTCACGTGACTGCAATGAAAACACCCTGTACGATATACTTTCATGGCATATCTTGACATTTAAGCTCGATATTTATGATGAAAATTTGACATATTCATTGATGTTTACCGTGTTTTTGCACATATTTTTACGATTTTCTGAAAAACGGTATGTTTTACGTTATAGATACTGTTTTTTCTGATTTTCTGGAAAACCGTAAATCTCACTTTATAGAAAATTATTATTCTGTAATATTCCTTAATACAATGCCGTTTAATCCTTCAAATTTGCCTAAGCCGTTTTTGAATAATCACTGAGCATACATAAAAAAAAACCGTGACGAGGAATTGATAACCTCCTCCTTTCTGGAAGTCGGTTAAAAAGGACCGATCATGCCAGAGGACTTACTTGTGTTGATTGCTGCCCTTTTGTATATTAGCTGTGTCCTTTTTCACCACTGGCCGGATTATTCACTAAACTAACAACAGTAAAGAATTTGTGTACTTGTTCTATCATGAGCGAGAGTGTTGTGTATCGTCCAGTATCTAGTCAATCTCTGGCAAGAGTGGGTACCCGTAAAATAATACAAAAAAGATCAAAAACTAAAGAGACTCGGAGTCACACTGCTTAACCAAAATCTTGCCTAAAAAATAACTGCACTAATTTACAACTAAATACTAACGAATCCTCAACAGTGTCTCATAAAGCAAACCTTGTGCACCCATATTTTCTCATACCTTTCTTTTTGATAACTAGATCGTCACTTCACTCATATTTTCATTAAATAATGAAATTGTAAAGAAACACTACAAAGCGTGTATACAAGCGGAAACGTGTTAAGTATACTATAGTCCGATAGAAATAGTACGCAGCTTATACAGAGAAGCAAGAAAACATACAAGGGTGTCGTGAGCTATGGCATCAGTGTCATGCCATTTGCAGTGCCGGCGAACCAGCCGATTATACTGCCAAGGCTTGCCAATAAATTTGATTTCAGCTCCTACAAAATTCCTTCCGGAGTGGCATCTCTGAACTGCAAGTTGCCGGTGTGGTCCTGAGAAGTCTTTTAGTTTGGTCATTGCTAATTGGAGCATGTAGATTTTTTAAAGATTTTAGCAAAACCTTTAAATTCTGTTATGTTGATAGCTTTATGCTGTGGAAGTACAGGGAAGAATCACTAATGGAATTGACACTACATTTAAACTGTATCCATTCACAGATTGATTGCACTAAGGAAGAATAAAGTGGTAGACTGGCTTTTCAAGATGTAACGGGTGTATTTTTTAGAGGTATAGAACTTTGAAATGGAATAAAGCAAGGATATTTGTTTTAAATTGATATGAAATTTATTTTAATCGAAAGATAATCTTCTGGCATTATAATCTCAATATGACTTCTGGCATATGACTGCCACGGCTGGCTCGGACATAGTCTAATCTGGAGGTCCAATTTCTATGACTTTTTCCAACATTTGTGACCGTTTATCGGCAATAACGCAGCGAATGTTGTCCTCCAAGTGGTCAATCGTTTCGGGCTTATCGACGAAGACTAACGACTTCACGTATCCCCACAGGAAATAGTCAAGCGGCGTTAAATCGCACGATCTTTGAGGCCAATTCGCGGGTCCGAAACGTGAAACTATGCGGTTACCAAACGTTTCTTTCAATAAATTAATTGTGGCACGAGCTGTGAGACATGTGCCCCGTCTTGTTGAAACCACAGCTCGTGTGCATCATGATTGTTCAATTGATGAACGAAAAAGTTAGTAATCATGGCTCTATAGCGATCACCATTGACTGTAACGTTCTGGCCAGCATCGTTTTAAAAGAAGTACGGACCATTTATTCCACCAGCCCATAAAGCACACCAAACAGTCAGTTTTTCTGGATGTAACGGTGTCTCAACATGAACTTGAGGATTATCATCACTCCAAATACGGCAGTTTTGTTTATTGACGCATCCATTCTACAAAAGTGAGCTTCATCGCTAAACAAAATTCGCTTATGAAAATCGGGATCAACGGCAATCTTGTTTTGGGCCCATTCACCGAATTTACGCCTTGCTAGGTGATCGTGTGGCTTCAATTCTTGCACGAGTTGAATTTTGTAAGCACGCAAACCAAGATCTTTCCGCAAAATCTTCCATAAAGTGGATGGACACATATCCAATTCCTGTACACGATGGCGGATAGACTGATTCGGGTTTTCTTCTACGCTACGCCCTACAGCAGCAATGGATTCTTCTGTACGCACTGTACGACATCTCTGCGGATGCGTATTATCATTTAGAGTAAACGTGGTGCGAAAACGTTGCAATATAATCGAATTAATTGCTCTGATGGACGATTATGTTGACCGTAAAATGGACGTATACGATACGTATTTCGAACAGGCCCATGGTTTTCAAAATAAATTTGCACAATTTGGAAGCGTTGTTCAGGGGTCAGTCTATTCATGATGAAATGCCAAACCAAACTAAACATAAATCACTTGACAGCTGACAAGATGACCGCCGGTTAAAAGAGAGTTGCCAACTTAAAGTTCTATACCTCTATAAAAACACCCTTTACTAGTTACAAAGAAAAAAATGGAACGCCTGCTCTCAGTGTAGACCAGAATACCACAGTCACCATTCAATCACCAGTCATAGTCAGAAGAGAACTGTAATTGAGACTCCGTGGCGGAACATTTAGAGTCGGTGACGGCAATTTGAAAGACGAATTATGCTATTTAGCATGTGCATTTAAAAAATAAGTCGGTCGTTTGTATCAACACGAAGGTACCTTTTTGTTAAAAGGCCAGCTGTCACTATAAAACTACCCATTTGCGATATATAAAGTACACAACACTATATCATCACTATATGAGGAAGATTCTGTGGAAGCTCAATCGCATGGTGGCGCCAATGCATATAAGGGTAAAATGGCCGCCACATATACAATCTTAGGCATGGCGGCATGATTTAAATTCAAAGAATTTCACGATTTTTGTAACGCCAAGTTGTATTGTATGAAATGAAGTTTGTAAAAACATAAATCTAAACCATACTGTCAAAAGTAACAAATTAGAAATAATTTAGGTACCTGCAAAGTAATTCTGTTACGTAATATGAATGTATGTGGATTTGATTTCAATAAGGATCAAAGTAACAGAAACTTAATTATCTGATTATTTTAATCTACCTTTTACTCATAATTATATTCATATTATTAAATAATCATCTAATACATAATATATAACAATATAACTGAATTAAATTGCCTATTTTTAAACATTTAATGATTTCTCACGATTTTTATTAACCGTAATTTTTAAATTGAAATGTCTAATACATATTGTAAATACTTAATCTTAAAAAAACTTCTCATTCTTTGAAAATCTAAATTTCATTGCATTTTTTCATTCCAATATACAACACATTACACATTTATTTGGCAAGATTTAAAATGTTGTATTTAATAAAAAGTAGTATTTAACTTAAAACGTTGGCGGCTAATTACCTTGTATGCATTGGCGTCACCATGCGGTTGACTGTACACGAATCTTCCTCATATAAGCTGTAAGTGGTATCGAGACGTAAATGTTTCATTTTACACGCCATCATCAACGGCAAGCTAGCTGATTGCTTTCTCAGACTTTTTATGAACGTAAGAGACACAGGTCATTCTTTATTGTATTAATGGCCAAGTTAAAATGAAAATAACTTGGGAAGTACATTTCTGAGTTGTACTTTATAACTTTGCTGTTCAGCTTGACACTGACTTCCGAAAAAGTATTTAATTTTTTGCTTTTTAATTTCGTTTCGTTTTGTTTTTTTAATGTATTTTACTTAATAATTATTCAAAAAAAAACGCTTAAATATACACAAACTAAAAATAGATTTCTCGCTCTTCAATTCTAGTCTTGATCATTTATGTAAACCTCTACGTATTATAATAATAAAATAAAACTGCCATGCTGTTATGTAAACAGTGTTAAAATAATAAATTGACAATTTACAATTTTTATGTTATTGAATTGTTACAGTACTTGGTAATCAAGGTGTAGTAAATTCATTGTTTTACAGTACACAACATAAATGATGACATATGTCAAGAAAAAGAAATGTAACATTTTAACAAGCTAATATAAAGACTGCAAAAGTTTGTATTTTCCATTGTTTTATAGAATTTTTTAATTGCTAAAGTAGCTGAAAGCTTGATAATCGGTATGCAAAGGTGTGTCTGTATTTATTATTTTGGGGGTTCAGTTAAACTCCAGTTGTGCTAAATAAAATCTAGGGTAAGATGTGCTTGTATACAAATTAATTTGTCTTTCAATTAAGCATTTTGTTTTTCGCTAAGTATTCACCAGGTTAGGGACGTCAGATGAAAAATATAACTGAAGTGTATTTGCTTTATGAAAGCTGGATTTCAAGATTATAATTACAAATGTCTTTAAGTAACGGGATATTTTTCTATTAAAGGCTTGGACTGTTTTTAGGAAAGGTTTGTCTCGTACTCTGCATATGATTACCTTATCCCTTCTGTTGTTTTTTTTTCTATTTGTTCATTTGTTTTACTACTGTCTTCTGTGACAACTTCCATTGCCACCATAGGTTTTTGTTATGTTAGTTATTCATTATTTCTCGCTATATTACTCTATTTGCTTACTTACTTACAGATAATTCCTAATTAAGATTAATTGATGCTGTAAAAAGCATTCCTTCTCAGAAAACATTTAGATCAACATTAGTTCAATGCTAAACTGTCTACATGTTCTGTAAGCCCCAGTGAGTTGAGAAACTAATGTGTCATATAACTTTTTAAGTGAGTGAAAAAAAGACAGAGAATAAAAGAACTTTGTTGATGTAATTGCGTACCTACCTGTATCTTCCAATCCTCTTCCTCTTTCACATGTGAGAATGTCTGTTCAACAGAACGTTCTATTTAATGATGTTAAGCTTTTAATTATAGAACTTGAACTATACCTGCTTATTATTTGGTATAACTGAAGGTTTTTAGTGTGTGAAAAAGGGTTTTCCGTGGAAAAATTCATATTAACTTTTATTAAGTCAATTTCATTAAAGCATTTTTAGTGTAGTTCATGTTCTCATCTTTGGAGGAAGAAAGAAGTCATATGTCCAGAAAGCCGAACAAGGTGGGTGTTCCAGTATAGTTTGTTCATTGGTCCATATGTCTTATACAGTGTAAGTTAGGTTAACCAACTGTACTGTTGTATAACTCTATAACATTCGTTAACTCTATTTCAAATTCACACTTTAATCCTAATTGATTTGACAAATACATAATGGGTTTTGACGGTATTAAACATATGGTTTGGTTTGGGGAAATCCACAAAACATAATTCGTTTCTTACGATATTTTGTGTAACAAATACGCAACAGAAAATTACCATTTTAAATAGCTAAGCCACGTAATCAAAACCGCACTAAATTCATCGTGAAAACGCAATTTGTAAAATCTGTGCATAGAAAGAATTGCCTAAAGTAGGTGTGTAGTTCTGTGGTCTTCAAGTGATCAACACTTTGTTTTGCGGTAATAAACAATGTATGAGGATTTAATTTAATTAAGTAAATATCTATAACTGAATAATTTTAGAATAAACAGAAAGTATGTTATGTTTACTTACATCAAAGTGGGCTTCACAGAAATAAAGTGTAGAACTGCTCCTGACATCGGTATTTATAGTAGCGTGTTGCAACCATTTTTTTCGAATCTTCTTATCTCTTGGAATATGTACTAATAATTATTCTGAATTTTTCCAGAATTATTTCTGTACAGTGGCACTAAAGATCATTTAAATCCTTTATACCGTTAAATAACTTATAAAAACGGTTATAAATCTGGCAGATATAAAATTTAATCGCAATACAGATACTGTCGCCACAGAACAATACAATGGAATAGATGTTCGTGTTCAAGGCTACGTTTCTTACGTCATAAATAAAAAAAATAAAAATGAACAGTCAAATATCCAATTTTAGTGATTTTAAGTCACCGTCATTATGCATATCTATTAAGTGTTTACAAGGAGAATAAGAATTTTGAAGTCCAGTTAAAAAGACATACACTTTAGGAAATCAGTTGTTTTGCATTATTGTCAAATGTCACAATAAGTACATTTGATCTCTAAAATTGCTGTATCTCCAAAATTCGAATTCAAAGATGTAATTTTCGAAAGGTCTCTTTTTGTACTAGTCATATGTTTTTAAGACAACCCAAGGTGGATTTTTTTAATTGTTAAGATGTTTACTGTTAACAAGTAAAATTTCAGGTGAACAACTACATCGGATTGCGTGCGCAAAAATGTTGCGTTTGTTATTTTATGTTATATTTGTTTGTTTTTCCGCATTAAAATGCGAACTGAATGTACTGTTTGTATGCTAGTTGTCATAAAGAAAAGAAAGTGTGTGAAATTTGTATTTTTGTATTAAGTTTTAACTAATAAATAATCGCTTAGAATTTAGGAGTTTATTTAACATGTATCCTTCATGAGTTTTATTTGCTAATACTTGCATCACGCGAGTTTATGCGTTTCACTATGCGACGTGGCATTGATTTAATCAAACACTCGATAACCTTTTGAAGTCCATCATATCCTGCGTATAAGAACAGTATTGCCAAGGTACCAGCTAAATGCTGATTGATTCCGCCTAGTGATGTGCCGATTCGATATTTCATATGCACATAACAGTAATCGATCTATAATCGATTAAAATCTATTATGATTTGTTTTAAGAAACTCCCAAAAATAGTAATTCTCACTAAATACTTGAAGTTTTTAAATAGATCTTCATAAAAATAAACAACTCTTGAAAATTGAGATTTATTTAGTATGT